>CM051236.1:131831888-134247012 GCA_027917425.1 Gastrophryne carolinensis
TGTGTTAGCAGGCTCATACAGGCCAAATTTCTTTAAATAAATGTGCAGCTTACAGTAAATGCAGAGGCTAATGGTTGTTACAGAATGGGATGTCCCAAAAACCAGAGAGCACCTGGCAGGCAGCAGTAAGACTATGCACAGCAAAAGTGTCTTTATCATGCCTAATTTCAATTAGAATAGGTGCAAATGGTTAGGTTCTTAAATATAGAGGCTGGTGTAGTCACAGAATGGGATGCCCTAAAAACCAGCAGTAAGTACACCTGGCAGGGACAAGTTGTGCTATGCCCAGCAAAAGTGTCTTTATCAGGCCTAATTTCAAATATGATAAGAGCAAATGCTTATATGGTCTTAAACAGAGGCTGCTTTAGTCACAGAATGGGATGCCCCAAATAGGAGTGCACCTGGCAGGGTCCAGTAGTGCTTTGCCCAGCAAAGTGTCCTTTATCAGGCATAATTTCAAATATGATAAGAGCAAATGCTTATATGGTCTTAAACAGAGGCTGCTGTAGTCACAGAATGGGATGCCTGGGCAGGAATGGACCTGGCAGGGTACAGTAGTGCTTTGCCAGCAAAAGTGTCTTTATCAGGCTAATTTCAAATATGATAAGAGCAAATGCTTATATGGTCTTAAACAGAGGCTGCTTTAGTCACAGAATGGGATGCCCTGGGCAGGAATGGACCTGGCAGGGTACAGTAGTGCTTTGCCCAGCAAAAGTGTCTTTATCAGGCCTAATTTCAAATATGATAAGAGCAAATGCTTATATGGTCTTAAACAGAGGCTGCTTTAGTCACAGAATGGGATGCCCTGGCAGGAATGGACCTGGCAGGGTACAGTAGTGCTTTGCCCACGCACAAAGTGTCTTTATCAGGCTAATTTCAAATATGATAAGAGCAAATGCTTATATGGTCTTAAACAGAGGCTGCTTTAGTCACAGAATGGGATGCCCTGGGCAGGAATGGACCTGGCAGGGTACAGTAGTGCTTTGCCCAGCAAAAATGTCTTTATCAGGCCTAATTTCAAATATGATAGAGCAAATGCTTATATGGTCTTAACAGAGGCTGCTTTAGTCACAGAATGGGATGCCCTGGGCAGGAATGGACCTGGCAGGGTACAGTAGTGCTTTGCCCAGCAAAAGTGTCTTTATCAGGCTAATTTCAAATATGATAAGAGCAAATGCTTATATGGTCTTAAACAGAGGCTGCTTTAGTCACAGATGGATGCCCTGGGCAGGAATGGACCTGCAGGGTACAGTAGTGCTTTGCCAGCAAAAGTGTCTTTATCAGGCTAATTTCAAATATGATAAGAGCAAATGCTTATATGGTCTTAAACAGAGGCTGCTTTAGTCACAGAATGGGATGCCCCAACAGGAATCGACCTGGCAGGGTCCAGTAGTGCTTTGCCCAGCAAAAGTGTCTTTATCAGGCCTAATTTCAAATATGATAAGAGCAATGCTTATATGGGTCTTAAACAGAGGCTGCTTTAGTCACAGAATGGGATGCCCTGGCAGGAATGGACCTGGCAGGGTACAGTAGTGCTTTGCCAGCAAAAGTGTCTTTATCAGGCTAATTTCAAATATGATAAGAGCAAATGCTTATATGGTCTTAAACAGAGGCTGCTTTAGTCACAGAATGGATGCCCTGGGCAGGAATGGACCTGGCAGGGTACAGTAGTGCTTTGCCCAGCAAAAGTGTCTTTATCAGGCTAATTTCAAATATGATAAGAGCAAATGTTATATGGTCTTAAACAGAGCGCTGCTTTAGTCACAGAATGGATGCCCTGGGCAGGAATGGACCTGCAGGGTACAGTAGTGCTTTGCCCAGCAAAAGTGTCTTTATCAGGCCTAATTTCAAATATGATAAGAGCAAAATGCTTATATGGTCTAAACAGAGGCTGCTTTAGTCACAGAATGGATGCCCTGGGCAGGAATGGACCTGGCAGGGTACAGTAGTGCTTTGCCAGCAAAAGTGTCTTTATCAGCTAATTTCAAATATGATAAGAGCAAATGCTTATATGGTCTTAAACAGAGGCTGCTTTAGTCACAGAATGGGATGCCCTGGGCAGGAATGGACCTGGCAGGGTACAGTAGTGCTTTGCCCAGCAAAAGTGTCTTTATCAGGCCTAATTTCAAATATGATAAGAGCAAATGCTTATATGGTCTTAAACAGAGGCTGCTTTAGTCACAGAATGGGATGCCCTGGGCAGGAATGGGACCTGCAGGGTACAGTAGTGCTTTGCCCAGCAAAAGTGTCTTTATCAGGCCTAATTTCAAATATGATAAGAGCAAATGCTTATATGGTCCTTAAACAGAGGCTGCTTTAGTCACAGAATGGGATGCCCTGGGCAGGAATGGACCTGGCAGGGTACAGTAGTGCTTTGCCCAGCAAAAGTGTCTTTATCAGGCCTAATTTCAAATATGATAAGAGCAAATGCTTATATAGTCTTAAACAGAGGCTGCTTTAGTCACAGAATGGGATGCCCTGGGCAGGAATGGACCTGGCAGGGTACAGTAGTGCTTTGCCCAGCAAAAGTGTCTTTATCAGGCCTAATTTCAAATATGATAAGAGCAAATGCTTATATGGTCTTAAACAGAGGCTGCTTTAGTCACAGAATGGGATGCCCTGGGCAGGAATGGACCTGGCAGGGTCCAGTAGTGCTTTGCCCAGCAAAAGTGTCTTTATCAGGCTAATTTCAAATATGATAAGAGCAAATGCTTATATGGTCTTAAACAGAGGCTGCTGTAGTCACAGAATGGGATGCCCTGGGCAGGAATGGACCTGGCAGGGTACAGTAGTGCTTTGCCCAGCAAAAGTGTCTTTATCAGGCTAATTTCAAATATGATAAGAGCAAATGCTTATATGGTCTTAAACAGAGGCTGCTTTAGTCACAGAATGGGATGCCCTGGCAGGAATGGACCTGGCAGGGTACAGTAGTGCTTTGCCCAGCAAAAGTGTCTTTATCAGGCCTAATTTCAAATATGATAAGAGCAAATGCTTATATGGTCTTAAACAGAGGCTGCTTTAGTCACAGAATGGGATGCCCTGGGCAGGAATGGACCTGGCAGGGTACAGTAGTGCTTTGCCCAGCAAAAGTGTCTTTATCAGGCTAATTTCAAATATGATAAGAGCAAATGCTTATATGGTCTTAAACAGAGGCTGCTTTAGTCACAGAATGGGATGCCCTGGCAGGAATGGACCTGGCAGGGTACAGTAGTGCTTTGCCAGCAAAAGTGTCTTTATCAGGCTAATTTCAAATATGATAAGAGCAAATGCTTATATGGTCTTAAACAGAGGCTGCTTTAGTCACAGAATGGGATGCCCAACAGGAATCGACCTGGCAGGGTACAGTAGTGCTTTGCCCAGCAAAAGTGTCTTTATCAGGCCTAATTTCAAATATGATAAGAGCAAATGCTTATATGGTCTTAAACAGAGGCTGCTTTAGTCACAGAATGGGATGCCCTGGGCAGGAATGGACCTGGCAGGGTACAGTAGTGCCTTGCCCAGCAAAAGTGTCTTTATCAGGCTAATTTCAAATATGATAAGAGCAAATGCTTATATGGTCTTAAACAGAGGCTGCTTAGTCACAGAATGGGATGCCCTGGGCAGGAATGGACCTGGCAGGGTACAGTAGTGCTTTGCCCAGCAAAAGTGTCTTTATCAGGCCTAATTTCAAATATGATAAGAGCAATGCTTATATGGTCTTAAACAGAGGCTGCTTTAGTCACAGAATGGGATGCCCTGGGCAGGAATGGACCTGCAGGGTACAGTAGTGCTTTGCCCAAGCAAAAGTGTCTTTATCAGGCTAATTTCAAATATGATAAGAGCAAATGCTTATATGGTCTTAAACAGAGGCTGCTTTAGTCACAGAATGGGATGCCATGGGCAGGAATGGACCTGGCAGGGTACAGTAGTGCTTTGCCCAGCAAAAGTGTCTTTATCAGGCCTAATTTCAAATATGATAAGAGCAAATGCTTATATGGTCTTAAACAGAGGCTGCTTTAGTCACAGAATGGATGCCCTGGGCAGGAATGGACCTGGCAGGGTACAGTAGTGCTTTGCCCAGCAAAGTGTCTTTGTCAGGCCTAATTTCAAATATGATAAGAGCAAATGCTTATATGGTCTTAACAGAGGCTGCTTTAGTCACAGAATGGGATGCCCTGGGCAGGAATGGACCTGGCAGGGTACAGTAGTGCTTTGCCCAGCAAAAGTGTCTTATCAGGCCTAATTTCAAATATGATAAGAGCAAATGCTTATATGGTCTTAAACAGAGGCTGCTTTAGTCACAGAATGGGATGCCCTGGGCAGGAATGGACCTGGCAGGGTACAGTAGTGCTTTGCCCAGCAAAAAGTGTCTTTATCAGGCCTAATTTCAAATATGATAAGAGCAAATGCTTATATGGTCTTAAACAGAGCTGCTTTAGTCACAGAATGGGATGCCCTGGGCAGGAATGGACCTGGCAGGTACAGTAGTGCTTTGCCCAGCAAAAGTGTCTTTATCAGGCTAATTTCAAATATGATAAGAGCAAATCGTTATATGGTCTTAAAACAAGGCTGCTTTAGTCACCAGAATGGGATGCCTGGGCAGGAATGGACCTGCAGGGTACAGTAGTGCTTTGCCCAGCAAAAGTGTCTTTATCAGGCTAATTTCAAATATGATAAGAGCAAATGCTTATATGGTCTTAAACAGAGGCTGCTTTAGTCACAGAATGGGATGCCCCAACAGGAATCGACCTGGCAGGGTCCAGTAGTGCTTTGCCCAGCAAAAGTGTCTTTATCAGGCCTAATTTCAAATATGATAAGAGCAAATGCTTATATGGTCTTAAACAGAGGCTGCTTTAGTCACAGAATGGATGCCCTGGGCAGGAATGGACCTGGCAGGGTACAGTAGTGCTTTGCCAGCAAAAGTGTCTTTATCAGGCTAATTTCAAATATGATAAGAGCAAATGCTTATATGGTCTTAAACAGAGGCTGCTTTAGTCACAGAATGGGATGCCCTGGGCAGGAATGGACCTGGCAGGGTACAGTAGTGCTTTGCCCCAGCAAAAGTGTCTTTATCAGGCCTAATTTCAAATTTGATAAGAGCAAATGCTTATATGGTCTTAAACAGAGGCTGCTTTAGTCACAGAATGGGATGCCCTGGGCAGGAATGGACCTGGCAGGGTACAGTAGTGCTTTGCCCAGCAAAAGTGTCTTTATCAGGCTAATTTCAAATATGATAAGAGCAAATGCTTATATGGTCTTAAACAGAGGCTGCTTTAGTCACAGAATGGGATGCCCTGGGCAGGAATGGACCTGGCAGGGTACAGTAGTGCTTTGCCCAGCAAAAGTGTCTTTATCAGGCCTAATTTCAAATATGATAAGAGCAAATGCTTATATGGTCTTAAACAGAGGCTGCTTTAGTCACAGAATGGGATGCCCTGGGCAGGAATGGACCTGGCAGGGTACAGTAGTGCTTTGCCCAGCAAAAGTGTCTTTATCAGGCCTAATTTCAAATATGATAAGAGCAAATGCTTATATGGTCTTAAACAGAGGCTGCTTTAGTCACAGAATGGGATGCCCTGGGCAGGAATGGACCTGGCAGGGTCCAGTAGTGCTTTGCCCAGCAAAAGTGTCTTTATCAGGCTAATTTCAAATATGATAAGAGCAAATGCTTATATGGTCTTAGACAGAGGCTGCTTTAGTCACAGAATGGGATGCCCTGGGCAGGAATGGACCTGGCAGGGTACAGTAGTGCTTTGCCCAGCAAAAGTGTCTTTATCAGGCCTGATTTCAAATATGATAAGAGCAAATGCTTATATGGTCTTAAACAGAGGCTGCTTTAGTCACAGAATGGGATGCCCTGGGCAGGAATGGACCTGGCAGGGTACAGTAGTGCTTTGCCCAGCAAAAGTGTCTTTATCAGGCCTAATTTCAAATATGATAAGAGCAAATGCTTATATGGTCTTAAACAGAGGCTGCTTTAGTCACAGAATGGGATGCCCTGGGCAGGAATGGACCTGGCAGGGTACAGTAGTGCTTTGCCCAGCAAAAGTGTCTTTATCAGGCTAATTTCAAATATGATAAGAGCAAATGCTTATATGGTCTTAAACAGAGGCTGCTTTAGTCACAGAATGGGATGCCCTGGGCAGGAATGGACCTGGCAGGGTACAGTAGTGCTTTGCCCAGCAAAAGTGTCTTTATCAGGCCTAATTTCAAATATGATAAGAGCAAATGCTTATATGGTCTTAAACAGAGGCTGCTTTAGTCACAGAATGGGATGCCCTGGGCAGGAATGGACCTGGCAGGGTACAGTAGTGCTTTGCCCAGCAAAAGTGTCTTTATCAGGCCTAATTTCAAATATGATAAGAGCAAATGCTTATATGGTCTTAAACAGAGGCTGCTTTAGTCACAGAATGGGATGCCCTGGGCAGGAATGGACCTGGCAGGGTACAGTAGTGCTTTGCCCAGCAAAAGTGTCTTTATCAGGCCTAATTTCAAATATGATAAGAGCAAATGCTTATATGGTCTTAAACAGAGGCTGCTTTAGTCACAGAATGGGATGCCCTGGGCAGAAATGGACCTGGCAGGGTACAGTAGTGCTTTGCCCAGCAAAAGTGTCTTTATCAGGCCTAATTTCAAATATGATAAGAGCAAATGCTTATATGGTCTTAAACAGAGGCTGCTTTAGTCACAGAATGGGATGCCCTGGGCAGGAATGGACCTGGCAGGGTCCAGTAGTGCTTTGCCCAGCAAAAGTGTCTTTATCAGGCTAATTTCAAATATGATAAGAGCAAATGCTTATATGGTCTTAAACAGAGGCTGCTGTAGTCACAGAATGGGATGCCCTGGGCAGGAATGGACCTGGCAGGGTACAGTAGTGCTTTGCCCAGCAAAAGTGTCTTTATCAGGCTAATTTCAAATATGATAAGAGCAAATGCTTATATGGTCTTAAACAGAGGCTGCTTTAGTCACAGAATGGGATGCCCTGGGCAGGAATGGACCTGGCAGGGTACAGTAGTGCTTTGCCCAGCAAAAGTGTCTTTATCAGGCCTAATTTCAAATATGATAAGAGCAAATGCTTATATGGTCTTAAACAGAGGCTGCTTTAGTCACAGAATGGGATGCCCTGGGCAGGAATGGACCTGGCAGGGTACAGTAGTGCTTTGCCCAGCAAAAGTGTCTTTATCAGGCTAATTTCAAATATGATAAGAGCAAATGCTTATATGGTCTTAAACAGAGGCTGCTTTAGTCACAGAATGGGATGCCCTGGGCAGGAATGGACCTGGCAGGGTACAGTAGTGCTTTGCCCAGCAAAAGTGTCTTTATCAGGCCTAATTTCAAATATGATAAGAGCAAATGCTTATATGGTCTTAAACAGAGGCTGCTTTAGTCACAGAATGGGATGCCCTGGGCAGGAATGGACCTGGCAGGGTACAGTAGTGCTTTGCCCAGCAAAAGTGTCTTTATCAGGCTAATTTCAAATATGATAAGAGCAAATGCTTATATGGTCTTAAACAGAGGCTGCTTTAGTCACAGAATGGGATGCCCTGGGCAGGAATGGACCTGGCAGGGTACAGTAGTGCTTTGCCCAGCAAAAGTGTCTTTATCAGGCTAATTTCAAATATGATAAGAGCAAATGCTTATATGGTCTTAAACAGAGGCTGCTTTAGTCACAGAATGGGGTGCCCCAACAGGAATCGACCTGGCAGGGTCAGTAGTGCTTTGCCCAGCAAAAGTGTCTTTATCAGGCCTAATTTCAAATATGATAAGAGCAAATGCTTATATGGTCTTAAACAGAGGCTGCTTTAGTCACAGAATGGGATGCCCTGGGCAGGAATGGACCTGGCAGGGTACAGTAGTGCTTTGCCCAGCAAAAGTGACTTTATCAGGCTAATTTCAAATATGATAAGAGCAAATGCTTATATGGTCTTAAACAGAGGCTGCTTTAGTCACAGAATGGGATGCCCTGGGCAGGAATGGACCTGGCAGGGTACAGTAGTGCTTTGCCCAGCAAAAGTGTCTTTATCAGGCCTAATTTCAAATATGATAAGAGCAAATGCTTATATGGTCTTAAACAGAGGCTGCTTTAGTCACAGAATGGGATGCCCTGGGCAGGAATGGACCTGGCAGGGTACAGTAGTGCTTTGCCCAGCAAAAGTGTCTTTATCAGGCTAATTTCAAATATGATAAGAGCAAATGCTTATATGGTCTTAAACAGAGGCTGCTTTAGTCACAGAATGGGATGCCCTGGGCAGGAATGGACCTGGCAGGGTACAGTAGTGCTTTGCCCAGCAAAAGTGTCTTTATCAGGCCTAATTTCAAATATGATAAGAGCAAATGCTTATATGGTCTTAAACAGAGGCTGCTTTAGTCACAGAATGGGATGCCCTGGGCAGGAATGGACCTGGCAGGGTACAGTAGTGCTTTGCCCAGCAAAAGTGTCTTTGTCAGGCCTAATTTCAAATATGATAAGAGCAAATGCTTATATGGTCTTAAACAGAGGCTGCTTTAGTCACAGAATGGGATGCCCTGGGCAGGAATGGACCTGGCAGGGTACAGTAGTGCTTTGCCCAGCAAAAGTGTCTTTATCAGGCCTAATTTCAAATATGATAAGAGCAAATGCTTATATGGTCTTAAACAGAGGCTGCTTTAGTCACAGAATGGGATGCCCTGGGCAGGAATGGACCTGGCAGGGTACAGTAGTGCTTTGCCCAGCAAAAGTGTCTTTATCAGGCCTAATTTCAAATATGATAAGAGCAAATGCTTATATGGTCTTAAACAGAGGCTGCTTTAGTCACAGAATGGGATGCCCTGGGCAGGAATGGACCTGGCAGGGTACAGTAGTGCTTTGCCCAGCAAAAGTGTCTTTATCAGGCCTAATTTCAAATATGATAAGAGCAAATGCTTATATGGTCTTAAACAGAGGCTGCTTTAGTCACAGAATGGGATGCCCTGGGCAGGAATGGACCTGGCAGGGTACAGTAGTGCTTTGCCCAGCAAAAGTGTCTTTATCAGGCTAATTTCAAATATGATAAGAGCAAATGCTTATATGGTCTTAAACAGAGGCTGCTTTAGTCACAGAATGGGATGCCCTGGGCAGGAATGGACCTGGCAGGGTACAGTAGTGCTTTGCCCAGCAAAAGTGTCTTTATCAGGCCTAATTTCAAATATGATAAGAGCAAATGCTTATATGGTCTTAAACAGAGGCTGCTTTAGTCACAGAATGGGATGCCCTGGGCAGGAATGGACCTGGCAGGGTACAGTAGTGCTTTGCCCAGCAAAAGTGTCTTTATCAGGCCTAATTTCAAATATGATAAGAGCAAATGCTTATATGGTCTTAAACAGAGGCTGCTTTAGTCACAGAATGGGATGCCCTGGGCAGGAATGGACCTGGCAGGGTACAGTAGTGCTTTGCCCAGCAAAAGTGTCTTTATCAGGCCTAATTTCAAATATGATAAGAGCAAATGCTTATATGGTCTTAAACAGAGGCTGCTTTAGTCACAGAATGGGATGCCCTGGGCAGGAATGGACCTGGCAGGGTACAGTAGTGCTTTGCCCAGCAAAAGTGTCTTTATCAGGCCTAATTTCAAATATGATAAGAGCAAATGCTTATATGGTCTTAAACAGAGGCTGCTTTAGTCACAGAATGGGATGCCCTGGGCAGGAATGGACCTGGCAGGGTCCAGTAGTGCTTTGCCCAGCAAAAGTGTCTTTATCAGGCTAATTTCAAATATGATAAGAGCAAATGCTTATATGGTCTTAAACAGAGGCTGCTTTAGTCACAGAATGGGATGCCCTGGGCAGGAATGGACCTGGCAGGGTACAGTAGTGCTTTGCCCAGCAAAAGTGTCTTTATCAGGCCTAATTTCAAATATGATAAGAGCAAATGCTTATATGGTCTTAAACAGAGGCTGCTTTAGTCACAGAATGGGATGCCCTGGGCAGGAATGGACCTGGCAGGGTACAGTAGTGCTTTGCCCAGCAAAAGTGTCTTTATCAGGCCTAATTTCAAATATGATAAGAGCAAATGCTTATATGGTCTTAAACAGAGGCTGCTTTAGTCACAGAATGGGATGCCCTGGGCAGGAATGGACCTGGCAGGGTACAGTAGTGCTTTGCCCAGCAAAAGTGTCTTTATCAGGCCTAATTTCAAATATGATAAGAGCAAATGCTTATATGGTCTTAAACAGAGGCTGCTTTAGTCACAGAATGGGATGCCCTGGGCAGGAATGGACCTGGCAGGGTCCAGTAGTGCTTTGCCCAGCAAAAGTGTCTTTATCAGGCTAATTTCAAATATGATAAGAGCAAATGCTTATATGGTCTTAAACAGAGGCTGCTGTAGTCACAGAATGGGATGCCCTGGGCAGGAATGGACCTGGCAGGGTCCAGTAGTGCTTTGCCCAGCAAAAGTGTCTTTATCAGGCTAATTTCAAATATGATAAGAGCAAATGCTTATATGGTCTTAAACAGAGGCTGCTTTAGTCACAGAATGGGATGCCTCACAGCAGACTTAAGATCAGTTCAGTATATATGCACAGTTAGTTACTATAAGCAGCCTGAAAACGCTAACAAAGGCTGGATGAAAAAAAAAAAAATCTCCCTGTCAGCCAGCTCCGTTTTTCCTACCTTTCCCTGGCTTTCTGTCTGTCTCCTGTCTGTCTCCTGTCTGTCTCCTGCCTGTCTCCAGCCTGTCCCTGTCTGTCCCTGTCTGTCCCTGCCTAACTGTCTGTCCCTCAGCTACACAGCGTTCTGTCTCTCACGAATGCAATAGAGAAATGAGGAAAAGCAAGATGGCCGCCGTTAAATACCGCTGTGTGACGTCACCGGGCTTGCTGGCTGCTGATAGGCTGCATGTGACTGCCCCAGCTTGCACTGGCGCGGGATAGATGTCCAGACATGTCCCGTCCGCCATCTTAGAATGCCTGTAAATGTAAATGAATGGATGTTAAAGGAAAACTTCGAGTGATCGAATCGCGGGGAAATTCGGATTCGATCCGAATCGAATTTTTCCTGAAATTTGGATCGAATCCGGGTTCGTCCGGATCGATTCGCTCATCCCTAGCTGCTATGAAAACGAGAGGTATCTATTCATTGTTGCCATTAACTTCTTGTTTTAACTAAGTCACTAGCACTTTACAGTGGAGCTGTATATATGTGTGGTTACAAAGGCTGCTCCCACCTTCAAGTTAGAACCTAGAAGCACAGCTCCCCACTTTACAGACCAGGGCCTTAGCAGACTGAATTAAGTTCTGTGCACCCTTGACTATCCTGGGTTTTTTAAAGCAGAGTCTGGGCTTTAACATGAAATGTCTTGCTTGTCTTTTTTAGGTGTATTCTCAATATTTTTGAGTGAAATATGTGAAAAGAAAAACTATTTGTTACAATTTGTATTTTTTTTTTTTTAAATAAAAAATGTAAGTTTGTCAATAAAATCTTATTGTGTTTGAAATCCCAATTTCTCCTGGTTACAACGGTGCCACATATGTATTGGTAGACACTCTTTCCTGCCCAGGAGACTCCCCAAAACTGAAACAGCGCTTTAGGAGATTTTTTCAGATAAAATACAACTGTGCTAGGCGCACCTTGCAGTTTTTCAAGAAAAACAACCCTTTACATTTGAAATACCCACAACAAACTATATATTCTCTGGAACTACACACTTTAAGCTTTCTAGGAATACCAGGTTTGTTGACGTGGGCGTAGTTTTCTGGAAGCAATCCCAACATGCATAGGTACTGTCAAGGGAAAAGTTGCCAAACACCCTAAAGTAAAGCATGCGTGTAACAGTAATTTTACATGAAAATTTCAGACGTTGGCAAAGTGCGCACCTTGCGCTTTTTCTACCACAACAACCCTTTACATTTGGAATACCCCACACAAACTATATATTCCCTGACAGTACACATGTTAAGCTTTCTAAGTGTACCCAGTTTGTTGTATTGGGCTCATCTTTCTGGAAGTAAACCCTCTTAGGTTCACAGGGTTTCCCTAAAAAATGTATATAAAAGCAGAATAAAAAACACCTTTACCTAAAATATCAAATATAATAAAAGACAAGCCAAATCTGAAAGTGCAAGGTCCCCTGAGCAGAACAATATCCAACATGCATAGTTACTTTTAACCCTTTTAATTGCCTGCCTACTTTAGATTTTGTCACCCTCTGTTGAAACCCCATGTATCAACCCCATGTATCAAAACCCATGTATCAACTCCCCTTGGTGTCCTGGTAATGAATTTGATAACAAAAATACTCACAAACGATTTTGGCTTAAAAAGAAAAATTATGGGAAAATTAAGGGAAAATTAAACCTTCTTTTGCCCCTTATCTTGCTTTTTGGCTCTTATCTTCCTTCCTTTAATAAGTACTAATTGCTCCCAGCATGATATTGCGGAGAGGGGTTGAGGAGGGGGCTTAAACAGCTCATTTAGAACAATGGTATCCTGTCAGAAACCAATGGCATACAATGGCATACCTGGGGAAAATTAAAATCACTATAACAGGAATACCAAGCAGCATTGAGGGCAGAAAACATCCAAATGGTAATGTACTTGGGGTGGGGGAGCAATATAGTTTGAGTTGTTATTGAGGTTTTGATCCACTTTAAGGAAGCTTACAAGACAGGTGTACAAAGATGGCTTCTGCCTTTTTGATACAGAGAAGGAAAAACTTGGCAGCAATGGAATGGAAGAAACAATAGGGCAAGAAAAAGCATGCCTGAGTTATCTTTGGAGCATTGAAGTTGTATATTCACTTTAACAGCCAACAGGCACTTGAGGCTCGTTTCATTTTAAGCATTACAGTTCCCTGCAGGCCTCCTGTATATCATTACATTTACTACCAAGTCACCGGTTCACCTAAAATGTCATCAAGTGGTCTTGATTGGAAACTTTAGAGGCTTCTATTTTGGGCTTTTGTCTCGTGGTAAAAACCTAAAGGGTAGATAGAAAGATATTTCATTTTAAATAAATTGTTCGGCATCTTCACATCACGGAATTCATACAACGGTGATAGATGATACAGTGTTTCATTTCAGCCAGTATTAGTAGCAGTCTTTCTATTTTCAGCTGTCCAAGGTAGCTTTTGTGTGACAAATTCCTCTACAGGCTGTGGCCTGGATATGTTTTTCCTGTTTCTTTCAAATCCAACATTGTTTATCTAAATCAGTATGTGCCCAAGCATAATGCAGATTTCAGTCAAAAGATTTGATTCTTAATATTTTGGTCTGCACCACAGTGGCAGGGAAGAATGTTACAAAACACATTTGTTATAAATAAAGTTATCAAATCCGGTGTCAAGATTTTGGACCATCATTTTTCTCAATTTTCCCAATGTCGGAAAACTGCCAGGTCAAATGTGCTATTAATCTCTCTGTAAGCCGGCAGCATTAGGAAATGGCAGTCACATTCTTTCTTAAACAAATGTGTACAAGCTTAGGAGGAAATAGGCTAGGTTTATATGTTTGCTCATTTCCAAGTCTATGGATTTCTTTTATACCCAAGACATTTAACTGGCTGAAAATCAATTTCATTTTCCTTTATTTTTCCAATTTTATTAAAGGTATTCTGCAGCTGAAATTGAAAACTTACATGTGAAATCCAAATGAGGAGCTCCCACTATTTATAGGCTCCAGTTTTTACACAGGTATTACAGCACCAACCCTGTTTACAATCTCCTCCGAGGCTGGTGATTCAGGACCTGTGTTAAAATCCAATGTATTAATGGCACAGCTGCTGCCTACTCTGGCTTTCATTCTTCACATCTGCACATCTTACCATAGTGTCAGTGGAGGTTCCACAGTCCAAATCCAAAAATTCAAATCCACAGTCCACATTCAAAAGTATAAAGAAGCAGCACTCCAATGGTAGACCAATCATCTTGTATAATAATCCACAGAAAATGCCAATGCCAATAGTTAGTCAGTGTTTCGGGGCCCTGAAAGACCCATTTATCAAGAGAGACTAACGAGAGTGAGAACAGTCCTATACTATTATAGGCCCAGCCAGCCAATCACAGGCTGTCTGTCTTGATAAAGAGGTCTTTTAGGGCTCTGAAACCTTGAATACTTATTGGCATTTTCTGTGGATTAAAAAACAAAATGATTACTATTACAGAGCTGGTCCTTTGTAATTTTGCATTCTCCACAGACAGTGAAATTAATATTTACTATGCAGAATTATAGGACTAAAAATGGGACATGCCAAAACATTGGTTATAAGCTGCTACAATAGACAAATGGACTCTAGACCTGTCCCATTGTGAATCCCAAGTACATGGCAACACACAATATAATTATAATTAAAACAGAATTAGCTTAAATTAAATCATCCAATGCATATAACATGTTCCAAAAGACAAAAACATACATACACAACAATTGTTAAAAAACATATAACAGTAAGCTGGGTGGGGAGGATGGGTATGGGGCTAATGAAAGTATTCAAAATTTGTTATTAAATAACATCTGATGCCAAGATGCAGCATAAACGGCAAGATGCTGAGAGAAATTAGTGCGCAATAATAAGATAAAGTGCGATGTGCCAAACAATACACAGAGGACACAGATAGAATTAATTTGTGCAGTAAGCAAAAAGCAGCAATGAATCAAAAAATAGCGTAGATTAAGCAATGTGCAATAAAGTGCAAAGTGCATATGTGCAAGCATGGAAAATATAATCGAATAAACCCAAGCAGGGTAAAAGTGCAGCGTGCCGAAAAAGCGTCTGCCAGTTTAAGTAGGACTGGGCAGCAAAAAATACAATTCTGTAATTACTCACCTGTAGAATTGTTTTTACTGGTATCCTGCTCGGGTCGCTTCATTCTTCATTCTTCACAATTGGGTTATCCGCCACAAGGTGGCGCAGCTGACTGCAAGACGAAACTTGTGGCTCCTCCCGGCCCATATAAGGACAGCTATTTCCCATAATTACCAGAGTTGAAAGCAGTAATACAGAGACAAGCCAGGAGGCCAGGAACCATGTTACTTCACACAGCCCCTCTATAAACTCTCTCAACAGTAATCACCATAAAAAGGCAAAAAATGATAACAGAACAAGGGTGGGATGAAGCGACCCGAGCAGGATACCAGTAAAAACAATTCTACAGGTGAGTAATCACAGAATTGTATTTTTCCTGGTATCCTGCTCGGGTCGCTTCATTCTTCATTTTTCACAAGTGGGACATCCAAAAGCAGTGTCCAAGAAGAGTGGGATCCCAAGTGAGCAACAGCGCGTAGTTCATGACACTACCGCCTGAAGCACTTTGCGACCAAAAACAGCATCAGCTGAGGCCCTAACATCAACCTTGTAAAACTTTGAAAAAGTATGAACTGAAGACCAAGTAGTGGCCTTACAAACCCGTTCAACCGGAGCCTGGTGCTGAAAAGCCCTAGAAGCACCAATAGCTCTAGTGAAGTGAGCTGTAACACGGAAAGGGGGTTCCTTCCCCTTGGCAGAATACTCTTGCCCCACCGCCTGTCTAATCTACTTGTTGATAGTGGATTTGGCTGGAGGCAAGCCCTTCCTAGGTCCGTTAGGAAGGACAAACAGAGAATCCGACTTCCGGAAGGACTCCGTAGCAACCAAATAGAAGTGATAGCCACCAAAAAGACCACCTTCAGAGTCAAAATGGGTAAAGCAGAATCACACAAGGGCTCAAAGGGGGGACCCTGGAGAGCAGAAAGCACCAAGTTCAAATCCCACACTGGTAGCAAAGGCTTACGCGGCGGACGTACATGGGTAACTCCTTGGAAAAAAGTCTTGATAAGTCTATGATTAGCGAAAGATCTTTGGAAAAAAATAGCCAAGGCCGAAACTTGTCCCTTGAGGGTACTCAGTTGTAGGCCCGATTCCAGGCCATGTTGTAGGAACTCCAAAATCCTGTAAAGGGAAAAAGAGCGACAAGGAAACAACTTAGACTCACACAAGGCAATGTAAGCGTGCCAGACCCTGTAATAAATCATGGAAGAGGATTTCTTCTGAGCCTGAATCATGGTACTCACGACCGAGGCCGGCAGCCCCTTTTCCATCAGGATGGAGGTTTTAGCAGCCAAGACGTCAAAGACAGCGTTTGTAAATTAGGGTGACGTAGCAGTCCCTGAGTGAGAAGCCCTGGATTGTCGGGCATGACGTACTGATCCACTGGCATCTGGACGATGTCCGCGAACCAGCACCTTCTCGGCCAGCGGGGGGCCACCAGGATGGTCGGTACCCCTTCATGGGCTATCTTGCACAGCACGTGACCCAGGAGAGGAAAAGAAGGAAAGGCATAGATGAGTTGGAACTCCGTCCAAGGAATTGCAAGCGTGTCCATGGCGAAGGCCAGAGGATCTCTTGACAGAGAGACGAATTTTGGAAGCTTGTGATTATGACGGGACGCAAACAGGTCCACATCCGGCTGACCCCAGCGGCGACACAGGGCATGAAAGATCTTGTTGCTGAGAGACCATTCCCCCAGATGAGACGTCCCCCTGCTCAGGGAGTCCGCCTCCTGGTTCTCCACCCCTGGGATGTAAACCGCCGAGATGAAGGTAACATTCTCCTCTGCCCAAGACAAGATCAGGGCTCACTTGCTCCAAGTCCCGCCCTGCTGATTGATGTAGGCGACAGCCGTCTGATTGTCCAAGCGGGCCTGGACCGCACGACCCCGTAGATGGGGAGTCAACTGGAAGAGAACCAACCTGATCGCTCTCAGCTCCAGGAGATTGATAGGCACATGGACCTCCTGAGGACCCCACTGGCCCTGGAACTTCAGCGATTGCCAAAACCCTCCCCAACCGGTCAGACTGGCGTCCGTGGTGACAATCTCCCAGCACGGAGGCAGAAAGGACTTGCCCACTAGAAGATTTCTCTAGTCCAACCACCACAAGAGGGATGTCTGGCCAGAGGGGACAGAGCAAATTCCTGCTCCAGGGACTCATGTGACCGATCCCAAACGGTCAAGAGATTTCACTGAAAAGGTCTCATGTGCAACTGGGTGAAGGGTACAGCCTCGAAGCAAGACACCATGAAGCCCACCAACTGCATCCCCAGACTGATGGATGGGTGAGAACACGACAGCAGAGCCTGCGCCTGCATATAAAGACCCTCCACCTTCTGCTGAGGGAGGTACACCTTGACCTGAGAAGTGTCCAACGTCATGCCCAGGAAGGACCTCACCAATGACGGAGTGATCGAAGACTTGGGATAATTGATCACCCAACCAAATGCCTCGAGAGTGGACAATACCTTCTGAATGTCGCTCTCGGCCTGCTGAAGAGATTGAGCAGCAATCAACAAGTCGTCCAAGTAAGGAAGAATACGAATGCCCTGGCTCCTCAGTAGGGCCATGACACCCGCCAGCACCTTGGTGAACACCCGAAGGGCCGAAGAGATTCCGAACGGCAGTGCCACAAACTGGTAGTGTCGATCCTCCAAGGCAAAGCTCAGGAACCTCTGACGTCCCAGGAAAATAGGAACGTGCAGGTAGGCACCATTGATGTCCACCGTGGTCATGAAGTCGCCGGGCCGAAGTGAACTCACCACTGACCGTAAGGTCTCCATGCAGAAGTGTTTGAACCCGACAAACCTGTTGAGACCCTTCAGGTCCAGGATAGGTCTCAGAGATCCGTCCTTCTTGGGCACCGTGAACAGATTGGAATAGAACCCTCAACCCCTTTCCTGATGAGGCACAGGACAAATCACTCCGGACGACAGAAGACGTTGAAGAGCCAACTTTAGGCCCTGCGCCGTCAAGGGGTTCTGGGAAATCTGGGACCAAAGAAATCTTGGAGGCGGCCAAGCTGCCAGCTCTATCTTGTAGCCGGAGGACACCACCTCCTTAATCCAGTGGTTCGAGATGTGCTGTCTCCAGACTTGAGCCAAAAGCAGAAGCCGTCCCCCCACCCGGATGGGTGAGGGCGCCTCCTCATGCCTGGGGGGCCTTGGCAGGGGGCTTGGACTTGGACCCCCAGGAGGGGCTGGGACGACTGCGGGATCTACCTCGTCCCCAGAAGTCCCGTCGGCCCCCAGAGAAGGAAGAACCTCGTCCCCCTCAGAAGGGGCGAAAGGAAGAAGAGCCCCGAAAGGGCCGTACCTGCTTCCGGCGCTGAGGGAGTCACCCATCCTTCGCCAAGAGATCAAGCCGCTCCCCAAAAAGACGAAGTCCCAGGAAGGGAATCCCAGTGAGGGATTTCTTGGCGGCAGCATCGGCCACCCACTGTCGCAGTCAGATAGACAGACGAAGAGCAAACAGCAGGGCCGAAGCCAGACCGCATCATTCATGGCTGAGATCACAAAGGCAATGAAGTCAGCGCAAGCCAAAAGTTCCCTATACTCTTCCGCTCACTTGCGAGATCTGGCAACATCCACAAGGCACCTAACCTTCTTCTTGATGGCAATGGAGACAATGACCGCGGTGCAGTCAGGACGCAGGCCAGCCCCCACAAAAGTGAAAGCGTGGAAAGCGAGTACGCCTATCAGCATTATCGCCAAGGTAGTAGTGTCCGGGGACGGCATTACCGAGGTGTTGGAGAGCCCCAGAACAGGAGCATCCACCTCCGGCCGAAGAGACCATAGACGAATCAGATCCTCCAAAAGGGGATATTGTCTGTCCAGAGGCTTAGGCACTGAAGGCAACTTGTTAGGTCTCCCATTCCTTAAAAACAATTTGGAGAAGTGACCTTGCTCAGGAAAAAACAGACGCTGTCTTTCAGGCCGGAAAAGATCCCCCTGTTTCTTTTTGGCCGCCTTCGGGGGAACAATGTGCAAGGTATCAAAAACCGCGGCCAAAAGCTTTTCCATGTCATCGGGAAACCACATGTCCTCATCTGAAGAGGATCCGGGGTCACTATCAAAACACCCGGGCGGCCCCCTGAGGAGTCAGAATCATGAAATAACTCGCCCTCCTCCATGGAGCCATGGCCCCCGAAGCCCTCGTAATCATAATCATCATCGGCAGGGGTGTCGGCAAGGCCAGGGGTAAAATAGGACTGGGGAGAGTGGCGCTCGCTCCATCCTGTTCTGCAATGACGCTCTGGGCGCAGGGGACACAAATCGCGCTGCGACCGCTCAAAGGGCCTGTACCGCACATGAGACACAGCTTAGTCTGCCCCGAGGGGCCCCCAAGCTTGCTATCCCCAGAAGCCTCCATATGGTGAGTACAAAACCAGTATCCACGGGTAACAAGCGCTAAGGGCCCAAACCCGGATAATCCCCCCACACTAGTCCCTAAAAAAGCTCCGGGGGGGTCGGAGGGGTTGATGGACCGGGAGAAACCACAGTAGCAATAAGGTAGCCGCCTGAAAGACACAAAAAGAGAACATACATGAGCATCCCACAGCACATGCATTGCAGTCACACAGAACACAGATAAAAAATACAATCAGAAGGGGGACCGGACTCACGGACCAGACGGAGCAGAGAAGACCCAGCGCAGCAGCCAGACCCGGTAGGAGAGGAACAGAACGCGGCCTGCTGATGAGAGCACGCTTCCACGGAGAGCAGCAAAATGGTGCCGAGAGGAGGCAAGGCATCACCTCGAGGGGCGGGCCCCACTGCAATGACGCGGCCCCGCCCCCCTGCAGCGCGCGAACCTCCGGGCGCCCAAAGAAGGAAAATTGTGCCCGGACTAAGGAGAAGGCAGGGAGAGCCTGGTGAGTAACGAAACAAGTGAAAGCACAAAGTGAAAAAATCAGGCACACAAACACCCTCAATAAAGTATGTGGGATACACAGTCAGACCAGGCAAAAGGGGTCCCAGGGTGGTTCCTCCCCCACCATATAGGCTCACCATAGCCTATGGCCGGCTACCCTTTGGGTCAGGGTCTGCGGCCCAGAGCAAAGCTCTGTGAACGCCTGACCCTCGGCACTCCCCTACCATCACCTGATCTGCAGCCAGGGCTGGGAGGCAGAACGGGTCCTGGAACAGGTGGAAATAGGGCTGCAGTAGCAGACAGGCTTGGGATGCCCCGCTCGCCTGCGAAATCCATGAGAGAGATAGCGTTCCATCTTCGCAGTCCAGACTGCAAGAGAAATCTGGGAATTATGGGAAATAGCTGTCCTTATATGGGCCTGGAGGAGCCACAAGTTTCGTCTTGCAATCAGCTGCGCCACCTTGTGGTGGATAACCCAATTGTGAAGAATGAAGTGACCCGAGCAGGACACCAGGAAAATAACTGATACGTCACCAATATGAATAAGGCCCCGTCCACCCCACGGAAATCACTGATGCGTTGCGTGGTTTGTTTGCGGACCACTTTGCCAGGGTGTAGACTGACAGGACCCAGAACACTATTCTTCTTCTGTTCTCCCCAACGAGTCAACCAGCTGCTGCATATCGGCCACCAACTCAAGGACCCTTCGATTCATTTCTTCCACTCTTGCCCGTGTGGTCCCTGTATCAAATTTTTGGGAAAAAATTACTTAGAGACAAATACATGTTTCTCACCTGTGGATGGAATGTTTTTTAGTTGGCAACATAAATCAGGACGACATATGTCATTCTGCTAAGTAATTAATCTAAGCAAGTGGGCACAGGTCATTCTGCTAAGTAATTAATCTAAGCAAGTGTCCACAGGTCATTCTGCTAAGTAATTAATCTAAGCAAGTGGGCACAGGTCATTCTGCTAAGTAATTGATCTAAGCAAGTGGGCGTCGGTCATTCTGCTAATGCCATTGACTATGGATTGATGTATCTGGGTGATCATATCAATTAACACATACTGCAAAGAATGACATTACAACTTACTTGGTTGGTGGCCGACGGATGCCTCGTTGGGCACAACCCTACTTCCTGGGCCCTGCCACTGTTGTGAAGTAGAGGCTGTTGAGACATGGCAAATAGGGTCACTTATAATGTCTTAGTCAACAGTAATCAAATGTCATTTTCAATGTGTGTTTCACATCACTCACCTTCTCCCTGTGTCTCCTGGGCAAGATCTGCTGCAGCCTCGGCATCTTCACCCGCTCCAGAAGCATCTAGAAAAACAGATGAAGGGAATCAGCTTGGGTGGGAATAGCATGTATATGTGTGTGCGGATACATGAAGAGTCACATACCAGAGGCTCCCGCCTGCGTCGCTGGGTACGACTCCCTGCCCACGCCGTGCCGCCCCTCCTCTGTGGAAAGGTCCAGGAGGGGTAGGACGGTCGCTTTGGAGATCCACCACCTTCACTTCCAGCTGCAGATTCATGCAGCACTGGTCGGCCTGTGCGCCTCCGGGTGCGGCGGATTCAGTAATCCATTTCCAACACTAGAAAAGAAAAATAATTATAAATAAATGCCTACCTTCTGCATGAGTTACATCTGGCATGCAATCGCTATGTAATTACTAGGGAAATGGATTCCGAAAAACCGCCGCACCCGGGGCATGTGCAGCCGTTTCAGGTCCGACCAATGCTGCATGATCTGAGTGTGGGTGAAGGTGGTGTCCGTCTGATGTTGTATTTTGCCAATGATCTCCAGGACGACGGTGCGCTTCTCAAAAGAGTTGGGCAGGTAGTCGTACCTGCGCTCCAGCATGGTCTACAAAACACAAAATAAACATAGGATTTTGTTCAAACTGCATACAAATATCTGTCACCAATCGATCATTTGACTAAATGACATTAACAGACACATTTGTAGCCTAATACAATCCTTGAAGCTGGCCTCAGTGTTGGTTCGCACGTGTGGGCCCTCACTTCAGTTTTGCACGTAGTTTTAGACACTTTTTAAACAAACCGTTTCTTCCTGCGCTTCCTTAAGGGCTAGGCATGCATTTAGATGGCAAATCAAAGGCATTAAAAGACACTTACAAGCATGATGATCTCTTCTTGTTGGCGGGTGAAGATTGTGGGCGCCATCTTGCCTCTTGTCTGCAGCAGATAAGTTATGCCCCTGCGGTTTCCGGGTTCCGCACGGCCGGACGAACGGCCCTACGCACGCGTACGCGTAGCGTGAGACCCCACCAATCTTATTTAAAGGGTCCTGGACACACAGCTCATTCTCTTTCAGAGTCCATGAGAAATGGCACCTAAAAAATCTCTTAAAAAAACAGCAAAGGAGGTCACCAGCAAACAGCCAGCCAAACGGCAGGAGCCTGCTGAAGGGCCCAAGACTCGATCACAGATGACCAAAACAAAGTTGCGGCCAACCCGCATTGCCCAGCCAAAGGCACCCACCACAACTACCCAAAAAAAGGAGGCCGCTGGAAAAAGCCACAGGCAAGAAAGCCAACCCCAACGGAGGGGAAAAAAGGGAACAAGAGGGTGCGAAGTCCCAGCCCCCCAAGGTCACCATCACCCCACCCATGTGGCTACCATGGCAAGCCAACAAAAAGGAGACACTGGGAAAGAAGCCCCAGCAGCTCAACCTCCCCATCAACACCACCCGCACGGGGCCACAAGGCTCATGCCAAGAGGGCAAGGCACAGCCCCAGAAGTCCGAGTTCACCCTCCCCACCCGCACGGGTGTCAAAATCAGTGGCCAAGAGGGCAAGGCACAGGCCCCGAAGCCCAAGCTCTGGGTCACCCCTGGACTGGCTGTCTACCTCCAAGGGGCATGGGTATTCTAGGGGCCCACAGAGGCACAGGGCCCCAAGCACGACTTCCTCCACAACACCCTCTCCTCCTCGGCCACATTCTCCACCGGCACAGGTGTCAAGGCAGGCTGAATATACCACATCTACACCTGCGACTTCAGTGGCCACCCATCCACGCTCACCCAGTCCCTTTCCAAGTCCGGGTCAATCTGCAGCCTGCCAGCAGTCAGTAATTTCCCACCCACACAGCCAGGCCAGAATGTCCCCTGATTTTGTGCCAAACACTGAGGAGCCAGAACCACAACCAACAAGAGCTCAAAGATGTGGAGCAGATACAAAGGAAAATATCGGACCTAAAGTATGCAGCACGGAAGAAAGAAAATAAACGGCGTCATTATAGGTACATATATACTTTGTGGATTTGTCTTTGTCTTGTATTGGCAACATTTAGCTAAATGTGTCCCACTTTCTTTTTCAGCTTACAAACTGGCGGCGGATTCACCAGTAAACTGCAATTTACCCGAGCTGAGGAGATGGTGCTGGGCCTGCTACATCCTGTGGCCTTAGAGGGACACTCGGCCCGACAGGACACGGACATTCCGACTATTCCTGCCGGCTAGTAATGCTAGTGTGTATGTGAAATGTGAGCTACGTGTAAAATGAGGCACAAAGCCATAGATTAACACATGCCCCTAGGGTGTGCCTTGTAGTGAAGGTAACAATTTAAACAGGGTGTGTTATGTGTGGCGACTCATCATTTGCTAATTTCCTTGGCCATACATGAGTTTGGAGAGTCTTGAGGAACACTATTGAGATTAGCAAATGACTGCCTGTTCTGTATTTAGAGTCAATTACATACAACACTTCCATCTTTATCTGTAGCCAATTTGGGTTTGAGCTGTGCTTTGCTCAGAAAGACTTGATCTGGGGTGCTTGAAAGTTTGACCTAGAAAGAAAGGCAACCAGCCTAATCTAATGGCAAATGCTATTTGCAAGCTGAGTGTGGTCCCATAATAGGCTTTTAGGGATGTGTGAAACCTCAGAACAGCCAGTACATGCATGTTTATTTGGGTTAAGGAGACCAATGTGTATGTACTTGTTGACTAATACATCTAACAGATAATGGCATTCATAGTCACATTAAACTTGGTGCGTTGGGGGAGTTGCCATTCATGCATGGGCCCATGTTTGAGTGAACCATATGTGTTATTACACATCACCAATGCCTAGTTGTGTGTTAACATGCCTTCTTTTCCACAATGCAGCCCAGCATCATCCCTCAGTTAGTGGGGAATCCTCAGCCAGTTTTACCATGCCGTCTACTTCTGTGCTGCCTCGGACCCAGGATCCGATATATACGGTAAGTGTCTTTTTATGATGTTGCTTATGCATGTGCCTTGCCATGTTTCGTTTTGCTGAATTACATATGTATTCCCCAAACTTAACCTTTTTTATTTACATGTCCCAACAGACCCACACACCCACACATGTCCCAACAGACCCACACACCTTCCAAGGACCTTCTGAACAGCTCCCCCTGGGACAGAATCTGCAACTGTCCCAACATGTTTCTACACCAAATCCTCAGCAGCAGAGTGAGTGCTGAGGTAGCCCACTAGCCAATGCCGGAGGTGAAGCCTCAATGAACCTGCCACTCAAGCTGTTGCGCTGCATGCTTGTGGCGAATTACATTGGTTCTGGCTGCTCCTGTTTGTAGGCATGATTGGGTGACATTCTGGCCTGGCAAACTACTACCTTGACCCCTGGCTGAGATTGAACTGGACTTGGATTGGGACTGGGGGTTCTTGTTTGGGTGGCCCACTGAGTAACAGGTGTAGATGTGGCATAGGTTTGGCTGCTTTACACCTGTGCCTGTGGCAAATGTGGCCAAGCAGGAGAGGGTGTGTCTGTGGGCCTATTTGTTTGCTGACAAATGTGGACATGGCAATGCTTGTCACATATGTTTTTTTTTAATTTTCATTTGTCTGAAACTTTGGACAGGAGTGCCTTTACGTTAAAACTCCTGCCTCTGGCCAATTGCGATGTGGCATGATTTGCCAAAACTTTCATTTGTGGTTTGACCATGTATTTTATGGAACTATGGGAGTGACCATCAACTCCAATGTTTGCTTTTGAAATAAACACCCTAAGATTGTAATTAACCAGTTGTTGACTAAGTTTATGCCTTTATGTTTTTGGTGAATAAAGGTGACTTAAAGTAGTCACTAACAAATTGGGAACAACCCAAAAAAAAAGTGTATCAAATCAGGTGTGAGGTTCTTTGTAATTAATAAGTTACTGTTTGTAAAAGCAATTAACAAACATACAAACACAAAGGTCCAAAAACACAATTATCAAAAAATAAAGGGACAAAACAAACAAAGGAACACCAAATTAAGCAAAATGTGTCTTTATTCAATTAGTCCGCACGGCTTGGGCAGACGCACTCGGTGGGCCACGATAGTCCTCGTCTGGGTCATCGGTGGGTGGAGAGGGGGGCAAATCCACATACAGGGGGACACGCTGAAATATAGCAAAATTATACAACACTACACAGGCCATTATAATATCTATGACCTTTTTGGGGTCATACTGAAGTGCTCCCCCGGTATGGTCCAAGCATCGGAAGCGGGTCTTTAATAGGCCAAACGCCCTCTCCACCAGAGCCCTGGTCTTCCTGTGTGCCCTATTATATGCCTCCTCGGCTGCATTCTGGGGCCGGAGGACGGGCGTCAACAGCCACGGAAGGAGTGGATAGCCAGAATCACCTGCCAAAATGTATTATAAAAAACATAAATTACACATTACTCCATAAATGGAATCCCCAAAACGGCCCATCAACATGACTAAGAGGCTAGGTCACATTTCCTACACAGCATGAGCATACATAGTGCACAGGCCAAAAAAAAGCCAAAAAACATCAAATAGATGTGGAAACAAATTAAACATCCAAGATGGCGGATGAGTGCCATTCAGCCAGACTGCTAACAGGTATTTGTTTCGGACTGTGCTGCTCAGCATTCTTGGATGTCTTAACTTTTCTGGACCCTGTATCTGCTTTGTATGAGTCCAAAACAGCTGTAACCCGCCCCCTGCACTTTATCCCGCTCTCCTCTACTCAGTAAGTGTAATGCATGTAATCAAAGATGGCGCAGACCCTATTATAAATTCAAGGAATTTTGGAAGACTAATTCTTACTTTACTCAAATCTCAGATTTAACAACTTTGGTAATGCAGGACTAACATTTGTCAAGGCTTTGTTGTTTGACAAATCTAATGGTTAAGGTCATGTTTCACATGTAAACAAGGTGTTCAAATAGGCATAGTTTCATACATGGGACACAAACTTATTTCATAGGCATACATCTACCAAAAAATGACGTTATTGGCGTCAACTTACCAAGGAGCCATCCACCGGACAATTCCCCAGACTCAAACCGACCGTACAATCCAGATCTTCGAAGAATGTAGGCATCATGGGATGAGCCTGGGAACCCGGCGAGCAGACTAAGGAACCGCATGTCCGGGGCCACCACTGCTTGGACATTCATTGAGTGACCCATTTTGCGGTTTCTGGAATAAAAAAAACAAACAAAAGACATTAGCAAGGCAATGAAAAACTAGGGAAACACTAACTAATCACACCCTAAGCAAAACCTGTGGCCCAATACAAATAACTATAAACAATAAGTATTTAGTTTAGCCAAAAAAAAATATGTATGTTTGAAAAAGGAAAGATTAACTTTCAAGTGTCTATTTCAGGTACACATTAAAATGTTTCCTTGGAGAACACATGTGAAATTTATATGCAACTAAATACGGTCCATGGTTCCACGGGGACTCTATCCAAGGAGGGAATCAAAAGGAGGGATCAATTACAAGGAGGTATAAATTCCAAGGAGGGAATAACTACAAGGAGGGATTACTTACAAGGAGGGATTATTTTCAAGGATGGATAACTTACAAGCAGGGATTAATTACAAGGATGGAATAATTATAAGAAGGGAATAATTAAAAGGAGGGATTAATTACAAGGAGGGAATAATTATAAGGAGGGACATTTTACGCGGAGGGACTTATTTGAATTTTTTGGACATTAAAAAAAAAAAAAAACTTGAAACAAAATATGACTGATTGTACTTGCCTGTAGATATACTCGTCGGCTGCCGGAGGCACCAGGGCAACGTGGGTGCAGTCAATGGCACCCATGACATTGGGCATGTTGGCGATGTTATAAAATGCCAGCTTAATCGCGTTTCTGGCTACCATGTCGTCAGAAAAACAAATATATTTCTGAGTAATGGTAGCCATGTCTTCCAAAAACTTGGATAGCGCATGGCTCAGCGTAAGCTGGGAGATCCCCATGGAGAGGGCACCCAGCCTCTGGAACAAGCAGTTCGCCAAAAATTGCAGGCAGCCAAGCATCTTGGTCATACCTGAAATTGCTTGCCCCTTCCTTGTGGTGCGGGCTAACCATGGCCGCAGCTCACTATACAATTTATGGAGGGAAGCGCGATTAAGTCTGGTGAGCTCGAACAGCTCAACGTCATGCATGCCATCGATGTGCATGCGTTGCTGGTGCAATCTGTTCTCAGCCCTCCGGACAATTTCAATGCCCATGAGCTGCAGGTCCTCATGCTCCTCAAATACACTAGAGTCATCCATAGCTGCTAGTCTCGAGGTCAAAATGGTCCCGTAAGGGGATCGCAAAGGAAACGGATTTATAGGGTGGTGGTCCGTCGGCAATCAGCTCTCTGAATGAGACGCAAGCCCATAGCAATAATGTAAGTTATCTGAACGAACGAAAAATATCAGATTTGGTTTGGAAAATGACCCGAACTAACGCTTTCGTTCATCGAAAGCGCATATACGCATTTGCTTGAACGTTCGTACAAATGAAAAATGGGCAAAAAAAACAAAAAAAAGACACACACTAAAATTTTCACAGACAGCTACGGAAGTGCAGACGAATGTGCCTCTGAATCGAGCCTATAGTGCTAATACAGTTATGCAATGATACACAGATGCAAGAATGTTGACATGGAAAGCCATATATACCACAAGCCCACAACAGGGGGCAGAGCAGCGGACTAATAATAAGGCAATGAGCAGAGGACAGTTAATGTAGGAGCAGCGAAACATGATGCTATGATAAATAATATACTGAGAGGTACTGTCACTGCAGAATTGCCGTGATTGGGAGGAAGTTAAGGCGCAAATAAAATATATATGTATGTATTTACAGATTTACATATTTACAAGTTTACAGATTTACAACCATAGCTGGGAGTCCCTAATTAACCTGTCAGATCAATATGCATAGACACGTCCCAGGGAGACACCGCATAGCTTATAATAATTGTCACGTCTGGCCAAATATACATGACTTAAACCGGACCTTCACCATGATTTATTGAAAAGCCCAAACCCTTAAAAACTGATTCCCCAGCATATAAAATTAATATATTTTAAGTTTTTAGTCACTTACTTATTATTCTTTCCTCCACTGGGCTGCAACTGTTCAGGAATTTAGGATACGGGCGCCGCCATCTTGACTCAGAAGCATCACACTTACTGAGGAGAGGAGAGTGGTATAAAGTGCAGGGGGGTGGGTTATAGCTGTGCTTTGCTCAGACAGAGCAGAGCTGGGGTCAGAAAAAGGTCAGCAATCCCAGAATGCAGAGCAGCACAGTCAGAGGGCACTTCCTTTTTGCAGGCTGCCTGATGTCCCATTAGCCGCCATCTTGGATGTTTAAAGGCTCATAACATGCAGTAGATGCAGGTAGGATGATTTTTAATGTGAACAATCTGTATGTACAGGGTGTGGGAAACATATAAGATATGTAAGAGAGGATGCGCACGGGTTAGCAATGTGCGCTAAAAAAATATATAGTATGGCGGTTCAGTGCCCGCTGTCCACACAGGGTTGAGCATATGTGGGTAAGAATCAAAATTAAAGGTGCCTACAAAGGGTGCCCAAAAAGGGAACAAATGGAAGGGAAACCGTGAATGCCGGTCCGTTGGTTTTGATGGCGGGCGTTAGGCTAATATTCTCCATTGGTACAGTCCGACAACCAAATTCGCTGAGGGGACCAGGTGGCATAAGGATTCCTCTGCCTTATATGGAGATACTGGAATTCGAGAGCTAGGAAAGAATGAGAATAAAGATAATAATAATAATAAAAGTGGTGTTTGTAATAGTAGTAATAATACTAATAATAATGCAAATAAACCAACATACAAACCAACCAACAAAAAAAAAGGAAGGAAAATTCAAGAATTGCGTTAATTAAATTAATCCCTGCCCATAAAGGGTGTGAAGGTGAAGTCCTCATTGATACCCCATGGCGCTCTACTGTTAAGTCTAAAGCCAACCTTGCCGTCTCTCATATCCTGTGCCGCCAGTCTGATGTTAGACGGTTATAGTCAGGATGGGCACCACCCAAGACAATCAATTATCATGCACTTCCCTGGTTGGCATATAATTACTATGATACACAGGAGCAGATTAACAAGGAAGAAACAGGTTCAAGTTTATGCCATCTTTTTGCTAGCAGGAAAACTTGAATGGCCTTTTGTTGCCTACATGCGGATGACATGCTTTTACTCCTCATGTCGCCACATACCTCAGTCCCAAAGGCTATAAAATAGCTGTAAGGTCCTTACCTGCTCCCGTGGTCCTGTCCCGCGGCGCTTCTCCACGGCGGCGCCTGGCTCTGGTCTTCCGGCGGCCGCCTCCGCCTCCTGCGCTGGGGCCTCAGCCTCCGCCGCCTCCTCTGCCTCGGCGGCGGCGGCGGCTGGGGTCGGCGGCATCACGGGGGTCCCCTCCACTGCTGCTGGCGGCTCCTCCGCCTCTTCAGCTGGTGCGGCGTCCCCTCTCCCCTCGGGGAGCCCGCCCGGCCAGTCACGTGCTCGCGTGCGTTCACTATATGCCCCCCGGCGGCGCTGCTCCCAGCGCATTCACCGGGGGCAAGTTTAAATGGACCAGTTAGGTCCTAAGCCTGGGTGAGGATGAACCCAGGGACTGGACATCCTGACTGGCCAGGGCAGTCCAGTCCCTGGGCTGCTCCTATAGGGAACCAGGTTGTAGTTTGCACCAAACACCCTCACAGTTACATCAATCACCACATTCCCCTTCCCATTGGCCAGTTCCCCTTTAAATACGTTCCTGCCCGATCCACCAGTGCCCGTTATAGCCATTATTAGCTTGGGTGTGCTGTTGGAATTGCGTTTAGTGTGTTTTGATCCGGCTCCGTCTTTGACCACTCCTGTTCGCTGCCCGCACCGACCATCTGCCTGTCTGACCTCGTCTCTGCTTTTCCCCTTGGATACCGCGCTTTGGTGACCACCCGGCTTTGACCCCTGCCTGTCTCGACCATTTTCCGTTAAACCCCTTGGATACCGTGCCCTGGGACCACCCGGCTTTGACCCCTGCCCGTCTCGACCATTCTTGCCTAAACCTGCTGGACTCGACGTTTCGGTCTCAGCCCGCTTGAACTTCCGATTTGGGATACCCTGCTGTTCACCTGTCTTCACCATAAGCCAGCAATCTTTGCGCCAGTAAGTCCTGGGGGCAACCGAGTCTGGAGAGGCATAACCCGTGTCTCCAGCAAGCGGGGGCTTGTCTATAGGCACAAGAGGCGGTGGAGATTGGGGATTGTTGGCTTATGAAAGAGGGGTGTCCGGCGATCCCTGACAATAGCTTACCTCTTTCAGCCAAATCCTAGATTTTAAACGTAATGCTACTAAATCTATGGCCCTTGATATCCCCATCACTAAACACACTAGATGGACAATTTCTCTTGGACTTGGACACAGTGACTACTGTACTTAGAGATGAAACTGACATCCAGCTACAACTTATACAAGGCCAACTACCCAGCCATCTACAAGACTTTACATTCCCTTCTTAAATCTTGGCAGTTTCTTAGGCTTTCCTGGAGGGGTCGGACAGTGGCCCTCAAAATGACATTTTTCCCAATGATTCTGTACCTTTTCAGAGTGCTCTCAATATAAATTCTTTCCCACATGCTAGATGCACTTCAGAAAAAGATTCTCTCATTTGAATGGGGCAACTCTAGACCTAGGGTAAAAAGATCGACACTCTTTTGTAAATGGGAACTAGGGGGTCTGCACTTCCACTCTCTGCATAAATATTACATTGTGTCTCAAGTAGCCCCAATAGTCTTGTTGCACTCAGCCAACCATTCCCCTAACTAGGTTTCCAATGATGGATCCCAAAAACCCTCAGTCCAAAATATCTATGCCCCATTTTGAATCACTCTCTGACCATCTGGGATAAAGCCAAAAACAAATGTATGTGTTACGTAATCCTTTTTACCGGCCTCCCCAATAGTCGGCAACCCTCTATTCCCTCTAGGGATTCTCTACCCTGCTAGTTATAAGTGGTGGCTGCAAAAAGGATTTATCTTAGTTGACAGGGCCGGCGTCAAAGGGCGGCAAACCCGGTCACGTGCCGAGGGGCCCCGTAGCCAGGGGGGCCCACCTCGGTCGGTGATCGCAGGGTCATGGAACTGGCAGGGCAGCTGGCAGGGTGCTCATCGGTGGTTCAGCGGGGGGCAACCCCCTGGTGCCACTTTCTGCCTGTAACCTCCTTCCTTTAACTGAAGGAGCAGCGGCAACTTAGCAGCGCAGCGAGTGAAAGGGGGCGTGGTCCCGGCAGCAGGAGTCACACACGAGGCCATCCTCTGCTCAACAGAATCGGTGGGGTCGGGGCCCGAACAGCGACGGCAGGTGCAAGATCACGGCCAGGATGCAAGTAGAGCCCCTCCAGGAAGACACACTGCGCTGAGCATTGAGGTAAGCTATACATGGTGCTTGAGATCGGCTACCTTAGTCCCTGCCTTTTGTCTCTTCTCTGTCTCTCACTTTCCTTGTCTCTCCTATTTATCTGTATCTTTCTCTGTCTATCTCTCTCTTTCTCTCTCTCTCTTTCTCTGTCTCTTTCTCTCTCCCTCTGCCTGTCTCTCTTTCTTTCTTTCACTCTCTCTCCTTTCTTTAGTTTTCTTGGCCTCTCTTCCTTCTTTTATTTCCCCATTTGCTTCTTTTTCCATCCCTCCCTTCTCTCTTTCTTTACTTTCTTTCTCAATCTCTCTCCCTTCCCCCTCCTCCTCTCTCTGTGTCCTTGTCTTTTTTTCACCCTCACTGCCTTGCTCTTTCTCTCTCCCACACTCTTTCTCAACTTTTTCTCTTTCTTTCTCCCATTCCTTCCCTTTGTATTTTCACTACATTCCTCCTTTCCTTCCCTCTCTACTTCGTTTGTCCATTTCTCCTTTCTATATTTTTCCCCTCCCCTTCCTTACTCCTTCATTCCTCCCATTGTCAACTTTTTTTCCTTTCTTACTTTGCTTTCTCTGTTCCTTTCTCTCTCCTTCTCCCGCACTCTTCTACTGCCTCCATTCTTCCTTTCTTTCGCACCCTTGCATTTTCTTATCCACTCTTCCCTCCCTTCTATCATTATTTCTCTTTCTTTCCTACTTTTTTTCTTTCCTTCTCTTTGTTTATATTTTTTCTTTCTTTCCTTCTATCTTTTATTTCTTTCCTTTTCTCCCTTTCTTTCTTTCCTTTGTTCCTTTTTTCCCTCTTTCTTTCGCATTCTTTCTTGCTTTCTTCCCATCCTTCTTACTTTTTTTTTCTTTGTTTCCTTCCTTCTCTTTCTTTCCTTTTTTCTTTCTTTCCTTCTTTCTTTCCTTCATTATTTCCTTCTTTCTCTATCTTTCTTTACCGCTCTTTCCTTCTTTCTCTTTTCTTCTTTTCTTACTTCCTTCCTTTCTTCAATCATCACTTCCTTATCTCCCTTTTTGCCTTCCCTCCTCATTTCTCTTCGTAATCCCTTCCTCCTTCCCTCTCTCCTTACTTCCATTCTATATTCTCTCTCTTTTATTTCTTTATTATTGTTTTATTTCTTATTATTATTTGCCCCCAATCTCACTACCCTCTTTTTTTCATTCCTTGATTCCTTCCTTTCTCTTTTATTTCACTGTCTATTACACTTTTTCTTCTTTCTATACCTCATATACATTCTGTCATTATTTCTTTATTATTCTTTTTTTTTTTCTTTCTTTCTTTCTTTCTTTCTTTCTTTCTTTCTTTCTTAACTACCCCTTTCTGTGTTCCCTTTCTTTATTGCTTCACTCACACCCTTCTTTTTCTTTACCCTTTTTCATACTTTTTTTTTCTTTTCTCTTCCTCCTCACTTTCTTCTTGCTTTCTCTTTTCTTTCCCACTTACTTTTTCACTGGTCCGCCCCCTGTCCCTTTATCTATCTATCTATCTATCTATCTATCTATCTATCTATCTATCTATATCTCCCTTTTTCTTTTCTTTCTCTCTTTCTACCCTGCTTTCTGCCTTTTTTCTTTTTGTCTCTTTTTCTTCTTTTTTTCTCTCTCATTCTTTTTCTCTTTCCCTTTTTACTGTTCTTTTTCATTTTGGGGAATGTGATGTGACACAAGGGGTCCACTAAGACTCTTGTCGCCCGGGGACCCACAAACCACAAAACCCTGGAGCCGGCCCTGTTAGTAGATGCCCTCTGTACACCTAGGGGTATGACGTTCATATCAGACCTGTCATCAGACGCTGATTTCCCACCCTCAGAAACATTCAGACTGCTCCAAATACAACACTTCATTAAAGGATTACTAAACAAAACCGCCCCACCAAACAGGAAGACGGATTTTTAAATCAGATGCAATTGATGGAGGTTTGATTTCAAGTTTATACACTTCCTTAGTATCCCACCCCTCTATAATAAATCATACTTACATGATTAAATGGGAGGCCGAACTGGGTGCAGTAAGAGACATAGATGAGTGGCAGAGCATCTGAAAGCACACCAGGAAGACCTTATATAATGACTTTGCAGTTGAAAATGCCTATAAGATTTTATTCAGGTGGTATTAGACCCCTAACCAAATTCATACGTTCGCCCCATATAGACTCCCCTTACTGTTTCAGGGGTTGTCAGGAGACAGAATCTATGGTGCACACCTGGTTGGCACGTCCAGTAGCTTAGGTCATAAGGTGAAAGGTCTACATAATGATATTGACAGTGCTTCAATTTACATACATGGGTCTTGGGAAGCCCTCCTCTCATATAAGGCCGGCATATTCCAAACTGGAATGGCGCTTAGTACAGAACATCCTTACAGCTTTCAGGACCAAGATGGCCAGAAACTGGAAGTCCCCACATATTCCATGGAACGAGATCAAAAGAAGAATTTCGGACATTATGTGTAATGGAAAAATTACAGCCATAATGAGGTACTCATACGCCAAGTTTCACGAGACCTGGGCCCCATGGATTGCTTATATTGGACTACAGGATAGCCCCATGGATCCAATACTACCAATACCTGTAGGACAAACGTCCACACATCCTCCATTACTGGGGGATCCTCGGCCTGGGCTCCAGCTCCCTTATCCCCACTCCCCCCCATCTTGTCTCTCCTTTTACTTTCACTTTATACTGTTTCTTTCCAACTTTCGTCTTAAAAAAAATTTCCGATGTTCTCCTCTAAAGTTGAATTTCTTGAGTAGAACAAACGTGTCAGGTTATGTTATTATTCAATTCAATTCAATTTATTGTTCGCCAAGTACATCATGAGATGAACATGCTAAACATCTATGAGTGTGCAACTCCACAAGTGCCACAGAAGATCCATAGGCTCCTGATGCTGGCTCCTGATGCCCTTCTTAAGACCCCAGAAACCCAGCCAGGAGGCCTATAATGGGGCCCACCACTGCACACGGGCTGTAATTGAGCGTGCCTGGGACTATTCAAGGCCAGATTTTGCTGTCTGGACCACACAGGGGTGCCCTTCAATACATGTCAGAGAAGGTCGTGCAAATTATCATGCCATGGAGAACTTTGCCTCAAGTAAGAAGGTGGCAGCATATTTTGAGAAGACAACCCCTGATTCTGCTCCAAAGATTCCTGGACATCTGTATGCTCTCACCGAGAGTGGTACGGGACAAACCGTTAGCCAGCATTTGGTGGACTCTTTTTCTTAAATGTTATTTTTTTTTCTTCAATTATGTCATTTTTTATATTTCTTATACCCCTTGCCTTGTCTGGGTGTGATTAAATAACATCCAAACAAACTTCTTTTTTTGGTATTCATTTTCTAATTACATGTTAATTGTCACAAGTTGTTGGGTTATGGCTTAACGGTGGATGGAGGTCAAGAGTAAATTGATCACTAAAAATGTGCCTGTCTGGTGTAATTAAAGCTTTCGGACCACCCACAACCCAAAGTCCAGCATGGCAGATTAAGGGGATGTAACCTGGTTTTGAGTGTTTGCATTAAGCCTCTCCAGCCATTGAAGGACAACCTGGTTGGTGTCTCCATCTGCTGGTGTTGGTGCTTCTGCTCCACAACCACTGCAGCCAAACTGGCGGTCCGTTGCACAACTTTAAAATATCTATTGGCGTTTTGCCGAGCAGTGATGCTATTGGCCCACCAGTTTGCCTCCATGATTTGGCACCGAAGACACCAAAGACAGGTGACGCCTGGCTGTAGGCTGAGGCTCTCTTTCTCCTGGGCACTCTGTGGAGCTGGTGGAGATGCTACTGGCAGAATGAAGCTGGAGCTGCAAAAAGGAGTTGTGATGGCCAGTGTCTGTGGTGCCAGAAGTAGGTGGAGGTGTCTGCCAGATAATATTGGTAGTCTCATCCAGAGTGCCCTTTGTCCAGCTAATTAATTTCCTCCAGGGGGGTGCTGTCTGTGTTGAGAAAGGTCAACATTAGTGTTAGTTTGTCCCAGTGTTACCACACAGCCTCCAGGGCCCCGAACTTTACCCTGGGTTCAACTTACTCCTCCACCCTGCCCCTTGCCCTTTGCCTATAAAGCTCACTCATTTACATCATCACTGTCTGGACTCTACTCCCTTGGTGGCTGGCTGGTGGGTGGGCCCAGCTTTGATGTTGTCTTGGTGGTATCCAAACCAGATGGGCCAGCTATGGCTCCAGGTGGCGGGTATTCTGGCCGAGGTGCTGCTGGCTGGGGTGTTGCTGCAAAGTCAAGGTAAATGCACTGGTAGTTTCCTTTTAACAATATATGTGGCCCTTCAAAATCCCTACAAGGGATATACACTTGGTCCAACATGGACGCGTGTCCCCAAATTTTGGTCTGCTTACACCCATGTTAGCGGTTACATTTAACGGTTGCCTAATACCCTTGGTGTGTGTAGTCGCACAACATATGTTGCGCAGGCAAGCCCTTTAAAGTAGGCTGTGCATGTGGGAGCTAAGGTTGGTGGGTGGCATGTTTGGTTGGCCTACTCCCCCCTGTGCCAAGCTACAATTAAACTTGCCCTCAACTTGACCCTTGTTAGTTTGTGCCCAGGGTGAGTGTGCCCAGAGTGATTGGCCGATAGCTTGTTACAACTAAAAAAGGCGTGCGTCGGAAAGTCATGCAAGGACACGGCACACCGAGAATAATAGGCTCCACAGCAAGTTACATCCCCAAGCAGGTAAAAACTCAGCTTTCAAGAACACTTCGGCTGCAAATACTGGAAATGCTTGGCTAATGCGCAAGCAAAGCATGAACAAACTTTTCTCGGAACGCAGCTGTGAATGATACGAGCTTTCTCAATCTCAATTTTCCCATAAAAAACGAGCATTCACAGGGAGGTTTAGAATCAGGCTTATGATTGATTGGTTACTGGAGGAGAGCGATTACATGCACTGTGAAACTTCTGAAACAGTACGTAAATGGACAAACCAGGGGGTTCTCACAATTTAGAATGCTTCCTGCAAAAAGTCATTATTAAGGGTAAGTTGTAATTATGCAAGTTATAATCCACACCTAGCCACTTCTTGATTTTATGAACATATCTTATCTTTTGCATTAAATACATGTTGAGGCATTGTGGGAAGGATTGCATTTTGGGTAAGTAGATGTGTAGTTTAGTTAAGTTATTCAAGTCTTGACATCTTCATGCACTCCCTGCCATCTTGGACAGAGGGGGTGTATGGAAGCAGTGTCTAGCATGCCCTCTCCATTACAGTGATTGAAAATGTTCACACTAGTCTATGGGGTCGATCCAAAGAAACATGTAACAGCTTTGATTTTGATGCCGATCATCCTATTTTTCCCGTACGCTCGTGCGTTCGTATGAACTTGCGAGTGATTCTATAAGCAAATACGTTTCTATCCTAAAATGTACGTCCGTTCGTATGGCAGTTCGGGAATCAGACCTATGTCAGTTTCCATCCTGAATTTTCCGTTTCATTTCTCAGGTTGCAACATTGGTTTTGCCCTTTTTCCTTTTTTGTCTGGACGTAAATCCTTCTGATCTGGCGGCTGCGCACTACAAACTTACCTCATTAAAGTGCATTCTAAATATTTGGTCTTTTATTTTTCTTTATTTCATTCATTTTGTAGTAACCAATGAATGCATTTGCATAAGTAAATCTTACTTTGTTTAATTTTTAGTTAACTTGCATTTTTTACTTGTGGATTTAATTTTAATATTTTGGCTTCAAATGGTACAACTTTAAATTTTTTGTGTGGTTACCCACACCCTCTACATACAGATTTGCTCTCAAAAATTAAAAAACACCCAGCAACTTCGGCATGTTATGAGCCTCGAAACAGCCAAGATGGCGGGTCAGGTATTCTCGGGCAGCCTGCAAACAGAAAGGGCCTTGTGACTGTGTTGCTCTGCATTCTTTGATTTCTGACCTTTCCGTGCCCCCAGCTCTGCTGTGTCTGTGCAAAATACAGCAGTAACCCACATCCTGCACTTTATCCCGCTCTCCTCTCCTCAGTAAGTGTGATGCATCTGACCAAAGATGTGCTTAAATAATTAAACAAAGCAAAGGTAAACAACTACACCAATAAATTCAAACTAAAAATATTATTCTAGTACATCAATTTAAAAATAAATAACAAAGGACATAAGTTTCTTTAATTAACGCAAAGATATGGATGTATTGCAAAATAAAGGTTTACATGCAAAGGACTAATTAAGGTCCACATTAAAATGCTTTTATAAGGCATACATGAAATGTATTGAATCAGGTATGCATTGCCATACTATTTATGGCCTCGGCCATGCTGATACATGCAGTTCATTGGAGCTCAGGACGCGCAGACTCCTCAACATAGCCAAAAAACCTGTTCAAGAACAGCAATCCGACTGCTAAAAGGTGTCGGCAGTGGCTTTCTTTTAAAACGTATTTAGAGGTTGGAAAACTGCTCTCTGAATTACACGTAAACACATCCGATTATCCTAAGTTTTACGTTTTGATCCTAAGTTTTACGTTTTGATCCTAAAATTTAGGAACGAACTTCCGATGATCGCAAGAGCATATACGAAATCGTACGTAGGCTCGTGTGAGTCGGAAATGGCCAAAAAAACAGGAAAAAATGACTAACACCCACCCAAACTTACGATTCTCGATCCAAAATCAATTAACTTTTGCTCTTTGAATCGAGGGGATTGTGACATTAACAGGGTCAGAGTTTCATCCACAGGTTTGTTCTTACAAACCAAGAACAGACACCCAGAAGACACCCAGTTGTATGTCTAGATCACAGGGCCAGATCTTCGGAACACATACGTGAAATATCCAATGCCATCTTCTGCAGAAAATATAGGTTTGTTTTTTTCAAGATAGGGCCTTTAAATACACCTGAATTGCTGACTAGATTTAAAGCAGGCCAAACCCCACATTATAACTAGCATCCCCTGATATGCTCCCCCCGTGAAGTGTACCTTTACGCAATTTTTGCTGCTACTGCTTCACTCTGCTCGCCGCTAACGCAACCTGTTTTAGTTGGAGGTGCCACCTCCACAAGTCATTGGCACTAATGTGAGTGTATGCTGTGAGCAACTATGCAATAACCAATCACCTGCCATCTCACAGAGAGGGACAGCTATATAAAAATCAGTGGTCAGTGGGCTTAATGCTAAATTGCTCATTTTATTTATTTCGGAAATAAACAATAGCTTTGAGTATCTCAGTCTGTATCTGTGTAAATATTTTTCCAATTTTAAAAGACAGTTTTTGTTAGAGAGGTTATTTGGTGCCATCCAACTAATTGTTCTAAGCTACAAAGTCCCATTAATTAAACTAGCATCAGTAGAGGGCACATCATAAATCAAAAAGGATCCAACGCACACTTTTCTAGATAATAAAGGTTATTCTCTGAAATGGTATTATCATATTCTAAGCGATGTAAATGCTATTGATGGACCTGTAAGCAAATATGCAGATTGGCAACAATGATCTAATTACTGCCTTCCTTCAGTGATGTTCACCAAGTCACATTAAATTATATGCAAATTACCATTTAACCCCTCTTTTTTGTTGTACCAATGCGATAAGATCCCTGTGAAAATTAATAGCTAAAGCTCTGTGTATTGTCAGATGTCACTTGGTGAAGAATTATGGCTGTACCATTAAATGTCACTGCTAGAAATCAAATATTTTACATATACAATGAGGCTGCAATGCCCTCCACTGATGTCCTTTCTTTGTGCCGAAGATAGATAAGTCAAATAGCCACGTAAGACATCAAGCCTCACTAGTGGGGTCAAAGATAATATAGGGCTGTAAAGAAATTAATTGCACATTTAAGTGATAGGAGCATGCTTAATTATTACCCAACTCTTGCAGTTCTTACTATACCATTACTATAAATCAGTGTTCCCCAATCGTCTCCTCATGAGCCACCAACAGGTCATACTTCTTCTATAGCTCAAAGCAGCATCTCCTGCTCTGTGCGTGTGCACCCTCCAGTTACTTTACCTTCGCTTCTGTGTGGAGATCTGCAACCTGTTGGTGGCCCTCAAGGAGAGGGTAAGAGAACATATAAAGTCTCAACCTAGACTTTGCGGGACTCTTTTTGAATATGCAGATGGCCATTTTATTCAAACTCAAAGCTGAAAAAGGGGTTTGAAACTTGAAGGAGCTTAAATAGACGCTATAGTATCAACATCAGCAAAAAAAAAATCTCATGATTGAATCTAAAACAAATCTATGGGATTCCCTACCCACAGGTTGTGCTCATCAGTGAAAACATGATATTTCCAAAAAAATCACAATACAAAAACTAACTAAATTGTTAATGTCCAAGTCCCCTACCTTGACAGGTTAATCTCAGACTCTACTGCTAGTGGCATCCTCCACTTCTGGCTCCCATTCAAAATAATAGATTGAAGGGTGTGCACACAGAGCAGGGCATGTCACTCTGTAAAGCCTTGTTGTGGCAGTCACACGGATCACCGATGGGCAGCCCTGGATTCTGGGACAAAATGAGAAAAGCTCTGCCTAACTGCCTCTATAGAACAATCTGTTTATTTGGATAACCCCCTGAGAGTCAAAATGAACACAAACATTATAAACATATGTTCATTATGCTGCTATACTCCAGGTGCTGGACTGTTATATTGTGCCTGACTGGCTTTGAAGTTTACCTAGCTAGAATGACACATGCAGCCTGATTGGCTGTGATGTATGTTCTTGTCCATTGGCTAAAAAACTTGAGCGGCGTAGCCGATTGGCTCTATCTGGTCCGGATGCCTATTGGGTGAATGCGGACCTTACGCTGCATTGGAATACTGGTACAATTACAACGCCTGGGCAGGGTAAGCAAATCTAGGCTGCCTGATAAAGGGGTGCTCCCTCGAAATGTGTTGCCAACCCGGTTTGGGAATGAGACGATTGGTCCCTCCGTGAGATACAATTTTAATGCATACTTACTAAAAGTTATATATTAATATTGCTATTCTGGAGCTCCTGTGCTTGGCTTTACATATATTTATCGGGAACAAATGTATTTTCATTTGCTTCAATGTTTATACCTGTCCTATTAGACTACAGGGTCCACATAGCTTAAAAGGGTGTGTCCACTTTCGATAGAATTTTTGAGCCAAAAGAAAGCTCAATGTGCTCAATGTGCCATAAAACAATCTGTTGCTATTTGCAATGTACATTCAATGTGCACACCAAGATAAGAGAATCGAACCCTGTACACACAGAACACTGCTGCTATGGCCACTGCTGAGGTGAGGGTGCTCACTGAACTTTACACATGACCAGCAGCAGTGTCCTATGCAACTATCTGCAATATGTTACTATATATTTGCTAAAATAAAAAAAATAAAAAAATATTATTAACTCAAACATTATTTTGCCACACAAAAATGTACATTTTCAAAAATTCAGTTGAAAGTGGACTTACCCTTTAAGAGAAATCTCCCCTCCTAACGGGACACCTGCTACTGTGTGGGTTTGATACTCATGATTTCCCTCCTAGCAAGGGAATGCCGAATTGGAGTTAGGTTTTTCATATTTAAGCTTAAAAGGCTCGATTCAGAGACACTTCCGTAGCTCCCTGTGAACGTTTTTGTGGGTGTTTGTCATTTTTTTGTTTTTTTTTGTTCATTCGTACGAACGTTTGGGCAAATGCGTATATGCGCTTTCGATGAATGAATGCAAATCTGAACATTTGCGTTAGTTCGGATCATTTTCCAAACCAAATCTGATTTTTTTGTTCGTTCAGATAACTTACGTTATTGCTATGGGCTTGCGTCTCATTCAGAGAGCTGATTGCCGACGGACCACCACCCTATAAATCCGTTTCCTTTGCGATCCCCTTACGGGGCCATTTTGACCTCGAGACTAGCAGCTATGGACGACTCTAGTGCATTTGAGGAGCATGAGGATCTGCAGCTCGTGGGCATAGAAATTGTCTGTAGGGCTGAGACCAGATTGCACCGGCGATGCATGCATATCGATGGCATGCATGACGTTGAGCTGTTCGAGCTCACCAGACTTAATCGCGCTTCTCTCCATAGATTGTATAGTGAGCTGCGGCCATGGTTAGCCTGCACCACAAGGAAGGGGCAAGCAATTTCAGGTATGACCAAGATGCTTGGCTGCCTGCAATTTTTGGCGAACGGCTCGTTCCAGAGGCTGGGTGCCCTCTCCGTGGGGATCTCCCAGCCTACGCTGAGCCGCGCACTATCCAAGTTTTTGGAAGACATGGCTACCATTACTGGGAAATATATCTGTTTTCCTGACGACATGGTAGCCAGAAACGCGATTAAGCTGGCATTTTATAACATCGTCGACATGCCCAATGTCATGGGTGCCATTGACTGCACCCACGTTGCTCTGGTGCCTCCGGCAACCGACGAGTATATCTACAGGCAAGTCCAATCTTTTTTTTTTTTTAATTTTTTACTAATTTTTTATATTTTATAAAAATTCAAAAAAGTCCCTCCTTGTAAAATGTCCCTCCTTGTAATGAATCCCTCCTTGTAAATGTATCCCTCCTTTTAATTATTCCCTCCTTGTAAAGAGTCCCTGTGAAACAATAGACCGTATTTAGTTTCATAAAACTTTCACATGTGTTCACCAAGGAAACATTTGAATGTGTACCTGAAATAGACACTTCAACGTTAATCTTTACTTTTTCAAACATACATATTTTTTTTTGGCAAAACAAAATACTTATGTACTTGTTTCTTGCTATTTTTATTGGGCCACAGGTTTTGCTTAGGGTGTGATTAGTTAGTGTTTCTCTATTTTTCCTTGCCTTGCTAATGTTTTTGGTTTGTTTTTTTATTCCAGGAACAACAAAATGGGCCACTCAATGAATGTCCAAGCAGTGGTGGCCCCAGACATGCGGTTCCTTAGTCTGCTCGTCGGGTTCCCAGGCTCATCCCATGATGCCTACATTCTTCGAAGATCTGGATTGTACGGTCAGTTTGAGTCTGGGGAATTTTCTGGTGGATGGCTCCTTGGTAAGTTGACGCCAATAACGTCATTTTTGGTAGATGTATGGCTATGAATTTAGTTTGTGCCCCATGTATGAAACTATGCCTATTTGAACACCTTGTTAACATGTGAAACACGACCTTAACCATTAGATTTTTCAAACAACAAAGACTTGCCAAATGTTAGTCTGCATTAGAAAAATTTTAAAATTGAATTTGGAGTAAAGTAAGAATTAGTCTTCCCCACACTCTTGAATTTATAATAGGGTCTGCACCATCTTTGATTAGATGTATTACACTTACTGAGTAGAGGAGAGCGGGATAAAGTGCAGGGGGCAGGTTAGAGCTGTTTTGGACTTACACAAAGCAGATACAGGGTCCTGAAAAGTTAAGACATCCAAGAATGCTGAGCAGCACAGTCCTAAACCAATACCTGTTAGCAGTCTGGCTGATTGGCCATCATCCGCCACCTTGGATGTTAAATTTGTTCCCACATATATTTGATGTTTTTTGGCTTTTTTTTTTGCCTGTGCAATATGTATGCTCATGCTGTGTAGCAAATGCGACCTAGCCTCTTAGTCATGTTGATGGCCCGTTTTTGGGATTCCATTTATGGAGTAATGTGTAATTTATGTTTTTAATAATACATTTTGGCAGGTGATTCCGGCTATCCACTCCTTCCGTGGCTGTTGACGCCCGTCCTCTGGCCCCAGAATGCAGCCGAGGAGGCATATAATAGGGCGCACAGGAAGACCAGGGCTGTGGTGGAGAGGGCGTTTGGCCTATTGAAGACCCGCTTCCGATGCTTGGACCATACCGGGGGAGCACTTCAGTATGACCCCAAAAAGGTTATAGATATTATAATGGCCTGTGCAGTATTGCATAATTTTGCTATATTGCAGCATGCCTCCCGGTATGTGGATTTGCCCCCCTCTCCACCCACCGATGACCCAGACGAGGACTATCGTGGCCCACCGAGTGCATCTGTCCAAGCCGTGCGGTCTAATTTAATAGACACACACTTTGCTTAATTTGGTGTTCCTTTGTTTGTTTTGTCCCTTTATTGTTTGTTATTTGTGTTTTTGGACCTTTGTGTTTGTATGTTTGTTTCTTACTTTTACAAACAATAACGAATTAATTACAAACAAACTCACACCTGATTTTAGACTATTTTGTTTTTTTTTGTTCCCAAATTGTTAGTGCAAACTTTAAGTCATCTTTATTCACCAAAAACCTAAAGGCATAAACTTAGTCAACAACAGGTTAATTAAAAATGTATGGGGTATATTTGAAAAGCAAACATTGGAGTTCATGGTCACTCCCATAGTTCCTGAAAATACATGGTCAAACCACAAATGAAATTTTTTGCAAATCATGCCACATAGCAATTGGCCACAGGCAGGAGTTTTAAAGTAAGGCACTCCTGTCAAAGGTTTTGTCAGCAAACAAATAGGGCCACATACACACCCTCTCCTGCTTGGCCACATTTGCCACAGGCACAGGTGTAAAGCAGCCAAACCTATGCCACATCTACACCTGTTACTCAGTGGGTCACCCAAACAAGTCCCAATCCAAGTCCAGTTCAATCTCAGCCAGGGGTCAAGGTAGTAGTTCATTGAGGCTTCACCTCCATCATTGGCTAGTGGGCTACCTCAGCACTCTAATGAGCTATATGGGTGCAAATCCAAAGCAAACAAGCAAAGCCATACCAAAAGAGTATATTGGTAGGGCTCACCAGACAGGTCAATACAGTGGGGATGTAGAGCAAAGATGTGGAGCAGATACAGGCCAAATAGGCCTTAAAATGGGGGATGCCCATAAAACCCAGGTTGGGGCCCTTGGAGGTGGGCCCTCACCTGGGCCTGTGTGGCATTCAGAATCTGCAACTGTTACAACATGTTTCTATTTGAAATTCAGCCATCATGGCACTGAGATTGTTAGTTAAGGTGGCCATGTGGCTGTTGCTATTTCGAACTTCCTCAAGCATGGCACTGTAATAATTGGATAAGGTGGCCATGTGGCTGTTGTTGGACCTAAATTCAGTCAGCATGGAGTTTAAGGTGTTGTTTAATGTCTCTAATTGCCCATGAAGATGCTTGTGGTTTAGTTGATTTTGGAGGCGAAATAGCCGCCTCTCATGGTGCCATGCTGACTCCATCATCGGTGCGCCCCTCCCCTGGGAAACTGTGCGACGTAGTCCACTACGCCTCCCTATTGCCCGGGTTGGGGGGCGTGCAGATGATGTGCCTCTAGGTCCGCAAACAGTCACAGGTCTGCTTGGCAAATCCTCAGCAGCAGAGCTAACACTGGGGATTGTCGGCTCAGTCTCTGCATGCTGCCCACGATGGGCTGGTGTAGATTTGGTGTAGAAACATGTTGGGACAGTTGCAGATTCTGTCCCAGGGGGAGCTGTTCAGAAGGTCCAATGAAGGGTCCATCCTCCAGCTCCTGGATTTCCTCCATCAGTGTGTGGGTCTGTTGGGACATGTAAATTAAAAAGGTTCAGTTTCGGAAATACATATGTAATTCAGCAAAAAGAAACATGGCAAGGCACATGCATAAGCAACATCATAAAAAGACACTTACCGTATATATCGGATCCTGGGTCCGAGGCAGCACGGAAGTAGACGGCGTGGTAAAACTGGCTGAGGATTCCCCACTAGCTGAAGGATGATGCTGGGCTGCATTGTGGAAAAGAAGGCATGTTAACACACAACCAGGCATTGGTGATGTGTAATAACACATATGGTTCACTAAAACACGGGCCCATGCATGAATGGCAACTCCCTCAATGGACCAAGTTGAACTTGACTATGAATGCCATTATCTGTTAGATGTATTAGTCAACAAGTACATACATATTGGTCTCCTTAACCAAAATAAACATGCATGTACTGGCTGTTCTGAGGCTTCACACATCCCTAAAAGCCCATTATGGGACCACACTCAGCTTGCAAATAGCATTTGCCATTAGATTATGCTGGTTGCCATTCTTTCTAGGTCAAACTTTCAAGCACCCCAGATCAAGTCTTTCTGAGCAAAGCACAGCTCAAACCCAAATTGGCTACATATAAAGATGGAAGTGTTGTATGTAATTGACTCTAAATACAGAACAGGCAGTCCTTTGCTAATCTCAACAGTGTTCCTCAAGACTCTCCCAACTCATGTATGGCCAAGGAAATTAGCAAATGATGAGTCCACACACATAACACACCCTGTTTAAATTGTTACCTCCACTACAATGCACACCCTAGGGGCATGTGTTAATATATGGCTTTGAGCCTCATTTTACACGTAGATCACATTTCACATACACACTAACATTACTAACCGTCAGGAATAGTCGGAATGTCCGTGTCCTGTCGTGCCGAGTGTCCCTCTAAGGCTACAGGATGTAGCAGGCCCAGCACCATCTCCTCAGCTCGGGTAAATTGCAGTTTAGTGGGGAATCCCCCGCAAGTTTGTAAGCTGAAAAAGATAGTTGGACACATTTAGCTAAATGTTGCCAATACAAGACGAAGACAAATCCACAAAGTATATATGTACCTGTAATGACGCCGTTTATTTTCTTTCTGCCGTGCTGCATACTTGAGGTCCGATATTTTCCTTTGTATCTGCTCCACATCTTTGAGCTCTTCCCCCACTGCATTGACCTAATCTCGGCTTTGCGCTGCTTGCTTGTAGCTTTGGATCTGCGCCCATATAGCTCATCATAATACAAGGTAAGGCCACTAGCCAATGCCAGAGTTTGTGCCTCACCAAAACTGCCACTCAACTGGCCTCTCAGTGTTTGGCGCAAAATCAGGGGACATTCTGGCCTGGCTGTGTGGGTGTCAAATTACGGACTGCTGGCTGGCTGCAGATTGGACCCGACTTGGAAAGGGACTGGGTGAGCGTGGATGGGTGGCCACTGAAGTCGCAGGTGTAGATGTGGCATATTCAGACTGCCTTGACACCTGTTCCGGTGGAGAATGTGGCCGAGGTCGTGCTTGGGGCCCTGTGCCTCTGTGGGCCCTTAGAAGACCCATGCCCCTTGGAGGTAGACGGCCGGTCCAGAGGTGTCCCAGAGCTTGGGCTTTGGGGCCTGTGCCTTGCCCTCTTGGCCGATGATTTGGACACCCGTGCGGGTGGGGATGGCAAACTAGGACTTCTGGGGCTGTGCCTTGCCCTCTTGCCATAAGCCTTGTGGCCACGTGCGGGTGGTGGTGATGGTGAAGTATAGCTGCTGGGGCTTTTTTCCCGGTGTCTCCTTTTTGTAGCCTTGCCATAGTAGCCACGTGGGTGGGGTGATGGTGACCAGGGGGGACTGGGGCTTCGCACCCTCTTGGTCCCTTTTTTCCCCTCTGTTGGGGTTTGCTTTCTGGCCTGTGGCTTCCTTTTTCGCGCTGGCTCCTTTTTTTTGGTCGTTGTGGTGGGTGCCTTTGGCTGAGCAATGCGGGATGCCGCAGCTTCGTTTTTGGCATCTGTGACCGAGTCTTTGGCCCTGCAGCAGGGTCCTACCGTTTGGATGCCTGTTTGCTGCTGACCTCCTTTGCTGCTTTCGTTTGTAATTTTTTAGGTGCCATTGCTCATGGACTCTGAAAGAGAATGAGCTGTGTGTCCAGGACCCTTTAAATAAGATTTGCAGGGGTCTGACGCTTACGCGTATGCGTACGTACGGACGTGCGTACGGACGTGCAGAACCCGGAAACCGCAGGGGCATTACTTATCTGCTGCAGACAACAGACAAGATGGCGCCCACAATCTTCACCTGCCAACAAGAAGAGATCATCATGATTGTAAGTGTCTTTTAATGCCTTTGATTTCCCATCTAAATGCATGCCTAGCCCTTAAAGTGGACCAACACCCAGGATTTTGACTATCCTGGGTCTTGGTCCACGTCGGTGGGGCACCCCCGATCAGGGTGCCCCGCTGTGTGAAACCCCCCCGATCACCCTAAAAACTCACCTCTCCCCGCTCCCAGCGCCGACGGACAAGCGATTTGACAGCCGCTTGTCCGTGGCTCCTCCGCCGCCGCCTCCCGCGCGTCCCTCTTGACGCGCGCGCGCCCGCACCGGCCATTTGCAGACGGCCGGCGTGGGAGCGCGCACGCCTAGAGGGGCGCGAGGGAGGCGACGGCGGCCGGCCGCCGCCGAAGCTAAGGTAGGGGGGTTTGTGGGTTTTAGGGGGGTTTCACCCCGCGGGACATCCCGATCTCGGATGTCCCGCGGGGAGGGAGGTGATTGGCCCGGGAATCTTATATATTCCCGGGCCGATCACCCGAGGGTGATGGTCCACTTTAAGGAAGCGCATGAAAAAACGGTTTGTTTGCAAAGTGTTTAAAACTCAGTGCCAAACCGACGTGAGGGCTCACATGTGCGAAACAACACTGAGGCCAGCTTCAAGGATTGGATTACCCTAGAATTGTGTCTGTTAATGTCATTTAGTCCAAAGATCGATTGGTGACAGATATTTGTATGCAGTTTTAACTACATCCTATGTTTCTGTTGTGTTTTGTAGACCATGCTGGAGCGCAGGTACGACTACCTGCCCAACTCTTTTGAGAAGCGCACCGTCGCCCTGGAGATCATTGGGAAAATCCAACAGCAGAAGGACACCATCTTCACCCACACTCAGATCATGCAGCATTGGTTGGACCTGAATGGCTGCACATGACCCGGGTGCAGCGGTTTTCGGCCTCCATTTCCCTAATAAGTACATAGCGATTGCATGCCAGATGTAACTCATGCAGAAGGTATGCATTTATTTATAATTGTTTATCTTTTCTAGTGTTGGAAATGGATTACCGAATCCGCCGCACCCGGAGGCGCACAGGCGACCAGTGCTGCATGAATCTGCAGCTGGAAGTGAAGGTGGTGGATCTCCAGGGCGACGGTCCTACCCCGGCACGGCGTTGGCAGGGAGTACCCAGCAACGCAGGCGGGAGCCTCTGGTATGTGACTCTTCATGTAACCGCACACACATATACATGCTATTTCCACCAAAGCCGATTCCCTTCATTTGTTTTTCTAGATGCTTCTGGAGCGGGTGAAGATGTGGAGGATGCAGCAGATCTCGCCCAGGAGGCACAGGGAGAAGGTGAGTGATGTGACACACACATTGAAATTGACATTTGATTACTGTTGACTAAGACATTATAAGTAGGGATGAGCGAATCGATCCGGACGAACCCGGATTCGTTCCGAATTTCATGAAAAATTTGATTCTGAACGAATCCGAATTTCCCCGCGATTCGATCGATCAAAGTTTTCCTTTAAACTCCATTTATTTCAATTACAGGCATTCTAAAATGGTGGAAGCACATGTCCGGACATATCCCCATGGGGCAAGGTATCATGGGAAGGTCACATGCAGCCTATCAGCAGCCAGGAGCCCCGGTGATGTCACAGCGCTATATAAAGCGGCGGCCATCTTGCTTGTGCGCATTTCAGACTTGCATTCGTGAGACAAGGGTGGTTGCTGGCTGGCTGTAGACAGGGACAGACAGGGACAGACAGGGACAGACAGTTAGCGATAGGTAGGGAGATTTACAGATAGGTAGGGAGATTTACAGATAGGTAGGGAGATTTAGAGTGGTAGACAGAGCTAGGGAAAGAGGTTTAAAACCGGAAAAATCCAGCAGCATACAAGTCACATTGACAGGGTGCCTAGTGCTGGCTATGATTCATAATTACTGGGTTACTGTTAATAATATTTGGTTTGGTTTAAATACAGCTGCACACTGTGCATGCATTGCACATGCTATTTAACCCTATCTGTTAAACAAAAGGCGTTCTCATACTTGGATTATAGTTAATACTTTTTGCTCAGCTTAAAATACATTACGCCACACTGGCATCCCAAGGCACATGCTATTTAACCCTATCTGTTAAACAAAAGGATTTCTCATACTTGGATTATAGTTAATACTTTTTGCTCAGCTTAAAATACATTGCACCACACTGGCATCCCAAGGCACATGCTATTTTAACCCTATCTGTTAAACAAAAGGATTTCTCATACTTGGATTATAGTTAATACTTTTTGCTCAGCTTAAAATACATTGCACCACACTGGCATCCCAAGGCACATGCTATTTTAACCCTATCTGCTAAAAGCATTTCTCATACTTGGATTATAGTTAATACTTTTTGCTCAGCTTAAAATACATTACGCCACACTGGTATCCCAAGACACATGCTATTTTAACCCTATCTGCTAAAAGCATTTCTCATACTTGGATTATTGTTACTTTTTGTTCAGCTTAAAATACATTACGCCACACTGGCATCCCAAGGCACATTCTATTTTAACCCTATCTGCTAAAAGCATTTCTCATACTTGGATTATAGTTAATACTTTTTGCTCAGCTTAAAATACATTACGCCACACTGGCATCCCATTGCTGGAGCGCAGGTACGACTACCTGCCCAACTCTTTTGAGAAGCGCACCGTCGCCCTGGAGATCATTGGGAAAATCCAACAGCAGAAGGACACCATCTTCACCCATACTCAGATCATGCAGCATTGGTTGGACCTGAATGGCTGCACATGACCCGGGTGCAGCGGTTTTCGGCCTCCATTTCCCTAATAAGTACATAGCGATTGCATGCCAGATGTAACTCATGCAGAAGGTATGCATTTATTTATAATTGTTTATCTTTTCTAGTGTTGGAAATGGATTACCGAATCCGCCGCACCCGGAGGCGCACAGGCGACCAGTGCTGCATGAATCTGCAGCTGGAAGTGAAGGTGGTGGATCTCCAGGGCGACGGTCCTACCCCGGCACGGCGTTGGCAGGGAGTACCCAGCAACGCAGGCGGGAGCCTCTGGTATGTGACTCTTCATGTAACCGCACACACATATACATGCTATTTCCACCAAAGCCGATTCCCTTCATTTGTTTTTCTAGATGCTTCTGGAGCGGGTGAAGATGTGGAGGATGCAGCAGATCTCGCCCAGGAGGCACAGGGAGAAGGTGAGTGATGTGACACACACATTGAAATTGACATTTGATTACTGTTGACTAAGACATTATAAGTAGGGATGAGCGAATCGATCCGGACGAACCCGGATTCGTTCCGAATTTCATGAAAAATTTGATTCTGAACGAATCCGAATTTCCCCGCGATTCGATCGATCGAAGTTTTCCTTTAAACTCCATTTATTTCAATTACAGGCATTCTAAAATGGTGGAAGCACATGTCCGGACATATCCCCATGGGGCAAGGTATCATGGGAAGGTCACATGCAGCCTATCAGCAGCCAGGAGCCCCGGTGATGTCACAGCGCTATATAAAGCGGCGGCCATCTTGCTTGTGCGCATTTCAGACTTGCATTCGTGAGACAAGGGTGGTTGCTGGCTGGCTGTAGACAGGGACAGACAGGGACAGACAGGGACAGACAGTTAGCGATAGGTAGGGAGATTTACAGATAGGTAGGGAGATTTACAGATAGGTAGGGAGATTTAGAGTGGTAGACAGAGCTAGGGAAAGAGGTTTAAAACCGGAAAAATCCAGCAGCATACAAGTCACATTGACAGGGTGCCTAGTGCTGGCGATGATTCATAATTACTGGGTTACTGTTAATAATATTTGGTTTGGTTTAAATACAGCTGCACACTGTGCATGCATTGCACATGCTATTTAACCCTATCTGTTAAACAAAAGGCGTTCTCATACTTGGATTATAGTTAATACTTTTTGCTCAGCTTAAAATACATTACGCCACACTGGCATCCCAAGGCACATGCTATTTAACCCTATCTGATAAACAAAAGGATTTCTCATACTTGGATTATAGTTAATACTTTTTGCTCAGCTTAAAATACATTGCACCACACTGGCATCCCAAGGCACATGCTATTTTAACCCTATCTGTTAAACAAAAGGATTTCTCATACTTGGATTATAGTTAATACTTTTTGCTCAGCTTAAAATACATTGCACCACACTGGCATCCCAAGGCACATGCTATTTTAACCCTATCTGCTAAAAGCATTTCTCATACTTGGATTATAGTTAATACTTTTTGCTCAGCTTAAAATACATTACGCCACACTGGTATCCCAAGACACATGCTATTTTAACCCTATCTGCTAAAAGCATTTCTCATACTTGGATTATTGTTACTTTTTGTTCAGCTTAAAATACATTACGCCACACTGGCATCCCAAGGCACATTCTATTTTAACCCTATCTGCTAAAAGCATTTCTCATACTTGGATTATAGTTAATACTTTTTGCTCAGCTTAAAATACATTACGCCACACTGGCATCCCAAGACACATGCTATTTTAACCCTATCTGCTAAAAGCATTTCTCATACTTGGATTATTGTTACTTTTTGTTCAGCTTAAAATACATTACGCCACACTGGCATCCCAAGGCACATGCTATTTTAACCCTATCTGCTAAAAGCATTTCTCATACTTGGATTATTGTTACTTTTTGTTCAGCTTAAAATAAATTACGCCATACTGGCATCCCAAGGCACATGCTATTTAACCCTATCTGTTAAACAAAAGGATTTCTCATACTTGGATTATAGTTAATACTTTTTGCTCAGCTTAAAATACATTACGCCACACTGGCATCCCAAGGCCCATGCTATTTAACCCTATCTGTTAAACAAAAGGATTTCTCATACTTGGATTATAGTTAATACTTTTTGCTCAGCTTCAAATACATTACGCCACACTGGCATCCCAAGGCACATGCTATTTTAACCCTATCTGCTAAAAGCATGTCTCATACTTGGATTATTGTTACTTTTTGTTCAGCTTAAAATACATTACGCCACACTGGCATCCCAAGGCACATGCTATTTTAACCCTATCTGCTAAACAAAAGGATTTCTCATACTTGGATTATTGTTACTTTTTGTTCAGCTTAAAATACATTACGCCACACTGGCATCCCAAGGCACATGCTATTCAACCCTATCTGTCAAACAAAAGGATTTCTCATACTTGGATTATAGTTAATACTTTTTGCTAAGCTTAAAATACATTACGCCACACTGGCATCCCAAGGCACATGCTATTTTAACCCTGTCTGTTAAACAAAAGGATTTCTCATACTTGGATTATAGTTAATACTTTTTGCTCAGCTTAAAATACATTACGCCACACTGGCATCCCAAGGCACATGCTATTTAACCCTATCTGTTAAACAAAAGGATTTCTCATACTTGGATTATAGTTAATACTTTTTGCCTAGCTTAAAATACATTACGCCACACTGGCATCCCAAGGCACATGCTATTTTAACCCTATCTGTTAAACAAAAGGATTTCTCATAGTTAGATTATAGTTAATACTTTTTGCTCATCTTAAAATACATTACGCCACACTGGCATCCCAAGGCACATGCTATTTAACCCTATGTGTCAAACAAAAGGATTTCTCATACTTGGATTATAGTTAATACTTTTTGCTCAGCTTTAAATACATTACGCCACACTGGCATCCCAAGGCACATGCTATTTTAACCCTATCTGCTAAACAAAAGGATTTCTCATACTTGGATTATTGTTACTTTTTGTTCAGCTTAAAATACATTACGCCACACTGGCATCCCAAGGCACATGCTATTTAACCCTATCTGTCAAACAAAAGGATTTCTCATACTTGGATTATAGTTAATACTTTTTGCTCAGCTTAAAATACATTACGCCACACTGGCATCCCAAGGCACATGCTATTTTAACCCTATCTGTTAAACAAAAGGATTTCTCATACTTGGATTATAGTTAATACTTTTTGCTCAGCTTAAAATACATTACGCCACACTGGCATCCCAAGGCACATGCTATTTTAACCCTATCTGCTAAACAAAAGGATTTCTCATACTTGGATTATTGTTACTTTTTGTTCAGCTTAAAAAACATTACGCCACACTGGCATCCCAAGGCACATGCTATTTAACCCTATGTGTCAAACAAAAGGATTTCTCATACTTGGATTATAGTTAATACTTTTTGCTCAGCTTTAAATACATTACGCCACACTGGCATCCCAAGGCACATGCTATTTTAACCCTATCTGCTAAACAAAAGGATTTCTCATACTTGGATTATTGTTACTTTTTGTTCAGCTTAAAATACATTACGCCACACTGGCATCCCAAGGCACATGCTATTTAACCCTATCTGTCAAACAAAAGGATTTCTCATACTTGGATTATAGTTAATACTTTTTGCTCAGCTTAAAATACATTACGCCACACTGGCATCCCAAGGCACATGCTATTTAACCCTATCTGTTAAACAAAAGGATTTCTCATACTTGGATTATAGTTAATACTTTTTGCTCATCTTAAAATACATTACGCCACACTGGCATCCCAAGGCACATGTTATTTAACCCTATCTGTTAAACAAAAGGATTTCTCATACTTGGATTATAGTTAATACTTTTTGCTCATCTTAAAATACATTACGCCACACTGGCATCCCAAGGCACATGCTATTTTAACCCTATCTGTTAAACAAAAGGATTTCTCATACTTGGATTATAGTTAATACTTTTTGCTCAGCTTAAAATACATTGCGCCACACTGGCATCCCAAGGCACATGCTATTTAACCCTATCTGTTAAACAAAATGATTTCTCATACTTGGATTATAGTTAATACTTTTTGCTTAGCTTAAAATACATTACGCCACACTGGCATCCCAAGGCACATGCTATTTTAACCCTATCTGTTAAACAAAAGGATTTCTCATACTTGGATTATAGTTAATACTTTTTGCTCAGCTTAAAATACATTACGCCACACTGGCATCCCAAGGCACATGCTATTTAACCCTATCTGTTAAACAAAAGGATTTCTCATACTTGGATTATAGTTAATACTTTTTGCTCAGCTTAAAATACATTACGCCACACTGGCATCCCAAGGCACATGCTATTTTAACCCTATCTGTTAAACAAAAGGATTTCTCATACTTGGATTATAGTTAATACTTTTTGCTCAGCTTAAAATACATTACGCCACACTGGCATCCCAAGGCACATGCTATTTTAACCCTATCTGCTAAAAGCATGTCTCATACTTGGATTATTGTTACTTTTTGTTCAGCTTAAAATACATTACGCCACACTGGCATCCCAAGGCACATGCTATTTTAACCCTATCTGCTAAACAAAAGGATTTCTCATACTTGGATTATTGTTACTTTTTGTTCAGCTTAAAATACATTACGCCACACTGGCATCCCAAGGCACATGCTATTCAACCCTATCTGTCAAACAAAAGGATTTCTCATACTTGGATTATAGTTAATACTTTTTGCTAAGCTTAAAATACATTACGCCACACTGGCATCCCAAGGCACATGCTATTTTAACCCTGTCTGTTAAACATAAGGATTTCTCATACTTGGATTATAGTTAATACTTTTTGCTCAGCTTAAAATACATTACGCCACACTGGCATCCCAAGGCACATGCTATTTAACCCTATCTGTTAAACAAAAGGATTTCTCATACTTGGATTATAGTTAATACTTTTTGCCTAGCTTAAAATACATTACGCCACACTGGCATCCCAAGGCACATGCTATTTTAACCCTATCTGTTAAACAAAAGGATTTCTCATAGTTAGATTATAGTTAATACTTTTTGCTCATCTTAAAATACATTACGCCACACTGGCATCCCAAGGCACATGCTATTTAACCCTATCTGTTAAACAAAAGGATTTCTCATACTTGGATTATAGTTAATACTTTTTGCTCAGCTTAAAATACATTACGCCACACTGGCATCCCAAGGCACATGCTATTTTAACCCTATCTGCTAAACAAAAGGATTTCTCATACTTGGATTATTGTTACTTTTTGTTCAGCTTAAAAAACATTACGCCACACTGGCATCCCAAGGCACATGCTATTTAACCCTATGTGTCAAACAAAAGGATTTCTCATACTTGGATTATAGTTAATACTTTTTGCTCAGCTTTAAATACATTACGCCACACTGGCATCCCAAGGCACATGCTATTTTAACCCTATCTGCTAAACAAAAGGATTTCTCATACTTGGATTACTGTTACTTTTTGTTCAGCTTAAAATACATTACGCCACACTGGCATCCCAAGGCACATGCTATTTAACCCTATCTGTCAAACAAAAGGATTTCTCATACTTGGATTATAGTTAATACTTTTTGCTCAGCTTAAAATACATTACGCCACACTGGCATCCCAAGGCACATGCTATTTTAACCCTATCTGTTAAACAAAAGGATTTCTCATACTTGGATTATAGTTAATACTTTTTGCTCATCTTAAAATACATTACGCCACACTGGCATCCCAAGGCACATGTTATTTAACCCTATCTGTTAAACAAAAGGATTTCTCATACTTGGATTATAGTTAATACTTTTTGCTCATCTTAAAATACATTACGCCACACTGGCATCCCAAGGCACATGCTATTTTAACCCTATCTGTTAAACAAAAGGATTTCTCATACTTGGATTATAGTTAATACTTTTTGCTCAGCTTAAAATACATTGCCCCACACTGGCATCCCAAGGCACATGCTATTTAACCCTATCTGTTAAACAAAAGGATTTCTCATACTTGGATTATAGTTAATACTTTTTGCTTAGCTTAAAATACATTACGCCACACTGGCATCCCAAGGCACATGCTATTTTAACCCTATCTGTTAAACAAAAGGATTTCTCATACTTGGATTATAGTTAATACTTTTTGCTCAGCTTAAAATACATTACGCCACACTGGCATCCCAAGGCACATGCTATTTAACCCTATCTGTTAAACAAAAGGATTTCTCATACTTGGATTATAGTTAATACTTTTTGCTCAGCTTAAAATACATTACGCCACACTGGCATCCCAAGGCACATGCTATTTTAACCCTATCTGTTAAACAAAAGGATTTATCATACTTGGATTATAGTTAATACTTTTTGCTCAGCTTAAAATACATTACGCCACACTGGCATCCCAAGGCACATGCTATTTAACCCTATCTGTTAAACAAAAGGATTTCTGATACTTGGATTATAGTTAATACTTTTTGCTCAGCTTAAAATACATTGCGCCACACTGGCATCCCAAGGCACATGCTATTTTAACCCTATCTGTTAAACAAAAGGATTTCTCATACTTGGATTATAGTTAATACTTTTTGCTCAGCTTAAAATACATTACGCCACACTGGCATCCCAAGGCACATGCTATTTTAACCAGATGTATACAACATAAGCGTTGATCAACATCAGCTGCTTTATTAAGCTACTTCAGTTTGCACTTGTTTTTGACTGTTTTCAAGAAACCAGGCCGCAGGGCACCCCAAAGCTGCACCTTGCACCCTATCTGGTATACAACATAAGCGTTGATCAGCATCAGCTGCTTTATTAAGCTACTTCAGTTTGCGCTTGTTTTTGACTGTTTTCAAGAAACCAGGCCGCAGGGCACCCCAAAGCTGCACCTTGCACCCTATCTGGTATACAACATAAGCGTTGATCTGCATCAGCTGCTTTATTAAGCTACTTCAGTTTGCACTTGTTTTTGACTCTTTTCAATAAACCAGGCTGCAGGGCACCCCAAAGCTGCACCTTGCACCCTATCTGGTATACAACATAAGCGTTGATCAGCATCAGCTGCTTTATTAAGCTACTCCAGTTTGCGCTTGTTTTTGACTGTTTTCAAAAAAACAGGCCGCAGGGCACCCCAAAGCTGCACCTTTCACCCTATCTGGTATACAACATAAGCGTTGATCTGCATCAGCTGCTTTATTAAGCTACTTCAGTTTGCACTTGTTTTTGACTGTTTTCAATAAACCAGGCCGCAGGGCACCCCTAAGCTGCACCTTGCACCCTATCTGGTATACAACATAAGCGTTGATCAGCATCAGCTGCTTTATTAAGCAACTTCAGTTTGCACTTGTTTTTGACTGTTTTCAATAAACCAGGCCGCAGGGCACCCCAAAGCTGCACCTTGCACCCTATCTGGTATACAACATAAGCGTTGATCAGCATCAGCTGCTTTATTAAGCTACCTCAGTTTGCACTTGTTTTTGACTGTTTTCATCAAACCAGGCCGCAGGGCACCCCAAAGCTGCACCTTGCACCCCTTCTGGTATACAACATAAGCGTTGATCTGCATCAGCTGCTTTATTAAGCTACTTCAGTTTGCACTTGTTTTTGACTGCTTTTAATAAACCAGGCCGCAGGGCACCCCAAAGCTGCACCTTGCACCCTATCTGGTATACAACATAAGCGTTGATCAGCATCAGCTGCTTTATTAAGCTACTTCAGTTTGCGCTTGTTTTTGACTGTTTCCAAGAAACCAGGCCGCAGGGCACCCCAAAGCTGCACCTTGCACCCAATCTGGTATACAACATAAGCGTTGATCAGCATCAGCTGCTTTATTAAGCTACCTCAGTTTGCACTTGTTTTTGACTGTTTTCATCAAACCAGGCCGCAGGGCAGCCCAAAGCTGCACCTTGCACCCTATCTGGTATACAACATAAGCGTTGATCAGCATCAGCTGCTTTATTAAGCTACTTCAGTTTGCACTTGTTTTTGACTGTTTTCAAGAAACCAGGCCGCAGGGCACCCCAAAGCTGCACCTTGCACCCTATCTGTTTATACTAAATAAGCAAATACATAAAAATGTCAGGCAGACAAGTGCCAGGATGTTCAAAGAGGAGTGGCAGAGGCCAAGATTCAGCAGGCAGAGGTCGCAGCAGACTAGGGGCGAGTGGCAGCAGGAGTCAAGGTGAGAGACCTGATCTGCCAGTATCTGCTAGCGGTCGTGTCTCCACCAGTAATGCATCTGCCATGGTAGATTGGTTAACGCGCTCATCAACATCATCACAAGTTACGTCTGAGACCCCCAGTCTAGGGTCGGTAGGTTCCTCTGACACAACCCTGAGTTGGCATGCCCCGAGAGCAGTCCCTGTCCTCCCATTGCCTCTGTCCTACGCCGTTCCCTCCCCCAGCGACGTATCCTATGCTTTGGGTTCAGCTCCACTCTTTAGTGAGGAGGACTATCAGATAGAGGACAGTCAGCAGCAACTGCCCAGCCAAGAAATGGAGGTGGCTTCTTTAGCTAGGCAGACAAATAGTGATGTGGACAGTGTCGTGGGTGTTGCGAGCGTTCCAGCTCCTGCGCCAGACACTGTTGAGGAATCCACGAACATCAGTGACGTACAGCCACAACTCTGTGACGATTATGATGATGAAGCCGATCGCACTTGGGAGCCGGGTGATGAAGGGGCTTCATCGTCATCATCAGGAGAAGAGGGGCGCAGGTTGCCCCGGAGTCAGCAGCTCAGGCAGCAAGGTGTTAGCAGCATGGTTGGCAGTCAGCATGGGGGCACAATTGAAAAGCCTGGAGCCAAACGGGGCCGGGGCCAGGGCTGGGATAGAGCACCTGCTGCGCGGCAGGCTACCTTATCGGGAGGTAGTGGAGCAGTGGTTCCTGGAGTTGGCGACAAAAGCAGCGAATCAGTGAGGCCTGTTGGTGGGAAAAGTAGCTACTCGGCAGTGTGACAGTTTTTCCTGAAGCATCCGCAGGAGGGTAACATGGCCACATGCAAGATATGTAGGCAGAAGGTAAAGCGTGGTCAGGGCCCAAATGTTTACACCACGGCCCTGCGTCAACATATGATGCATCACCATAAAGCGACCTGGGAGAACCGAGGCTCCCAAGGGGTGGTCCAGTCTGCTTCCTCACCAAGTGGCACGCCGCTCCCAATTTCTGCCAGCCAAGGCTCCAGCACCTCAGCCTAAGGCAGCTGTGCGTCATCCCCGTCCTCTGTCACTCCTGCTCCTCCTCCTCCAAGTCATGCATCCAGCAGTATGCGCCCACTCATCCTACGGCGCAGAAGCTGAATGTACTCCAAGTTGCTGGTGCTGCAGTCGCTCCCTTTTCAGGTGGTGGACTCTGCACCTTTCAGAGAACTGATGGCTTGTGCCGAGCCGAGGTGGAGAGTCCCAAGCCGTCATTTCTTTGCCAAGAAGGCAGTACCAGCACTGCACACTTTTGTTGAACAGAAGGTGGGCCAGTCCTTGAGCCTGTCGGTGTGTAGCAAAGTGCATGGCAGCGCCGACGTCTGGAGCTGTAACTACGGTCAGGGACAGTACATGTCGTTTACGGCCCACTGGGTGAATGTGGTCCCTTTGCAGCAGCAGCAACTTGGACAGGTCACGCCGCTCCGGCCTCCGCGCTCCCTGCCCGTTGGGCCTGTGACACTGTGCGACTCGGCCTCCTCATCCTCCGCCATCTCCTCACCCTCCACTGTAAGCTCAAGTCTCAGTGCCCCTCCAGTCTACCATGTGTGCAGGGCACGGAGGTGTCACGCAGTGCTTCACATGGTTTGTCTTGGCGAACGGAGTCACACAGGGGAGGAACTGCTTTAATGGGAAGAATATTTTGTCTGCGCTGCGCCAAGGAAGGCTGACCCATGCCCCCTGCATGGCTCACGTCTTCAATCTGGTTGTCAAATGGTTTCTGAAGTGTTCCCCCCATGTGCAAGACATCCTAACAACTTCAAGGAAACTTTGCATGCACTTCAGCCACTCATACACCGCCAAACACACCCTTCTTGAGCTACAGCATCAGAACGGTATCCCCCAACATAGTCTGATTTGCGATGTTTCCACCCGTTGGAATTCCACCCTTCACATGTTTGACCGATTATATGAGCAGAGAAAAGACATCACGGATTTCCTGATGATCCAAGTGGATAGGGGGACTCCCCTGTGTAACTTCAATGTCAACCAGTGGCAGCTCATACGTGACACCTGTCATTTGCTAAGCCCCTTTGAGGAAGCCACTTTATTTGTCAGTCGGAAGGATTACGGGATGAACGACGTGATTCCACTGCTTCATGTACTACAGCACATATTGGAAACCATGGCTGGTCAGGGCACTGGAGACATGGCGTCTACATCTTACGGCCACATGAACCCCGTTGGAACTGAACTGGAGGAGGAGGAGGAGGAGTTGCCCAGCGAAACACAGTTTAGGCTTGGCGAAATGGCTGGTTTATATAGTCAGCGGACAGGAGAGGAGGAGCAGGAGCAGCCAGGAGGAGCTAGAGGGTTTTGAGGAAGGCGAGACAGAGGACCCGGACACACCGTGGCAGTATGCAGTGGAGATGGAGACAGGTAGTCCATCCGAGTTACTTGCGCAAATGGCAGGAGGCATGCTCACGTGCTTGCGTAGTGACCCCAGAATTGTTTCCATTTGTCGGCGGGATGACTTCTGGCTGTCCACCTTATTGGACCCTCGCTTCCGGCACAAAATGGGGGCATTTTTTAAACCCGCTGAGAGGGAGGACAAACTGAACTACTACAAAGACATTCTACGTAGGCATTTGGCCAATGCCTATCTGCGCCATGGTCCATACTCTCGCAGGTCTGACTCGGGGGGACCTCTGCGCTCACCTTTCACTGCCATGGCTGCTGGGGGGGTTGGCAGGAGCAGCAGCAGCAGCTCCATCAGCAGCAGCCTCAGTCTTCAGTCGCTAATGAGTAGCTTTCTACACCCGCATAGTGAGGCTACTCATGAGCAGCAGGAAGACCTGGAGCAGGACCTCAACCAGCAGGTCATGTCATACCTTGACATGACCATGCCAACACACCTTGAGGATCCGCTGGACTTCTGGGCAGCCAAACTTGATTTGTCGCGCAACTAGCAGAGTTTGCCCTGGAAAAGCTGTCCTGCCCGGCAAGTAGCGTGCCATCTGAGCGGGTGTTTAGTGCGGCGGGGGCCATAGTTACGGCGAGGAGAACTCATCTGTCAACTAAAAATGTAGAGAGACTCACCTTTGTCAAAATGAATCAGGGATGGATCAGCCAGGATTTCCACCCACCAATGCCTGATGCATGCGACTAGATTCAGCATGGTGCCACGTTTTACACTTTCCAAATGGTGCAAAACATATTTATGTCTTTAGGCCAATTTTTGGGGTCCTGCTGCCAACTCCAGTGTCTCTCTCAGCCAATTTTTGGCCTCCTGCTGCTGCTGCTGCTGCCAACTCCAGGGTGTCTTTCAAGCAATGTTTGGGCTCCTGCTTATGCTGCTGCCAACTCCAGGGTGTGCCTTCCAGCTAATGTATGTGCTGCTGCCAACTTCAGGGTGCCTTCCAGCCAATTTCTAGGTTCCTGCTGCTGCCAACTCCAGGGTGTGTCAGTCAATTTTTGGGCTCCTGCTGCCAACTCCAGTGTCTCTTTAAAGTAATGTTCGGGCTCCTGCTGCTGCTTGCAACTCCAGGGTGTGATTCATCCAATTTTTGGGCTCCTGCTGCCAACTCCAGTGTCTCTTTCAGCCAATGTTGGGCTCCTGCTGCTGCTTGCAACTCCAGGGTGTGATTCATCCAATTTTTGGGCTCCTGCTGCCAACTCCAGTGTCTCTTTCAAGCTATGTTTGGGCTCCTCCTCCTGCTGCTGCTGCTGCTTGCAACTCCAGGGTGTGATTCATCCAATTTTTGGGCTCCTGCTGCCAACTCCAGTGTCTCTTTCAAGCTATGTTTGGGCTCCTGCTGCTGCTGCTGCTGCTTGCAACTCCAGGGTGTGATTCATCCAATTTTTGGGCTCCTGCTGCCAACTCCAGTGTCTCTTTCAAGCTATGTTTGGGCTGCTGCTGCTGCTTGCAACTCCAGGGTGTGATTCATCCAATTATTGGGCTCCTGCTGCCAACTCCAGTGTCTCTTTAAAGTAATGTTTGGGCTCCTGATGCTGCTGCTTGCAACTCCAGGGTGTGATTCATCCAATTTCTGGGCTCCTGAAGCCAACTCCAGTGTCTCTTTAAAGTAGTGATTGGGCTCCTGCTGCTGCTTGCAACTCCAGGGTGTGATTCATCCAATTTTTGGGCTCCTGAAGCCAACTCCAGTGTCTCTTTAAAGTAGTGATTGGGCTGCTGCTGCTGCTGCTTGCAACTCCAGGGTGTGATTCATCCAATTTTTGGGCTCCTGCTGCCAACTCCAGTGTCTCTTTCAGCCAATGTTGGGCTCCTGCTGCTGCTTGCAACTCCAGAGTGTGATTCATCCAATTTTAGGGCTCCTGCTGCCAACTCCAGTGTCTCTTTCAAGCTATGTTTGGGTTCCTGCTGCTGCTGCTTCCAACTCCAGGGTGTCATTCAGCCAATTTTTTGGCTCCTGCTGCCAACTCCAGGATGTGTTTCAGCCAATATTTGGGCTCCTGCTGCTGCCAGCTCCAGGGTGTGTTTTTCAGGCAATATAGGGGCCCCTCATAGTGATGCCACCTCAACTCTCTGTAATTGTGCCGCTCTGCGATTCTAATAGTGATGCCTCTGATCTGCATGTCCTAATTATTTACAGTATTATTTCAGTAACCCAACACGCATCCTATGCATGTTACAGCAAGGCAGAATGGTTTACAACCCTATTGAGGCTCTAGGAAGCTCAGAAATAGCCATTTTTAATAGCGATTCGTCGCGAATAAATTCGGGTCGAACCGATTTTTGTCGGAAAATTCGGCGAATCAGTCGAATCGAATTTTTCAAAAGTTCACTCATCTCTAATTATAAGTGATCCTATTTGCCATGTCTCAACAGCCCCTACTTCACAACAGTGGCAGGGCCCAGGACGTAGGGTTGTCCCCAACGAGGCATTCGTCGGTCACCAACCAAGTAAGTTGTAATGTCATTCTTTGCAGTGTGTGGTAATTGACATGATCACCCAGATACATCAAGCCATAGTCAATGGCATTAGCAGAATGACCTGTGCCCACTTCCTTAGATTAATTACTTAGCAGAATGACCTGTGCCCACCTCCTTAGATTAATTACTTAGCAGAATGAACTGTGCCCACCTCCTTAGATTAATTACTTAGCAGAATGACCTGTGCCCACCTCCTTAGATTAATTACTTAGCAGAATGACCTGTGCCCACTTCCTTAGATTAATTACTTAGCAGAATGACATATGTCATCATTATTTAGGTTGCCAACTAACAAACATTCCATCCACAGGTGAGAAACATGTATTTGTCGCAAAATAATGTTTTATTTTTAATTTTATACAGGGACCACACGGGCAAGAGAACCTAAGGGCGAAGTGATTTGGGGAAGTTTTAGGTACCTAAAATGGAAGAAGAACCTAACGGCGAAGTGATTTGGGGAAGTTTTAGGGGCCTAAAATGGAAGAAGAACCTAACCGCGAAGTGATTTGGGTACGTTTTAGGGGCCTAAAATGGAAGAAGAACCTAACTGCGAAGTGATTTGGGTAAGTTTTAGGGGCCTAAAATGGAAGAAGAACCTAACCGCGAAGTGATTTGGGGAAGTTTTAGGTGCCTAAAATGGAAGAAGAACCTAACCGCAAAGTGATTTGGGTACGTTTTTAGGGGCCTAAAATGGAAGAAGAACCTAACCGCGAAGTGATTTGGGTAAGTTTTAGGGGCCTAAAATGGAAGAAGAATCTAACCGCGAAGTGATTTGGGGAAGTTTTAGAGGCCTAAAATGGAAGAAGAACCTAACCGCGAAGTGATTTGGGGAAGTTTTAGGGACCTAAAATGGAAGAAGAACCTAACCGCGAAGTGATTTGGGGAAGTTTTAGGGACCTAAAATGGAAGAAGAACCTAACGGCGAAGTGATTTGGGGAAGTTATAGGGACCTAAAATGGAAGAAGAACCTAACCCCAAAGATATTTGGGTAAGTTTTAGGGACCTAAAATGGAAGAAGAACCTAACCGCGAAGTGATTTGAGTAAGTTTTAGGGGCCTAAAATGGAAGAAGAACCTAACCACGAAGTGATTTGGGAAAGTTTTAGGTCCCTAAAATGGAAGAAGAACCTAACCGCGAAGTGATTTGGGGAAGTTTTAGGGGCCTAAAATGGAAGAAGAACCTAAGGGCGAAGTGATTTGGGGAAGTTTTAGGTACCTAAAATGGAAGAAGAACCTAACTGGGAAGTGATTTGGGGAAGTTTTAGGGGCCTAAAATGGAAGAAGAACCTAACCGCAATGTGATTTGGGTAAGTTTTAGGGGCATAAAATGGAAGAAGAACCTAACCGCGAAGTGATTTGGGGAAGTTTTAGGGGCCTAAAATGGAAGAAGAACCTAAGGGCGAAGTGATTTGGGGAAGTTTTAGGTACCTAAAATGGAAGAAGAACCTAACGGCGAAGTGATTTGGGGAAGTTTTAGGGACCTAAAATGGAAGAAGAACCTAACGGCGAAGTGATTTGGGGAAGTTATAGGGACCTAAAATGGAAGAAGAACCTAACCCCAAAGATATTTGGGTAAGTTTTAGGGACCTAAAATGGAAGAAGAACCTAACCGCGAAGTGATTTGAGTAAGTTTTAGGGGCCTAAAATGGAAGACGAACCTAACCACAAAGTGATTTGGGAAAGTTTTAGGTCCCTAAAATGGAAGAAGAACCTAACCGCGAAGTGATTTGGGGAAGTTTTAGGGGCCTAAAATGGAAGAAGAAACTAACCACGAAGTGATTTGGGAAAGTTTTAGGTCCCTAAAATGGAAGAAGAACTTAACCGCGAAGTGATTTGGGGAAGTTTTAGGGGCCTAAAATGGAAGAAGAACCTAAGGGCGAAGTGATTTGGGGAAGTTTTAGGTACCTAAAATGGAAGAAGAACCTAACTGCGAAGTGATTTGGGGAAGTTTTAGGGGCCTAAAATGGAAGAAGAACCTAACCGCGATGTGATTTGGGTAAGTTTTAGGGGCATAAAATGGAAGAAGAACCTAACCGCGAAGTGATTTGGGTAAGTTTTAGGGGCCTAAAATGGAAGAAGAACCTAACCACGAAGTGATTTGGGAAAGTTTTAGGTCCCTAAAATGGAAAAGAACCTAACCGCGAAGTGATTTGGGGAAGTTTTAGGGGCCTAAAATGGAAGAAGAACCTAAGGGCGAAGTGATTTGGGGAAGTTTTAGGTACCTAAAATGCAAGAAGAACCTAACTGCGAAGTGATTTGGGGAAGTTTTAGGGGCCTAAAATGGAAGAAGAACCTAACCGCGATGTGATTTGGGTAAGTTTTAGGGGCATAAAATGGAAGAAGAACCTAACCGCGAAGTGATTTGGGTAAGTTTTAGGGGCCTAAAATGGAAGAAGAACATAAGGGCGAAGTGATTTGGGGAAGTTTTAGGTACCTAAAATGGAAGAAGAACCTAACGGCGAAGTGATTTGGGGAAGTTTTAGGGACCTAAAATGGAAGAAGAACCTAACCCCAAAGATATTTGGGTAAGTTTTAGGGACCTAAAATGGAAGAAGAACCTAACCGCGAAGTGATTTGAGTAAGTTTTAGGGGCCTAAAATGGAAGACGAACCTAACCACAAAGTGATTTGGGAAAGTTTTAGGTCCCTAAAATGGAAAAAACCTAACCGCGAAGTGATTTGGGGAAGTTTTAGGGGCCTAAAATGGAAGAAGAAACTAACCACGAAGTGATTTGGGAAAGTTTTAGGTCCCTAAAATGGAAGAAGAACTTAACCGCGAAGTGATTTGGGGAAGTTTTAGGGGCCTAAAATGGAAGAAGAACCTAAGGGCGAAGTGATTTGGGGAAGTTTTAGGTACCTAAAATGGAAGAAGAACCTAACTGCGAAGTGATTTGGGGAAGTTTTAGGGGCCTAAAATGGAAGAAGAACCTAACCGCGATGTGATTTGGGTAAGTTTTAGGGGCATAAAATGGAAGAAGAACCTAACCGCGAAGTGATTTGGGTAAGTTTTAGGGGCCTAAAATGGAAGAAGAACCTAACCACGAAGTGATTTGGGAAAGTTTTAGGTCCCTAAAATGGAAAAGAACCTAACCGCGAAGTGATTTGGGGAAGTTTTAGGGGCCTAAAATGGAAGAAGAACCTAAGGGCGAAGTGATTTGGGGAAGTTTTAGGTACCTAAAATGCAAGAAGAACCTAACTGCGAAGTGATTTGGGGAAGTTTTAGGGGCCTAAAATGGAAGAAGAACCTAACCGCGATGTGATTTGGGTAAGTTTTAGGGGCATAAAATGGAAGAAGAACCTAACCGCGAAGTGATTTGGGTAAGTTTTAGGGGCCTAAAATGGAAGAAGAACATAAGGGCGAAGTGATTTGGGGAAGTTTTAGGTACCTAAAATGGAAGAAGAACCTAACGGCGAAGTGATTTGGGGAAGTTTTAGGGACCTAAAATGGAAGAAGAACCTAACGGCGAAGTGATTTGGGGAAGTTATAGGGACCTAAAATGGAAGAAGAACCTAACCCCAAAGATATTTGGGTAAGTTTTAGGGACCTAAAATGGAAGAAGAACCTAACCGCGAAGTGATTTGAGTAAGTTTTAGGGGCCTAAAATGGAAGAAGAACCTAACCACGAAGTGATTTGGGAAAGTTTTAGGTCCCTAAAATGGAAGAAGAACCTAACCGCAAAGTGATTTGGGTACGTTTTTAGGGGCCTAAAATGGAAGAAGAACCTAACCGCGAAGTGATTTGGGTAAGTTTTAGGGGCCTAAAATGGAAGAAGAATCTAACCGCGAAGTGATTTTGGGAAGTTTTAGAGGCCTAAAATGGAAGAAGAACCCAACCGCGAAGTGATTTGGGGAAGTTTTAGGGACCTAAAATGGAAGAAGAACCTAACCGCGAAGTGATTTGGGGAAGTTTTAGGGACCTAAAATGGAAGAAGAACCTAACGGCGAAGTGATTTGGGGAAGTTATAGGGACCTAAAATGGAAGAAGAACCTAACCCCAAAGATATTTGGGTAAGTTTTAGGGACCTAAAATGGAAGAAGAACCTAACCGCGAAGTGATTTGAGTAAGTTTTAGGGGCCTAAAATGGAAGAAGAACCTAACCACGAAGTGATTTGGGAAAGTTTTAGGTCCCTAAAATGGAAGAAGAACCTAACCGCGAAGTGATTTGGGGAAGTTTTAGGGGCCTAAAATGGAAGAAGAACCTAAGGGCGAAGTGATTTGGGGAAGTTTTAGGTACCTAAAATGGAAGAAGAACCTAACTGCGAAGTGATTTGGGGAAGTTTTAGGGGCCTAAAATGGAAGAAGAACCTAACCGCAATGTGATTTGGGTAAGTTTTAGGGGCATAAAATGGAAGAAGAACCTAACCGCGAAGTGATTTGGGGAAGTTTTAGGGGCCTAAAATGGAAGAAGAACCTAAGGGCGAAGTGATTTGGGGAAGTTTTAGGTACCTAAAATGGAAGAAGAACCTAACGGCGAAGTGATTTGGGGAAGTTTTAGGGACCTAAAATGGAAGAAGAACCTAACGGCGAAGTGATTTGGGGAAGTTATAGGGACCTAAAATGGAAGAAGAACCTAACCCCAAAGATATTTGGGTAAGATTTAGGGACCTAAAATGGAAGAAGAACCTAACCGCGAAGTGATTTGAGTAAGTTTTAGGGGCCTAAAATGGAAGACGAACCTAACCACAAAGTGATTTGGGAAAGTTTTAGGTCCCTAAAATGGAAGAAGAACCTAACCGCGAAGTGATTTGGGGAAGTTTTAGGGGCCTAAAATGGAAGAAGAAACTAACCACGAAGTGATTTGGGAAAGTTTTAGGTCCCTAAAATGGAAGAAGAACTTAACCGCGAAGTGATTTGGGGAAGTTTTAGGGGCCTAAAATGGAAGAAGAACCTAAGGGCGAAGTGATTTGGGGAAGTTTTAGGTACCTAAAATGGAAGAAGAACCTAACTGCGAAGTGATTTGGGGAAGTTTTAGGGGCCTAAAATGGAAGAAGAACCTAACCGCGATGTGATTTGGGTAAGTTTTAGGGGCATAAAATGGAAGAAGAACCTAACCGCGAAGTGATTTGGGTAAGTTTTAGGGGCCTAAAATGGAAGAAGAACCTAACCACGAAGTGATTTGGGAAAGTTTTAGGTCCCTAAAATGGAAAAGAACCTAACCGCGAAGTGATTTGGGGAAGTTTTAGGGGCCTAAAATGGAAGAAGAACCTAAGGGCGAAGTGATTTGGGGAAGTTTTAGGTACCTAAAATGGAAGAAGAACCTAACTGCGAAGTGATTTGGGGAAGTTTTAGGGGCCTAAAATGGAAGAAGAACCTAACCGCGATGTGATTTGGGTAAGTTTTAGGGGCATAAAATGGAAGAAGAACCTAACCGCGAAGTGATTTGGGTAAGTTTTAGGGGCCTAAAATGGAAGAAGAACATAAGGGCGAAGTGATTTGGGGAAGTTTTAGGGACCTAAAATGGAAGAAGAACCTAACGGCGAAGTGATTTGGGGAAGTTATAGGGACCTAAAATGGAAGAAGAACCTAACCCCAAAGATATTTGGGTAAGATTTAGGGACCTAAAATGGAAGAAGAACCTAACCGCGAAGTGATTTGAGTAAGTTTTAGGGGCCTAAAATGGAAGACGAACCTAACCACAAAGTGATTTGGGAAAGTTTTAGGTCCCTAAAATGGAAGAAGAACCTAACCGCGAAGTGATTTGGGGAAGTTTTAGGGGCCTAAAATGGAAGAAGAAACTAACCACGAAGTGATTTGGGAAAGTTTTAGGTCCCTAAAATGGAAGAAGAACTTAACCGCGAAGTGATTTGGGGAAGTTTTAGGGGCCTAAAATGGAAGACGAACCTAACCACGAAGTGATTTGGGAAAGTTTTAGGTCCCTAAAATGGAAGAAGAACCTAACCGCGAAGTGATTTGGGGAAGTTTTAGGGGCCTAAAATGGAAGAAGAAACTAACCACGAAGTGATTTGGGAAAGTTTTAGGTCCCTAAAATGGAAGAAGAACTTAACCGCGAAGTGATTTGGGGAAGTTTTAGGGGCCTAAAATGGAAGAAGAACCTAAGGGCGAAGTGATTTGGGGAAGTTTTAGGTACCTAAAATGGAAGAAGAACCTAACTGCGAAGTGATTTGGGGAAGTTTTAGGGGCCTAAAATGGAAGAAGAACCTAACCGCGATGTGATTTGGGTAAGTTTTAGGGGCATAAAATGGAAGAAGAACCTAACCGCGAAGTGATTTGGGTAAGTTTTAGGGGCCTAAAATGGAAGAAGAACCTAACCACGAAGTGATTTGGGAAAGTTTTAGGTCCCTAAAATGGAAAAGAACCTAACCGCGAAGTGATTTGGGGAAGTTTTAGGGGCCTAAAATGGAAGAAGAACCTAAGGGCGAAGTGATTTGGGGAAGTTTTAGGTACCTAAAATGGAAGAAGAACCTAACTGCGAAGTGATTTGGGGAAGTTTTAGGGGCCTAAAATGGAAGAAGAACCTAACCGCGATGTGATTTGGGTAAGTTTTAGGGGCATAAAATGGAAGAAGAACCTAACCGCGAAGTGATTTGGGTAAGTTTTAGGGGCCTAAAATGGAAGAAGAACATAAGGGCGAAGTGATTTGGGGAAGTTTTAGGGACCTAAAATGGAAGAAGAACCTAACGGCGAAGTGATTTGGGGAAGTTATAGGGACCTAAAATGGAAGAAGAACCTAACCCCAAAGATATTTGGGTAAGATTTAGGGACCTAAAATGGAAGAAGAACCTAACCGCGAAGTGATTTGAGTAAGTTTTAGGGGCCTAAAATGGAAGACGAACCTAACCACGAAGTGATTTGGGAAAGTTTTAGGTCCCTAAAATGGAAGAAGAACTTAACCGCGAAGTGATTTGGGGAAGTTTTAGGGGCCTAAAATGGAAGAAGAACCTAACCACGAAGTGATTTGGGAAAGTTTTAGGTCCCTAAAATGGAAGAAGAACCTAACCGCGAAGTGATTTGGGGAAGTTTTAGGGGCCTAAAATGGAAGAAGAACCTAACCGCGATGTGATTTGGGGAAGTTTTAGGTACCTAAAATGGAAGAAGAACCTAACTGCGAAGTGATTTGGGGAAGTTTTAGGGGCCTAAAATGGAAGAAGAACCTAACCGCGATGTGATTTGGGTAAGTTTTAGGGGCATAAAATGGAAGAAGAACCTAACCGCGAAGTGATTTGGGTAAGTTTTAGGGGCCTAAAATGGAAGAAGAACCTAAGGGCGAAGTGATTTGGGGAAGTTTTAGGTACCTAAAATGGAAGAAGAACCTAACGGCGAAGTGATTTGGGGAAGTTTTAGGGACCTAAAATGGAAGAAGAACCTAACGGCGAAGTGATTTCGGGAAGTTATAGGGACCTAAAATGGAAGAAGAACCTAACCTCAAAAATATTTGGGTAAGTTTTAGGGACCTAAAATGGAAGAAGAACCTAACCGCGAAGTGATTTGAGTAAGTTTTAGGGGCCTAAAATGGAAGACGAACCTAACCACGAAGTGATTTGGGAAAGTTTTAGGTCCCTAAAATGGAAGAAGAACCTAACCGCGAAGTGATTTGGGGAAGTTTTAGGGGCCTAAAATGGAAGAAGAACCTAACCGCGAAGTGATTTGGGGAAGTTTTAGGGGCCTAAAATGGAAGAAGAACCTAAGGGCGAAGTGATTTGGGGAAGTTTTAGGTACCTAAAATGGAAGAAGAACCTAACTGCGAAGTGATTTGGGGACGTTTTAGGGGCCTAAAATGGAAGAAGAACCTAACCGCGATGTGATTTGGGTAAGTTTTAGGGGCATAAAATGGAAGAAGAACCTAACCGCGAAGTGATTTGGGGAAGTTTTAGGGGCCTAAAATGGAAGAAGAACCTAAGGGCGAAGTGATTTGGGGAAGTTTTAGGTACCTAAAATGGAAGAAGAACCTAACGGCGAAGTGATTTGGGGAAGTTTTAGGGGCCTAAAATGGAAGAAGAACCTAACCGCGAAGTGATTTGGGTACGTTTTAGGGGCCTAAAATGGAAGAAGAACCTAACTGCGAAGTGATTTGGGTAAGTTTTAGGGGCCTAAAATGGAAGAAGAACCTAACCGCGAAGTGATTTGGGGAAGTTTTAGGTGCCTAAAATGGAAGAAGAACCTAACCGCAAAGTGATTTGGGTACGTTTTTAGGGGCCTAAAATGGAAGAAGAACCTAACCGCGAAGTGATTTAGGGAAGTTTTAGGTGCCTAAAATGGAAGAAGAACCTAACCCCAAAGATATTTGGGTAAGTTTTAGGGGCCTAAAATGGAAGAAGAACCTAACCGCGAAGTAATTTGAGTAAGTTTTAGGGGCCTAAAATGGAAGACGAACCTAACCACGAAGTGATTTGGGAAAGTTTTAGGGGCCTAAAATGGAAGAAGAACCTAACCGCAAAGTAATTTGGGTACGTTTTTAGGGGCCTAAAATGGAAGAAGAACCTAACCGCGAAGTGATTTGGGTAAGTTTTAGGGGCCTAAAATGGAAAAAGAACCTAACCGCGAAGTGATTTGGGGAAGTTTTAGGGGCCTAAAATGGAAGAATAACCTAACCACGAAGTGATTTAGGGAAGTTTTAGGGGCCTAAAATGGAAGAAGAACCTAACCTCAAAAATATTTGGGTAAGTTTTAGGGGCCTAAAATGGAAGAAGAACCTAACCGCGAAGTGATTTGAGTAAGTTTTAGGTCCCTAAAATGGAAGAAGAACCTAACCGCGAAGTGATTTGGGTAAGTTTTAGGGGCCTAAAATGGAAAAAGAACCTAACCGCGAAGTGATTTGGGGAAGTTTTAGGGGCCTAAAATGGAAGAATAACCTAACCACGAAGTGATTTAGGGAAGTTTTAGGGGCCTAAAATGGAAGAAGAACCTAACCTCAAAAATATTTGGGTAAGTTTTAGGGGCCTAAAATGGAAGAAGAACCTAACCGCGAAGTGATTTGAGTAAGTTTTAGGGGCCTAAAATGGAAGACGAACCTAACCACGAAGTGATTTGGGAAAGTTTTAGGGGCCTAAAATGGAAGAAGAACCTAACCGCGAAGTGATTTGGGGAAGTTTTAGGGGCCTAAAATGGAAGAAGAACCTAAGGGCGAAGTGATTTGGGGACGTTTTAGGTACCTAAAATGGAAGAAGAACCTAACTGCGAAGTGATTTGGGGAAGTTTTAGGGGCCTAAAATGGAAGAAGAACCTAACCGCGAAGTGATTTGAGTACGTTTTAGGGGCCTAAAATGGAAGACAAACCTAACCACGAAGTGATTTGGGAAAGTTTTAGGGGCCTAAAATGGAAGAAGAACCTAACCGCGAAGTGATTTGGGGAAGTTTTAGGGGCCTAAAATGGAAGAAGAACCTGAGGGCGAAGTGATTTGGGGAAGTTTAAGGTACCTAAAATGGAAGAAGAACCTAACTGCGAAGTGATTTAGGGAAGTTTTAGGGGCCTAAAATGGAAGAAGAACCTAACTGCGAAGTGATTTGGGTAAGTTTTAGGGGCCTAAAATGGAAGAAGAACCTAACTGCGAAGTGATTTGGGTAAGTTTTTAGGGGCCTAAAATGGAAGAACCTAACCGCGAAGTGATTTGGGGAAGTTTTAGGGGCCTAAAATGGAAGAAGAACCTAACCCCAAAGTGATTTGGAAAAAACGAAAGCCTACTTTGTAACATGAGAAAATGAAACGGAAAAGTCACGCTGGAAAATGACATCCTCACACTCGTACTCTGTCGTACGAACGGACGGAAACTTTACAGAAGGATTGCAATGCATGCATAGAATCGCTCGCACACTCATACGAGAGCGGGAAAATGTAAAAAAAAAAAAACTGATCGGCAGAAAAACTAAAGTCTTTTTTTGTCTCTCTGAATCGAGCCTAAAGTGATTGGCAGGTCAAAAGTAAAATAAAATAAAAAGTAGCTTACCTTTCATTGTGTGGCTACAGTGCTGTCCTTCCTATCCTGACTGCCTCCTTAATAAGGAAAATCACTTTCTCATTCTGGCTTCTTTCCCCAACCTGCCAATGTGGTCCACCAATCAACCTTCGGGGGACTAGGAACAGAAACACCCCCACTTCCTGCCCAGATGTTCAGAGTGGTTGCCTCTCTTTGCAGCTATGAAACCCCACTATCCTCTCTGCTGCACCACTCACCCCCCTTATCTGAACACACATTACATCGCTGTTGCCACACCCACTGTTTCGCCTCAATGTTTCTCTGCATCTCCTATGCTCTAATAATTTTACTAATAAATTAGGAACTACAGGACCTTTTTAAAAAATGGATTGAAGTTTGGGACAGTGCAACTTGTAGCCTGAGACAATGGGACAACAATCAGGCTTGCCTATAACTTTAATAGTCTGCCCCAAGGCATCCTAGAATCACTTTATTTCTACTTTAAGAAGATTCATTATAGCCTGTTCAATATGTTCATTTTCTGAAAATGGTGCAAAGACTAAAAATTTACGTGTATTGGTTTACATTTGAAATTACATTTTTGCTGATGTAGCCTACAGTGGCCATGCGGGTTTTATTTACACACACATTTTTCTTAGGTTCCAAAAAACAAATGTGAATGTTACTTATTTAACTGTTGTGTTCCATTAATGCATCAAATGAGTGTGAATGTAACTTTATTTATCTTTATTTATCTGTTAACCACTATTGGCAACCAATAAACAATCGCAAAGAGGAACGAGAAAACAAAAGTGTTGCCAAAAACATGATGCACTACCAATCAGGAAAATATAAATAATTTATTATTACAGTTAATGAACACCAGACAACATGACAATCCAGTTTAAATATAGCCAGAGGACTTCTCACTAGCCAATCCGCCTCCAGCTGGATATATGAATAGTCAAAGGTATCCACTGTCAGTGGTAAATTAGTGTCACAAAAAGTGCCGACAAGTTACTCCAAAAATGTACAAACATTCAAAGATGCATGTATAAAAAATGACAAAAATATAAAAACATAACCACAGCCCGAAGATATTGTGCTACAATTAATATTGTGAAAAATTGAGGATCACATATTAAGTGCATGTGCAAAAATGAAACCAAGAGTAAATGGATACTCATCTATCTTGGGCTCGGAGTAGGCAGAGGACCCCCATATAGTGCACCCACGAGTTCCATGGCTACTATGGTGTTAAAATGGAAGTTGATAATAGTAATTAAAAGGACCACTGCCCCCCCCCCAACTGCAAAACTTGTTTCACCTATTTCACGCTACCAGGAAGCTTTGACCTTTCTTCAGATGCCCTCTGCTGTGCCATGCAAAATCTTAATGATGGGCCACTTGACAACTCTTGATCACAGCTTTAAGCTCGGATCCCAGATGAGCAAGCTAGGGATATCTTATTGCTCATCTACCTGTTTATAGCTCTTTTTACCACTAAGACATGAAGTAAAGGTAAATCTTTCTAACTGGCTTTGAGACAGCAGTAAAGCATTCTTGTGATAGCCCTGCTTTAAGTATTATTCATCTTCCCTGCTTGAAAAGGCACAGTTTTGTAAAACTGCAACTGGACAAGGTGTATAGGTCATATGAAGAAAGTAAAAACCAAGACCAACATGCTACTTCAAAAGTTTCACAAATATATATAAAAGTGAATGTATTTAGATTGATCCTTACTCCTTAGTATACTCCCTTTGGAAGTGGCATTTTATCCATGGCCATGTGGGTACTGTTGGACTGAGACTCCCCTTGGTTATGTATCTAAGGCCCTTATTTAAGAAGAGATAGCGTCAGGTAGTGGCTGGTTAATGACAGGTAGCGACTGGTGAACGCCGGACACGGCACGCAATTACATATTTATCAAGCAGAATCTGTTTAGCGACTGGGATAGCGCCATGTAGCGTTTGATTCATCATTTTCACAGCCTCAGCTAACAGCGCCAACGTTCAGCATTGCACAGCACCAGGTATGACCTCTCGCTACCTGTCGCTCTCCAATACATTTCAATGAACGAACCTTTTCTTTTCTTTAAACAGGGTTTTCATTTATTTATTTCTTTTTCAAAAATTCACAAATAATTCTGTGACCTGTTCTGGCATTGAATTAGCAGTTTTTTCACAATTTTTTCATTTTTTATATATTTCTTCAGAAATGACATTACAGGTCTGGCATTAAAGTGTTCATGTTACAATGTTGCTACAATGTAATTCCATATGTTTTCGCTTTGTTACTAGTGGATAGATGCTGAAAAACAGACTTTAAACACACCGCCTTCTGCGCTCTGGGCTTCAAACAAGCATTTTTCAGCGCCAGAGATTTGTGAGGCTGTTTTTTTTGCTGAATATGGTGTGAGACGGTCACTATGAGCAGTCGCTAACATGCGCTCCCATACAGCGCTGTACTGGTCAAATAGCGACTCCTCACAATGTATTCAACATTACTGAACACTGACTGAGTCGCTATAAAGTAGCGACCCACGGCCGAGCACTGCGACTACTAGCGGGCGCTCTGAAAATGCCTGCTACAAATGCTCATCTGTCGCTACCTGGCGTTAGTGATGAATCAGCCTGCCCGATGATAATGCTTACTGTTCCCATGTAATTTGGCTAAACACATGCTTTTGGTTATGTATGTGTTGGTATATGATTTGTACTTTTGATTATTTGAATTAGCACTGTACACTTTATTGGATGTTGTTGTAGACTATTCATGCACAGACAGCAAATATATATTTATTTACCTACAATTTTTCCTTCGGGCTATAATCTTTTCACACTGTGATATCCACATTCATGGTTGATTATGGGTTTAGATTGATACATGATAGTTATTATTTTTTACCAGTAGAGGGCCTCCCCCCGCTTTTTTTGTGTGTCAGCAGCTTTTCTAATAAATAGATTCTTTTTCATTATTTTTACAATACTGTCTGTTCAGGCCAGTTTTGCTGAGTTGCTTTAAGGTTTATGACCTTGTTCACCTGTTGTAATTAATATTTTTATAGTAGTGCTATTTGTTGCTTCTAGTATACTAAGTACACTTTATATATCAGGGAAATGTTTCATGAATGTTCCCGATGCTTGTCAGTCTGCCATCTTTTTTTTTCCTAGCCGATTGCAATGGCCTACTGTTCTTTGCACTTAACCTGATCTTTATTAGGCCAATGGAATAAAAATGTGTTCAGAGTAGTTACTGAAAATAAAATCTTAACCACTTGAAGACCACCAGCAGTAAACCTATGAAGGGCCAGAACATATTTGATCAGTTTGGACATGGTTTTGAGTATTAACAACCCTGCAATTTAAAAAGCGATCCTGACCAAGTTTTTGTCATGGCAGTCATGGGTTTTATTTGATAACTGATTTCTAAAAATATATTATATATTTTTATTTTAAGCAGCTCATCAATGTTAAACAATGCAATGAAATGATGCTGAATATGTGTTTATGTGTTTTACCTCTAACCCCAACCCTATGGGCATGATGTCCTGTCCTCTCGAAATATTGGCCATATACACTGGCCTTTTGTGTTGTTGGAAGGACATGCGTGGCACCATGCAAAACCAGCCTCTGAACCATCTATTGCAGCCCCAAACTTTCTTACCAATGGGAGCCACATACAGCATAGAAAGCTGGTCAGAAGTCTTGTTTAACTTGAATATATCATATAAAACATAAAAGAGGAAACATCTGGAAACTGTTCCAAATAAAAACACAGTAGAGTGCTCAAAAGCATCAAACATTACAACCTAGTGTGCATGTCACCCCCTCCTGCTCCACACGAGAGGATCCCTCAGCGCCAAATGAGTGGATCCATTGCTAGAAGGCTGGTAACCTGGAAGCTGCTAAGAAGGCCAGTTCTCTGCCTGCCTGGCTCTGCATTAACTACAAGCATAGAGCCTTATTCATGAAGGGATAGCGCCAGGTAGTGCCTGTAAAGCGCCAGGTAGCGTCAGGTAGCGCCAGGTGAACGGCAGGAACAGCACGCAATTACACATTTATGAAGCGGATTCTGGTGAGCGACTGGGACAGCGCCATGTAGCGTCTGATTCATCATTATCCCAGCCTCAGCGTACAGCGCTGGAATTCAGGCTTGCAGAGCGCCACGTCTTACCTGTCGCTCTCCCATACATTTCTATGGAAAATCCTTAAATCCCTTTCCTGATCCCAATTTTTTTTTTTAAATCTCAAAACTTTCTGACATGTATCCTGGGCAAGAAAATGACATTTTTGAAAACTTTTTGGATTAATAATATTTTTATGCAAAATTGTCCTTACATGTCTGGTATTAAAGTGTTTTACAATGTAATAAAAATGTAATGCCATATGTTTTCGCTTTGTTACTAGTGGACACATAAAACAGACTTTAATTACACAGCCTCTGGCGCGCTGGGCTACAATTAAATGATTTTGAGTGCCGGCGCTGTTTGAGGCTGTTTTTTTCATGAATGTGGTATGAGACAGTCGCACCGAGCTGGCGCTACTGCTCGCTCCCATACAGCGTAGTACTGCGACTAACACATCATATTCATCAATGAGGCGCTCTGAAACAAAGAACCATGGCCTAGCACAGCGGCTACTGGTGGGCGCACTGAAATCCGCGCTACAGACGCTCATCTCTCGCTATCTGGTGTTAGTAGTGAATCAGCCTGACAGTTATGATGGTACCCAGCCTTGGGTGCCATTTAACCCACCCCCAGACTCAACAGTGCACGAGACTTTATTGGTTACCAGTGCTGAGGTCTTACAGCACAAGAGCTGTAAATAAGGATACTTTATGGGAAATAAACAGCACCCTCTTGGCTTTGCTAAACTGTTTTGCATAGCCCATTTGGGTACTGTTGTTTCTAAACTTTGGAAAAAATACCCTTACCTCATGAGAAAAATGATGCACCCCACCTGAAAAAAATGCCCCAATACATGGGTAGATGATTTTTGGAGAGATATTAGACCAAACATGTTTTAAAGAATTTGTGTTCCATTTAAAAAAGCTAACTCAAATCTAAACGTTCACACCTGAAAGCACATCCAAAGGTAATCTTGCTTCACCAGATACTCCCCGATTGTTGGTGGTTTTCCCATTCAACCTGGATGCTTTACAAGGTTTCCAGAAACCAGATCACTCACCCTTGATTTCCGACCCCCAAAGGTATTCAGATTTGGGTGCTGCAGAACCAAAATATTCCAAAATAGTGACCAAAATGCAACAGAACAGAGGTATACTGTTCCCCTGGATCCCCCAAAGGAAATTATCTCTGGGGCCAACCCTTTAGTTAAAACACAAATAATAATAATAATAATAATATACTTCTGATGTGTACTGACCATATAAGCAATGTAACCGTCTAAAGGAACACCAAACCCTCAAAAAACCCCAGGCAAACATTATTTTAGTCTTGGATGCCATTATGGTGGTTCTGGGTCAGTGCCTGGGGCCCGCCAGAACACTGGAGGCAGGTGAATGCCAATAATTATATATTGGATATTGGAAACTATATTGTCTAACAGTATCTTAACAAATCACACTGTAAAAAGTATGTGTATAAAAAATTTAACCTATGAGCACAAGAGTGCGGGTAGCACCTAATGGTCTATCGTACACAAATAGGGGGTGCCCCACAAAAGGGACCCTGCTATATGCGCAATCCAAACCAAAGTTAATGGGCTGCCCTCCAAACAACTCCCAAATGGGTCCCTGGGGACTAACACTTGCACTCCACACAAAAACCAAGTATTAAACCAAATGTTTTTTATTACTGATAATCACATAAAAACATAATTAAAAATAGCAAAGAATCATGGTGCTATACCGTAACAAGCCACATGAGGGAGCCACCGAGCCAGAGATATACATGGTTAAAAAGTGCTAAAGTGATTGATAATTAATATCTGTCCACTATAAAAATATTTAATAAAGTGCTAAGTGCTATACCTACTGTGCATCAATATTTACAAGCAGGGCCTCTAACCGAAGACAGGCCCAGCAGAAAACAACAGTGCAAAGTGTTAGACATGAACATCACAAGTACAAACAATCTTACTGTGTCACTGGCAGGTGGGGGTCCCTACGGCAAGCCCACGCGTTCCGAGCCTCAAGGGCTCTTTTTCAAGGCTATATGGTTACCATGGTTGCTATTTTTAATTATGTTTTTATGTGCTTATCATTAATAAAAAACATTTGGTTTAATACTTGGTTTTTGTGTGGAGTGCAAGTGTTAGTCCCCAGGGACCCATTTGGGAGTTGTTTGGAGGGCAGCCCATTAACTTTGGTATAAAAAATGTAAAGCAAAACTGTTTGACTAACCCTGGTTTTGTTCCCTGTCCCGGGGGACCCTGATTTGGGATGCCTACTCTAGGAACCCCCCAGAAAACTCACCTTTCCCCAGTCCTACGGTGGATGCACAGGCTTTCGTCCAATATGAGATGTTTGCCGAAACAATATACTGTTCATGGTGATCGGGAGTGCGAGTGGGCATATCCCGATCAGTGGGCACGCTCCTGTCCCCAGCCTATATGAATGGCTGGGGACAGGATTGTGGGCACAGGCAAAAGATGATGCAGATGTGGCCACCCAATGTTTACATCGGTGAGGGAGCCAGGAAGGTTGGTTTTCCAGGAGAGTTTCACACAGTGGAGAATCATGGTTTTGAAGGCCCCAAAGCTAGCCTCATTCAATTTTGTTCTGCTTTAATGCTAAGTTATGACCATTTCTATTCACTGTTTAAATAACCACTGTATGTTTTGCTATAGAGGGAAAAAAATGTGTTAAATGACATGAGCAGAACAGTTTGCCAGCTATACAGATAATAAAAAAGGCATGTTGACAGGAAAGCAGCCTGTCTGACTACATTTTTGGTTCTATTCATTTTGATTGAGTGAATGTCCCTAATAAATAAAAATAATCGAGGAAAATCACAAATGGTCTAAGAAATAAACACATTAGTGGCCTCTAGGTGGCACTGTTTACTGCATTTGTAACTGTTATAATGCCTAGACTAGGCAGCAGTTTCGCAGTAACGTTAATCATATAGTTTTATAAAACAGTTTGTTAAAAACAGATAATTGCATTTGTAAAGTTACATAGATAAATCTGAATGTTCACACCCACATTGACATACACAACCCCAAAATAGAAGCGTTAATGCTGTTATTAATCACTGGCTCATGGCTAGCTGAGGATGGGGTAAGTTCAGTCTCAATAAAACACTGACTTGCAAGTGCAAATTGCACACTTATAATTAGGTCAGTCAAGTTACCAACATGTGCTATTAGATCTCTCCAAAATGAAATCCCACCTCAGACACCTTCAAATAACTCTGCATTGTAGAAGGGCTAAACATGCCTAAGGAAGGACAGGCAGACACCATGGATTGATCACTATTATGTAGACCTCGAATGCTTCTGACACACATCTGGAAAGGCGGAAATTAATTTGCCCAGAATTAACCTTGTACAGCACCGCAAAATGTGATGTTCCTCTATAAATAATAGGCATAATGTTTTTGGCAAGGCTGGTTGCACAGAGACAGAACAGTGGCAGTCATTACTCTCTTCTCCCCACAAAACATTAAAAAGGTGCATACCAGCCAATTTAGGCCCTACGCCTGGAATTAGATTAAATACTGTGCTCCACAATGGAGTTCAGAGTAGCAGTGCATCACTTTGCACAGACGCATGGACGTGCTGCCAGTATTAGGGTTTGGCGTGACCGGGCCCGCTAAAAGGGGCCCCGCCTAGCCACCACTGCTGGTACCTGTCCGAGGGGCCACATAAAGAAGCTTGGGGGGCCGCATCTGGCCCCTGGGCCTTGGATTTAACACGTGCCCTAGAGTAAAGTTTTAAAAATTAATAACTAACATTTGTGCAATTTAAGCATTTAACCCTTTCGCTGCCAGCCCACCTGCAGCTTTTGTCACCCTCTGTTGTCAGACCATGTTTCACTATTTTGCGCTACACATGTTGAACTGTGATTTTTGAAAGGATTTCCAGGGATTTCCCAGGAAAAGTATATATTGTTTTTTTTAACAGAGTCTGGGCTTCAACATGAAATGTCTTGTTTGGCCTTTTTTGTGTATTCTCAATACTTTTTGGTGAAATATGTGCAAAAAAAAAAAAGAAAAAAAAATCTGTTTTTTGCAATTTGTAGTGTTTTTTGGTAATAAAAAATGTACGTTTGTAAGCTTGTCAATAAAAAAACAACCCTTTACATTTAAAATACCCCCCACAAACTATATATTCTCTGGAAGTACACGCCTCAAACCTTCTAGGCGTACCAAGCTTGTTTATGTGGGCTTAGTTTTCTGGAAGTAATCCCTCGATGTATTCTTTGGTTGCACAAAGTTTCCCTAAAAAATAATAAAACGGAAGAATCAAGCCACATTTTCCTAAAAAAAACTATATGCAAACAAGAAATAACAAGTAAAATCTCAAAAAGCAACATCCCCCGAACAGAACGATACCCAACATGCATAGGTACTGTCAAGGGAAGAGTTGGCAAACACCTCAAAGTAAAGCCTGCGCATAACAGTAATTTTACTTGGAAATTTCAGCTCTGCAGACAAAGTGCGCACCTTGCAATTTTTCAACCAAAATAACCCCTTACATTTGGAATATCCCTGATAAACCATATATTCCCTGAAAGTACACATGTTAAGCTTTCTAAGAGTACCCAGCTTGTTGTAGTAGGCTCACCTTTATGGAAGTAATCCCTCGAAGAATTCTTAGGTTGCACAGGGTTTCCCTAAAAAAATTAATTAAAAAACTGAATAAATAACATGTTTTCCTAAAATATAAATATGCAAACAAGAAAAAACAAGCTAAATCTGAAAGAGCAAGGTCCTCCGAGCAGAACAATACCCAACATGCATAGGTACTATTAACTCTTTTAATTGCCAGCCTACTTGAAGTTTTGTCACCCTCTGTTGACAGGTCATTTTTCCCCATTCTGCGCCATGTTTAACCGTGATTTTTGCCGGAATTTCCAGGAAAATTATATTTTGCTGCAGAGTTTAGGCTTTAACATGAAATGTCTTGTTTGTAATTTTTCTACTGTTTTTTTTTATATTTTTGTGTAAAAAAACAAAAAAATAAATACCGTATTTTTCGCCCTATAAGACGCACCTGCCCATAAGACGCACCTAGGATTTGGGGGAAGAAAATAAGAAAAAAAAAATTTCAATCAAAAACGCACCATTACAGACAGTGTGGCATTCCCCTATCCAATTCCCATAGGCCGTGTGGGATGCCCCCATTCCATAGACAGTGTAGCATGCCCCCATCCCATTCCCCGTATATCCAGTGTGGCATCCCCCCTCCCATTCCCCATATACCCATTGGCTGTGTGGCATCCCCCTCTCCCCCCATTAGTATAGGCTGTGTGGCATCCCTCTCCCCACATTCCCATAGGCTGTGTGGCATCCACCTCTCCCCCCATTCCCATTGGCTGTGTGGCTTTCCCCCTCCCCCCATTAGTATAGGCTGTGTGGCATCCCTCTCTCCCCATTCCCATAGGCAGTGTGGCATCCCCCTCTCCCCATTAGCATGGGCTGTGTGTCATCCCCCTCCCCCCATTAGCATGGGCTGTGTGGCATCCCCCTCTCCCCATTAGCATGGGCTGTGTGGCATCCCCCTCTCCCCATTCCCATAGGCTGTGTGGCATCCCCCTCCCCCCATTCCCATAGGCTGTGTGGCATCCCCCATTCCCATAGGCTGTGTGGCATCCCCCATTCCCATAGGCTGTGTGGCATCCCCCATTCCCATAGGCTGTGTGACATCCCCCTCCCCCCATTCCCATAGGCTGTGTGGCATACCCCTCCCCCCATTCCCAAAGGCTGTGTGGCATCCCCCTCCCCCCATTCCCATAGGCTGTGTGGCATACCCCTCCCCCATTCCCAAAGGCTGTGTGGCATCCCCATCCCCCCATTCCCATAGCCTGTGTGGCATCCCCATCCCCCCATTCCCATAGCCTGTGTGGCATCCCCATCCCCCCATTCCCATAGCCTGTGTGGCATCCCCCTCCCCCCATTCCCATAGGCTGTGTGGCATACCCCTCCCCCCATTCCCAAAGGCTGTGTGGCATCCCCATCCCCCCATTCCCATAGGCTGTGTGGCATCCCCATCCCCCCATTCCCATAGGCTGTGTGGCATCCCCATCCCCCCATTCCCATAGGCTGTGTGGCATCCCCATCCCCCCATTCCCATAGGCTGTGTGGCATACCCCTCCCCCCATTCCCATAGGCTGTGTGGCATCCCCATCCCCCCATTCCCATAGGCTGTGTTGCATACCCCTCCCCCCATTCCCTAAGGCTGTGTGGCATACCCCTCCCCCCATTCCCATAGGCTGTGTGGCATACCCCTCCCCCCATTCCCATAGGCTGTGTGGCATCCCCATCCCCCCATTCCCATATGCTGTGTGGCATACCCCTCCCCCCATTCCCATAGGCTGTGTGGCATCCCCATCCCCCCATTCCCATAGGCTGTGTGGCATACCCCTCCCCCCATTCCCATAGGCTGTGTGGCATACCCCTCCCCCCATTCCCAAAGGCTGTGTGGCATCCCCATCCCCCCATTCCCAAAGGCTGTGTGGCATCCCCATCCCCCCATTCCCAAAGGCTGTGTGGCATCCCCATCCCCCCATTCCCAAAGGCTGTGTGGCATCCCCATCCCCCCATTCCCAAAGGCTGTGTGGCATCCCCATCCCCCCATTCCCATAGGCAGTGTGGCCCCTCTCCCCCCATTCCCACCCCCCTCCCCCCATTAGTATAGGCAGGCGCCATAGTAATAAAAAAAAAAAGTTAAACTCACCTGTCCGCTGACACCACTGCGCTGAGCGGCCGGCTCCGTGAATGGGGTGGGCGTGGCCTGCGCCGCAGCGTCGACGCAGGCCACGCCCACCCCATTCACGAGCTGGCTCTGTCCCGGCCCCGCCGCTGCGATCGCTGTCTTTTCAGGCAGCGATGACAGCGGCGGGGCCAGAGACAGAGCCCCTGCCGCTCCTCCATCTGCTCCCCCACATGCGATCACGAAGGTCCGGGCAGCGGGTGGGCGTGGCCTGTGCCGGTGCAGGCCACGCCCACCCACTGCCGGGACCTTCGTGCTCGCGTGTGGAGGAGCAGATGGAGGAGCGGCAGGGGCTCTGTCTCTGGCCCCGCCGCTGTCATCGCTGCCTGAAAAGACAGCGATCGCAGCGGCGGGGCCGGGACAGAGCCCCCGCCGCTCCTCTGGCCTCTCGCAGTGTGCCAGACAACGCGGGAGCGCCGGGGACGGGTGAGTTTTTTTTTTTTTTTTTTTTTTTTACATTCGCCCGATAAGGCGCACTGACATTTTCCCCCCACTTTTGGGGAAAAATAAGTGCGTCTTATAGGGCGAAAAATACGGTACATAAATATTTTTAGACAATTGTCTCCTTTATTTTAAATAAAACATTTACTTTATTAGAGAAAATCATATTGCACGTGAAAGCCCAATTTCTCCCGATTACAACGGTACCATATATGTATCGGTAGCCCCCCATTCTTACCCAGGAGACCCCCTAACAAGCCCACACAGCCATGGCCCGGGCTCTTCTGCCCCCACCCCTGGGCTTTGGGGAGGCAGGTAATTGGGGTGCCGGGGTTAACGGCAGGTCACCCGCTAGCCGCAGGTGACTTGCCAGCCCCCCCAGCCTTGTGAACTGGTATAGGGATCTCATGGATCCCTTACCAGTTCACAAGGGGTTAAGTGTAAAAGAAAAACACAGAAACAAGCAGAAAAAATATTTTATTTATTAATTTTTTTAATACTTACCTCCCATCCATCCCTGTGTCCCACGCTGATCAATCTGGCTTCTGCTCTCCAGCTGCAGCTGGAAGCCTTTTAGGTGTTACGTGCTTGGCACTTAAAGGGTTAAAGGAAAACTATCGTGAAAATGGCCCAAAAATAAAAATCCATATAAATATGCTGCATGTCCGGAGGAGGGGTCACTTATACAACCAGCATCAAGAAATATCCAGCCAGCCAGGTTTGTTTTTTTTTATTTTAATGGAAGAAAAAGAAAATCACGGGTGACAGGCTCTGTCACCCTTCATAGACTAAGCCTGTCACCCCTGAATTTTCATTCCTACCAGGAGAAGAAAACCACAAGCTTGGCAGGAGTTTTATTCAGTTCAGGTCTAAAAGTGACCAAAGATTGGATTCAACGTTGTCCCGAAATTGCATGCATTAGCACAGGGTGATGACTAGAGTCACTTCACTTCAAGCAACAAAACGTGCGCCCTTCACTTTCTGCAGTGCACTCTTACCAAAGGCAAGGTATGAATATCGACATCAATTTACACCCATTCGGGGCTCACATCTGTGGAACGCATCAATCTCCTGTAAATCGGTGTAAATATATAGAGCAGATGCCTTGGGCTCAGCTCAGATGTAGATCCATCATATGAATAAAATCAAAAAAGAGGAGGAGAGAAAGGGAAAAAACAGAAATAGGATCTAGCGTAATACCGTTTAATAAAAGTAAATTTATAAAAAGGTGCCAAATGCACTCACAATTAAAAAATGTACATGAGCAATTGATAGCAAGAGCAGCTCTCACCCAACCTTTCTGTCACCTCGGCCGATGGTGGATGGAAGGGAGAGGATTCTGCTATGCCCATAGATAAATCCAAGTCCTGATGAGATGTGTGGTGCCGCCGCCGTCAACGCGTTTCGTTGCCGAAGCAACTTCCTCAAAACTGGCGGCGCTGCAGCTGCTGCGGCTTTTTATAGGTGAAAAATCCCTGCGTCTGAGTTAGTAGTAGGGAGGGCGCTGCAGCTACATGCACATCAATTGCTGATATTGCCTAATGACGGGCCCGTCAGGAAGTGCTGCCTGGTTTCCTGCCGATGTACATTGTGGGCTATTTGTCGAGTCCAGGCAGCAGCCCTGCTGGGATGCTGGGAAAGGAAGCCTCCCGAGGGCTCCAATATGGCCACGACTAGGAGAAAATCGTCAAGGCAACATTCCAGCTTTGAGTGGATGCAAATGTAAGTGCTGACAATTATTCCTTATGAGACGGGGAAAGTGAGTTTTAGGGAGGTTTCTTTTTTAACTGTGCAAAACTGCTGGTCTGGTTTAATTGTGAATAGGACTGCCTGAACTGCCTGGGAAAAATCAAGCATCAAGCAGCAAATTGGCAATAATGATTGGTTGCTGGGCATTGGACAAGATGTAGGAGCATTGCAGGAGCATGGTGGGGGGAGTATAGAGGCAAAATGTTTTTGTAATTTGAATCCGGCTGAAATTCAGGATACCTGAAGGAGGGGGGATGCAACATGCCTGTTTATAGTTCCCAGTTTATCTTTAAAAATGGGAAAACATCAGCCATTTGCATCACGGTTCAGTAGAGTAAATGGTGAAACATAGGGACGGTATTAAAAAGGTCATGCACTTAGTATTGTTTCTGACAGTATCACATTAGAATGTGACATAAATTGTATTTCAAGACATCTATGACCTTTCAAGCATACAACATCTGAAGAAAATATATTGAAAACATTATAGATACATGTTCACACAATTGCACTGGAGCCTATTATATTTACTATATATTTATCTGCAACAAAAAGCTCAAAATTACACTAGTAAACATGAATGGCTTCTGAATACTGTACTACATGTGTCGTTATTATGAGAATGTAAATGTAATGTATATATAATGTATATACATAATCTTTAAGGATTAAGACATTCCAGGCTGATTGTTTAAAGTGGATGACTCACCAGGATTTTGACTATCCTGGTAACTGGTCCTTGCCCCAGGGGCATCCTTATGTAGGATGCGCCCCTGTTTAAAACCACCCAGATCGCCTCACCTATCCTGTTCCCACAGTGCATGTGTGGTGTTAGTCCAATCAACGCTGTATGCTGCGCATACTAATGCATCACATAAAACCACTGATTTGATCTTCACACCAGCACAGGAGCACCCACTTCTGCATCCAGCTCCCCTGTGGAGTGTGCACTGCCGTGCGCTCAGCCTATCTGAATGGCTGGGCGCGGGGAGCAAGAGCAGAGATGCGGCCGCGAGCGAAAACAACGTCATCGAAGCCCCAGGGATCAGGTAAGATTACTAGTGAATAAAGGGGGGTGGGAGCAGCTCAATCACTATTTATACAAAATTAAAAGAACCTGCACGTTGTGCAATTGATAATTCAGCACCATCAATCCATATTTATGAGTGAGGGTGTGCCAAAAGAAAGGATCCCAAAAACAACTATGTAATATACACCAAAGTATAGTTTTGTGGCCCAGTATGCCACAAACAAGGGAATTATTTCAAAAGCACCACTCTTCCTCACCTAATAAACCATCAGAATCTTATTAATTCATATCAAAAGGATTAAAAGAAATCACATTAAAAATGACATACAAAATTAATCACAAGACATTTAAAAAACATACATGCCTAAAAAGCCCCCACCCCAGCACAGGGAACCCTAGTTATTCCATTCCCTGTGCAAAATTGTAACAATATAACATCCTACAAATACACACATCTCAACCTATATTAAAGTGCCTATGTGGCAATAATAAAGTGCTAACAATGTAAACAATTGAAAAGTTATATATAAGTAAATCACCTCAATGAAAGATAAGAAAGGGAAACTCTCTGCTGAGTCAAATGATAAGCCACCCACGCGTTCCGTGACGGATTGTCACTTTATCAAGGTGCAATCACACCAGCACAGGAGCACCCACTTCTGCATCCAGCTCCCCTGTGGAGTGTGCACTGCCGTGCGCTCAGCCTATCTGAATGACTGGGCGCGGGGAGCAAGAGCAGAGATGCGGCCGCGAGCGAAAACAACGTCATCGAAGCCCCAGGGATCAGGTAAGATTACTAGTGAATAAAGGGGGGTGGGAGCAGCTCAATCACTATTTATACAAAATTATTATTATTATTCAGGGCCTGGGAACTAATTTACCGCCCAGTTGAACCCTCTCATCAACTAAATATCAAGCAACAAACATGTCTAGCTATGTGGAAAGACAGAGATTTGGTTGCATATATCTGCAGATACATGTGGAAGCCACACCGTCCCGACAAGGCACTCTGTGTTTAGTGTGGTCCCTACTCTTAATTTTGAGTCTCCAACATTGGGACATGCAATGCAGACAAATATCTGAGAGCTACTCACCTGGGAAGCTGGCAGCCTCCCTTTAGAACACTTCACAGGGAGAAATCCATATTGACTGAATTCCTCCCTGCTTGTGCTCATGGCAATTCAAATGAATAAAGGGGGGTGGGAGCAGCTCAATCACTATTTATACAAAATTATTATTATTCAGGGCCTGGGAACTAATTTACCTCCAGTTTAACCCTCTCATCAACTTACTCAATTACTGGTGCCCCGGGGGGTTCACACATCAGGGCATCCAATATAGGATGCCCTGGGGGCAGTCTAGCAGCTGGTCCTGGAATCTTTTAGATTCCAAGCCAGCTGTAGGGAATGATTGGTCTACTTTACGAGAGAGCATTTTTGTTAAATGGTGTAAAATATTATAGGTATATATTATAATATATATGATCACAGATATTCCCCCATGTTGTTAGAAAGTGACATCATCTATCATGGCACTGTATAATATGGAGTCTCCTGTATTCTTAATTAAGCCCAAATAGGAGAATCCTGCCATTTGTCTATAGTAAACAGACCATGTCCTATGGATACAATACACTTATATTCCAGGTTTCTATGAGCTGCATGTCATTACCCTTTGGAAAGGTTCCTAATCAGGTTGGAACCAGAGTGAGACTTTCAATACACATTTGCATCCACCCTAACATCCCTAACTGTGATGGAACTTCAGAAATATGACAGCTATGGCCAAATGAATGAGACAATCTTATATAGGATTATAAGACCTTTCATATGATATATATATATATATATATATATATATATATATATATATATATATATAACAACTTTTCAACTTTCAGGGTGGGAGAGAGGGACATTTGTTAAATAAGGCCACACCCCCTTATAGAGGGATGGACAGGATATATGATGTAACAGTTACAACAATTTAAACACTTTAAATAGGCAAATTAATCAATGATTGATGCAGATCTGCATGTTACACCTCAAAGAGAGACAAATGAGAACAACAAGGGACAGGGGGACATGGACTCAAAAGATGGACAGTACCTTCAAATCAGGGACACTTGGAAGGTATATATATATATATATATATATATATATATGCCAGAAATGTATAATCTGCTTACTATCAGAATCTGGAAGAGATATATCTAGTGTTTGGGTTAATTTAACTAAGAAATCAGTGGGCATCATGCATTTTTTTTAGTTACAATATGATAACATGCATATTGGGCAACATATTACTTTGTAGAATATTTATCTAAATTCATAGAGGCAAGCAGTTTAATGCAGATCCTTTAGACACACCCAGGAGGCTGGGAAAGCTGGTCATACCCCCTAGTGTTTAGGTTTTTAGTAGGCTGGGTACAAAGCAAGGCAGTCTATAGATGGACTCCCCACTACCTGATGGATAATGGCTAAGTATCTCTAACTGTGATCTATCTCTATCCATGATATACTTTTATTGAACTGTAACATATACCTAGAACCTATACATTGCAAACATAATAACTGCATGCAACAGTTAAGGTTGTCTGGGGATTTTTTAAATCTTATTGTGTGTTGGCTATTTTTCTCATCTCACACAATAGATTGTATGTGCGAGGCATTTGAGGCAATATTGCTTCTTAGGACACATCACTGGATGTGTTAGGATGGCTTCAGCGATCATGGATTTGTATCAGATCGATGGTGGTTAGGGTGATATGATTATTGGTATTTGCAATATTTAAATGTTAATCTCTAATAGAAATATTGGGGATTAATGAGAAGCAAATATTAATAATTCATATCATAGAGTCAGTTTAGGGAAGCAACTTACTTAACTTTTTGACTGGAAGTCCACTTTAAAGCCATAACATATCAGTTGTGATAAACCTCAGTAAGTTCCTTAGTTATGTTTTGCATGCTGCTATCCCAGGACAGGTTAGAAAACAAACATGAAACCTGAAGACGATTTACTTTAGGTAACAGAGTTACTTAGCTGCTTAGATCCACTTAGGACTTATCCCTGTTGAATTGTAACCCGTAACAAAGGCTTCTTAACATCTAAGTATCTATACAGTTTGTACTATAGTCTGAAATTAGGACCCCAGTGACCTGTAAAGTAGAAAGCAGAAAAGTTTTGCTCACAAAATACACAGAAAGGAAAAATAAAATAATCTGCAACTGGTTTCTATTAGGGAGTACTTTCACGGATATCTAGCACAAGAAGGTATTGTGATACCCACAGCTAATACAGAGATAAGAATGGCACACCAAAGGAATGTAGACAAGGCCAGAAGGAAGTTTGTTTTAGCAGAACACAGTTGCTAAACTAAAACCGTTGTGGATTGCTGAGCAGACAGACCCATGTGGATCCAAAAATTCATTTTCATCTCTTGTCTCAGACTTTACAAACAAAGGTTTTGCGCCGCTATGGCTACAATCCCTCAATCCTGTAGAGAAAAGTGTTTGAGGCCCAAAGGTCTAGTGATGTTAATTATTTATCTTCTACTTAAGTCTGCAGTGAGTTGCATATACCAATCAATGCACAAAGTGAAAAGGCAACTATCTTACAATCTAGCAATACTGTCAGCGTTTCTACTGAAAATGAATGCTTATCATTTTAATGCTAACATTTTGGAAATATTTGTATGCCATATACACAATGGATCCTCTGTATAGTATCTAGGCTGTGGCTAAAGGGGATTCAACAAGATCTTCTTGGTCAAATAATGTAAGGTGTCACAATGACACTCCTATGTCGCAGAGCATTAGGTAATGAATCTGATCATGGCACTAATTATCTTATCCTTATTTTATTTAATTCAACCAAAGTGTTCCCAGATTTATGACCATGCTAATTGTGTACTGACCATGGATAGCCTTACAGGTTAATCCTTGAAATTAATGTTCTGGAACCCTCTATGACCTTCACCCCCCACCTCTCAATTTTTATGTTCCAAAACCATATTTTTCTATTTAAAGTAAACATCCAACATATACTTCCTGATGCTTTTTCATAATAGTAAATGTGATCTTGAATAAACAACTTAAATAATGGCCTACTTAAATAATGTAGAATAGTAATAGTTCCCAAATAAAGTTACCAAACACTGGAATCAAAATGTAACTCTAAAACATTTATACTGCCAATAGAAGTGACAAGTATTGCAATAAATTAAAGAAAAGTCAAATGGTGGTTTGTAATATAGTTTCAGGCTACATTAGTCCCAGCATTTGAGGCACACTGTGAGAAGCATCTCCTAGGAGGATAAGAAACTGGCAGAGAACCACTGGTGACCTTCATTTATACTGGAAAACTATAAATATTGTTAGTATAGTATAGAAATTCATTTTTTCATACTGTATTTATATTGTTGTATTACCTTTGGTTACATTTCACAACTCTTTTTGACCATACCCCTTTAGTCATTACAGTGGATTTCCAGTTTAATAGTAACCACTAGAGATGAGCGAACCGGTTCGGACGAACCGGAATTCGCTCCGAATTTCAGGAAATATTCGATTCGGCACGAACCCGAATATTTTGTGGTTCGTGCCGATCGAATTTTTCCTGAAATTAAAAAAAAAAAATAAGCCGGCATGGTGGGAGCAGGCCGGCCGGTTCCACTGACAGCGGAGCCGGCCGGCCGCTCCCACCATGCCGGCATTTAAAAAACAAAACAAAAAAAAAAAAAAGCATTTTTGCCGGCATGGTGGGAGCGGGCCGGCCGGTTCCGCGCTGACAGCGGAACCGGCCGGCGGGCCGGTAAAGCCGGCCGGCCCGCTCCCACCATGCCGGCATTTAAAAAACAAAACAAAAAAAAAAAAAAAGCATTTTTGCTGGCATGGTGGGAGCGGGCCGGCCGGTTCCGCGCTGACAGCGGAACCGGCCGGCGGGCCGGTAAAGCCGGCCGGCCCGCTCCCACCATGCCGGCATTTAAAAAAAAAAAAAAAAAAAGCATTTTTGCCGGCATGGGGGGAGCGGGCCGGCCGGCTCCGCTGTCAGCGGAACCGGCCGGCCCGCTCCCACCATGCCGGCATTTAAAAAAAAAGCAAACACTTACCTGCAGGTCCGGAGCGTGGAGGCCGGCGCCGCTCTCAGCTGTCATCTGAGGGCGCGTCATCAGAGGCGCCCTCTGATGACGCGCCCTCAGATGACAGCTGAAAGCGGCGCCGGCCTCCACGCTCCGGACCTGCAGGTAAGTGTCTGCTTTTTTTTTAAATGCCGGCATGGTGGGAGCGGGCCGGCCGGCCCGCTCCCACCATGCCGGCAAAAATGCATTTTTTTTTTGTTTGTTTTTTAAATGCCGGCATGGTGGGAGCGGGCCGGCCGGCTTTACCGGCCCGCCGGCCGGCTCCCACCATGCCGGCATTTTTGATGGGGAACTTCGTAAAAGTTCGATTCGGCCGAACCCGAATTTCTTTGTGAAATTCGGCGAATCGGCCGAATCGAACTTTTCAAAAGTTCGCTCATCTCTAGTAACCACCCAACCCTGCCTTCCTCCCCTGGTGATGAGGCAGGACGGGGGCTTTGCAACAAAATAAACTCCTAACCTAACCCAGAAAATAGTGCTGTTACTGGCGCTCATGCGAAGGGTGAACAGACAGCACACAGGGTAGCTTCCCCCCTGCCATTCAAGTGATTCCAGACGGCGGGGGGAAGAGCTCAAAGAGGGGCAGCCCAGGATTACCAGTGATCAGCACTTGATCCCATGCAAAGCAAGAGGCTTTTTTTGTTGCAACCACCCCCCATGCCAGCAGGGTGCGGGAGGTTACACTACATCCACGTTAACAAGAGAGCCAACAGAATCACAAGATATGAAGGTAAGAGGAAATTACCTAAAAAAAAATTACCTAAATCATGTAAGGTTGCTTTCATTATTTACCCTGCAGGGTATCCTGATTGTGAATGCCCCTCTGGTAAAGATGCATAAGATATAGCCCAAAATCAGCAATACTATTTATTCTTTCAAGTTTCTGGCCTGCTGCGACTACATTCATCACTGATGAAATGATTTTGCCATGCATGGCACTGCACACATGCACCCGGTGAGTCTCACCAGTGAGTCACCACCAGGGAAAAAAGGGCACAGACTGTGTGTGCAATTCTGTCTGATTTGGAATTTTCCTTAACCTAAACGGTATTTCAAATCAAGATGTCCTGTGGGGAGAGCTGTAATGTCATTTTTCAGTAAAGGTCTCCTTTCAAGTGGACCTAATCTTTGAGTACAGGCAAATAGGGTGACAAGTTTTGAGCTGCATGGAGTTTCGACCTTTCACCCCAATGTGCTGCCAGGGAGGGACAGGGCAAAATCACGTAAGCTGCTCCTAATTTATCCATTGCCTTGTCCCAAAGGGGGCTCTCGTAAATTAGAGTTAGGAATGCACCTACACCGAGGCACCTTGGCGTTAGGTGGTACAGCTTCAACAAATGTGTGCCAACTGAGACCTCTGTTTTTAACAAGATTTATGAGACAGGTTATAGGATTGGTTGCTAGCTAACAGGGTTGAGTGCTGTGGTCCCTTTAATTTTGTGGTCACAATGCCCACCTTTTTAAACGCTGTCAGTATATGAAGACCTGAGTAACACAGTACTGGCCACATGATTCTCAGAGAGGGGATGCTTTCTACCCAAGTACATGATTTACATTTAATGAAATCTGGCCTCATTGTTTTAGCCATTCAGAGACTACTGTTCTGATCACACAAGTACAGTATAGCTATTGAGCTCAAATTGTAATAGCCACGGTGGATTGGCTCTGTACAGGCAAAGTAAAATCAAGCTTATACAAAATGAGAGTAATTAGTGAACACATATCTTATAGTGGCGTGAATGGTGAATGTGTAAGTTCAATCCATTTTTGTTCTGTTTGATATTCTTTAACTATAGAAGTAAATGAACATACTGTCAAGGTCTATATCTGAAAAATACATTAAAACTAGCCCTGAATACCACCCATGGGTTTTCAGTTGTGATGCTGTCAGTGAAGGGATTTGCAGAAATAAAAGAAATTGTGGCCAAATACTACTGACACATTTTTTTTCATCTTCCCAGGGTATAATTATCACAGAGTGCCCTCCTTCATTTCCTTTTCATGTGAACAGTAGGTTTGGTGATGATGCATACAAACATTCAAAGAGATCTATTTTGAGTGGCTCTGATGTAAAGCCTTAAAATGTAGATGTCATTTCCCTGATTGGAGAGTCAAGCTCTTATGTTTAAGAAAAGAGAGAAATGGATAGATCAAACAGTTTTAAAAAGTGTCTAGAAAAACAGTATACCGTGTATTTACCTATGTAGAGTAGGGAGTAGAGTACATAATACGGTTGCATATTCACACAAGAAAGCTGTTTAGACTTAACGTACATCTAAGGTTTAACATAAAAATGAAAAACCTTAACTCCTCCTGGCAATTTAGTTATGGGGGGCAAGTCTATGTCACCCTAAGTCAATTATCCTGCTGCTGGTAGGCCAAATAATAGATCAAGACCTTGTCTGACAATTCTGTGGTATGAGATACACTTAGCACCCACACAGCTGATAAGCCTGTCGTGGGGATGGATTCAAATCTTTGGACCCGAAGCCAATTCTCCTGCTGCGGGCAGGCCACAGTAGCACCCACAAAGTTCTGTATGGCTTGTGAAGTCTGTACCATACCTAGGCCACGCAACCTGGCAAACTCCCCCTTCAGATGTCACAATGAGTTTGATTCAGCACAATTTGAAAACACTTATTGCATATTTAAAAAGGCAATGGGTAGTTCCCTTGTTTGTTTTTTTATAACTTCCAGTCTTGCTTTTGATTAACTCACATGGGCATATACCAGAGAAATGGTCCTGGCAGGTGGCATGCTGGCACTTCAACCATATGAACTGGACCCCTTACCAGTTAAAAACAGTATAAAAAAAAAGACGCAACAAAAAATAAACATTTAATACTCTAAACAAATGAAACAGTACTTACCAATCCACATGTTCTTCCATTTATCCATCAGTAGCTGGCATTCTCTTTGCGATCCACTGTGTCGGGGGCTTCCTCCCAGTCCATCTACTGGCATCTTCAATGCCAGTGGCAGCAACTAAAGTAGACGTCCTGATGGCATCTCTTGAGCAGAGGGACAATGCCCCCCCTCCTTCCATCCTGGTTTCCAGACAGGAATAATGATGGTTGATGGGACAGGAAGCTTTTATAATACAGAATAAGAGCCTTTGGGGAATCACACATTATACCATCTAGCCAGCGGTTGCATGTTCAGGCTCTCATCCAATCTATGCAATGCATATAAATAGAGATGAGCGAACTTTTGAAAAATTCGATTCGACTGATTCGCCGAATTTTCCGTCAAAAATCGTTTCGACCCGAATTTATTTGCGACGAATCGCTATTAAAAACAGCTATTTCTGAGCCTCCTAGAGCCTCAATAGGGTTGTAAACCATTCTACCTTGCTGTAACATGCATAGGACGCGTGTTGGGTTATTGAAATAATACTGTAAATAATTATCACATGCAGATCAGAGGCATCGCTAATAGAATCGCAGAGCGGCACAATTGCAGAGAGTTGAAGTGGCATCACTATGAGGGGCCCCTATAGTGCCTGAAAAACACACCCTGGAGCTGGCAGCAGCAGGAGCCCAAAATTAGCTGAATCACACCCTGGCGTTGCAAGCAGCAGCAGCCGCCCAAACATTGGTTGAAAGAGACACTGGAGTTGGCTGCAGGAGCCCAAAAATTGTATGAATCACACCCTGGAGTTGCAAGCAGCAGCAGCAGCCCAAACATAGCTTGAAAGAGACACTGGAGTTGGCAGCAGGAGCCCAAAAATTGGATGATTCACACCCTGCAGTTGTAAGCAGCAGCAGCAGCAGGAGCCCAAACATAGTTGAAAGAGACACTGGAGTTGGCAGCAGGAGCCCAAAGATTGGATGAATCACAACCTGGAGTTGCAAGCAGCAGTAGCAGCAGGAGCCTAAGCATTACTTTAAAGAGACACTGGAGTTGGCTTCAGGAGCCCAAATATTGGATGAATCACACCCTAGAGTTGCAAGCAGCAGCAGGAGCCCAAACATAGCTTGAAAGGCACACTGGAGTTGGCAGCAGGAGCCCAAAAATTGGATGAATCACACCCTGGAGTTGCAAGCAGCAGCAGGAGCACAAACATTGTTTTAAGGAGACACTGGAGTTGCCAGCAGGAGCCCAAAAATTGGCTGAATCACACCCTGGAGTTGCAAGCAGCAGCCTAAGCATAGCTTGTGTCAGAAAGCGTCGCTTACCTGGGCCCCGTTCCAGCGCTGGTCGTGGGTGGCCGGGTGCGGCGGCTGTGTCGGCTCGGCGGCCGCGCCAGGCAGCGGCTGCTCCTGCCGGCGCGCGCCCCCTGCTGTTCCGGCCGGCGGCCCCGGCTCCCGTACACGTGCTCGCGCACGCGCGCGAGCACGTTCTGCTTATCTCCTCCGGCGGCGCTGCTCTCAGCGCGGCCGCCGGGGGAAAGTCATTAGCTCAGGTGGGGTGGGGGGAATGCAGTGCAGGGACAGGGCCAATGAGCCCTAGTGTTGTTCCTTGGGCCAATGAGCCCAGCTGGATTATAGTCAGGCCAATCCTGGCCTGGATCATAAGTGCACCAATCACTCTCACCCTCCTCTCTGTCTCTCCCTATAAAAGCAATTCCCCCTCAGTTGGGAATTGCCTGTGATAGCGCCTAGAACCTTGTTTAGACTTGTGTTAATTATCGATCTTGATTCCTGTTGCCGACCTCTTGCCAGTTTTGACCATCCTCGATCTTGATTCCTGTTGCCGACCTCTTGCCAGTTTTGACCATCCCCGATCTTGATTCCTGTTGCCGACCTTCGCCTGTGTTTTGACCACCCCCGATCTGATCTCCTGTTGCCGACCTCAGCTTGATCCTCGACCACGACTTGTCCAATCCTTGGTACCGTTGCCATCTCAGAACTTCTGTTTCTGACCCTAAGCCTGTTGGACTTCCGTTATACGCTCAGCGATTGGGCTGCTCGGCACCACTTCCAGCCGCGGGTTCTCCAGGCCTCTGAACAGTAAGACTCCAATCTTTGAGCCATTGAAGTCCTGGGGGCAACCGATCCCGGGCAGGCGTGCTCTGCGTCCCGGCAAGCGGGGGCTCCTAAAGGTGAAGCTGGCTGCGGAGATTGGGGGTTGAGGTCTTACTGAGAGGGCTGGAGTTATCTAAGTGGTTGCTGTAGTTCCCGGAGCGTGATATTATCACAGGCCCACAACATGGATGACCTGGTACAGCAGGTGCAAGCTATGGCCACAGCAATCAACCAACTCGCTCAAAGGGTGGCCACCCAGGAGTCTCGTCAAGTGCCGACTCCCTCTGTACCACCTCATTTCTCTGAAACAAAGATTCCTCTGCCTGGAAAATTTTTTGGAGAGCGAACCAAGTTTTCTAACTTCAAGAATTCATGTGAACTGTATTTCAAGCTGAGGCCTGTCTCCTCTGGCACTGAGACCCAACGTGTAGGCTTGGTCATTTCTCTACTTCAAGGAGACCCGCAGTCCTGGGCTTTTAGTTTGCCGAGTCAAGATATTGCCTTACAATCTGTAACTGCATTTTTCAATGCTATGAGCATCCTATACGCTGACCCTGATTCACAGTCTACAGCAGAGAACAGGCTTCGGGCCTTAAAACAAGGGCGAAATTCGGCTGAAGATTATAGTACTGAATTCCGCCGCTGGGCTATCGAAGCTAGATGAAACGATCCCGCTCTGTGTAGTCAGTTCAGGGTGGGGCTGTCGGAAAGCATCAAGGATGCTTTAGTCAATTTTCCTCCGCCAGTTGATCTAGATCAATTAATGCAGGTCTCCATTAAAATAGACCGACGCCTTAGAGAAAGGGCCAGAGAGAGAGTCAGGCCTCCCACGTCTTTCAGGCCAGTCCAAGGTAATAGGTCTCCGATTCCCCGTGGTGAGAGTACCTCGTCATCCCCCCAGGAAGAACCTATGCAATTAGGGAGAACCCGCTTATCCCAAGAAGAGAAACAGCGAAGGCGATCCGAGGGGTTATGCCTGTATTGCGGGAATGCTGGTCATTTTGCTGGTTTCTGTCCCAACAAGGGGAAACCGGCGGAAAACTTCCGCACCCAGACCAGGTAGAGAGTACTGATCTGGGTGAGTCAGTTTGCAACTCTCGCCAAAATAAAATGTTAGTGCCCATTGACCTGTCTTGGGGTCCTTCCAAGCAAACAGTTTCCGCCTTTATCGACAGTGGTGCGGCGGGAAACTTTCTGGACAAAAGTATGATCTCCCTTTTAGGAATCCCTTTAGTTCCACTTGAAAGATCCCTGCAAGTTTTGGCCATCAATGGGAAGGCCATCCAGGGGGGACCTATAAACACCAAGACCCCACCTCTTCGGTTAATTGTTGGCTCTTCCCACTCTGAGTTCTTAGAATTTTTTATCTTCGACTGTCCAGAGACTCCGGTGGTTTTGGGATACCCCTGGTTACAACTCCACAACCCGGTGTTAGATTGGCGGGTTGGAGAATTGATCAAGTGGAGTGACCATTGTAAAAATCACTGCTTTACTACAGGCCTTAGAAGTGTGCAAGTTCTACCTCAGGGATTACCTCAACCATATGCAGACTGGGTTGATGTCTTCTCTGAACGTTCTGCGGATACCCTTCCTCCACATCGGTCTTATGACTGCCCTATCGACTTGCTTCCTGGCACGATTCCCCCGAGGGGAAAAATTTATAATCTTACTCTGCCCGAAGAGCAAGCAATGAGGGAGTATATCACCGAAAACTTAAGGAAGGGATTTATTCGCCCCTCTACCTCGCCTGCCGGGGCTGGATTCTTTTTTGTAGAGAAAAAAGATGGCGGCCTGAGACCATGCATAGATTATCGAGCCTTGAATAAAATTACTGTTAAGAACCGATACCCCTTGCCTTTGATCGGGGATCTGTTCAATCAAGTCACAGGGTCCCAAATTTTTTCCAAGTTGGATTTAAGAGGGGCTTACAATCTGATTCGCATCCGACAGGGGGATGAGTGGAAAACCGCATTTAATGTGAAAGACGGCCATTACGAGTACCTGGTCATGCCTTTTGGTCTTTGTAACGCGCCAGCCGTTTTTCAAGATTTTGTTAACGATATATTCAGAGAGTATCTCGGTAGATTTGTGGTCATATACTTAGACGATATTCTCATTTTTTCTAATTCCTTGTTGGAGCATAGACGTCATGTTAAGTTGGTATTACAAAAATTAAGAGAGAATAACTTATTTGCCAAACTTTCTAAATGCGTGTTTGAAGTCACCACAGTTCCTTTCTTAGGATATATTATTACCAACCAGGGTTTAGAGATGGACACGGGGCAAGTTTCGGCGGTTCAGGATTGGGTTCAACCCAAGACTTTAAAAGAATTGCAGCGTTTTCTAGGTTTTGCTAATTTTTATCGACGGTTCATCAAAGGCTTCTCACATGTTGTTGCACCTCTTACCAATCTTACCCGCAAGGGGGCCTTTACTGCTAACTGGTCTCCCTCTGTCTGTGAGGCCTTCCTGGCCTTGAAACGGGCCTTCACTTCGGCACCAGTGTTAATTCACCCAGATATTCGTAAGGCCTTCATTGTTGAAGTAGACGCTTCAGAGCTGGGAGTGGGTGCAGTTTTGTCGCAATATTCTGGTAACCCTGAGCGTCTTCATCCATGCGCTTATTTTTCACGTAAATTCAGTACCGCGGAGCAAAATTATGATGTCGGTAATAGGGAACTATTAGCTATTAAACTGGCTTTTGATGAATGGCGACACTGGCTGGAGGGTTCATTACATCCTATTACTGTGTATACCGATCACAAAAATCTTGAATACATTGGGTCTGCCAAGAGATTGAACTCTCGACAAGCACGTTGGGCATTATTCTTCTCGCGTTTTAATTTTATTATTACTTTCAAGCCGGGTGTAAAAAATACTAAAGCGGATGCTCTATCTCGCATGTTCGGGGAATGTAAGGATCGGGGTGATACTGGTGACCCGATTCTACCTATGGGTTGTGTGGTCGGGGCATTACTTCCTGATCTCTCTAACACCCTGGCGCCGTTTCAAGACCAGTCTCCTAGTGATGTTCCCTTGGGATGCCAGTTTGTACCGCCACATTTGCGTTCGGATGTAATTTGCGAATTTCACGATGCTAAAACTGCAGGTCATGTGGGTAACCGAAAAACCTTTATGCTTGCCCGTCGCCATGTATGGTGGCCAACCATGAGACGCGATATTACTGCCTTTATCGACGCTTGTGCTGTTTGTGCTCGAAGTAAAGGGGTTCACAAGGCTCCCAGTGGCGGTCTAGTTCCTCTTGAAATCCCTGCTGAACCTTGGACTCATATTTCTATGGATTTTATTGTAGATTTGCCTTTATCACACGGGAATACTGTCATTTGGGTGGTCGTAGATCGTTTCAGTAAGATGGCACACTTCATTCCTTTGGCTAAACTTCCTTCTGCACCAGAGCTTTCTCGATTATTTACTTCACACATTTTTCGTATTCATGGTATTCCGTCCAATATAGTCTCTGATCGGGGCGTCCAATTCACTTCCCGTTTTTGGAAACATTTCTGTTCGCGGCTGGGTATACAGATCTCTCTTTCGTCTGCCTACCATCCCCAGTCCAATGGGCAGACGGAAAGAACTAATCAAACTTTGGAACAGTACTTAAGGTGTTATGTCTCTGATGCCCAAGAACAATGGGCAGAATTTATTGATTTCGCCGAATTTGCTTACAATAATGCTCCTAGTGAGAGTACCAAGATATCGCCTTTTTATTGTAACTTAGGGAAAAATCCTAGAGCTTCTTCCCTTTCAGGGTCACCTTCCAACTTGCCGGCGTTGGAGGAGTGGCTTCAAGAACGGAAGAATATCTGGACACATGTTCAGGAAATTCTTAAAACCACTAGTTTGAGATATAAGAAATTTGCTGATCGTCGCAGGTCGCAGGAACCAGCTCTGCAGGTGGGTGATCTAGTTTGGGTCTCCACCAAAAATATTGCGCTCCGTCAACCCTCTAGTAAATTAGGTCCCAAGTTCATTGGACCTTATCCTGTTATCAGGAAGTTGAATAACGTGTCTTTTAAAGTTCAACTCCCTCCGACTATGAAAATACCCAATTCTTTCCACGTTTCGCTGTTAAAACCAGCTAAGAACACGCCTCCAGCTGGTCCTTCGCCGATTCTTGTTGATAATGAGCCAGAATATGAAGTGAATAGGATCTTAGATTCACGTAAAGTGCGCAATTCGTTACAATATCTGGTCGACTGGGTTGGCTATGGTCCGGAGGAAAGATGTTGGGTGGCAGCTAGAGATGTGCATGCCAGTGCCCTTGTGAAAAAGTTTCATTGTGACAATCCGGAAAAGCCTGGTAAGGGTCCGGAGGCCCCTCGTGAAGGGGGGGTAATGTCAGAAAGCGTCGCTTACCTGGGCCCCGTTCCAGCGCTGGTCGTGGGTGGCCGGGTGCGGCGGCTGTGTCGGCTCGGCGGCCGCGCCAGGCAGCGGCTGCTCCTGCCGGCGCGCGCGCGCCCCCTGCTGTTCCGGCCGGCGGCCCCGGCTCCCGTACACGTGCTCGCGCACGCGCGCGAGCACGTTCTGCTTATCTCCTCCGGCGGCGCTGCTCTCAGCGCGGCCGCCGGAGGAAAGTCATTAGCTCAGGTGGGGTGGGGGGAATGCAGTGCAGGGACAGGGCCAATGAGCCCTAGTGTTGTTCCTTGGGCCAATGGGCCCAGCTGGATTATAGTCAGGCCAATCCTGGCCTGGATCATAAGTGCACCAATCACTCTCACCCTCCTCTCTGTCTCTCCCTATAAAAGCAATTCCCCCTCAGTTGGGAATTGCCTGTGATAGCGCCTAGAACCTTGTTTAGACTTGTGTTAATTATCGATCTTGATTCCTGTTGCCGACCTCTTGCCAGTTTTGACCATCCTCGATCTTGATTCCTGTTGCCGACCTCTTGCCAGTTTTGACCATCCTCGATCTTGATTCCTGTTGCCGACCTCTTGCCAGTTTTGACCATCCCCGATCTTGATTCCTGTTGCCGACCTTCGCCTGTGTTTTGACCACCCCCGATCTGATCTCCTGTTGCCGACCTCTGCTTGATCCTCGACCACGACTTGTCCAATCCTTGGTACCGTTGCCATCTCAGAACTTCTGTTTCTGACCCTAAGCCTGTTGGACTTCCGTTATACGCTCAGCGATTGGGCTGCTCGGCACCACTTCCAGCCGCGGGTTCTCCAGGCCTCTGAACAGTAAGACTCCAATCTTTGAGCCATTGAAGTCCTGGGGGCAACCGATCCCGGGCAGGCGTGCTCTGCGTCCCGGCAAGCGGGGGCTCCTAAAGGTGAAGCTGGCTGCGGAGATTGGGGGTTGAGGTCTTACTGAGAGGGCTGGAGTTATCTAAGTGGTTGCTGTAGTTCCCGGAGCGTGACAGCTTGAAAGAGACACTGGAGTTGGCAGCAGGAGCCCAAAAATTGGATGAATAACACCCTGGAGTTGCAAGCAGCAGCAGGAGCACAAACATTGTTTTAAGGAGACACTGGAGTTGCCAGCAGGAGCCCAAAAATTGGATGAATCACACCCTGGAGTTGCAAGCAGCAGGAGCCCAAACATAGCTTGAAAGACACACTGGAGTTGGCAGCAAGAGCCCAAAAATTGGCTGAATCACACCCTGGAGTTGCAAGCAGCAGTAGCAGCAGGAGCCCAAACATTACTTTAAAGAGACACTGGAGTTGGCTTCAGGAGCCCAAAAATTGGATGAATCACACCCTGGAGTTTCAAGCAGCAGCAGGAGCCCAAACATAGCTTGAAAGAGACACTGGAGTTGGCAGCAGGAGCCCAAAAATTGGATGAATAACACCCTGGAGTTGCAAGCAGCAGCAGAAGGAGCCAAAACATAGCTTGAAAGAGACACTGGAGTTGGCAGCAGGAGCCCAAAAATTGGATGAATCACACCCTGGAGTTGCAAGCAGCAGTAGCAGCAGGAGCTCAAACATAGCTTGAAAGAGACACTGGAGTTGGCTTCAGGAGCCCAAAAATTGGATGAATCACACCCTGGAGTTGCAAGGAGCAGCAGCAGGAGCCCAAACATAGCTTGAAAGAGACACTGGAGTTGGCAGCAGGAGCCCAAAAATTGGATGAATCACATCCTGGAGTTGCAAGCCGCAGCAGCAGGAGCCCAAACATAGCTTGAAAGAGACACTGGAGTTAGCTGCAGGAGCCCAAAAATTGGATGAATCACACCCTGGAGTTGCAAGCAGCAGGAGCCTAAGCATAGCTTGAAAGAGACACTGGAGTTGGCAGCAGGAGCCCAAAAATTGGATGAATCACACCCTGGAGTTGCAAGCAGCAGCAGCAGCAGCAGGTGCCCAAACATAGCTTGAAAGACACACTGGAGTTGGCAGCAGGAGCCCAAAAATTGGCTGAATCACACCCTGGAGTTGCAAGCAGCAGCAGGAGCTCACACATAGCTTGAAAGACACACTGGAGTTGGCTTCAGGAGCCCAAAAATTGAATGAATCACACCCTGGAGTTGCAAGCAGCAGCAGGAGCCCAAACATAGCTTAAAAGAGGCACTGGAGTTGGCAGCAGGAGCCCAAAAATTGGAGGAATCACAATCTGGAGTTGCAAGCAGCAGCAGCAGGAGCCCAAACATAGCTTGAAAGAGACACTGGAGTTGGCAGCAGGAGCCCAAAAATTGGATAAATCACACCCTGGGGTTGCAAGCAGCAGCAGCAGGAGCCCAAACATAGCTTGAAAGAGACACTGGAGTTGGCTGCAGGAGGCCAAAAATTGGATGAATCACACCCTGGAGTTCCAAGCAGCAGCAGCAGCAGCCCAAACATAGCTTGAAAGACACACTGGAGTTGGCAGCAGGAGCCCAAAAATTGGATGAATCACACCCTGGAGTTGCAAGCAGCAGCAGCAGCAGCAGCAGCAGGAGCACAACCATAGCTTGAAAGAGACGCTGGAGTTGGCAGCAGGAGCCCAAAAATTGGATGAATCACACCCTGGAGTTGCAAGCAGCAGCAGCAGCAGCCCAAACATAGCTTGAAAGACACACTGGAGTTGGCAGCAGGAGCCCAAAAATTGGATGAATCACACCCTGGAGTTGCAAGCAGCAGCAGCAGCAGGAGCCCAAACATAGCTTGAAGGAGACACTGGAGTTGGCAGCAGGAGCCCAAAAATTGGATGAATCGCACCCTGGAGTTGCAAGCAGCAGCCCAAACATAGCTTGAAAGACACACTGGAGTTGGTTTCAGGAGCCCAAAAATTGGATGAATCACACCCTGAAGTTGCAAGCAGCAGCGGGAGCCCAAACATTACTTTAAAGAGACACTGGAGTTGGCTTCAGGAGCCCAAAAATTGGATGAATCACACCCTGGCATTGCAAGCAGCAGCAGCAGCTGCAGGAGCCCAAACATTGCTTTAAAGAGACACTGGAGTTGGCAGCAGCAGGAGCCCAAAAATTGACTGACACACCCTGGAGCTGGCAGCAGCAGCAGCAGGAACCCAGAAATTGGCTGGAAGGCACCCTGAAGTTGGCATCAGCAGGAGCACAAACATTAGCTGAAGGCACACCCTGGAGTTGGCAGCAGCATAAGCAGGAGCCCAAACATTGCTTGAAAGACACCCTGGAGTTGTCAGAAAATTGGCCTAAAGACATAAATATGTTTTGCACCATTTGGAAAGTGTAAAACTTGGCACCATGCTGAATCTAGTCGCATGCATCAGCCATTGGTGGGTGGAAATCCTGGCTGATCCATCCCTGATTCATTTTGACATAGGCGAGTCTCACCACATTTTTAGTTGACAGACGAGTTCTCCTCGCCGTAACTATGGCCCCCCCGCCGCACTAAACACCCACTCAGATGGCACGCTACTGGCCGGGCAGGACAGCTTTTCCAGGGCAAACTCTGCTAGTTGCGGCCACAAGCCAAGTTTGGCTGCCCAGAAGTCCAGCGGATCCTCAAGGTGTGTTGGCATGGTCATGTCAAGGTATGACATGACCTGCTGGTTGAGGTCCTGCTCCAGGTCTTCCTGCTGCTCATGAGTAGCCTCACTATGCGGGTGTAGAAAGCTACTCATTAGCGACTGAAGACTGGGGCTGCTGCTGATGGAGCTGCTGCTGCTGCTCCTGCCAACCCCCCCAGCAGCCATGGCAGTGGAAGGTGAGCACAGAGGTCCCCCCGAGTCAGACCTGCGAGAGTATGGACCATGGCGCAGATAGGCATCGGCCAACTGACTACGCAGAATGTCTTTGTAGTAGGTCAGTTTGTCCTCCCTCTCGGCGGGTTTAAAAAATGGCCCCATTTTGCGCCGGAAGCGATGGTCCAATAAGGTGGACAGCCAGAAGTCATCCCGCCGACAAATGCAAAACAATTCTGGGGTCACTACGCAAGCACGTGAGCATGCTTCCTGCCATTTGCGCAAGTAACTCGGAGGGACTACCTGTCTCCATCTCCACTGCATACTGCCTACGGTGTGTCCGGGTCCTCTGTCTCGCCTTCCTCAAAACCCTCTAGCTCCTCTGGCTGCTCCTGCTCCTCCTCTCCTGTCCGCTGACTAGATAAACCAGCCATTTCGCCAAGCCTAAACTGTGCTTCACTGGGCCACTCCTCCTCCTTCTCCTCCTCCTCCTCCAGTTCACCTCCAACGGGGTTCATGTGGCCGTAAGATGTAGACGCCATGTCTCCAGTGCCCTGACCAGCCATGGATCCAACATGTGCTGTAGTACATGAAGCAGTGGAATCACGTCGTTCATCCTGTAATCCTGCCGACTGACAAATAAAGTGGCTTCCTCAAAGGGCCTGAGCAAACGGCAGGTGTCACGTATGAGCTGCCACTGGTTGACATTGAAGTTACACAGGGGAGTCCCCCTATCCGCTTGGATCATCAGGAAATCCGTGATGGCTTTTCTCTGTTCATATAATCGGTCCAACATGTGAAGGGTGGAATTCCAATGGGTGGAAACATCGCAAATCAGACTATGTTGGGGGCTACCGTTCTGACGCTGTAGCTCAAGAAGGGTGTGTTTGGCGGTGTATGAGTGGCTGAAGTGCATGCAAAGTTTCCTTGAAGTTGTTAGGATGTCTTGCAGATGGGGGGGAACACTTCAGAAACCGCTTGACAATCAGATCGAAGACGTGAGCCATGCAGGGGGCATGGGTCAGGCTTCCTGGGTGCAGCGCAGACAAAATGTTCTTCCCATTGTCGGTAACCATGATTTCCATTTTAAGTTTTCTTGGAGTAAGCCATGTTTGGATTTCCTGATGAATAAATTTAAGCAGTTCCTCCCCTGTGTGACTCCGTTCGCCAAGACAAACCATGTGAAGCACAGCGTGACACCTCCGTGCCCTGCACACATGGCAGACTGGAGGGGCACTGAGACTTGAGCCTACATTGGAGGGTGAGGAGATGGCGGAGGATGAGGAGGCCGAGTCGCACGGTGTCACAGGCCCAACGGGCAGGGAGCGAGGAGGCCGAAGCGGCGTGACCTGTCCAAGTTGCTGCTGCTGCTGCAAAGGGACCACATTCACCCAGTGTGCCGTAAACGACATGTAATGTCCCTGACCGTAGTTACAGCTCCAGACGTCGGCGCTGCCATGCACTTTGCTACACAAGGACAGGCTCAAGGACTGGCCCACCTTCTGTTCAACAAAAGTGTGCAGTGCTGGTACTGCCTTCTTGGAAAAGAAATGACGGCTTGGGACTTTCCACCTCGGCCCGGCACAAGCCATGAGTTCTCTAAAAGGTGCAGAGTCCACCACCTGAAAAGGGAGCAACTGCAGCACCAGCAAATTGGACAGGAGCACATTCAGCTTCTGTGCCGTAGGATGAGTGGGCGCATACTGCTGTCTCTTGGACATGGCTTCGTTGATGGATTGCTGGCGGGATGCATGACTTGGAGGAGGAGGAGCAGGAGCGACAGAGGATGGGTATGATGCACAGCTGCCTTCGGCTGAGGTGCTGGAGCCTTGGCTGGCAGAAATTGGGAGCGGCGTGCCACTTGGTGAGGAAGCAGGCTGGACCACCTCTTCGGAGCCTCGGTTCTCCCAGGCCGCTTTATGGTGACGCATCATATGTTGACGCAGGGCCGTGGTGCACACATTTGGGCCCTAGCCACGCTTCACCTTCTGCCTACATATCTTGCATGTGGCCATGTTACCCTCCTGCGGATGCTTCAGGAGAAACTGCCACACTGCCTAGTAGCTACTTTTCCCACCAACAGGCCACACTGATTCACTGCTACTGTCGCCAACTCCAGGAACCCCTGCTCCACTACCTCCCGATAAGGTAGCCTGCCGCGCAGCAGGTGCTCTACCCCAGCCCCGGCCCATTTGGCTCCAGGCTTTACAATTGTGCCCCCACGATGACTGCCAACCATGCTGTTAACACCTTGCTGCCTGAGCTGCGCCCCTCTTCTCCTGATGATGACGATGAAGCCCCTTCATCACCTGGTTCCCAAGTGCGATCGGCTTCATCATCATCATCATCACCCAGTTGTGGCTGCACGTCACTGATGTTCTCGGTTTCCTCAACAGTGTCTGGCCCAGGAGCTGGAACGCTCGCAACACCCACGACACTCTCCACATCACTATTTGTCTGCCTAGCTAAAGAAGCTACCTCCATTTCTTGGCTGGGTAGTAGCTGCTGACTGTCCTCTATCTGATCGTCCTCCTCACTAAAGAGTGGAGCTGAACCCAAAGCATAGGATACGTCGCTGGGGGAGGGAACGGCGTAGGACAGAGGCAATGGGAGGACAGGGACTGCTCTCGGAGCATGCCAACTCAGGGTTGTGTCAGAGGAACCTACCGACCCTAGACTGGGGGTCTCAGATGTAACTTGTGATGATGTTGATGAGCGCGTTAACCAATCTACCACGGCAGATGCGTTACTGGTGGAGACACGAACGGCTAGCAGATACTGGCAGTTCAGGTCTCTCACCGTGACTCCTGCTGCCACTTGCTCCTAGTCTGCTGCGACCTCTGCCTGCTGAATCTTGGCCTCTGCCACTCCTCTTTGAACATCCTTGCACTTGTCTGCCTGACATTTTTATGTATTTGAAATGCACAATAGGTACGATAAAAAATGTGTTTAGAAGAAGCTAAATAAAGTGAGGGACTGCTTCTCTGCACCAGATACTATGAAAATTGGCAATATGAGATACCCTGCGGCCTAGTGTTTTGGCAGCAGACCAGAAACCAATTCAAAATGCAATACTTTGATTCAGCTGAGGAAGGATCAACAAGAGTATTTAGTATAACAGATAGGCTGCCTAATGCAGGTTTGGGATGCCCTGCGGCCTGGTGTTTTTTTAGTTAAAGGCCGACCAAAAACCAATTCAAAATGCAATACTTTGATTCAGCTGAGGAAGGATGAACAAGCGTATTTAATATAACAGATAGGCTGCTAAGTGCAGGTTTGGGAATCCCAGGTGGGCTGGTGTTTTTTTTGTTAAAGGCAGACCAAAAACCAATTCAAAATGCAATACTTTGATTAAGCTGAGGAAGGATGAACAAGCGTATTTAGTATAACAGATAGGTTGCTAAGTGCAGGTTTGGGATGCCCTGCGGCCTGGTGTTTTTTTTGTTAAAGGCAGACCAAAAACCAATTCAAAATGCAATACTTTGATTAAGCTGAGGAAGGATCAACAAGCGTATTTAGTGTAACAGATAGGCTGCCTAATGCAGGTTTGGGATGCCCTGCGGCCTGGTGTTTTTTTTGTTAAAGGCAGACCAAAAACCAATTCAAAATGCAATACTTTGATTCAGCTGAGAATGGGTCAACAAGTGTATTTAGTATAACAGATAGGCTGCCTAATGCAGGTTTGGGATACCCAGGTGGGCTGGTGTTTTTTTGGTTAAAGGCAGACCAAAAAATATTAAAACTAATCCAGTTATATTATGATAAATGCTTGTGTTTAACAGATAGGGTTAAATAAGCCACTGCATAGATGGCATGCACAGTGGCAAGGCAGATTTACAGCACAAAGAACTGAAATTGAATTGAAAACTGATCTGGCTAATGAAAAAAAAAAAAAATTTCACTGTCACTTCTAAGCTGTCCCTGGCTGGATGGTTCCGGTTTTTCCCTACCTTTCCCTGGCTCTGTCTCTGTCTACCTCTCTGTCTGCCTCTCTGACTCTCCCTACCTATCTCTAACTCTCTGTCCCTGTCTCTAACTAGCTGTGCTCTGGCCGCAATGCAAGGCTGAAATGCGCACAAGCAAGATGGCCGCCGCTGTATATAGCACGGTGACGTCACCGGGCTTCCTGGCTGCTGATAGGCTGCATGTGACTTACCCATGATACCTTGCCACAGGGGGTATGTCTGGACATGTTCATCCACCATTTTAGAATGCCTGTAATTGAAATAAATGGAGTTTAAAGGAAAACTTTGATCGATCGAATCGCGGGGAAATTCGGATTCGTTCAGAATCTAATTTTCCATGAAATTCGGAACGAATCCGGGTTCGTCCGGATCGATTCACTCATCCCTACATATAAATATCATAAAACACTGTTCACAAACAGAACCCACAGGGCCAGATTATGAGGGGGGCCCCAGTGCCTCCACCTCTTGCCCTGCAAAGGGGGCCTCCACCAACCTTTGTGTTATGGTCTGGTACAGAAGGCTTTTTAGTCTTTGGTCAGATGGGCCACGGGGCCTGCAACAAAGTAATCAACAGCAGTGGGGGCCCCCCGTGCCTGGGCAGCCAAGGCCACCACAGGACAGGACGGAGAGCAGAGCAGCAAAGCGGCCATCAGCAATGTGACAGTGATGGATGGGTGCAGAGCTGTCAATTGACGGCCACTCACTGCACATAAGCCACCAAGCACAGCCGCTGGCATTTCAATGCGGGGAACTGTTTTCTGCTGAACCAGCTGGGCGACTACACTACCCCCACCCAGAATGGCAAAGCAGTAGTTCCGGAGCAGCACACACCTACACAACAGTGGCACAAGGGACTCAATCTGACATTCCAGTTAGTAGGCGGGTGCCAGACAACCGCCAATCAGTTACTTGGCTGGATTAATACACAAGTAATAAGGAGAGACTGCCTCCCTCCTCGCTATCAATACACAAGTCCCAACTGCCTCTTTCCTCGCTATCAATACACAAGTCCCATCTGCCTTTCTCCTCACTATTAATACACAAGTCCCAACTGCCCCTCTCCTCGATATCCATACACAAGTCCTGACTGTCTCTGGCTGTCTCCTTTCTATCAAAGTTCCCACTGTCTGTCACTGAAACTTCGCCTCTTACTCTGCACATCCCAAACCCCAGCCCCCTTCCCTCAAGTAACCTGCACCGCTCATCTCCACACACACAGCTTCGGGGAAAGGTTCTGCCCACAACTCCATCTGGTTTGCTCCCAGTTGATGGCGCCGTCACCCAGCCAGCATTTGCAGAAGCTGCCACTCTACAGAGAGACTAGAGACTTACTTTTTAACCACACATTTACTGCTCACTCCAGAATTTACCTACATTCCAAGTACCAATTCATTCTAAGTTCCCATCAAAGTTTTGCGCTAGTGCTCCTCTAATACAGTTAAATGTAATCACTACTATTTTTTTCCAATATGTTTTTCACCCTACTACAGAGGTTCCCAACCACTGCTCCAAAAGGAAATTATAACTATCTTTGTTAATTTTATTTATTTTGTGTGAGTGCTTTTCTAGGTAACTGAAAACCCCTATCGTACATACCACTGAGATAATTATGGGAAAATGGGAAGTGGCGCTTGATAAGAAAAAGGTTGGCAACCCCTGTCCTAATACATGTAAAAGCCTACTCATTACAAGTCTTACCGTGTTAGTTGCAGGCTGTATTGCAGCAAAACCGTTGACTTTAGGACAAATTAATTAAACTAAGGGGCTACCATGCAACCATTAATAATCATTTATTTAAATGGCTATTAACAAATGGTAATGGTTATTATGCATTAACTATTATGCCCTGGTGACTCTTCCATACAGTAATAAGGCATATTTCTTCGATAGTAATTGGATTAAAGCAAGAGAGAAATCTAACAATAAAAATTGTGCAGTGTCCAAGATATTTGGATGTACAAAGTCAGCTCATGTGGACAAAAAATTAAATATGCAATGCCTTTGAATTTCCTGTAATTACATAAAGGCAATTAAATGTCTGTCTGTATTCACGTGAGTCAGACTTAAAATGAATCTATGTGCAATAAATCCAGAACACATAAGTAAATAATACAATAGCAGGAGTTTCACAGCAGTTAAACCTCTTTACAAAGACTATGTTTATAATTCTAACTCCTATAAATATTTAATTGCATTCTCATGAACTATTTAGCAGGACATGACATCTGGAAAAGAGACTTTCGTAATCTCAAACAGGTCGTTTTATACAATATGTTTTAAATGTACCTCTGACACATCACATGGTTATGGTGGCAATAATATAAAGGAGAAACTTTAAAGGAGATCTAGTATTAGAAATTAAAATGAACATTGCTGCATACAGGCCATGATGCTGACAAAATTTGCCACCTGTAAGAAAAAATCTCTTGTTCAAGTGAATCAGCCTGAACAATGGTGTAGGGTGTGTAAATAGATGAAAACCTGAAATGTATGTGTGCTTGTTTTACAGTACCAAGATTGTCCACTTATAGGGACACCCTTGGCACTTCAAGGGTTAAATGATACAGTTTTTTCTGGTATTTTGAAATAAATAAAATAATGTAACCCCCCCCTCCCCTAGAGGCTACCAGCCCAGTGCACCAACCTTAGGGGCTGGCAAGCTAGGGCCCATAGGCCAAGCCACTGGTTCCCAGCCCTGGAATCTTATCAGCCCATCTGCCCTTTGAAACATGTTCTGTGCTCTCTACAGGATGCTGGGGGCAGCCCTAGAAGAAAGTTGGGTCCATGCCAATGGATACTATGCTCTTTCACACCCCTTGTGCCCAGGAGGAGATGAAAGTAATTGAGAAGATTGTTTTGGCAAGTAGGTGGGTAACCTGCCCACCTGCTACCCTTTAAACTGTTATACAGGATTTTGGGAACCCTTACAATTTAACAAAGGGTTAAGTGAGTAAATAAAAACACACAGCGCCCAATTATCCACACATCCTTCTGGGCACAGGGTGTGCGTAAGGGCCCAATACCCATCGGCATAGAGCCAGTGGTTTTTCAGAGGTGCTCCTGGCTCCACCCTGGTTTCTCCTTTGCTTTGTGTGCCAGACTGATAGCCTTAAGAGTTGGGGAAGCGCTTTCACAAAGAATATATGGCAAAATCCTCTGGACACATGACCACTTTAGGATTGTATAGTGACTTAGTCTTTCCTTTGTTAGCTTAGGGGTTAATTAATAAAAGTGGGTTGCGTCTTTTTATGTGAGAGAGATTGCCATCTTACATGAAGTGCTTGCAACCTCAGTCACACAACAAAGTGCATTTTTATTTTATATCCTGTGCACTTGATTGAGTTTCGAAATGAAATCATTTTCTAAGGAGGTTAAGTGACTCTGCCTCTCAGATGAGTTTGAAGGTATCCATGAACGCTCTCCCTCAACTTCATTCCATTCCAAACTTCCCCTAAATATCATTTAACAAATTAGACCAAAAAATGAAAGCCTTTATTTTACTAGGGGGAGCCATCCCTGCGGCTTTGGCCTGCAATTTAAGTTCTATTTTTGTATAAAGTGGGCATTGGGACCCCTTATCAGTTCATAAAGAGTTAAAGGAGTAAATAAAAAACCCTTCCTATCCTTCAGTGGGTCAGTGCATGATAAAAGGGCCCAAAGCCCATTGACAAGAAACTAGTATTCTTTCAGGGGTGCCCTTTGCCTGGTTTCACCTATGCTTGCCGCGCCTGCCTCATGGGGAGTGGAGATACCATGTTTTTGTTATAAAAAACAAAGCACGTGCCAAAACACTGCTTAATCACACTTATAACTTACACTGGTTAATTTCAAGTATATTGTTTGTGATTTTCATGTAATTTTTCAGTTACGTGAAAGGATAGGTGACATTTTTTTTCTAAATCACCCAAACATATAAAAGAGATAAAATAGGTATTTCAGTATGTATCATATTTAGTAAGCTGCAGACATACTGGTATTATTTTCCTAATACCAATATTAGGATAGATTAACTCTTCCACTTACTGTTTTATGCAATTGGAAACATTTTCCAATTTACACAAGTTATCCTTCAATGTACTGTCTATTCCACAAAACATATTTTACATTACTAAGCATGGGCTCATCTTCCCAACAACCACAATTAGACATCCATAAGCCAGAGACAGATAATAAAGTTTGAGTAGTACGGTACATCAAGAAAAAGAATAAGCCTTAGAGTTACTTACATTTAACTGTTATGATATAAGACAATTGCCATTTAGATTATGTCAGTTGATGGCTTCTTGCAGCAGTAAGATACAGACAAGTACAGCCATACAATCATATGTAGTTACTCTTTAAAAATGTTTTCTGTATCAGAATTGGAACCCATTAGGACAATGTATAGGCTGCGCACAAGACCTACTATATCTTTATACACAGGCTTGATGCAAGAAATGCCCCCTAAACAGGCATACCATGAGCACATGTAGGTGTTTGGACTATGCAAAATTTTAGGGCCACATGCAAGCTCTTGTAAGCCTGCTGTTAGGGCGAGCGCTGCGTCTTCCCCACGCAGCGCCCCCCTCCGTGCCTCTCCTCGGGCGAGCGCTGCGTCCCCTTCCCGCAGCGCTCCCCGCTTCACCGCCATCCGGGCGTCTGCTGCTGGCCCCCCTGGCTGCGGTTCCCCCTTACCTGGTCCCCGCGCTTCCTCCTCTGACCGGCATGGCCGCCGGCTTCCTCCTTCTGTGTCTGTTCCGTCCTCCCTGCGCGCACGTCCCCGGCCACTAGGGGGCGCGCGCGTCAACCTCCCCAGATTTAAAGGGCCAAGGCCCTGTTAATTGGTCTCTGCCATCCAATCTCTTTTTTGCGCTTCCTATAAATGAAACCCTGCCTTACTTCCTGTGCCGGATCTTCGGTGTTGTTCCCTGAATGATTATCGCTGTATTGCTTGATTCCTCGTGTATGACCTCGGCTCTCCTATTGACCTCCGAACCTGTGCTGCCAGTCCCGACCTCGGCTTGTCTCACCGCTATTGAACCCGCGCTGCCAGTCCCGACCTCGGCTTGTCTCACCGCTACTGAACCCGCGCTGCCAGTCCTGACCTCGACCTTCTCCTCCGACCACTGTTTGTCTCTGCTGCACGTCACTTCAGCAGTTTGTGGAACTGTGCCGCTGTTGGGGGGTAGCGACCTGGGAGTCACCTGCCGCACAAGACCATCCCGCCTTGCGGTGGGCTCTGGTGAAAACCAGTGGCTCCTTAGACTCCGCTCCCCTGACGCGGTACCTGCCAAAACAGTTCTGCAGACCCTGCGGGTCCACTTCTTCGCACCCGGTGCGTAACAGTAAGATCCGGCCATGGATCCCGCTGAGGTGCCCTTGCCGGAGACTTCCGAACTCCCAGCGCTGGTGGCTTTGCAGTCTCGGCAGATTAATCAGCTTACCGCTATGATGCAGCAACTTTTGACCCAGCAGCTGTCGCCTTCTCCACCGCCACCGGTGCCGCCACCGCAGTCTCCAGCAGTTTCCCCATCCAGAATCCGCCTCTCCTTACCAGCAAAATATGAGGGGGACGCGAAGTTGTGCAGAGGCTTTCTAGCCCAGTGCTCTATGCACCCGGAATTATTGTTTGATCAATTTCCCACCGAACGCTCTAAAGTGGCCTTCATCATTAGTCTGCTCTCCGGAAAAGCCTTGGCTTGGGCCACTCCCTTGTGGGACCGTAACGATCCTCTCACCTTCACCGTTCAGGCCTTTGTTACTGAATTCCGTCAGGTTTTTGAAGAACCCGCTCGGGCCTCATCTGCCGAGTCCGCTCTATTGAATTTAACGCAAGGCGATCTTTCGGTTGGTGAATATGCTATTCGATTCCGTACTTTGGCCTCCGAGTTAGCATGGAATAATGAGGCCCTCTGCGCTTGTTTTAAGAAAGGTCTTTCTAGCAAGATCAAAGATGTTCTAGCGGCCCGAGAGATACCTGACTCCCTTTCTGAACTCATTCATCTTGTCACTCGCATTGACATACGCTTTGCTGAGAGGCGTGAGGAACTTCGCTTGGAGAGAGATTCCCAACGTGACAGGAGGATGTTCCGTTTGGCTCCCACCTTTCAGAAACCTTTGTCTGTACCATCTTCTCCAGAGGTGGAAGCCATGCAGGTCGGCCGCTCTCGCCTAACCCCCGTGGAGAGGTCTCGCAGGAGAAATGAAAATCTCTGTCTGTATTGCGCCAGTCCTGATCATTTTCTAAGAGATTGCCCTATTCGTCCTTCTCGACTGGGAAACGAGCGCACCTAGACTCGGTGGGAGAGGCGTCTCTGGGTGTGTGTGCTTCCTCTCCAAGATTTACCGTACCTGCACAGCTTTGTCTCTCATCTGCCTCTGTGCTTAATTTGCCGGTCTTCCTGGATTCTGGTTCGGCGGGCAATTTCATAGAGGCCTCCCTGATCAAGAAATACGACATAGCAGTTAACCGCTTGGCCAAACCGTTATTCATCGCCTCAGTTAATGGAGATAGACTGAATTGTATGGTGCAGTACCGTACCAAGCCTTTGCTCCTTAAGATTGGCCTCTTTCACCAGGAATACTTGGAACTCTTTGTGTTACCCCATTGTACTTCCCCAATCCTATTGGGTCTTCCTTGGCTTCAGCTTCATAATCCTACCCTAGACTGGGTCACTGGGGACATCAAGGCGTGGGGTACAACCTGCTTCAAGAATTGCTTGAAAGCTTTACCAGTTCGAACCGATCATCCTACCACATCTCTACCGGGCCTACCCGAAGTTTACCGGGCTTACGCTGATGTCTTCTGTAAGAAGCAAGCTGAGACTCTTCCGCCTCATCGCCCTTATGACTGCCCGATCGACCTCCTGCCTGGGACCACTCCTCCTCGTGGCCGTATCTATCCACTATCCGTCCCCGAAACTCAAGCAATGGCTACTTACATACAAGAAAATCTGCAGAGGGGCTTCATCCGGAAGTCCTCTTCTCCCGCTGGGGCTGGCTTTTTTTTTGTACAGAAGAAAGACGGTTCTCTCCGACCCTGTATCGACTATCGGGGTCTTAACAAGATCACGGTAAAGAACCGATACCCCTTACCCTTAATTCCAGAACTCTTCGACCGTCTTCGTGGCTCCAGGATCTTTTCCAAACTGGATCTCCGAGGAGCCTACAATCTGATCCGCATCCGCAAGGGAGACGAATGGAAGACTGCCTTTAATACCCGTGACGGTCATTTCGAGTATTTGGTGATGCCCTTCGGGCTTTGTAATGCCCCTGCCGTATTTCAAGAGTTCGTCAATGACATCTTCCGGGACTTGTTGTACTCCTGTGTCGTGGTCTATTTAGATGATATCCTCATCTTCTCTTCTTCCCTCGAAGAGCATCACCGGCACGTTCGTCTGGTACTATCCCGCCTTCGGCAGCATCATCTTTATGCCAAATTAGAAAAGTGTCTCTTTCACCAAACCGCTCTGCCCTTTTTAGGTTATACTGTTTCAGCCCAAGGACTACAAATGGACCCTAGCAAATTGAGAGCGGTTTTAGATTGGCCTCGGCCTGTTGGTCTGCGTTCCATTCAACGATTTCTGGGCTTCGCCAACTATTACCGTCAATTCATACCCCATTTTTCCACTATCGTGGCCCCCATTGTGGCTCTCACCAAAAAGGGAGCCAACCCTAAGTCATGGCCTCCACAGGCGGAGGCAGCCTTTTTAACTTTGAAAAAGACTTTCTCTACGGCCCCGGTGCTCACCAGACCAGACCCGTCTCGTCCTTTTTCTCTAGAGGTTGACGCTTCTTCCATCGGAGCAGGAGCTGTTCTCACACAGAGGTCTCCTTCAGGGAAAAATCATACTTGTGGGTTCTTTTCTAGGACTTTTTCTTCCGCGGAGCGAAATTACTCTATTGGGGATCGTGAACTCCTGGCTATCAAATTAGCTCTTGAAGAGTGGAGACATCTTCTAGAAGGGTCGCTTCACCCCATATCTATTTTTACCGACCATAAGAACCTTTTGTATCTTCAAACTGCTCAACGCTTGAATCCTCGCCAAGCTCGTTGGTCACTATTCTTCGCGCGGTTTAATTTCCGCATTCATTTTCGACCTGCCTCTAAGAACATCAGGGCAGATGCTCTATCTCGCTCCTCGGACGTCACAGACGTGGACGCTGCTCCTCAGTTCATTATATCTCCTGATCATTTGGTTCATTCCGCTCCAGCCTCCCTAGTGCAGGCTCCGCCTGGGAGAACCTTTGTCCCGGCTCGCCGACGCCTCCAAATATTAAAATGGGGTCATGCTTCCCGTATTGCCGGGCATGCTGGTATCAAAAAGTCTAACGCAATTATTGCCAGATATTATTGGTGGCCCTCCATTGAGAAGGATGTGGCAGAATTCGTGCAAGCTTGTACCACCTGTGCACGTAATAAAACGCCTCGCCAAAGACCGGCGGGTCTTCTTCATCCTCTTCCTATTCCTGAAATCCCTTGGTCTCACATCGCTATGGACTTTATCACGGATCTTCCTCCATCTCAAGGCAATACAGTGATCTGGGTTGTTGTGGATCGTTTTTCAAAAATGGCGCACTTCGTTCCGCTTCCAGGACTCCCATCCGCTCCTCAGTTGGCTAAGAACTTTTTTAAACATATTTTTCGGCTCCATGGACTTCCTTCCCACATTGTCTCCGACAGGGGAGTTCAATTTGTTTCAAAATTCTGGAGGGCTCTCTGTACTCAGTTAAAGGTGAAATTAGATTTTTCCTCGGCTTACCACCCCCAGTCCAACGGCCAAGTGGAGAGGGTCAATCAGGTTCTAGGACAATATCTACGTCACTTTGTTTCGGCCCGACAAGACGACTGGGTCGATCTCTTGCCATGGGCGGAGTTCTCTTATAATTTCAAAGATTCTGAAGCCACAAAGAAATCTCCATTCTTCATTGTTTATGGCCGCCAACCTTTGCCTCCTCTACCCTTACCTACACAGTCGGGTGTACCCGCCGTGGATGACTTAACACAGTTTTTTTCCTCTATCTGGCGTGAAACACGACATTCTCTTGTTCTAGCCTCTACCCGCATGAAGAACAGCGCTAATAAAAGAAGGAGAATCGCTCCTGTTTTCTTTCCTGGAGATAAAGTTTGGCTTTCAGCCAAGTACATTCGTTTCAAGATACCCAGTTATAAATTGGGCCCTCGCTATTTAGGGCCGTACAGGATCAAGCAACAAATTAATCCGGTCTGTTACAAACTTCATTTGCCAGCCTCCTTACGTATTCCCAACTCTTTTCATGTTTCTTTATTAAAACCTCTGACGACTAATCGATTCTCTTCTAAAACGTTGGAGCCACTTCCGGTCGCGGGTACCGAAGATGCCTTCTCGGTGAGAGAGATTCTGGCTTCCAAAACATCCAGAGGGAGACGATACTTTCTAGTGGATTGGGAGAATTGCGGTCCTGAAGAGAGGTCCTGGGAACCTGAGGAGAATATCCTCGATCGGAGCCTTATTTCAAACTTCCTCGGTCCCAAAAAGAGGGGAAGACCTAAGGGGGGGGGTACTGTTAGGGCGAGCGCTGCGTCTTCCCCACGCAGCGCCCCCCTCCGTGCCTCTCCTCGGGCGAGCGCTGCGTCCCCTTCCCGCAGCGCTCCCCGCTTCACCGCCATCCGGGCGTCTGCTGCTGGCCCCCCTGGCTGCGGTTCCCCCTTACCTGGTCCCCGCGCTTCCTCCTCTGACCGGCATGGCCGCCGGCTTCCTCCTTCTGTGTCTGTTCCGTCCTCCCTGCGCGCACGTCCCCGGCCACTAGGGGGCGCGCGCGTCAACCTCCCCAGATTTAAAGGGCCAAGGCCCTGTTAATTGGTCTCTGCCATCCAATCTCTTTTTTGCGCTTCCTATAAATGAAACCCTGCCTTACTTCCTGTGCCGGATCTTCGGTGTTGTTCCCTGAATGATTATCGCTGTATTGCTTGATTCCTCGTGTATGACCTCGGCTCTCCTATTGACCTCCGAACCTGTGCTGCCAGTCCCGACCTCGGCTTGTCTCACCGCTATTGAACCCGCGCTGCCAGTCCCGACCTCGGCTTGTCTCACCGCTACTGAACCCGCGCTGCCAGTCCTGACCTCGACCTTCTCCTCCGACCACTGTTTGTCTCTGCTGCACGTCACTTCAGCAGTTTGTGGAACTGTGCCGCTGTTGGGGGGTAGCGACCTGGGAGTCACCTGCCGCACAAGACCATCCCGCCTTGCGGTGGGCTCTGGTGAAAACCAGTGGCTCCTTAGACTCCGCTCCCCTGACGCGGTACCTGCCAAAACAGTTCTGCAGACCCTGCGGGTCCACTTCTTCGCACCCGGTGCGTAACACCTGCAATGTCTACTTGTTTTTAAGCCCGGCTCTATATTATTTTTATTGAGTTAATAAAAGTGTGCCCCCCCTCCAACCAGCCCAGAACACGAACCAAAGGGGTTAGCCCTTAGGCTCTTCCCCTCAGGCCTGGTGGGCTTCAAGGTGTGCCACATGAGTGTGCTTTTCTGTGCCCCCCTGCTCAGGAGGGGGTATTGGTAATGTGCCAGGGGGTATTAACTAGCCGAGGTGCTGGAAGGTGGAATGGTGCCCCTTTACCCTTTACTGTTTATAGGACCTTCTGTCCAGCAAGTACCCTCCTTCTGGTAGTGGCTCCTATCCCACTAACTAGAGCAATCCCCCTTCTGAAAACTATGGATGTGCCACGGGCAAGTTTTTAAGTTTTTTTTCCGCTTTATGAGCTTATGCAATCTGATAAGCACAAAAAATACTCAAAATGTAAAAAGGCTTTGTTGAATGCCACAAACTCATAAATAATCTAAAAAACACAAAATCTGCATAAATGCATTAACATTTTTATTGCATCAAGTCCTTCTATTAAATCTGTATTTTACGGAATATATCATTTCAATAGTAAAAGATGCTAAAATTGAAAATATTAATAATCTCTGGTGCAGTAAAAATGGTCACTCCAGCCCCGGTGTAAAATATTAAAATACTCCCCGTCCTGCCCCCTTTTATTTGTGCTAAAGCACTTGTGATAGAGGAAATAAAAAAAGACACTTAGCTTCACCCAGACTCCAGTCAGTGGTCAGCGATCGCCCACCGCAATTGTATTGAGGTCCCATCCGGCAGCTGGGTGCCGGCACTCTCTGCATTATGTGGAGGACCTTGGTGAAAAAGTACATCTGTTTCTCTGACACCATGGTAGCCTGGAATGCTGTTAAGTTGGCTGGCTGATATGCCCAACATCATGGGTGTGATTCATTGCACTCACGTGGCGCTGGTGCCTCTGATCGCTAATGAGTATCTTTATAGGTGTCTTTCTTTTCCCTTTGCCTCCTTCATTCCATGCAATGTAGTCACTTTTTGTTTGAGTCTAGATTCCCCATATGTAGTGTGTATTGTCACACTAGTTATGGCCTCCCACCTAACACTTTTTCATGAGCCCCAAGCTCACAATAAGTAAGTAATGGAATATCAGGGCCAGGGGATGAAGCATGGTAAACACTAAAAGTAAGAGGCCAAGCCAGCGTATGGGTACACATTACGGATATACATACAAAAAACGGATTTCACACGCTAAATTAAGGGAAAAAACAGCTATTTTCCAAAGGAAACTAGTAGGACCTCACTGTACACTGAAACTTTACGCAGCAAAGTACGTGGAACAATACACCTAAAACGCTGGAGAACGGGTCGTTCGCTCCATGTAAACTATCGCCCATCGCCTAAGCCACGAAAGCGCTACCCACAGAGCTTTCGCTGGCCTATGCAACAGTAAGGACAGAATTAAGTGCTCCCAATGAAGGCTCTGAATCATGCAAATGCACCTACACACACTCAATGAGAAATATGTGTAGTGAATGCACTTACACACAAAAACGAAAACTATTATAGAAGGCTCTGAATCAACCTTTTTTGTCTTGTCTTCCCTGAGAATTCCTTGTCCAAGTCCACATAAAGGAGATTTTTTGCCACCTTTCCTACCCATTATAGGCATCTGTGGTTTCCAATGGGTATTTAAACTTTGTGGTTTTATGATTCTGTGCCCATCATGATGGGATTGAAAATGGAGGGGATCTTTGTGATTTAATACCTGGACAACTCATACTAAAGCTGTTACCTTGAAAGTCCTTATCTGTGAGTCTTTTAAAAGGCTTGGGTGTATTGTGTATTGTAAGACATGCACACAGAAACAATTAATGGCAGTTCTCAAGTCTGGACCTTAACATATTTTCAGCAAGTATATACATTCAGGTCCTAAATACAGGTTTAGAGTATTTTTTGACCAATTTCCATTAAGCCACATATTGCAGATAAAATAGTTTTTACAGTTTTTTCCAGACAATTAAAAGTCTCATTGGAAACTACCCCTCTTGTATTTGGACCAAATACCCTTTTTATTAGATTGGTTCAGGACTTTTTTAATGTAGTTTTATTCCTCTGTTGGCACTGGTGCTAATGAAGTAGACATTTTTTCATCCCATCACCAAGAAAACCCTTCCTGCCTGGAAAAAATGGATGAAGGGTCAGCACTCCTAAAAATCCATAATTTTATGGTAAACCATTAAAATCATCTCCAAGATAATAAAGTTGCCATATAAGCAATTACCAAATCCAGGCAGATGAAAGATCATCAAAGCATTCTAACGCGTTTCGGACGCTGGAGGGTCCTTAATCATAGATAGAGGCTCTGCTGATAATAAACGTTTCAATAAGAAAAAGTTAACCTACCCTGTGGCATCAGCAACGCCACCCGCGTTCAAGTCCCCAGGCTGCCGGGGGCCGGGTGACGTCATCGTCGGCGAGGTCACCGCAACTTCCAATCAGGAAATGAGCTAAGGACCAATCAGGAGGAAAAACGCCACAAGTGACAGGTTCCAAGTCCACCCATGGAAGGGGTGGCTGCCTAGCAACGGCGAGGACACACACCAGGCAGTCAGCAAAGAGCCGAAATGATAGCGAAGCCGGCAGGGGAGACAAGGAAGCGAAAAGTGGACCCATGGGGAAATGATAAAGAAAAATATAAATTCATATACATGTATACGAATATATAAATAATGGGCATAATATGCACAAATAATAAAAATGATATGGATAAACACAAAGAATGTGGATAGCACAGTATGAAGCATAGTTAAGACATATAATTTATGATACAGGAAGCATGAATCTCAATTCTACAAAAATACATATATTTGCTATCCACTTTTAAAGTGGTCCCACACTAAATTTCTACATAATGGGTTTGTGCCCACATTGTGATAGTCTGGGGTGTGGGACATTCAGATTGCAATTAGGGATGAGCGAATCGTTCCGGACGAACCTGGATTCGTTCCAAATTTCATGAAAAATTCTGAACGAATTCGAATTTCCCCGCGATTCGATCGATCGAAGATTTCATTTTAACTTCATTTATTTCAATTACAGGCATTCTAAAATGGTGGAAGCACATGTCCGGACATATCCCCTGGGGCAAGGTATCATGGGTAAGTCACATGCACGTCACCGTGCTATATACAGCGGCGGCCATCTTGCTTGTGCGCATTTCAGCCTTGCATTGCGGCCAAAACACAGCTCGTTACAGGCAGGGACAGAGAGTTAGAGATAGGTAGGGAGAGTCAGAGAGGCAGACAGAGAGGTAGACAGAGCCAGGGAAAGATAGGGAAAGATAGGGAAAAAACGGAACCATCCAGCCAGGGACAGCTTAGAAGTGACAGTGAAATTTTTTTTTTTTCATTAGCCAGATCAGTTTTCAATTTCAGTTCGTTGTGCTGTAAATCTGCCTTGCCACTGTGCATGCCATCTATGCAGTGGCTTATTTAACCCTATCTGTTACACACAAGCATTTATCATAATATAACTGGATTCGTTTTAATATTTTTTGGTCTGCCTTTAACCAAAAAAACACCAGGCCACAGGGCATCCCAAACCTGCACTTAGCAGCCTATCTGTTATACTAAATACGCTTGTTGATCCTCCTCAGCTTAATCAAAGTATTGGTTTTTGGTCTGCCTTTAACCAAAAAAACACCAGGCCACAGGGCATCCCAAACCTGCACTTAGCAGCCTATCTGTTATACTAAATACGCTTGTTCATACTTCCTCAGCTTAATCAAAGTATTGCATTTTGAATTGGTTTTTGGTCTGCCTTTAACAAAAATAAACACCAGACCACCTGGGTAACCCCAAATCTGCACTTAACAGCCTATCTGCTATACTAAATACACTTGTTCATCCTTCCTCAGCTTAATCAAAGTATTGCATTTTGAATCGGTTTTTGGTCTGCCTTTAACAAAAAAAACACCAGCCCACCTGGGCATCCCAATCCTGCACTTAGCAGCCTATCTGTTATACTAAATACGCTTGTTGATCCTTCCTCAGCTGAATCAAAGTATTGCATTTTGAATTGGTTTTTGGTCTGCCTTTAGCAAAAAAAAACACCAGGCCGCAGGGCATCCCAAACCTGCACTTAGCAGCCTATCTGTTATACTAAATATGCTTGTTCATCCTTCCTCAACTTAATCAAAGTATTGCATTTTGAACTGGTTTTTGGTCTGCCTTTAACAAAAAAACACCAGCCCACCTGGTATCCCAAACCTGCATTAGGCAGCCTATCTATTATACTAAATATGCTTGTTCATCCTTCCTCAGCTTAATCAAAGTATTGCATTTTGAATTGGTTTTTGGTCTGCCTTTAACAAAAAAACACTAGCCCACCTGGGTATCCCAAACCTGCACTTAGCAGCTTATCTGCTATACTAAATACGCTTGTTCATCCTTCCTCAGCTTAATCAAAGTATTGCATTTTGAATTGGTTTTTGGTCTGCCTTTAACAAAAAAAAACCAGGCCGCAGGGCACCCCAAACCTGCACTTAGCAGCTTATCTGTTATACTAAATACGCTTGTTCATCCTTCCTCAGCTTAATCAAAGTATTGCATTTTGAATTGGTTTTTGGTCTGCCTTTAACAAAAAAAAAACACCAGGCCACCTGGGTATCCCAATCCTGCACTTAGCAGCCTATCTGTTATACTAAATACGCTTGTTCATCCTTCCTCAGCTTAATCAAAGTATTGCATTTTGAATTGGTTTTTGGTCTGCCTTTAACAAAAAAAAAAACAGGCCGCAGGGCATCCCAAACCTGCACTTAGCAGCCTATCTGATATACTAAATACGCTTGTTCATCCTTCCTCAGCTTAATCAAAGTATTGCATTTTGAATTGGTTTTTGGTCTGCCTTTAACAAAAAAAAAACCAGGCCACCTGGGTATACCAAACCTGCACTTAGCAGCCTATCTGTTATACTAAATACGCTTGTTCATCCTTCCTCAGCTTAATCGAAGTATTGCATTTTGAATTGGTTTTTGGTCTGCCTTTAACAAAAAAAACACCAGCCCACCTAGGTATCCCAAACCTGCACTTAGCAGCCTATCTGTTATACTAAATACGCTTGTTCATCCTTCCTCAGCTTAATCAAAGTATTGCATTTTGAATTGGTTTTTGGTCTGCCTTTAACAAAAAAAAAAAAAACACCAGGCCACAGGGCATACCAAACCTGCACTTAGCAGCCTATCTCTTATACTAAATAAGCTTGTTCATCCTTCCTCAGCTAAATCAAAGTATTGCATTTTGAATTGGTTTTTGTTCTGCCTTTAACAAAAAAAACACCAGCCCACCTGGTATCCCAAACCTGCACTTAGCAGCCTATCTGTTATACTAAATACGCTTGTTCATCCTTCTTCAGCTTAATCAAAGTATTGCATTTTGAATTGGTTTTTGTCCTGCAGTCAAAACACCAGCCCACATGGGCATCCCAAACCAGCACGTCACCCTATCTTTTATACTAAATAAGCTTGTTCAGCCTCAGTTTTATTAAGCTATTGCATTTTGAATTGGTTTTTTCCTGCTGTCAAAACACTAGCCCACATGGGCATCCCAAACCAGCACATGTCACCCTATCTGTTATACTAAATAAGCTTCTACAGGCTCTTTTTTTAATTTATTTATTTATTTTTTATATAGAGCAGTAATAGATTATATAGTGAGGTAAATTCACCATTTTGCACCATTATATAGAGAAGCCCACTGTGTAAATCTGAGGAGCAATAGTTTATACAGTATTGTGAGGTAAATTCGCTGTTTTGCACTATTATATATATCAACCTAAATTCCTGTGTAAATCTGAGGAGCAATAGTTTATATTGGGAGGTAAAATTGCCATTTTATAGAGCAGGCCCTGTCTGAAAATCTAATTTTGCAATCTATGTTATATTGTGACCTAAATTCGCCATGTTGCACCATTCTTTAGAGTGGCTCTCCTGTGTAAATCAGAGCAGCAATAGTTTATATTGGACAATACATTTGCCCTGTTTTGCACCATTATATGGAGCAGCCCCTGAGTAAATCTGGGGGGCAATAGTTTATATTATGAGGTAAATTCATGGTTTTGAACCATTACATAGAGCAGTTCCTATATAAACCTGAGAAATAGGTTATATTGTGTGAGTTAAATCGGCTCTTGGTTTTGTAGCATTCTATAGAGCAGCTCCTGTGAAAATCTGAGGGGCAATAGCTTATATTGTGAGGTAAATTTGCCATTTTGTAACATAATATAGAGCAGCCCAGTTGCCATCTAAATCAACTTCTGGCCGGGCAGAACAGCTTTTCCAGGGAAAACTCTGCTAGTTGCGGCCACAAGTCAGGTTTGGCTTCCCAGAAGTCCAGCGGATCCTCATGGCGTGTTGGCATGGTCATGTCAAGGTATGACATGACCTGCTGGTTCAGGTCCTGCTCCAGGTCTTCCTGCTGCTCATGAGTAGACTCATTATGCGGGTGTAGAAAGCTAGCGACTGAAGACTGAGGCTGCTGCTGATGGAGCTGCTGCTGCTGCCACCCCCCCCCCCGGCAGCCATGGCAGTGGAAGGTGAGCACAGAGGTCCCCCCGAGTCAGACCTGCGAGAGTATGGACCATGGCGCAGATAGACATCTGCCAACTGACTACGTAGGATGTCTCTGTAGTAGGTCAGTTTGTCCTCCCTCTCAGTGGATGTAAAAAATGCCCCCATTTTGTCCCGGAAGCGAGGGTCCAATAAGGTGAAGAGCCAGAAGTCATCCCGCTGACAAATGGAGACAATTCTGTGGTCACTATGCAAGCACGTGAGCATGCATCATGCCATTTGTGCAAGTGACTCGGAGGGACTACCTGTCTCCATCTCCACTGCAAACTGCCACGGTGTGTCTCGGTCCTCTGTCTCGCCTTCCTCACAACCCTCTAGCTCCTCTGGCTGCTCCTGCTCCTCCTCTCCTGTCAGATGACTAGATAAAATGGTCATTTTGTCAAACCTGTGCCCCACCCCCTCCTCCTTCTCCACTTCAGCCCCCACAGGCTTCATGTGGCTATGACATGTATGCTCCATGTCTCTAGGGCCCTGACCAGCCATGGTTTCCAACATGTGTTGTAGTACATGAAGCAGTGGAATCTCATCGTTCATCTCATAGTCCTGGCGACTGACTAATAAAGTAGCTTCCTCAAAGGGCCTGAGCAAACGGCAGGTGTCACGTATGAGCTGCCACCGGTTTACATTGAAGTTACACAGGGGAGTCCCCCTATCCGTTTGGATCATCAAGAAATCCGTGATGGCTTTTCTCTGTTCCTATAGTCGATCCTGCATATGGAGGGTGGAATTCCAACGGGTGGAAACATCGCAAATCAGACTATGTTGGGGGATACCGCTCTGACGCTGAAGTTCAAGAAGGGTGTGCTTGGCGGTGTAGGAGTGCCTGAAGTGCATGCAAAGTTTCCTTCCCGTTGTAAGGATGTCTTTCAGATGGGGGGAAGACTTCAGAAAACGCTTGACAACTAGATTGAACACGTGTGCCATGGCAGGATGCATGGCTCAGGCTTCCTTGTCGCAGCGCAGACAAGATGTTCTTCCCAGTGTCAGTCACCATGGGTCCCATTTGCAGTTTTCATGGAGTAAGCCATGACTTCATGTATTGAGTTCTCATTTTTAGCAGTTCCTCCCATGTGTGACTCTGTTGCTCAAAGCAAACCATGTGAAGAACAGCGTGAAACCGCCGTGTCCTGCACACATGGTAGGCTGGAAGGGCACTGGGAAAAAAAAAAAAAATTAAAAAAAGTGAAAAAAAAAATTGTACAAAAATTCACAAAATATTAAAAGGCAATGAAAAAAAAAAAAAAAAAAAAAAAAAATATATATATATATATATATATATATATATATATATATATATTTGTTTCCCAAAAATACAAAATATAAAAAAAAAAATGCAAAATATAAAAAAAAAAAAAAATACTAAATTAACCAAAAAAAAAAATGTTGATACATTTTATATGTTACTATTATTATGTTATATGTTATTGTTGCTATGTTATATGTTATTATATGTTATTATTATAAATATGTTCAAATAAGATAAATGTTAACTATTAATATGTAATTGACAATTTGCCACTTTTCTTTGTGACACCATTGCTAAGTGCAAGTGCACTGTCACAGGCACAAAGGCCTAGGAGCGTGGAGGCCACAGCAGAGGGACCTGTCCAAGTTGCTTTTATGGTTGTGCAGGAACCACAATCACCCAGTGGGCCTTAAAGGATATGTATTGTCCCTGACCATAGTTACAGCTCCAGACGTAGGCACTGCTGTGCACTTTGGTACACACTGAAAGGCTAAAGGACTGGCCCACCTTCTGTTCAACAAAATTGTACAGGGCTGGTACTGCCTTCTTCGCAGAGAAATGACAGCATGGGACTCTCCACCTCGGCTCGGCACAAGCCATCAGTTCTCTGAAAGGTCCACCAACTCAAAAGGGAGGGACTGCAGCACCAGCAACTTATACAGGAGCACATTTAGCTTCTGCACGTTGGATGAGTGGGCACATACTGTTGTCTCTTGGACATGGCTTGGCAATGGATTGCTGGCGGAATGACTGACTCGGATTAAGAGGAGGAGGAGCATCTGGAGCGACAGAGGATGGGAATGACACACAGGAGGTGGTGGAGCCTTGGCTGGCTGAAACAGAGAGCGGTGTGCCACTGGGTAATGCAGCAGGCTGGACCACCACTTTGGAGCCAACTCTCCCAGGCCGCTTTATGGTGACGCTGCAAATGTTGACGCAGGGCTGTGGGTCCAACATTGGGACCCTGGCCACACTTCACCTTCTGCCTACACATCTTTCATATAGCCATGTTAACCTCCTGCGGATGCTTGATGAAAAACTGCAACATGGGCTTGTAGCTGATTTCTCCTACCAACAGTCCGCACTAATTCACTGATGCTGCTGCCGCCGCCGCCGCCGCCAACTCCAGGGACCCTCTTCCACTACCTCCTGGGAAGATAGCCTGCCGCGCGTGTGGTCTACCCCGAGCACATTTGCCTCCATACTTTCCCCTTCTGCCACCATGCTGGCCGCTAAATCTGTCACTCTCCATCACTCCAAGTCTTTAAAAGTGCCCTCAAAACTCTCTGATGTCCTCCTCAGGTTCCTCAACAGTGTCTGCTTAAGGAGCCAAAACGCTTGCAACACCTCCTCCCACGACACTCTCCTTATCACTACTTGCCCGCCTAGTGGAAGAAGCGGCAAGTGTCTCCTCCACTTCTTGGCTGGGCAGTAGCTGCTGATTTTTCTGATTATCAGATCGTCCTTACTGAATAGTGGAGCTGAACCCAAAGCATAACATACAACAGACAGTTGACTGGGGGTGTCAGATGTCACTTGTGATGCAGTGGATGATCGTGTTAACCAATGGATGACGGCAGATGGGTTGCTGTTCAAGACACGACCGCTAGCTGATCCTGGGAGATCAGGCCTCTCACTGAGACTCCTGCTGCAACTCACCCCTATTCTGCAGAGACCTCTGCTTGATGAAATGAGGCCTTATATGTTACTACGTTACTAATATTGTCAGGAATGTCTTGCCTTCAGTCCGTGCCCATGGTGTCCCTAGGCAACTGGCCAGGGTTTCTCCTGCCCAGCAGCTGCCTCTGCCTCCGATGCCATCCCCAGCGGCGCGTGTGTCGCCGAGTAAGTCCTCCCCCCTTGCCCATTGTCACTCAGCTTGTGCTTGCTGGCCTATACAATCAGCTCATGTCCTCCGGTGGTGCAATACTCAGAATGGCCACCGGAGGCTGTTTAAAAGAACGAAGTCTAGAAGGTGCAGCTCTGAGCAGTTTGCCTGGGAAGCTCAGCTGGAGCAATCAGCCCAGAGCTCACCAATCAGACTACAGGGCCAGTGCTCCAATCTGCCGTCAGATCCTAAGTGCACCAATCCCAGCCACTGTCTCCCTGTCCAATCCTGCCGGTTTTCCCACTATAAAGGGATTTCCACTGCAGTGTGTCATTGCCTGTTATAGCGCCTAGTACCAAGCATTGAAGCTCGATTGATTCCTGTTGTCGACCTCAGCCTGAACCGACCTTTTGCCTGCCTGACCACGATTTTCGCCTGACCCCTCTGATACCTCGCCCCGTGACCTCCCGGCTCTGACCTCGGCTTGTAATCGGACTTCCGCCATCCGGCATCCTCGCTTGGGACTCCCTGCCGTTCGTCAGACTCCACCTTAAGCTGATAATCTTTGCGCCCTATAAGTCCTGGGGGTAACCGAGTAGGAGAGGCATTACCCGCGTCTCCTACAAGCGGGGACTTGTCTATAGGCAGAAGAGGCGGTGGAGATTGGGGATTATCAGCTCAAGACAGACTGGTGTCCGGTACAGTCCTTACATTATAACAGGCCCAAAAATTGATATGGAAGAACTTGTACAACAAGTGCAGGCCATGGCTACCGCCATTAACCAGCTGGCCCAACGTGTGGCTGATCAAGAAAATCGCCAGCTGCCTGCACCACCTGTATCCTCACCTCCTGTTGAACCGAAGGTTCCCCTTCCTGAGAAATTTGATGGGGATCGTACAAGATTCTCCAACTTCAAGAACTCCTGTGAACTTTATTTCAGACTACGGCCCTACTCTTCAGGCACAGAAATGCAGAGGGTGGGCCTGGTTATCTCTCTGCTCCAGGGTGATCCACAGTCCTGGGCGTTTGGCTTAGCGCCCACAGATGAGCCCTTGCAATCTGTCTCAGCCTTGTTCTCCGCTATGGAGATCCTATATTCGGACCCTGACAGGACTTCGACCGCTGATGCCAGGCTTCGAAGCCTGAAACAGGGGAAACGCTCAGCAGAGGAATATAGTGCCAAATTCCGCCGCTGGGCGATTGAATCCCGTTGGAATGATCCTGCTCTCTGTAGTCAGTATAGAATTGGTCTTTCAGAAGGTGTTAAGGATGTTCTAACAAATTTTCCTTACCCTAAAAGCCTGGATGAACTCATGCTTATGGCCATTAAAATTGACAGACGGCTACGGGAGAGACATATAGAGAAGAATCACTCTCACTTCTGGGAATCTTCCCACCAGGAGTCATCCTCTATGGGTGTTGTCTCATCTTCACCCCCAGAAGAGCCTATGCAACTTGGTGCTACTCACCTTTCCCCGGCTGAAAAGAGTAGACGTCGCACCTTAGGCCTATGCATGTACTGTGGGGTTTCAGGTCACCTGGTTAGGACCTGCCCCAATAAAAGACCTTTGGCGGGATTGCAACGTCCTGACAAGATAGAGAAAGTTTGTCAGGACGGTCAGGTAACTTCCCTTCATAGAAATAAAATGTTGTTACCTGCTACTGTGGGTTGGGAGTTGTCCAGGAAATCCGTCTCTGCTTTTGTCGATAGCGGAGCAGTTGGCAACTTCTTGGATAAATCCATAGTAGCCGCCTTAGGCATTCCCTTAATCCCCCTTGGGAAGCCCCTTCAGATTTTGGCAGTAAACAATACTCCTGTTCCTAGAGGAACTGTCACCTCCAAAACCCCTTTAATTAACCTAGTTGTGGGACCTTCCCATTCTGAGAACCTTGAATTTTTTGTCTTAGACAGCCCTGAAGCCCCGGTTGTCTTAGGGTTCCCCTGGTTAAAGGTGCACAACCCTACCTTTGATTGGGAAACTGGGGAATTGACAGGATGGAGCCCGCACTGTGCAGAACATTGCTATAGTATCACAGTTGGAGCAACCCAAGTCTCAGAGCTTATTTGTCCGTCTGCCTCTCCATCCATGAGGGTACCTCATGTATCTTTATTGAAGTCCGCCGGAACCATTCAGGGTGATAATCCTGTTAAGTCTGGTGAGGGTCCGGAGGCCCCTCGTGAAGGGGAGGGTACTGTCAGGAATGTCTTGCCTTCAGTCCGTGCCCATGGTGTCCCTAGGCAACTGGCCAGGGTTTCTCCTGCCCAGCAGCTGCCTCTGCCTCCGATGCCATCCCCAGCGGCGCGTGTGTCGCCGAGTAAGTCCTCCCCCCTTGCCCATTGTCACTCAGCTTGTGCTTGCTGGCCTATACAATCAGCTCATGTCCTCCGGTGGTGCAATACTCAGAATGGCCACCGGAGGCTGTTTAAAAGAACGAAGTCTAGAAGGTGCAGCTCTGAGCAGTTTGCCTGGGAAGCTCAGCTGGAGCAATCAGCCCAGAGCTCACCAATCAGACTACAGGGCCAGTGCTCCAATCTGCCGTCAGATCCTAAGTGCACCAATCCCAGCCACTGTCTCCCTGTCCAATCCTGCCGGTTTTCCCACTATAAAGGGATTTCCACTGCAGTGTGTCATTGCCTGTTATAGCGCCTAGTACCAAGCATTGAAGCTCGATTGATTCCTGTTGTCGACCTCAGCCTGAACCGACCTTTTGCCTGCCTGACCACGATTTTCGCCTGACCCCTCTGATACCTCGCCCCGTGACCTCCCGGCTCTGACCTCGGCTTGTAATCGGACTTCCGCCATCCGGCATCCTCGCTTGGGACTCCCTGCCATTCATTAGTCTCCACCTTAAGCTGATAATCTTTGCGCCCTGTAAGTCCTGGGGGTAACCGAGTAGGAGAGGCATTACCCGCGTCTCCTACAAGCGGGGACTTGTCTATAGGCAGAAGAGGCGGTGGAGATTGGGGATTGTCAGCTCAAGACAGACTGGTGTCCGGTATAGTCCTTACAAATATGTTACTAATCTGTCACTCTCCATGTTTTTTTTTGAGAGACTGGCCTGCGTGGAAATGAATCGGGCATGGATCTGCCAAGATTTCCACCCACCAATGCCTGATGCATTAGAGTAGATTGATGATGGGGCCAGACCAACACTAAAGAAATATGGATCGTGCAAAACAGATTTAAGGCGCTGCTCTCTAGTTACAGACATTCCTCCGCATCAGACCACAAGTATTTATTGAGAAAATGCTTTACGTTACTCTTACTTTTTATTAATATTCTTCGGATAAGATATATGTGCCGAAAATCTGTATATGTTCTCTTCATGCTGCTGCCAACCCCAGGGTGTGTCTTTCTGGCAATTTTGGGCTCCTGCTGCTGCTGCTTGCAACTCCAGTGTGTCTTTAGGCCAATTTTTGGGCTCCTGCAGCCAAATCCAGTGTCTCTTTAAAGCAATGTTTGTGCTCCTGCTCCTGCTGCTGCTTGCAACCCCAGGGTGTGTTTCATCCAATTTTTGGGCTCCTGCAGCCAACTCCAGTGTCTCTTTAAAGTAATGTTTGGGCTCCTGCTGCTGCTTGCAACTCCAGGGTGTGATTCATCCAATTTTTGGCCACCTGCAGCCAACTCCAGTGTCTCTTTCAAGCTATGTTTGGGCTCCTGCTGCTGCTGCTTGCAACTCCAGGGTGTGATTCATCCAATTTTGGCCTCCTGCAGCCAACTCCAGTGTCTCTTTCAAGCTATGTTTGGGCTCCTGCTGCTGCTGCTTGCAACTCCAGGGTGTCATTCAGCCAGTTTTTGGGCTCCTGCTGCCAACTCCAGTGTGTCTTTCAAGCTATGTTTTGGCTGCTGCTGCTGCTTGCAACTCCAGGGTGTCATTCAGCCAATTTTTGGGCTCCTGCTGCCAACTCCAGTGTCTCTTTCAAGCTATGTTTGGGCTCCTGCTGCTGCTTGCAACTCCAGGGTGTGATTCATCCAATTTTTGGGTTCCTGCAACCAACTCCAGTGTCTCTTTAAAGCAATGTTTGTGCTCCTGCTTCTGCTGCTTGCAACTCCAGGGTGTGATTCATCCAATTTTTGGGCTCCTGCAACCAACTCCAGTGTCTCTTTCAAGCTATGTTTGGGCTCCTGCTGCTGCTGCTTGCAACAACAGGGTGTGATTCATCCAATTTTTGGGCTCCTGCTGCCAACTCCAGGGTGTGTTTTTCAGGCACTATAGGGGCCCCTCACAGTGATGCCACTTCAACTCTCTGCAATTGTGCTGCTCTGCGATTCTATTAGCGATGCCTCTGATCTGCATGTGATAATTATTTACAGTATTATTTCACTAACCCAGCACACATCCTATGTGTGTTACAGCAAGGCAGAATGGTTTACAACCCTATTGAGGCTCTAGGAGGCTCAGAAATAGCCATTTTTAATAGCGATTCGTCGCGAATAAATTCGGGTCGAAACGATTTTTGTCGGAAAATTCGGCGAATCAGTCGAATCGAATTTTTCAAAAGTTCGCTCATCTCTAATTGCAATCCTTACCTGAACCTTGATCCTCTGCTTTTGCTTTCCCAGCCTCCGATCCAGGCGAGCCTGGATCAGACCGGTGGCAGCCGATCGTGTGGCTGCATTTTGCCCAGGGTGGGCTCCGGCAATATGGATGCCTCCCTGAGATCATAACAATGTGGCCCCACACCCATTATGCAGAGAATGGGTGTGGGACCACTCTAACCCATAATAATTTACAAAAACTGTGATCTAGCCAGCTCAATATTCAGACCCTGCAGCTAAGATGACAACAAGGCTAGTGCACAGGGATGAGGGCAGACCATCTTAGAAGGGCTCATCCTAATTAGACCCAGATGCTAGCGGAATGCCCAGGACTCCTAAGCTGCAGGGAGCTACTTGCTGGTAGACAGATTATACCATTGGGAGCATGACCTTGCTTTGGTACCGCTTCAGTCTCTGACTCCCTAACTTTGATCGTTTGCTTGTTTTCATTCTGGGTACCTTGATAATTTTTGATCTTTTGGCACACGACCCTTGATTTCATCTCTGCTCTCTGCTCTCATCATCTTTCAGCTTGTTACCTACAGCAAGACCTTACTGCTGGAACTGTTGTCCCATCCACTCCATGCCATGCCCAGTTCCCTGGGAGTTAATCAGCCTTCAATCATCAGCTATCTAAGACCTGAGGCCAACCATGTCCGGGTAAGGTGTGTATAGCACTCCAACAAATGGGGGCTTGAATATAAGCAGAAGCAGAGGTGAGGTTTGGGGTTATGCAGGGGTGTATCGTGAGGGGGTGCGAACGCACCAGGGCCCAGAAGGTCAGGGGAGCGCCATCATTGTTACTCCTCCACCTTATTTGCTCACTCTGCATCACTTAAAGAAATGAAGAACTATGTGTCTTTGCTGTTTCATTCTTTAGTTGTCTAGCTGCATCCAGACAGGAAAAAAGTTTACTGTATGAGCATTGACAATGTTCGCACCAGGACCTCGTCACATTTGGCTAGCCACTGGGATTATGGTCTGACACATTGGTGCTGGACAAAGATGTTGTTGAGCTCTCATGCAAAGTAAAATCTGTGAGAAGCTGATTATTTGGTAGTATGTTGCTATGAACGTGGACAGAAAATATATTACGCATTAAATAACCAACTGTGATTTTACAGAGATTCATAATACCAATGATGCACATAAAGGGATAAATGGATTTAAAGGGTCATTAACTGATCTAGGGAGCAGGGGTGCTGTAAACAGAGTAAGCAGAGGGGGGTGCCATTTTTCTGTTGAAGCAAACACTCTATGCGTGTTTTACTATACTTGTTGACCTTTCCATGTTATGCTTCTGTACATTAAAATAAGCTGGATGCAAGACTTGAAAGTTTGTATAATTTTCGATAATTTTTTTTAGTTTCAGTAAGGAGCTGGAACAGCAGGATGCAAATGCAGGCATTTGATTTTATTAGGAAAGGTTTGATATAGGACACAGAAAAGCATAGGCTACATAAATTTAGTTAAATTGTTCCATAATGAAATATGCTCAGTCACAGTTCAATGATTCAAGACAATAGCTCACCTTTGAAACAGTTCTAATGCATAAGTATTGAGTCTGATTTGCTGTAAGCAGAGATGCTTTAATATTATGCATAGTAGACGCAGATGAATCCTGATCTGCAGCTGCTTACTTACATAAAACATTTTATTTGATCTGGCTGGTGCAGGAAAAGAGGGAAAAAAGAGATTTAGTCTGTACTACATCTACAGTACAATGCACATACCAGCATTAAAAAATTAATACTTGTATGTGGTTGTTCTAACCAGAAGAATAAAAAAATTACACAGGAGACAACTGGGAATAGATTCAGTTATCTTCTGCTTGAAAGAGAGAATAAAAAATGGATGTCTGACTAGGCCTGAAGTGCTGAATCTGGGCTACCTTGCGGTGCAGAATGTATGACAAGATATTCAGCCAGGTCAGAGGACTGGGAATTTTCTGATCGGAGTTCATGGCTGAGGATTAGCAAACAGGATTGAACGGATCAGGATTCTGTCTTTATTGCTAGACAACGCTGAAGCTGAGGGGCTTGGGAGGGGGGGGTGGGTGCATAACAGCACTCCTCCAGCATATCCATTTTATTTCAGTAATGGTGTAATGTTGAGGAGCTGAAATGTATTTGCAGAAAGATTTTAACTCCAAGCACAAAAGTAAAAGCATATTAATAAATAATAACTCTGTAAAAAAAAAGCATTTTAGTTGTGTCTTTTGATTTGGTGCAAAGAAAAAAGTGTGACGATTGTAGGAGGATGACCAGTGATCTGGGCTGGTTGTAGCTGCTCCTACCTAGGTTTTGTAAGAATACATAAAAAACCATTGGGAAGTGTATGATAGCTGGTACTTGAGATAAACACCAGTTAGTTCTAGAGATCAGTAGGCTAATGTGAGGCCCCGTTCACACCTGCTTGAATACTTCAATACAACCAAATGATAGAGATCAAAAGATTTATGCCCACTGAAATGAATTACCTCCTTCACATATACAGAGCTGGTAAAGCACATCCATTGACACTCACCAGCACCTCCTGGTCCATCAGTAAACATTACCGCTGCCTTAATCTCTGCCTCCCAGGCCATTGCTGAGGGGTCCTCCATCCATTGGGACAGAAGTCCACTGTCACCACCACTATCGGCTTGATAAAGGGTCTTCCCCGAAACGTGTCGCTGACACACTACCTCCCTCCCCTCTCCTGCTACATGGGCTACATTAATGGATTTTAAAATGGACGTTATCTTCATCGCCGGTGAAGCGTGTGGACCCGCTTTTGTTTCTAATCATGCTTTCCTTCAATGACTGGCAACCATCTTTCTCCAGCGGCTTCATATTGAAGATTACTTACTTGTTCCCAAGGGGTGAGTGACTAAGAATTATTTTTCGGTTTGGTTTTGGTTACTGGGGCTGTATGGCACTCCTCCTCTCATGCCACTGACTTCATGGAGTACAGATGTGCTATAGAACTGCTATTGCGCCACTTTCGTAATGAGGGAAACAATATGGAAAGGCACGGACTCTAAATTGTCTCTCTGAGACTGAGCTTACTGCTATAAAAGGCATGTATCTATGCTGAACAGATAGAGACTGACACAATCTAAGGTGGACCAACCACCTTTTTTGACCCTAAAAGACTCCATCAAGTTAATTTGTCCGATGAAGTTCCACTGTATGAGTCCCACAGATAACTCTGCATTTAATCTCCTATTCTCGGGCTCCCATGGCATGTCCACCTGCCTCGACAGCATCCCCGGCACATCTGTAACTGAGGAGTGCTCCTGTGCCCAGCCATTCCGAGAGTGCCGCACACTGCTGGCAAACCGGGAATGCAGCTCATCCCTCTCACTCATGCAAGACTTTCTGTTTAAACAGGTCTGTGTGCCAATCATTAAAGGAAAGGTGAGTTCTTGGGGCAAACAGGGGGGTTTCACAAAGTGGGACAAGGACCGAAAACAGGGATAGTCAAAATCTTGGGTTTTGCTCCACTTTAACACAGACAGCAGATCCATGTAAAATATGTGCTGAGTTGATCTAGTAAGCTTTTTCTTTTTCTTATGTTAGCAAATGTGTGTTTTATGGAATCAGTTTTCACTACCTGCAATCTGTTGCTATTGGCCACTGTACACCAAGATTTACAGGAAGAGAGATGAGAGCCATGTCCACACAGAACACTGCTGCTGGGCATGTATAAGATGTGAGTGTTGCTACCTCAGCAACAACCACATCAGCAGAAGCCTTCTGTGTGTACAGGGCTCACATCTCTCTTTTTGTATATCTTGGTGTACAGACTTTGTAGCCAATTCACTTGCAGATAATGGTCTATTTAGCCAGCAAATGCATTGTTCTAGAAAAATGCATAGTAAATGTTGATAAACTTTTAAACTTTTTGCAATATATCATTTTTACCTTTTATCACTTTAGCACATATGTGCTCAAGCTTTTGACAAGTGCGGGCCACTTAAATGATTTGAAAATTGGTTGCAGGCCATAAAAAATAGGTTCATAATTGTTTTCATTTGAAATAACATAACTAAGATTTTCTACATCAGATCAGAATACCCACTGTCTCCTTAGAGGCTGAATTATTAATAGCGACATGTAGCGACAGTTGAGCGACTGTAGCGGTATTTTCACAGCGCCCGCTAGTAGTCGCTGTGCTTGGCCATTGTTCGGTTGTTGATAGCGACTGAGTCGGTGTGCAGTAATGTTGAATACGGGGTGACGAGTCGCTATTTGACAGGTTCCGCGATGTATGGGTGCGCATGATAGCGACTGGTCAGAGCGACCGGCTCCCACCATATTCATCAAAAAATCACGCTCAAAAAATTCTTGCGCTGTGAAATGCATGTTTAAACCCCAGAGCGCTGGCGGCGATGTGTTAAAAGTAGTTTTTTAACCCCCAAACCACCATATTTTTGGAAACCAAAAAAAAAAAAATTTTTTTAAGAATTTAGTAATATGAATACAATAATATCAGACCTGTAATATCAATTCTGCACAATTTTTTTTTTTTTTTTTTACCTTAAAAAAATGATCTAACATGGCAGAAGTGGTCACAGAATTTTTCACATTAAAAAAAAAAAAAAACATTAATAACAATTAATTATGAATATTTAAAGATTGTTCCATTGAAATGCATTGGAGAGCGCCAGGTAGCGAGAGGTCATACCTGTCGCTGTTCAAGGTCGGACGCTGGTGCTGTGGGCTGAGGCTGGAATAATGATGAATGAGTCGCTATATGGCGCTATCTCAGTCGCTAAGCAGGATCGGCTTCATAAATGTGTGATTGTGGTGGGGAGCCGGTGTTCTTGTGGCGGTGCCCGTCATTACCGGTCGCTCACCAGTCGCTACCTGTCGCTATTCCTTCATAAATAAGGGCCTTAGTCTCCACTCATATGTCCTTCCACCACGCCCATACATTCATATGTAATGCTAGAAATGCACGTGCTGATTGGCTCACCTTTCCCAATACTCAACACATCTAAGTTCTCACTAATGCTAAGCATACAATGATTATAGAAATACTGATTTACCAAATGATTCTACCTTAGCTTTCACCCAGGAGTGGTGGTGTACAATGTCACTACATCCCTCCTAGCCACCACTGTCACCTTTATGCGCCATTGTGCCCCTCTGATATAATTCTCTGTGCAATCGCATTCGCATCATTGCATCTGGTTCGTGTTGTTATGAATTTTGGGCAAATGTGTAAAAAAAAGGAAACACATTCTGTTTTGAAGCACTGGGCTGGGGACAGAAGGTGACTATATAAACTTCCTTTGTGGGTATAGGATGACTTCAAAAAGGGGGATTTATAAACAAATGGTTAAGTAGACCTGGAGGGGGATCCTTTCACGCCACAGGACATTTACCATATTAAACAGATATTTTAAAGGAGGTAAAGAGGATTCTTTTTAATTAATTAAATTTTAGCTAAAGGGGTCTATTGTTATTCTTTGCTAATTAGCACAATATTCCTTAGATTTTTAGTGGTCTTTTCATCCAATTCAGTGCCATTGGGTTGCTTTAGTTGCCTTTCAGAGACAAGCACTCACAATCAGATTAGTATTTGCATTCAGCTATCTGCTAAACTAGAATATTCCCAAACATTTGACTGAACTGCATTAGAACTAAACAAAGGCATGTTATAGCAAGCAGTATCCTTTATAGTCTCTTTACTGAACATGAATGTGCAACCAAGGTCACTTACCATGGGTTTACTTACTTTCATATGTATCAAAGATTACTTGTCTATGTTAAGTTTGTTTTGGAGCTGTCAGCTCAGATGCTGACAGCACACACAGTGGCCTCCCCGGTGCACTTTTCTGCATCAACCTCTGAGAGCATTACAGCCTGTTACATGATGTGCCCCCTGCTGCAATCAACAAGGGAGCCCTCTCATAACTCACACCACACAAGTCTGGCTGCTGAGTAAGTTGTCAGGACTAGAGCTGACAGTACTAAAATGTGGAAGTTCTGACCTTTGAGTCTAAGAGTGCTCAGGTAGAGCTGAAACCAGAAATGGCAGCAGGTGGGAGGTAACCTACTTACCTGCCGTTTATTCCCACGCAGCACAATGATCACCTGCCATGCTGGTATGAGAAGCCGGCCTAGTGGGTTGGTGTGGTCTTAGTCTGGAGTGCTCCTAATGATTGTCAATAGGTGCCTCCCTATTTACATGTAGACTTTTACCTTAAAAGTCACCACATGTAGTGTTAGACTGGCCCATTAAAGCCCATTTGCTATGGTAGGGGCCACATTTTCTGGGTACAGATAGTTGTTGGATGTCTGGGACTTCAATGGATGCTTTGTTTCAGTCACAGCCAGGTGAGGTGTACAGTGTGCTGCTGGCTGCTGCACACTAATTGGCCGGCCATGCAGCACCCTAAGAGCAGCAGTGTCAAGATGTCTGAGGTGTATGGCCATCAGTGAGCTTCACAATGCACCCTTACACCCAGAACAATAGTAAGTTTCTGGTGCTAAAGCTGGTCTCCACATTGGTGATGGGTGCACTGGACTCACTTCTCCTAGCATCAGCCTTTAATTTGATCAGAAGGCGAACTTCACTCAAAAATGACTGGCAGTCCGCTCACACCTTTACCCTGGGCCAGCTCGATTGGGGACTGGGCCCTCCAACCCACAGTGTATATAAAGTGTCTGCTCATCTAAAACCACTACTTTTGAGTTGAAGGCCCAGCACAAACTAATATAAACTGTGGATTAGCTAGGATACCGCGTTTGTGCCCTATAAAGAGTATTGGAACCTGCTTTAAACCGAACCTTCACCATGATTTATTGAAAAGCCCAAACTCTTAAAAACAATTCCCCAGCATCTAAAGTTAATATATTTTAAGTTTTTAGTCACTTACTTATTATTCTTTCCCCCACTGGGCTGCAATTCTGTTCAGGACTCTAGGATATGGGCGCCGCCATCTGAAGCATCACACTTACTGAGAAGAGGGGGATGGGATAAAGTACAGGGGGCGGGTTATAGCTGTGCTTTGCTCAGACAGAGCAGAGCTGGGGTCAGGAAAAGCAGCACAGTCAGAAGGCACTTCCTGTTTGCAGGCTGCCTGACGTTCCATGAGCTGCCATCTTGGATGTTTAAAGGCTCATAACATGCAGTAGATGCAGGTAGGATGATTTTTTTTGTGAGCAATCTGTATGTACAGGGTGTGGGAAACATATAAGATAGGCTCTTATTCAGAGTGAAGGCCCGCTTTAAGTAAGGAGGGGTGAAAGTAAGCACCATAAAGGGTGCTGTTGTGGAATCTTATGTTTTGAATGGGTTCAAAACTGATTTTCTCTGGAGTGCCCGAGAGACTCCAGTGGCACAATGGCCTACATCTGTATGCAGAAAATCATGTTTGCATATTCTTTTATTGAGCAGTATTTTTGCTGCTCAATCATTTACACACGTGGTAAAGAATGATGCGATAGTCTCATGTGATATATGGTGTTAATCTTCAGAGGTAACAGCACATGTATTATTGACCTTTGGGGACTCAAGACCATGCCAAGAAAGGTCAAAGGATGAGGAATATTCTGATTACAGGTAATGGAAAATCAGATTATATTTGTACAGGCTGAATTCAATTACAGCCTAAGCAACTCAACCAAGTAGAAGTCCGAAAGCTTCAGATGTGTTCTGGCCCATAAACCATTTATTACTTCAACTTAAGCCCCAGGGAACAAAACTGAACTGCACAAGCTTTAGCATCCTGGTCGGGATTTTAACTTTAGCTTGAACTGAGAGGCTTTTCTACACATCAGGGCTGAATGACATTGGCTGAAGGTAATCCCATCTGTCTCTGTCTAGACACTTCCCGGCACCGGTTTGCATTGCTCCTTCTCGTTGCTTTGTTGGTGTTTCTTACGAAATCCAGAAATTTGACAACAAAATCAATTACTGATCGTGCTGCAGTGCCGACCTGAATATGATTGAATGCTGCACATTACCACTTTATGTTTAGCCTGTACAGGCAAAAGAAAAAAAATCCAACGTATAGCTGTGTATAGCATAGGAGGATCCATATTCACATTAGCGTGTTAATAAAGTAATCAACATATGGGAGGTTTGCTTACAAACCATAGGAAATCATCCTAAACTGCATGGCACGGTCCAGCTGGCAGTACATACAGTAAGTTGCTGTTTTCTCCGAGTTTTTTATTGCGAATGATTAGCTCTAATAAGCTAAGCAGGTTATTTCCAGGTCTTGGAACATATCCTATTTTACAGAAGCAAATTGGCTGAGACAAGTTCCGTATAAAGATGCAACAGTCACATTTATCACTATGAATAACCTGAGAGTGGAACTGAACAAAATTGTATTTTATGTTGCATAAACCAGAAGCATTTGGATCGTTCTAAATGAGCTATATAATTGTTTTTTAAACAGTGAATATTTATTATCCAGCAGGTTGCCAAATCAACAGTGTTTCCCATTGATTGTTTTTCTTAAAGATTTAACGGCTTGTGGAAAAAAAAGGCAAAAGAACGCAGTTATGTGTTGGTCCAAAAGCCATACCGATCTGTAGCTGGGAGGAGGACCTTTACTGCGCATTTTGTAATTGGGTTTATGATTATAGTTTATAGAACAAATAACAAAGGATCATTTACAAAGTTATTGCAGATTTTTTATAGTTGTTATTGGCAAAGACTGTATTCACTTATTTTATCAAATTTCTTCTAAAAATATATTGTATCTTGGGTAGTGTTAGGCGAATCCAAACCGGACTTCAGCCAGAAGTGCTGAACAGCCCAACAACCAGCTTCAATGAAAGGGTGCAGCAGCAGGAAGCTACTGTACAACTTACCTGAGCCCCAATCCAGACCCTGGCCAGTGGTGGTGTTTTGTTCAAATAGTCCACAGCTGGGGCCATGGAAATATAGCTGCCACTCTCATCAGTATGGACACTCCTAGTGCCAGCACTTCCCACCACATCTGCTATCACAATTGTTTTTTTGTCATCCCCGATTCTGCCTCTCGGTGGGTGAAGCGTGGACGTGCTGGAGGGGACCCCAAAGGGGGGACTGGGTTCGTGTTCGGCTCCCCGACCGCAACTGGGAAGGGTTTGCCCAACAATAACCTTGAGCAACTTACAGCGGACCTCTGTAAAAAAAATGTGAAAGTCACCTTTCTCCAAAGTTAAAAAAGAGTTGGATGCTCCAAACCAAGCATAATAACTAATCAAACCAATACTCTTGCGCCATTCATGCATCTCAATTGACAATCAGCAACCAGTCAGGTTTTTGAGGCAGGTGTCCTATTCTTTTGTACCCAGCTGGGCATCCCATATGCCACTAGGGTGAAAGCAAGGATACTTCCAGTCTTTAGATTGACTGACTAAGGTGTGCTTTACAGTCATTTTTATTTAAAGAGCAATACATGTTATTATATTAGTAAGAGTTAGGGCTTTATTCATCAAGGGATAGCGCCAGGTAGTGCCTTGTAAGCGACAGGTAGCGGCAGGTGAAGCCGGCCACGGCACGCAATTCCAAATTTATGAAGGCGACTCTGATGAGCGACTGGAACAATGCCATGTAGCGTCTGATTCATCATTAACCAAGGCTCAGTGTAGAGCGCCGGTGCTGAAGCTTCCAGAGCGCCAGGTATTACCTGACGCTACCTGTCGCTCTACCATACATTTCAATGGACGTTCCTTTTATTCTCTTTAAACTGTTTTTTTTTTTTTGTTTAAATCAAATAATTGTGTGACCTCTCTTGGCCTATTTAAATACATTTTTGAAAACTTTTTTGATTTTTTATTTTTTTTATGCAGAATTGTCATTACAGGTCTGGTATTAAAGTGTTAATGTCACAATGTAATAACAATGTAATTCCATATGTTTTCGCTTTGTTACTAGTGGATATGTGTTCAAAAACAGACTTTAATCACACCGCTTCTGGCGCTCTGGGCTACAAGGACACAATTTTGGGTGCTGACATTGTGTGAGGCTGTTTTTTTGATGAATATGGTTGGAGTCGCTCACACTGACCAGTTGCTACCGTTCGCTCCCATACAGCGCTGTACTGGGGTTAAAGTGGACCAACACCCACCCGTGATCGGCCCGGGAATCTATAAGATTCCCGGGCCGATCACCTCCCTCCCCGCGGGACATCCGAGATCGGGATGTCCCGCGGGGTGAAACCCCCCCAAACCCCCCAAACTCCTTACCTTAGTTTCGGCGGCGGCCGGCCGCCGCCGCCTCCCTCGCGCCCCTCTAGTCGTGCGCGCGCCCGCGCCGGCCGTCTGTGAATGGCCGGCGCGGGCACGCGCGCGTCAACAGGGACGCGCGGGAGGCGGCGGCGGAGGAGCCGCTTGTCCGCGGCTTGTCCGTCGCCGCTGACAGAGGTGAGTTCGGGGGGTTCGGGGGGGGTTTCACACAGCGGGGCACCCCGATCGGGGGTGCCCCACCGAAGTGGACCAAGACCCAGGATAGTCAAAATCCTGGGTGTTGGTCCACTTTAAAGCGACTCAACACATCAAATTCATCAATGTCGGTAATGTTACTACAGCAACTGAGGCGCTCTGTAATAGTGACTCACGGCCAATCAGAGTGACCACTAGCGCTCAACTGGCTATTACCTGGCACTAGTAATGAATCAGCCTGCCTGTCTACCTTGTTGTACATATGTATATGCTTTTTTCTTATGTTTCTGGTTTATGTTGTTAATATATAATTGTTGGTGTCTTAACTGGAATGGAGGCGGTGCAGAATAAAACTTTCATTGTTCAGTGTAACTGGGGTTTACTGTGCATATGAAAATATAAACCCTTCAATCTTGAATAAACATGTCAGGGAACAAGCAAAAACGGTGAAAGCTCTTCAGTGGTGTAAGAGGAACAAAACCCACCGGGTCGGCCCTGAAATCTAAAAGAATGCGCAGGCTCTTTTCCAGTGAGAGCCGTCTGCCATGAGTATTGTTGTCAATGGGGAGAACACGCTGCTGCATCCCACGGCGGCATGCTCCCATCCCAGCCATTGAGCTTCCCATTGAAAACAACGAGAGTCATTCGCCAAATTACATAGTCACGGTAGACAAATCTCATTGGACAAAAGCCCACACATGCTCCACTGGAACCAGGAAGTGGTGAGTGAATAGCGGCGTATCTGGGAGCAGGTGACTGGTGGTCAACATTAAGAAGTTGCTGGTAAAAAAAAACCTCAACAAGTAAGTTGGGCCTGTGTACTGGGAGGTATCCAGGTATATGAGCAGGGTGAAATGTCCTAAACAACGCCATGGTTAATAAGATGATGCTTCTCATCATTTTATACTCTATATACTGCAAGACATTTTTTTGTGAAGGATAAGATCTTACACATTCTGGATATACTATCTTTGCAGCACCCCACTTGTTCCCTTAGACCAGGGGTTCGTAAACCTTTTAACTCCAAGTACCCCCTAGCATCAAGGGGTTCCAACCAAGTACCCCCTATGGGGTGATCAATTAAAATTTGTACCAAAATATGAATTCTACAGGCCTTGTATGACTTCCAAAGCAAAAAGGGATACTGTTTAACTGTTAAAATAATATACCAGACCAGTCAGACACCCCTTGTTTGTATGCCCCTGAGCACCCGCCCCCCCCTAGGTTACCCCTTGGGGTATGTGTACCACAGGTTGAGAAACAGTGACCTAGACTGCTTGCATTGTGCATGGGTTTCCATTCTACCATTTAACCTCTTTGGGCCTGGGGGAACTGCTTGTATGTTGCAAGTATTTTATGGGGGGATCCAAGGGCACTCTGGATATCATGGTTTGGGATCTGCGTCTGAATTGTATGTGCACACTGAACTGTCAAGTTTGATGCTTTTGAGTACTTTGTTGCATTGTTATATGGAGCTATTTCCACGTGTGTCCTGTGATTTCTACAATTTATTCACAACAAATGTGGCCCCCAACCAACCAACCCCAACCTAACTCTGGCTCTCATTTAAAAGAAAAAGGTTCGGAAAGGTAAATCTTTTTACCTTTGTGCAGTAAAATGCATTAAGAAGCTGCCCAAAAATGTATAAATAATTCTGCATAATTTAATAAACTCTACTCTTCAAATCAGTGCATTGTGTTGAGGTATGGCTAAAAAAAAAATAAAGCTACATTCAAATGCATCTTCCACTGAGATAACCTGGCCAACAATTGAAAATGCACCTATTGTATGTGGATATTTGCATGTGTTTCTTTTTGTAAAAATGTAGATAATAGAAAGCATTACCGGTAATAACAACCACAAAACGTGTCCACAGGCAAATAGAAAGCCAGCGAAGCCACTGTGTTCAAAACATGTTAAACGCATTTAATCATAAGCCAAAACCAGCTTGAGCTCCTCTGGATTTAACATGATGGGCAACACACCAGGAGCCTGTACTGTTTTGCTTTAATGTGACATTATATGTCTTGGAACAACTCTTATGCACCTGGTGTTATGTAATGGAGCTGGTTTGTGATGTGCAAGCCCTGTATCTTTAATAGAAAATGCAGTGGTAGTTTAAAGGCTCAAGACACCTACAGGCTGATTCATTACTAGCGGCAGGTAGCGTCTGTAGCAGGCATTTCAGAGCGCCCGCTAGTAGTCGCTGTGCTCAGCCATGGATCGCAAGTTCAGAGCGCCTCAGTCACTGAGCAGCATTGATGAACACGTTGTGGGGAGTCGCTATATGAGCAGTACAGCGTTGTATGGGAGTGAATGGTAGCGACTGGTCAGTGTGACCGACTCACACCATGTTCATAAAAAAAATAGCCTCACAAACTGCCGGCGCTCAAAAATGCTTCGCTGTAGCCCAGAGCGCTTAAGGCTGTGTGATTAAAGGCTGGTTTTGAACATGTATCCACCAGTAACAAAGCGAAAACATATGGAATTACATTGTTATAACATTGTGACATGAACACATTGATGCCAGACCTGTAATGTCAATTCTGCATAAATATATAAAAAATGGAAAAACTTTTCAAAAATGGCCTTTTCTAGGCCAGCTATGTCACAACATTATTTGAGAATAAAAAAAAAATAATAATAATAAAACCCCCCTATTTAAAGAGAAGTAAAAGAACGTCCATTGAAATGTATGGGAGAGCGCTAGGTAGCGAGAGGCAAGACGTGGTGCTCTGAAAGTTTGAACGCCGGCGCTGTACGCTGAGGCTGGGATAATGATGAATTGTGCGCTACATGGCGTTATCCCAGTCGCTCAACAGAATCGGCTTCATAAATGTGTAATTGCGTGCCGTGTCCGGCGTTCACCTGCCGCTACCTGCCGCTTACAAGGCACTACCTGATGCTATCCCTTCATGATTAAGGCCCCAAGTCTTAAACATATCAAGTCTCTGTCCAGACACACTCCTAAACCAACACCCCTTCTCTCTCCCCTGTCACATGTTTACTCACATGGTGTTGCCAATGTTGGTCATTATGGTCCTGCTTGTGGAAACGCTTTATTTCTTTCCATTCAGCCACTGAGTTGTGCTCACTACTAGACGGGAACATGCCCCATGTGTTTGGCAGAACTGACCACAGCATAAATAGTAACATACTGCGCTTACCATTGCAGAGTGATTGATTCTAGAGGGTACGGGCTTATGTCTACCAATAAAGCTATATTATTGGTGGTTATCTAGATGAGACGCTAAATGTGGGTCCAGTTTTCAGTTTTAGCTTCAAAGAGGTCCCGCTTAGACTTACACTTGACCCTATAGTCTATAGTACAGTATAGTATAGGATTTAAAAAAAGAAAACAACTTGAGGTTCCCAACTGCGGGAACTTGGGGTTCCTTTATTTTTATTTAAAATCCTTCTTTATGGTGATAATGGCGGCCCCTGTGGTCCCTTTGGCCGGCACGGCAGAAACGTGCTGAGCCAGCAATCTAGAAGTGCGCACCAGGCCTTCCCCCCCTTCCAGCTAGACATGCGCAGTCAGCACTTGCTCGAGAGCCGGGTATTGCTGACCAAAGGGACCACAGGAGCTGCCATTATCACCATAAAAGAGGATTTTTAAAAAAGTGAGTATGTTTTCTTTTTCCCCTTCCCAAGTTTTAGTCGCATTAATCGCAGAGATTTCTCTCTGCTGGCCATTGTTGTTCCCCAGGCAGGCATGTGCAGCACTATACACAATATGTGTATGCCAATTGTTGTGGGAACAGCTGCAGTCTTTGGGATGCTCTACTATAAGGGTGGGATTTAGGGGAAGGTGGCCTCTGGACAGGTCAGAGGCAGGGGATGTGAGGGTATTCACTTAGGCCACAGTGTCTGCATACAGTTCGCTTGAAGGGAAAATGAACTGCAATCAAAGTCCACAAACAATTCAAACAGACAGTGAATCCAGTGCCCCCCCCCCAGGGTGACCGGACAGAGCTCTAGTCTTGGCCCATTACACGAGGGGAGGTCCACCTGGCCTCCAAGGGTCCTCCAGGCAGGCAGACAGTCTCCCAGATGGCACTTCCCTTGAACCAGTGTGCTCTCTAGACAGTGACCTCCAACCTTCACAGCTCAGCATTGTTTCTTCCCTGTTCCACTTTTGGAAATATATATATATATATATATATAGAGAGAGAGAGAGAGAGAGACAGAGAGTGAGAGACTCAGGAGCCAAACATCAGTAGGGTGGGCAGTTCCCTATACTGTGCCTAATTTTAAAGTGGACCACAATCTGGGCTTTTGACTATCCTGGGTTTTGTTCCATCCCCCTGGGGAATACTGATTTGGGGTGCACCACTGTGTGAAACCTAGCCATTCTCGCATCATCCTTACTTTTCCTCCAATCAGCTTCTCCGGCCACGCATATGCGGCTGGAGAAGCTTAATGGAATCTCAATTGCACAGACGATCGGTGTGTGGCATCACTCGCAATCTTCGTGTGTGCTTGCCTACACCAGCCCTTCAGATACGGCAGATGGGGCTGCACACTGTCCAAGTAGGATGCAAGTGATGCTGACGCCGGCATTCCCTTAGACAGCTAGCAGTTAAAACGGACCTCCAGTCAAAAAAATAAAGTTTAGTAAATTGCTTCCCTTCTTATGATTAGTGGCATAGGCAGTTCGTGAGGGCTTAACCCCCCACTCTAGAGTTACATGGTGGAGGTCATCCTGCCACACATCTGCTAGTCCTGCTTACACATGAAAATTAGGGGGGTACTGTGCCACCAGCAATTTACACCAAATTGAGAGAGATATATTCCTCAGAAACAAGGAGAAGCTTGTCTGTCACTTTTCGCAAACACAAAACAGCTAATGTAACAAAGGAAATCTGTGTGAGGGAAGCTGTTACAATGTATCTCTATGGCGGCAGACGCAGAAACATTCAGTCAGTAGATACAATGTATTTAAAAGATTTCAGCTGTTACCAAAGTAATGATGAGTCATTACAGCTGCACTGTAGGAAAACCCCAAGAGGAAGAAAAAGATGTGGGGGACAAAGTGCGATTATAGATTGTATTTTTTAGTTCAAATATGGGGCTTTATCTTTCATTTGCCGAAACTTTGCATTTCCTTAAAAACAATGCTCCCTTCTGCTCATTTTTATTCTCAGTCCTCCTAGTAAATTCACTTTTAAGGCCAGCTTTACATTGTGACATACATGGACGAGACATGCTTTGCTGCTGAAAAGCCCATCAGAAAGGCTTACATAAAGCAAACTAAATGAAAGATTACAGCCAGTGTGTCAGGGAGAGTTTTGGATCTCCTAGATATTTGTGACTTGAGGTCAGCATCTTCAACAGTGACTTTGGGGCCAGGTGAGAATTCTCACTCCTTTTTAGGAGAGAAAGCTGCCATTCGCTTTCATTGTCTACCTTGGGGCTGATTCAGAGACAGGTGAAAATTTACACCCGGTAGACAATGAAAGTGAATGGCAATTTTCTCTTGAATTCTCACCTGGCTCTGAATCAACCCCATTGTGTTAGCTTTGTATTTATTTTTTGTGGTATAAATCTTTATGACACACATAATGATCACACACATATTACTGGTACTATACTTAAATTAAACTATTTCTTACAAATACTATGAATGCGTGTCTATATACCTGTAGCAGAACAGACTCAGACTATGTTCTTAGCACAGCTCCAATGATGTGATGGTCTCAGGGGTTTGGACGATTACCCTTTTCCTTGGCTCGGTTTCATAGTGAAAAGCAGCTACATCTCCCCAGAGATTCATTTCCAATTGATGTATTTCCGACGCAACACAGCTGCAATGCAACATGATGCAAATGCATCTTAAATGCCGATGTACTGAAGCCCTCAGGAATCAATTAGATGTGAAATATTTCAGTGCTTAGTTCTTTCTTAAATTTAGGTGGTCAGCTACTCCTACGAAGTTCTTTACATCTACATTAGTTTAGTAAAAAAACAAATCATTGCAATCCACATTGCCTTTCCTAAGATACACAAATATTGTTACAGTCTTACTATTGGTGGAAATGTGCTCTATTTGGTTCAGATTGTGTCCCTAAAATTCAGAATTTGGGTTTTGTCTATGGGGAAGAATTGGTTGAATAAGGGTGTGAGCCCCAACCCCCCCCCCCCCCCCAACGCACCCAGAGGCTACCGGCCCCAACACCTATGCCGGGTACGGTGAGTTGGTATCTCCACAGCATGGGTGCCTCAGTATACGAGCAGTAGGATAGGTTATTAGTTAAGTGGTGAAAGCAGGGGCGTAGCTAGGGGGGTGCAGCAGGTTGGAGAGCATCAAAGGGGGGCCTAAGAACAGGTGGGGGTGCCATTTTGAATCTTTGCCCCGGGTGCCAGAAAGCCTCTGGGTGAGAGTATACATATTGAACTTTTGTTTATTTTTGGGATAGATCCATCTTTTTATTCCAAATCCATCTCTCCCTGCTTACATGTTACAGCCGTTGACGGGATGTGGCGATGGGCGGCAGTCACTGCAAGGGTGCCTGAAAAGGTAAGGCCCTTCTGGGCGATCTGGGCTCACACAGTGGGGCATACCAAATCAGCATGCCTCAGGGGCACTTAGGCCCTTATTTATCAAGGGATAGCGCCAGGTAGTGTCTCACTAGCGCCAGGTAGCGCCAGCTATCGGCGGCTACCGACTCCAGAACGCCAGGCGGCGGACACAATTACGCATTTATCACGCTAAATGAGGCTAGCGCCGGCGAGAGCGTCAGCTAGCGCGGGATTCATCATGTAGCGGACTGCAACGAACAGCGCCGCTGCTAATCCCATCACAGCGCCAGGTATGACCTCTCGCTACCTGGCGCTCTCCAATGCATTTCAATGGAGCAATCTTTAAATATTCATATTTAATTGATATTAATGTTTTTTTTTTGTTTTTTTTTTAAATGTCAAAAATTCTGTGACCACTTCGGCAATGTTAGATTTTTTTTTTAAGGTAAAAAAATTAAAAAAAAAAAAATTGTGCAGAATTGATATTACAGGTCTGATATTAATGTATTCATATTACAAAATGTTTAGAAAAACTTGTATAATTTTTAAATGAAAAAATATGGATGTTTGGGGGTTAAAAACTACTTTTAAGCCATCGCCGCCAGCGCTCTGGGGTTTAAACAAGCTTTTCACAGCGCGAGAATTTTTTGAGCATGATCTGTTATTGAATATGCTGGGAGCCGTTCGCTATGACCATTCGCTGTCAGACGCTCCCATACAGCGCGAACCCAGTCAAACAGCGACTCCTAACCCCGTATTCAACATTACCGCACACCGACTGAGTCGCTGTCAACAGCCGAACAACGCCCAAGCACAGCGAATACTAGCGGGCGCTGTGAAAATCACACTACTGTCGCTCATCTGTCGCTACCTGGCGCTATTAATAAATCGGCCTCTTAGTCTTTTAGACTCCAGGGCCGGTATCTGGCGTGATTGGTCCACTTTAACATCTTGGGCTGTTATGGCTGTTCACAGCCTTTTTTACAGTTGTGTTTTTTAATTGTCTTTGTGCTATGGATAGTTGTCTTTCTTTGCTTATATAAACCAATGAAACCTTCATATTTTTATACATACTTATAATTAATTGTATTTCTTCTGCTGCACATGTTTTTTATCCCTGGTTGTGCAGGTTGAAAATAATTGCATCACTGTATACTTTGAACAACATAGGACTGCTTTCCTCACCTTGGATCTACTGCACAGAATGGCTTCCCACTCACTGTGTGCGGTCCTGTCTGCCCATTCTCTTGAATGAGCGGACACACGCACAGCGAAGGGGAAGTGCATGCCCGGTAAGGTGGTAAGGATTTTATTCTATTGTAACCCCCTGACCTGCCTTAGTGCCCGGACTTTCATTTCAAGTTTTGTCTTTTATTCTACAAATACATTACAGTGTAGTACTATAACATATACATTTTATTATAGCTAAGGGGGGGGGGGTATTCTCGTTTTTTCCTGTAAATGTTCATTAGTTCAGTACATTAGGAATACAGGGGAGTTTTGCAGGTAAAAGTACCTAAATAAAATTAAAAAGGTAAAATGAGTTACTAACACTAATATTAACCCTCTAGCTGCTTTGTTTGTGTTTAGCCTTTTTGATCAGAGAAGCTTTTATTTTTGGTTTAGGAGGACCAACCACCCAATCAAATGACCCTGGAGCATCTTGATTCGGGACGCCCCACTGTGTGGGCTCCTAGGATCATCCTGCACTCATTTACTTTCCCTGCACTCCCAGTGTTCGTTGGCTACACTGTACCGGGCGTTGCTGCAAAAAATGCCTTATGCCATGCATGAATATGCACAGCATAAAGTACTGATTGGATGAGAGCTGGCGCATATGTGGGAACGTCAGAAATATTAATTTTAAGGGTGACCCTGGGGGTTTGACGCAATCAGGCATCCCAAATTGGGATGCCCCAGGAACAGAGAAAAAAATAAATGTACAAAAAAAAAACAAGTGCTATTGGATTGGCTGCTTTAATGTTTAGAAATCTAATTATATCGAATATAGTCACAATTTTTCACCCTAGGAGGTAAATGTGGCAGCGTTTCCTTATAATCATCGAGTAGATCCCCATTCAATGAATGCACCGGGACTCAGTGACATTCAGCAACAGGATAACTCAGCACACATCTTTTTGCTGAGCCATTTAACCCATTGTTGCTAATCTGCAATTGAAATCAATGTGCGCCCAAGGTTGTGTAAGGACTATCAGCTAAACAAAGCTCTTGGTAGTATGAGATGATATCTCTCTGGAGAGCTCTGAGTACGTAAGAGCATTGTCTATGTGAACAATGCAATCGAAGACAATCCTTTCCTGTGTGCTTTTGCTGAGGGCCGCTGCTGCTTCAGCTGTTTGGCAGTGCAATGAACGTTCTGTGCCACTAGATGGCACACTCTGTTATTAAGAAAGTCATGAAGGTACGGAAGATTGCGGGAAATATGCCAAAGCTTTACATATACATATATACAATATTAGCACTACTTATAGTCATTTCTCATGGAGCTACTGTATTTGTGTTACTGAAAACAGGAATCCTCCAAAAGCAATATTTAAGGTAAGGATTGCAATGCTGCTGTACTATTATTATCATTATCATTAGTTCTAGTTGCGTGCAAATGCTTTCCAATAAAAAAAAAAAACCCTTTGGAGCCAAAACCCACATGAACATCATTGTGTAATTTAAATACGACTACGGAAGCGAGGAGGCAAACCCCCTCCTTTAATAAATAAAAAAACCCAGCAAGACTAAATTAATGAAGCTCAACTTGCGCAAAGTGCTAATGCATTGTGTAGTAAGTAAGGTAACAGGAGGCACGGCTAATAAAAGGAGACTGTTTGGGGAAATAACATCAATTTACAGAAAGCAAATAACGATTAGAATGACATCAGGCGAGTTTCAAACCAATTCCTCCCTAAGAGACTGCGAGGTGTTTGATGGCTTGACATGCAAGGCGGCAAAATTTACCACCGCCTGCCTCCTCGTTGCTCAAGCCTGCCTTCAAAAGCAGCACTTAGTCCTCAATAAGACGGAGGGATAAATGGCGCCTTCTGATTGGATGACGCGCCTCGTATCATTTTCTCGGTGGCAATCTGATTCAGGAATTTATTATGGAGCAGCGGAAACGAGCGCGCAGCTTGCATGACTTCCAGCAGTTTATCAATTACATTCCCTCTAATTGCTGAGACACTCTTCTTTTTTTTTTTTTTGTAATTCTTTGGCTTAAAGATAGATGGGTAACGTGTCACTTTGTGCTATATTTAACACGGAGGCTTTGAGGGTGACAGAAGCCTGAGAGGGGAACTGGCATTATCTCAGCTGGCATGTGATGGCACAACAGTGCTCAGTGTTCCTACGACTTTTAGATGCGGTGACTTCATACGGGACTGGGCGCCATGTGACAATAGGCGCCGCTTTGTGATGCGCTGAAGCGGCAAAGGGCTTTTGTGAAGTTGGAGTAGAACAGTGACAGGCGTAGGGATAGTGACAGCACTGCAGTGAGCTGGAATATAGGTGGGAAGAATGGCTGGGACTTAGCACCATGGACAGCAGCTGCAATTATGCAGGGCTGCACAGCAGCCTCACCTCTGGCCAGATCCAAGGTATAAATCAGCCATCATATATCTATCTATCTATCTATCTATCATCACACACACACATCACCATCCCCTCCACTATTCTGAATGGTGAGCACATTCCAAAGAAAATCATTCCCTGCCCAGAGCAAGCTGGCCTTTCAAAGGATTTCATTGCCCTTCGCAGCCTTTCCCCCTTGCGGATTGATTACTGGCCCTGGGGTCTTGTTGGTGGGGACGGCACAGGGAGGGGCGAGCAGGAGCAGAGGATTAGCCATCACAAATCTTTCCATTTTCTCTGCTGCCTGGTATGATTGCTGGGAAGGCAGCAGGGAGGGCTTATGGCGAGAGACAGCAAGAGCTGCAGAGAGGCGGCTGCAGCAGCGCTGAGCAGGGATGGATGGCTCGGACACCTTGGCTGCTGATGGCCCCGGGAACGGCTAGAGCTGCATCCAGCTCCCAAACCCCATCAAGTGATTTTTCTAATGCTATATTGCTAAATGGGGAATACAGGGGGGCAGTTGGAGCAGGCACCCCTAGCATCCCTTTAGACATAAGAGCTCTTTGCTTGCTTAACATACACACACCCTTTCCCATGTTGGCCATATACAAACTCTTCTCCCATACTGACCCTACACACAGTGTTTTCCCATGTTGGCCGTACACACACCCTTTTCCTATGCTGGCTGAACACATTCTTTTCCCATGATGGCTGTATACACACTATTTTCCTGTGCTGAATGTACACACACTCTTTGCCCATGCTGACTGCACACACACTCTTTTCCTATGCTTGATGTACATAAAACACTTTTTTCCTATGCTGGCCGTACACAAACTCTTTTCCATGATGGCTTTATACAAACACTTTTCCTATGCTGGCTGCACACACACTTTTCTCCTATACTGATTGTACACAAACTCTTCTACCTGGATGGCCAGACACAAACTCCATGATGGCAGTACACACGCACTTCTCCCATGCTGAATGTACATACATACTTCTCTCATGCTGGCCGTACACAAACTCTCTTCCATGATGGCAGTACACACACAATTCTCCCATGATGGCTGCACACCCACTCTTTTCCTGAATGTACACATGCGCTTCTGCTATACTTGCTGTACACAAACTCTTCTCCCATGATGGCCATACACACATTATTTTCCATGATGGCTGTACATATAATTTTCTCCCATGCTGGCCATACACAAACTCTTTTCTATGATGGCTGTACACACACACACACACACACACACACACACACACACACACACACACACACACACACTCTTCTCCCATACTGGATGTACGCATACTCTTCTCCCATAATGGCTGTACATATAATTTCCTCCCATGCTGGTCATACACAAACTCTTTTCTATGATGGCTGTACACACACACACACACACACACACACACTTCTCCCATACTGGATGTACACACACTCTTCTCCCATAATGGTTGTACATATAATTTTCTCCCATGCTGGTCATACACAAACTCTTTTCTATGATGGCTGTACACACACACACACACACACACACGCACACACACACACTTCTCCCATACTGGATGTACACACACTCTTCTCCCATAATGGTTGTACATATAATTTTCTCCCATGCTGGTCATACACAAACTCTTTTCTATGATGGCTGTACACACACACACACACACACACACACACACACACACACACACACACTTCTCCCATACTGGATGTACGCATACTCTTCTCCCATAATGGCTGTACATATAATTTTCTCCCATGCTGGTCATACACAAACTCTTTTCTATGATGGCTGTACACACACACACACACACACACACACACACACACACACACACACACTTCTCCCATACTGGATGTACGCATACTCTTCTCCCATAATGGCTGTACATATAATTTTCTCCCATGCTGGCCATACACAAACTCTATAATGGCTGTACACACACACACACACACACACACACACACACATCAGCCCTGGATTTTACCAGCCACTGACCGATCCGAGACTTTCCTGCTGAGGCCCCCTAACCATGATGTCAGGGTTACAGCATTGGGGACTGCGGTTCCTTGGCTTGTGAGTACAGTAAAGCTGGGTACAGGGGGCTGAGAGGGTGACTAAGAGGGTAGGAAATAATTGAAGGTGTCAAAAGCAGCGGCCCAACTGGCCCCAAAGCAGTGCGGGCCACTGGACTTTGTCCCCGGTCTCCCTATGGCCAGTCCGCCCCTGCCTATGCTTAAAGTACGCACACACGTTTCTCCCATGCTGGCCGCACACACACAGTATGCATTACAGTTTGAATTACAACCTGCATCTTGTTGATCTTTTTAGCATTTAGACACAAAATACATTTCTTCTACCCTTTTCCCCCCCAAAATGACCTGTGCCTGTGATGGGGCATCTTTACAGGTGGGTACACCATTTTTCCTATGAGGTAGGGATGTTTTTTGACGTTAGGAAACATCATCCTATGGGATATGCAGAAAAAATGGTGAATAATTTAGCATAGCCCACAGGGTTCAAACTTGTATCTAAAAATTTGATTGGTGCACACCGACATTTAGTTTTTTTTGACACAAGCAATAATTAGCAGGTCAGAAGTGCTGCATGTGTGGGTCTGCTGAGCCACCAATGATTTAAGTATTTTAAAAAAATGATGGCATGCAGTGGTGCCTCCATCTTAATTGAATCATAGATGAACTAGTTCAAGAATTACTGGCCCACAATTTTCTCTAGATGCTGCTGCCTGAGGTTGTTGCCTCACCTGGCCTCATTACAGGTGCACCCCTGCTTATTTGTCGGCCAGATGATGGCTGTGTAGTAATTAGTGTTATTTAGCAATAAGGGGAGTTGGTGGCTCAGTGGGTGCGGCTTCAACACCTACCCCCAGCAGCAAAGTTGAGTGACGCACAGCAGAGAAACGTATTTCTATGTGAGACAGAAACAACTCACTTCTCAAAAGCGCTTGCATAAGCCATGACCATAAACCACACCCCTCAATGCATATGTCTCTAGAAATTGGTTTTTGGGGTTGATATATCTGTATACACCAAGCAACTGGGCTGAGAGTCAGGGATGGATTATGAGGGGGGCACAAGGGGCATGCGTCCCGGGACCTCCACCACTTGCCCTGCAAAGGGGGCCTCCACCAACCTTTGGGTTATCGTCTGGTCCAGAAGGCATTTCAGTCTTTGATCTGCAAAGACTTCACCACACTTAATCCGGCCCTGCTGAGAGTACTCCTGTGCAGCTCATGCATCTAGCTTCTTCTATTGTACATGGAGCGAAATAATGAATTCTATGTGCATAGATTACTTGGGCTGTCATGTGAATCAACACTGTTGGGGTGTTAATACTGTAAAGATTGTACAGACCTTGTACAATCAGATTGGAGGTACTTTGAGAAGTAGCAACTCACTGTCCTTGTATAAACGCGGGAATGGCCTCCCCTCACCACGCAAATACCCTCCTACAATACGCATCTCTTGCAGGTTGGATCCCCTTCTGATGGCACCTGAAAGCCAGGGCAAGCACTGCAGCAATGGGCACCTCCTATTGGAGATGGTACTGGCTGCTAAATGTGACAGGACCCTGGTGCAAATATTAAATGGGGCCCTTTCACCACTCATACAGTCTTTTGTCTGTCTTTTAACTAAGTTAAAAAGACAGAGTTAATGATGCCAAGTGAGCACAAATATGATAGATACGTTGGGGGAACAACAGCGATGGGGTCCCCATGACATTCTGGGCCCTCTCAAGTTAGGCCCCTGTGCAGTGTTATGCTGCATCTCTCTGGTCCCATCACCCAGCCTGGGAACATAACCAGCTTTCACTTCAAAGAGAACGGAAGTCCTGAGGCAAAAGGAAGTAGTAGCAGGGCCAGTTGGAGGAAGGTGGTGGAAGGCCGCAGTCGAAGGAAGTGGTAGAAGAGTCAGGTGGAAGCAGAAGGTTGCATGAATGGGGGGGTTCTGGAATGATACAGTAATGGGGCCAAAAATCAGCCTGGAAATGTTTCTGTCCGGCAGCCAGCACATACCTGACAGGGATGGTAATAAGGCTGAGGCAATATCAAGACTAGTGATGGACATGGGTAGATATGGCCAAATAGATGGTAATGATGTTGGGGCAGAAAATGCTGCAGAGGTAAGTATGATACCCCCTGGCAGCCATAATGCTAAGACTATAGCATTGAAATAGTAGAACATGGGTTTCTTGGATGGGGGACATGGATAGGACCATGTATGTCCATGGGTAAGAGTAGGGCCGAAGGAGATTCTAAGGTGGCAGGAATTGGGTGAGGGTCTTAGAAGCAGCAGCCAAACTGGCCTCAAAGTAGAGCAGCCCATCAGGAATTCTCCCGGGTCCAAGGACGCAGCTGAAGGAAGTGTCACCCGGTTGAAGTATATGGGGAAGGGCCAGGTGGAAGAATGAGGCAGCAGAGTCTGGGAGTGGTGGAAGGGCCAGATGAAAGTGTTAGCTAAACCCATAGACTTTTATGGGCTGCATTGTGCTTGCACTGCAGGCATATCAATGACCCCAGGGTTGTAGTTATAGGGGTGCAAGGGCCCCAGGGCCCCATCATTGTAACTCCTTCACCTTAATTGTCATATTTGCAATCACCTACCATCATGATCACCATTGTTTCTGCTGTTTCAGTCTATGGACAGAATAACGTGTAAGTGCACTGTATGAGCCATGTTTGCACCAGGGCCCCGTCACATTTAGTCACGCTACTAATGCATGCTTCTCGCCCAATGACCACAACACAAGCACGGAGTAGTGAAAGGGCGCCAATGCTCTGCATTTCCTCACACAGCTGCTAAGCACGTCTGTGGTATGATATGAAGCTGTGTGGGCGTTATGGCGCTATATTTGTGTCAGGAATATGCGTCCCTCCATCCTGCGCCTATGTACTAAGGCTGCAGCGTGACGGCTCTCAAGCTGCGGCATAAGCCATAGGCACACAGTATAGAGGCACACAGCATACAGGGCGCCCGGCTTTCCCGCTGCCTGGCAGGCACGTCTAAGGGGGCGCCGGGGATGCCAGCCGCGCCGTCCCTCTCCGTCTGTCGCCCAAGCAGATGCTGGTGCCGGGCCAACCAGTGGCCTGTGGGCGGGGCGTGCGCTGGGCCCCGCCCTCCCATTGGGTTTATTGAGAGTTCTATGAAGAAATCCAGTTCAGAGGGAGAGAGGGGGGCGATCGGGTGACACGCTGTCTGGCACAGGGATACGGCTTCTCGGCTACAGGAGGAGGAGGGACGCGGCAACTCTCCATCCCAAGTGTGGTACAGACACACCGCGCACCAATAGTCACTGTCCGGTGGCGCCCGGGTGATTTACCATGAGCGCTGCCTGGGAGTTGCTAAATCACCGGGCTCGGGCGCCAGCAGCAGCATCTATCGGGGAGCTCTGATGATTCACACAGTGCTGTGCCGGAGCTTGAAGTGGCAAGTTCCAGGCGTGGATCCCCCATCCTGACAGTCCTCTGACATCTCCTGCCGCCTCTGGAACTAATGCAGATGAGCGCAGAGCTCCCAAAGTGGCAAGAAGAGCAACCAGGCGGCACAAGGACCTACCTGCCTGCATCACTGACCCCCCCTACCTCCCTGCATACACACACACACACACACACACACACACAGTGCTATAGAGCTCAGCATCCCCCTGCTCACTGTGCTAAGCATCCCCCCAATGCACTCAGTGCTATAGATCAGCAGCCCCCAATGCACCCAGAGCTATGTATCAGCACCCCCATATAGCTAGCTGAGCACCCCCTATATCTCAGCACCCCCTATAGCTAGCTGAGCACCCCCCTATAGCTCAGCACCCCCCTATAGCTGAGCACCCCTCTGCACACAGTGCTATAGATCAGCACCCCCCTGCACACAGTGCCATAGCTGAGCATCCCTCCTAACAGCAGGCTGCTGCTCCTCTGCCATCCTCACCAGGCTGCTCCACACATGCTCCAGCCAACCAGCCTGCGCCCTGGCTACCGTCACCACTTGGTAAGTTCCTTCTACCTCATTCTACTTATACCCACATTCATTGCAATCTGATTGTACGGCTGCCTGTGTTCCGATCTGTATTGTATAGCCGGAGACTGCATTCAGATCTATATTGTGTCTGGAGCATGACCAGCCAGAATGAGGTGTCATAGAAGCCAATCACCAGGAGGGCTTTTCTTTCTCTCTATATCATCACGTTGATAGATCTGTAGAATCACATTGTAATGTGTGCGATAGAACTGTCAGAATATTATGTATTCAATTCCATTCTGATAGTGTCTGGTCAAATTTGTGCATGCCATAGCCGTGTAGAGCATCACCTTAGAGAGTGGGGATTAGTGAAGCAGGATGCAGGCAGCACCAGTATAGGATGCTGAAGACTTGCCAGGTTATCAGTAGAAATGAGAGAGAGCCCAGGTTTGTCTCTTAGCTTAGCAGGACCTGAGAGAAGGATCAGCGCTTGCTGCAGCAGCCTTGTAATTCCCTTCACAGCCGTCCATATCATAGCAATGTGCTGGGAAAGACACAGGGAACAGCCTCCGATAAGAGGAATGACTCCTGAGTAGAAGCAATGAAGCACAAATTGTATTTGGCAGCTGACAGCGCAGTCACACGGAATACTGGTAAGACTTAGCGTTTTATTGGCAACAGTTACAGCGGTAGGTACATGATGGGAATCACACGCGCCACACAGGGACGATTAGAAAAACAAATCGGGAGGAATAGCTTGTTTGGCTTTAATGAGTTAAAGTAGGCGAATGCATCCGGAAGGCGCATAATGGCAGGCATGCTAGCGTGCATGAATTAAAGCCTTTTATTTCACAGACATGAATAGCCATGCAGAGAGCTGACACTTTTTTTTTAAGTGCTTTAACGTAATGTGTTGTGTGTTCTTGTGTATAAAGACTTATATTGTACTGAATGAAACAAATCTGTTTGTGTGATTGTGTTGACAGCTGCTGGCTCCAATTAGAAATGAGATGTAAGGCATCTTGCAGTCCATGCACGCCTCCTCTTGCAAATCGGCACCATTTCTCAGCGGCAACCCTTAAATCCTAAAATCTGAGAAAACAAAAGAAGCACATTATCATGGACCTAAGGGATTTTTACCTGTTGGCTGCTCTTATTGCCTGCTTAAGGCTGGATTCTGCAATTGCTCAAGAACTTATTTACACCATAAGGGAGGAACTGCCTGAAAATGTACCAATTGGAAACATACCAAAGGACTTGAATATCTCACATATCAATGCTGCAACGGGAGCCAGCAACAGTCTCGTCTACAGACTGGTTTCGAAAGCGGGAGATTCTCCCTTGGTCAAGGTATCCAGCACCACTGGTGAGCTCTTTACCACCAACACCAGAATAGACCGGGAAAAACTCTGTGCTGGATCATCTTATTCCGAGGAAAATGAGTGCTTCTTTGAATTGGAAGTAGTCATCCTCCCCAATGACTTTTTCAGGCTTATTAAGATTAAAATAATTGTCACCGATACCAATGATAATGCACCTATGTTTCCTTCAACTGTGATCAATATCTCCATCCCAGAGAACACCCTTATAAACAGCCGCTTTCCTATTCCATCAGCAGTGGACCCTGACACAGGATTCAATGGAGTGCAGCACTACTGGCTTTTAAACGGACAGAGTGTATTTGGGCTGGACATTGTTGAGACACCAGAAGGAGAGAAATGGCCGCAGCTTATAGTGCAGCAGGTCCTGGACCGAGAGCAGAAAGACACTTATGTGATGAAAATCAAAGTGGAGGATGGTGGAAACCCTCAGAAATCCAGCACTGCTATCCTGCAAGTCACAGTAAGTGATGTGAATGACAACAAACCAGTGTTCAAAGAAAGTCAAATAGAAGTTCATATCCCCGAGAATGCTCCCATAGGGACCTCTGTAGTACAGTTACATGCAACAGATGCAGACATAGGCAGTAATGCCGAAATCCGATATATTTACGGTGCCCAGGTGACATCTGCTACCAAAAGACTTTTTGCTTTAAATAATACTACCGGATTAGTTACTGTTCAGAGGCCGTTGGACAGGGAGGACACTGCAATTCACAAATTAACTGTCCTGGCTACAGACGGCAGCTCCACACCTGCAAGGGCAACTGTTACCATCAATGTGACAGACGTGAATGACAACCCGCCTAATATTGATTTAAGGTATATTATAAGTCCTATTAATGGAACGGTGTATTTATCAGAGAAGGATCCTATTAACACAAAGATAGCCCTGATCACAGTATCTGATAAGGACACTGATGTCAACAGCAAGGTTATCTGTTTCATTGAAAGAGAAGTCCCCTTTCACTTAAAAGCTGTTTATGACAACCAGTATTTGCTAGAGACTTCTTCCTTGTTGGACTATGAGGGCACCAAAGAATTTAGTTTTAAGATAGTTGCAGCTGACACAGGAAAACCCAGCCTCAACCAGACTGCTTTGGTAAGAGTGGAGTTGGAGGATGAAAATGACAATCCTCCAATTTTCACCCAGCCTGTAATTGAGCTTTCAGTGTCTGAAAACAACCGCAGAGGTCTATACTTAACTACAATCAGTGCCACCGATGAAGACAGTGGGAAGAACGCAGACATTGTTTATCAACTTGGCCCCAATGCTTCTTTCTTTGATCTTGACCGGAAGACAGGAGTTTTGACAGCTTCTAGAGTTTTTGACAGGGAGGAGCAGGAGCGTTTCATTTTCAGTGTCACAGCCAGAGACAATGGGACTCCTCCACTGCAGAGCCAAGCAGCTGTGATTGTCACTGTGTTGGATGAGAATGACAACAGTCCTAAGTTCACTCATAATCATTTTCAATTCTTTGTATCAGAGAACCTCCCAAAGTACAGTACGGTGGGTGTTATCACAGCAACAGATTCAGACGCAGGAGAAAACAAAGCTGTAACCCTGTCAATACTTAACGACAATGAAAATTTTGTCCTTGATCCTTATTCGGGTTTAATTAAATCTAATGTGTCTTTTGACAGAGAGCAACAAAGTTCCTACACCTTTGATGTCAAAGCTGTAGATGGAGGGCAGACACCACGCTCCTCCACTGCAAAAGTAACAATCAATATAATGGATGCTAATGATAATAGCCCTGTAGTTATCTACCCTCCATCCAATACATCATTTAAGCTGGTGCCTCTTTCGGCCATTCCTGGCTCTGTTGTTGCAGAAGTTTTTGCTGTGGATGTTGACACTGGGATGAATGCTGAATTAAAATATACTATCGTTAGTGGAAATAGCAAAGGGCTTTTTCGAATAGATCCTGTAACAGGCAACATTACTTTAGAAGAGAAACCATCTTCTGCAGATGTCGGTCTGCACCGCCTAGTGGTAAATATCAGTGATTTAGGATACCCCAAACCTTTGCACACCTTGGTACTTGTGTTCCTGTATGTCAATGAAACAGCTGGGAATGCTTCCTACATACATGATTTAATACGCAGGACTATGGAGACTCCTCTAGACAGAAACATTGGAGACAGCAGTCCACCATACCAAAATGAGGATTATCTTACCATAATGATTGCCATAGTGGCAGGAGCCATGGTGGTCATTATTGTCATTTTTGTGACTGTTCTTGTTAGGTGTCGGCATGCCTCCAGGTTTAAAGCTGCCCAAAGAAGCAAACAGGGGACAGAGTGGATGTCACCAAACCAGGAGAGCAAGCAAAATAAGAAAAAGAAAAGAAAGAAACGTAAGTCTCCCAAAAGTTCTCTGCTAAACTTTGTTACCATTGAGGAATCTAAACCTGATGACACTGTACATGAACCTATCAACGGGACTATTAGTCTTCCAGCCGAGCTGGAAGAACAAGGGATTGGACGCTTTGACTGGGGCACAGCTCCGCCAACAACCTTCAAACCCAACAGCCCTGACCTAGCTAAGCATTACAAATCTGCCTCTCCACAGTCTGCTTTTCATCTAAAAGCGGATACTCCGGTGTCAGTGAAAAAGCATCATGTCATTCAGGAACTCCCTTTGGACAACACCTTTGTTGGGGGTTGTGACACCCTTTCCAAACGCTCTTCCACTAGTTCAGATCACTTCAGTGCCTCAGAGTGCAGCTCCCAGGGAGGCTTCAAGACAAAAGGTCCCTTACACACCAGACAGGTAAACGAGCACTTTTACTGGTCTATAAGTACTGCATACAAGTGCCCAATCAACCAGTATTAAAGTGCCAGTATGTCTTCATAAAGTCTTCTTTGGCTTGCTCATATTGCCGAGAGGGAAAAAAAATCAACCCCTTCCCACTTTTTTCACTGAGTCTTGACAGACATTTGAGGACTCAGAAGTCCAGATTACATATATGCATACTTATGTTTATGCATATATAACCGATGTACATTCTTGATTGTACTGTACTATACATGTGCATGTTAAATCTCACATTCCCACCGTAACTCCTACACTTCAATAATGAAAGAAAAAAAAAATTGTTTCCATGGACTTTCTATTTTTCACCTGTGATCCACTGTTTAGACTTCAGAAGAATTCGCTTTTAAAGTTTTTTTTATCTCATGGACAAGACTTAAGATAAGGTCACAAAAAGGGGTTTACTTTTTTTTACTCTTGCTGTAAAGTAAGATTATGTATTTTACATTAAATGAATACTTGTGAGTAAAAATGCATGACTGGGTGCAATTTACATCTGGAAAATGTGTTTTTTTATTTGTTACTTTTCTTTTAAGTTTCATTTTGTACAGTATTTATCAGCAAAGTTACAGGTATGCAAAATGCACGCTTGTAACTAAGTCACAAGTTCTATGTGTACTTATCAGTCCTGTGCCTTTGCTAGCTTGTCTAGCCGCACAATGTGTTTTAAGCATTCTTCTGTCCTACAAATATTAAATAATAAAGAAATAGTTTATATTATCCCTTTATATTTTGTGTATCAATCCCTCTTTAGGTAGATGTACTGCCAGGGCAATGAGTGATGTGCAAAGTGCAGTAACCCATAGAAGTGGTCAGTTACCACCTAGCCTGGTTTGGACTAGACCAAACTGATGAATGGTCAAATTTGATGGGTTGGTCACTTCACTTTGCACTGCTCTTATTAAACATGCCAGGTAGGGTCTAGAAAAGTATGTTTGGATTTCAATTCCAAGACCCGGTTGCTGACGATTACACAGATCAGGTTCCTTTGATCAATTGGGTTATAGATTTGAATTGCCCCCAGGTTTCATCTACTGTAGGTCATCCTGAAAATATTTTCAGCATAGTAGTGTGTAGGAACGGTATTGCTGAGCAATTGCCATATTTTGCCTGGTCTTAAAAAGTCAACTTGTGCTTTGAGGATCTAGATGTATTCAGATAATTAAGAGGAAAAAATATGCAGAACAAACTCAATCCATTGTAAATATTTCTTCATCTCAGTAAAGCAAAAGCAATCTGTCAAAGCTCATTTTAGCTGTGAAATTTGCTATCTAAAGAGGGATTAGTGATCAGGGAAAGTCATATTTTACAAAATCCAGCATTAGCTTTCAGTTCAATAATTCCCTGCTAATAAAGATTTAAATGCAGAGCTGTCTAATTTATTTCATTGAGCCTAGTCTCTTGCCTCTAAATGAGATAGCAACAGAGTGGCCTGTAGATGGCAGTGAGGTTCTATGTGGCTTTTACTGGCTTGGTACCAATCCTGCAGTATATTAGACATGGGGGGGGGGGGGGGGGAGATGAGGCTGGCTCTACAGTCAAGAAACCTTTTATTTAATGACAGTTGCAATGGACCAGCCAGTCCTTAAGTTAGTAAAGCAGACCCTGATCCCTTAGATTGTGTGTGCTACACCATTCTTAAAATGATCACTTTATATCCCCAACAGGTAATGGAGTTTCTAGAATTAGGCCTTTTTTGGTGCTTGCACTAGTGAGTAGACTTGAAATAGCACAGTATGTCACATGTCCTTTAGTAATATTTCGGGTTATATTCTATAATTGTCATTGTCACGCATCTCCATCGTAGTTATAAGTTGAGTGTTAATGATGTACAATGTGCAGCAATCCATAAACGTCAATTAGATTTCACTTGTCATCAGTGTTAAGATCAATAGGGGGGTAATTGCCCACCGGTTGCCCTTGGTTGCAGCACTTTCTACATTGTGATTTCCCTATTGCGTTTGGATTTACTAAACTACAGTTACATTAGTTTCCGGTGGCCTGTGTATATAGGTAGCATTTATCCAGTTGCAAAGAGAACCATATTATTACCATAATTTATAGGTTATTCTACCATCAGATTTTACATTCAGATGCACATGGCAGTCCAATATATTGGTGATTTGTGTGGTATACCTTAGGCAACATTTTTGATGTGTTTAACCCTGAATTAAGGTAGATCTGTTGGGTTCTTGCCTGTTCTTTTCCATACCATATCAGCCCCACATCCCTGACAGCTTACATTAAGCTGTTTACAGCTGTGGCCCAACACTTTTGACACAGTTTTGAATACGTTTTCTATCTCTCCCTACATGTTCTGTCTATGGCATAACTGATTCCTTAGCATTCATTTTCTCAATCGTGAGCTTGGGTAGTCAAATGTTGGCTCATGGGTTGTTGTGACTGGAGCTCCGTGTTCTTATATCCAGTGTAATCATCCCTCATTGTTACTTTTTCATGCCAGACTCCCATGCTGGGTGAAATAATAAAAATGAAACCACATCTATATTTCATGTACATGGGGGCCTCTACAATGCAAATTCAACGCTGATTCTTTTTTATTTTTAGTTTATTTCATTTTTAGATGGTTCCGAAGTAGAGAAAGGCTTAGATAGGATTTTAGCTTCAGAAACACAATATTGATTTTTACCCACATGGATATTCTTAGTCTTATTCAGACTTAAATATAAAGACGTTGTCTGATCTCAAAATTAATATGTGCTTGTTCCCAAGATGTATGCTGACTCTTGACTCTTAGTCAATCGAGTTAAAGTAAAATGTATGATATATATATATATATATATATATATATATATATATATATATATATTAATTTGCAAAATATAGACTTTGGGGGGTTATCCAAATGTTTTAGAGAGCTTCTAGGTTTCTTGTAATGGTTCACTTTGAGAGCTTATCTTACTTGGCACACAATAATGTTAAAAAATGTTTTTTTGTTGGAAAAAAATTTTTTTTCTACAGTACTTCAAAAAAGATCCATCTTGCCTGCGATGGGGCAGTTCTGCAGCTCATTTCTGATATTGGGGATATTTTATTTTAGAAGCTTTGAAAAAAAAAAAGCTACATATGAGAAAAATATCAGCCATGCCAACTTTTGATACTTGCCCTGGGCAGTGTACATGAGCAGGGCAAAAAAACGAGAAGAGTTATCCAAATTATCCAAATTTACTATTTTTTTTAGAGAGGTTGAATATGCAGAATCACTCAGAGCTTTATTTTTTCAGCACACAATAAACTAAAATAAAAAATATATATTTTTTCTATTTAAGAATCAAACCCCCTGCACTTATGTGATGAGGCAGCTCTACAGGTGAAGGGCAAATTATTTTTAAAGGGTAGATATATTATTTTAGAAGTTGTAAAATATCAGCTGTCTATGGGGAATCTAAACACATTCAAATTCAACGTCTCCAAATTTGTTTAAATTCTCATAGGCTGCTGTTGTTTTGTAACTTCTAAAATAAAATATCTGCTATATTAAAATAATTTGCATCCCACCTGTAGAACTTCCCCATCACATGACTAGGGGATTTTGATTTTAAACCTAAGAAAACTATTTTTTATTTCACTTTATTGTGTGCTAAGAAAAATGGATCTCTCCAAACTCAGCATCTCCTAAAAATCCAATATCATTTGGATAACCCCTTTGTAGACAAATATTAAAAGAGATGCAGAACTTAAACCCTGTTAGCCAGCAACAAGTCCTATAATCTGCCAAGACTGACTTTTGGTCCAGTTAGTAAGTTTGCCGGATTAGTCTACAGTGCTGAATCAAGTTTAGGTTAGCCGAGCTAGTGTCGCTCAGATGGGGCTTAGGCATTGGTTCTGGCTGTAGGCCTTCCCATAACTATCGTTAGTGACAGATTATAGGACTTGTTGAGGCAGCCTATAGAGAAATAAACATAAAAGGGCTTGGCCACCAAACTAAAAAAAAACTAAAGGATACTCACATTTTGTTCCCCAGCCAATTGGTCCTAATCCTGCAATATCAATTGACCCACCCATGCCAGCTGTGTTGGAAGTCTACCTACTGACACTTTGGTGTCGGGATTATGCCCTTTCCATTTACTGAATTGGAGGGGGTGTGCTTTAGCCTGACATGAGTTGCTGATAGCCTTAGTAGGACTAGCTGGGGGGACATAAGGTGAGTATCCTTTTGTTTGTTTTACTTGGGTGGTCAATGCCTTCACATTTGTTTGAATTCCCCTCAGACTGCTATTGTTTCCAAACTTAAAAAAAAAAACTGTACCTCAGTAAAACTGTCCCATGACAATTGCAGTGGATTTTATTTCTAAAGTGAACCAAACCCCAGGATTTTCACTATCCCGGGTTTTGGTCCATACCCTTGGGACATCCCAGTTTAGCATGCCCCACTGTGGGAAACCAGACCATTCGTCCGATATACATACCTCACCGGCGTTCCCACAGTGCAGACATGGCTCTGCTCCAATCAGCTTCTTTGGCGCGTTGATTTATGTGCGGTTGACCTGCATTCTTCTATGGCTGTGGGCCATTAAGTTATGACTGGGGCAGCAGCACACAGATCTAGAAAGGTGCAAGGAATGCTGCTGCCGACTGCATATGCGCCATGGGTTCGCTGGCAAGGTAAGAATATTGTGAATATACCTGGGTATTAAACTTTAAATACAAGAAAACTGTTTACATCTACTTTACTGTGTGCCGAGCAAGGCAAGCTCTCAAAAGTAACCACTACAATATCCAGAGCCCCCTCCTTAGTAATGGTGTAGCAGTTAGTAAATCTTTTCATTGACAGAAAATTAGAGGCTGATTTACTTAAAAAGGAAATATTTACTTTTAGCACCCATTTGGGTTCAGGTTACTTAAATTGCATGAAACATAAAAAATAAATATGTCATTTGTGTCACATATGAGCGCAGACAAGGGGAATAATACTTCATTGGTAAATCAGTCTGATTAAAAAGAAAAAGCTACAGATCGCAGTGATCATAAATGAAATGCACTTGACTGAAGCCCTTGTAAGCACTTACAAAAGAAATATTGCTTAAAATATGTATGTGGCATAGGTGATACAGTAACTGTCACCAAGCTGTACATCATATATATATATAGTTTCTATGGGTTTTATTGCCCCGTGTGAACAATTGCTATGTGAATGAATGAGCCTCCAGTGGTAACGCTGTGTTTTTATAAAGAAAGCTACGTAATTTTACACTCCCAGAGCTCTGATTGCTGTTGTGGCTCAGAGCAGTGTGTTTACTACATAAGTGATGTGAAAAAAAAAATTGCTTATACAGTTTGAAAGAACTAGATTAGCATAATCCCTTCTGGGAATGGGATGTCAGACCCTTGGTATTTAGAAGGTTAACAGTTATTGTTGATCTGAAAAATAGCAAGTTGTATGGTACTGTCAGTAATTGTTATTTGTTTCTACTTTGAAGTGCCAGCAAGTTCACAGTGCACAACACTAAAATAAATTGCCTTTTTAATACTATAATTTTATTTGTTAATGTAAGAAAATGTCATCTGTAACAGCCTGGCTCCATCCTGTTTTAAACATAGGTGACATATTGTAAATTGAATGATGAAAGTGTTCCAAATAATAATTTATTTCCTGCATGCAGAGCAGTCTTGCTCATTATTTTAAAAGGCAAAAAAAAAAAACAACAGGCCTTTTAGAATTTATTTTGGAGATTATGATGTCAATGTTAAATGAAGGGTCACTTTGCACTGCTGTAACATAGCTGATATTAAACAGCGATGAGGGCTGTCGTCCCTCACTGGTGGCCAGCCAGACAGATTTGGCGGCCTTTGTTGCAACTCCTGACTCTTTCCAAGAGACACTGCAGTATTTCTTATTTTGCCTAAATATAAAGAGAGTCAGATGATAGAGGAATAAGGCATAGTAATGATATTAATTCCAATGATAACAGTAGCCTCTCCTGCACCCTTCGGTAAACATGTTGTACAAGCTTGCAGTGGGTGTTGGCTTATTTGCTGTTAAAGAGGAACAACACTGAAGAAATTGACTTTCTTGTATATTGTTCCTATCTGGCAGGACATTTGATTTGGGATGATCCCTGTGTGTGTCCCCTGGGACTGTCCGTAAACTCACCATTTTCTTTTTTCCACAGAGAATGCATGGGCTGCTCAGCCAATTAGCGGTTCTCTTACATTCCGATTTCATCTGAATGGAGCAAGTGTCACCAGCCGCGCCTCCCCGCCTCTAGCTGTGGATGTGTCCATGCTGCCATTCAGAAAGGCCTAAAGGCCTGGTTTGGGTGTGCGTCTAGCTAGAAGCTGGGGATTATACAAAAATTTGGTGCCGGTTTGTGGAAGAGGTGAGTGGATTGGCCAAACCGGGAGGTTTCACTCAGCAAGGCATGCCAATTCAAGATGCCCCATAAGGAATTAGACCAACCTCCCCAAGAGTCTTATAGACCCGAAGAGCATGTTGCTCCTCTTCTGCATTCTCTACTTAAAACAGACAGAAATGTCACCTAATGTATAAAAGGCTTTTACTTCTTTTACGCTATGGATATTGCAGTCTGATTGCAATTACAAAGAAAACTATGGGCCCTTTCACACTGTTAAAGTGGACCATCACCCTCAGGTGATTGGCCCGGGAATCTATAAGATTCCCGGGCCGATCACCTCCCTCCCCGCGGGACATCCGAGATCGGGATGTCCCGCGGGGTGAAACCCCCCCAAAACCCCCAAACCCCCTTACCTTAGCTTCCCTCGCACCCCTCTAGGCGTGTGCGCGCCCGCGCCGGCCGTCTGTGAATGGCCGGCGCGGGCGCGCGCGCGCGTCAAGAGGGACGCACGGGAGGTGGCGGCGGAGGAGCAGCTTGTCCGCGGCTGTCAAATTCCTTGTCCGTCGGCGCTGGGAGCGGGGAGAGGTGAGTTTTTAGGGTGATCGGGGGGGTTTCACACAGCGGGGCACCCCGATCGGGGGTGCCCCACCGAAGTGGACCAAGACCCAGGATAGTCAAAATCCTGGGTGTTGGTCCACTTTAAGGAGGGGGGGGCGATCACAGTCTCTCCACTAAAGCCCTGTATTCAACATTTTAGTCGCTGTCACACTTGCTCATAAACAAATGATAAACAGTGACTTTTGTTATTATTGCTAATGCCTGATCTAGTTTGAAGGGAGCCACACATACTCCATAGGGGACATCCTAATTTGTGTACAACTATAAAAGAAGTACAAGAGCATTGAAATGTGGCAGAGAGCAGTCCCCTACATAGAAGCGGCATCTAGTTTTTTTTGGGAGGGGGGGGGGGCGTTTTCCACTTCGGTATATTGCAAATTATGATTCCCACTAGGCAGCATGTGTGTGCCAGTCTTTGTAGACTTTAGGCCTGGTTTAAAGAAGAACAACCACCAGCCTAGAATCTGTAAGATCCTAGGAGCTGGTGGTCTACCTTTTTAAGGGGCATCCTGATTTGGATTGGATGAAAACCCTTGCGATCACTGCGCATACCCACCTCACTGATGACCCCATGGTGCATATTATGGCTATGGTCGCTTCCCTCAAGTGGAAACGTGTACCCGCACCAGACATTTATGAATGGATGGTGGAAGGGAATGGCTTGCACTTTATTCATGCCTGGTATGCAACTCTGAAGTGAGAATAGCATAGCAAAGATGAATGGAAGCACATGTGCTGTGGAATCAGTCTTTAGGGCAACCCAGAGGATTTCACCCAGCGGAGCATTCCAAATCGGGGTGCTCAGCTGGAGAGGGATGCCATGCTCGGTGAAATACCCCAAGCTTACCGGAAAGTTATAGACGTTTACACACAGGGGTTTTTGTCCACATTAGGATTTTTGTCCACATTAATCAGCCCCACCCCCATTGCCTTGTAGAATGACCCTCCAGTCTTATTTGACCACTTTAAAGGAAAGTTACTGAAGCTTTAGTACTGTGGAAGCAGGGTGGTTATTTCTTTTCTAGACATAAGACTAAAGCTATAGCTTTTGAGGGGCAGAACATAGGCTGGGGTGTCTTGCCATGGGGTTACAGAGGGGGCAGTTATGGGGGAGACTTTGGAAATAGGGAGTGGAGGGGGGTTAGAAACAGCAGTGCAATGACAGGGGAGAGTACATTCTAGCACAGACTACAGATGAGGAGAAGCGATTCCCAGCCACGACAGCCCTAAGGCTTTGTTCACACATCTCCGTTGCATTAAATGCGTGTTTTGTTAATATGCCAGAGGGTCATTGTATCAAAACAAACACTGTGCTGCATAAAAAGTAAATGGTAAAGTCTATTGCAGTGCAAGTGCAACGCAAGTGCAATGCAGGTTTACTGCTTTACACCTGTGTTGCGCTTACATTGCCATTGACTTCTATTGACCTGCGCTGTTACAACATTGCGCTGAAAAAGGTGTCTGCAATGCTTGTTTAATGTGTTGTGCAACACAGCGCAGATATATGAACTTTCCAGTCTAGAATGATGTTCAGTGTTTCTGCAACTGTGCTGCAATGCAGCGCTACAGTACAGAGCCTGAAGCAGTGTGACCCACTGGGAATTCTCATAGACCTTTCCTGACACTGTGAGAATAGAAAGATGAGAAAAAAATCTCACGGTTCTGAATCCGCCCTTCTATCCCCAACTTTTAATATTACTATTTAATAGGTTTATACTGCAGCAGATGACATCTACAAAATGAAGGGTGCTAATAGTTTTGTGTTAAAAAGTTTTCTTATTGTTACTTTCTGGTATATTCGTTTGACGCTTTAAAATTATGAATGCAAAATACTAAATTTAAGCAAGGAACTTCATCAAGGATCATCCATCATGCATCAACACCCTGTCCCCCATATACCTGGAATATATATATATATATATATATATATATATATATATATATATATAGGGTCTGTATGTAAAATTAGCATGTGTATGGGTTTTTGGTTAAATAGATCTGTACAAACCTGAACTCTTCTTGTCAGTTATCTATACAGACCTTCACACAAGGGATCAGGTGCTAGAGCATTGCATTGTTGCAGGTAGGGCAGCCTTGTATACAACTGGAAGTGTTATTTCTTTATGTTTGTTTCATTTGTAGTCTGAGAAAAAAGACATGTTCAGTGAAAAAATGTGGTTTTCACTTTTTACATTTCATTCAGACAGAACAGTTGTCCTTGTGAAAGTAGCTAGTGCTTACCTCAAATACGTTAGTAAACATGTTTCTGGGTTCTCAGTAATCCATATGCAGTGTTGAAATATTACAAACCAGTGGTAATTCTCCATCTAATGTGCTGTATGTAGCATTATTCGGTCCTAAAGGGCTTGCATCTTAAAGGGTGAACAGGCTTATTCAGTGATCTATAAATGGTTCTGGAATTTGATATGTGTCATAACTTTAAGTAAAAGTCAAATGTTGGCGCTTCATATTTTTGTTTAATTATCATGTGTTCACTTTCTTATTATAAAATAAATAACTATATTTATAATAATGATGTTTCCGGTAGTTTGTGCCAACCGATATCCTATTTGGGGTGGTTTAAAGCAGTTCTATACTCACTGATCATATACTTTAATATGCATTTATTTATTATTAAGTAAGTAGCTTAAAGAGGAACAATCATTTTTTGGGGCGCTGTTCCTTCCTGGTCTGGCATCCTGATTTTGGATGTCCCACTTTGTATATGTCTATAGATTGCTTTGTATATCTCTTTAGATTGCTTTGTATATCTCTATGGATCATCCAAAAACTCACCTGTTCTCGGTTCCCATGTGGGCTGCTCAGCAAATCAGAGGCACTCGTTCCTATTCACATTGTGAATGGGACAAGCACCCCCAGCCCGATCTGTGCCTTTCCTTTAGCTACATGTGCGGCACTTTGAGAAAGCGCAGGAGCTCCCACAGCTAAAGGTATGATGAGGATATATTTCACACAGCAGGGCATCCCAATTTGTAAATCACCATAAAGGGGTAGACGGGGAGGCTGATTTATTAATAGCGACATGTAGCGACAGTTGAGCGACTGTAGCGGTATTTTCCCAGCGCCCGCTAGTAGTCGCTGTGCTTGCCCGTTGTTCGGTTGTTGGCAGCGACTCAGTCGGTGTGGCGTAGTGTTCAATACAAGGTTACGAGGCACTATTTGACAGGTTCCGCGATGTATGGGTGCGCATGATAGCGACTGGTCAGAGCGACCGGCTTCCACCATATTCGTCAAAAAATCACGCTCAAAAAATTCAAGCGCTGTGAAATGCATGTTTAAACCCCAGAGCGCTGGAGGCGATGTGTTAAAAGTAGTTTTTTAGCCCCTAAACCACCACATTTTTGGAAACCAAAAAAAAAAAGTATTTTAAATAATTTAGTAATATGAATACATTAATATCAGACCTGTAATATCAATTCTGTACAATTTTTTTTTATTTTTTTCCCTTAAAAAAATTATCTAAAATAGCAGAAGTGGTCACAGAATTTTTCACATTTAAAAAAAAAAAAAAAAAATTACAATTAATTAATAATATTTAAAGATTGTTCCATTGAAATGCATTGGAGAGCGCCAGGTAGCGAGAGGTCATACCTGTCGCTGTTCAAGGTCGGACGCTGGCGCTGTGGGCTGAGGCTGGAATAATGATAAATGAGTCGCAATATGGCGCTATCTCAGTCGCTAAGCAGGATTGGCTTGATAAATGTGTGATTGTGGTGGGGAGCCGGCGTTCTCGTGGCGGGGCCCGTCATTACCGGCCGCTCACCAGTCGCTACCTGTCGCTATTCCTTCATAAATAAGGGCCTAAGAGATGTATAGACTTGAGGGCTGGGGGGGGGGGGGGGGGTGACCACTTTCAATGGCATTTTTTGAAAGTGTATATTTTTTGTGCCAACATGATGTCCTTAAAGTGGACCCAAACCCTCCCTGGAGTCTTTGAGACTCTAGGGCGTTCTTATTCCCTACTGCAGGGGCATCCTGAGCTCTGTGAAACTCACAAGATGCCTGATATTCTTACCTTTCCCTCAAGCCCAGGACACATGCGTGATTGGCACCGGTATCACTCGCTTCCCTTTTCATGTGTGCGTGTCCCCTGTCTGTACGGGGGCCGCACACGCCAAAAAGGGGGATGAGTGATGCCGCACGCCGTTCGCAAGTGCAGCTAGGATTCCCTGCAGCTTGTCTAGCCACATCGTGGAGAGGTAAGTGATCTCGGCATATAGCAGGGTTTCACACAGCGGGTCACCTGGGATAGTGAGAATTCCAGGTTTTGGTCCATTTAAAGGTGCTGAGCTTATTTAATATTGTTTTTCTTTTTTCTTATGTTAGAAAATGTTCGTGTTTTTTTTAAGCATTTTCACTACCTGCAGTTTGTTATTATAGTCAACTCTGCACCAAAAAGTGAGAAGTAAATCCTGTGCATACAGAACACCGCTGCTATGTCTGCTGCTGAGGGGAGAGAGCTCACATATGCCCAGCAGCAGCGTTATGTGTGTACATGGCTCACATCTCTCTTCTTGTAGGTCTTGGGATTTGGTGTAAGGTTGCCAATAGTAACAGATTGCAGGGAGAGAAAACTGCCTCCATAAAACACACATTTGCTAACAGAGGAAAAAGCTCAGCACATTGGTAACATCCTTTTGGCACACAAAAAATATACACAAAAATCTCCATCGAATGTGGACTTTCCCACGTTAAGTATCCTGCAGCTCCTAATGCAGCCAGAAGCCCCCAGTGTCGATCATATGTATCATTTGTTTTTTTGTTAAAGTGGAACCAAAACCCAGGATTTTTACTATCCTGGGTTTTGGTCCTTTCCCCCGGGGCACCCTGATCGGGGGTGCCCCGCTGTGTTAAACCCCCCAGATCGCCCGAAGAAACTCACCTCTTCCTGGTCCTACGGCGCATGCACGGCCGGTCATCCAATCAGTGCACTGGCGGCCACATCCCCCGCTTCCCTCTAACAGGGAGCGTGCCCGCGCCGGCCATTCACAAATGGCTGGCGCAGGCACGCACCCTGCTAGAGCGATAGAGGGGATGTGGCCGTGGACCGGGAAGCAAGGTAAGTGAACGGGGCGACCTGGGGGGTTTCACACAGCGGGGCATCCCGGTTTTGAATTCCCTGGGGGGAGGGAATCGATCGGCCCAAGATTCTTATTGATCGAGCTTGTTTTTGGTCCACTTTAAAGGGGGAAGGAACACAGCATGGTGCTTTATATCGGTGGGTAGAGCACTACTTTAAGCTGTAATTTCACATTGTATCAATGCAACTGGAAAACAGCAATTGTTTATTCACTTGTTGTTATTCACCTTGACACCCACACTTGCAGCACAATTTAGGATGTCCCTCTAATTAACAATACCTATTAAGCCAGAAATCAGTCCTGTTTTCATGCCCCACAGGTTAACCAATGGGGTCTGCTGACATGTGTTTGGTGCCATGCTCAGTGTGCACATGCTCAGCTGGTGAACCCTATTAGTCACGGGGAGGCCGATTCATTAATAGCGCCAGGTAGCGACAGATGAGCGACAGTAGCGGTATTTTCACAGCGCCCGCTAGTATTCGCTGTGCTTGGCCGTTGTTCGGCTGTTGACAGCGACTCAGTCGGTGTGCGGTAATGTTGAATACGGGGTTAGGAGTCGCTGTTTGACAGGTTCCGCGCTGTATGGGAGCGCATGACAGCGAATGGCCATAGCGAACGGCTCCCAGCATATTCATTAACAAATCACGCTCAAAAAATTCTCACGCTGTGAAATGCTTGTTTAAACCCCAGAGCGCTGGCGGCGATGGGTTAAAAGTAGTTTTTTAACCCCCAAACAACCATATTTTTTGAGAAAAAAAAACATGTTTTTCAAAACATTTTGTAATATGAATACATTAATATCAGACCTGTAATATCAATTCTGCACAATTTTTTTTTTCTTTTTTACCTTAAAAAAAAAATCTAACATTGCAGAAGTGGTCACAGAATTTTTGACATTTAAAAAAAACAAAAAAAAAACAAAAAACAAAAACATTAATAGCAATTAATTAAGAATATTTAAAGATTGCTCCATTGAAATGCATTGGAGAGCGCCAGGTAGTGAGAGGTCATACCTGTCGCTGTTCAAGGTCGCTCGCTGGCGCTGTGGGGTGAGGCTGGAATAATGATGAATGATTCGCTGTCTGGCGCTCTGTCAGTCGCTAAGCAGGATCGGCTTGATAAATGTGTGATTGCGGAGGGGAGCCGGCGTTCTCGTGGCGGTGAGCGTCATTACCGTTCACTCACCATTCGCTACCTGGCGCTATCCCTTGTTAAATAAGGGCCTAGGTGTTTTAAAGCACTATTATGAGCTTCCTAAAGGTTGTTAGAGGTACACTGAGGGTGTGGGTGTCAACAGAAAGGCTTTTTTGTCATTTGGTCTGCTTTAGAAAAGCTATAAAGCAGGGGTGTACATAAGACCTGGGCCCCCATCAGCAGCCATGCCGCCGCAGGTGCAGGGGGTGTACAGCGATATTATCTTTCAGTATTTGAAAGATACTATTGCTGTGCTGCAGGGTTACAATGGTTTAGATGTTTTATATTACATGCCAAAATCAAAACTTGCACCCTCTGCATTTACTGTATAACCCCTATCAAAGCCAACAATAATACATTAAAAGTTAATTTCAGACACTTTTTTGTAAACAGCAGGAGTGTGCATGTGCACGGGATAATAGCAATATACATTTACTATAACAGTGTTTCCAAGCACTCCACTCTGCCAAAAACAAAAGTAACACACTAATATCTATACAATAAAAACAGAACACGAAGTAGAAGCCACGCCACCATTGGTGCAGGTGCAGGGGCATACATACCCCATATCAGGGCCCCCACAACACGGTGGCGCCAGAGATGTGTGGCATGGCGCTGATGGAGACATGAGGCGCGCACATGTGTCAACCGAGATGTGGGCATGGAGACGGCATGGCTAAGTATGCGCAGGTACATACTACAGAGGCTGTGGTGCCTGCACTGCTACTATGGTAAGTTCATTTTTGTGGACTTTCCCTAGACCTCAAATAAGATGTCTTCCTAGTACATGAGAAACTTATGCCCTTAAGGTGCTGCTCTTGTCTGGTATTTTTATGTGTGTTTTATGGCAGCAATTTTTACTATCTGCAATCTGTTGCTAATGGCAACTGTACACCATGGCCCTTATTCATGAAGGGATGTGCCTTGTAAACGACAGGTAGCGACAGGTAGCGGCAGGTGAACGTCGGACACGGCGCGCAATTACACATTTATCAAGCAGAATATGTGGAGCGACTGGGATAACGCCATGTAGCGTCGGATTCATCATTATCCCAGCCTCAGCATACAGCCCTGGTGTTCAGCCTTGCAGAGCGCCACGTCTTACCTCTCTCTACCTGTCGCTCTACCATACATTTCAATGGATGTTCTTTTATTTCTTTTTAAACAGGCTTTTTGTTAATTTTTTTTTTAAATCTCAAATAATGTTGTGACCTCTTCTGGCATAGAAAAGGCCATTTTTCAAAATATTATCCATGTTTTATATATTTATGCAGAATTGACATTACAGGTCTGGCATTAATGTGTTCATGTTACAATGTAATAACAATGTATTTCCATATGTTTTCACTTTGTTACTGGTGGATACATGCTAAAAAACTAAGACTAATCTCTCAGCCTTCAGTGCTCTGGGCTTCAGCAAAGCATTTTTGAGCACTGGTGGTGTGTGAGGCTGTTTTTTTTATGAATATGTTGTGAGTCAGACGCACTGACCAGTCGCTAACATGCGCTCCCATACAGCGCTGTACTGGTCAAATAGCTACTCCTCACAATGTATTCATCATTGCTGCACAGCGACTGAGTCGCTATGACCTAGCGACCCCCAGGGGCGAACACAGCGACTACTAGCGGGCGCTCTGAAATGCCTGCTACAGACGCTCATCTGTCGCTACCTGGCGTTAGTGATGAATCAGCCTGCCCGTCTAAAAAGAGAAAGGTGAGTACCAAATCAGTGTTGGTCCTCTTAAATCAGCAATGGGGGGCATCCAATTGCTGGGAGTTCATTGCTGGGCCTGTTATATACCTCCCTGTTTCTTTTCATTCCCACATGACTGCTGGCAGCTAGAGAAGTTCCCGGTGTGGGCTTTTACAGTTCTGTGTGTGTGCCCATAGAGAAAACCCTGATGAATGCTAGTACTATTGTGGGGTTGTGATCCTTTGGGCAGTGGAGATCATGGGAGTAGGTGAGTAGCAAGGTGCGGAGGTTCAGGCTTTCCTAAGCCAGTATGTAGTGTATCCAGCAAAACCCTGCATTCATTTTTGAGTGCTGGTCACCCTAATTTGGAACAAAAACCACAGCGGCCGGCTGTGGGATGCCCCGCTGTTTAAACCCCCTGGGACGCCGCAAAACTCACCTTTTCTGTTGCTCTATCAACGATTTAAACAAACGGGAGCGAGCGCAGCTGCATTCTCAGCATCTCTGGGCCATTCAGATGGAGGCAGGAGTGCGCCCCAGCACTGCGGATGAAGGTCGCTCTCGCTTCTTATTGCTGACCTTTGGTCTAAGCAGAGCCATATTGCTATTCAAATAAGGAACAAGACCAAGGATGGTCAAAATCACGGGTTTTGTTCTGCTTTAAACAAGATCTTTTTTTCCTTTGGTGCGCAGTGTCACTAGCTGATCACTTAAAGTAACTGACAGAAATAAAATTCATTCATGTCTTGCATGTGGATGGAATATTGTTTTTGGCGTACAATATATCAGAAACTATTAGAGTTGTGGGAGAGTGACAACCTGGTGACAGCTGGTGTTAGACACAACAGGTGAAGCAAACAGACAACAGAATATCAGTCGCCTGCGCTATTACTTCATTGTATTGCTTTTTATTTTATAAATCTGTCCAGTAGCTTCTCTAGCTCTCTAGAAATGGCTAAGACTAATATATAATATATATATATATATATATATAACCAAATGCTGTGGTGTGGTGGATAATGATTTCTGCGGGTGAGGGATGGATACTGTGAGAGGTGATTTCTGATGTTGGGGGGGGGGGGGGTGATGTGATTTCTGTGGGTGGGGGGGGTGAGGTGATTTCTGTGGGTAGGGGGCTGTGTAAGGTGATTTCTGTGGGTAGGGGTCTGTGTAAGGTGATTTCTGTGGGTAGGGGTCTGTGTAAGGTGATTTCTGTGGGTAGGGGTCTGTGTAAGGTGATTTCTGTGGGTAGGGGTCTGTGTAAGGTGATTTCTGGGGGTGGGGGGGGGATGCAGGGTTTTATAGCTGTGGGGGGGTGAGGTGATTTCTGTGGCTGGGAGGGGGTGGGTGAGGTTATTTTTGGGGGTGGGGGAGGTGATTTCTGTGAGTGGGTGGGTGAGTTGATTTCTGTGGGTGGGTTGGCGTGGTGAGGTGATTTCTGTGGGTGGGTTGGGGTGGTGAGGTGATTTCTGTGGGTGGGAGGGTTGGAGTGGTGAGGTGAGTTCTGTGGGTGAGGGGATTTCTGTGGGTAGGGGTCTGTGTAAGGTGATTTCTGTGGGTAGGGGTCTGTGTAAGGTGATTTCTGTGGGTGGGGGTGGGTGAGGTTATTTTTGGGGGTGGAGAAGGTGATTTCTGTGAGTGGGTGGGTGAGGTGATTTCTGTGGGTGGGTTGGCATGGTGAGGTGATTTCTGTGGGTGGGTTGGGGTGGTGAGGTGATTTCTGTGGGTGGGTGGGTTGGGGTGGTGAGGTGATTTCTGTGGGTGAGGGATGAGGTGATTTCTGTGGGTGGGGGGTGAGGTGGGTGAGGTGATTTCTGTGGGTGGGTGAGGTGATTTCTGTGGGTGGGTGAGGTGATTTCTGTGGGTGGGTGAGGTGATTTCTGTGGGTGGGGGGTGAGGTGGGTGAGGTGATTTCTGTGGGTTGGGGTGGTGAGGTGATTTCTGTCGGTGAGGGGTGAGGTGATTTATGTGGGTGGGGGTTGAGGTGATTTCTGTGGGTTGGGGTGGTGAGGTGATTTCTGTCGGTGAGGGGTGAGGTGATTTATGTGGGTGGGGGGTGAGGTGAGCGAGGTGATTTCTGTGGGTGGGTGGGTGGGTGAGGGGTGGTGAGGTGATTTCTGTGGGGGAGGGGGAGGTGATTTATGTGGGTGGGGGGTGGTAAGGTGATTTCTGTGGGTGAGGGGTGAGGTGATTTATGTGGCTGGGGGGGTGAGCTGATTTCTGTGGGTGAGGTGATTTCTGTGGGTGAGGGGTGGTGAGGTGATTTCTGTGGGTGAGGGGTGAGGTGATTTCTGTGGGTAGGGGGGGTGAGGTGATTTATGTGGGTGGGGGGGTGAGGTGATTTCTATGGGTGAGGGGTGAGGTGATTTATGTGGGTGGGGGGGTGAGGTGATTTCTGTGGGTGGGTGAGGTGATTTCTGTGGGTAAGGGGTGAGGTGATTTATGTGGGTGGGGGGTGAGGTGATTTATGTGGGTGGGGGGGAGGTGATTTATGTGGGTGAGGTGATTTATGTGGGTGGGGGGGTGAGGTGATTTATGTGGGTGGGGGGTGAGATGATTTATGTGGGTGAGGGTTGAGGTGATTTATGTGGGTGGGGGGGTGAGGTGATTTATGTGGGTTGGGGTGGTGAGGTGATTTATGTGGGTGGGGGGGAGGTGATTTATGTGGGTGAGGTGATTTATGTGGGTGGGGGGTGAGGTGATTTATGTGGGTGGGGGGGAGGTGATTTATGTGGGTGAGGTGATTTATGTGGGTGGGGGGGTGAGGTGATTTATGTGGGTTGGGGTGGTGAGGTGATTTATGTGGGTGGGTTGGGGTGGTGAGGGGATTTCTGTGGGTGAGGGGTGAGGTGATTTATGTGGGTGGGGGGTGAGGTGATTTATGTGGGTGGGGGGTGAGGTGATTTATGTGGGTGGGTGGGGGGGTGAGGTGATTTATGTGGGTGAGGTGATTTATGTGGGTGGGTGGGTGAGGTGATTTATGTGGGTGGGTGGGTTATGTATGAGGTGATTTATGTGGGGGGGGGTGATTTATTTGGGTGGGGGGGGTGAGGTGATTTCTGGGGGGGGGCTGATGAGGCGAGGTTTTAACCCAGGCCCGTATTTTTACTTTACTGGCCACTGCCATTGAGGTGCTGGTATTTGTTTTTTTACTGGTAATTTTAATTGCAGGTATACTTTTTTCCATCCTCTATTGCCAGTAAAAGAAAACAAATACCAGCGCCACCAGGCCAGTGGCCAGTAAAGTAAAAAAAAAAAATACTGACCATGTGGCAACCTTAGAGCTGGGGTGAGGTGAATTTCACAGACACAGGGGAGAGGTTATTTTTGTACGTTTGGGGTTGGAAATTGATTTCTGTGGATACAATAGTTAGATTAACTCTTCAGGTGTGGGACTAGGGGGGCTATTTTAGAAAAGCTAGCGCCAGGTAATGCTACTTAGCAGCAGGTAGCGTCTGGTGAACGCTGGATGCTGTTTGTGAAACCACATTTAAGAAAAAGGCGCTCACCAGATTCTCTAACAGCATCATGTAGCGTCACATGTAATACCAGAGGCGACTAGGTTCAGGAGTGCCATGTGTCGCTCTGCCATACATTTCAATGGGGTTTAATTGTTTTTAAATAGCGTGTTGGGCAATTAAAATGTAATTTTTTTTGCTCAAATCATTGTGTGACCTCTTCTGACCTGCAAGCAAACACTTTTTTATATTTTCTTTATATTTTTATGCAGAATTGTATGTGCAGGTCTGGCACTAAAGTGTCATAGTCACAGTGATAAAACATGTTTTCGCTTTGTTACTGGTGTATATGTGTACAAAAACAGACTTTGATCACACAGCGTCTGGCGCTCTATGCTAGAGTAGCTTTAGAGCTTTAGAGCGCCGACAATGGGTGTGTGTAGTTTTTTCTTAAATATTGTGTGGAGCGTCAAGTGCCGGTGCACTGAGCTGGCGCTACCTATCGCTCGCTGCAACGTTGACATCTTGTTAGATGTGGTATAGTCTTGGGCGCTTTGACCTTAGGAAACCACCTAGCGTTCTCCATTGGCTCTGCAGTGAATTAGGGAGATCGCTTCTACAGCGCCCACCACACATCAAATTCATCAATACTGGCCAGGATACTACAGCGACCGCTACGCTAGGTTACAGTGCCCAACACCAGCTTACAGTGTCTACTAAGCACCGCTATACAGACGCTCACATAGAGATATATGGTGGCCGGGGGGAAGATCAGGAGCAATGTTAGAAGATCGGGGGAAGATCAGGAGCAATGTTAGAAAATATTATTTTACAGAAAGAGTAGTAGATGCTTGGAACAAACTTCCAGCAGATGTAGTTGGAAAATCAACAGTCACTGAATTTAAACATGCCTGGGATAAGCACACATCTATCCTAAGATAAAGAGTACATACAGTATACACATAAGGGCAGACTAGATGGACCGTATGGTTTCCTTCTGCCGTCAACCTTCTATGTTTCTAGTAATAAATCAGCGTCTAAGGTGATTTCTGTGTGTGGAGGGGTAAGGACATTTCTTTTGAGGAGAAGGCTAAGGTGATTTCTGTGTGTGAGGAGGGTGAGATGATTTCTGTGAGGAGATGGGGAGGGTGAGGTGATTTCTGTGTGGGGAGGGGTAAGGACATTTCTTTCGAGGAGAAGGCTAAGGTGATTTCTGTGTGGGGAGGGGTAAGGACATTTCTTTTGAGGAGAAGGCTAAGGTGATTTCTGTGTGTGAGGAGGGTGAGGTGATTTCTGTGTGGGGAGGGGTAAGGACATTTCTTTCGAGGAGAAGGCTAAGGTGATTTCTGTGTGTGAGGAGGGTGAGATGATTTCTGTGAGGAGATGGGGAGGGTGAGATGATTTCTGTGAGGGGATGGGGAGGGTGAGATGATTTCTGTGAGGAGATGGGGAGGGTGAGATGATTTCTGTGAGGGGATGGGGAGGGTGAGATGATTTCTGTGAGGGGATGGGGAGGGTGAGATGATTTATGTGGGGGGAATGGGGATGAGTGGGGGTTAAGGTTATTTCTGGGAGTAGCATCCTCCCCCCCCCCCCCAGAAATAATCACTTTTTACCCCCCGATTAGCCTCAGACCCTACTGTTTGGGCAGCTTAAGCTGTTACATTAATACATATGTGAGAAACATCATTGTTGCATAATAATTTAATTATGGAGCAGTTTAACATATATGTACAGGATCTCAATAAACTTAAATGCATGCATATCCCTCTCCTTTTATGTTCTCAAAGTCACAGACAAAATGAAAAAAATAACAAATGGGTGAAAAATCCTGCTGTGTAACATGTACATGTGTGCTCATTAAATCCTATGGGAACAGTGATCACTGAGCTGGCTAAACCTAGGCTGCGTTGCTGTATGCTAATCATATAGTAAATGCGTATTTTTACTTTGCGACGGGTTGCACTCATTTCTCAGTGTGCTCGTCCGCAAATTCTGGACTAGCGCAGGGTAAACCAGTGCCCCAAATAATTGTTCAGGGGGGTAGTCATTAAAGTGTGAAAATACCCCACCTCATACACCATCAGGTTTAGAAGACATCTTTGTACTCCCTCCAGCATGAATATTTGCAGTGAGTCACTTCTCTAGATAATGGGCCCTGCCTGTACAGTATCAGTGCTAATCCTGCATAGCCAGGGCTTGTGTTACTTCATGCAACATTATGCCTAGCTCTCAGATGGTTTGGGAATGATACAAATCAATATGGCTGGCAGCGTTTCTTGTAGCCTAAGTGCTTCCAATATGTACTACAAAAGGATGTGATGCTATGCTGAGTGGGGATGTGTGCTCTATCATCTGTTTTATTTGACCCTGTCAGTCAGTGGCTTAGAAGTGGGGCAACTGAACACATACATTAGGGAGATTAGTGGTTGAGTAGTGTTTGTTATGTCATAACTCCCACCCTCCAGCATCAGACCTGCAGAGGGTAACTTAGAGGCTGATTTATTAATAGCGACATGTAGCGACAGTTGAGCGACTGTGGCGGTATTTTTACAGCTCCCGCTAGTAGTCGCTGTGCTTGGCCGTTGTTCGGTTGTTGACAGCAACTCAGTCGGTGTGGCGTAATGTTGAATACAAGGTTACGAGTCGCTATTTGACAGGTTCTGCGATGTATGGGTGCGCATGATAGCGACTGGTCAGAGCGACCGGCTTCAACCATATTCATCAAAAAATCACGCTCAAAAAATTCAAGCGCTGTGAAATGCATGTTTAAACCCCAGAGCACTGGAGGCGATGTGTTAAAAGTAGTTTTTTAACCCCCAAACCACCATATTTTTGGAAACCCCCCAAAAAAAGTATTTTAAATAATTTAGTAATATGAATACATTAATATCAGACCTGTAATATCAATTCTGTACAATTTTTTTTTTATTTTTTTTCCCATCAAAAAATCTAAAATGGCAGAAGTGGTCACAGAATTTTTCACATTAAAAAAAAAAAAAAACATTAATAACAATTATTAATATTTAAAGATTGTTCCATTGAAATGCATTGGAGAGCGGCAGGTAGCGAGAGGTCATACCTGTCGCTGTTCAAGGTCGGACGCTGGCGCTGTGGGCTGAGGCTGGAATAATGATGAATGAGTCGCTTTATGGCGCTATCTCAGTCGCTAAGCAGGATTGGCTTGATAAATGTGTGATTGTGGTGGGGAGCCGGCGTTCTCGTGGCGGGGCCCGTCATTACCGGCCGCTCACCAGTCGCTACCTGTCGCTGTTCCTTCATAAATAAGGGCCTTAGCCCTGTGGTTGGGGAAGTTTGTCATCAGTGGCTCTAGTGTCATGGACACACAGTAAGTGGGGAAGGGTCACAGAGTCACAATCTGCATAGAGGTCTGATGGCATGTTGGATGGTTAAAGGCACAAACCTGAACCATCAATCTATGCCTGTGTAGTTCATGGTGCGAGTTTCACCCCCCCCCCCCCTTTTAGTGGCCGCCAAATACACCCCAAGGCTCATATAGACCCCTGTTCAGTATTGATGGCAGAATTTGGTCATTACTTATGAAAATTAGCTTCTTACATGCTAGATGTATTGTGGAACTTGCAATAATGTAACGTGGAGGATGATTCACTACTAGCGCCTCGTATTGCCAGATGAGCGTCTGTGTAGCGGCGCTTAGAGAGACCGCTAATATACGCTGTTAGCAGGTATCGGGTGCTGTAACGTAGCATTGCGGTCTCTGTAGTAACTTGGCCGGAATTGATGAATATGATGTGTGTTGGGCACTATAACATCAGTATAACACTGCAGCGAGCGAGAGGTAGCTCCAGCTCAGTGCGCCCGGCCACACCATATTTAACAAACTACACACACACACAGCATCGGCGCTCTAAAGCTGGGCGCTGTGGCATAGAGTCTGTTTTTAAACACTTATACACCAGTAACAAAGCGAAAACACATGGAATGACATTGTTTTAACACTGGGACAATAACACGTTAGTGCCAGACCTGTAATGACAATTCTGCGTAAAAATATAAAAAGTCCAAAAATGTATAAAAGTGTTTGTTTGCAGCCAGGAGAGGTCATACAATGATTGGAGCAAAAAAAAAAAAATTCATTGCCAGACACGCTATTTTAACACACCAAATAAAACCCCTTTGAAATGTATGGAAGAGCAACACTCAGCGAAAGGTAAGATGTGGCGCTATACACCGGCGCTATACACTGAGCCGCCTATAGTAATACAGTGGAGAGCGACTCTAACAGCGCCATGTAGTGTCGCATTTATTACTAGAGGTTCAGTGTATAGCGCCGGTGCTCTAGGTTCAGGAGCGCCATGTATTACCTTTTGCTCAGTGTCACTCATAAGCCATACAGTTCAATGGGGTCTCACTTGGTTGTGGTTAAATAGCGTGTTGGGCAATTTTTATTTTTTTGCACAAATCATTGTGTGGCCTCTCCTGGCTGCAAACAAACATTTTTATACATTTTTTTGACTTTTTACATTTTTATGCAGAATTGTCATTACAGATCTGGTGCTAAAGTGTCAATGTCATTCCATGTGTTTTCGCTTTGTTACAGGAGTAAATGTGTTCAAAAATAGACTTTGATCACACAGCATCTGACGCTCTGTGCTACAGCGACAGATGCTGTGTGGAGCGCCGAGTGCCAGACGCACTGAGCAGTCGCTACCTCTCGCTCGCTGCAGCGCTGTACTGTTGTTAGATGTAGTGTAGTCTTGGGCGCTTTGACCTTAGGAGGACACCACCTAGCGTTCTCTGGCTCTGCATTGAATCAGGGACAGCGTTTCTACAGCACCCACTACACATTACATTCATCAATGCCGGGCAGGTTACTATAGAGAACGCATCGCTAGGTTATAGTGCCCGACACCCGCTTACAGCGTCTACTAGTGGTCGCTCTAAGCGCCGCTATACAGACGCTCACATGCCAATACGTGACGCTAGTAGTAAATTAGAGGCCGATTCATCAATAGCGCCAGGTAGCGACAGATGAGCGACTGTAGCGTGATTTTTTCAGCACCAGCCAGTATTCGCTGTGCTTGGCCGGCATTAGCTTGATGACAGCGACTCAGTCGGTGTGCGGTAATGTTGAATACGGGCTGGGGGGTCGCTGTTTCACAGGTTCAGCGTTGTATGTGAGCGCCTGACAACGAATGGCCAGAGCGAACGGCTAGCTTCATATTCATCAACAAATCACGCTCCGAATGTGCTGTCGCTGTCCATTCCTTGTTTAAACCCCAGAGCGCTGGCGGCGATCTGTATTAACTAGTTTTTAACCCCTAAACAACCATATTTTTTTAATGTAACATTATACATGTTTTTAGAATCATTTTGTTATATGAATACATTAATCTCAGACCAGTTAGATCAATTCTGCACATAATTTTTTTTTTTTTTTTTTGACTTAAAAATAAATCCTAACATTGCAGAAGTGTTCTCCGATTTTTTGACATTTAAAAAATTTAAAAAAAAATTATTACCAATTAATCATGAATTATTATAGATTGCTCCATTGAAATGCATTGGACATCGCCAGGGAGCAACAGCTCATACCTGGCGCTGTGAGGGAATTTGCAGCGGCGCTGTTCGGTCCAGGCGGCTTCATGATGAATGCCGCGCTAGCCGTCGCTCTCGCCGGCGCTAGCCTCATTTTGCTTGATAAATGCGTCATTGTGACCGCCGCCGGGCGTACTTGAGTCGGTAGTCGCCGTTAGCTGCCGCTACCTGGCGCTCGTCGGACACTACCTGGCGCTATCGCTTGATGAATAAGGGCCTTAGTCTCAATGCTCCTAATTGGAGTGCAATGTTTTATCTTGTTTCAATCAAAAGTCCAGGCAAAAAGCATCCTGATTTAGAATGACCCAGTCACTCATCCGCCTATGCTCCGATGGCGAAAGTACTGGCTCTCCTCCATTTAGAATTCACTGCCATGCATATTTATTGCCCGCAATAACTTCTTAATGAATGGATTGCTGGACTTCTCCCACTGGCTTCTCCCCTACTGTGCGCACCCACTGACATCTATTCAGATATACTGCCATGGCTTGCAGCCCCAGACTGGCCATTGCTAGCACAGTGGGATCTTTTTCTTTCTTTCCTGTCTTACTTCTCTTTCCTTCCTTACTGCTTTGCTCCTTCCTTCGTTTTTTCTTACTCTTCTTCCCTCCATATTTCCTTTATTTCATTCCTTTCTTTCCTCCCTTCCCTCTCTCTTTCCGTTCTTTCTTTTCTTCCCTCTCTTTTCATTTTCCCTTTTATTTCACCCTTTCCTTTTCAATTCTTTTCTTTCCTCCTTTCTTACCTGATCCACATCTGTATCATTTAGGTGAGGGGGGGGGGTTCCCCACCCTGGAAACTGCTCATGCAAGCAACTTCCCTGAAGTGTAGTAATAATCTATGGTAAAATAAAGAGGCCGATTCATTAATAGCGGCAGGTAGCGACTGTAGCAGTATTTTCACAGCGCCCGCTAGTAGTCGCTGTGCTTGGCCATTGTTCGGTTGTTGATAGCGACTGAGTCGGTGTGCAGTAATGTTGAATACGGGGTGACGAGTCGCTATTTGACAGGTTCCGCGATGTATGGGTGCGCATGATAGCGACTGGTCAGAGCAACCGGCTCCCACCATATTTATCAAAAAATCACGCTCAAAAAATTCTCGTGCTGTAAAATGCATGTTTAAACCCCAGAGCGCTGGCGGCGATGTGTTAAAAGTAGTTTTTTAACCCCCAAACCACCATATTTTTGGAAACCAAAAAAAACAAGTTTTTTAAATAATTTAGTAATATGAATACATTAATATCAGACCTGTAATATCAATTCTGTACAATTTATTTTTTTTTATTTTTTTCCCTTAAATGATCTAAAATGGCAAAAGTGGTCACAGAATTTTTCACATTAAAAAAAAAAAAAATTAATAGCAATTAATTATTAATATTTAAAGATTGTTCCATTGAAATGCATTGGAGAGCGCCAGGTAGCGAGAGGTCATACCTGTCGCTGTTCAAGGTCGGACGCTGGCGCTGTGGGCTGAGGCTGGAATAATGATGAATGAGTCGCTATATGGCGCTATCTCAGTCGCTAAGCAGGATTGCCTTGATAAATGTGTGATTGTGGTGGGGAGCCGGCGTTCTCGTGGCGGTGCCCGTCATTACCGGTCGCTCACCCGTCGCTACCTGTCGCTATCCCTTCATAAATAAGGGCCAAAGACTGAATGATTCAATTAAAAATGAGGAAAAAGGAAAAAAACAACATTATAAATGGAAATGACCATGGATAATGCTGATGGATATGCAATTAACATATATAAACTTTTACAAATCATGTGAAAATTTATTATATGAAAATCGTGTGAAAATTTACCCATGTGAATTATTTTGAAGGGATACTGTATATTATTTTCCCAACAAAGGTTTCCGTGTAATTGAGCTTGGAGGAAATATTTACCCAGTTTGTGACTACAATGATCTTGGTGGTTTTCAGTTATTGTTAGCTAGCTTGTTTTGCTCAGACTATTATTTTTGGTAGTGTTTTTATTATTATTATCATAAACTTTGCATCCAATAGGACTTTGAGGCCGATTCATTAATAGCGGCAGGTAGCGACAGTTGAGCGACTGTAGCGGCATTTTCAGAGCGCCCGCTAGTAGTCGCTGTGCTTGGCCGTTGTTCGGTAGTTGATAGCGACTCAGTCGGTTGGCCGTAATGTTGAATATTGGGTGAGGAGTCGCTATTTGACAGGTTCCGCGATGTATGGGTGCGCATGATAGCGACCGGCTCCCACCATATTTATCAAAAAATCACGCTCAAAAAATGTTCGCGCTGTAAAATGCATGTTTAAACCCCAGAGCGCTGGCGGCGATGTGTTAAAAGTAGTTTTTTAACCCCCAAACAACCATATTTTTGGAAACCAAAAAAAAGAAGAATTTAGTAATATGAATACATTAATATCAGACCTGTAATATCAATTCTGCACAATTTTTTTTTTTCTTTTTTAACCTTAAAAACAAAAACTAGCATGGCAGAAGTGGTCACAGAATTTTTCACATTTAAAAAAAAAAAAAAACATTAATAATAATTAATTATGAATATTTAAAGATTGTTCCATTGAAATGCATTGGAGCGCGCCAGGTAGCGAGAGGTCATACCTGTCGCTGTTCAAGGTCGGACGCTGGCGCTGTGGGCTGAGGCTGGAATAATGATGAATGAGTCGCTATATGGCGCTATCTCAGTCGCTAAGCAGGATTGGCTTGATAAATGTGTGATTGTGGTGGGGAGCCGGCATTCTCGTGGCGGTGCCCGTCATTACCGGCCGCTCACCAGTCGCTACCTGTCGCTATTCCTTCATAAATAAGGGCCTTTGACTGAGACATTTCAACCCACCAGAGGCCAGTAGGGTCTGCACTAGCTGAACATATAGGTATGAAAGTGAAAACAACTTCTATTATTGTGCCATAAGAGGGAGATGGAGAGGATTATTTTGCTAAAAGCAGATCAAAACCCACATTTTTAACTAGCATCCCCTGAGTTGCTCACCCCATGAATAGTAACATTTGCCTATTTTTACTGCTTTTGTTTCATTCTAATCCTAGATAATGGCACCTATTTTAGCTGTAAAGCTCCGCCTCCTCCATTCATTTCCACTGCTATGGGTGGCAATGATCTAATTGCCACACTAATGACTAACCAGCTGCAATCTTACAGAGAGAGAGAGAGAGCAAAGAACAGTATCTTAGGGCGATTTGATAAGCAGAAATATCCATTTTCAGTTCTACTCTCTAAGAAGAGAGTATCGGCAAGAGCTTTGGTCATGTATTTCACAAGTTCAGTTGGATTTTATCCGCTTTTACGCCATATACTCATTATATTCACACAGTTGCTCTTTCTTGAAATTAAAGGAGCTCTATTGTGAAATTGTCTAATATTAAAAATCTATATTAACACTATGAACTGAAACTATATCCTGCTGATCTGGTGGTTTTCTTCTACTGGTAGAAATAAAAGCTCTGAAATATTTTGAATGTACCGTTCCACTTTTACAAAGGGGAACTGCTCACCTCTAGCTGCTTGTATCCTGGGCATGTCCGTAGCATTAACCATTTTAGCTGTTTTTACAGAACAGGGCTGGCTAAGGCTACAGTTAAAGCGGACCAAAACTCACATTTTAATCTAGCCTCCCCTGAATTACTCCCCCCATGAAGAGTACCTTTTGCCAATTTTTAGTGCTCCTGCTTCCCAGATAATGGCCCTTGTTTTAGCTGTAAAGCTCCGCCTCCTCCATTAATTGCCATTGTTCTGTGTGGCAATGATGTCATTACCACACCTATGCAATGACTGATCACCTGCCATCTTACAGAGAGGGACCGCATAAAAAAAACAGCGTTCCAGGATGATTCGAAAAGCAAAAATATCCATTTCTAGTTCTACACCCTAAGAAGGGAATCTTGGCAGGGGCTATGGCCAAATGTTCTTCACTATTTCGGTGGGTTTTGGTCCGCTTTAAGCAGTTCTCCCATGTTACAGCAAAGTGAAACATCTGAAACATATCACCCCCATTTGTTCTTCCTTACAGTAAAACAAGCTTGGTTGGAATTGTTTTGATACTCAGAGGCCGATTTATTAATAGCGCCAGGTAGCGACAGATGAGCGCCAGTAGCGTGATTTTCACAGCGCCCGCTAGTATTCACTGTGCTTGGCCGTTGTTCGGCTGTTGACAGCGACTCAGTCGGTGTGCGGTAATGTTGAATACGGGGTTAGGAGTCGCTGTTTGACAGGTTCCGCGCTGTATGGGAGCGCATGACAGCGAATGGCCATAGCGAACGGCTCCCAGCATATTCATTAACAAATCACGCTCAAAAAATTCTCGCGCTGTGAAATGCATGTTTAAACCCCAGAGCGCTGGCGGCGATGTGTTAAAAGTCGTTTTTTAACCCCCAAACAACCTTATTTTTGGAAAAAAATAATAAACAAGTTTTTCTCAACATTTTGTAATATGAATACATTAATATCAGACCTGTAATATCAATTCTGCACAAATTTTTTTTTTTTTTTGACCTTAAAAAAAAGATATAACATTGCAGAAGTGGTCACCGAATTTTTGACATTTAAAAAAAAAAAAAAAAAAACAACATTAATATCAATTAATTATGAATATTTAAAGATTGCTCCATTGAAATGCATTGGAGAGCGGCAGGTAGCGAGAGGTCATACCTGGCGCTGTGATGGGATTAGCAGCGGCGCTGTTCGCTGAAGTCTGCAACATGATGAATCCCGCGCTAGCTGACGCTCTCGCCGGCGCTAGCCTCATTTAGCGTGATAAATGCGTGATTGTGTTCGCAGCCTGGCGTTCTGGAGTCGGTAGCCGCCGATAGCTGGCGCTACCTGGCGCTAGTGAGACACTACCTGGCGCTATCCCTTGATAAATAAGGGCCTCAGTGTTTTTTCTAGCTAGAATATTTATGTGCCGTTTTATTAGCGGGCCATTTTTTTCATGATAATGCTCCTTTAAGTATATGAAAAGCACATACACACTTAGGGGGTTATTTAAGAAGGGATAGCGCCAGGTAGCGCCTTGTAGCGGCCGGCAGTGTCTGGTGAACGCTGGGTGCTGTACGGGAAACCACATTTATGAAAGTGAATCTGGTGAGCGACTCTAGCAGCGCCATGTAGTGTCCGATGTATTATTACAGGCGGCTCAGCGTATAGCGGCGGCACTCTAGCTTCCAGAGCGCCAGGTATTACCTTTCGCTCAGTGTCGCTCTCCCATACATTTTAATGGGCGTTCATTTGCTTGTATTTAAACAGCGTGTTTGACAAATTGTTTTTGTTTTGCTCAAATCATTGTACTTTTTATATTTTTATGCAGAATTGTCATTACAGGTCTGGCACTAAAGTGTTATTGTCCCAGTGTTACAACAATGTCATTCCATGTGTTTTCGCTTTGTTACTGGTGGATATGTGTTCAAAAACAGACATTCACACACAGCGTCTGGCGCTCTATGCTACAGCGACCAGATTTAGAGCGCCGACGCTGTATGTAAGTATGGTGTGGAGCGCTGAGAGTCGGCCGCACTGATATATATATATATATATATATATATATATATATATATATATAATGTACACACACACACATATATATATAATGTACACACACACATATATATATATATAATGTACACACACACATTTATATATAATGTGTATATATATATATATAATGTATATCTATATATGTACCTGTATATACCTGCTTTACACAGTGGTGATCCCACTGATGTATTGGCTTTGTGGGATTAGGCAGCGACGCTTGGTTTTGCTATAAGTTGCCTTTAATACAGCCGGGCATTGTTAGCAGGAGTAAAAAATGCTTGTTTAGCAAAATGCTTAGAAAGCTTTATCTCTTTAATAGGAAAAAACAGGAGATGTTAAAAACATGTTTATGCAAACCGTATTTAAAGGTTTTGCTTATGCTCCACAGGTAAAACTGCTGGCAGCAAAAAATAGAAAAGAGCGAAACCATCTGTTAAGAGAGACAGTAGGTTTTGTTTTTTGTTCAGTCTGGTCCTTGATCATAACGAATGCGCTGCTGAAAAATGAGCTGTGAATCGGAGCCTTTACACAGCAATCGTACGATATAGAGGGCCTCACACATCTACAACAAATATAGGCTGCGAAACAATCTATACAGTAACATATAACATTAAAAGATGCACCTAGAGGCAGCCTATCGGATGTGCAGTTTAAATTTCCGGTGTATTTTTCACTGCTTAATAAGCAACAATATCCCCCATAATGCACAGGGACAGTTTATATCTGTGCAGCAGTGATAAGCAGCCTAGAGGCCGATTCATCAATAGCGCCAGGTAGCGACAGATGAGCGACTGTAGCGTGATTTTTTCAGCGCCAGCCAGTATTCGCTGTGCTTGGCCGGCATTAGCTTGATGACAGCGACTCAGGCGGTGTGCGGTAATGTTGAATACGGGCTGGGGGGTCGCTGTTTCACAGGTCCAGCGTTGTATGTGAGCGCCTGACAACGAATGGCCAGAGCGAACGGCTAGCTTCATATTCATCAACAAATCACGCTCCGAATGTGCTGTCGCTGTCCATTCCTTGTTTAAACCCCAGAGCGCTGGCGGCGATGTGTATTAACTAGTTTTTAACCCCTAAACAACCATATTTTTTGAATGTAACATTATACATGTTTTTAGAATCATTTTGTAATATGAATACATTAATCTCAGACCTGTTAGATCAATTCTGCACATATTTTTTTTTAATTTTTTTTTTGACTTAAAAATAAATCCTAACATTGCAGAAGTGTTCTCCGATTTTTTGACATTAAAAAAAAAAAAAAAAAAAATAATCCAAATTAATTATGATTAATTATAGATTGCTCCATTGAAATGCATTGGACATCGCCAGGGAGCGACAGCTCATACCTGGCGCTGTGAGGGAATTTGCAGCGGCGCTGTTCGGTCCAGCCGGCTTCATGATGAATGCCGCGCTAGCCGTCGCTCTCGCCGGCGCTAGCCTCATTTTGCTTGATAAATGCGTCATTGTGAGCGCCGCCGGGCGTACTTGAGTCGGTAGTCGCCGTTAGCTGCCGCTACCTGGCGCTCGTCAGACACTACCTGGCGCTATCGCTTGATGAATAAGGGCCTTAGTTTACTAAAGGCTGCACATCATTAAGGGAGGAGCTCCAGCTAGTTTTAATCTGAGGAGCCTTAATAATTGGTGTCTCCACTGTCTTGATTCATTGCCAAGTGCAAAATGTGTTGTTTGGTGTAAAAAGTGCACTGCAGGTATAAAATAAAATAGAAGAGCTCTATTTACTCCTGGGGCTCAATCAACTCCTAGATCAGGCCAGATTATTGACAGGGCCTGAGGGGCCTCCGCCACTAGTACCAGAAACATAGGAAATTCTTGCAGTAGATGTTGATATCCTATGGCAAGATGTCCGACTTGAATGGACAGGTGGGAGCACGTGCAGAGGGGAGGATTTAGCTTTGTGCACCTTCTGTGATGGTGATAATCCTGTATCCTGCGTGAGGTTAGGAGATTATTTTGATTTAAAAAGGGTTACATAAAAAAAAAACTCCCTACCTGATTTTAACTCCAGCGGGGGGAGACAGGGTGGAGGAGTTGGGTTATGACTGGACATACACTTTAAGAGAAAGGGTTGAAGCCTAGAAGGTCTGACCACACTGCTCAGAGTCATTCACTGAAATGCCTTTGTCTTCAGGCTTTTCAGTTTCAGGCATACAGTGAGCAATGTCAGGAGCAGTAAGGATCTGGGAGGAAGATATGGCTGAATAAAAGGAAACCTTAACACTACACTGTCGTGAAAAATGACCCAATGATAAATATCTATACAAATATGCTGGATGGCGGGAGGAGGGGTCGCTTATGCACACAGCATCAAGAAATATCCAGCCAGGCTTGTTTCTTTCTTTTAATGGAAGGAATAGGAAATCAGGGGGGACAGATACACTTAAACCTGGCACCAATGGATTTTATTCTAACCAGGAGAAGAAACCATAAACTTGGCAGGAGTTTTAGTCAGTTTGGGAGTAAAAGTGATTAGCCAATGTGTTTATATGTATTTTGCAATATAGCTCCTTTAAACAATGATTGATTACTAACACAGCTCCTGACACAAACATTAGATAATACAACACAATCCGGCCCTGCACTAGGTGGACAGTGGGGGTCATGCTAACCTTGGGTGTGATTAGCAGCAAATGTATCTACTTTATGACACCAGAAAGTGTAAAAAAATGTTCCAATTTCCACCTCAAAAAATCACCTGTACTGTACCTACAATGGGGCATTTCTACAGGCGCCTAATTCTTTCAATGAGGTGAGGATTTTTTTTGCAATAAAAGCACCAAATGTTTCTTTGTAGCCCATCCTATAGAGTGTTGTTATTTCCAAAAATATCCTTACCTCATTGGAATAAAATCATTCACTTTCATTGTCTACCCAGGGATTGATTCAGTGTAGCAAGAGCATTTCTATTTTATTTTTCACCTTAAAGTGCACCTATACCCAGAGGGACGTTTGTGACGTCACCTTCCATCCCCAGCCAGTGCCCCAAAACAGCCTGTGTCTCTTTTACGGGGAGGCCGATTCATTAATAGCGCCAGGTAGCGACAGATGAGCGCCAGTAGCGTGATTTTCTCAGCGCCAGCTAGTATTCACTGTGCTTGGCCGGGGTTTGCTTGTTGACAGCGACTCAGTCGGTGTGCGGTAATGTTGAATACGGGCTTAGGGGTCGCTGTTTCACAGGTTCAGCGTTGTATGGGTGCGCCTGACAACAAATGGCCAGAGCGAACGGCTTGCTGCAGATTCATTAACAAAACACGCTCTGAATTTATTCGCGCTGTGAATTTCTTGTTTAAACCCCAGAGCGCTGGCGGCGATGGGTGTAAAATAGTTTTTAACCCCCAAACAACCATATTTTTTGATTGTAAAATTATACAAGTTTTTATAAACATTTTGTAATATCAATACATTAATATCAGACCTGTAATATCAATTCTGCACAAATTTTTTTTTTTTTTTACCTTAAAAAAAAATCCTAACATTGCAGAAGTGGTCACAGAATTTTTCACATTAAAAAAAAAAAAAAAAAACAATAGGAATTAATTATGATTAATTAAAGATTGCTCCATTGAAATGCATTGGACATCACCAGGGAGCGACAGGTCATACCTGTCGCTGTGATGGGATTAGCAGCGGCGCTGTTCGTTGCAGTCGGCTACATGATGAATCCCGCGCTAGGTGTCGCTCTCGCCGGTGCTAGCCTCATTTAGCGTGATAAATGCGTCATTGTGACCGCCGCCGAGCGTACTTGAGTCGGTAGCCGCCGTTAGCTGGCGGGACCTGGCGCTCGTCAGACACTACCTGGCGCTAGCCCTTGATAAATAAGGGCCTAAGGCTTTTCCCAGTATTCATAACAACAAAAAACTAGATGCAGTTGGCCATATTGCTCCCTGGTCGTGCAGTCCCGGCCCAGCGATGATGCGTTCAGTCACAGTACACATCGCTCAGCAATGGGGAGCAATGCAACCTTAGGCCCTTATTCATCAAGCGATAGCACCAGGTAGTGTCCGACGAGCGCCAGGTAGCGGCAGCTAACGGCGACTACCGACTCAAGTACACCCGGCGGCGGTCACAATGACGCATTTATCAAGCAAAATGAGGCTAGCGCCGGCGAGAGCGCCGGCTAGCGCGGCATTCATCATGAAGCCGCCTGGACCGAACAGCGCCGCTGCAAATTCCCTCACAGCGCCAGGTATGAGCTGTCGCTCCCTGGCGATGTCCAATGCATTTCAATGGAGCAATCTATAATTAATCATAATTAATTGGTATTAATTTTTTTTTATATTTTTTTAATGTCAAAAAATCGGAGACCACTTCTGCAATGTTAGGATTTATTTTTAAGTAAAAAAAAAAAATTAAAAAAATATGTGCAGAATTGATCTAACAGGTCTGAGATTAATGTATTCATATTACAAAATGATTCTAAAAACATGTATAATGTTACATTAAAAAAAATATGGTTGTTTAGGGGTTAAAAACTAGTTAATACACATCGCCGCCAGCGCTCTGGGGTTTAAACAAGGAATGGACAGCGACAGCACATTTGGAGCGTGATTTGTTGATGAATATGAAGCTAGCCGTTCGCTCTGGCCATTCGTTGTCAGGCGCTCACATACAACGCTGGACCTGTGAAACAGCGACCCCCCAGCCCGTATTCAACATTACTGCACACCGACTGACTCGCTGTCATCAAGCTAATGCCGGCCAAGCACAGCGAATACTGGCTGGCGCTGAAAAAATTACGCTACAGTCGCTCATCTGTCGCTACCTGGCGCTATTGATGAATCGGCCTCCCCGCTGCCATAAGGGTTGATTCGGCACTATGAGAATTTTTTTCCCCGTATTTTTTTGTGATGTCTTGATGTTTTTCCTCAGTGCAATTCAGCACCATGTGTAGCTGTGCAAAACATGCTGAATTGCACAGTGGGAAAGAAATCTAGATTACATTTTTTCTCACATTTTATAAAGGTTTTTCCTTGGTGCAATTCAGCGCTATATTTAGCTGTGCAAATTATTTAAAAATGAGCACAGCTAAAATGGTGCCAAATTGCACTATGGAAAAAATTATAAAAATGTTTGATTAAAAAAAAAAAGCCCTAATGTGACAGTTTAGTTAGTGACTGTAACTGAACTAATTAGCATATGGCTGTTCCTCATTACTACACCTTTTTTTTTTTATTTATCTACCACTTTACATTCATGTCACCAAATGCTCGCCGTGTACTGTATAACTCCTTGCATGTAGATACATATATACATATATACGGTACTTGGCGAAGTAAAAATGAATCTGAATCATTGTTTATTCCCTGTATATATATTTTTTCTTTTTTTAGTCCACTGCGGCTGGCTGAGATGCATAGCAGGGGATCTGCGCTTAGCTACCTGTGAGTTGCTGTATTTTCCATACTACCTGGATGAAATTAGTGCAACAAAGAGCCTTGCTAAATTGCATTAAAATCATTGCTGCAAATCCATACTTTATGATTCTGAAAGTTAGAAAATATCATCTGCATATAGCTCCTGTTTAATCAGTTACACAAATCAGCATTCCAGAGGTAGAATTATGTGTGATTTGCTAATTGATGTTTTTCCAGTTCCTAAACATACATATGGTGCAGCTCTTTGCAATTAAAATGCTAATTCATTTTATTATAAATACCCGTTTCTTAAATAGGAACAACAACCCCTGTATAATAGGACTATATATGGTGGTCTATGGGGTCGATTCAGTGCCAGGTGAGAAAACGCACTCCTTTTTTTAGGAGAGAAATTTGCCATTCACTTTTATTGTCTACCCTGGGGCTGATTCAACACCTGGAGGCTAATTTAAGACTAGCGCCACGTATTGCCATGTGACTGTCTATGTAGCGGAGCTTAGAGCGTCCGCAAGTGGTCGTTGCAAGCACGTGTATGGCACTGTGACCTAACATAACAGACAAGTGGCGCTGTACTATCCTGGCCGGCATTGATGAATGTGATGTGTGGTGGGCGCTGTAGAAGCGTTCTCCCTGAATGACTGCAGAGCCAATTGAGAATGCTAGGTGGTGTTCCGAGGTCAAAGCGCCCAAGACTACGCTACATCTAACAACAGGACAACGCTGAAGCGAACGATAGGTAGCGCCAGTTAAGTGCGTCCAGCACTCAGGACGGAACCAAAACCAGCGCTGGTGCTCTAAAACTGGGCGCACTAGCGTCAAGAGCCAGAAGATATGTGATACAAATCTGTTTCTAAACACAAACACCAGAACCAGAGCGAAAACATACGGAATGACATTGTAACAATGACACTGCAATAGCAGACCAGCACATACAATTCTGGATTAAAAAAATCACAATAAAAGTGTTATGCAATGATTTTAACTTAAAATGTAGAACACTGTTTATACACAACCAAAAAAAAACACCATTGAAATGTATGGGAGAGCGCTACTGAGCGACAGGTACTACTACATGGTGCTGCTGAACACACAGCAATGGCGCTTTACACTGAGCCACCACTAGAAACACATGTGACGCTACATGACGCTATTAGATGCGCTCACTAGCAGCAGGCAGCGTCTGCTGCTGTACGCAAAACCACATTTATGAAAACGAATCTGTTGAGCAACTCTAACAGCGCCATGTAGCGTCCACCGGCGCTCTAGCTTCCAGTGCGCCAGGTATTTCCTTTGCTCACTGTTGCTCTCCCATACATTTCAATGGCCGTTCATTTCCTTGTGTCTAAACAGCGTGTTTGACATTTTTTATTTGTTTTTTTTGCTCAAATCATTGTGTGGCTGCAAACACTTTTATAGTTTTTTTTTTAATCACACAGCGTCTGGTGCTCTATGCTACAGCGCCCAGCTTTAGAGCACCGATGCTGTGTGTCCTTTTTTGATAAGTAAGATTTGTACTGGTGTTAGACCGCTCCCAACATACATCGTATTCATCAGTGCCGGCCAGGTTACTACAACAAGCTCTTTTACAGCGCCTGATACACGCTCACAGCGTCTACTAGTGGTCGCTCTAAGCGCCGCTATACAGACTGTCATCTGCTGATAGTAGTGAATCAGCCTCCACCTTTTCCCTGAGGCTCATGCAACATCTTGGACACACCCGTAGCTAGAGGCTCTATTCAGATTTTCCTGCCGCTATGAGCTCAGAGAAGCAATGAAAATCTGATGTGTGCCCCTGATTGGCTGAGCGTCTCGTACATACACAATGTATTAGTCATCCAGCCTGTTACTGGTATAATAGTTATCATTGCTGCAGTTGTACAGTATTCTGGCCTTACAGAAAAGACCCCTTTAGGCTACAAGGCAGGTATTAGCCTAACCAACCCGTGAAGGGTATGATCTGCCTTACTGCTTTTCAGTTTGAATTCCAGAGCCTTCTACTCCTTCAGACTCACTTCCTCCACAGCAGCATTTATTTTCATTCTGGTTGAACATCTCTGCATTGTGTGATTGAAGTTTAAAGAACCATTTATATTATTGATGAATATAGGACTGTATATGAATAGTGGATATTCAGAATTAACAATACTCTATAGTTTGTGTTTGTATCCTGACTGAGCAGAACTTGTTCTGGTACAGCGTGAATGAAGGACCTTCTTTTCAGTCGTTGTTTACTAAAATAATGCAAGATTTACAAAAACAGCGTACAATTGTCTTATAGATAAAACAGGAATCATAGGCAATAACAAGAAATCCCCTTATATAAAGCATACAGATGCTGTGTCGGCTGTTTTTGGCCATGATCTGTCAAGCTTTTCCTCTATTTGTCAGGGCTCATTATTTGGAAAAGCTTTTAAAAACATTATCAAGGAGACGCGTGTTCCAAACCTGGTAGGTTTTATGGAACATTAGTGTATGCTGTGTGCTGGAAACCTTTGCCGAAACATTTGCTAACACTGAATGGGTAATAGCACAGCGTCTATGCTGTGTTGCCTTCACTTAGAATAATTTTTTTCATTTAGATCAAAACTGTTTTTGCAAGTATTTATAAAACTAGACAGATAAATGCCGAATTACTGATCTGCTGTCTAATTTATTTAGTGGCTGCGACAGACATCCTGGGAGGATAAAAAATCACCTGTTGAGATGAATCTAGTACTTGTCAGCAGTCACCAATGTGTCTTGTCCTATTTGTTCATATTGACCTCTAAGAGAGCTTCTTAACAGTTGCATGCCACTGCTTCCCCAGGACAAAACAAGGGGTGATTGATCTCCTGTTCAGGGGATTCAGGGACTACTCAGTGGTCATCCCCTACTAACCTCAAAAGAGCTTATTCTGCTTCTGGAAGGTGGGCAAAGTGCACCGTTTAACATCTTTCTGGTGGCTATAGCAACAGTTTTGGAGCACCAGCATCTGTGTCTTTTTTGACGCTGCTGACAGAATTGCACTGGAAGTCTCAGCGCCGATTATTCCATTAGGTATTGGCCAGCTTGTGTCAGCGCCTGTTGGACCTGACTGCTGATTCTACTGGCGCCAGTGAGCGCCATCTTTTTGGCGCTGCACTGCATATTTATTCATTTTTGCCACCTGAAAAGGTTGGCTGGTCAGCATTTTATCATTACAGTTACAGAATTGCCAGGTGATCTATCCTGATTGGCTGGCATCACCCAGCAATCTAGTGACATGCATCATGGGATCACCAGAGAGGTACAAATACTCTCCTGTATGAGAATGCTTTCCTGAGGGTTTTACACACAGCCTTCCTAATCAGGGTACCCCAGTAAAAAGGAGCAAAACCTAGGTGCGTGGGGCTGATTTTGTTCTTTTTCAACCGGGGGTGTCCTGATTTGGAATGCCTCTGCATGAGAAACCATTGGGTCTGCAAGATCTCTTACCTCTTTTCACACTCCTATGGTGCATGTGTTGGCTTCCAGCTAATCTGAAGAGGTAAGTGATGAGTGGTGGGGAGCAGGTGTCAGGTAAGCAGGAATCTCATATCCACTGAAATGTTCTGATCTGAGGTCTAATAGAGAGTCCACAAATGAGGACTGCATTATTATCGGTCACCCGTAATTTCTTGTGGCTCCTAATCCCAGGGCAGATGAAGATATAAGAGATGGATTCCAATGGCTTCCATCATGGCAAACTAAAATAAAAAAAAAAAAAATATATATATATATATATATATATATATATATATATATATATATATTAATGTTAATTTCTATGTCAATCCTGGGTACTGCGACAAACGGTCAGTTTTCATTTTTAAATTAGACTTGCCAAACCTTTAATGTTGTGTTGTAAATTCGGTTATGTTGTTTGGAACAGAAGTAAGCTCAGAAATGTGAACACAGTGGGAGAAATATCCCTTTATCAGAGAACCAAGACAAATCACAAATCAAATCGAAATATACCAGAGCTGTTTCCTCCCGGGATTCCAGCTATAGTAAATCCAACAGAAGTGTTTAAAAATGAATGCCTTAGAAGCGGTTGCAATGGACCCAATATTTTTTTGATTTATAAATGCAGAAAAAAATCACTCTCAGATAATGCTTTGGATGTACAGGATTTGCTAGTTCTCAGCTATTTGTGGTGTTTTATTTTGCATTTTCTTAAATAAGGCCTTAGAGTCCACTGAAGTGTCTCCCTAAAGCTTCGTAAATGAGTTAAGTAAAAGTGGTAGTAATGTAAAAGCTGTTACACTGGATATACTGGATATACCGTACTTGGAGAAAGTGCTGTAGTGATTGACTCTTTGACAGTCATACCGAACAAAGACGTTGTGGCGTAGATGTATAGACAGATAGTCACAGTTTCATGTAGGTCAAGTGCAGTGAAATTCCAGAGGTAAAGAGAAGTCAGAGTGGAAAGTTAAAGGCACAAGAGCATTGGGAGTGGATGGCGGAGATAAAAAGGCAGCTAGCAAGTGAAAATGCCTTGGGGTATATAAATGACAGCATAATGAGGGGAAAAAGGCACTCTGCTTTTCTGATAGAGAAATATATGTTGCATTTCCAAGAATGCCTTGATAATAGCAGTGGTTTTAATTATTTTGTATTGGACTTAACAAAAATATAAATGTAACATTGTTTGCTCCCATTTTTCATGAGGTGGACCTTTAAGATATAAGCGTTTTTTATGTACACAAAATGTCTTTTTTTTCTCCAATATTGTTCGCAATTTAAGATAATCCATCCACCTCACAGGTGTGGGCATATCAAGATAGACAGTATGATTATTGCACAGGTGTGCTTTAGCCTGGCCACAATAAAAGGTCGCTCTACAATGTGCAGTGTTACTGTATAGGGGGGCCCAGGGGACCAGAAAACCAGTCAGTATCTGGTGTGACCACCATTTTTCTTATGCAGTGCAACACATCTCCTTTACATATCAGGCTGTTGATTTTGGCCAGTGGAACGTTGGTCCACTCCTCTTCAGTGGCTATGCGAAGTTGCTGGATATTGGCAGGTCAGTTGGATACCCTCAGATGAGGGCGACAAGCATGCAGATGAGCTTTTCTGAGATCATTTCTGACAGTTTGTGCAGAACAGATTGCTGTCTGGGTGGCTGGTCTCAGAAGATCTTGGAGGTGAAGATGCTGCATGTGGAGGGAGGGCTGTTGGGGTTACACGTGGTCTGTGATTCCACTTTAAAGATGATTCCCTGGTCTGTTGGGGTTACACGTGGTCTGTGATTCCACTTTAAAGATGATTCCCTGGTCTGTTGGGGTTACACGTGGTCTGTGATTCCACTTTAAAGATGATTCCCTGGTCTGTTGGGGTTACACGTGGTCTGTGATTCCACTTTAAAGATGATTCCCTGGTCTGTTGGGGTTACACGTGGTCTGTGATTCCACTTTAAAGATGATTCCCTGGTCTGTTGAGGTTACACATGGTCTGTGATTCCACTTTAAAGATGATTCCCTCTCCCTGGCTCTAGCTGTGTGAAACCCTTGGCGCATTACCTCACTTAGCTGCTATTCGTTTTAGCTAGGTACCCATTCCAGGTATTTTGGAGGCCAGTAGTGTGCTCACTCTATTCAGTTTCTGAATGGAGCCAAGAGCACCGATTGGCTGCCTGCATGCATCTGTGATCTGGGAATGCCAGAAGCGTGAGTTTTACCTATGATCCGTGGGGATACATAAATGGTGAGTGGACCAAAACCCAGGTGAGTGAAATACCTGGGTTTTGGTCCACTTTTATGTGTATTTTGTTTGTGATAATCAAAAGGGTAAGAAGATCTGCATACTTTAAAAACATACACAAAGCTTTTGCTGGAGGCATACGTTAGAGGTGAATTAACTGTCTATAAATAATGGGAAACATGACTAACTCATTGAAAAACAGCCACACCTCACCTGGAGAAATCTTCCTCTGAATTAAATTTGATGCCTGTAATAAAAAAAAAAAAGAAAACTTTTGTAATTCACTTTTATGCCTTCCCACAGACCTCATACCTGGACTATAAGAGGAGTAAGAGGCCACCCTGCATACCTGCACCTAATCTCATAGCAGCAATCATAGTCCCAAAGCCTGGGCCCACCATATGTGTACGGCGGTGTGCAATGCTCCCAGCTTCAGATAGCGTGGCCCATGGAGAGCAATCACCATCACAGGAGCTGTTGAAGTTAAGCAGGGGAACCTTGTACTCCTCTGCCCTCATATGAGGTCTGTAAAGAACATAGACTTTCGTGTTACTGTCACAAGCCAACTGAGGTGTTGAGTAGTGATGGGCGAACCCAAACCACAATGTTCAGCCAGAAGTCTGTGTTCGATTTAGACATCGGGTCCCTATCGATTTCAATGGGGACCAGCTTCGTGTTCAGGTCCCCAAACCTGAACATTTATTCAAAGTTCGGCCGAAGTTGCCGGACCCGAACTTTGGTGGGTTTGCTCATCCCTAGAGGTGAGGTCTCCCACATTAGATGGAGAGCTTGCCTTATATAATAAATAACCTCACGATTGTCCCATCTAAAGTCTGAAAAAGCCCTGCTTGTCTAAAAATAATCCTGTTATTACAGCCTTCCATGTACATCAGTGTGAAATATAGGAAGTTGTTACTTGGTCCCTCAGGAAAACTAAGGCGAGAAAGAGAATATAGGAAGCTCTGAACAATGCCACATCTGTCACACTTATACTGAATATTGAGTAGATAGGCTTCCAGCAGTAACAGGTGTATGATTCTAAGGCTTTGTCTCAACTGTTCTTTGCTTTTGTTCTTACTTGTTATTTATTTATTTTTTTTTTGCAATCAGGGCAAGTAAAAAGCCTTTAGCTGTCAGCCCGAGACCAACCACCAGATAAGCATCTCATTATGACCAATCATGATATATACCCCTCCCTCCAATCAGCAAGGGCCTGCGACTCCAGCATGGGAGGGCATTGTGAGTCCTAACAAACCTAAATGCTGAGAGTGCATTTCCTTCTATGCAGATGGGAGCTCTGTGCGAGCTGCAGGAGGGTGGTAACCTGATTGCCCCATTTGTGTTTTATTGGCTTTGATATGTGTTAGAGAGTTCTGTGTATATCAAATATGTCTTCCTTGATAATTAAAGGGCAAATAGGCAACCCAGGAATAAAATGATATCAACACACAAAAGAAACATTTTGGAACTCACAGGCAAGATTCAGCATCGAATGAATATCCGTTTTTGGAAAGGTATTTTTTTTCTGAGGAGGGTTTAACGAAGATTTAGAGAAACAAAATGATACAAAGACACATAGGCCCTTATTCATCAAGCGATAGCGCCAGGTAGTGTCTGACGAGCGCCAGGTAGCGGCAGCTAACGGTGACTACCGACTCAAGTACGCCCGGCGGCGGTCACAATGACGCATTTATCAAGCAAAATGAGGCTAGCGCCGGCGAGAGCGACGGCTAGCGCGGCATTCATCATGAAGCCGCCTGGACCGAACAGCGCCGCTGCAAATTCCCTCACAGCGCCAGGTATGAGCTGTCGCTCCCTGGCGATGTCCAATGCATTTCAATGGAGCAATCTATAATTATTCATAATTAATTGGTATTAATTTTTTTTTTTTTTTTTTTTTAATGTCAAAAAATCGGAGACCACTTCTGCAATGTTAGGATTTATTTTTAAGTAAAAAAAAAACTTAAAAAAAATATGTGCAGAATTGATCTAACAGGTCTGAGATTAATGTATTCATATAACAAAATGATTCTAAAAACATGTATAATGTTACATTCAAAAAATATGGTTGTTTAGGGGTTAAAAACTAGTTAATACACATCGCCGCAAGCGCTCTGGGGTTTAAACAAGGAATGGACAGCGACAGCACATTCGGAGCGTGATTTGTTGATGAATATGAAGCTAGCCGTTCGCTCTGGCCATTCGTTGTCAGGCGCTCACATACAACGCTGAACCTGTGAAACAGCGACCCCCCAGCCCGTATTCAACATTACCGCACAGCGACTGAGTCGCTGTCATCAAGCTAATGCCGGCCAAGCACAGCGAATACTGGCTGACGCTGAAAAAATCACGCTACAGTCGCTCATCTGTCGCTACCTGGCGCTATTAATGAATCGGCCTCCCTGTCATAAACAGGGATTGATATAACTCTCCCCTCCCATTCCCATAGGCAGCGTGGCATCCCCCATACCATTCCCATAGGCAGCGTGGGCATCCCCCATCCCATTCCCATAGGCAGTGTGGCATTCCCCCATTCCATTCCCATAGGCAGTGTGGCATTCCCCCCTCCCATTCCCATAGGCAGTATGATATAACCCCCTCCCATTCCCATAAGAATTGTGGCATTCCCCCTTCCATTCCTATAGGCAGTGTGGCATTCCCCCACCCCATTCCTATAGGCAATGTGGGAACCCCCCTCCCATTCCCATAGGCAGTGTGGCATTCCCCGCTCCCATTTCTATAGACAGTGTGGAATCCCCCCCCATTCCCCATAGGCGGAATGGGGGGGGGGCTCCCGCTGTGTGGCAGCCGCCTAGCAATGCCGGAGTGCTGGGACATATGAGTTGACTTTTTTTTTCTTTTTTTTATATTCACCCCATAAGGCACATGCACATTTCCTCCCGCCCCTAAAAAAAGTGTCTTATGGGGCGAAAAATACGGTATGTAGATATGAAAGAATTAGGAGGACAGACTAGTTCTGCTTTAAATGCTTCCTTTCCTTCCTTGATCCCACATTCCATGCATGGGCCTCTGTCGGGATCCCTCTTTATACTTGCCAAGCCCAGCAGACTTGCCTTCCCGGAGGAACTTGGAATTCTATGGGGTGCTGCAAAGTGCATCTAAGTTCAGCTGCAGCCGTGGGAACGAGGTGAATTTCACACTGCTGGACATTCCAAGTCAGAATGTCCCTAGAAAAATCTCTTAAAAAAAGGCCAACTCATTTATATGAATTTTGTTCCACTTTAGTATAGCAGCTAATCAAAGAGTTTTCTTTTAAAGGGAGTCTGGATTAATTATACAGAAAGGAGTTAGTAACTGCAACCACAATCATTTTTTTGAAGGGATTTACCTGGCATCTTACCTGATGCCGATGCAGACCATAAATAAAATCCTGAGGCTCGTGTCAAGATGCCACCCCCTCTGTTATTGACAGGTTAGAAAGGAGCCATCTACACTGTGAGTCAAAGGAGCCGTCCACTGTAGAGCACACAGTATGCTTGTATGACTTAGCCCTACCACCCCCATCACAGATGACAGCACGTCTTGAAGTGACATTTGATTTTAGAATTACTCTGGCAATATAGCTTAATTTTCAAAAAGGACTAACAAATCAGAGCATTGCCATGTGTAGCCCTACACAATGGGAATACTTCTGAGTGTGTCAGGGGAATCACTTTAAAGTAGCTACAGTGCCCCTGGTGGCTTCTGAATATTTTATTGTCTATTTTCCATAGAACAGTACAGTTTATCATAGGAAAGTAAGTAAAAGCTGTGCATTGAAGCGGGGAGCATAAGCATTTTTCTTGCCATTTTAAGACACATACATGCTAGATTTGCTGGCTATTTATACAATAGAATGTCATATAAATTAAGTACTACACAAGTCACCCAAACGGATCATCTAGAAAAAGCACTTATATAAACTTCCCTATGCACTAACCAGCTTTTGAATTGAACTGAATTTTTGAAAGCGCATTTTTCTGTGCAAAATGAGGTCTTAAAAAGGATGAAAACACACAGAGATCAGCCCTGGTAGCTATAAGATTCCGGGGCCGTTTGATTCCCTCCCACCGGGGCATCCAGAATCGGGATTCTCCAGCTGTGTTAAACCCCCCAGGTCGCCCATAAACTAACCTCCTTTACCGGTCCAATGGCGCAAGCACAAGCATGGCCGGCGCTGGCACACTCCTTGTTAGAGGGTAGCGGGGGATGCATCCAGCAGCGCACTTGGATCTGCTCGTGTTAGACGAGCTCCTAGATGAAGAGGCTAAACCGGATCCAAGTGCACTGATTGGACGAGGCATGAGTCGTAGGACCTGGAAGAGGTGAGTTTGTTCGGGCGACCTGGGGGGGTTTCATACAACAGACTAAAACCCAGGATAGTCAAAATACTGGGTTTTTATCCACTTTAAAGTGGACCAATCACCAGAAATGTCACTATCCTGGTGATTGGTCTCTGGCCCAGGGGACACCCCCCCTGTGTGAAACCCCCCAGATTGCTCACTTTCACTAACCTTCCCTTGTACCCATGGTGCAAGCGTGGGCAATCGTCTAATCGGCCACTGAATTAAACTTTAAACAGCAAAGGAGCGCCTGCAGCTGCATCCCCGGCTTCCCTGTGCAGTGCGCCCTCCCATGAGCCCCACCTATCTAAATGGCTGGGCGTGGGGAGCGTGCACAGCTGCAGAGAAGCCTGGGGGGTTTCACGCAGAGGGGCATCCGGTGTAGGATGCCCCTTGGGCAGGCCAGCGGCCAGTCCTGGAATCTTTTAGATTGCAGGCCGGCCGCAGGGAGTGATTGGTTCACTTTAAAGGTACTGAGCTGATCTAGCATTTTTTTCTTTTGTTACTATTGGCAACGTACACCAAATGCAGACTTGGTGTACGTTGCCAATAGCAACAGATTGCAGATAGTTGCACAGAACACTGCTGCTCTCTCACCTCAACAGTGGCCAGACCCGAAGTGTTCTGTGTGTACAGGACTAACTTTTCTATTCTTGGTATACAAACTTGGTATACGTTGCCAATAGCAACCAACTGCGGCCTGTGAAAACTGCTTCCATTAAACAAACATGCGCACACAATATATAAAAATAAAAATTCAAAATTAGCTCAGCACCTTGAGCATATCCTTTTGGCACAAACATATATATATATATATATATATATATATATATATATATATATTTATATATATATATATATACTTTCAAAAGTTCCATTGAAAGTGGACTTACCCTTTAAAGACTTTAATACTTCCTAATATTTGTTCATCTTTTTTAAATCCTTAAAAAAAAAGTGTTTGAAAGCCATTTGCTGATGTCTTGTTTCTATTCATTTGTGTTTTACTTATGGTGACTGTACACTATAAAGTGTTGTTTTGGAGCCTAATGTTTTAGTATTCCTGTGATGCATCTGGTGATGTGCTTTATGGCTGTTTTCTTTGTTACATGCCTTATTTGTGCCGGAGTAAGCTTAATCCCAGGAAAAGATCCAGAACTCTTCGGCTGGCTTTGATTTATGCCTTTCAATGTAATGCACAGTGTTCTATGGTCTTTTCAGCTTCAGACACTGCAATATTTTATCATTTCTACTTTTGTTTTTCGGGTCAAGATGGCAATCTAGATTTAGGGTTTATATTTTCAGACAAGCACTGGAGCTAGCAGTGAAGCGCGTATTGGCCTGTCACTTTATATTTATAAATACCCAGGGAAGGAAGTTCAAGCCAAATAAAATTCTGGAGATATATATATTTCTTAACAACCCTACTCAAAAAATCACTAGTTAGGCAAGTGAATGTGAACTCTGGCAAAGCACTGTAATCTCTCATGCATTCGCTAAGATGTAGTCTGAAATAGCAGATTTCATCGGGATCATTTTCGCCGCTCTCTCCACGTACCATACATTACTGGGTAAGATCAAAAGCGCAAGAGGTGCGCTATAAATCTTAGATGTATTTTCTTCCAGATATCAAAGCAGAATAATAGCTGTTGTTGGTACACACACAGTATATCCAGCAGCTGCATAGAAATTGGCAAATAATTTATTTTGCACTTTAGTAAAAATAGAATTGAAACACTTCCGTGGCTGAACATTGACTTACGTGACCAGGGCCGGATTAATTGTGTTGGAGGCCCCAGATACAGTATTTTTTTCCTTTTAGAATAATAGTCCAGACAAGTAAGTGAATGGTGGCTTAATGGCACCTACCTACTTACTGGAATGTTAGATCGATTCACATGTGCGTGTTCATGCTGCTTGGGAACTCCTGCTTTGCCATTCTAGGCAGGGCGGGGAAGCAGTCGCCCAGCTGGTCCAGCAGAAAACAGTTCCTTGCATTGAGCTGCCAGTGGCTGTGCTTGGTGGCTTATGTGCAGTGAGCCGCCGCCAATTGACAGCTCTGCACCCACCCATCACTGTAGCGTTGCTGGCTGCTCTAGACTCTCCATCCTGCCCTGTGGTGGTCTTTGGCTGCAGGTTTGCAAAAACAAAAAAAGGCTTGCCCAGGCATGTAGTGGGCTCCCACTGCTGCAGTTAGCTTTGTTGCCGGCCCCGCGGCCCGTCAGTCCAAAGACTAAAAAAACTCCTTGACTAAACAATGACCCAAAGGTCAATGGTGGAGGCCCCCTTTATTGGTAGACACCTTTTCCTGCCCAGGAGACTCCCCCAAACTGAAACAGCCCTTTAGAAGATTTTCAGATAAAATACTACTGCTATGCACACCTTGCAGTTTTTCAAGGAAATACATCTTTCTAGGTGTACCAGGCTTGTTGACATGGGCACAGTTTTCGGGAAGTAATCCCTCGATTAGGTTTTGGTTGCACAGGGTTCCCTAAAAAAAGACTAAAAAAGAAAAATCAAAGCCACATTTTCCTAAAGCAACAATATGTAAGAAAAAGCACGGTAAATCTGAAAAAGCAAGTTTGTCCAAACGGAACAATACCCAACATGCATGGGTACTGTTAAGAGAAGAGTTGCCAAACACCCCAAAGTAAAGCATACATGTAATTGCGGGTAATTTTACTTGAAAATTTCAGATCTGCAGGGCTAAAAAAGCTGCTGAACTAGACCATAACCCAAAGGTTGGTGGAGGCCCCCGTTGCAGGGCAAGTGGTGGAGGCCCCGGGGTGCACACTCCTTGCACCCTCCTCATAATCCGGCCCTGTACATAACGCTTTGCTTTCGTTATGACCTGCAATATAGCTAATTCTTTTAGACTTCTTTCTGGGGAATGTCTAATGATGAGGCCAGCCTGAAACTCATGGACTAAGCATAGGTTGGGGTCTAAACTAACTTGTCAGGGAAATGTTATTAACTGAAACAATGAGCAAAGGAAAAGGTGAAAAAAATGTATATGCCGCTGGAATATACAGTTTTTATACCCAAAGTTTTGACTCCAACTAAATTGATGCTAATAATACCTTCTTGGCATGTTTAAAGGGGTTGTCTAGGCAAAGGGTTAACTAGAGTGATTACTTGTTTGTTTGTGTCAGGACCTGAGGATCTGTGTTTCTTATCAATCGCTGTTTTAAATTTCCTTTTATTCAGCGATATATTTCTCCCATTGCTTGACTGTGTGGTTCAGGGAATGCCTGATTTTGTCACCTTCTGTTGCCATTTTCACTATTTTGCACTATACATGTTTAACTGTGATTTTTGAAGGGATTCCCAGGGATTTTCCAGGTAAATTATATACTGTTTTCAGCAGAGTCTGGGCTTTAATTTAAAATGTCTTTTTCTTTTTTCAATAAAATCATATTGCGTGTAAAAGCCCCATTTCTCCTGGTTACAGCCATACCACATATGTATTGGTATTGGTCTCCTGCCCAGGAGCGCTGAAACAGCACTTTAGGAGATTTTCAGATAAAAATACAACTGCTATGCCCACTTTGCAGTTTTTCAAGACTCAAGTAGCTGGCACTAAATCGGAACACAACCTGGAAAATTGACTCATTGGTTTGATGTTCTGTAAAACTCCCCAATGAGCAAAAGGAGGGTCTTATTAGAGTGGAATACTTTAAGTATTACTGTGTGCATCCTAACCTAGGACAATATGTCCTGCAATAACTGTAGTCCTAAACGGTATGTACAGTTTAAACAGTAGCAGCAGTTCTCCTCTCACAACAAGTTTCCCATACTGTGCTGTTGCTGAAGCAAGAGACAATAAAATTGAACTGATGCATCTACAGAGAAGGCATGCGGCACAAAGCCAGACTTAGAAGAGTAGTCAGATGGTGAAACTTCAAGGTTATTTCTGGATTCAAATAAGTGAATATCCTTTTTGTGCTCAATTGAATTTGTTGTGTTGGATTTTTCTTGTGGCTCTGGCAAGCACTCTTCACTGAGAAGATATTTGAATGGACCAGGAACTTAGGGAATACCTGCAGAATCACAAAAGCAAATTTGTGTTTGTGCACTGGTGGTGGATGTGACAGTTTTTCTCATTGGTTGTTTTTTCTCATACACCAGGTAGGGGGTTTTTAACCCTTAAAAATCCCCCCCCCAAAAAATGGGGTCCCGCCCCCGGGAGGGGGGACCCTATGTCGTTTTTTCTTTTTTAATTAACCCTTTATGTTCTGTCACCCAGCAGCTATAAAAGGCTTCCAGCAGGTGAGCAGAAGCCAGTGATTGCCGAGGGACACAGTGCTCCAGGATGGATGGGAGGTAAGTATTAAAAAAAAAAAAAAATGTTTTTTTTTACATTTAACCCCTTGTGAACTGGTAAGGGGTCCATGAGATCCCTACACCAGTTCACAAGGCTGGGGGCTGGCAAGTCACCTGTGGCTAGCGGGTGACTTACCATTAACCCCCAGCACCCCCATTACCTGCCTCCCCAAAGCTCAGGGGGGGGCAGAAGAGCCCGTGGCCATGGGCTATGTGGGCTTTTGTGGCCCCTGCGCCCTGTTCCTACAAGCCCTGCATAGCTGGTCCCGGGCTGGTTACTTCGGGTAAGGGGGACCCCATGTCAATTTTTTTCTTTATTTTTAAGGGTTTTTAACCCTTAAAAATCCCCCCCCAAAATGGGGTCCCCCCCCCCGGGAGGGGGGACTCTATGTCATTTTTTTTCTCGATTTAACCCTTTGTATTGTGGATGGTAGTTGTATTTTATTTGTAAATGTTATAAAGTACTTGTTTCAGTTAGGGGGGTCTCTTGGGCAGGAACGGGGGGCTACCGATAAATATGTGGTACCGTTCTAATCGGTAGAAATGGAGCTTTCACATACAATATGGTTTTCTTTAATAAAATACATTTTTTATTTAAAATAAAGGAGTCAATTTTCTAAAAAATGTTTTTATTTATTTATTTATTTTTACTTAATAATATTGTTAAAAACAGAATAACATTTACAAACAAGACATTTCATGTTAAAGCCTAAACTCTGCTGCAAAAATATATATATATATAATTTTCCGGAAAATTCCAGCAAAACTGGCGCAAAGCATGGCGCAAAATGGGGAAAAATGACCTGTCAACAGAGGGTGACAAAATCTCAAGTAGGCTGACAATTAAAAGGGTTACTAGTACCTCTGCATGTTGGATATTGTTCTGTTCGGGGGACCTTGCGCTTTCAGACTTAGCTTGTTTTTTCTTGTTTGCATATTTATATTTTAGGAAAAGGTGTTTTTTATTCAGCTTTTTTATACATTTTTTTGGGAAACTATGCGCAAACAAAGAATTCTTTGAGGGATTAATTCCAGAAAGATGAGCCCACTACAACAAGCTGGGTACGCTTAGAAAGCTTAATATGTGTATTTTCAGGGAATATATGGTTTATGGGGGATATTCCAAATGTAAAGGGTTGTTTTGGTTGAAAAAAATTGCAGAGCTGAAATTTTCAAGTAAAATTACCTTTACGCACATGCTTTACTTTGGGGTGTTTGGCGACTCTTCCCTTGACAGTAGCAATGCATGTTGGGTATCGTTCTGTTCGGGGGATGTTGCTTTTTCAGATTGAACTTGATTAAAGCTAGAAAGCTTGAGGTGTGTACTTCCAAAGAATATATATTTTTGGGGGTATTTCAAATGTAAAGGGTTGTTTTTCTAGAAAAACTGCAAGGGGCGCATAGCGCATAGCATAGTTGTATTTTATCTGAAAATCCCCTAAAGCGCTGTTTCAGTTCGGGGGAGTCTTCTGGGCAGGAAAGGGTATCTAACAATACATAAGTGGTACCGCTGTAACCGGGAGAAATTGGGATTTCACACGCAATAAGATTTTATTGACAAACTTCCATTTTTTATTACAAAAAACACTACAAATTGTAAAAAATAGATTTTTTTTTATTTTTTTGCACATATTTCACCCAAAAAAAATTACAAACAAGACATTTCATGTTAAACTCAGACTCTGCTGAAAAAAACAATATATAATTTTCCTGGGAAATCCCTGGAAATCCCTTAAAAAATCACATTTGAACATGGGGAGCGCAAAATAGTGCAAAATAGTCTGGCAACAAAGGCTGGCACTTAAAGGGTTAAAAATCATCCTACCTGAATCTACTGCAATCCAAGATTGCATCTCATGGAGTGTCAGACAGCCTGCAGACAGGAAGTGACCCCAGCTCTGCTTTGTCTGTGCAAAGCACAGCTATAACCCCCCCCTGCACTTAACTCCCCCCCCACTCTCCTCAGTGATGCCTCTGAGGCAAGATGGCAGCGCCATATCCTTGAGTCCTGAACCAAGTTACAGCCCAGATGATAAGGAATAGTTTTTAAGTGTTTGGGCTTTTAATTACATTATGCTGAAGGTCTGCTTTAAGATAAAAGGCACTTTGTCTAAGACTACAGGGGATTGCCCCTTAAATACACTTCTGCAGTTCCTCACTTACTGCCCCACATGGTTGCCAACAGCCACTGGGGTTTGTCAGAAGCCCCTGCACATAACCTAGCATCAAACCTGAGGTCAGACAGAGGTACCCACATGCAGAAGTGTTCCCTAGCCATTGGCTGCCAGTTCACTGTCCCATATTGGGGGGAGTGAGTGGGCAGGGGTTGGAGCGAGTGGCTAAACCAGACGCGGGGGACCATGGCGCCCTTTGCAATGGCACACTTCGCAAGTTGTTTTTAAGAAGAAGCTAAATGATAGAGCAAGAGGACACAACCTGAAGCTACTCGGGAAGAAAATCAAGAACAATGTCGGAAAATATTTTTTTACTGAAAGAGTAGTCGATGCTGTGAACAAACGTCAAGCAGTGGTAGTTGAATCAACAGTAAATGAATTTAAACATGACTCTGATAAGCATACATCTATCCTAAGATATAGGGAACATAAGGGCAGACTAGATGGACTATCTGGCCCTCTTGCCATCAATCTTCTATGTTCCTAAAAATGCAGACAATCCATTTTTGTTGTGGTACACGTATATATTGATATGACTGATATTTGCGCAAATACAAGTCATGTAAGCCTGATGTTTTTTTGTTTCACATTAAATGGCATTTGTACCATCTCCATGTATTGCCCTTTCAGTACGGCCCTGGCTGCAATAATTCTTTTAGCAGCTTAGAAGGAGATGCCTTAGCATCCGTATGAGAAATCCACAAGTCCTTTTAAATGGCAGCATCGCAGGCATCATGTTCATCCACCATGGTTTTGGCTCTAACATTTTTCACAATAATATGAATTGGATGTGAAAATGCTTCTCTCCTTTTGTTTCCCTAACTAGTGATGCATGTCAGCAGTTCACATGCAGTCTCACTGTTAACGTGATTGAGGCAGATTGCTCCAGTATAAACAACATAATAGTCGAAGAGTGCAATGCATAGATTTAAATCATTCATTGGATCACTGTGCCGTACTTATTTATTTAAGAGTTGCATTCCCAAAATAGATTAACATTATTTGTCTCTTGCCAGTTACGAAGTTTCAGGTGTAATAGGAAAGGATGTCTCCAAGAACTAGTCTTCAAGATTTATTTCTAAATTTGGCTCATTGAAAACTGTAAAAAGAGCACAGCGTAATGTGAAATCCTCCTCCAGATCAGGCAATGGAAAACTGTTGTGCGAGTATGTGGCTGGCAGTGCCTTGTTGATGATAGACACATGTACACGCACAATAGCTCCGTAATTATGTGCAAAGTATAAATACAGTATGTAACACAATACACTATTGTAAGGGTACTTTTAGAGGAAAATCTTAGTTTAAGTGTTTAAGTCAAGCAAAAATCAGCTCATAGCAAAATTATACAGGAAGAGTGATTAATAACCAGCATAAACCATAAAGTGCCTAAAGTAAACACTTTCACTGACGCTGTGCTTTAGTCCTGACACCGGCACCTACTGTAGACTTTCTGGTCATTATTGACCGAATGGGACGATGACAAGACCAGTGCGCCAGGGATGATTCAGAGCATGCAGAGCAGCTGTTGGAGGAATATCTATGGTGTTGCTCTTGAAGCCAAAAGCTGTTTCCTTAAATTACAAGGAAAGAGCTTATTGGGTATTGTAGGTGCCTATCACACACATAGCTTATCAGTGTTTAACGGACATCGGTAATGAGCAATAACTATTTTTCTTGTAATTTTAAGGAAAGGAGTAGTTGAGTTGTTCAGAGCAGTCACATGGGGGGTAATCAGTGAGTGTGAGTGGCAGCTAGCTCCTACCTGCTTAGAGGGGGGTCTACAGAGAGCCTGTGACATCACAGTCCCTGCACAGTCAGTAACAGGGCACAACTGGAAGTTTTAACATACTCTTTCCTGGTTCTTGAGCCACCAGGCCCACAACTACTCTTACTACCAATATTAGGCTGGAACAATGGGTAACGGAAGCCACAGCACACACTCCAACGACTTCACACTCCTCTAAAAGGATTCTGCATGATGTGGCTTCTGTTCCCTCTTCGCACAGAAGTTATATATTTATATTGTATAGCCACTTTAGGGAATGACCCATGTTAGGCCATGTAGTAGAATTAAAGTGAACCAAAACCTGACCTATTACCTATAAGCTGTTACGTCTGGTTAAAGACCTACCCGTGGGGCGTCCTGCTGTATAAAACCCAGGTGGTTGGCCAATATACTTGTGTTTTTTTATTTGGTGTGTTTTGTAGGTGGAGGCAGTAGGAAGTAGTCACCCTCTTTAACACTTGGAGATGCACTCAATTACAGCGCAGTTCACCAAAGTGTGCCTTGATTATTAGAGTGTTTTGGTGCCTCTGTAGTTTTCTGGCCATTAGAGAGAGGCTGTCATCTGGTGACAAGTGTGGTAGCAGGACACTCCAGCAGTGGAGGACCCACGAAAGACCCTGGGCTCTGGAAGAACCTGAAGTAGTGCCTGCAGCAGTGCCCATCTGGCAGCAGTGGCTCCAGTGGGTACTAGTGTTGGAGTTAGAAAGCATGTAATGTGCAATAGATGAGCTTTACCTGTGCTGCCCTTTCTATGGCCTGCTTTGTGGTTATGTTTCAGGGCAAATGTTGCATGCAGTGTTTCCCAAAATGCGTCGCAAGGCACCATATAAATGTGAAAGTGCAGGGATATGATCTACACAGCAAAGCAAGTGTTGAGAGCAGGAATGCCGCCAAAAACCTGCACATGCCCTGTAGGACCCAGATTTAAGTCTAGTAGACAAAGAAAACAGGGGTTTCAGGATGGGAAATTGTGTTTCATTCATCTTTCCTCTAAATCAAAACTTAAGGTACAAGCAACAATGAATCAAAAGATAGCACTAGATTAACAACGCCAGTGACCCTGAATGGACAACAGTGACAGCAGTGACCCCATTGTCTAATCCGGAGTAGGAAATTGCCCTATTTAACCATCTACGACTTACAAGCTTACTACCTGAATAGGCGCATGCTGTATTCTTCATTTCCCTGTAGGAATGCAAATTTTACAGACATTTTCTAACTACCTAGAAACACATTGCTACAGCTAGCAACAGGGATAATGACTAAAAATAACACCAAGAAGTGATATGCTAATAATGAATTTTGAATGATAATCAAATGTCATTTCTAAGTCAGGAAAAAGATTTAATCCCCCTTGTGCTTGAGGGGCATGTAAGGATTTACTTGTAACTGTCATTCATACCCCTCCAGCAGAATGTGAATTAAAAGTAAATTAATAATTAGATAACCACATAAAGTCTGTTTATAGCCTCTGGCTGTCATTTATTCATAATGGAGGGATATGGAGGTAACTCTAACAATGCATATGTCGGCTTACAGAGTCAGAAGTCCTCTACAAGCACCAAATCGCTGCCCTGGTTAGAGAAGACAGGATGGCAAAAACATCCAGAAGGTAGTTCCTATGCAGTGAGACATGCGGGGGATATTAGTAAAAAAAAATGTCTTTCCACATTGATACGATCTGGTCCGCTCCTCTGATTTAATGTTTTGTGACAGTAGAATAATCCCAATATTACTCAATGAATAATGTATATTTATGAAAAAGAATGGTTTTGTTGGAATATGTCAGGTTAGAATATTGGTTTGAATTTCTGAAATTTTAAATTCTGCTCTGTTCTGACTGAAAGGTTCTTGAGTACCACTGGTTGGGAACCCCTACCCCTGACCAGTTAACATAGACTTTTTGGTATTTCATTGGTTTGCATTTTCTGCAGTGTGCTCCCCACACAGGAAGTTATATGTTCCATCATTTGGGAACTTTTAAGACCTCACAGGGAAAGCTAGGGAACACTTCATTAAAATAAAAGAGAGAAAGTTACAGGAGTTACTAACATAAGAAACTCTTCAGGGAAACTGTTGAGTGCACGCCGGAGCGTGGAGGCCGGCGCCGCTCTCAGCTGTCATCAGAGGACGCGTCATCAGAGGGCGCGTCATCAGAGGGCGCCTGAGAGCGGCGCCGGCCTCCACGCTCCGACCATGCAGGTAAGTGTTTGCTTTTTAAACAAATGCCGGCATGGTGGGAGCGGGCAGGCCGGCGGCGGCCCGCTGACAGCTTAGCCGGCCTGCCCGCTGCCACCATGCCGGCATTTTTGCGGGCATGGTGGGAGCGGGCAGGCCGGCTACGCTGTCAGCGGGACGGCGGCGGCCCGCTGACAGGCGTAGCCGGCCTGCCCGCTCCCACCATGCCGCCATTTTTTTTTCAGATGAGCGATTCGTGAAAGTTCGATTCGGGCGAACCCAAATTTCTTGGGGAAATTCGGCGAATCGCCCGAATCGAACTTTCAAGAAGTTCGCTCATCTCTAGTCCTAGTGTAAAGATACATTTAGAGAATAGGTTTAGGCATGAGATTAGGCTAACTCCATAGATGCTGTGCTAAATCCAAATTTTTTGGAAACTTTTGGGGTGCAAATAGATATTGCACTCTGCTTTTGTAACATATGTGCTACCCTTTCCACATTCCCTTTGTGTATAGTGATGACTGGTCAATAGCTTTGATATAGGTCAGAATTTGACACAAATTGTGCTGATTCATGTTCGTTTGATGTAAACATAAATCTGGTGAAATTCGGCAACTTTTGTCCAGCTCTATTTTAATTTTAAAAAGACTTTTGATTTCAGTAATTTATTTTTAGATGATGCCAGATGTCATGAAGTTTCCTTAGAGTTGTAAAAATATTTTTAGGCAATGTATAAATATATATATATATATATATATATATATATATATATGAATGAGTTGTATTTTTCACCATATATTACTGTCACTGTTTACTACTACTACTACTTTTATTGTTACAATGAATGTAGTTTAGAGGTAAATGAGGATTCTTATGTTATTTTAAAAATACATGCTTTACTTTAAATGGAATTCTAACTATATACAAATGCTTAATCAAGTTAACAGTCAAACTTTGAAATCAAGCTAGCTTACCTGATGCACTGTCAGTCAGTCCCATGCTGTTTATTTGCTTTGGTCACAGGAGGGAAGAGAAATTTCTACTTTCACTTTTCTGCCCCCAGCACTTCCCCCCGATCCTGACCACAAATTGACGCCAGAGGCGACACCCCCTCTCTTGATGGTAGACTAGAATAGAGCCCAATGCAATGCATACAGGGTGCAATGCCACTCCTATCACAGAGGACAGCACAACTTGATGTGAAACTTACTGAATTAATTTGTCAATACAGGAAAAATATTGACATGTTTAGCCCTAGGCAATGGAAATACTTCTGAATGTGACAATCATTTTAAAGTGGTATTCTTTTTAGCTCAAAAAAGACTTGGTTAAGGCAACCTGTAATTCACAAATTCAAATATTGTTGAAGAATCCCCCATAGATGTGAATGTTATTCAGATCTAAGTGCTGCTGAACCAGAATATTGCATCCAAGTTTTATTCCTGCAACACTGCTTATCAGCCAAATTCTTAAAGGAGCCACAGCACTCGACCCTGTTAGCTTGCAGGCCAGCCTATAATCTGTCTCTAAACTTGGTTAAAAACAGAGGACTCGGTCACACACATCTGCAGAAGTATGCTTAAGTTGCACCACTACGCCAAAGTGCCTCTGTGGGGTGCAGTCCTAACTCTAATCTCTGAGAGCCCATTTGGGACATACAGTGCAATAGATAAATTGGGAGCAGGCTTACCTGAGGTTGCCCTAAACCTCTCAAGTGCAAGCCATGGGGTGGAAGGGTCAAAGACCTTGCAATACAGCCTAGACCCCACACACCATGTGCTTGCACAAATTATCAGCCAAATTCTCCCTAAACATTAAAATGTGACAGATGATTGGTCAAACAATTCTAGCCTGATATCTGTACCCAAGGTGTGCTGCAATATAGAAGGTTAACGCTTTAAAGGGAACCAGAATAGATAACACAGAAGGTTTGATATTACTGAGATACATTTACTGAAAGAATTTAGCTTCAAGAAAATGGGATTAAAGTCTGTGTGAGAAGCTGGGAGAACACACATCAAGATGAATTTGTCTCATGCAGTGACACAAACAAAATGAAAAATAGCAGTTTGGAATGTTTATGAATGTTTGCACATGCAACTTCACATCTCGCAGTGCCAGAAATGAGTTTGTGTTCCATGTACATAAAGGAAGAAGTTCTTTTCTATTGTATGATGCCAAAAAGCGTGGGACTGTGGCGTCATGCACATTGTGTTACTCTGTCTTCTCACTCTTATCTTTCAAAGCATAGATTCTTAGGAAAGTTAAAGCTACCTGCAAAAATTTAAAAAAGTATATTCATCTTTCATCGTCTCCTGCCAGTTCAGCACTCAGAAACGTTCCAGTTTGAGCTTGTCTCCCCCAAGGTCCAATGCATGTGCTCTGGCCACCCCCCCCCCATGTCAGTGAATGGAGTTACATGGGCACAGGGAGGAGCAATGGCTGACAGCGGCATTGGTCAGACACCCAAGGAGTTCTGGGGAGCGTGTGCTCTGTGGACATTTCAGCCTGGTGTACTAGCAGGAAGCTATTGTGGGAGAGCTACAGGTGTTAGCAGACCTTATTTATGTTTATGTTTGACTAGATGTCAACTCTAAATAAGGATCCCATCTGGGGATGTCATGAAACTCTTACAAAGAAGGTCATAAGTTTATTGATTTGTCTGGGGCTCGCATTCATCCTCAGTCAGTGTCCCTAATCTGCCGTATTCTTTTTTAGTTTTATACAGCAATACTTATCTCCAGTGAGGTGGGGATGTTTTTCACACAAAATATTGCATGTATCAGGGGTATACACTGCTGGAAATAAGGCTGAAATCATATATTAACATGCATTTTATTACAGCTGATGGCTTACGTCTTCTGGCTAGTTATAAGGATTACTGAACAGAGATTTTAGGCAATTTCGACTATGTGCCTCAGTTTTTTAGACGCAGTGTTGTCAGATATGATGGCCACTCTCATGGAGTTCTGCTATGTGGTTAAGCCCTCTCAAATAACTTAGGTCACTGATTGGCAAAGGGGGGTTAAGGGAGTAATTTCCCGCTGCATATTTGATTAGGTTTCAAAGTCTACTGATATAAACACACTGCCTGCTATTGTACTTGGGAATGGCCACATCCACTGGCTGGAAATATCAACCGTGAATGAAAATTCAAAATAAGTTTTCTCTGCTTAGTTTTTTTTTTTTTTTTTTAAGGAAAGGCAACTATTAGTAGCTTTTAGGGCTATGTGACTACATGGTCCATATAGTTGCCTGGATAAGCTGTGAGATTTTCCAAATGAAGGCACCCTCCTTTAAAAAATTAAAAGGGGGCCAATTCCCCTCCATCGGCTCCTATTTACCTTTTGGATGTTGCTACTGCCTGCTGCGGTGACACCCGGCTGCTTCAAGCCATCTGCTTGGCCATCTGTTAATGACAGACGGCCTTAGCCATGCATGTCAATATCCCACGGTGATCTTGCAGCTCAGCAAAGTCTCATGGGATTTCGGGCAGCCCCATTGCATCCCATTCATGGGCACTGCACAGGTGTGAGATCGGGAGCCATGCGCAGTGCCTGATGGGAAGCAAGATGGCGCCGCTCGTTGGAAGGTCACCCGGAAACCGAGGGACCTAGAAGATGGATCCCTTGGTGAGGTGAGCAAATATTGCCCTAAGGTAAAACTGGAGGGGGGGCAGCAGATCGCTGAGGCTTAAACTCCCCTTTTTTAAGAGGAACCTACAAGGCCTACCTTGTAGGACCTCTCTATTATCTCTCTATATCTCTATTAATGCTCCCCTACTTTTAAGTGTGTGTGTGGGGGGGGGGATTATTTATTTTTTTCATATGCATTTTTTGCTCCACTTTTAAATGGACTAGGCAGAGTATGGGTCTGTTTTAAGCTTAAAGCATCTATTTAGCGGCCCTCATCCCTGTCTTCCATGCTGAGTCTGGAAAAATGGGGGATCCAGCTGCAGTGGTGTGCTTTGACTTTTGGACCCTGTAATATGTCAACCCAGCCTGGAAGAGGTGAACATGGCTACTTGGGGAGGCAGTATGAGATGCATTTTGATGGATGACTCCTAAACCTACAGCTCATTTATCTCACAGTAGCCTTTGGGCCATTACAATCAAAACTGAATTTCTACTCACCGTGTAAACACAAGCCATTGTCTTGTATCACATGAACACCAGCAGCATATGTGGCACCACATGGGGCATGCGCATGCATACTTGTTGAGCTTTATTAGGTGTCAGTAGAGCAGTAAGCATTCAGATACAGCTAGGGGAAATGAGGGAAAACAGAAGGGTGAGTATTTTGCCAGATATTATTTGGACAACTTAAGTGAATGGGAAGGAATGGTGAAGGGGGGGGGTTGGCAGTTCGGTATTGTCCCTTTAAAAGCTCTGCTGCTTTAAAAAAACCTTTTTCATTTAATTTTAATATTATGATTCAGCTTTACCTACAGCTCCACAACCATTTTTGTACCCGCCGGTATTTAGGTTTTGTTATGTTTTCCTTTTATAAAAAAAAACTTGTTATACCTTCATACGTTTTATATCAGCGACATTTTCCACGATGCAGATAGTTTATTTTTGGAAAGAAAACACCCATCAGTGTTATCTCTTTTTTTTATTCTTTTTTTGAGACGAACAATTACTTTAACAGGATTTACGTAAATGTCACAAAACATGTTCTGTATTTAAATATTTCTTGTTAAACAAACTTTCAAATGCTAACTACGCTTTCACAATAAAAGGAAAATAGAGAACATTAGCAGACCTTTTTGCAAAAGTGGATTTGCTGCGAGTGCAAACATTGATCTTGGTAATAATATTTTGGCTGTATACAGAATTATTTTAATAAACTGTTTAAAGTGGAGAAATCCAAGATTTTTAAACATTGCATTGCAATATTAACATTGCAAATGTCACCACTCTTCATGGTGAATGTGGGAGAGGGCCGTGTAGTTAAGAAGCAGAGCATAAATGAGTAGACATCATGCTGAGGCAGCATTAGTAACCGCGTACACTGGCACAAATGACTACACTTAAAAACTACTTACAAGACTTTCTTAGGATATGCTCCAAGTTAACCTTATTTGTACTCTTTGATGTTATTAGGAAACACAGGGCTTTATGTTTGTCGCAAGGCACAAGCAAATGGCATCAGAAGGTTTGTGGCTATGTGTATGTCCGCATGCAATGGTCAGTTTTTCTTGAGATATTGAAGTCGATTCAGAGCCAGGTCAGAATTCTCATTCCTTTTTTAGGGGAGAAATCTGGCAATTGTGGTTAATTTAGTACCAAGAGAAAATACAATTCTGTGAAATACTCACCTGTAGAATTGATATTATTTGTATACAGTACGTCCTGCTCCAGATATAATACTTACACTTGGGGTTATCCTCGGCCAGATGGCGCTGCACTGCAGAGACATGGAAAACAGGCTCCTCCCGGCCCTTCAAATACCCAGGGACCTCCCACAAATCCTCAGCATTGAAAAGCAGTGAACAAGAAGCCGGGAGAATTAAACCACCCAGAACAACTGGTAATGATAACAATGATAACAACCAGGGTGGGGTGGAGCAGGACGTACTGTATACAAATAATATCAATTCTACAGGTGAGTATTTCACAGAATTGTATTATTCTTATTATACAGTACGTCCTGCTCCAGATATAATACTTACACTTGGGACATCCAAAAGCAGTGTCCATAAAGTAGGGTGGGATCCCCAACAAAAAACAACAACAGCAGACAGTTTAAAACCACTGTCACCTGCAGAACCATACGGCCAAGACAGCATGAGCTGAGGCCCTAACATCAATATTGTAAAAAACCTTGCAAAAGGTATGAGCAGAAGGCCAATGGTAGCTGCCTAGCCAACCCCTTCAACAGAAACCCGGTGCTGAAAGGCCAAGAGGCATCAAGCACGCGTAGAAAAGGAATCAAGGCGACAAGGGAGATTCTTCAGCTTGCTAGAATAGGCCTGAGTAACAGCCTGACAAATCCAATCGCTACAATAGACTTGGCAGAAGCCAAAAGCCGAAGTACCAGGAGTAACATCCATTAAGGTAATAACCAGGACCAAAGCCGCCCAACTCCCGAGAGCAGACGAGATCGGGCACATTCAGGATGTAATGACCACAAGCCCCAAGGAACCTCAGTTCTCCTAAAGGACACAGTGACTCCCAAGGAAAAAATTTCCAACACCTGTATTAGGAATGCAGAACCCTTTCCTCAGCGTTGCTAGGAAAAAGGCACAGCCGTGGAACAATATCTCGAATCAATGAACATAAGACACCTCCGGATGCAGAGAGTCCGGCTTCAGGCGGAGCTCCACCTTATCCTGGTGTATCTCAAGGAATGGGGGCTAGGTAGACAGAGCCGCCTGCTAACACACGCCTGACCAAGGTAACAGTCACCAGAAAGACAACCTTGAGGGTAAGGACAGCCAGACAGCATCCTGAATAGAACCAGGGGACAAAATCCTGCAAGCAGACAGAATGAATTCAATTACAATCCCAACAGGGACCATAGGATTACATGGAGGACACACATGAGCACCCCCTGAAGGAAGTCTTAACCATGGAAGACTTAACCAGAGACTACTATGGCAAGGTGGACAGGGCAAAACCTGACCCATCAGAGTACTGAGTTGGGGAACCAACTCCAATTCATGCTGAAAACCACACTAGAACCCTGGGAACCGAGAACGCCCAACAGGTAAGAGAGCTAGACTCACCCCAATCAATGTGGGTATGCCATACCCTACAACAGATAGAAGAAGACGAGGAAGAAGCTTACTCCTAGCCTTCCCATAGTCTCAAACACCGAGACAGATAAACCTGTCTCCATCAAGATGTATGTTTCAGTATGTAAAGGGGGCCCTGAGTGATCAAGCTGCCACTCCTGGCAAGGTACAGAAAACTACTCACCTCAGTACCATGTCTGCAAACCACACTCTACTAGAGCACCTGGGGGCCACCGGAATCACTGGTCCCCTTACCAGAGCAATCTTACGCAGAACCCCGCCTAGCAGAGGGAATGGAGAAGGACATACAGAACCGAACGTCCTGTCAAGACGGTACTAAAGGCATCCGGACCACTGACATAGGATCCTGGGACAGGGAAACAAAGGCCAATAGCCTGTGAAGGTGACGGAACCCAACAGATCCACGACTGGTTGGACTCCATAGCGACACGGGGATTAGCACATCCTGTCGCAGAGGGGCTCCGCCGGAGCTAATATCACTAACATGCAGGGAGCATTGTCTCCACCCAGAAAGGGAACATAGACACTCCCCGGAAGGTCCGCCAGCTCCAGGCCCCTTCCAATGATTAATGTAGGACATCTGTCGTCAGACAGACCGAGCACCCCCAAACTGGCAAGCCCATAAGGCTCAAGCGAGATAGAGCCAACTGAAAAACGCTCACTGTTCAGAAATTCAATAGGCGTAAGGACCTTCTAAGGGCCCCACCACCACCAGAATCGCAGGGAGTTTCAGAAGAAAAACCTCCCCCTTCAACCTGATAGGTTGGCATCCATGGTGACCATTTCCAGGAAGGGGCAAGAAGGAACTGCCTCCAGACAGGTCCCTTGAGTTCATCCACTTCCAAGAGAAAAACGTCTTACAGGTGGGAAGACCCTGCTCATGGGGTGCTGGATCCCTGTCCTGTGTTACCAATAGAAGTCGCAGAAGGGCTCAAGGGGAACTGAGCATAAGGGACCTCTTCCGAGCAAGTTACCAACGGCTCAATGCGCCGGTTACCAACGGCTCAATGCGCCGGTCCTCAGCATCCCGAAGGGTACTATAAGCAGGGGTTGTAATAAAGGGGGAATTAGGGACCCCTATGATCGGCGCGTCCACCACTGGGGGTGATGACCAACAATTAAAAGGGTATTTCCTATCCCAGTCCCCTGGAACCCCTGGAAGTTTACTGGGGAATTCCCATTCCTTGAGCACAAGGGCATGGAAATTAGCCTGTTCTAGAAATTCCAAATGTGCAGTCGCAGTATGGAAACGCTCCCCTCTAGGCTTGGGGACCTGACCGGGGAGAGAGATAGACAGTGCCTTAAAGACCTTAATCAACAAGTCGTCAGTGTCACACTGGCCCCAGTATTCAGGGCCAGAATCGTCATGACTCCTCGGCCTCTCATCAGATGAGCCTGAGTCAGAGAACAACTCCCCTTCGTCAGAAGGGGTATAGTCACACGGAGTAGTAAACCTCTCGGTTCTCATAGAACATACAGAAACATGAGGCGACAGGTGCCGCTTTCTACCAGGGCCCAATCGCTCTTAGCAGGAGAGAGATTTAAGCCTGGGGAGATAGGTGAATTGAAGCTATGTGTAGCCACTGGCCGACCTGATTGCAGGGCCAGGGCTTGCTCGGCACAGGGTACGCAGACCCGTGCCCTGTCAGCATCAGCATGGGGTTGTCCACACGCTATACACCGCCAGTCTTGTCCCAGAGGGACCCCGGTCACATAATTCTGAGATGCCTCCATATGGTGATTATTCAAGGCACAATATGCCAGTAGGGGTTTACACTATAAGTAACCCTGGATGCCCCAAAGACCCGCTAGGGAAGTGGGAGAATATTACAAGGCCCGCTATAATTTAACACCGGGCCGGGAGAAGCCAATAGTGTTCACCAGTCTGAAAGACATAAAGGGAATAAAGAGGTGTCAGAACCAAGCGTAGTAAACAAGGATCATGAAAATCGCCCGCGAGGGCACTTACAGACCAAGGGAGGAGGAGGACCGCTACCACGCGTGCGTCCGACCAGCATCAAAATGGCGCCAAGTGAACCTCGAAGGGCGGGCCAGAGCGGGCTGTGACGCGGAGCGCGCCAAAACGGGTCCCCGCCCCCCCGAAGAGTGCGAAGCTCTGAGATAGTTTCAACGTTGTCATGAGGAGCGAAGTGTATGACACACTTAGAAAATGATTTGCCAATGAAGACGCCGCAGCGTCTGAGGCAATGCCGCCGCCCGGTAGCACATCCAGTACAGAAAGAGGTGCGCGCGGCGGCGACAAATACACAGTAAAAAGCAAACAGCGCGGCTCTGACACCAGGAATACCAGTCCGGGGCAAGACTAAGGCCATAACGTGTAAACATACACTAAGACCACCACACCCCCCCCCTTTCTTTCCCCCCGGGCTACGGGGGGGAACGAGGGAGGATGGCGACCCTTTGTACAGGGCCCACCGCTACACGGGGCATGGGGCAATAGTGCGGGAGGGACATCCCCTAGAGGCTCACCATCAGCCTAAACCGCCTACCCTTTGGTGGGGGACTGCGGTGGAGCATGGCTCCGTTAAGCACGCATGGTGCTACCTACCTTCACCCGACCAGCGCAGCCCAGGCTGGGAGGCACATCACAGGGAGGACGGGTGGGAATAGTCTAACAGGGCCGCAGGCATTGACAGCCCCGCTCACCTGCAAGAGAGTGATACTTCATGTCTTCGCAGTCAGCACTGCAGAGAAATCTGGGGATTTGTGGGAGCTCCCTGGGTATTTGAAGGGCCGGGAGGAGCCTGTTTTCCATGTCTCTGCAGTGCAGCGCCATCTGGCGGAGGATAACCCCAAGTGTAATATTATATCTGGAGCAGGATGTACTGTATACTAAGAATAGTGACATTGCTATTTCAATTCAATAGCCTTGATTCAGTAAGAGTTCAAGAGTTAAAAAAATCACTTTATGAGAAAAAAAAACATGCACATTTCACCTCTCTTGACTCACCAGCTAGGAAGAATTCAATGGTACTTGACTTCTGGTTTACACTGCAGTCAAAGATGCCATTGACTTTCATTGTTTTCCTAGCTGGTTATTCAGAAAATTCCCATGATTTTTTTCTGATAAAGTACATTTTTTTACTACCATGACATTTTCTTTAACACTTTCTGAACCAAGACTTTGTCTATCTTGGTGTCTTCAGCACCAGGTTTGAAAAGCACTTACATTTTGTTTTTCACCTTAAAGCGGACCAAAACCCACCAAACTTGTGAAGTGCATTTGGCCATAGCCCCTGCCGATATACCCTTCTTAGGGTGTAGAACTAGAAATGGATATTTTAGTTTTTCTAATTTTTTTTTCTGTCCCTCTCTGTGAGATAACAGAGGATCGGTCATTGCATAGGTGTGGCAATTACATCAAAGCCACACACAACAATGGCAGGGAATGGAGGAGGCGGGGCTTTACAGCTAAAACATGGGCCATTATCTGGGGTTAGAGTGAAGCAGGAGCAGTAAAAATTGGCAAAATTGCTCTTCATAGGGGGGAGCAATTCAGAGGGTACTAGTTAAAAATGTGGGTTTTGGTCTACTTTAAGTGCATGTTTTACTCCTGGTGCTGAATCAGCATGATTCTTGTTGGATTGATCTGAAACAAATCAGCAGAATTATTGTCAAATTAACCATAATCACTAGTAGTTTAATAATAACTGCTCAAGCCATGTTAAAATTCAGCTACCTCACTAATAGCCTATAGAAGGAATACACAAATTTGGAAAAATGACAAGCAGCTTATAGGGAATAATTAGTTGGCTTGACCAGAAGTGAAAGGAGCTGCTCATAGGGCAGGGACTGACCCAAAGTGCATGAAAATGGGCTGCTCATAGGGAAAAATAAGCAGGGCTGGACAGCAGCTTAGGGGGAAAGTAAAGGCTGCTTACAAATAATAATGGGCAGGATGTACGGGGAAAAGTATAGGCTGCTCATAGGGAATAATGAGAAAGCATACGGTAAACGCAGAGAAAAGTATAGACTACTTATAGGAAATAATAAGATAACATACCAGAAGTGAAGAGAAAAGTATAGACTGCTCTTAGGAAATACTGAAAAGACTTCACAGAGGTGCAGGGAACAGTCTAACCTGCTCATGGGGAATACTGAGAAGGACTGACCACTAGTGTAAGAATAATAATACAATACTCAAATAATAGGCAGCGCTAATGAGAACTGCAAGAAAAAGTATAGGCTTATAGGGAAAAGACATAACGATAGTGCAGGGTGTCCCAAATTTCCGTATGTGTATAGGCTGCTTCCAGCATAGATACACAATCACACCAGGACAATCTGCCACTGTTTTATAAGGGGCTGGTGGATCCCCAATCAGCACCTGCCCAAATGCTGCTAGCACACAATTGCAACAATACACGTAACCACTCCCCTGGTCATACACGCTCATAGAAAATTGGCACATGCTTAAATTAAATAGATTAAGTAAAGAAAATCGCAGGTTCTGCGTCATGAGGTTGTCTGGCTAAAATCAGAGAATACTTGGTCATTCTGAAGGTTAAGCTTTCAGGAAAGTGTTTGGAATAAGAAAAATGGGGAGACCGAAGCTGTTCTGGATATTGCCTGAAATATGAAATGTGACATGTGATGTCACACGGGGACTATAATCTGCTCATAGGCAATATTGAGAAGACAAACCAGAAGTGCAGGACAAATGGACTGCTCATAAGGAATACTGAGGAGACTGACCGGTAGTATGGGAAAAAGTACTGGCTGGTCATAGGGAATAACTGCCAGGACTTCCTGAAGGTGCCATGAAAAGTATGTTTTGGAGAATAATATGCAGGAAATGTATAGGCAGTACAAGAAGAATAATGAGCAGGACTGCCTGAAAGTGCAGTTACTATGGGCAGCTTATATGGAATATTGAGAATGACTCAATACTAGAAGTGCAGGGAAAGTTGCAGGTTGTTCATGGAGATTAATGATGAGCTCATACTTTTCACTTCCAAGCCGGCCACATAGGAAAAAGTTCAGACATTCATTTTTCTTTTCCCTAAAATAGGCTTACTAATCTTCCACAACAGGTCTTATCAACCTCCCTGTGAAGTACCTCTTAGTACTAGATGAGTGACCTTGTAGCAGTATAGGTATTATTAAACTAAAATTGAGATAGGAAATCCTTCTAAGGTGGCCCCACTTGCTACACACCTAGTCAACTTCAGCAACTAACACCAATTCGTTTTCTAACCTTAATCAATAAGATTATTTTCACAAGTATTTTGTGTGCATGATCACCTCATTTTACTTGTAACCATAATATTGACTGTTGCAGAGTGCAAGTGCTGGGGACAGCGGAGTCAAATCCAGTTAGACTTTAGTGGTATAACAGGAACCGGCTTTACTGGAACATCAATGCAGTAAGAAAATGTCACCAATACATGGTGGCTAACACAGACAGGAAAAAAGTCATAGAGCACAGCTGAATATACAGGAAATACAACACATCAGAAAAATACATATATAGAGACAGTTACGCATTGGTAACAGCACCATCTACTATCATAACTGTAATCTGCAGTCAATCTGGCAAAAATCCAAAAATCACATTCAGCGACCAGCAGAAGCCGTATCATTAATACAGTGAGGTTCACAGCACATTTTGTTTATTAAATCTTAAAGTGGACCAAAACCCATGATTTTTACTATCCTGGGCTTTGGTTCTTCCTCTTGGGGCACCGACACGGCTGCTCATAGACTCCAGGGACTGTTTTGGTCCACTTCAAAGAGTCCATTATCTTTTCTAGTTGTTATAGTTGAGTAGGTGAGTGGAACAATTGAGGTTAACTTTGGAAGGATTTACTTCATCTCATTTTTCTTTAACTAATGTAAACTGTTGATCAGTGAGTGCAAAACATAGGCATGTCTCAGGTGAATGGCCTGTCCAGCGGTATATCTTGTATCTATCTGTATTGAGTTAAAGCAGATCAACACTCTGTGATTAATTGCTGATGGTCATGTGGCCAGCACTGCTATTGTCTGCCAATGCATTTCACTAGTGGAGCGAGTAGCAGGCAAGATAATCTGAGCTGGTGGTGGTGTCTGAACATGGAGGCATCACCAATCAAGATGCCCCCCACACTAAGCTAGATGGCAATTGACACTGGATGTTGAATCACCTTTACTTAAAATGCTCATTAAGGAAGTAAAGAAAAACCCGAAAAGTACGTACCGTATTTTTCGCCCTATAAGACGCACTTATTTTTCCCCAAAAGTGGGGGAAAAATGTCAGTGCGCCTTATCGGGCGAATGTAAAAAAAAAAAATAAGAAAAATAAAAACTCACCCGCTCCCGCGTTGTCTGGCACACTGCGAGAGGCCAGAGGAGCGGCGGGGGCTCTGTCCCGGCCCCGCCGCTGCGATCGCTGTCTTTTCAGGCAGCGATGACAGCGGCGGGGCCAGAGACAGAGCCCCCGCCGCTCCTCCATCTGCTGCCGGGCTCAGAACAAACGCGAGCACGTAGGTCCCGGCAGTGGGTGGGCATGGCCTGCGCAGGCCACGCCCGCCCGCTGCCCGGACCTTCGTGATCGCATGTGGAGAAGCAGATGGAGGAGCGGCGGGGGCTCTGTCTCTGGCCGCGCCGCTGTCATCGCTGCCTGAAAAGACAGCGATCGCAGCGGCGGGGCCGGGACAGAGCCAGCTCGTGAATGGGGTGGGCGTGGCCTGCGTCGACGCTGCGGCGCAGGCCACGCCCACCCCATTCACGGAGCCGGACGCTCAGCGCAGCGGTGTCAGCGGACAGGTGAGTTTAACTTGTTTTTTTTTTTTTTTTTTTTATCGCGCCTGCCTATACTAATGGGGGGAGGGGGGTGGGAATGGGGGGAGAGGAGCCACACTGCCTATGGGAATGGGGGGAGGGGTATGCCACACAGCCTATACTAATGGGGGCAGGGGGATGCCACACAGCCTATGGGAATGGGGAGAGGGGGATGCCGCACAGCCTATGGGAATGGGGGGAGGGGGATGCCACACAGCCTATGGGAATGGGGAGAGGGGGATGCCACACAGCCTATGGGAATGGGGAGAGGGGGATGCCGCACAGCCTATGGGAATGGGGGGAGGGGGATGCCACACAGCCTTTGGGAATGGGGGGAGGGGGATGCCACACAGCCTTTGGGAATGGGGGGAGGGGTATGCCACACAGCCTATGGGAATGGGGGGAGGGGGATGCCACACAGCCTATGGGAATGGGTGGAGGGGGATGTCACACAGCCTATGGGAATGGGGGATGCCACACAGCCTATGGGAATGGGGGATGCCACACAGCCTATGGGGAGAGGGGGATGCCACACAGCCTATGGGAATGGGGGGAGGGGGATGTCACACAGCCTATGGGAATGGGGGATGCCACACAGCCTATGGGAATGGGGGGAGGGGGATGCCACACAGCCTATGGGAATGGGGAGAGGGGGATGCCACACAGCCTATGGGAATAGGGGGAGGGGGATGCCACACAGCCTATGGGAATGGGGGGAGGGGGATGCCACACAGCCTATGGGGAGAGGGGGATGCCACACAGCCTATGGGAATGGGGGGAGGGGGATGCCACACAGCCTATGGGAATGGGGAGAGGGGGATGTCACACAGCCTATGGGAATGGGGGGAGGGGGATGTCACACAGCCTATGGGAATGGGGGGAGGGGGATGCCACACAGCCTATGGCAATGGGGGGAGGGGGATGCCACACAGCCTATGGGGAGAGGGGGATGCCACACAGCCTATGGGAATGGGGGGAGGGGGATGCCACACAGCCTATGTGAATGGGGATGCCACACAGCCTATGGGAATGGGGGAGGGGGATGCCACACAGCCTATAATAATGGGGGGAGGGGGATGCCACACAGCCCATGCTAATGGGGAGAGGGGGATGCCACACTGCCTATGGGAATCGGGAGAGAGGGATGCCACACAGCCTATACTAATGGGGGGAGGGGGGAAGCCACACAGCCAATGGGAATGGGGGGAGAGGAATGCCACACAGCCTATACTAATGGGGGGAGGGGGGATGCCACACAGCCAATGGGTATATGGGGAATGGGAGGGGGGGATGCCACACAGCCAATGGGTATACAGGGAATGGGATGGGGGCATGCTACACTGTCTATGGGAATTGGATAGGGGAATGCCACACTGTCTGTAATGGTGCGTTTTTGGTTTAAATTTTTTTTTTCTTATTTTCTTCCCCCAAATCCTAGGTGGGTCTTATGGGCAGGTGCGTCTTATAGGGCGAAAAATACGGTATATATTATACATATATGCCTCTCCTCCATTTAGTGCACTGCTGGGTAGAAGCTGGAGCAGGTCTCCAAAGTTTGCCCCTCCTTTCGATTTCATTCCTCTAGGACCAGGCAGAAGTGGTCTTACAGCCATCTGTCCCTTGTTGCTCTCAGTGTGAGCCTGGCAAGCCACACTTGTCTTTGCTTAGAATATATAAGGTATTTATATATAATCAGAAATGTTGAGATGCTCAAAAATGGACCATTTTATTATGTTCCCAGGGGGAATAAGGTGGGAGGATAGTGTGGTTAGCGTGTGCCCAGACAGGTACTGGACCTTGATCCAAGCCCGGTTCCTATAGAAATCAATGCGGACCCACTTTGGGGAATGATTCTGCCTCTGGATACCGCTTCGCTTCCTTACACCTCACCTTTATTTAAAATGCTCATTAAGGAAGTAAAAAAAAAAACTAAAAGTACGTATATATTATATTAGATGACTTATTAAGATTTTGGGAGGTTTTAGACAGTTTTCAGAGCATCATAAATAAGTATAAAAAAGCAATGCAACTCATGTGAGGTGCAGAAGAAGTAACCCCCCCGGCATCCCTCAGTTTAAATGTTTAATCTTCACAGCGCATATCCAGCATAGTTCGTGCTAAAAATACATGCTAAAGTTCATCTTCAATCTGGTTAAGGCAAAAAGAAAAGACTTACAGAGCCGCATGTGGTGTGCAGAACACAGCTAAACGCCTCTGCTCGGAGCTAATTATTGCTCTGTATGCTATAAAATGTCACAGATGCTTCCAAAATAACAATCAAAAGTTAGTGTATATAAAACTCCCCATATACGGTAGCTACAAAACTATACTGCAAAGAAAGTGCCATGTTAAACTACAAGCAGTAAACTAATATAGATAGGCTGTAAGCAAAACATATTCCCAAAACACGCACTGCCACTGAGGCATGCTCATAACACTGCTACTGGCATATGGGAGTGTAAACACGTTATTAAATCAGGTGCAGGGGATCCTAAAAAAGAACACTTCCCCAACAATGGAGATATTTCTTCTCTATAAAACAAATAACATGCTCTTTGCTAGTTACTTTAAAAAGTTTTTTGTCAATTTACTTATTAGGGTCTAAATATTGACTGCAAATATCATTCTCTGCATGACTAGAGAACCCACTTCACAGATATGTACTTAAAGGGACTTGTAAACCCAATGGCAATTATAAGACAGAAAGCAGCTCACTTGATGCCTGTCCCATATGCCTCTCCTCCATTTCCTGCACTGCTGGGTAGAAGCTGGAGCAGGTCTCCAAGTTTGCCCCTCCTTTCGATTTCATTCCTCTAGGACCAGGCAGAAGTGGTCTTACAGCCATCTGTCCCTTGTTGCTCTCAGTGTGAGCCTGGCAAGCCACACTTGTCTTTGCTTAGAATATATAAGGTATTTATATATAATCAGAAATGTTGAGATGCTTAAAAAAGGACCATTTTATTATGTTCCCAGGGGGAATAAGGTGGGAGGATAGTGTGGTTAGCGTGTGCCCAGATAGGGATGCCTTAAAACTAGCGTTGGACAAATGTTCGGTACAGGTACTGGACCTTGACCCAAGCCCGGTTCCTATAGAAATCAATGCGGACCCACTTTGGGGAATGATTCTGCCTCTGGATACCACTTCGCTTCCTTACACCTCACCCACACAAAATTGGGACTTTAATAAAATGTGATGGGGCGGGGGGGGGGGGGGGGGGATTTAGCTTTAAACAAATTCCAAGTGTGCAGCAGGAAGCAACTGTACAACTTACCTGTTAAATAGGCTATTCCCGGGGCTACAGAAAGATGGCCGCAGCTCCCATGATTGAGAACACTGTAGCAGCTAGCAGCATTTCTAAAACACCAACTGTGGACCAGATCAAGGGGCTCAGGTAAGTTACAGCTGCTTCTTGCTGCACACTCTGCATAGGTTAAGCTGGTTTCCAGGTTTGGGTCAATCACGACTTCTGGCTGAAATCTGCATTTAGATTTGGGTACCAGAACATGCAAAGTTTGGTACGGGTTCACCCAACACTATTTAAAACAAATCAATATCAACACACTATAAAGGTAGCAATATTTTGCATAGGCGATTGACATTAGTTCTTCAGCACTTCAAAAAGAATCCGGGGAGTTTTTATATGTCACAACAAGAAGTAGTGAGAGAGGATTTCTGGTATAGAATTCATTGTGTTTCCATATGTATATATATATATATATATATACATATATATATATACATTGCACTTCATTGCACTTGCACTTCATACACTGTTCAGCACTCTCTTCTGGTGTATGAACTCCATTGATTAATATCTAGTTCTCAATACATAGACGCGTTTCAAAGGTTAATTGCCCACCTTTTCAATGTGGTATCACAGATCTGTGTCGTGTTTTCACATTATATGCAATAGATATCCATATATAGTAGGTCCCTTTAAGATCCCTTTACGGGAGTGTCAGGGTAGCCCAGGTTGGTTATCTTATTATTGTAGTATCAGCTACGGTTCAGGCCTGGTCCACATGTTCCATGTTTCCTTAGCTCCTGCTTCCTAAAGAATACAACTGTATTTTGTTATAAAAAGTTTTTATATGTGGTGAATAAAATCTTCAATGAGGCTGATAAGTACTCCACGCTTTATTAAATAAATAATACCCATATTTGTGAATGAGGAGACATCAGGATATGATCACTTCACCTTGTTCTTTTAAAATAGTCCAGCCATCTGCTAAGTGTAAAGCCTCCTGAGTTATTTATGGTCATGTAAGTTATTTTTCTATTCAATTTTTGCTTCTAAAAGATACAGCTTGGAAATCTTCAGAAATTGACATATTTAAGAAAGAAATCTCTGTCACAGCCTGTAATTGTACAGAATATTTTAAGTGAGGGAGAATTTCTGCATTCTGTTACTGGTGCCCCTGGTACCCCCGGGGGTATCCACACAGCGGCCAGCCCTGAAGTTAGATTTCATTATGTGTGCCCTTGGGTGACAGAATCTTAGCAAGCCCCTTTACGTTGTGTCATAGATATTGCCCCTTGTTGCACTTCCCTCCCATAGCAGATAGTAGCAACAGGCCCGAGGCAACCCGTTTACCTGCCACCCAGGTGCCACTATCTGCCCTCAGCTCTTGTTTTAGGGACTTTTTCTTTTAGGCGAATTTACCCTTCACAATGTAGAGCTTCTCCAAGGAAGCTCAACCCTGGCATAGATTCATTGGAAAGGTAAAAGGAGTGAATTTAATAAATTAAAAGAAAGAAAAGAAGTAACAAAAAAAAGTCAGAAAGAAGGTTAGGATGAGTAGGGAGGAAGAGAGGTAAAGAAAGAAAGTAAGAAAGAAATGACAAAGGAAGAAAAAAGAAGGAATGAAAACGGAAGAAAGAAAGAAAAGCCCAGCTCATTATAATCCACCACTGGCTTCACATTGGTGTCACATCCTAAGATACCTCCCTCCTATCAAGTTTAAAATTCTTAACCTGGATATCCTCCTGTCACAGCCCCCCCAGCCCTTTAGATGCAGAATGCCCATTCAATTAATTCTGTAGTTAACTGTAAAGTCTGCACAGTTCAAGGTCCCTAATTTCACCTATCTGTACCAGTTTCTCTAACATGTACTGTGCTGCTACTGTATTTACTTCCTGTGTTGCCTTAAATGCCCACTATTCTTAGTATACAGTACGTCCTGCTCCGAATAGAATACTTACACTTGGGTATTACTCCACCAGATGGCGCTGGACTGCAGAGACATCGAAAATAGGCTCCTCCCGGCCCCTCAAATACCCAGGGACCTCCCACAAATCCCCAGATTTTCTCTGCAGTCTGGACTGCTAAGGACGAGAAATGGCTCTCTCTACTCGCAGGTGAGCGGGGCTATTAGCCCGGACTATTCCCACCCGTTCCATTAGTAATATGCCTCCCAGCCTTGGCTGCGCTGGTCGGGTGATGGTAGGCAGCACCGCTGTTAGGTGCTTAGGAGCGCTGCTCCACCGCAATCCCCCACCAAAGGGTAGGCGGTTCAGGCTTATGGTGAGCCTCTATGGGATGCCCCTCCCGCACTTTTGCCCCTTGCCCCCGCCTATCGGTGGGCCCTATTTAAGTGGCTGCTGTCCTCCCTCATTCTCCCAGTAGCCTTCGGGGGAAAAAGAAGGGGGGTGTCGGTGTGTAAGCTATGCATTTACATGTGTTAGACTTTTACTTTATTTCACTTGCTTTGTGTCAGCCACCACGCTGTCTTGCTTTACTATGACTGTACTTAAAAATTACCGCCGCCGATGCGCGCCTTTTCTGTCACTATGTTCTGCGATTGGCGGCGGCGTTACCTCAGGTGCTGGCGCACCGTCATTGGCTGCTTGTCATGTGCTGGCCTCGCGCTCTTCGGGGGCGGGGTCTGTCTATGGCGCGTTCCGCATCATTGCTGATACCGGCCCGCCCCTCGAGGTATACCGACGCTATCTTTGTCTGCCTGGTTGGCCTATGTATGACAACCCTCTACCTACCGCGGTCCGTAAGTGCCCTCGCGGATGGCTTTATTATCACCTTCTTATTACTGTCTGCTTACGGCCCTCTTTTATTATGTCTTTCAGGTGAGCGAATCCATTGGCTTCTCCCGGCCCTATATCAGTTGCTAGTTTGTTAGGCCTCGTGTAATTACTCCCATTCCCTAACGGGTTATTGGGGCATCCAGGGTTGCTGTATAGCGTCAATCCCTATCGGCATATAGTGCCGCTATAATCATCATATGGAGGCATCTCAGGATAATGTGACCGGGGTTCCTTCGGGACAAGACCGGCTGTGTGTAGCATGTGGGCAGCCTCATGCTGACGCTGACAGGGCGCAGGTCTGTGTACCCTGTGCTGAGCAGGTGCTTGCACTGCAATCTTGCCTTCCAGTGGCTGGGCCTGCACTTCGTATCACTTCACCTACCCCCCAAGCTTAAATCTCACTCCTACTGAGTTGCATACTAGTGGGGATTCTCAGCCTGATGTGTCTTCTAGACTGGCTAGTGTTGAAAAGTTAATTGCTAATACCTTGGCGCGTAAGGCCTCTGCAAAAAAGCGGCACTTAACGCCTGATGTCACTCTCTTCCCTATGGAAGCTGATGAATTTTTGCAACTGTCTGGCTATACCCCTTTGGAGGAAAGGGGGCTATTCTCTGGCTCAGGGTCATCTGATGAGAGGCCCAGGGGTCATGACGGTTATGGCTCTGACCCCTGAGCCCCGAATGATACTGATAGACTGCTGGCCCAGATTTTTGGGTTTCTGTCCATCTCTCCCCCCGTTGCGCCTCCCAGGCAAAGGGGGGAACTCTTCCACACAGCTAAATCACGTTTGGAATTTCCCGAGCAAACACATTTCAATAACCTTGTGCTCAAGGAATGGGAACCAGTAAACTTCCCGCCATACCTAAGAGTTGGGACAGGAAGTACCCCTTTCCTGCTGATGTGGTAAAGTGTTGGTCATCCCTTCCCGAGGTGGATGCCTCGGTCCTAGGGTTATCTAACACCTCTGTCATGCATTCCCCTGACTCTACTACCCTGCGGGATGCTGAGGACCGGCGCATTGACCAGCTGACATCCCATGCTTTTGCATGTGTGGGGACAGCGCTGCGCCCGGTCTGAGCTTCTGCCATTACCGCTGTGGCCACTAGAACCTTTATCAGAAATATACTGATGATTTGCCTTGTGAGGTGTTCAATGCACTCTCCAGTTGTGATGTTTTTGTAAATTTTTGTCCTCTCTGCCTTGGATGACACCATTAGAATGTGTGCCAGGACATCTGCCCTTGTGGTGGCTATACGCTGCTCGGTTTGGCTACGCCAGTGGGCTGCTGACAATGCTGCCAAGAAGGCCCTCACTGGGTTTCCCTTCAAAGGACTACGCCTGTTTGGGGACCGCCTGGACCTTTTTGCTAAGGGAGGCAGGTTACCCCAGCGCAGGCAGTCTCGGCCCTTTCGGGGCCAGGGCTCATTCTCCTCCCCCTACCGTGGTGCTAGACAAGGGAGGGTTGTTTCCCTTACTGGGGCCCAGGGAGATTTCTGGGGCAGGGGCAGAGGACGTGGGCATCCTGGCTCCTCCTGGGGCCCCAAGGCAAAATCCTCTTCCAAGCCCCCTCAGGCATGATGGGGCGCCCTCACCCATCCGGGTGGGGGGACGGCTTCAGCACTTCGCTCACGTCTGGAGGCTTCATGTCTCAGACCGGTGGATTCAGGAGGTAGTGTCCTCCGGTTACAAGATAGAGTTTGCTGCCTGGCTGCCCCCAAGATTCCTCAGATCCCGGATTCCTCAGGACCCTGTGTTAGCTCAGGAGCTGATGCAGGCAGTGCAGGGCCTCCTGGAGCTGGGGGTCATCCGCAAGGTCGCTTTAAGAGAATTGAGCAAGGGTTTCTATTCCAACCTATTCACAGTCCCCAAAAAAGATGGTTCAGTCAGACCTATCCTGGACTTAAAGTGGACCAACACCCAGGATTTTGACTATCCTGGGTTTTGGTCCACTTCGGTGGGGCACCCCGATCGGGGGTGCCCCGCTGTGTGAAACCCCCCAGAAAGCCCCAAAAACTCACCTCTCCCCGCTCACACGTGACCGCTGCTGCCAATCCCCGCTGACGGACAAGCGGGAGGCAGCGACGGACAAGAGAGCGTGCCCGCCGCCGCCTCCCGCGCGTCACTCTTACAGGGCGCGCGCCCGCGCCGGCCATTCACAAACGGCCGGCGCGGGTGCGCGTCCTGCTAGAGGGACGGTCGGGAGGTGGCGGCGTGCGCCGCTGGATCGAGGAGCAGGTAGGGATTTAGGGGTTTCTGGGGGGTTTCACACAGTCATGGGACTGATCGGTCCGGGAATCTTATAGATTCCCGGGCCGATCAGTGGAGGGTGTTGGTCCAACAAATCCTCAACAAATTTGTCAGGAGCAGCTGCTTTCGCATGGAAACTCTGTGCTCTGCCATCAGTTCCCTGCGCCAAGGGCATTTCATGACTTCTGTGGACATCAAGGATGCTTACCTTCATATTCCTGTATTTCCAGGTCATCAAAGGTTCCTCAGGTTCGCTCTGGAGGATCAACACTACCAATTTGTGGCATTGCCCTTTGGTCTCACCTCAGCTCCCAGGGTGTTCACCAAGGTGCTGGCGGGCGTGATGTCTCTGCTCAGGTATCAGGGCGTCCGCGTGCTTCCTTATCTGGACGACATTCTCATCACCTCCAATCTCTACATCCGGTGAAATTGGATACTCAGCTGGTGGTGTCCACCCTGGAGTCTTTTGGTTGGGTGATCAACCACCCCAAGTCCTCACTGTCCCCTTCCTTGGTGACTCCATTCCTAGGAATGAATCTGGATACGGTTCAGGCAAGCATTTTCCTTCCTCAACAGAAGGTGGACAGTCTGATTGCACAAGTTCAGTTCCTGCTATCTTGTCATCATCCCTCCATCAGGCAGGGGATGCAGCTGGTGGGCCTGATGGTGGCGTGCTTCGAGGCGGTCCCTTATGCTCAGTTCCACTTGAGGCCTCTGCAACTCCACCTCAGTGTGGGACAAGGATCCAGCGTCCCTGGACAGGGTCTGTGTGCTCTCCCCCCTGGTCAGGAGGTCCCTCTTGTGGTGGATGGACTCAAGGAACCTGTTGGGGGGCAGATCCTTTCTTGCCCCTTCCTGGGAGACGGTCACAACGGATGCCAGTCTGTCAGGTTGGGAGGGGTTTCTGGAAGTCCCTGCGGTTCCAGGGGAGGTGGGGCCCTCAGGAGGCCCACACACCTATCAATGTCTTGGAACTGCGGGCGATCAGGTTAGTTCTGGCTCACTTGACTACTTACCTTCGGGGCCTGCCTGTTCAGGTGCGCTCGGACAACCAGACGGCAATTGCCTACATCAATCATCAGGGAGGGACCAAGAGCAAGAGGGCCCTCCAGGAAGTGTCTCTGATCCTGACCTGGGTGGAGACCAATGTTCCCTGCATATCAGCTGTGTACATTCCGGGGGTGGAAAACCTCCTGGCAGACTCTCTGAGCAGGGGGACCTCTCGCCAGGGAGAATGGTCCCTATGCAGCAGGGTGTTCCAATCTCTCTGTCACCGTTGGGGCCAACCAGATGTGGATCTGTTTGCGTCCCATCACAATCACAAGCTACCGGCCTTTGTCTCCCTGTCCCAGGATCCTCTGGCCTTGACCACGGATGCTCTAGCAATGTCATGGCAGGACTTTCAGTTTCTGTATGTCTTCCCTCCATTCCCCCTGCTGGGCAAGGTGCTACGCAAGATTTCTCTGGAAGGGGTGCCAGCAATTCTGGTGGCCCCCAGGTGGCCAAGAAGAATGTGGTTCGCAGACATGGTGCAGCTGGCAGTAGATCGGTACGCTCTGCCTCTGGTGCCAGATCTGTTCACCCAGGACTCTCTACGCCATCCCAATTTACAAACCCTGGCTTTGACGGCTTGGCTGCTGAAACCTCCATCTTGATGGAGAAAGGGTTGTCTTCTTCTGTTGTTGATACCATGATTAAGGCTAGGAAGAAGTCTTCTTCTTCCATTTATTACAGGGTTTGGCGTGCCTACATTGACTGGTGTGAGTCTAAGTCTCTCCCCTGTTGTGTCTTCTCTATTCCCAGGATTCTGGAGTTCCTACAGCATGGGTTGGAGATGGGGCTCCAACTTAGTACTCTAAAATGTCAGGTTCTGCCCTGTCTGTTTTCTTCCAGAAGTCCTTTGCTCAGCACTCTCTGATTTGGACTTTTTTCCAAGGGGTGACTCATGTGCTTCCCCCACGTAAGACTATGGTGCCTGTTTGGGATTTGAATCTGGTTTTGTCAGCCTTGCAGGGTGCTCCTTTTGAACCTGTGCAGCATGCGTCTCTGGCCATCCTTACTCTCAAGGTTGTTTTTCTGGTGGCTATCACTTCCGTTAGGAGTGTGTCTCAGAGTTGGCGGTGCTCTCCATTCAGCCCCCTACTATGAGAGACTCCAGGACAATGTGGTGTTTCGTTTCAAGCCTGATTTTCTGCCTAAGGTAGTGTCTGCCTTTCATTTGAATCAGGACATTGTTCTCCCTTCATTGTGTCCTAATCATAGTACTGCTAAGGAGAGGGTTTTGCATTCTTTGGATGTGGTTAGGTGTCTGAAGTACTGTCTGGTGGCTACTGCACCTTTCAGAAAAACTGATGCTCTTTTTGTGGTCCCTTCTGGTCCTAGGAAGGGTTTGGCTCCTGCCAAGTCTACTATCAGCAAATGGATCCATCAGGCTGTGATTCAGGCCTATTCTGCTAAGGGGAAGAATCCTCCCTTCCACCTTACTGCTCATTCTACTCATGCTATTGGCGCCTCTTGGGCTTTTCAGCACCAGGCTTCTGTTGAACAAGTTTGCAAGGCCGCTACTTGGTCTTCTGTTCATACCTTTTCAAAGTTTTACAAGGTTGATGTTATGGCCTCAGCTGACGCTGTTTTTGGCCGAAAGGTTTTGCAGGCGGCAGTGGTCTAAACTGTCTGCTGTTAGCTTTGGGGATCCCACCCTACTTTATGGACACTGCTATATATATATATATATATATATATATATATATATATATATATATATGCTATATGCAAGTGTAAGTATTCTATTTGGAGCAGGACGTACTGTATACTAAGAATAATACAATTCTGTGATTACTCACCTGTAGAATTGGTATTATGAGTACGTCCTGCTCCACACCACCCTTGGTTTTGCATTATCTTGTATCCCCTGTATGGTGATTGTTATCATTGTTATAGTTACCAGTTTGGGTTGTTTAATTCTCCCGGCTTCTCATTAACTGCTTTTCAATGCTGGGGATTTGTGGGAGGTCCCTGGGTATTTGAGGGGCCGGGAGGAGCCTATTTTTGATGTCTCTGCAGTCCAGCGCCATCTGGCGGAGTAATACCCAAGTGTAAGTATTCTATTTGGAGCAGGACGTACTGTATACTCATAATACCAATTCTACAGGTGAGTAATCACAGAATTGTATTTTTAGCAAACACCCTCTGCCTAATCCTAACCCCCTACAACCCCTACCTGATTTTAATTCTTTGAGCTGCAGGCCATTCAAGGTAAAAACCACAGGGTGCCAATGTGGAAAGAGCTGGAATAGTTGTAGTAAATGATGTACATATTCCACTGGCACAGCACCTGTCCCCAGAGGTCCTATCTTTTATAACTAATAAAAGCACATAAAACATTTGTCTTAGAAGCAGAAGGTTACACGATTGATAAGAAATGAATGTAAAAACAAGTCCTGATGCTGCTCTCTGCAGTATGTGCCCTTACCAGGCAATTCTTTATTAGAGAAAATCACCCCCTCATATGGAAACATATTTTCTGTTCCATTTCTAGCAGATGAAGACTTGCATCCACAGAATTGCAGAAATGCAAAGCGTGCTTATTTACATGTTCTTTGTAGGTATGCACATTAGACTTAATACAGTACACTTAGACCTGGTGGAAAATTAGTAGTTGAACACTGCTGGGCACTTAACCCCTACTTCGTTGATTGTCACAGTCTGTGATTACTGCTATCCAGCTGATGGCTAGCTTTGATCAAACCCATGTTCTCTGCAAACAGAACTAATCTGGGATTATTGCTGTTTTAATGAAATGCTAAGTAATATCTCAAACCAGTTGGGGCTCATTTTTACAGTCACAATAAGCTATTAGTAGATGTATTACAGTTATTAGGAAGCAGGAAGGAGCTTTGTTACACAACAGCCTACCAATACACTTTACACATATGGATAATATGTCTACATCTACAGCATTCCCATTTGATTTAAAGTTACATATTCATTACAGGTAAAAAGCAAGGCGTGGAATATTTAAAGACCTTTCCCACACTTGCCCCTGCTGTGCGATCCACCTACTATTTGTGGTCAGTTTCTTTTTTCACATGTAAATGGTCTTGTGAAAAAACAAGAGATTTTGGGTCAGCCTAAATGATACAACGTGCGGCCAACGGACAAGTTCTCGTTCATTGTTATATTGCAGCAGACATTTCCATGGATCTATTCTCATCTGATTGTGTTTGATTGAGCACCTTTTCATTTGCAAATCGATTAATGGAAAGGAGTAAAGATGAACAGGTTTAAAGGGACTGTAAACCAAACTTCAAAGCAGTAAGAAACTCACCTGATGCCTGTCCCATGTGCAACTCCTAAATTTTCTGAAGTTCAGGGTAGAAGTTGTTGCAGGGCTCCAAAGTTTTCATTTCTCTTGGACAATGCAAAATGTGGTCTAACAGTCACTCTGTCCCTTGGTGTGCTCAGCATGAGTGAGCACACAAGTCACAGTGGTCCTACAGCTATCTGACCACAGCAGAGCATGCTCATAACTTTTAAAGCTGTGTCATACCATGCCCTTCCCAGAGGGCAGAGGGCACAAATATGAACTGGTCTATAGGAAAAAATTGATCGCATGGAAAGGCCCCAAAATGTTTGTTTAAATTTGATTTTTAGCCAAATTTATTCTTGAGTGAAAGAACAAAGCCACTTTTACTGTAGAAAAAAAAAAAAAAAAATATATATATATATATATATATATATAGTGCTGTGATTGGGCACCACTGTCACATGGTAGCCGGCCCCCAGTGGCTGAGAACTACGTGACCGAGGAGGCCAATAACAGCACAAGATTTTGCTGGAGGACCAAGTTCTGGTTTAAAGGTAAAATAAACATCAAATAATGTATACTTACCTGCCAGGCAGCTTCCCCTTCTATGCATTTTCTTTAATAAAAAATTCTCTCTCAATAATTCTACAGTATAACATTTCGTGAACTTTTAATTGACTGCCACTATACATCTGGCCACTGTAAAAGCTTTAATTACTCTTGAGACAATGCTTTAATATTTTGTTAGGGAGAGAGTTAGGGGTTACATGAGACTTCCTCTGCTGTAGGGTTCCAAGGGATTATTTTTTGTAAAGAACTCTCATTTGAAGAGGACCATTAAAAGATGCATTTGAAATCGGCAGAGGGGTGCGTGCATCTGATTGCTGGATACCTTAACAAAATACGAGCTGGGGAAGCCTGATCCCCCTGAGCCGATAATCACCTACGGTACTTCAACGGTTCTCTGGCTTTTAGGGGTAGATACATCTCCTATGGGTGGTATGGTCTGGTCTGATGGAGCGTCCCGCCACAGTCACCGGCACCAGAGATCACTCTTTAACAACTCTGAGGCACACGAGGCACAGTTCCAAAAAGTGATCTGTCGTTAATTGAAGCAACTCAGTATTTATACACAGCACGCAGAACTTTCTAGAAGCTACTACGTCCTAGTGACGTAGATGTTACTGAGCAAGTTTGGCCAGGCATTTTTAGCTGGTTTCATCTTATCGGTACATTTCACAGGTGGTCCATGATTTACAAGAAATGAAAGTCACTGTTTCCTGGAATTGGGCTACGTGCTGGCACCTCTACATGAGATGTTGTCTACAAATATAAAAGTAATTGCATACAATATAAAAGGATACAGGGTTCCCTTCACTGGCAATCCACATGATCTCAGCACTGTGAGCACTTCACTGGCTACCTACAGTCACATGGGCTCATAATGCCCTGTGGAAACCGGGAGGTGGGTGAGTGACACTACCTACTTAGATGCTCCCTACTATCTAGTGCAGAGAAACAACACTCTACTAATTTTTGGTTATCAAGACCCCCTTAGGGGCCTTCTGCTTGTACTCTTGAAACCTAAAGTGCTACATTATGCAAGGAAAAGTCCTCTTGGAGATCTCTGCCTTTTACCTGAGGCCCTACCTTCTTATTTATTATTCTTATTATTATTAGTTGTAACATCCCTCAAAAGATCCTCCGTTTAAACTCTTGAGACCCAAATCACTCGTTCTTTGTCATCAAAGAAAGTTACAGAACAATACAATGCAATGCTTTCCAAGCTGGGCGCCACTTGCTACTTTAATGGCTTGCAAGCATTCTTTATTTTTTGCCACCGTGACAGATTTCTGCTTTGAAAATGTAACTTGTCCTTTACAATTGCAATTTTGACACTGCCAAGGTTGAAATACTGGTTTATGGAAGGAGAATAAAAAAGCATTGCTCATAATATTATCTAAACGTATGCTGCTCTGCTCTTCATAGCATTTTGGAATTTTCTTTGGTTCTGATGACACCCATGGCTTTTCTTTGCCATTGACCTCCTGTTGGTGGTGACACCCCCATCACCATTCACAATTTCTGCCTAATTTTTATTTGTATGCTGCTCATGGACATTAAATGTGACAGCTTTAGGTACTTTGTGGACACTAGATGCATACATTTTAACCCTCCCTCCCCATTAAGATTAATAGTGTTTAAACTCAAATTCTGAATACTTGGACAATATGCTTTTGAACTAAATAGAGCCATAGTGGTACAACACTATTAAAACATTGTAACAGCCTTTTTGACAATTTTAAATGTATCTTATTGTGTTGTCAAGCTACACAATTTCGAGTTTTCTTATAGCTGGTATATTGCAGTATCCTTAAAATAGAACATGCTTTTGACAAGCATGTGCAGTTACTCCTCACTGTACAAGTCCTTCTCCAGAAAACAGCTATGTTGTGTCGATAATTATCTATTTCTAATTTTACCTACAATATAGTTTTAAAAATGACTGTTATTACACCTTTTGGAGGCCTATAATTAAGGGAACAGCCTTTTCCCCTTGCAATTTTCTTTTTCACATCAGCTGTAGCTTGCATGGAGTATAGTGGTGTGTTTCTGGTATATTTATTTTACAGGAAAAGTGAAATTTGTTTTGTTATAAGTATTTTTTTTAAGGAGGGAGGATGTCCAAAACTACAATAAATACAATTCTGATTAGTCGTGCACCACCAAAATATTGTTATAAATAAAAATAAGAACATCCCTCCACCCCCTTCCAACGAAAAGCATATAAAAAAAAGCTAAAAAAAGCTAAAAAAAAAAAATATGTGTATCCATTTAAAATTAGCATTCATATGTGTTGTTAATAATTTAATTTATAAGCAGGTAAAAAAGTGAATAGATTTGGAGCCTTATCTATGAAGCGTCAGCACCACACAGCACCACTTTTTTGTCCTCAGTGTCACTTAGCATGCGATTTAAGAAACAAAAAAAACAGGCTGCGTCGATGCGGCCGCCAGCTAGCATTTTATTTAACACTAGTTCCCAAATGGTCGCGGCGCTGGACACTCTGGTTGATGCAGCGCCAGTTGAAATCTAACACTATAGGGTCGATTCAAAGAAACATGTAACAGCTTTGATTTTGGTGCCGATCATCCTATTTTTCCCGTCCGCTCGTGCGTTCGTATGAACTTGCGAGTGATTCTATAAGCAAATACGTTTCTATCCTAAAATGTACGTCCGTTCGTATGGCAGTTCACGAATCAGACCTATGTCAGTTTCCATCCTGAATTTTCCGTTTCATTTCTCAGGTTGCAACATTGGTTTTGCCCTTTTTCCTTTTTTGTCTGGACGTAAATCCTTCTGATCTTGCGGCCGCGCACTACAAACTTACCTCATTAAAGTGCATTCTAAATATTTGGTCTTATTTTTCTTTATTTCATTCATTTTGTAGTAACCAACCATTAATGAATGCATTTGCATAAGTAAATCTTACTTTGTTTAATTTTTAGTTAACTTGCATTTTTTACTTGTGGATTTAATTTTAATATTTTGGCTTCAAATGGTACAACTTAAAATTTTGTGTGTGGTTACCCACACCCTCTACATACAGATTGCTCTCAAATATAAAAAAACACCCAGCAACTTCTGCATGTTATGAGCCTAGAAACAGCCAAGATGGCGGGTCAGGTATTATCGGGCAGCCTGCAAACAGAAAGGGCCTTGTGACTGTGTTGCTCTGCATTCTTTGATTTCTGACCTTTCCGTGCCCCCAGCTCTGCTGTGTCTGTGCAAAATACAGCAGTAACCCACATCCTGCACTTTATCCCGCTCTCCTCTCCTCAGTAAGTGTGATGCATCTGACCAAAGATGTGCTTAAATAATTAAACAAAGCAAAGGTAAACAACTACACCAATAAATGCAATCTAAAAATATTATTCTAGTACATCAATTTAAAAATAAATACCAAAGGACATAAGTTTCTTTAATTAACGCAAATATATTGCAAAATAAAGGTTTACATGCAAAGGACTAATTAAGGTCCACATTAAAATGCTTTTATAAGGCATACATGAATCAGGTATGCATTGCCATACAATTTATGGCCTCGGCCATGCTGATACATGCAGTTCATTGGAGCTCAAGACGCGCAGACTCCTCCACATAGCCAAAAAACCTGATCAAGAACAGCAATCCGACTGCTAAAAGGTGTCGGCAGTGGCTTTCTTTTAAAACGTCTTTAGAGGTTTGAAAACTGTTCTCTGAATCACACCTAAACACATCCGATTATCCTAAGTTTTACGTTTTGATCCTAAGTTTTAGGATTTGATCCTAAGTTTTACGTTTTGATCCTAAAATTTAGGAACTAACTTGCGATGATCGTAAGAGCATATACGCATTCGTACGTAGGCTCGTGCGAGTCGGAAATGGCCAAAAAAACAGGAAAAAATGACTAACACCCACCCAAACTTACGATTCTCGATCCGAAATCAATTAACTTTTGCTCTTTGAATCGAGGGGTATATGTCAAAATCCCATAGAGTACAATGGACAGAACTGGATTGAAGTGTTTTATGCTTATAACTAAACCGGAACCACACTTATTTTTCAAAATGTAGGTGTTGGACTTGCGTTTCAATTATTGACAAGTCACAATGTATTTCTGTAGAAATAAATGTGTTTAATATTAATTATTAGCCTTAAACACTTCAATCCAGTTCTGACCATTGTGCTCTATGGGATCTTGACCTACAGTGCTAAGTCTGGCGTTACTTCAACCTGGTGCTGTGAGCTTGTCTGCGCTAGTGTTCAATAAGACGCTAGCTGGTGGCCGCATCATTGCTGCTGTTTTTTTGTTCTTAAATCAAACGCTGAGTACCGCTTAGGCCAAAAAAGCTTTGTGTGTCGCTGACACTCTTAAATAAGGCTACCTGTCACCCATCCCACATGTGCTCTAGTACCACTCTCAAGACACATGTGACCACTGGTGGCAGTATGAGTGTCTGGATCCCACCAGTAAGAATGACTATGAGGGCCCAACCCACACCGAGATGCAAATATTATCAGCTTATATTTAGGATCCATTCACATAAACCTTAAACCCAACTATATAGTCTATGTGTTGCCACTTTGGGTGCCACAAATAAGCTATACATAGTTTTAAATATATGTATAGCTATATAGCTTTATAGCTATACAGTATATACAGGTTTTGGTAATAGGAGCCATGGGGGGGATTCCCTGGTAACCCTGTGGGATCCTGGCTTGTAGTCAATCAGATTCACCGGGCATTTTAAGACGGAAAAAAATCTCAGATTATATGTGAAACCCCGTCGATCGACGCAGTCCTGCGGTGGTGCATGCCCAGGCTCGTTTCCAATCAGAGCCATTTGTCATGCATATTAATGCTCAGCAAACAGTTCTGTTCACTGCAATCAGGAGTGAGAGCAGCTACATCCCATGATGTAGGCGTGCTCCCAACCCCATCTGAATGGCTGGACCATGGGTGCAAATCTCAGCCCAGAGATGCTGGGGATGCAGCTTCGCCTGGGCATGCTCTTCTGATGATCTCAGTTGGATGCCACAGCAAAGGTTGTGGTTTTTGTTGCGTTGTAGGATCCTAGAATTTAATTGTAAGCCCTAGGGGTTGATAGGCACCGGGCATCCTAATTCAAATGTCCTTTGGAGAGGCTATTTAGCAGAGTCATAAGTTATATTTATAATAATAGGACTCCATTTCATATAGCAAGAGAAGGAATCCCTTAATAGAATCTGTTTTTGATTTGGGCTTCTTAAATCACATTTGGGGTTCACTGAATGTTTCATTGGGTACTAATAAACTTCAGTATATTCTTCTTGCAGTGCATGGCTTGTGGAAATAGCAAATGTGGGTTTGATTTTGTTCCAGGCTAAAAATTCCAACACATGCTGCCACTTAGTGAGTGGTTTCCTTACCGTCAACCATGATGTAGTTCAATAACTGCCAAGGGGGCACAGGTTGCATGCTCATGCCCTATACTTTAATTATTTAGACAGCACATGACCACAAATCCACAAAAGATAAAAGCAGACAGCACCATAAAATGCTTTCATGTGCAAATTTCCCAGATCTTTCTGCATATCCATTTAGATGATATTCAGTTGGCGGTAACATGGCTATTAGAAGATGACACTGATGCTTTCAATTTGCTTGGCATTGCAGTTGGTCATATTGTTTTAATGCAGCGCATAATCCAAGCACTTCACTATTCTTTGAATATTTATTGTGTGCAGTGATGTGCTGCATTTTTTTTCTCAGATAAGAAACTCATGTCTAAGATTTTAAATTAATTATCAACACAGCCAGGAATTCCCTTGGCTCTGGTAATATCTGAGAAAATCACAGAGCAAACACCCAGACACCAGCGCACACAAGCTCGGAAAATGGCAAAAACCCTTACAATTACATTTACTGTAAAATACATTTCTATAAAAGAATTAGTTGCTACATTCCCACAAGTGTATATATACAATAGGGTTTAGCAGCGTGAAAAGCTGTCTGTAAACACTGTCGCGCCTTGAAAGAAGGAAAAACAATTCATTGCAGTTAGAAGGTATATATTAAAAAACCTGGCAAGTCAAGTCTTCCAAGTAGTGATAACAAGATCGTAGGTAACAAATGTGAAGCAGAGAAGGGAAATGATTGCAGAAGATCAGAGCTGTGTGCCGAATGACAGGGAGGGTCATGCTAAATATTTGTGGGGGTTATTTAAGAAAGGCTAAGGCCACGTAGTGCCAGATGAGTGTCAGGTGAGTGTCAGGTCCCAGTGAAAAAGGTGTATTTATCAAGGATCAAAGATCTACAGTGCCTGTGCCAGGTAGTGTCCCATCTATTATCAGCAGCGGCGATCGGATGAGTGTCCTACTGTGCCAGATAGGATCAGGCGCTCACCCTGCTCCAATACATGGTTACTGGGATGGTTACAATTATTTAAATATTTTAGTAGATTTTTTTTATTTTTTTATTTGGGCTGGTGCATATGTGCCACTGGGTCCCCAGTTAGGATTATTTTTTATGCATTTTTAGCACTTTTTTGTGCTGCAAACTTGTGATTTGGGCCGTGAGAAAGTTATGTCATGTTTGTCTAATGTTCCTAATGTAATTCCCATTTTTAATTAAAAAAAAAAACAAAACCCTAAAAAATATAACATTGGGAATCCAACAGGCGCTATGTGCCTGAATTCCCTTTTTTTGAGCGCCTCTTGGAGCCCATGGTATTTTTTTCATAAATGTTGTTAGCTTGCGGCGCTCTCGGCTGGTGCTAGGTGTCGCTAGCATATATAAGTCATGTGCTGCAAACATTGCCTGGCCGGGAGCGCTACAACTGACAGCGGTGACAGACTGTGGTGCAGGCACTGCTGAGCGTCTCCGTCGACTTGCTGTGTGCATTGCAACCTGTGGATTGCAACCTGAATCCCTGTGAGTTATTTAGCGTTAACACACAAAAAAGTGCAAAATAAAGTCTTTGTCCTACATTTTTCCCCAAACAATCATCTGTACGTGGGATGGCACATTTTTACGGTTTAGGTACATTACTTTTCCAGTGATGTAAATATATATTTTTAAAGTTTGGAAATAACAGTACCCTATAGGCTGTGCTAAAGATTTCACCATTTTTTCTAAATAGCCTATACGATTCTGTTGTTTCCAAACTTAAAAACAAATATCCTTACTTTACTGGAAAAACTATGTACCTCACCTGTAAAAATACCCCATCACATGTACAGGTACTTTTTTGTGCCTAGAAGCTAAAAAGCTCACTGAGATGAAGGTTGCAATTCACACTGCAAGTGACAGTGACTTCACCAATTATTTAGCATGAGCCCTATAGGCATGGCAAACAGCTCTGATTGAATGAGAGCCTGAACATTCACCATTGCACCAGAAAGAGGTAAGCTGTTACTGGTGATCTGGGCAATTTCACACAGCGGGGCATCTCAAATCAGGATGTCACAGGGGCTTGAAACAAAAACCAGGATAGTAAAAATCCCAGTTTTTTTCCACTTTAACCCTTTAAACGCCAGCCACGTACATTTTTTGTGGCTGCCTCTCCAACCGTTAAACGCCAGCCACGTAAAATTTACATGCCTGGCTTTGCCCCCTGCTAGCGCCTGCAAAATGTAAAAAAAAAACACTTACCTGACCCCTCATTCGAACCGGCCGGGTCTCCTCTTCACCCTGGGGGGCTCCTATCCCCCGTCAGGGCTCCTCCGGAGGAAGGGGAGAGCCCGGAGTAGGCCCGCCCTCCATTTTTGCGGCCACTGGCTTTTACTGTAAAACTAAAAAAAATAAAAATGACATTTACTCACCTCCATGTGCGCTCGATCTCGCCAGGTGGCCTCCGATCCCCCCCCCCCAGGGCTTTCTATCTTCTGTCAGGCTCTCTCCCCTCTTCCTCCGACGGGCACCGCCATCTTCCCGCGAAGCCCAGCCCTTTTTGGGGGCGGGGCTTATGACATCACTCGGCCGGCATCATGACAGCTCCAGGCCTCTCAGCTGTCAGATGCTGGTGATTGGTGGCCTGAGAAGGAGGGGACAGGAGATCCTCTGATCTCCTGCCTCCCCTCCTCCTCTTGCTGCCTAACCCTAACCCTTAAAATTCCCCCAAAAAATGTGGTCCCCCCCCCCCTGGGAGGGGGGACCCTACGTCTTTTTTTTTAATTTTAAGGGTTAGCCTAACCCTGACCCTTAAAATTCCCCCCAAAAATGGGGTCCCCCTCCCCCCCCTGGGAGGGGGGACCCTACGTCTTTTTTAAAAACATTTTAAGGGTTAGGGTTAGCCTAACCCTAACCCTTAAAATTCCCCCAAAAAATGGGGTCCCCCCCCTGGGAGGGGGGACCCTACGTCATTTTTTTAAATGAACCCCTTATGCTCTGTCACCCAGCAGCTATAAAAGGCTTACAGCAGCAGCAGGAGAGCAGAAAGCCAGATTGATCAGCGTGGAACACAGTGCCCAGGGATGGATGGGAGGTAAGTATAAAAAAGAATAAAATAAAATATTTTTTTCTCCATGTGTCTGTGTGTTTTTTTTTACACTTAACCCCTTGTGAACTGGTAAGGGGTCCATGCGCTAGCGGGTGACTTGCCATTAACCCCCGGCACACCAATTACCTGCCTCCCCAAAGCCCAGGGGGGGCAGAAGAGCCCGGGCCCACACAGGGTATGTGGGCTTGTAGGCTGCAGTGTGGGGGGGGCACCAGAGCTGGCCCCTGCACCCTGTTCTACAAGCCCCCATAGCTAGTGTTTTTAACCCTTAAAATTTCAAAAAAATGCCCCCCCCCCCCTGGGAGGGGGGACCCTATGTCATTTTCTTTTTAAATTAACCCCCTATGTTTATAGTGTGGATAGTAGTGTTTTATTTCTAAATGTTATGAAGTGCTCTTTTCAGTTTGGGGGTCTCCTGGGCACGAATGGGGGGGCTATCGATACATATGTGGTACCGTTGTAATCGGGAGAAATGGGGCTTTCACATGCAATATGGTTTTCATTAATAAACAAATGTTTTATTTAAAATAAAGGAGACAGTTGTCTAAAAAATATTATTTTATTTCTTTTTTTGTTTTTTTTACGCAAAAATATTTAAAAAACAGTAGAAAAATTACAAACAAGACATTTCATGTTAAAGCCTAAACTCTGCTGCAAAAAAATATATATATATATTTTCCTAGAAATTCCGGTTAAACATGTCGCAAAATGGGGAAAAATTACCTGTCAACAGAGGGTGACAAAACTTCAAGTAGGCTGGCAATTAAAAGGGTTAATAGTACCTATGCATGCTGGGTATTGTTCTGCTCGGGGGACCTTGCGCTTTCAGATTTAGCTTGTTTTTCTTATTTGCATATTGATATTTTAGGAAAAGGTGTTTTTTATTATGCTTTTTTATAACATTTTTTGTGAAACCCTGTGCAACCTAAGAATTCTTCAAGGGATTACTCCCAGAAAGATGAGCCCACTACAACAAGCTGGGTATGCATAGAAAGCTTAAAATGTGTACTTTCAGGGAATATATGGTTTATGGAGGATATTCCAAATGTAAAGGCTTGTTTTGGTAGAAAAAGGACAAGGTGCGCACTTTGTCTGCAGAGCTGAAATTTTGAAGTAAAATTAACGTTACGCACATGCCTTACTTTGGTGTGTTTGGCAACTCTTTCCTTGACAGTAGCTATGCATGCTGGGTATTGTTCTGTTGTTCTGTTCGGGGGATGTTGCTTTTCAGATTTTCAGTTTTTTTTTAGGAAAATGTGGTTTTGATTCTGCTTTTTTATTATTTTTTTAGGGAAACCCTGTGCAACCAAAGAATACATTGAGGTATTACTTCCAGAAAACTGAACCCATGTCAACAAGCCTGGTACGCCTAGAAAGCTTGAGGTGTGTACTTCCAGAGAATATATAGTTTGTCTGAAGTATTTCAAATGTAAAGGGCTGTTTTTCTTGAAAATCTGCAAGGTGCGCATATTGCATAGCATAGTTGTATTTTATCTGAAAATCTCCTAAAGCGTTGTTTCAGTTTGGGGGAGTCTTCTGGGCAGGAAAGGGTGTCTACCAATACATATGTGGTACCGCTGTAACAGGGAGAAATTCAGGTTTCACACGAAATAAGATTTTATTGACAAACTTACATTTTTTATTGCAAAAAAACCCACTACAAATAAATAAAAAATAGTTTTGCACATATTTCATCCAAAAATATTGAGAATGCTCCTAAAAAATGACAAGCAAGACATTTCATGTTAAAGCCCAGACTCTGCTGAAAAAAACAATATATCATTTTCTTGGGAAATCCCTGGAAATCCTTTCAAAAATCACAGTTGAACATGGGGAGCGCAAAATAGGGCAAAATAATCTGGCAACAAAGGGTGACAAAATCTCAAGGTAGGCTGGCGGTTAAAGGGTTAATTAAAAGGTAATCTGTGAGTGTGTACTACATATTAATGCTGGAGACTGGCAGTGGTGTAGAGAGGTGTGGATTTTTAAAAATATTTTTATACTTGTTGATCATGGCGTCACACAACACAAGTGTATGAACGCACTAAAACTACCTATGAACACCAAATACACGTAGGTGAATTTGATCATTTTGTAGCATTCAAAACCAGAATACTTTCCCTGAACTAGGACACACTCTGCTTGTTCTTCCACAATTGCCTCCAGAGATTAAGAAGATACAAAATATGGCTGGCAGTTTAAGCCTCCAGCCTTTTCACTACCATAATGCATATAGATTTTCGAAAAATCATCTTTCAGGAAAGCTGTCTGAATACATTAGCCTTAGTATCAATCCTTAAATCTTAAAGCTGACTGCAATGTGTGAGTCATCTCTTCATCGCGCTGTTGCAATGGAGAGATCACTCAGAAAAATGCTGCATCTCTCTTGGCTTTTCCCCCCAAACTCTCACTAAAAGCTGGGGCTCCAAATGCTTGCTTAGCTAAGAATAATTACACAGCCGTCCAGCCACTTTGAAGTCTTAAAGTGGACTAAAAGACTTCAGGGCTGGCCGACTAGGTGCCCCTTGGGAATCTTTCTTCGGGGTGCCCCACTGTGTGAGCCCCCCCCCCCAGATCGCCGATCCCTCGCCACTATCGCGCCCTCATCTTCAGCATCCCTACAGCTGTGCGTGCTCCTGCATCCAGCCATTCAAGGCTGGACAAGTGGGAGGGTGCGCCCTGCAGGGAAACCAAGAATGTGGCTGCCCCTGCTCAGAAAGCCAATGCTCATTCCAAAACAAAGGCTTTATGTCATGCATTAGTATGAACAGCATAAAGCACTGACAAGCAGCCACACATGTTGGGGGTATTCACATAGCGACAACGACCAATCACCAGCATAGTGAAATTCCTGGGTATTGGTCCACTTTAAAGCCCCCTATATTTAGCCCAACATGGGTCTCTTACTAATGTGACTTGTGGCAATAGCCACATTGATTCAGTATTAGCTGAAAAATATTCTCTGGGTAGTAAAAAAAAAAAGCATGAGAATATCACTGCTGTTAAATCACCAGCTAGTAAGACAATGAAAGTCAGTGGCATTTTAATGCCAAAGAAAATTAGTGACATTTTTACTCATTGTTGCACTGTGGAAAAGGGTAACATTGACTTTCATTGTTGTTCTAGCTGGTGATTCAGCAAAAATGATCACTTTTTACTGATGCATTTTTTTTTAAATGACTTTTATTTCCTAAAGGAACTTTTTTACCACCAAGAGAACTATTGAATCGAGGCCAATGTGTTGTCAGTGATCTTCCCATTTGCTAGAGTAATCGGGGTTACAGCACATAGAACAGCTCTGAAAGACCTGGAGGGAAGAATGTAATAAGTATACTTTAGATATAGGGATGGACTCAGTTGTGTTCATCTCAATGGCTACCTATTTTCCAGGGTGAGTCCTAGTTCACAGGGACACTAAATTAGCTTAACCCCCTCACACCATCAGTGAGCTCTGTATTAAAGAGATACTGACTTTTACCTAGCAGAGCTGCATCTTTTGGGGGGACAGTCTTTAGCTACACACATGTGCAGACTCCGCAGCTCATCCCATAGGAGACATGCTTCACTGAAGTGCACATCTACTTCCTGCCCTACATCATAAAAGGCGTAATGCCCGGTTTTGGATTTCCAAAGATCTTTATCTGTAGATGCCTCCCTTGAATGACCAAGGGGAGAGTGTTAAAGGGGACATAAAGTAATTTTTGATTGTTGGTTCCCTTTACAGGAAGGCTGATAATCTGCTTGAATTGCTGGTATGCAGATAAAACTTTTTTTGCCCCTGCAGCCTCTCCAGTGCCCTGCTCATTAGAAAAAGCTGCTGACTAGGGGTAGCAACATGGAGCACATGGCTGACACAAGCCCTGGGGGGGGGGGGTAGAGAATGCCCCATTAAGTATATATATATATATATATATATATGTGTGTAAATATACATATAGATATATATATATATATATATATATATATATATATATATATATATACAGATGCAGCTTTCTCTAAAACTCCACTTGGTGCACTGGTTCATTGTGCTATCTTGAAATCTTAAATGGTTTTCAAAGGTTTCTTTGCGGGATTTCATAATGGGCTGAGCTGTGATGTGTTGGATAACGATTGCTACATCTGTTTATATATATAACTACCAGCAACATGATTCCTATAGCTAACAGGCTGATTCATTACTAACGCCAGGTAGCGACAGATGAGCGTCTGTAGCAGGCATTTTCAGAGCGCCTGCTAGTAGTCACTGTGCTCATCCATGGGTCGCTACTTCATAGCGACTCAGGCGCTGTTCAGTAATGTTGAATACATTGTGAGGAGTCGCTATTTGACCAGTACAGCGCTGTATGGGAGCGCATGTTAGCGACTGCTCATAGCGACCGACTCACACCATATTCAGCAAAAAGACAGCCTCACAAATCTCTGGCGCTGAAAAATGCTTGTTTGAAGCCCAGAGCGCAGGAGGCGGTGTGTTTAAAGTCTGTTTTTCAGCATCTATCCACTAGTAACAAAGCAAAAAAACATATGGAATTAAATTGTAGCAACATTGTAACTAGAGATGAGCGAACTTCTTGAAAGTTCGATTCGGGCGATTCGCCGAATTTCCCCAAGAAATTCGGGTTCGCCCGAATCGAACTTTCACGAATCGCTCATCTGAAAAAAAAAATGCCGGCCTGCCCGCTCCCACCATGCCGGCTTTTTTTTTAAGCAAACACTTACCTGCATGGTCGGAGCGTGGAGGCCGGCGCTGCTCTCAGCTGTCATCAGAGGACGCGTCATCAGAGGACGCGTCATCAGAGGGCGCGTCATCAGAGGGCGCCTGAGAGCTCTTCTACGTTTTCTTTAATGTGAAGAATTAGAGGAAAACAAAGATAGGTGAGTTAATCTGGTGCACGGCTTATTGGTATTACAGCTACCTCCTTAAATAATGCCCCATGTACTTCAAAGACTTTGGCCTTGATTCAGAAAAAAATGTTATTCCATTAATGCCTGTTCTTGGAGTAAATGTGTATTTAAACAAACACATCCCACCATGGATTTTTTAATGAAAAAGTATTTTACAATAAATAAAAAATACTGCATGATGATCTTCCTCCTGGGGCTATTAGACCAGCACATCAGGCTTTGAGCTGAACGGCCAACTTGGACCATGTCAGTATACTTGGTCCTAACTATGGGCACTCCTGGAAGAACACTGGCTCTATGTCAATGGGCAATGAGCTGCACCAGTTTATAAAAGAAGGTGCAGGTTATTGGGCTTAGATAGCAGCAAGCCACTTTCCCACATGGGACCCCTTATCAGTTCACAGTTAAATTTTCCAAGCGTCTTCTTGTTTGATTATGGCATCCTCTTCCCGGTCTCCCTGTTAATTGTACTCTTCTTCCGGTGAGACATGTTGATTTTATGCTTCAAGCATCCTCTCCATGCGCTTTTTCAGCTTTTCCAACATATTCTGCCCAGTGTTTTCTGAGCTGCTTGAAGTGCGACGGTGTTTCAGCAGTCAGCTATAGATGCAACGCCAGAGAAAAGGGCAAATGCTGGCTTAGAATAAAAAAATTGCATATGTCTGTTAAAAGTGTACTAGGTGATCACACAAAGTGCGGGCATAGAAACATAGAAGGTTGACGGCAGAAGGAGACCATACGGTCCATCTAGTCTGCCCTTATGTGTATACTGTATGTACTCTTTATCTTAGGATAGATGTGTGCTTATCCCAGGCATGTTTAAATTCAGTGACTGTTGATTTTTCAACTACCTCTGCTGGAAGTTTGTTCCAAGCATCTACTACTCTTTCTGTAAAATAATATTTTCTAACATTGCTCCTGATCTTCCCCCCGACTAGCTTCAGGTTGTGCCCCCTTGTTCTATCATTAAGCTTCTTCTTAAAAACACTTCCCTCCTGAACCTTATTCAATCCTTTCACATATTTAAAGGTCTCAATTAGGGATGAGCGAACCGGTTCGGACGAACCGGAATTCGCTCTGAATTTCAGGGAAAATTCAATTCGGCACGAACCCGAATTTTTTTCGGTTCGTGCCAATCGAATTTTCCCTGAAATAAAAAAAAAAAAATGCCGGCATTTTTTTAAAAAGCAAACACTTACCTGCATGGTCGGAGCGTGGAGGCCGGCGTCGCTCTCAGGCGCCCTCAGATGACGCGTCCACTGATGACGCGTCCTCTGATGACAGCTGAGAGCGGCGCCGGCCTCCTCTTTTCAGATTCGTGAAAGTTCGACTCAGGCGAACCCGAATTTCCTGGGGAAATTCGGCGAATCGCCCGAATCGAACTTTCAAGAAGTTCGCTCATCTCTAGTCTCAATCATGTCCCCCCTCTCCCTTCTTTCCTCCAGACTGTACAAATTAAGGGCATGTCTCTGAATCAGCTACACAGGTGTAAGATACCATCCCATGCATAGCCTTGATGCATTTTTTACTGACCTTTGCTGAATAGAGGCCATAGATTATACAACAGGCTGCATGATGTTCTTATCAATATCTCTTTCCTTTTGTAAATGTAAGTCTTTGGAAGAATGAGGCACATCTATACATTTTTTGTGCATTATCAAAATGCACACAGTACAAGAGAGCAGGAACCTATTGAAGCTCTTTATTCATCTGCCCCAATATCTGTTATATTGACTTTACATTCAGGTAAAGAAATATTTACTTGGTTCTCATAAATAGCGTTATGAAGAAGAAACAAAATTTACATTCCAGTCTACCCTAGCCAAGCTTTTTCTTAGATTTAAGCTTCCTGTCTAAAACATAAGAAGGCAGATTTCTTGTGTATAGCAAGATTTATCCATTGTTTGTCAGTGAGAGCTACAGGTCAAGTGCACAGGTAAAATGCTAAATAAATATTTCACTGACAAGGGAAGACTGCAGCCTCTCGCAGTCTACCCGCCATTACCTTAGCACATGAATATTTAAATCGTCACTTTATCATTTTAAACAAGAAATATGGGTGGGTCATTCAATTACTCATCTCCAGCGAACAATAAATGCATGTTTTCAGATTTCATGTAGACATTTGCATCACCCACGCCAGCTCTGGGTATTTGGGCTATTCGCTGTGTCTATTGCTTTGTTATGTGCTTGAAAATGCAATTGCCTGCTTTAGAAACTGTGCTGCTGACTAGGTACACTAAATATTTCATTGATAAATAATGGTCCAATTTTCCACTAGCTGTACAAGTTGTGGCTGATTGTACACACTATGCTTGGGTGAGATATATGGAAATCATTAAAGTTGAAAATAAGATTCTCTGCAAATTACATGCAAGTGTCCAGGGTAAGATAATTAGCATCCTGATTAAATCTAATTCTTAATGTATATAGGAATCAATTTGTCACAAACACAAACCTGTGTCATAGAACGGAGCCTGTGGTCCTAGTGTACAAAAAAAAAAGTATGTAGGGAGGCAAATCTCAACTCATAAATTGATCAAAAAATACATTTTTATTAATTGCATATTTATAATCACTACATACAATACACTTAACATAAAAACACATCAATGGGACAATAACACACAGGACCAACCAACACAAAGGTGTGTAGGCGATGGGGAGAGTCTCACCACACTAATTGATATCAAATGCCTATATATGTGCTAAATCATTCAACAAGTGTTCCAACAGTGCAACTCAGCATGTGCAAATCCTGCCTATGATCCGGATCACTACAAAATCTATACATTTATAAAGTGCAAGTGCTACTAGTCAAACAATCAATTAAAGATTAATATTCTCAACCATAACAACTCATAAACATATCAATCTACTATATTCACCAATGAAAATATAATCACCTGTATATATTATTTAGGCATCCCAAAGGGGAACCACTGATATATATCACAATACTAATCAAAAAATAATATCACAAAAAAACACATCACCAGAAATAAAGCCAAGGTATCATGAAAATAACATGTGTGAAGTCTCCCCACTGCCTACCACACCAGGAGCCACGCGTTCCGTGGGCACATCACCCACTGATCTCATGCTGGCTACACTGAGCTTAAGTAGAGCACTGGCACCTTCCTCCCAATAATCACCACACATGGATCCCTCACCTGTGCCGAGGATGTGTATCCGGGTCAGCAGACAATGGAATCAATAGAAAACACTGCTGAGCTGTGAACATCCGGGTCACTGGACAGTCACATGACAGCAGTCAGCTGGAGATAATCTCACAGGGGTGGATTGTGTAAACAACACTGCGTCCATAGCAACCAAGACACTCACAAGCATGCTGCTGCATATGTGAGGCCGATAAGGGCTGAACAACATATCGCCGGTCAGGCAGACACCCAACAGAGATCAAAGGGTGGTGAGGAGCCAATGAACACCCAAGTAAAATAAAAAATCAATAACAAACATACATATACCAGAAAAAAAATCTCTCTCTCTCTCTCTCTCTCTCTCTCTCTCTCTCTCTATATATATATATATATATATATATATATATTAAAGAATCATGCATAATGAATAAAATGATCACATATTTAGTGCTTAATCTAATGCGCTTGATATAATCATTGTGAGCGAGCTATTAATGCCCACAAACAACAATCATTAATCTGAATTACTCTATGCTGACTAAAGCGCAGATACCGGGCGCACACACACATGCCCCACATTCTGGATCAAAGAGCAGACCAATCAGACACAAGTCAGTTCAATTGATCTGGCCCTAGTGTAGACAATCACTTTCATTCTGCCTTTCTGTACAGCTAAGGCTGCTTGAAGGTGTCATCATGTTAGCTCATGTTAGCTCATGTTAGCATCATGTCTTACTTATTGTTTATTACATCACATGACATCACATTACATCACAGTGATCTTGTGAATATGGAATTGTTTGACTACACATTTCAATTTGGGTCATTAGACGTTTAGACATTATGCTGTTCAACATGTGTTATGTTGACCAGAGGCTTTAGCTTGACAGTCTCCAACTGTACCTGTCATGCTAGACGCAATAATACCAGCTCTATTCCAAATCTAAGCAAAATTGTGCCTCGTTTTGTCTTAATTAAGTTCTTATAGCAACAATTTTTATAGCTTTACTTAAATACAATAAACATGTTTCTGGCTCTGCTACAACAAAGCAGACAACAACACCGGGAGGGTCATGCTATTTCTTTGGTAAATCAAGGTGCGCTACCCGTGTGTCTTGTGGTGTGAATTGCAACTTGCATCTTGGTGAGCTTTTTCATTTTAGCACACAAAAAACGGCACAATTTTTTTTTTAGTTCCATGTTTTCCCAAAATTTGCCCTGTACCTGAGATGGGGATTTTTTTACAGCTGAAGTCCATCATTTTACCGAAGAGGTAAGAATATTTTCATTTCAAGTTTGCAAGTAACAGCACCCTATGGGCTATGCAGAATAATCTGGCATTTTTTTCCTGCATACCCCATTGGGCTCTGTTATTTCCTAATTCCTACAACAATTTACACACACCAATGGAAAAATGATGTGTGAATGCCCCATGTCAGGGGCAGAAATGCCCTGTCACAGGTACTGGTGATTTTGGCAGAACTTTTTTATTTGCGTCTTAAAACTAAAAGGGTCACTGCGATGCAGGTCGCAATTCACACTGCAAGGCACACTGGTAGTTCACATTGCTTCCCCAAATAATTAGCATAACCCCTAGAGATAAATGTAAAATAGCCTCTTGAAAAAAATCAGGCACTTATCTGATCACAATGAGCATGAACCATTAAACAAGCATGGGACCCCACTTCAATGCCTCCCATCTGCCCAGCTGCTGCTAGTGGTTTCTTCCAGGCTCCAAAGATCAGTCGGACCAAAGCAAGTCTGATTCTCCTCTACCAGGTGCTATTACTTGATTCATACCAGCTCATTTCTTGGTGAGTGGAATCGCCAGGTATCAGACATGGCTGTAACCTAATTAGCATGTTAATAAATATAGAAACTAATTAACCAAAGGTAACATGCACTAAATCCCAGGTTTTTCACTCAAATGGGTTTTGGTCTGCATTACTAGGGGAATCAGATGTAGGCATGCGCCTGTGTGTGAAACTCCCAGTTTGTACCATAGTCTTGCCTCTACCGCGATCCAATGGCATATAAGTGGGCTCTGCTACAATCAGAATCAGAATGTTCGGTGATGCCAGCCAATCAGAATGAATTGCATAATCATGCAAACCATTCTGAAGGAATGAAGTGTCGGGGCCTTCCACTAGCTGCCAGGGTATGTATATCATCAGAAAGCTGGTGATGCTGTTGTGACCCATGCGCCAGGTCAGCCAATTGGTAAGTATACCGGCAACCAAGGAGGTTTTAAAGAGCAGACATCCCAAATCATGATGCCCCAGAGACAATGAATTGCCTGGCTCTGGAGTCATTCATTCTGGGGCCCAGGTTCACACCATGGCAATGCGGTGCAATCGCGGTGGGATCACAATTGCACTGCTATTGCATCACAGTCATTAAATACAGCATTATGGGAACAGTAGCACTTGCTTTCATCACTCAGTCACTGGGCTATCACTCCCAAAACGCTGCATTTAGGACTTTTGCGGGCTGTTCCCAAACATCCTGCAATCACTTAAATAAATGGGTCCATAGGTAACTTTGGGAAGTGTTTTGATGTTACATCACCCTGGTGTGAATGGGGCCTAAAGTTTTTGCCCACTTTAAAAAATAAACAGTCCAATTTTGATTGCAACCAATTGTATGCATTAAATTAGGCTGATCCACCATATCATAGAGCTCCAGATCACTGTATTACTTCCTGTCTGCCATTCCTCTCTTCTCATAGTAAATAGATTTTTGTTGCGTATAGTAATTTGAGGAACTTGCCCATAAATATATTGGTATAAAAGCATTAGTCACCTGGCTGCTCACCGGCTCATTTCTGTTTCAGTCTGGCTGCATGCTCTTGACGCCTGGTACGCTTTTAGTTTGTCCACCTCTGACAACATTTTAGGAATGGATGAACAGTGTGTCACCTGTTCAGTGCAGAAATCGGACTAATTCTGTTCAAAGGCAAATGCAAAGAGATTATACCTCTGAACAGTCAGATCTGTAAGGTTTTTTTTATCTTCAGAAAGTCTTTTAGGTTGAAATGACCCTGATATAGCCAAGGAATTAATAAAGTATAAAAAACCGATGATTGCCTGATGCATGTATATTGCTATAAATAGGTTCTTATGGCTCGATTAGGATAGAGAAGATGAGCATAGAAATAGAAAAACCTAGAGGACGATTAAGGACCCTAATAGCCTTGTTACCATCCTAATATTACACCTACTGTACACTAACAAAGAGATTTCCATTGTTTGTAGTCTAATGGACCCAATGATGATAATAGGCTTGTTCCTGTACCAATTAACTGCTAGATATCTGCCATTTTATATTACAACCATTCTACTGTATTTAAAATGAGGAGTTATTCTAGATTAGCTCTCTGTAAACGTTAGCAGATACAGTAATCTAACTGAAGGGCTTGACCAGGCTACTAAATACAAATATGTGACAGGATTAACTGGGTCCCTTTCACAGCTCATACAGTAAAGTTTTTTTGTCTTTTAACTCAATTGGATGCAGCTAGATAATAAATGACTGAAACAGCCATTTGAGAGAAATGGTGCTGCCTTTCTCTAAATGATGCCAAGTGAATACAAATATGATAAATAAGGTAGAAGAGCAACAATGGTGGGGCCCCCTGACCTTCTGGGTCCCACCCACTGCACCCCCTCAGGTTACGTCCCTGTGCGTACCTACCAGCCTACAGGCTCAAACCAATAAAATCCTGCAGGATGCTACAGTCCAGTTTCAGTACTAATGGCTCCCAAGTCAACAGCGTGCTCCCCATCCTTGCTGCCATTCACCAGAGAGCAGTCTCCTTTTCTGAGTGACAGCAGTGGGGAACATCGCATATTCACTGCTGTTGTGCTATCAGTACTGAATGCACATATGGGTGCAAGAGGCTGGATTGGACTGAGCTCTCAAAACTAATAGCACTGCAACCAGACAGATTCAGATTCAGACTTAGCCTGCACAACTACAAGGGATCAATTCTGCAAGCTTATCTACATGGACACATGTGCTCGAACCTCCTTCTCCTGGGGTACCAACAGGCCATGATTTGCAGATCTCCACACAGATGCACAGGTGAAGTCATTAGTGCTCAGGCATAGCTATATAGCTTCTATTATATCACCTGAGCATCAGTGTGGAGATCTTCAAATCCTGGCCAGTTGGTGGCCCTTGAGGAGGAGGATTGAGCACCTATGGTATAAGACATTTGAATGATATCTTGGAAATGTTTTTGTTGTAATACATTCATAGTCCAGTATTCCAACATATGTTTGGGGAAGCTTTGTTTGCAGTTGTACATAGATATCCTCTGAGCTTTTACAAAGCATTTATCAAGCTGTGAATAGGCTTTGTGAAGCTTTACTCATCTCCTATTCGGGATTATTAGCTATAGGAAAACAGTATGATATTCAGTACTAAAAAAGCGAACTTGTATACTCATGTAAACTTCAGTGCCTGGTCCACAAGCCACTACTTCAAGTAGCATCTTTGGGACAGAATCTGTTTTGTGGCTGTTGTAATGACCCAGTAGACATTACCGAAATTCCTTGCATTTCAGCTCTTTTTTCTTCCTACAAGCAATTTTTTTCTGCAAAGAATTTCTTGCAGAACCATCATTTTTCTCCTGATGGTCATCTAAAGGGATTCTATGACCACCGCTGGTTGGTTGGCAGAAGAAAACAGGGGGTTCTGCAGCAGAAATAGTCATTGCTGCGGGGCTCAGGTACGTATGAGTTCTCTTACCCCCACCATAATAGGCTTTAGCCAACAATCCCAAGCTGACTTTTGTTTGCAAATCAAAGAGATTTAAATACATGTGAACTGGGTCCTGGTATAATTTTGAGTTTTGGACAAAATGAAGAAGGATTTTTAGTTATCTTTTCCTTACCCCTTGATCCAATCTGTTGCTCTGTTCTCTGGGTTGATATTATGTCTGCGGTAAAATGAACTGAATTTGTAATACCATAGCTGAACATGTGGGGAAATGCACAGACAGCAGTAAAAATGCCCAGATAAGTCTTAAAGAGGACAGAACTCATCTTAATGAGCTGGCCTTCGTCAAAGCCCCCCCCCCCCCCACATATTGGGATGCCCAACAATGTGAAACCTGCTAGTCTTCCCGTAACTCAACACAATTCCTGCTCCCACAGTGTATGCATGTGCCTCCAGCGGCATTGCTGCTCAACACATGCAGAGTGAACACACTCTTAAATGTAGCCAACACGAATATGAAGGCCAATGGAACAGGGGAAGCCAGTAGTGCTAAGCTTCCCTCTGCCCCCTTCAGCATTCAAGTTTGCAGGGCAAGGATGCTGACAGATGCCACCCATGTGGGAGCAAGGCTCGAGGTGAGTTTACTGGGATAACAGGGGGGTTTCACACTCTAGGCCTTCCCAAATCAGAATGCCCCTAAAACAGGCAACTGGGCAACCCTAGGGTCTCTTAGACCAAAATGGGTTTCGATCTTCTTTAATTATCCTACTTTCTATTCAAAAGGGGAAAAAAGACTAGTTTTGGGATATGTGTTTTTAAAATTCAAAAACATCAGCCTAATTTATTTCAAAAATTGTTCTAGTGACCCAAAGGTAAAATATATAAAAATAATTATATAACGATACTTGGTCTTGGCATAACACATAAGGAAGGCACAATTTTTCAGCTGACATTTCTCATGAAACATTGTATAACATTAATTTTACATTGCATTTCAGCTTTTACTCATGCTGTAGTATTAATGGTAGATTTTTCAATTTTTCATGCTAGGTCCGCTTTAATGAATGCCCAGATGTCCTACAGCATGTGAGTGGGTGGAGCTAATGCACCGTGACACTACGCTTTCTACTCTACATCATGCACTGATTATGCTGTCTGTTGGAAGTTACTCCATCTGAAAACTAAAGCCAGTAATGCATTCACTGTTTCTGCCACATCAGAAAGTGGACGGCTTGGGCCATAGAGACTGATAAAAAAAAGATGAATGATTCAAAACAAATCCGGATTTCCCCCAGATTTCCTGCAGGGCAAGCATCAAGCAAGGATTGGAATGTCCCCAGTGCATACAAATCTGGAAATGTCCCAGTTGCCTCAGTTTTGTTGGGCATGGATTAAGAATGGATCAGATATTTTCAGTCTGCCAATAACTGTAATTGGCATAACTGACTGGCACAAAGCCAGCCTCACCCTGGATCTCCCAAATTCCTGGATTATTAAACATGTGCTTAATATTTATAACAGTTCAAGTGATGCTAAGAAAGTCTCTATGGTCACCTTAATCATGTCCATAGTGATAGGCAAAACTGGTAAGAAAAAAAAAGAGTGGATGAAATGAAATTTCTTTTCTTAAAGACAATGCTTCGAAAATCATTTGCAATGCAGGCACAATTTTCAGATGGTGGAATGACAGAGGGGACTAAATTCTATGTAAAGGAACATTTTGCCCCATGCATTAAGTAACACATCTGTAAGTCTGCCCAAAATATGCATATATGTGAAACCAAACCAAGATCAAGTGAAAATTGTATTATGTTTAATCTCTATACAAAATATATGCATTTAAAAAACAATGCTTTTAAGAGACCAACATGAAAATTCAACCTTAATGTTATTACACAATTATCTATACACTATACTACACTATAATATAATACTTTATGATACCAGTGAGTGTTAGGAGTGTGTTTTGCATCGGTTTATGTAAAAGCTGTGAAATATTGATTCCTTAATTTTGGTCTAATTATGATTTGTAATTTTTTTTTGTATGGTTTATGTCTCTTTACAAAAAACACAAGATATATATCACTGTAGTTGCTTATGCTGCTAGCTATAATATTATATATTGATATTTACTATTTAGGCTGAATAATAATCCCCGAAAATGACTATGAAGCGGGCCATACATGAAAAGTGGAGAGTTATAGCAGTTTAGTAGTAGTACATGTTCCACTTTGCCAGGCGGACTTACTTAACAGCCCAATACACTTCCTGCAGCACTGGCCATATAGTTTCTGTTACAAATTGTGTTGCATAGGAAAGAACAGAGAAAATACAATCCTCAATCTCCTATATCGAACCATGCCCCCTTTATTCTGCAGACTTGGTAGAGAAAGGGGCAATAAAAGAACATGATATAGGAGGCTAGGGCAGGCTTAGGGCATCAACGTTGTGCCTAAAGGTCAAGGAGCCTGTCCGGTTTCAGCCTTTCTTTTGTGCATTGTACTGTCACCACTTCACCGCCTATGCAAATAACAATATACAGTACTGGTGTATTGCAGTAAAATGGAAGATGCTTTAACCATTTTCTGCTTAACTCATTTTTATAGTTGGCTGTGCCTTTTCAAATGCATTTTACTTTGCTATTTATTTTGACCATTTGCAGCTTCGAGCTTCATATAAAATGTTTCATTTCTCATGCAGGCAGACTAATATGATGTCAGCTTTATAGGGAAGAGTGAACCCCCCAAAGTTTGGGTCCGGCAAGTTTGGATGAACTTTGATTAAAAGTTCAAGTTCGGAGTCCCAAACCCGACCCTGTAACCCAGTCTCCATCGAAATTATTGGGGACCCAAACTTTGGGATGGCGTGAGTGGAGGGGGGCACAGAGTATGCAGTAGGGAGCGCTGCTGGAATTCTTACCGCAGCCCCCCGATCCGGTCCCTGGTCAGCGGCTACATTCGTTGCAGATGGTCCACGGTCAGGGGCCCCAGAAATGAGTGCTGCCACCGGGAGTGTCTTCACTCATGGGGAGCGGCGGCCATCTTCCTATGGCCCCGGCCATGGACCATTTCAAAGGGATGCTGCCACTGACCAGGGACTGTGATTCAGGGCTCAAGTAAGTTACAGCAGCTTCTGCACCTTTAGGTGACGCATGTTAATGGGCTATATATATATATATATATATATATATATATATATATATATCATCAAGCAAAAAGATGGTGAGTTTATGGAAAAAAATGAAATTTTACTTGTTGATTACCCCCCATCTGACTATTTATGTTATCATATATATTTCTACATTTTTACCAGTCACATTTTCTCGTTTATCCACTCTTCATAACATAAGAAAATCATTTAATAGAGGTGAGGGAGTGCTCTCTCTCTCTCTCTCTCTCTCTCTCTCTCTATATATATATATATATATATATATATATATATATATATATCTCAAGAAAAGTTATCCTCCTAAAGCACTAGAACCTGGTATTTATTTGTACTCTGCCTCATACAAAGTTATTCTTTTTACATTAAGAAACTCATTTAAGCAGCTAAAATTACCTTTACGCTATTCCCATTCAAGGTACAGCCAATACGTCTTGGTAAATGTACTATATGATTTGGATGTAAAACAACTTAAAGGGCTATTTTGAGCCGCTTAAATGGCATGGTTAAAAAAAGACATTGGCCTTGATTCAGTGGGGGCCTTATTTAAGAAACGCTAATGCCATGTAGCGGCACATAGCGACTGGTGTTTTTTGTGAATGCCACCAGCAAGTCATAGTTATGACGCTAAAAAATGTTTAGCGCCTCTCCCAGCAACATGTAGTGTTTCATGTATCAAGAGCATTGGGTGCTTTGTTAGCGCCGGCACTATGTTCCCTACAGCGCCATATCACATCTGGTGCTCAGTGTCGTTCTTCCATAGACTTCAATTAGTCATTCCAGACCCATTTGTTTTTGGTGACTTGGTTAGCATATTTTAATTTTTTGTGCTCTGTCAAGTGACACAGGATCCCTGGCTTGTACATAATGTTTTTTTCATTCATTATTATACTTAGGTTACCGTAGCTAACTTGCATTTTCATGCCTGCCAATCATGTGTCATGTCATTAGTATATCCCCAATGTCATTCCATGTGTTTTTGCTTGATAACGGTGCCGTCATCCCCAGTTAAAGCCTTTGGGGTACTGCACATGGCGCTGCATGCCTGACTATCATGCACCCCTGCACTGGTGCTGTTCATTTACATGTTAAATACAAATGAGTTCTGGCCCTCCCCACCAACGCTACCTGTCGCTATCTCCATTGAAAAAAAAAAAACAGCGCCACATGTAGCCTACAGCCCTGACCAGTGCTGCCTGCCTGTGGCCAGTGCTGCTGGTGAGGCACTAATTGCAGATTCTTAAATGGCACTACTTAAGAGTTGAAAAATTCTCATGGAAATGAAAATGTCACTTTTGGTGAATCAGCAGATAGGAATACAACGAAAGTCAATGGTACGTTTTTACTCCTGAGAAAAAAAGTTTTATACTTTTAACTTGTTTTTACTCAGTAGTAAAAAGTGCTATTGACTTTCACTGTACTTCTATCTGGTGAAATTCTCATGTTTTTTTCATGAATTGAATTTTTTAAAGCCATGAGAATTGTTTTTCATTCTTAGTGAATCAAGGCCACTAAATGATGGCAGCATTTTTCAAGTATTGTAGTTCTCCACGAACAAGTAAATAAATTAGGGCTTTGGCAGTACTACAGAATTTCCTGTGTGGAGATTCACAAAACATGACCTGTCGGGGTTACTTGAGGATAGGGGTGAGAAACACTGAGGCTGAGCGTTTTAAAAGAGTCCAAGTTGACACAAGGATCAGTAACTGCCACACTCCTATCCTAAGTTCAGCAAGACAATAAGTGGGTGCACGGTCTGCAAAGGCACCGCAGTTCCTAAGCAAGAAAGAACCAGCACTTCACATGGATTCACACAATCAAAATTATATTCTATCCTTAGTAGTAATAGGTTGACGTTTTAGCGGTGCATGCGCCCCCTTCATCAGGACAATATAGCAACAAGTAGAACATCAACATGGCTTCTTTAAATAAAAATGATGAAACAATGCACAAGTTCACCCCTGACGTCAGTGATGACGTCACTGGCACTGTATAAACACAATAACAATGGTATAGATAAACCAACAAGTACTTGTTGTCATTACTGATGACGTCACTGGCGCTGTATAAACACAATAACAATGACATAGATAAGCCGACAAGTACTTGTTGTCAGCTTATCTATTTCATTGTTATTGTGTTTATACAGCGGCAGTGACCTCATCAGTGATGTCAGGGGCGAATTTGTGCATTTTTATTTAAAGTGGACCAACACCCAGGATTTTGACTATCCTGGGTCTTGGTCCACTTCGGTGGGGCACCCCCGATCACCCAAAAAACTCACCTCTCCCCGCTCCCAGCGCCGACGGACAAGCGGTCTGACAGCCGCGGACAAGCGGCTCCTCCGCCGCCGCCTCCCGTGCGTCACTCTTGACGCGCGCGCACCCGCGCCGGCCATTCACAGACGGCCGGCGCGGGCGCGCGCACGTCTAGAGGGGCGCGAGGGAGGCGGCGGCGGCGGCCGGCCAAGGTAAGTGGATTTGGGGTGTTTGGGGGGGTTTCACCCCGCGGGACATCCCGATCTCGGATGTCCCGCGGTGTGGGAGGTGATCGGCCCAGGAATCTTATAGATTTCCGGGCCGATCACCCCTGGGTGTTGGTCCTCTTTAAAGAAGCCATGTTGATGTTCTTCTTGTTGTTGCTATATTGTCCTGATGAAGGGGGTGCACGCACCCCCGAAACGTCGACCTAGTACTACTATGGATAGAATATAATTTTGATCGCGTGAATCCACTTGGAGTGCTGGATCTTTCTTGCTTCAAGTTCACACATTTTACTCCTGTTGAACCAATTACATTAAACATTAAGTATTTTTAGTTAAATAGTAGGGGATATAGAGAAAGACAAAACATATGGGCACCCCTTGTAGTAATAGAAATATGGAGCTTTGTTTCATGACCTCTTACTAACATAATCTCATGTCATGCTGATCATCCATCCTAAAGAAGATCCTCCTGTTTTTTCTTTACAGGTCCATATAAGATTTGTACAAATAGTCTCTATGACCATGTTTTTAGAAAGTAAAGTATTAAAGAAATGGGCATTTATCATTATATATTGCATTACATTTAGTTGCCTTTTTAATATGATTTAATTTATCGCAGTTCCCCTTGTATTGTTCCCCTTTAGGGTTTGGCTGTAATAATTAAAATATTAGTAAAGCTGTCAGCTACCCTATTATTATTTCTCCTAACTCCTATTCTTGGTGTCCCATAGTATGTTTTGACATTTCTAATCTCAGCCACACATACAGACATACAGTAGGTGTCATTGTGAAAGGGGAGCTTTTCAATATCATTGGAAAGATGTTGTGGATGTTGTGCACCTCTGGCTCTGCTGTTAGTGGAACCTATGGCTTTGAGCCACCAGGCATAGCAATATAGGTGGCTTGCCATCAACGAAACATCAAAACAAGACATTGGCCCTGACCCCCCTACACACACACACACACACACACAAACACACACACACACACACACACACACTGGCCTTGACCCCCCCCCCCCACACACACACACACACACTATGCTGCCCAAAGCCAAAAATTAAATGATGACAAAAAAGATGTCCCAACTATTCCAAATGCATGATTAGCAATCAATCTAGGTGAAGTTTAAAGGACAATCGTTTATGTTTCTTTTTAATCATAGTAATATTTTCTAAACCTCATTGAAACAAAAGGTACACAATTCGGTATCGGAATTATCAGACAACTACTCCTAGATAGTGATAAACCATGAAGCCATAAAGGTATATGGCCACTGGCTTGGGACCACTTTTGTCTCGTGACAGCATTTGTAATTCAATAAATGTCTTCTTTGCAATCAGTAGGATATAGCTTTGTACTTTACTGAAGAAAGTTGCTTGCTGTATGATTTCTAAGATTAGTGACATGCTTATTGTTAGACGACAGACAAGCATACCACTTCACACTAATCCTATGTGTCCCAATTTAACTCCATTTAGAAAATTGGGATCCAGGGGCTTAACTGTTCAGTGTGGGTAATTTCAGCGATTCCAGCACCAACTGCGTTCTTGGCATGATATTAAATCTTTATTTCATGGATTAGCTTTCATCATGACTTTAATAAACACTCAAGCACATTGATCTAATGCAATTGCTTCTAAAACAGTACGGCCGAGCTAACATTTGAACCTCAAGGTCATTGCTCTACAAATTTTGCCAAGATTATTCAAACTCAGACCTTCATTTCATTTATCCTTGCAAGAAATTTCAAATGTCTGTGCTAAAAATATTAATTCCATCAAATTTATTTTTTATTAGCCTGGCAAAGGTATTCCAGGTACTTATTATGTATTAGATGTGGCCATCCTGCACACATGCATCAATGCATTTTTTTTAAACTTGTCACGAGTCCAACCTTTAAAGAGAATTTATCATAAAAAGTGTCTGTCTTAAAAAGGACAGTGTCATATATCAGAATGATTCTTTCAAGGGGAGTCAAGAATTATTTACTCTGCTTTAGCAGATAAAATAGCTTTTTTAATCAAGCGGCCACGTAACAAAATGGTATGTGATGGCAGCATATAAAGGGCAACTGTATACATACATATATATAGATAGATATAAATTAATAAGAATGTATAAATACCTTTTGCTGCAGATGATCACTTCAGATTAACACTTAACAGTTCAGTGGATCATGGCAAAGCATAAACCTTTCCAGTGAGGTTGAAAATGGTTTCTCACATAAATAAAAAAGACGGGGAGGCCGATTCATTAATAGCGGCAGGTAGCGACAGTTGAGCAACTGTAGCGGCATTTTCAGAGCGCCCGCTAGTAGTCGCTGTGCTTGTCCGTTGTTCTGTAGTTGATAGCGACTCAGTCGGTTTGCCGTAATGTTGAATATTGGGTGAGGAGTCGCTATTTGACAGGTTCCGCGCTGTATGGGAGCGCATGATAACGACCGGCCCTAGCGACCGGCTCCCACCATATCCATTAACAAATCACGCTCAAAAAATTCTCGCGCTGTAAAATGCATGTTTAAACCCCAGAGTGCTGGCGGCGATGGGTTAAAAGTCGTTTTTTAACCCCCAAACAACCATATTTTTGGAAACCAAAAAAAACAAGTTTTTTAAATAATTTGGTAATATGAATACATTAATATCAGACCTGTAATATCAATTCTGTACAATTTTATTTTTTTTTATATCTAAAATGGCAGAAGTGGTCAAAAAAAAAAAACAATTAATAACAATTAATTATGAATATTTAAAGATTGTTCAATTGAAATGCATTGGAGAGCGCCAGGTAGCGAGAGGTCATACCTGTCGCTGTTCAAGGTCGGACGCTGGCGCTGTGGGCTGAGGCAGGAATAATGATGAATGAGTCGCTATATGGCGCTATCTCAGTCGCTAAGCAGGATTGGCTTGATAAATGTGTGATTGTGGTGGGGAGCCGGCATTCTCGTGGCGGGGCCCGTCATTACCGGCCACTCACCAGTCGCTACCTGTCGCTATTCCTTCATAAATAAGGGCCTAAGTACCACATATTGTAAGTAATTTCCCCACAATTTTATACCTCCAAATCTCAATGTACTCAACACCCAAAGGACACATTGACCATGGACTAGGTTTTAGGAGGGACTCAACTATTGTGCTGCCACAGACACAGCAACTTGATTTACTTAGTAACACGTAATATAACCTTTCAATTATGTTTAAACTATTATTAAAGAGACATTGCAGGAAAGGCAACAATAAGGCAGCAAGGAGCTCACATGAGGTCTGTCCCATCTGCCTCTCCTCCGTTTCTTTTAGTGTGCTGTTAAAGCTGTAGAAAGTCTCCACATTTTGCCCCTCCTTTCTATTCCATTCCTCAATGACCACGCTCTAGATGCGGCCTTCTGTCCCCCTGGGTGAGTGATCTCAGCAAGCCACAGTGGTTGCAATTGCCGTGCGTGCTCATGTTGGGAGCACTGAGTGACAGAAAATGGTTGTGCAACCACATCTGGAGGAATGGAATTGGAAAGCAGGTGAAAATGTTGGAGAGCTGCTACAGCATCTTCAGTGAACTGCAGAAAATGGAGGTAAGGCACAGGGGACATACTACAACGGTGTTTCCAGCATTAAATAAAAACCGCCAACCAAAAAAAGCATAACAAATATCTAGTGCCATAATGTTTAAAATCCAAGTTTTTAGTAAAAGATAAAAATACACTCACAAGCATAAGTTAAATGCCAGCATATTAAAAAAAACAAATAGTTCCAGATGTCTCTCACCAGCTACAGCGGCCACTTGAGGGCAAAGAAAGAAGGTGGATATGCCCATCTATGGGCTAACCTGGAGGTTCCTATGGGTAGCCGCCGGTACCAGCGCGTTTCGGGCACTGAACGCGACTTTCACTAAGGCTGTTATATATAATATATATTATTATTTGAATTACGTATGGGGAGGCAATCAACAGATTTAGCAAAGGGAGGTGAGAATAATTATGAAAAATAAGGCAAAGTAGTGACCAAGGTTTGAAGGAGAAGGGGAAGGTTGTTTGAGCAAGATGAGTGACATATTCAGGTTAAAGTTAAAAATATGATGGATATCTGGGGAGTAACATCTTATGTTTGAAGTGAGAAAATGTGTAATGAGGAGTAGCAACAGCTTGAACGAAAAGAAATAAGTACATGTGAGCAAGATGATTGAGTTATTTGGGTCGATTAAGCGCCAGGTGCAAAAAGTGCTCTATGCTGTTTTTGGTGCGAAACATGCCATTCATTTTCTATAGGGCTTAGGCTATGTACTTGGTGAAGCAAGTTTGCCTTTGCAATGCCTTTTGATGTGAATTGCAACCTCCATCTCTTAACTTCTTCAACATACTATAAAGTGCATCATTTTTGGCAAGGAGTTTTGAAACAACAGCACCTCATGGACTATGTACAGTGAAACCACCTATTTGTCTGCACAGCCCACATGCTGTTGTTTCCAAGTGTTTTTAAAAACAATTGGTGAACAATTCGAACAAACTTTTTTTGCACATTTTTGGGTGTTAAATTCAAAAGGCACCTAACTTCACCAAATAAATAGACCCTCTCTGTCTACCTGGGGGTCGATTCAGGTGTAAAAAAAAGTGCTCTTTACCTACAGTGCACATTTCCCTCCAATTTTTACACATAGTACTCAATGCACCCCATTGTGTAATGATATATACAGTAGGGAACATTAAACACATAGAAATTGTTGGAGAAAAACAACCTGGCGGTGGCGTTGCTCTATCTGTATTAGGAATGTCTGTGCTGCTCAGAAATACACGTTTAAAGCTGTGTGTATATAATATGTATATGAGCTAACTAAACCACAGCCAGGCTCTTATGGGTGTCATTTTAATTATGCTAATTATTTGATGAGGCAAGCTTTGAGTATGATTTTGGGTTTGAAGCAAAGTTAACACACAAATAATTAAAAAAAAAAAAAGAGAAAAAATGACTTGCACCTGTTATAGGTGAGGCAAATAGTTTTTCCAGTGAGGTAAGAACATTTTTGTTTTTTAAAGTTTGGAAACACCCTATAAGCTATGCCAAATCCAGTAGAGTGCTGTTTCCTTACCTGATTGGAAACAGGATGTACCTAACCGGTAAAAATGGCCAAATTGCAGGTAAAGGTGAATGTTTTTCGGAAAATTAGAACATTTTTGTATTGCACGTTTGTAGGTTAAAGCAAAATTGATCGCTCAGATGTAGGTTTCAGTTCACAACCTAAAGCACATCCAAAGTTAGTTACTTCACCAAATTTTCATGACCCATGGTTTTCTAAAGGAAGTCAGCAATGCCAGCTTCCTTGCCTTTCCTCACATTATGGTTCCTTTACAGCGAGTATGAAAATTTTGTAGAAGATGAATGCCTAATGGGTATAAAGTAGCCATTCAAAGTATTCAAACAGACCCCCTGAGTAGTAACCCCATGTACCTACCTGGCTGACACTACTAACCCTTATTAAAACTATAGCATTAGTCAATCTATCAGTGGTGAAATCTGCTTCAGATCCAAGTCAGTTCAAAACAAGATGTATTTTTAAAGGCCAATTAAAATGTTCTCATATCTAGCTACAAGTGCTCCTTTAATATACTTGTATGGAGCTACTTGGAAATGCTGGGGGGGGGGCAACCTTTTGAAAATGGGCTCTCCATTACTGACTGTAAAGAGTCTGCAAAGTTCTTGCCCTGTGAATACTTGGGCTTGGAAAAACAGGGTAAAATGTGGTGAAGCTCTAACCTGTCTGTTGAGCTCAGTGCTTTGCAGGGCACAGACTTTTGTTCCACTTTGATGGTAGTATAAAAGTGAAAGTGGCATGGCTGATAAAGTGATATAGCAAACTTCTTGGCACTTGAATCTCGTGTTAGGAAGGGGACATGCTCTGATCCCCAGCTTACCCGCAGGTCTGGAACATGGAAGTAGTAGGTATTTCAGCCTGTAAGGCTTCCTATTTAGTATTTCACTGAACTGCTTACCTAGAGGCAAGCTGTTGGGGATCATAAGTTTAATTAGGGCTGCATCTATTGGAGGACAGGTTCACTGAAATACGCAATTATCCCCCATCATATGGGGCCTAATGCTTCTTTTGACTGCCTACGGATCTTTAACCCTAAAGGTATCCAAACCCCCCCAAGGGCAAGTGTTACAAGATACATAGTCATTTTTAACTTTTGGTATGCTTTAATATGTATAGTGCATATAGATCTCCTCTCATCTAGAAGACAATTAACAAGCTGAGTGTGCATATATCCTCCATCCTCTAAAAAATCCCCCAGCCACTAAAACACATTATAGAGAGTGTGCATGGATTTCCCCTGTCCCATAAAACACATGCCCCTTTTCAAAAGGACCCAGCCCCTAAAGAGTCAGGTAGGTGGAGAAGTGCGCTGGTTTACCTATCTTTGCAGCTTCTAATACCACACATGGTTTCCCAACTTCTGTCCTATGTGTGGCCCACAAATGTCACATAACACCATCAGAGAAATAGGAAACCAAGAAACTGCAGAGACGGGTAAAGCCTTCTCCTGCCAGGCTGACTAACCATAGGCGGTCAGCGAGCACTCATCAAGGGTCTGTGAGCCACATGTGACACCTGAGTTACCGGTTGGGGACTCCTGATCTATAGCCACAAGACTATAATTATTTGTGAATGCTCAGTAAGTTTTTAGTAATTAATGTGTTTGGAATAAATACAAATGCTCACCACTGGACACTGGTAGGAGTGAGGCCCATGTGACATGTCTGTAATTGATGGCATATAGCCCAGTTAAAAATGACTATTAGAATGTAATCATTTGGGACATGGATGGTTCTTAGACGCACAATAACTCTTTCTTGACACAGTTGAGCAGTTCATTGTCTTTTAATGTAATTGCACCAGTCAGATATGAATACATTCATGGAATAAAAGGGTATAGACACGTCAGATGTCAAAAACTTAACTGACAACAAATGACCAATTAAATAAAGCAAAGATTTGGTGATGTCAGCATCTGAAACATTTTATGGCTTTTTAATGCTCCTTTTTTACATTTGTTTACCATGTGCTGTGATTTCTAATTAAGCTGAGCCTCCTTTTTATCTTCTCTAGCTGATCTGATTCCATGGAGAGTGCATGAAAGACACACTTGTTTATTTAATTAAGTGATTCTTTTATAGGCCAGTGTATAGTGGCATGTTTTTTAATGCTTAGGTTTTACAAGTTCTGTTATACTTCTGTCATAAGTAAATCTGTAGCTTGAAAAAAAGCAGTAAAGCTACCCTACATCCCAGCCAGCTCTTCCCCTCTGAGATGACTATAGAATACATCTATCTGTTTCCTGTCTTTTTCTTACCACAGCCCATAATGATTGAGCCAGCTCCAGTATATTCTCCTGCCTTCATGCGGAAACAGGCTACTTTGCTAATTGGTGATAGGCGAGTGTGCAATCCAGGATGCAGGGGGCCTGCAGGGGGCCTGCATCCCTGAAGGTAGTTTACAGATTAAGGTTTCGTATTCCTTACTGCCTAACTGTCCCTCATTTGGAGGCACTATCGGAGTCCATGTCCCCTTTCCGTTGTGGTTCTCATTTGTCCCTCTTTGAGGTTTAACCTGCATCAATAAATTATTAATTTGCTTATTCAAAGTGTTATATTGTTGTAACTGTAACAACCTATCTCCTATCCATCCTTCAATGAGGAGGTGTGGCTTAATTTAAAAATTGTCTGTCTTTCCCACCCTGAAAAGTTGGAAGGTATGGTATTCTGCGGTCAACTCAGTGCTGGAAGAGCTGCCTGAAAGTAACGTATACTGTTTTTTTTGTTTAGGCTATATATTTGATTTTTACTTATCATGTACAAGAAATATAACTAGTTCATCACACTTTTTTAAATCTGGATTTTCGTTCAAATCCAACATGTACCCAATGTAACATCCCTAAATCCCTAAAGTAATCCTGATGAGCTGTAACCCCGAAGTGTTGGTGCCCAGCACTGCTGCCCTTCAGCATGAGTGTTCTAAGTTTGGTTTGCTATCTGCTGGAGGTTGTGCTTGCATGAATTCTTCAGGTGCCTACATGTCCTCCCACAATTCGAAAATATCCTTGCGGGTACCTTTCTGTCCAATCTGGCCTTAGTGTATACTTGTGTATGCATGATTGTGGTAGAAAACTAGATTGTTAGCTCCTGCGGGGCATGATTTGATGGTGAATGATTCTATGTGTTTTGTAAAGCAATGCTTAAAATGTTATACCTGTATCAAAAAAGTAAATAAATACATTATGTCTAGTGCCTGCCTGGAATTGCTTTGTTGTGCCATAATCATGTTTAACAGTCGTCTACAATTATACATTTACAAGGCAAACTAACATGTAAAAGCAGACAGAAATGTGTTTTTTTGGCATTATATATATATATATATATATATATATATATATATATATATATATACCGTTATATATATATATATATATATATATATATATATCCAGTCCTTCCAGGGTATGTATGTTTTTTTTCTGTAGCGCCACTTTCTGTGTGTCTGCTCAAATCTATACTATGAAATAGAATACCTCTTCTAGTCTTAAATTAGGATGTTGCTGGCTTGTCAATAATATGATAACCAGGAGGCCGATTCATTAATAGCGCCAGGTAGCGACAGATGAGCGCCAGTAGCGTGATTTTCACAGCGCCAGCTAGTATTCGCTGTGCTTGGCCGGGGTTTGCTTGTTGACAGCGACTCAGTCGGTGTGCGGTAATGTTGAATACGGGGTTAGGGGTCGCTGTTTCACAGGTTCCGTGTTGTATGGGTGCGCCTGACAGCGAATGGCCAGAGCGAACGGCTTGCTGCAGATCCATTAACAAATCACGCTCAAAAATTTCTCGCGCTGTGAATTCCTTGTTTAAACCCCAGAGCGCTGGCGGCGATGTGTGTAAAGTAGTTTTTAACCCCCAAACAACCATTTTTTGTTTATGTAAAAATTATACAAGTTTTTCTAACCATTTTGTAATCTGAATACATGAATATCAGACCTGTAATATCAATTCTGCACAATTTTTTCTTTTTTTACTTAAAAAAAAATCCTAACATTGAAGAAGTGGTCACAGAATTTTTGACATTAAAAAAAAAAATAAAAAAACATTAATAGCAATTAATTATGATTATTTAAAGATTGCTCCATTGAAATGCATTGGACAACGGCAGGTAGCGAGAGGTCATACCTGTCGCTGTGATGGGATTATCAGCGGCGCTGTTCGTTGCAGTCGGCTACATGATGAATCCCGCGCTAGCTGACGCTCTCGCCGGCGCTAGCCTCATTTAGCGTGATAAATGCGTCATTGTGACCGCCGTCGGGCGTACTTGATTCGGTAGCCGCCGTTAGCTGGCGGTACCTGGCACTCGTCAGACACTACCTGGCGCTAGCCCTTGATAAATAAGGCCGCAAGTGTCCCAGCTAGTTTTAAACTATAGGGAAATGTTTAATGGCTAGTGTTTTTCCAGCCCCTGCAGTCCGGTCCACCTGTAACGTTTTCCCAAATAGGCCACTGATGTTCCAAGTTCATTATTCAGATGTTTTTGCCTTGTCTCTAGTTTTTCCTACTCGAGCTGTCTATGCTACTCATCTGATGCTGTCTCTTGACATTGCTCTGTATTTACCCATGCTTCTCTGGGTAAAAATATATTTATCCTGTGCACAATAGATAACATTTTTCATTTACACTTTTATTTTGTTGGTTCCATACAGTGTTGCCCCTTGTGTTACATTCCTATTATATTTTTCAATAGTGGTGTGCAGTTTCTATTTTTCTGTACCCATGGCAGACGTTCACGTGAGGCCTATGGGGTTCGCCAGTCATACAGTGATGTGCATGGCCATCAGGTCTCTTTCACTGGGCTTACCAAGTCTTGATTTACAGTGAATCAGGATGCCCTTATAGTGCTTTGTTTAGCACACGGTTTCCCAATCCTGTCCCCGGGAGCCACCAACAAATCAGGTTTAGTGGATCAAGAGCAGAGAATACATCTCTTCCCTAAAACATACCATTAATGATTCCAAATAAGTTTTATGGGAAGAGCTGGATTCACCTCTGCACTTGTTTTACGTTTCAGGGGTTTGCTGGTGTTGCTCCCCTTTTCCATGCTCTTAGAGTATTCAGGTTAGCTGGATTTATTTTGGACTTTCGTATTACAGGTTTAGTGGATCTCTACACAGATCCACAGGTGAAGTAGTTTGTGCAGCAGCAGAGCTGTGGAGCAGACTATTTGGAGATCCACAAAACATGACCTGTTGCTGGCTCTCGAGCATAGGGTTGGGGAATACTGGTTTGGATGAAGTCCATCATTTTTGATTAGACTTCGTTGTTATTACCGCTCACTAGCTGTGCATGCAAGAGTAAGAGACCAGACTGAGGTGCCCATAAAGCCACCTCAGTCTGGGCTTTTATTGTATGCGAACCCTCCAAGAGGCTATAGGCCCAGGCCCCAGGGACGGATGCTACAGGAGTGGCCGCGGGTAAGCTATTATTTGCAGTCAGCTGGGGAACTCAGTGGTGTAATTACATGACATAGCTCAATCCAGGTAACACTGGACTCAGATGCTTTTTGACAAATGAGCACATAAAACAATTGACAGGATGATTATGGCTAGATGAGACTGTTCAGATTTCAATCTAATTAACAACATGCATAGACCAGGGCAAACATGCTCAAGGTTGAGTTCAAATTTTCTATTATGTCCTTATTTCAGAGTGTTCAAAACCGAAACCTAACAATATATTTTACTTTTTTCTTTCTCTTTTCTGTGACATAAACCCAAACACTCAACAGCCCCTGTCATCACATCTTAGAGGATTGGATCATGCCTGTGGCCAACTATCTTTCATACTTTATTACCTGCCTAAATGGAAGTTAATACATTTGTCTGGAGATCTTAGAATCTCTTTTAATATAATCTAAAACATGTCAATGGTAGTGGAATCTGAGCCAAATAACTCAGACCACACTGAGATAAACAAAGTATTAAATTTCATAGCATGGTTCAGACGTTTGTCAGATGTCATACATCAATGTTTCAGCTTGAAGTACTGGGTAAAAGTCTGTGCAGCAATGCTCTGTTTTTCATTAAATCTATTCTGCTTAGTGCACTTCTCCTCCTATAAAATAGCAGATGAGCTGCAGAAATTTCAAGGGTGAATAAGTAAAACACACAACAATTTAATAATAATAAAAAGAGCACAATGACTAAACTCTTCTAAAGTAATCACTACTGCATGCAGAACACTAAGCCGCCGTGGTCACGTGGCCAGCCGAGCAGACAAATACTGTGTATATTGTTTGTGAAAGCACAATTTAATATGTGCTCGCGAAACATAAACTAAGAAATAATTTGCCTGTGGAAGATTAAACTGAAGCTGCTGAAGGATCAGATAAATCCCTACAACATGGGAACACTTAAAATTAGCTGGGTTTCTGGTATTAGAAGCAAAACTGTTAAAAATGTGAATGTGAGTAAGTTACCTTATGAAACCATTTAAACTTTGAAATGTGCCCCACTTTTGGGCGCAGAAAGTTTTCGAATTACAGATTCTTACAAACTGGAAGGGGGAAACGGGCAGGCTGATTCATCATTAGCGGCAGGTAGCGACAGATGAGCGTCTGTAGCAGGCATTTTCAGAGCGCCCGCTAGTAGTCGCAGTGCTCGCCCGTGGGTCGCTAATTTATAGCGACTCGGTCGCTGTTCAGTAATGTTGAATACATTGTGAGGAGTCGCTATTTGACCAGTACAGCGCTGTATGGGAGCGCATGTTAGCGACTGCTCATAGCGACCGACTCACACCATATTCAGCAAAAAAACAGCCTCACAAATCTCTGGCGCTGAAAAGTATTTGTTTGAAGCCCAGAGCGCAGGAGGCAGTGTGTTTAAAGTCTGTTTTCAAGCATCTATCAACTAGAAACATAGCGAAAACATATGGAATTACATTGTAACAACATTGTAACATGAACACTTTAATGCCAGACCTTTAATGTCATTTCTGAGGAAATATATAAAAAATGAAAAAATTATGAAAAAACTGCTATTTCAATGCCAGAAGAGGTCACAGAATTATTTGTGATTTTTTTGAAAAAAAAAAAAAACGAAAAAAAAAACCCGTTTAAAGAGAAGAAAAGGTTCGTCCATTGAAATGTATGGGAGAGCGTCAGGTAGCGAGAGGTCATACCTGGCGCTGTGCAAGGCTGAACGCTGGCGCTGTTCGCTGAGGCTGTGAAAATGATGAATCAGACGCTACATGGCGCTATCCCAGTCGCTAAACAGATTCTGCTTGATAAATATGTAATTCACCAGTCGCTACCTGTCGCTACTTCTCATTAACCAGCCACTACCTGATGCTATCCCTTCTTAAATAAGGGCCTAACTTTTCTTTTACTGGTTTACTTACATTAAAGAGACTCTCTAGCCAAATCTTTTTTAACACCACTCCCCAGCCCCCTCCTCACCACTAAGGCGGGTTAAAAAAAAGGTCACCTGCTCCTGGAATCCAGCACTGGTCTTGGGTGCTCAGACAGCCACCATTACAGAGCTTAACTTAAACCTCAATTAGGCCTGGGAGCCACCCTATGTAGCCTCAATGAAGCCACCACCAGAAGCACCAATAAACATCCCTGATTACAGTATAAGGTGATTTGAATTTTTTTAACTCTACGTGCCTTGTCTCAGGGCCCAAGGGGGGCATTTCAGATTAGGCTATATGGTCACATCAAAGAATGAGAAAAATAGGAGAAAAAACAAAAGGCCTCCTTTCTCAACCGCTGCAGCATAAGAGCATTTTGATAAGGATGCTACAGTACTTCCCCCCACCGCATGCCCAGGATATCGCAAGGCCGACACACATAATTGGCTCCAGTGCATCTTTAAAATGGATCTCAACTATCAGCCCCAACCCCCCCCAGAAATCCATCTTTACTTTTGAGCTAAGGATGATTGGCGGTGGAGTAAAAAAAAACAAAAAAAGAAAATGATTTAGATGTCTGTCATCCACCACCTGATCCTACAGTAGAAATGGAGCACTTGAAGCCCCACAGCTCACTGGATTTCCTGCACTGAAACAGTTAGTCATCCAATCACTGTGCATCAGCTGCTGCTGGGGGATCAGATGCCAAGCACTGAGAAAGTCTATGATTTTATAGACTCTAATCCCCCCCCACGTTTGCTCACCAGGAGGAAGGGAACTCAAAAATGAGTAACGGTACATTTTAAGTGACTGGAAATGAGATTTTCGGCCCCACATTAATTTACATTATATGCCACTGATCTGCTTAGGAACTCCCATTGGGGTATATAACTTGCCACAGACACATTTTTCTTTGGCCACATTGATTATTCACTTTCACTTTACCACACATAGTATTACACCTTATTCGATTCAGAATTGGACAAAGTTTTGAATGCCTAAGGTGTAATTATAAATAACTAGGCAGAAAGCGTTCTCATAAATCATACAGCAACAATAATAATATTGCTATATATTTTTAACTGAAATTAACTCTCATTATTGAGTTATATGAATTGTTCACTGGTTGTCAGCCCTGGCATTGGCGTATCCTTGTATAACAATGGCAATTCTCTCATATCCCTTTGTTGCTTGGATACTTTTTGTGGGTGTTTTCTACTTTACATATGCTATCGTTCTGGGGAACAGTTGGTCAGAATACACTCATTGTGGTGCATACATGCATAATGTTAAAGAAGCTATTATTGCAGAGAACATTAAATTCAGCAGCCTAAGTTTGCAGCCCCCCCACCAATAAAGACTGTATAGTAACTTTTAAAAAAACTGACCAACAGCCTGGCATAGTTGCAAAAGAAAGGTAGCAGCCATTTTGGAGCTTACTTTTTCTCAGCATCTCAGCCTAGATTTAACTGACATAACTGACAATGCACCATTACAGGAAGCTCAGCAGCACTTCCTGTTTGTAGGTGGCCTGCAGATGCATGAGCCACCATTTTGTTTTTAAAAGCAAGAGTTAGAAAAGATTACATTAATTTTTATGAGCAGCAATATAAATTGCCCTGGCGAGGGATGCATATGAGCACTGTTTGTCGTATCGGTCTGGTTTAAGTCTGTTGATCCAATTTAACACAGAAGGAAATGGCAGTGCAGGAGTTAACTCTGAATAGGGGGAAGCAAGACTAAGGGGCACAAGAGTTTCAACCTGGCTGTGAGAAACATATGGCAAAAGCACAGTGTAGCACAGAGGAGCATGGCAGTGTACAGTGAAGAAAAACAGGACAGTGCTTGGTCCGGCCATGAACACTTCAGTTAGTCTGGGAAGCAGGTTTGGCTTCAACTATAACCAGTAGTCTAGGACAGTGGTCCAAACAAGTGGAATTAATACCACTGGTGATACTCCAGATCCTATCAGGTGGTACTCGGCAAGGCTGCAGACTTACCTGTATCCTGACATGATCTGCTGCCATCTAGACTCCAGACAGATTTGCACCATAAATAATTTTGGATTTTTGTGTGGTTCATTCCAGTGATGTAACTAATGTGATAGGACCCTGTCAAGGCTCATGCAGTAAACTTTGTTTCTGTCTTTTAACTCAACTGGATCTAACAACAAAAAAAAAGACTGAAACAGCCAGGTGAGCACAAATCTGACAAATAGGGTGAAGGAGCAAAAATATTGGGGTCCCCTGACCTTGTGTGGCTTTGGTGTGATCACGCCCGCTGCACCCCCTAAAGTTGCGCCCCTGGTTTATTCACTTTAAATGGCTATTTTGTGCATTCTGATTTTAACTGACTGACCGCGCTAATGCACCACCCAGGTTGTACTTGGATGTAATCAGAAAATGAAGAGTGGTATTTGATGAAAAAAAACCAAAAGTGGGCCCACCTAGCATAGGGCAGCCCAAGACAGAGAGCTGGGATCAATTGTGAAGCCCAGGGTTTTACTGGCTTTAGCCAACTCATGCCCCACCCCTGAGCTGCTGAACCCACTCCCACTGTGCTTATCAGCACATCACTGAATCTCTTTGATAGCTTCAGCTATAGCATCGCAGGGGCAGCTATAGATATGGCCCCCGCAGTCATAATAATGAGCTATAGTATTGCAAAGGCAGAACATGTGGTTATGACCTTTGCTGGGGGGGGGGGGGCTTTGTTTGGGGTGAGACTTGGAATATAGAAGGAGGGTGTTAAAAATAAATTAGTGAATTCCAGTACAGGATCTGGGTGAGGTAAGGATGCAACAAAACAACTAAAGACTGAAACAGCCAAGTGAGCACAAATCTTACAAGTAAGGTAAAGGAGCAAAAATAATGGGGCCCCCTGACCTTATGGGTCCCTGGTGTGGTCACATACCTTTCACCCCCTAAAGTTGCGCCCCTGGTTTATTCACTTTAAATGGCTGTTTTGTGTGTTTTGTTTAATTTTTTAGCTGACTAACAGCGCTAAGGCACCGTTCTGGTGTTACTTGGATATAACCAGAAAATGAAGAGTGGTACTTCCTGAAAAGACTTCGGGAAACCCTTGGTCTAGGGCCCAAAAGTGGGCCCAGCTAGCAGTGGGCAGCCCCAGACAGAGAGCCGGGATCAAATGTGAAGGGAAGGGACAACTGCGCTCCAATTGGCTAGTCTTGGGTATTTATCTTAATGCCAGAAAGAAGTGAGACATCTTGTGAGGTGAAAGGGATGGACCAGAGATGGACTGAAGCCAAAATTCAGCCGGAGGTTTTACTGGCTTTAGCCAGCCCATGCCCCACCCCTGAGCTGCTGAACTCAACCCCCACTGTGCTTTTCAGCTCATCACTGAATGTCTTTAATAGCTGCAGCTATAGAATCGCTGGAGCAGTCTATGAACAGCAATGTATATGGCTCCCACAGTAAAAATGCTGAGATATAGAATTGTAAAGGCAGTGTGCTCATGGCCTTTGCTTGGCGGAAGGGGCTTTGGTTGGGGCGAGACTTGGACTTGGAATTAAGGAGGAGGGTGTTAAAAATAAATGAGTGAATTCCAGCATAGGATCTGGATGAGGTAAGCTTCATGTTGGAGGCTATGCTCAGCCCAGTTGGCCACAAAGCGGTGTTGCCCCCTAGGAATTCTCCACATGCTTCCTATGACTAGTTCACATCTGACTCAAAACTGGGGAGATGGGAATGGCAGGAAGTGGGCATAGGACCATGTGGCGACATGAGCGGCATGGCTTTTTTCATTGAAAATAAATATGGAGGAAATTCTAGTATGCCTTTTATGCCTGCTCCAGATAGGCATAAAAAAGAATCAAAACACAGCTGAAACACATTCACTTTTTACACATGTGAGTTTTTATGTGCAATGTCTGTGTATTATATTTAGCTATGCAGCACAAAAATCATTCAAACCTGAAAATTGTGAAAAAGTAGCATTGAAAGAAAAACAGACGATAACTATCTTTATTGTACCAAGGGAAAACTTAAACTTGCTTCATTAAATAATTTGCATGACTTCCACAATGTTTTATATTGAATATAATGTAGGTGGCTTTAAATGCAATTTTTTGGTGTTTTAGTTGTAATTTAGCACAAATGTTACAGGGACAGTCCATGCAATAGGCAGCAATAAGCTCATATGAAGCCTGTCCCATGTGCCTCTCCCCCATTTCCTGCTGCACACTGTAAATGCTGTAGCAGATCTCCTCTCCTTTCAATTTCATCACACTCCAAATGTGGTCACACGGCCTCCCCTGTCCCTCTATGCTTCCAGTGTAACCAAGCACAGCAAGCCACAGTGGTCGCACTTGCCGGGCTAGCTGAGAGACAGGGGTGACGGTGTGACCACATTTGGAGTGTGGTCATGGAAAAATGGAACCGAGAGGAGGGGCAAATATTTACGCTGCTACAGCCTCTACAGCACACAGCAGAAAATGGAGGAGAGGCACTTGTGACAGGCTTTAGGTGAGCTCTTGCTTTCATATTATTGCCATTACCCAAGTTTCCCTTTAAGAGTACTCCACATGTGTTTTATTCACATATTGATGTAAGAAGAAGTTCTGCCGTGACACATAGCTTATAACATGTTTAAATATATTCAATGTCTTAAATCATTTAAATAATAAAAGAACAATATAGGAATATTATGTGGTTAGTTTGTCATCTTGCTCCATTTTTAATTACATTTATAGGTGTGAAGTCTGTGGGAAACTAAAAAGTCTGACATGCTTTTTGTTTGTCACAGCCATGTGGTTTATTGTGGGTTTTTTTTTTGTTTTAAACCTTTGCATAGGGAAGGGTTTATTAGTCTAATTAAACACTGTTGTTCAGCATGTCACTTAACATAGATACTTGTGCAGCTAATTAGTCAGTGGTTCGGTATTGTTGGAGGTCACTTGGCAACCACAAATATGCTGCGTATAAAGATTTTATTGCTGTTAGCGGATGTGGAAAATAACAATTACAGGTTTTTTGGTCTTTCTGTTAATTATAAATTGGGTTTGGAAATAAGTTTCCTTAATTTGGAAAAAATAAGGATAAACCAGTATACCTGCAAGATCAGTATATATATATATATATATATATATATATATATATATATATTGACGTGCAGAAACTTGTCACAGCATCAGCAGCTGGCTGCTTCAACGTAGAATTAGAAGCCTTTTGAGAAGAAAATAACACTAACAGTTACTATTATTAGTTGTTACGTATCTGTAAATAATACAAAAATAACTTCTTCAATAAAAATATATTGAAATAAACTAAAAAAAATAACTTCTCAACTCTGTCCTTTAAATTTGATGGACATACAGTATTTCTTTTTTTAACCATAGTAACTATGTAACTGTAACCATAATCTGAGATGAGTATCATTTAAGTTACATATATAATAACTTTCCAACATGCATCACATTATATCTTTATTTTATTTTTTATCATTGTTAATACTCTCTTTGCCTAATGGAAAAGAGGACAGTGTGCACTGTTGTGCAATATGCTGTACCCATTAAAAAGAGTACAAGCCTTGGGATATATCTGTCTCTAGTATTCACAGTGAACAATAGCAAAAAGCTGCTTCTTATGTCTAGACTAGTCTGTAAGTGGTCCAGGTACCTGCTCCTTATTTTGATTTCAAGTACTGAATATGTCTCATACACAATTATTAGGCAAGAGGGTATTTAGATCAGAAGTCCCCAACCTTCCTCCTCAAGGCCTGCCAACAGGCCATGTTTTTCAGATCACTACTCTAGGCCGATTCATTAATAGCGGCAGGTAGCGACAGTTGAGCGACTGTAGCGGCATTTTCAGAGCGCCCGCTAGTAGTCGCTGTGCTTGGCCGTTGTTCGGTAGTTGATAGCGACTCAGTCGGTTTGCCATAATGTTGAATATTGGGTGAGGAGTCGCTATTTGACAGGTTCAGCGCTGTATGGGAGCGCATGATAGCGACTGGCCCTAGCGACCGGCTCCCACCATATTCATTAAAAAATCACGCTCAAAAAATTCTCGCGCTGTAAAATGCATGTTTAAACCCCAGAGCTCTGGCGGCGATGGGTTAAAAGTAGTTTTTTAACCCCCAAACAACCATATTTTTGAAAACAAAATAATTTAGTAATATGAATAACATTAATATCAGACCTGTAATATGAATTCTGTACAATTTATTTTTTTTTATTTTTTTTCCCCTAAAAAAAATAATCTAAAATGGCAGAAGTGGTCACAGAATTTTTCACATAAAAAAAAAAAAAAAATTAATAGCAATTAATTATGAATATTTAGAATAAAAGATTGTTCCATTGAAATGCATTGGAGAGCGCCAGGTAGCGAGAGGTCATACCTGTCGCTGTTCAAGGTCGGACGTTGGCACTGTGGGCTGAGGCTGGAATAATGATGAATGAGTGGCTATATGGCGCTATCTCAGTCGCTAAGCAGGATTGGCTTGATAAATGTGTGATTGTGGTGGGGAGCCGGCGTTCTCGTGGCGGGGCCCGTCATTACCGGCCTCTCACCAGTCGCTACCTGTCGCTATTCCTTAATAAATAAGGGCCTCAGTCGCACTTGTGAAGAAATTGGTGCAGCAGCAGAGGTATAGAACCAGCTATGTGAAGATTCACAAAACCTAACCTGTTGGCCAGTCTTGACAAGGAGAGTTGTTAACCCCATAACATCGTTTTTGTTGTTGTGAGGAAACATCGTCTTGATGTTTCAGTATTTGTGTCTTGTTTTCCAATGGTCAGGTTTCTGGCTTCCTTTCATTGTCCTTGTCCATGTCTCTAGAAACTCCAGAGAGGTTGCAGTTCTGGATTTTGACAGCACTAGAATAGAATTACATCCTGCTCACTTCATGTTTGATTCTTCTCAAATCTTTGGCAGTTAATTAGCATTTTTTACAGCATATTTACAGCAACAAAAATAACGGTTACATATCTAATAAATAATAATAATATCTTAGCAATTTCAAGAGTTCTGCAGTAATTTGGTTAAATGAGGGAGGAGATATAGGAGGTGCAGCACCAGGAACTTGAATTTTAAGTCAGCAGTCTCTTATAACAGGGTGGGGAGAGTTGAGTCCAACATGAATTCACAAGGGTGCTGCCTTAGTATTAAAGGATGATTGCAAAAATGGTCAATAATAACCTATTCTGCATAATGATACTAGATGGCTATAGGAAGGCTTACCTATACACCCCGCATGAAGAGAAAAAACTCTCTGCACATTCTAATTTTTAATAGATTAGTTATAGGAATGACAATAGAAATGGTAATTGTATTTTTTAAAGAAATGGTATTAACGCTATATGGTAATACAGTGTGAACCTGTTTAATTATTTAATGCAAATGAACGGTCTTTTAAACTCTCAAGGTCAGTTGTTAAATTGGTTGATAGCTTGCTGGCATGAACTTGACAACATGTGGATACTAAGAATATGGACAGGTTAACCAGTTCTCCTTTTTAGAATACAGTTCATGTAAGATATTACTTATTAGGCTAGAATTATGTAAGAAAAAGTAGACTTCTTAACAAATGACATGACACACAGCAGAAAAAAAGCTACAATTCCTTTGAGCAAACTAGTGATTAATGTATTAGGTAGATTAGTGGGACTTTTGGAAATGTTGTGCCTGCAGTGCAGTGGCATGAAGTGTTAGATAGCTCACATGGGCCAAAAAGGATCTAAAGGAAGAGCCAAGAATTAATGGTGCACTTCTGCTGTTATAGAGGAAACAGACTTGCAGTCATCATTCTAGGCGACCTAAGGTTTGACAAGAATCATGGGACAGTAGCAACATTAAGGACTCCTTCAGAGTTAAAGAAAAAAAAAGCTGCTGCTAAAATGTTGAAGACATGAAATGTATATTTTCTGGGTAAGTTCTGGTATTTTTATCTATTAAATTAAAGAACATAACAAACACAAGTGTATTTTCTTTAAAAACTGTAGGTATTAAAGTGTTGTCAACCTGACCCATGTCAGCTTTTAATCCTAATAGCTTAAATGCTATCTGCTAGGTGTTGGATCATGGCTCTACTGTAGCACTTTTAATAATTAAAAAATAAACTAGGGCACTATAGGTGGTCTGGTATCGTCAGGGCTCCAAGACCTCTGACATGCCATCCCCCACCCTTTAAAATCAGCATAGAAGTGGTGTGAAAAGAATAATAAAACACAAACCCTCATGTCAAAAAAATACTACCCAGCATCTTTTGGAGTGAGCCACAACTTTCTTTAGGTTCAGCCTTCTTGAAGTCTTCCCTTCAGCAGTGTTGACGAAAGGTGTTTGGTGACTTCCCAGCATCTTCTTTGGCTTCTGATTTGAGGTCCTTTCTTGTTCAGGGAAACACAAGTTCTCCCTTCCTTATCTCCCTCCCTATCCCTGCCCTGAAGGGTTGGTGTCCTCAAATACTAGGAATTGTTTTTAGCACATAGGGATCAACTAGAACATCATAACTACTCATAATAACAAGGAATGTTAAGATCTGCAGTGGGTACATAAGTAAATAAGATACTGAATATGTGTGGTAAGTATATGGTTGAAAGTCATTTTTTTTTGTATCTCAGTACCCAAATCAGTGGTGTTCTATACATTCGATTTGATAGAAGCAGAGTAAAGAGGAACATTGAATGTTCCATTTTATGTTGTATGATATGGTTGCACCCAGCAATTTGGTGTGGTGCATCCTCTCCATTTCTGAGCCCTCAATGTATAGTAAATGTTTATCTGGTGGCACCCACCTGAAATCGATTATGATCTCTACTGTTTTTGCAGCATTTAGTATGAGATTGTTGATTTTGCACCAGCAGTTCAATATGTTAATGTTTAGAGATAAGCAAACTCCCTTAAAATTTGGGCTATTCATCAAATTTCCCAGATGAATTTGAGTTTGAGTCAAATTTTAATGATTCACCGTTAAAAAAAATAAAAAATAAGCTTACCTCCATCCACGTTCCATCATTGGTTGGTGTCCTCATCTGTAATGCAACATCTGCCGTTCTCCGGTGAAGTGGGCATAGGACATAGATCAAATGCCCTGCCATGAGCTCCTGCCATCTCACTCAACGCCGCAGAAAAGGGGTTATTTATAGGTGAGGTGGATGGAAAAGCACTTCAGGAACCCTGTCATGATGTCAGCCACCTCATTCCTTGCCTATAAATAGCAGCTCTCTGCTGGCGGGGAGCGAGGGGGCAAGAGCCCAGTGCAGGGCATCAGATCTATGTCCCACACCTCGCTGACTTCACCGGAGAGCAGTACAGGACAGTGGCAGATGGACCAGAGGACAATTTTAACAATTTCGGGGAATAATTTGGTCAGCATGAATCACAATTTTTCCCTGAAATTCAGAGAGAATTTTGATAAGTACAAATTGGTTTCCTTATCTCTTATTTTAATATTATTTTAATGTTGTTCCTGTATGCAGATTCATCAGCATCTCTGATGAGTACAAAGGGAAAGGTTCTGTAGAACCCGGTATATACGACCCAACCTAAACTCTAAATGAAATTTAAAAAAAAACAATAAATGAAAAATTGGGTCACCCAGACAAAACAAGTCCTAGGTGGCCTGCAACAGATTGGCTGGTGTGGTACCGGGCTCAGTGGAACACATATGTAGAAAAAAGTGGGGTTATTGGGTACCCCTTTGAATAAACACCAGAGCTCCGGTTAACCAGACCCCGCCGTGAAGAAGACTTATTGCACTCAAATGTACTAAAAACATTGAATTTTATTTATACAAAAGAATTAATCTTAAATAGCATTTCACATTATAATGCAATGCTCATGAATAGACATGACATATTGAATGACGCTGTGATTATACATCACCTTTGCCAGGGTTACATACCCTACAATGTACAAGCATATTGGTTCCATATACACATTTCCATCATTAGGCAATATGTTCCAACAATCTTGTTATAATTCAGGGCGTCTTTTGTATAAATAAAATTCAATGTTTTTAGTACATTTGAGTGCAATAAGTCTTCTTCACGGCGGGGTCTGGTTAACCGGAGCTCTGGTGTTTATTCAAAGGGGTACCCAATAACCCCACTTTTTTCTGCATCTCTGATGAGCCCAATGATTGTTATATCATTGGAAAATTTTAATAGTTTACCCTTCAGGGGACACAAAACCATCAATATATAACAGTATTCCCCAACCCTCCTCCTCAAGGCTCACAAGCATGTTGTTTTGTGGATCTCCACACAGATGCAAATAGTGCAGCATCAGAGCTGCAGAAAGCTACATGGAGATCCACAAAACATGACCTGTTTGTGAGCCTTGAGGAGGAAGTTTTGGTGAACACTGGTATATAGGGCAAAGAGAAGAGGCGAGGAGACAAAACCATGTGGGACATCTATGTTGGTAACTCTAGTTCTGGAATTAATGATAAGAAAGTAAAAGCCCCCCCCCCCATAATTTTTCTGACTGGGAGTCAGAGATGAAAGAAGGGGTACCTGTGTTGCTCTGAACTGGAGTGTTCAGCTCAGCATTACTTAGGTCAGGTATAAGGTCTGCAAAAGCCAGAAAAGTTCACCAAACTAAATAAACTATTGTTTCATAAATATAGCTTGGTGCAAAGGGACAATGGCAGAAAATAACCCATTCCCAAGCTCACAATTCTTAAAGATGACTTTGCAGTATTGTGTATTGTAGCATTAAGAATTTTAGTAAGAAGCCAAGGCCATTTATATAGCAGCCCAAGTCTATTATTCTGCCACCACCAAACCAAGAATTTTATGTCTCACTGTTCAATCATGAAGCATGATTTATTATTTCAAGAACATGTTTCAATTGCCTAAGAGATGAATGCCAGCATGCTTACTTCACTATAGCCAAATCTCGATATTGTGCATTATGGACTTGGCCAACAGAGTCCCACTAGAACACTAGAGTTTATGAAGGTCAAAGTGAACAGCCCTCATGCTGATTTTAATTCTAGAGGCAGTTTGTAATTGCCAAGCTCAAGAAATTCTTTCATGGCACCAAATTAGACAAGTAAGCTAACAATTTCAGAAGGAGGCCAATGGCAGCCTTAGGTCTTCAGATGAAGGTTCATAATGAAAACTATTTGACTTCACCAGAAGGGTGAGCTTAGTTTTTTTTTTTTTTTTTTCTAACTTCATTCCTAATAACCAGGAAAGAAAGAGTCAAATCACATGAAGCCAATAAAAGAAAGGACAGTAAGAAGTGCAAGGTCAGACCTATAAAACTGATCTGAGTGCAAGTTATAGTAACTTTATTGATACAAAACAGACCATTTCTTGCTTTACTGCAAATGAGAAACGAAATTAAAGGCTTGGATAGAGGAATAAAATGTTAAAAGCAAAGCTAGAGAATATTGTAGTCATGGTAGAACAATGTGCCATGCAGTAATAATGTTTCATCCCCCAAAGCTTACAACTCTGAGCTCATCCTCGGCAGTGGTAACCTCCCAGCATTCCACATTCAATTTCCTTCAGCTCAGTGCAAGCTGTGTTACAGTCACATCTCTCTCTCTATATATATAAAAAATCAGTACACTACAAGGAATATAAAAAGGGATGTAGCATGGTGGGGAGCATTAAGGTAACCAAAGTGCAATGATACAGGCACAGTGTGTGTCTCCATCCTAATTAGCTAAAGCTAGAAGACTTGAATATTAAAATGTACTTAAGTTAAAAAAAAAAAAATTGCACCTTTTGTTGTTTTTGTGCAATTAGTAAATCTGTTCAGCGATCCTGGTTACTTACAGACCCCATTCTCAGTGCATATTAAGCTCACTAAGACCATTTCCTGTCTCTGATTTCCCCAGTCTGCATGTACCTGTGAATATTCACAATGGTAGGATTATCAGCCTGCTTTCTTCTACTAAATTTAGCTACCAGTGCCTAAAAACAAGTTAGGCTGAGAGTACTATGAAATATGTCTGATAGAGCAGTGCTGTCTCTCCATCCTCTCTAATACAGGGGGATAGCATAGGATAATTGTGGTATTTCTGGAGCAGGTTTAGGCACATTTAATGCTTTTTGAATAAATTCCTTAAAATGTTTTTGTATTTGTTTATTGTTGTAATTCAAAGCGGAAACATAATGCTAATTGGGTGGTCAGCAATGCAGCCTCTCCCTTGCTTTCTCTGTGCTTAAAGGATGACCAAAACCCACCCTGGAGTTTATGAGACTACAGGCAGGCATACTCGCTCCTCCTGGGGCATCCAGATTCAGGATGCCCCGCTGTGTAAAACCCCTGAAGTCACCCGGAAACTCACCTTTTTTCTCGGTCCAATGAAGCATGCACGAACAGTAGCCGCATACTTGCTATTCCTTTAGCAGGGTGCGTTCCCGGCCAGGCATTTGTGAATGGCCGGCGCGGGCATGCTCCCTGTTAAAGGTTAGTAGGGGATCCGGCCACCAGCTCGGATCCGCTCGCCTTAGACGAGCTCTTGGACGAAGGGACAGGAGCAGATCTAAGCACACAGAGGCAGCGCATGCACTGTAGGACCGGGGAAAGGTGAGTGAGATGTGGGGGGTTTTAAACAGGGGGCAAGGACCAAAACCTAGATTAGTCAAAATCCTGGGTTTTGGTCTACTTTAACAACATTCAAAGCAAAAAGTTTTTCTCCAGAAAAATTTTTAAAATGTTTAAAATGTAACCAAAATGGACCATAAACAGACAGATTTGTTCCATAAGTACAATACTGCTCTGAAAGTTTAAAAAAAAATTTAAAAATATCTGTGCATTTCTGTGCCTTTCCTGCACTTTAAATTCCATGCCATTTTGAGTTGTAGGTGATTGAAAAACCCATAAGTACCACTAGAGTGGTAGGTGATATTTGATGAAAAAATGTGGAAACCCCTGATCCCCATATATTATTATTGATTTATAGTTATCTATTTATCAATTCTACATGTATGTGTGCTTTCACTTTGCTTGTAACAATAGTTGTCCTCTAAGTCAAAAGTTCAAAAAGTCCAGCGTTGTCTGCTCCAACGATCATTAAAACTTAGCTTTTACTGAGAGGTGCTCAAATAAACATTGGTTGTGCTTACATAGGGACAAATGTCCTGTCCTCCAATCCAGTCAGTGCGACTTGTTTCGGGGAAACCCCTTCATCAAGCTTTATGAATAGTTGTCTTCTACTGCTATGTGATAATTATGTGATAATTATATGCAAAACCACCCAAAAGGAAAAAAATAATAAGGCTTAAAACAATCAAGGAAGAGAAAAAAATTTACAAAACTTTGGGCTTAATTTATGATGTGCGCATTTTGGCATAATCTTTCTGGCTATAGCGCCAGCCTTGGAGCGCCGCCATTACCGTCTAATCTAGTGCTGTGTACTACATTGGCGCTAGCAGTTGCTGCGCTGACCGCTACTAATTAGCTTTGTTTATTGCATTGTTTATAGGTATTGGCCGGCCTATGTCAGCTTCTTTTGGACCCGCAGATGGATTATACCAGCGCCGTGCATTAGTATGCGCCGCATAAAGCACTGATTGGGCCTGATTTATCAAGGACTTCTGTCAGACTAGACCACATCAATGCAAATGGGAGTGGTGCAAAATGTGATGTAAAAATAACATTTTAGCTAATGTGTTTCTTGCCATGCAGCAACATGTTCCAGAGGTTAAAAAAAATGAAATTACATTTTGAACAATTCTAATTTGCACCAATGTGACATAGGCCCTTATTTAACAAGGGATAGCGCCAGGTAGCGAATGGTGAGCGAACGGTAATGACGCTCACCGCCACGAGAACGCCGGCTCCCCTCCGCAATCACACATTTATCAAGCCGATCCTGCTTAGCGACTGACAGAGCACCAGATAGCGAATCATTCATCATTATTCCAGCCTCACCCCACAGCACCAGCGAGCGACCTTGAACAGCGACAGGTATGACCTCTCGCTACCTGGCGCTCTCCAATGCATTTCATTGGAGCAATCTTTAAATATTTTTAATTAATTGCTATTAATTTTTTTTTTTTTTTTTAAATGTCAAAAATTCTGTGACCACTTCTGCAATGTTAGATATTTTTTTTAAGCAAAAAAAAAAAAAAAATTGTGCAGAATTGATATTACAGGTCTGATATTAATGTATTCATATTACAAAATGTTTTGAAAAACATGTTTTTTTTTTCTAAAAATATGGTTGTTTGGGGGTTAAAAAACTACTTTTAACCCATCGCCGCCAGCACTCTGGGGTTTAAACAAGCATTTCACAGCGCGAGAATTTTTGGAGCGTGATTTGTTAATGAATATGCTGGGAGCCGTTCGCTATGGCCATTCGCTGTCATGCGCTCCCATACAGCGCGGAACCTGTCAAACAGCGACTCCTAACCCCATATTCAACATTACCGCACACCGACTGAGTCGCTGTCAACAACCGAACAACGGCCAAGCACAGCGAATACTAGCGGGCGCTGTGAAAATAACGCTACTGTCGCTCATCTGTCGCTACCTGGCGCTATTAATGAATCGGCCTGAGAGTCTGGCAGAAGTGCTTGATAAATCAGGCCCTTAATATAAGCAACATTTTTTATTTAAATTGTTAAAATGAAAAGTAGTTTTCTCCATGCTATTATTTGTTAACAACGGTGTCGAGTTTGCTATACTGCTTGCCTAAATAATAATAGTTATTAGTGTTCATATAAATGTCTGGGCCTTAGTGATTTTCCAGCTTTGGAGAACGGGCATTACTGTGTAATCTGGTGCTGTGCTGTGTACTGCATTGAGGCTAGCAGTGGTTGTGCTAAACGCTACTAAATAGCTTTGTTTATTGCACTTTGGTATTGTCCGGCCTATGTCAGCACCTGTTGGACCCGCCGTCTGATTATCCCAGCACCACGCATTAGTATGTGCCGCATAAAGCGCTGATTGGGCCTGATTTATCAAGCACTCCTGCCAGACTACACCAAATCAGTAATATTTTAGCATGTTGCTGCACTGCTAATGTTTTAGCTAATGTGTTTCTTGCAATGCAGCAACATGTGTCAGAGGTTAAAAAAAATAAAATTACATTTTGAACAATTCTAATTTGCACCAATGTGACGTAGTCTGGCAGAAGTGCTTGATAAATCAGGCCCTTAATATAAGCAATATTTTTGACTTAAATTATTAAAATGAAAAATATTTTTCTCCATGCTATTCTATGTTAACAATGGTGTCCAGTTTGCTATACTGCTTGCCTAAATAATAATAGTTATTAGTGTTCATAAAAATGTCTGGGCCTTAGTGATTCGGAACTGAAGACCTTATCCGTGAAATTTAAATCCCAGAGCAGGCAGTGGAAATTGGATACAAGCTCTTGTTCCCTATGGCAATAGAACCCCATGAGAATTACCAACTGCAGTTAATTAATCTGCACCATTTCCCTCTGGCTTGTTTTGTTTATGAGCAGGAAGTTGGAAATTGCTAATATGCTAAACCTCTTGTTAAATATGTCTGAATGGGCAGACAATTTATTTCATTTACCTTTATAAATATTTTATTCTCTATAAACAGTAGATGTATGTTTCTCTTAGATTATTTACATATTTTACATACAGCAGACAGCTAGAATAAATAGGGATTATTTTTATTCAAGTAACGGGTGTGATACTTACATGACATGTTAACCTTTAAAAGGCATCTGTAGGCGAATACATAAAATAAATATACTCACTTTACCTACTCTTGCAGCATGACAGATATTAAAATACTTGCCAAAGCCATGAAAGTGATCCTATACCCAGAAAGAAAGTTTATATAATCACTTTCTATCCACAGGCCAGTATCCCAAAACAGCCTGTGTCTTTTTCTTTTTTTTCACTAAAGCCTTTGCCCAAAATTCATTAAACACTAACCAGAAGCAGCATGGTGTCCAAAAGGCAGCCATATGCTTATTAATTTAGTTACAACAAAAAACTGTCACATAACAGTGCTGAGCTGTGTGTACTGTAACGGGGAGGCTGATCATCATTAGCGGCAGGTAGCGGCAGATGAGCGTCTGTAGCAGGCATTTTCAGAGCGCCCGCTAGTAGTCTCTGTGCTCGGCAGTGGCTTGCTAGTTTATAGCGACTCAGTCGCTGTTCAGTAATGTTGAATACATTGTGAGGAGTCGCTATTTGACCAGTACAGCGCTGTATGGGAGCGCATGTTAGCGACTGCTCATAGCTACCGACTCACACCATATTCAGCAAAAAAACAGCCTCACAAATCTCTGGCGCTGAAAAATATTTGTTTGAAGCCCAGAGCGCAGGAGGCGGTGTGTTTAAAGTCTGTTTTCAAGCATCTATCAACTAGTAACAAAGCGAAAACATATGGAATTACATTGTAACAACATTGTAACATGAACACTTTAATGCCAGACCTGTAATGTCATTTCTGAGGAAATATATAAAAAATGAAAAAAATATGAAAAAACTGCTATTTCAATGCCAGAAGAGGTCACAGAATTATTTGTGATTTTTTTGAAAAAAAAAAAACCCAGTTTAAAGAGAAGAAAAGGATCGTCCATTGAAATGTATGGGAGAGCGACAGGTAGCCAGAGGTCATACCTGGCGCTGTGCAAGGCTGAACGCTGGTGCTGTTCGCTGAGGCTGTGAAAATGATGAATCAGACGCTACATGGCGCTATCCCAGTCGCTCAACAGATTCTGCTTGATAAATGTGTAATTGCGTGCCGTGTCCGGCGTTCACCAGTCGCTACCTCTCATTAACCAGCCACTACCTGATGCTATCCCTTCTTAAATAAGGTCCTAAATGTATCATTTCTGGAAAGCAACGGGGGGGTGGGGCTGCTCGGCCAGGGAGCAATATGGCTGACTGCATCCAGTTCATGTTGCTAGGCTGGGGATAGAAGTTGACAATTTCCTTTCTGGGTATAGGATGATTATAAGGAGATATGGCCTGGTCTTTAATCCCTGCACCCACTGGTTCGTGAAATCTGGCCACAATCTGCTAAAAGCACAGCCATGGGAACGTCACCCACTCCCATTGAGGCAATGGGAACATACTAGAAGAATGAAAGCTAAAAGAAATGAATTAAAGTGGAACAAAACCCAGCACTTTGACTTTCTGAGCTCTGTTTCTTGCCCGTAAGGCATCCCAAATTGGCTGTGTGAAACCCTCTCAGATCATCCCCAGTAAAACTCACCCAGTCCTTACAGCTCATGCACAGGCCCTGGTCCAATCAGAACCATTTGCCTTGCATATTTAATGTTTCACAAAGAGCTGAGTTTACGGCAATAAAGAGCTAAGGACGCCACATCCCCAGCAGCGGGCACGCTCTTTATCTGAATGACTGGGGGTGGGAGCATGTGCACAGCCCAAAGTTGCTTGAAACGCGGCGGCTCTTGCTTCCCATTGTTTACAGTGCCGAGGGAGCTGTCAGGAGAGGTGAGTTTTGTGGGGCCCACCCCTGAAATGTTTTAGAATTCAGGACCAGCCTCTATGGGTTTTGTTCTACTTTAAAAGCACTAGACTTGGAGGTAAGGTTAGTATTAATTTCCCCTTTTGTTATTTTATCAACCTATCCTGGACCTTTGATAAATCAATGGATTTTTAGAGTGAAAGAAATATTAATAGAGGGTCAAAAACCTGAGGCGGTACAGTCTAAAAGAATCTAGGGCCGGGTTAAAGCTTGCCGTGGCAGGTTGGAACCTTCTGTGCTTTACCATAAACAGGGCAGATTCTAAGAAGGAAAAAAATTCTGCCCCATCACCCAGCTGCTGTCCCATACTGCTGTGTGCCATGCTGTGCCTCTTAGTTAGCAGCAAGCTATGCCCCCTTCCATGACTGAGCCCAATATGGGGGAATGAGGGGAGTTTGTGTTATGGCCTGCACCACTGACAGAGGCCCTGACTCATCTACAGAAAACAGGATGGCTGGGATAAAGGTGCCTCCTATGGCCTTGGTTCCCAGGGTGATCGCCCTGCCCACCCTCCCCTAGAAACAGCCCTGACTATAAACTTACCTTGTTCCCTAATCCCTCACCTGGCATCCCCACTCTGGAGCCATGTATGAGTCTAGGACCGAGGTATGAGGTAAGTTTTGAACTGCTGGGCTTTCCAAATGGGAATGCCACTAAGGGGGATTTACCTTAAAGGGGCAGGGGATAGAAAGAATTGGGTCATTTAACTATAATAAACATCTTTACTGGCTACCTCTATAGCATTTGTCAAACCACAATATAGCCCCTGCATCCGCATCTCTTACCCCCTCCAATAAGCCCAAATTAGAGATAAAAAAATGAATTAAAGTTACAAAATATTACAAAACAAAAGAAATCTGGTGATGAACACCGCCAAATGTATTTATTTCCCTCCGTGCAGGACAAAAGAAATGTAAAAACACGAATTCTTATACTCAGACAGTAGGGAAGTTCAGGCCGTGTCCAGCAGCCACATGCAAATAAAACAAAAAGTCTAAAATGTCCCAGTTAGGAACAAAGAAGAATCCTTCCCGAGGAGCAGGCGCACACCAAATATGTTAAATACAACTTTTGTGAATCCACCACCAGAATTATAAAAAGGCCTACCAGATGTAGTCTTAATAACACACTTCAATTATAAAAACATCAGATTGACTTTAGTGGTGAAAATTATTATCAAATAGAACTTCTATTATGGCTTTTCCTCCAACCAAACTTTTTGTCTCATGTAAGAGAGATAAAAGAAAATGGCCACATAGTGCAGTACCTGTACTGTTCCAGGTTGTCCATTTCCCCAGCAGGTGCCCAGGCTGTGCAGCTCGGCTTCTGGCATTGGCACTGCAGTGCATAAAGGGCCGGATTAAGTGTGGTGGAGGCCCCTGGGCACAAAATCTGGTGGGCCTCCAGATACTGTATTTATTTTCCTTTAAAATAATAGTTCAGCCAAGTAACTGATTGGTGGTTGTCTGGCAGTAGGCACGCGCCTACTTACTGGAACATCAGATAGAGTCCCTTGTGCCACCCTTGTGCGGGTGCGTGCCGCTCGGGAACTCCTGCTTTGACATTCTGAGCAGGGGGTAGTGTAGTTGCCCAGCTGGTCCAGCAGAAAACAGTTCCTTGCATTGCTTGGTGGCTTATGTGCAGTGAGCGGCCGCCCATTGACAGCTCTGCACCCATCCATCACTGTAGTGTTGCCGACAGTGGCTTTGCTGCTCTAAACTCTCTGTACTGCATGGTGGTGGCTTTGGCTGCAGGTTTGCAAAAAAAAAAAAAAAAGGCTTGCCCAGGCATGGGGGGGGGGGGGGGCTGCTGCCCCTGATATCTTTGTTGCTGGTGTTGCAACCCATCAGACCAAAGATTGAAAAGCCTCCTAGACCAGACCATAACCCAAAGGTTGGTGGAGGCCCCGTTTGCAGAGCAAGTGGTGGAGGCCCCTCTCATAATCCGTTCCTGAGTGTATATATGTGTAATGTGTGTTTTGAATACAGATTTGAAAATCCATATTTTATAGTTCACGGGCACTCTTTTAACTGGCACATTGGATGTAAAAGAAACCAGAGAGCAGGCGGTGCTACTACTGTCTAACTTAAAATGAAGTGTTTTTAATGAAAAAAAAATGTCTAATGATACAAACTCCTAGATGCAGTTCTTATGCCCTACAGGCCTAAGAATTCTGCACAACTCGTCTTAATTTCAGGAACAATCTGTACTGACAGAAATGCTATTGCTAGCAATGGTGGCAAATGTGATCGATGTGGATGTACAAAAGGCATTTTATAGACTTTCCATTGTAAGATTTTGCCTTTAGGACAGCAAAGTCTTTCCAATAAGCTTCCTGCAACAATCAAGGATTATCATAAAAATGTCCGATAGATTTGAAAGAGATTGAAAGAATTAATGAAGCATGACAAAATAGTTCTTCAGGGAAAAATGTCTGAATAGATTTTTATGTGCCACTGTAAAACATTAGACATATTGGTCACTGTTATTGCTCTTTGCACATACATGCATGTTTTTGGAAGTCAAGTCGTTTCCAGGATGTGGCTTAAACTGTCACAGTCTGTTAAGTCACGATTAACCAACTCATGTCCTTCAGACCTTGAATCACTTTGTTATTTTAAGTCATTCACACCCTGCTTCTGAAATATCTACAGTAGCTAAATCAGCTGATATCCGATGGATTAAAGTAATCATCTTTTTCATTTGGTTCTTAAAGAAGAAATCCAAGCTTTTTGTATCCCACTCCTCCCACCCCTTCCCCTGTTACTGATTCCAGCAATAAAATAATAATACTGCTCACATGATCTTTCCAATCCTCCCTTGATACCACCAGAGGTGTGTGTGTAGGGAGTTGTTTGGGGTCTAGAATGAGAGTTGATACTTGAGTAACAGGCCAGTCATCTTATCCTGAGAGCAGTACAAAGTGCTCCACAGATTTGGTGACCGACTCTTCACTCAAGGTCCCAGGTGCAGCTTCTGCTCCCAGCCATTCAGTTAGGAAAGAGGTGGGACTGCGCAGCAGACCACAGTGAGACCAGTGATGTGGCCAATTCCAGCAAAGCCGCCATAAGCAACGCTACAGGAATGGGTGGGTGCAGAGCTGTCAGTTGGCGGCCGCTCACTGCACATAAGCCACCAAGCACAGCCGCTGGCAGCTCAATGCAGGGAACTGTTTTCTGCTGGACCAGCTGGGCAACTACACTACCCCCCGCCCAGAATGGCAAGGCAGGAGTTCACAAGCAGCACACACTCGCACAAGGGTGGCACAAGGGACTCGATCTGATGTTCCAGTAAGTAGGCGGGTGCCAGACAACCAGCAATCAGTTAATTGGCTGGACTATAATTTTAAAGGAAACAAATACTGTATCTGGGGCCTCCACCAGATTTTGTACCCAGGGGCCTCCACCACACTTAATCCAGCCCTGTCCACAATGCAATGCCCACTGCAGGTCACCAAATAGATAGCATGGCCACCTCAACTGTAGACCCTTCACCACCTATCTCCCTTTAGAAATGATGACTACATTATCTGATTTATTTTCATGAGGTTTTCAACTTCAGTAACCAAGCATATAAATGTACAAGTAGCAAGAATAAAAATAAATTAGGAAGAGCTAGTCTGGTTGAAATCTAGTAGTGTTAATCTAATGAAAGTGCTGCAGTGAAGGTCATCTCCTTGCTCGGGCTTTCTGCCAGCAGACCAGCCAGATATTATTTAATTCCATTAGACCTTTTTTTCATCTTGGTGCAAACCCAGATGAGTAGAACAGTCATCTACAATGATTTGTATATTGAAACTGCCAAGGTTTCTCTTTACCCCCCGCTAATAAACTGCAGAGCACACTTAACAGAAAGTTGCCACACTTTAAAGTTATGAAAAATGCAAAATAATTAAGTGAATCTGCCAGCTTAAAGGTCAGTATGTTGTTATGGCAAGACATGCTAATAACAGTCATTCCTGTTTGCACAGGAGACTTCCTGATTTTTGATTTCCCAGATCCCCGTCCTACTTGTAAATGAATCACTGGATGCATGTTTGGCTATCTCTTTTTCCTGTTGTGCACAGCTAGTGTTCTGACGTATTGGAGTCGGCTTTATAGGCAATTTGCATATGCATTCCTAACATAAACTAAATGTTAATAGTTCTCATGACATTTTCATCTGACTGATGGCCAGATCCAAGACACTGCATACTCGTAACAAGCAAGCAAGCTGGAATTTCAGATTTATTAGCACGACAAAACTTGATTAAGTGTGCATTTTTTATATGACCACCGTATCTAGGGCTGCCAAAGTATTTTCCAGAACGGCTATAAAATATATCTATATAAACAATTCTAAGAGGCTTTTTAGAATGAAGGGGAAAAAAACATTCATATTTCAATCACAGTTTATAAATTAACAGAGCAAATGACCTTTTTATCTGCTTGAAAACAAAACTGAAATTAAGTCAAATGAAAAGTGAGAGTAAAATGATTGGCCCATCATTAAAATGGGGAAAATGCTGCCAGTGGATTTGGGATTTTATGAGAAGAGAACATGTGGAGATTCAGCAGAATTTTATGATGATTTATGGCCGGTTATAAAACTTTACATTCATAAGGGTCTGTAGGCTTGATCCAGCGTTTCATGAGTTAAGAATATGAAATGAAATGTTATCTCTGGATTAGGGTTAAGGTGAAGATTTTTCTTTTGCTATTGCATTCATAGATATAAACCGCATTGTTTAAATCTGTTTTTTAAATAGAGCAAAGGGGGTGGGAGCAGCTCCTTCCCTCTTATTTATGCGAGATTGTTACTTCATATAAGATTATTCTTATTATATACCCTCTTATCATACAAAATTATTATTATTATGTATCCTCTTATCATACCAAATTATTATTATTAGATATCCTCTTATCATACAAAATTATTATTGATATAATTCAGGGCCTGGGAACTAATTCATCGCCCAGTTTAACCCTCTCATCCTCAATCTCATCTGATTATTCAGCACCAAACATGTCTAGCTATGTGGAAAGACAGAGATTTGGTTGCATATATCTGCAGATACATGTGGAAGCCACACTGTCCCGACAAGGCACTCTGTATTCAGTGTGGTCCCTACTCTTATTTCTGAGTCCCCAAAATTGGGACATGCAATGCAGTCAAATATTTTTCAGAGCTACTCACCTGGGAAGCTGCCAGCCTCCATTTAGAACACTCTAAAGAGAGATCCATATTAACTGAACCCCTCCCTGTGTGTGTTCATGGCAATTCAAACTGAGCAAAGGGGGTGGGAGCAGCTCGTTCCCTCTTATTTATACGAGATTGTTACTTCATATAAGATTATTCTTATTATATACCCTCTGCTCTTATCATACAAAATTATTATTATTATATATCCTCTTATCATACAAAATTATTATTGATATAATTCTGTTTTTTAAATAACTTCCTGTTTACTGAGTTGTCAACAAGTAAATTATGCAGATGCCATATTTATTCTAGAGAAATGTAATTTGTATGAGACTGGCGTATCATACTGGTGAACTGCAGAGTTTCATGGACTTTCCTATTGGACCTCAGATCAGGGTTGCCCTCAGGCAAGAGAAACCCCAATTACCTTCCACTCACTCCTGTGGCCCACATCTCTAATCCACAAAGCCGCATGAGAAGGCTTGACATTCATAAAGTCTGCTCCCAATAAGATCAATGTATCATACATACACAAGGAACTTCAGTGTGTGGTCTAAAAGGGGTTTAAATTATCTAAAAGGGAGCTCACCGTACTGAGACCACATCTATTGCCTTCCCCCAGCTTCTCTTGACAGCCTTGTGGGTGAAAGATGTGCAACATGGGAGCTGGTGGAAGGTAAGTAAGGTGTCTCATGCCTCATGTGTCTCATGTCCCTGTCTGAGGGATATGTAGGGTAGGTCCATGAAAGTGGACTTACCCTTCTTTTAAAAAACAGAAACCAGGGATCTCTCCAGGTTGAAGACTACCCTTTGAGGTATACCAAATTTGGATGCCCCACAGCGTAAAGCTGCCACAGGTTTCTGTATACGCACCTAATTCTGGGATCCAACAGTGGCACGCCGACTCCCTCAACCCCATGTGCTCCCTCCAGGAATGCTGCTGAGTATACAGAGTGCCATGTGGGAAGATCACATAGTGGGGCATCTCAGATCAGGATGCCCCCTAGGAAATGTTTTAATCAGGACCAATTCATTTTTAATTAAATTTGGTCTTCTTTAAATAAATCTAACCAAGAGGTTTTTTTCACTTGACCAGTCTCGACTTATCCCCCAAGTACCTTAATGAGTATTAGGGTTGAGAGTCCTCCAGGTGAGGTGAAGACTGAGTGAGGTAGGGACATTTATCACATTTTAGGAAATTTGGATATTTAAATATGTGTCATGTTGAGATGGAAATAAGTGGCTTGTTATATAAGTATGTAAAATTAGGTTTTCTGTTATGAGGTGGAGAAAATATTGCCCTGGTCACTGATTCCCTTACACTGCCCTGCTCCACCCATGGCAATCTCCCCCTCTGGTCCTCCAGGCCAACTTCAATATTTTCTTCTGTGCTATTCTATGCTTAGAGGACCTTCATAAATGCAGGGATTGGCTGCAGAAAGAGCTGTCAACACCAGAGCAGGCATTTCCCCCCCGATTTACACACCTTTATAGACAGGTGCATCAACTGCTGCACCAAAGAAAAGTAATAAAAGATGTAAAAAAAAAAGAACCTAAATGTACTGGTTAGGTGAACCCTCAAAGCAACTAGGGTAACTGCTTTTTGGGCAAAAAGAGTACAGCTTACAACAAAGCAGCTAGAGCAGATCTCTAAATCAGAAGCGGGGGGTGCACCCCTGGTAGAGCACCAGACCTGTACTGAATAGCATATGGACTGGTCAAACATCAGCGCCAACAGCTAGGTGTTAAGCTCCAAAGCCCAAAGTTAGCAGCCCCTGTGCCGGGTGCCTGGGCTGGTTGGCTCGGGCAGAGGGGGGGGGGGGGTTACTTTTAACATTTTCTGTTTGTTTTAAAAATGAAAAAATAAAACAGTACTACATATATTTTGTGACAACAAAAATAAACATGCCGGCATTTGAGACATGACTGTTTTCAGGGAAAAAAGCAAGTGAAGTCAGCTCAAAAAACACAGAAAAAATGTTAATACACAACCTGAATCACCTGACTTGAGCTTCATGGGAGTTTTGGATATTTTATTTGCATGTTTCAAGATTATTTGCTAATTAGAAAATGTATGAAAATACATTTTTGCACAGTGATGAATTAGGCCTAATGTGTCCCTTTTTGATTTGCTGTCATATGCAGCTCTACCTATACCCTATGGGAAACAATAAAATCCTGTAACATACTGAATACTGACATCGACTTAGCAGGACCACTCTTTTGGGCAGTAACATTTGGGCGATGGTGGTCAGCCAGTTTTTCTGGGTAGGCAGTCACAGTGGCATGTGAAGAGGGGTCCTAGTGTGAACATTAAATGGGGCCCATTAAGGGCTCATACAGTAACATTTTTTCTGTCTTTTAATTCAATTGGATGCAACTAGGCAACTAAAAATTGAAACAGCAGAGACGTTTCTAAAATATGTCAAGATAGTACAAATAAGATAAAAAAAAGTAGGAGAAGCACCAACAATGGAGCCCACTGACTGCCTGGGCCCCAGTGCGGTTGCACTCCCTCCCTCCCTCTAGTTACACCCCTGGGCAGTCAGGTGAACCATGATTGATCTCTGGTAATGTGGTCCAGCAATAGAACTATTAATAAGTCGTTTTGCTCAATTTCAGTCTTTTGCTTTGTAGCGAGGTAAGCCAAATCTGTATGCCTGAAAATTATGGGGGCAGCAGGGCTTGAGTCATTTTTGATTGAAGGTGCACTTTATATGTAAACTGCAAGTTAAGAGCAGGAGCTTCAGCTAAAACTGTGTTTTACTATGCACTGCAGTGCTGCAGATTATACAGTACTTTTCAACTTTACAGATTTGATTGTGTTTTTACTATTTAACTAACTGAATAGGAATTGTACAGTATTTTCTTCCCCTTTCTTCAACTGATTGAAAAAAATAGAATGGGCATAACAGGGATCATTTGCTCATTCCTAAATCAATCTAGTGTTGAATAAGGAATCAAATAAAAAAAACTGAAACGTGTAGAGCTGGCATGATGTTCATTGCAAAGGACAATAGTAATGCACTAAATAGAAAATGGAGCAAACCATAGCAACTAGCAAGGTATTATGTTTGATTGTTCTTGATGCCATATCTCATTTGTTGATATGGGTTATTTGAATGTCATATTTTTCAATGCTTGATAGAATAGGCCTTTTAGAGTAGAGACTTGCTAAAACCCAATCCTATCAAGGACCTTATTATTTATTATATAGAAAAGCACTTTATTCTCTACAGCCTTTATATTAGGCCTGTGCTAGAAAATAAAATTTTAAGCAGAAAATAAATCCGGGATTTGGATTATTCCAAGTATGTTCTATGCACGGAGGACATCCCAAATTGAGATACCCACTGTGTGAAACCCCCAGGTCACCGGAATTCACTCACCTTTCTTTGGTCCAATGGCACATGCGTAGGCTCTCGTCCAATCAGAGCAGTTTGGCATGATGATGTCATTTGGCAAATGGCTCTGATTTGCTTCAATCAGAAGCAAGAGTGGCCTATCTGAATGGCTGGGGCAGGAGCCCCTGCACAGCCCAAGGATGTAGGGGATACGCCCGCTCTTGCTCCCCATTGTAAACAATCAGAGCTGTTTGCTGAATTACACAGGCATGCAAACAGCTCCAGAGTACACACATGCACCATTGTACTGGGTAAAGGTAAGTGAATACCTGCAACCTAATAGGCCACCCTGGGGTTTGTTCCACTTTAGGTATAAGAATTGTATGCTTTGTAGAAAATCATTTTTTTGGTAAGTGCTGGTTTATGAATGATGCCCATAGTGGTCGGACTTTAGTGAATCCAAGCAGAAATTATATGCTCCAGTAATTATCCAGGCTGAGTTCAAACCAAATCATTGGTTGCTTAGCTGCTATGCAAAGGCTTCATTTTGGTGTGCTGCCAAAGTAAACTGCTGTTGCTGAGATCCAACCTCTATTCTGCAGCTGAGCCCCAGGAATTTTTTTATTTATGACTACATATATTTTAGCACTGGGAGGTGGACCTATCTCCAATAGAGATGGGCGAACCCGAAACGCAAAGTTCGGGTTCGTACCAAACTTTGGGAGTTCGGGTTCCCGAACATGTATTTCAGCCAGAAGTCTGCACTCAAGTTCGGCATCCGGCGTGCTGAGCAGCCCATCAACCTGCTACACCTAAGGGTGCACTCACCTGAGCCCACGATCCTCGACAACAGAGACACAGCGGCATTTGAATTTGGCCCCAGCCGGGGCTACAACAAGGTGGCCACCGGCTCCGATGGGTGAGGACACTTCTAGTGCTAGCACAGCTCCCCCGCCACAGCCACCCCCCAAAGTTTCCCCATTAAATTCAATGGAGGCCGGGTCTAGAATTGGGTCCCTGAAACCCAACATTTATTCAAGGTTTGGCAAAACTTGCCAGACCTCAACTTTGGGGAGGTTGGTCCATCCCTAATCTCCAACCCTCTTGCACCAGCCTGTATTGTACATACCAATGCATGTATGTGTACATATGAATAAAATCTGAATTGTGGCTGTAATGTTCAAAAATGTGAAAAGGTTCAGGGATTATGAATACGTTTTATGGCACTGTATACATGATTGTGTGTCCATACAGTTTCTTGCAATAAACAGGATCAAGGAGAGTTCTGACTATAATTCTTCTGACCAATACTTCCCTGTCTTCTTCTCACAGTTTCCATAAATACTGCTGGGATCACTTTTTTTAAGATGGGCACTTTTAGGGCACTTTTTTTAAGATGATATATAATCATCTGTATATATATATATATATATATATATATATATATATATATATATATAACTCCTTTTCATTTTGCAGCACATACTTCCCTTGGGCCATCTATACACCTATCATACTGATCTAAAATGTCTAGCGTTACTGGTGCCTGCATGTTTCTTAAAAGCTTTAATGCACTGGCACACTTCCTTCTTGGTCAGTGGGGAAGAAATGCATGCAAAGCTAGATCCTTTCATATAAGTATGTAGGTAGAGGCAACCTCAAGAAGACCTTTATGGTTAATACTTTCCTGTTCCCCAAAGCCGTAGGATTCCCAGCTCTCAGGAGCACAGTCATTTCAGCCACATTCATGATAGTCTGACATTGTTGTCCCAACCATTAATGTGAAAATGGTGTTGCTATTCCTACTAGATGGGGATATAAGACCACAAATGACAGGATAATTTGATTCAGACTATTAGAATGTGGGTGTAGGATTACCCTTAAGTGGAAATTGATGTGATTGGTTGGGAGGAGTTTTGAAGGGAAAACCTATAATGGCTGCAATGTAAGGAGCATAGGTATTTTAAGGCATAGCCAGAGGGACAGAGGTGGAGATCATATATAACCATGCCAAGGGAAGGCTGATGTGTCCACCTGTGTAAGGTGTCTGGTGGTGCTACGACAGAGACAATACCTGGGTGAAGTTGGAAGCAATCAGAAGGACGTGGCTGTAGTGCAAGCAGAGGCACAGTGTGTAGCAGAGAGTGAGAAGACTGAGGTGTGGGAAGTCCATGTAGAAGACCCTGGTTGGAAGAAGCCCAGGGGGGATCCTGACATTGTATGTGACAGAGGAGGCACCCCTTAGGAGTATTGAGGATCCAAAAGCGCCGACAGGCCACGAGGAGGAAGCCGGCGTGACTGAGACTTTGGTAAGGTGTGGCTGCCCCTTTCTGAGACCCCTGCTCTGCAGCGACTTTGTTGTGAGGGGGAGGCCCTTGTGTTGGGGAACGGCCTGGGCTTGGATGCTATGGAGTAGAGTCTCCCCATGTGTTTTACTCGCTGGCAGCCCGGCTGCCCCTTTGCTGATGCCGGGCATCTTGTGTCCCAGTCTGGAATACCCCGTACATGGTCTCCATAACGAGGGAGTGCTCAGCTCAAAATGGTGTGGTGGTGGCTGCCCGAATCCCCCTCTGAACCAAAGCCTACATTTTTGGGGGGGAAATTGTAATTTTTTATTAGAGAAGTACATGTTACAGACCATGTTCAAAGCATATAAGCAAACAAGCAGCATACAATGTATTGAGAGACAGTAACAAATTTAAGGGCAGTTGAACAGTTTAAGAATTCAAGGATGAAAAGGCCAGGTCTTGATAGGGCCTCCTAGCAGTCCCGGACCCTGAAAGGGGACCAGGAGGAAGCCTGGAGCGGGAATAATAAGACAGTAAACTGAACCTTTTGGTTCCAACATAACTAACTCCCTCGGAGGACATGAGTACGGTGTTGCGCCCTATTGATCTGAACTTGCATATATATTGTTGGAAGAATACAATGAAGCTAAATTTGAGGTCCGCAAACCATGCCTCCCCTTCCTTTTTAATAAAGACAAGGCTATAGCAAGCCTATAACAAACACAAGGAAGAAGAAACTGGGGAAGAACACTGACGGGGGGACATACTAGAGACACACAAAGAACGAAGGGATGGGCACGACAGATACGGGAGGACAGGGAGGGAGGGAGGGGGGGAGAAGGTGCCGGTGGCCCCCCGAAGGAGAAGCGGAATCTTTTCTGCCTATGTCATCCCCTACATCTTCAGGTATTCCAGATATTCCGCCGAGAAGGTAAACCTATCCCACTCAAGCCAAACCTCAAAACTCTGAGGTGCCCTTAAGCGAGGCCATGAGCTCCTCCATCCTGCCGAAATCTCTGACTCTGGTAAGCCACAGCGCAGTGGTTGGGGGTTTAGGGGACAAAGCCTACATTTAATTGGGAAATACAATATTGCCTAACCCCTATGCTGAAACGTGCTGACAAGCAACCTGCATATCTGTTTTCTATAGCTGATGGACACAAGCCTGTTTAACCCTTATGCTGAAATTTTCTGATAAGCAAGTGTACCTGTGTCCTATGCTTATAGGCACAAGCACGATTAACCCTTTCTTTGACACATGCTTATGAAGCAAGTGTTCCTGTATGTGCCTTTTACAAAGCTATTCAAGTTTGTTGGCCTTTGATTTATTGTGAACCATGAATTGAGGACAAAGAGTTAATTGGATTAACTGAGCCTCATTTGGATATTAACTGATGCCTGTGCCCGTAACTGTACTGTGCCCGTAACATATGCCTGTTGGATTACAAGAACTGTGTGTTTGACTGTTACCGCTGCATTGTGTCACTACTGTGATCCAAATGGTCTATATGTATATGGAATCACCGAGCTGCTTGGTACTAAAAACTAAATTGCCATTTCTAAATAGACAATAGTCCAGCGGTGGGAGTGTATACAGATTTAAACTTCTCATCCCTATTTTACCAATGTGCAGAGAAATAACAAGTGTGAGAAAATGCATCCGAGAACATCACTATCTCCCCTAATTCTCAATAGAAATAGACTTTTAGGGACAGTATTTTATTTCCCGCCCACATTTCCGTCCATGATGCGTTAGGATGTATATGGTGTCTCATGCAACTGCCCCCTTTGGTTTGGTAGCAGTTTCTTTCCATTGGCGCTGTAACAAAAAAAGATTAATCAGAATCAATGCAAGAAAATATCTGTCTACAGTAGATTAGTTTTTTGTTTTACTTAAGCTATGGAAATTGCACTACTGGGCAGCTGCTTGAGTTCCCCCCCTCTTTCTTTTATGAGTCTGGAACATAAAGCTACCTGCTTCATGCTGCAACCCCATCTCCGCCCTGCTCCATGCTGCACCCCCATCTCCGCCCCCTGCTCCATGCTGCACCCCCATCTCTGCCCTGCTCCATGCTGCATTCCAGTCTCCATCCTGCTTCATGCTGAACCTCCATCTTCACCCTGTTCCATGCTGCATTCCAGTCTCCATCCTGCTTCATGCTGAACCTCCATCTTCACCCTGTTCCATGCTGCACTCCCATCTCCATCTTGCTTCATGCTGCACCCCAATCTCCACCCTGCTTCCTGCTTCACCCCCATCTTCCCTCTGCTCCATGCTGTAGCCCTATCTCTGCCCTGTTCCCTGCTGACAGCAAACCCTCCAAAGTTCGGGTCCAGCAAGTTCAGGCAACTTTGAATAAATGTTCAGGTTCAGGAACCATAACCCAGTCCCTACTGAAATCAATGAGGACCCAAACATTGGGGAGTTGCCTGTGTCGGGGGGGGGGCGGCAGAATGTGCAGCAGGCAGTGTGTTTCTGTAACTCACCTCGGCCCATTATCCTCTTGCTGTCAGCGGTAGCTGCGGCGTTTTAAATTGGCCCCAGTTGGGCTACATGAGTGAGCTGACAGTGCTGGCACTTGGAGTGTCCTCACTCATGGGAGCCACCGGCCATCTTTCTGTAGCTGATTTTGAAAGGCCAGGAAGAGAATAGCAGGCTAAGCAGTGTCTTACTGTTAAACTGTTAATAGCGCTGATGCCTCATACGTTGTTCTCAGCTGTTTCTGATGTGTGCTTTCTTTTGCACATCACATGGGTTTGGGAAGACAGTGGAACCAGCTGAGGATGGTGCAGGAGGCACAAGCACAATTTACAAGTTAAAGAGTGACATGCCACCGCCGCCAGCCACTTCCAGTGCAAGCTCTAAAGATACAGTAGATTATAAATGCTTATGTTTAACCCTTTACCGCAGAATTTTTCACACTGCCTACTGGGTCTTTTTTTTAAATGAGACCACAGTGATAAAGGTAAAGGCTGTTTACATTATTAGGCATTTCTCCCATTGCATGGCTGGTTTATCCCTTTAAGTGCCAACCTACCTGGAGTTTTTGTCACACTCTGTTGCCAGACCATTTTGCACTATTTTGCGCTCCCCATGTTCAAATGTGATTTTTGAAGGGATTTCCAGGGATTTCCCAGGAAAATGATATATTGTTTTTTTCAGCAGAGTCTGGGCTTTAACATGAAATGTCTTGTTTGTCATTTTTTAGGTGTATTCTCAATATTTTTGGGTGAAATATGTGCAAAAAAAAAAAAAAAAAAAAATTTTTACATATTGTAGTTTTTTTTGTAATAAAAAATGTAAGTTTGTCAATGAAATCTTATTGCGTGTGAAATCCCAATTTCTCCCGGTTACAGCGGTACCACATATGTATAGGTAGACACCCTTTCCTGCCCAGGAGACTCCCCCAAACTGAAACAGCGCTTTAGGGGATTTTCAGATAAAATACAACTGTGCTACGCAATATGCGCACCTTGCAGTTTTTCCAGAAAAACAACCCTTTACATTTGAAATACCCCCAACAAACTATATATTCTCTGGAAGTACACACCTCAGGCTTTCTAGGCGTACCAGGCTTGTTGATGTGGCCATAGTTTTCTGGAAGTAATCCCTCAATGGATTCTTTGGTTGCAAAGAGTTTCCCTAAAAAAAGGATAAAAAAGCAGAATCAAAGCCACATTTTCCTAAAAAAACTATATACAAACAAGAAAAAACAAGTTTAATCTGAAAACGCAACATTCCCCGAACAGAACAACACCCAACATGCATAGCTACTGTCAAGGGAAGAGTTGCCAAACACCCCAAAGTAAAGCATGTGCGTAACGGTAATTTTACTTGAAAATTTCAGCTCTGCAGACAAAGTGCGCACCTTGCGATTTTTCAACCAAAACAACCCTTGACATTTGGAATATCCCCCATAAACCATATATTCCCTGAAAGTACACACGTTAAGCTTTCTAAGGGTACCCAGCTTGTTGTAGTGGGCTCATCTTTCTGGAAGTAATCCCTCAAAGAATTCTTTGTTTGCGCAGGGTTTCCCTAAAAAATGTATAAAAAAGCTGAATATAAAACACCTTTTCCTAAAATATAAATATGCAAACCAGAAAAAACAAGCTAAGTCTGAAAGCGCAAGGTCCCCCGAACAGAACAATACCCAACATGCATAGGTACTATTAACCGTTTTAATTGCCAGCCTACTTGAGATTTTGTCACCCTCTGTTGACAGGCCATTTTTCCCCATTTTGCGTCATGTTTTGCGCCATGTTTTGCGCCATTTTTGCTGGAACTTTCAGGAAAATTATATATATATTTTTTTGCAGCAGAGTTTAGGCTTTAACATGAAATGTCTTGTTTGTAATTTTTTTTTTTTTTTTACAATATTATTAAGTAAAAATAATAAATAAATAAATAAAAAATTTTTTTAGAAAATTGACTCCTTTATTTTAAATAAAAAATGTATTTTATTAAGGAAAATCATATTGCATGTGAAAGCCCCATTTCTACCGATTAGAACGGTACCACATATTTATCGGTAGCCCCCTGTTCCTGCCCAGGAGACCCCCCCTAACTGAAACAAGTATTTTATAACATTCACAAAAAAAATACAACTACCATCCACACTACAAAGGGTTAAATCGAGAAAAAAAATGACATAGGGTCCCCCCTCCCAGGGGAGGGAGACCCCATTTTTTTTTTGATTTTTAAGGGTTAAAAACCCTTAAAAATCAAAAAAAAAATTGACGTGGGGTCCCCCTTACCCAAAGTAACCAAACCGGGACCAGCTATGGGGGCTTGTAGGCACAGAGTGGGGGGGCCAGCTTTTGTGGCCCCCCCCATCCTGCAGCCTACGAGCCCACATAGCCTATGTGGGCCCGGGCTCTTCTGCCCCCCCCTGGCCTTTGGGGAGGCAGGTAATGGGGGTGCGGGGGTTAATGGCAAGTCACCCGCTAGGGCAGGTGGCTTGCCATCCCCCCAGCCTTGTGAACTGGTATAGGGGTCATGGACCCCTTACCAGTTCACAAGGGGTTAAAAGTAAATAATCACACAGACACACACTGAGAAAAAAATATTTTATTCATTTTTATTTTTTTTTTACACTATACTCACCTCCCATCCATCCTGGAGCACTCTGTCCCTCGGCGATCACTGGCTTCTGCTCACTTGCTAGAAGCCTTTTATAGCTGCTGGATGACAGAACACAAAGGGTTAATCAAAAAAAAAAATGACATAGGGTCCCCCCTCCCAGGGGAGGGGGACCCCATTTTTTTTTTTTATTTTTAAGGGTTAAAAACCCTTAAAAATCAAAAAAAAAATTGACGTGGGGTCCCCCTTACCCAAAGTAACCAGCCCGGGACCAGCTATGGGGGCTTGTAGGCACAGAGTGGGGGGGCCAGCTTTTGTGGCCCCCCCCACCCTGCAGCCTACGAGCCCACATAGCTTATGTGGGCCCGGGCTCTTCTGCCCCCCCCCCTGGCCTTTGGGGAGGCAGGTAATGGGGGTGCCAGGGGTTAATGGCAAGCCACCCGCTAGCGCAGGTGGCTTGCCATCCCCCCAGCCTTGTGAACTGGTATAGGGGTCATGGACCCCTTACCAGTTCACAAGGGGTTAAAAGTAAAAAAATCACACAGACACAGAGAAAAAAAATCTTTATTTTTCTTTTTTTACACTATACTCACCTCCGATCCGGCGTCCCTCGCCGCTGTTTGTCCCGCGCCGCTGTCACTGACAGATGCCGGTAGTGATCGGCGCAGGGCGGGTGACAGGCGAGGGGGCTCCGATCGGAGCCTCCTCACCTGACACCCGCCCTGCTCCGATCACCACCGGCATCTGACAGATGCCGGAGCTCGGAGGGGGTATAGGAGGAGCGGGATGACGTCATCCCGCTCCTCCCACAATGGGCGGAGCTAAGCGGCGGCGGCCATCGCCGCCATTACAAGAGGTGAGGACCCGGAAGAGGGTCCTCACCTGAAGACTGCGCAGCCCAGGGGGGGGATCGGACCCCCCCCTGGTGAAGAGGAGACCCGGACAGAAGGCCCCCCCTGAAGACGGAGGACGACGGGGGGGCGATCGGATGCCCCCCGCAGGAAGAGGGGACCCCAAGCTTCACGGGGATACCGGAGGTAAGTGTTTTTTTTTTCTATTTTTTAACTGTTTGGGGGAAATGCCAGGCACGTAGTTTCTACGTGCTTGGCACTTAACGGTAGGAGAAGCAACCACGTAGAAACTACGTGCTTGGCATTTAAAGGGTTATACAACTAAGGCCCAGGTAGTGTCTGACGAGCGCCAGGTACCGACAGCTAACGGCGGCTACCGACTCAAGTACGCCCGGCGGCGGTCACAATGACGCATTTATCACGCTAAATGAGGCTAGCGCCGGCGAGAGCGTCAGCTAGCGCGGGATTCATCATGTAGCCGACTGCAACGAACAGCGCCGCTACTAATCCCATCACATCGCCAGGTATGACCTGTCGCTCCCTGGCGTTGTCCAATGCATTTCAATGGAGCAATCTTTAAATATTCATAATTAATTGAGTTTATGTGTTTTTTTTTTTTTTTTTTTACTGGCAAAAATTCTGTGACCACTACGGCAATGTTAGATTTTTTTTTTTAAGGTAAAAAAAAAAAAAAAAAATGTGCAGAATTGATATTACAGGTCTGATATTAATGTATTCATATTACAAAATGTTTAGAAAAACTTGTATAATTTTTACATTAAAAAAAAATGGTTGTTTGGGGGTTAAAAACTACTTTACACCCATCGCCGCCAGCGCTCTGGGGTTTAAACAAGGAATTCACAGCGCGAGAAATTTTTGAGCGTGATTTGTTAATGAATCTGCAGCAAGCCGTTCGCTCTGGCCATTCGCTGTCAGGCGCACCCATACAATGCAGAACCTGTGAAACAGCGACCCCTAACCCCGTATTCAACATTACCGCACACCGACTGAGTCGCTGTCAACAAGCAAACCCCGGCCAAGCACAGCGAATACTAGCTTGCGCTGTGAAAATCACGCTACTGGCGCTCATCTGTCGCTACCTGGCGCTATTAATGAATCGGCCTCTAAGTCTCAATAGAAATGGACTTTTAGGAACAGTATTTTATTTCCCGCCCACATTCCCGCTAGTCTCCATTCTGTGATGCATTAGGATGTATATGGTGTATGTATATGGTATCACCGAGGTGTTTGGTATTAAAAACTAAATTGCCATTTCTAAATAGACAATTGTCCAGCGGTGGCATTGTATGCATATTTAAACTTCTCATCCCTATTTTACCAATGTGCAGACAAATAACAAATGTGAGAAAATGCATCCGAGAACAGCTCTGTGTTCTTGCAAATCTGCTGTTATTAAATATGCACAACTTGTTGTCTTTGGTATCAGCAAGAATATTAGCAGTACACTGCTTTGTGATTTTTTTTTTTTGCCATGCAAATTAGAATTGTCAGTATCACAAAAGACTATTGTTAACTATCATTTAAATAAGGTAATGCATATTAAACATGTAACCAATGTAATGATAGTTTTGTAAAAATTGAGTGCTGTTGCTTTGTTTTGTTCTTATTATTATTGTTTACATATATGCAAATTAAAGCTTTACTCTGGGCAAATAATAAAGAACGCTATGAAAATTTAACTTAATAAAAGACTTTTGTTTTAATCATGTAATTGCTTCTTCTAGCCCTTTTTAGAGGGAGACAGTATAGATTGGGTGATGGGTGAATGGGCGGCCCGGGCGGTAAATGGGCAGCTGGAAGCGCTGCCTGGAATGGCATTTTAAATAAAAGGCTTGATTCAGTAAACTTTCCTTAAAATATCTCATGTCATGCTTTTTACTAAACTAAAGTAAGGGTGATTCAAGGAAGAGGGAACATTTTGGGAGTGTATAAATGCCATTTTTTATTTATAAAGTGCACATGTGTTAGTTATTAACACTTAAAACCTTTATTTCAGGACAGTAAAAATGATCCACTGGCTGTAAAATGTAAGATTAAATTAAAAATACTAAACTTTTTTCTTTAAAATGCAAATTAAATAGATTGCTGCATTATTGTTGTGAATGTTCTAGGGACAAACCATGCTCTAGTTTTCTCCCTTTACTGAATCACACCATATTTTATCTTGTGCCTTATTTTGAAATAAAGCTTGAAACAGTCCTTGTTTTTAAGAGATATTGTAATGGGAAGTTTACTGAATCAAGGCAGAAAGCAACTAGTTTAGTATCCTTTTGTTGGTAGCCTTTTTTTTTTTTTTTTTTGCACTGCTTGTTTTCCAGAGCTGGGACTTTATATCACAAAGGAGATAGTAAGTGAGTTGTTATGTTACACTACATACTAGCCAATGAGGTAGCAGCTGATGACTAAAGGATGACTTAATATAGAATATAGTTTTCCTACTGGTAATTCTTTCCAGTGTACTTGCGGATTCATAGTTAATAGAAAACTCCCTTTTGTCAGGTTTCGGTGTTTACTTATCAGAATACCCAAGTTTCTTATATTTTTTTTAGTAACCCTTTAGCTACTGGAACCCAAGACTGTGACCTCCCCTGAATAAGTTGAACTACAGCAGAAGGGTTTAAACATGTTGTCTGTGCCTTAGCCAATCATATGATTAGCAGACCAGAGTAAGGCAGTCTCTGATCTGTCCATCAAACACACCAGTTAATATACATTGCTAAGGTAAACACATGGTTATTAGAGTAACCTGTTTTCTTTTAGAACACATAGTTACACACAAATAGAAAAGAAAAAATAACAGATAAGCTTAGAACATTAAAGACATCATGGCACACTGTACTGGAAACTTAAAAAAAATTCCCAATGGAAGTGCAATTACCCATAAAGAGGATATCCAGGCATATTGAAACACTCCACCCACCCATCCCTCCCAAGCCTAATTTAGGCAATAACATAAAAAGTACTTGACTGGGGAGGGCAGCCAATAATGTAAACGCAGGACCTAGATGACATTTTGGTAATACAATTTTTTTTTACAATAGCTTATTTTTGTGACAAATGTGTCATTTGGACAACAACAAAAACCCGGCCTAAACACACTGTAAAGTTTGCCCCCTTTATCCCCAGCAGTGATTTACTGTAACTGTAACGATGAAACACTCACCGGTGCCTGAAATATACAACCTCTACAAGGAGGAAAAAAAATCATAAATACACTGTGCAGTGCCCGAAAAATGGATAATTGGCAGTCTGGGCCAACAGGCGCAGACAGAGACCGGCATAAGTCCAGTGAAGTATCCAGATTCTACTTTAGTAAAATATAACTTTTAATGCTTCAATTAAAATTGTTCCAAATCTGTAATAATAGATCCAAAATTAATTGCCAATGAGAATGGGGACCCAAAGCCAAAAAATGCCCTGCTGCTGGGATCAGGTGACGCGTTTTGGGCTTTTGTCAGCCCTTAGTCATACAGGTGGTATTTGGTTAAGAGAGCCTTATGTATTAATAAAGTATGATGTGACATTCCCTGAGACCCATCGCCCGCAGCTGACGTGGAGAGTCAGAAGGACCCACAAATCAGTTAGCGTTTGGCACTGCGACTTATAGCGCCATTTGTAATCCACAGTGCAGCACCAGACAGAATTGTAAGCTTTTTCTTACTGGGGGTGCTGTAACCTTTTTTATCTGGGAATGTAGGCAATCTTCTTTTCATTGAGTGTTTTACTTCAATTTGGAAATGTAGGAAACCTCTTTTTCATATTGGGGGTGTTGGCAAGCCCATCATCACACTACTAATGTCGGTAACCTTTTTTTCCAAATAAGGAATTTAGTAAACATCTTTTTCAGTCTGAGGATGTTGGCAATTTTATCTTCAGACTGATAATGTTGGAAACGTTTCATTCTAACTGTGTTTGTGTTAGATATAGAAAATCAAAGAGTGGTTTCAGCTACCAGTGCTCAATAACAAGATATGGGTAGTTTAGATATATGTTATGTATTAAGGGCCTTATTTATCAAGCATTTCTGCCACTGACTACGCCACATCGGTACAAATTACAGTAACAAGAAATATAATTTATATATTGCTGCACCGATAATGTTTTAGCAAATGAACTGTAAAAAAATATATATATAAACTATGTTTTGCACCACTCTAATTTCCACCAATGTGACAAAAGTGCTTGATAAATCAGGCCCAAAGTGTAAAAATTACTAAATTATTAAATGTGCTCTGGACCTCAAAACACAATAAGGCAAAAAAACTAAAGCCTATGATTTCCTATTCGGGTTTTAATGCAAATACGTTTTGTAAGTGAAGTTTCCAAACGTTTTTGTATTGTAGGAGGGAGATACATTTTCCACATAATTGCTAATGTAACTTATTTTGTTCTTTATATATTCACTTAAGAGGGAATATATGTATTTTTTGGCAACAGATTCAAAGTGTTTTTGTTCATACTGCCTTCTGAAGAGTCATAAAGTTGATTGTCTTTTTGCTCAGTTGGCTACTGTCATGCATTGTTGTAGCAGGCTATTAAAAGTGCTAATAGGTTTGTGTCATCCTTGCACACAAGTGAGCACTATGTTGCTGATTCCGCTTTGTGAACATTTATGGCCTCTAGAGCTTCAATGTCAGTAATTCAGGTGTCTTACTCTACAACCTTCAGAAAAGTATCTGTTTGCCTTTGCACTTAGATTCTTTATAGAGGATAAATGAAATGCAGCATTTATATGCCACATCTGACTATTCAGCAGATTTGGCACTAAAGAGAAATCTGTCATCAGAAGAGGTGCAAATGACAGTAAAACTAGTCAGGCATTAGCAACCACTTAAGAATGCATAAATACTTACAGCATGCTGTTAGGTAGGTTGGTGTTTGTTTAGCAATTATCTGTGCGCTATTATTCACACCAAACTTTTGTTGAGTAAACATATTTTGTTTCCAGAAGCCAATCAATTTAAAGGAAACTTGCAGTATTTGAGGCATTACATTGGTTCTGGTCACCTTGTAGTGATTGGAGTGAAGTTCCGCTGATATAAAACAGACAGATGCCAGCTTATTTAATAGACTGTGAAGAACAATGATTATGTGCAAAGCGATTGCCAGTAACCAAAAGCAACCAATCAGAATTTAATTTACCACTCACATCAGTAAGATATGATTTACAGCACTTTTTACATCATCATGGCTCTTTCCTCTGCTTTACTGAGTAAGCTTTATAAATCCCTTGATAGTCTGAACCTTCAATTACATACAGAACATCATCAACTTTTATTGTTGTCTGCAACTGCATGATTTAATCATATTTATATGCAATGCTGAGTGCTACTTTAAGATTTTCTTATATTTAGCAAAGAGTGGAGTTGAATGATGGTCAGCAACTAATATTTTGTCAGTGAATTATGATGTGGTGGGGTGCGTATCATTATAAGGCATTTAGCTGTTCTTTCACTTTTGAGGTGTGGATTAGTGTTTTTACTTGTCTGTCCATGTATGAGGGTATGCAAATGACTGCTAAGGTAGGTAGTGCTTATGGTGGTCAAAGGTTTTACCTCTACCATTAAGGACAGGTGGAACAAAACTCTTGTTTTTTCTATATCTAGTCATTTTAAAAAAGTTTTGACAGTAAGTGCTTTGTCCACGTGTCCCTCACAAAGCATATCAGATTGCCCAAGATTCTCTCTAACAGTAAAACTGGTTCAGGACTGTCCAGAAACATTGACAATTTCTTCCCAGGTGTTATCAGAAGATTTTATTTAAGGAGGGTTATCTTGGGGTCAGTAGTCAGTGCCATCTCTCTCCTCACTGAGTTTACCTTTGGGAAGCACTAGGGCTTCTTTGACTGCAATGGCTGCAACCACCATCACTAAAAACGTGTTGTATGTTGTATGTAACATACTCTCCTAACTTTGTTTCTAGTATTACACAGTGCATGTGGTTGTATATTGTTTATTGTGGAACCTGTGAGGAACATTTCACTGTACATTGTATGACTATATATGTGGCCTACATACTTGACAACGTGAATTATGAACATTGTGAGAATCATTTTATCCAGGTGAACCAATAAAGACATCCGAAAGAACTTCTTAAATGACTAGTTAGCTACTACTTTAACCTTAGGACCAGCCTACCCATCAGTCCTTATATAATTATGAAAAGCTATAAATGATACTAGTCTCATGACATTCTCCATTGAAGCCTCCAATCAAAAGATCAAGATGTTTTAGGTTTGCTACACTAAATTGGGTACTTGAAGAACATATATATATGTATATATGCATTACCAGCTGCCGTTCTCAAGCGAAAAAAAGAAAGCATAATCATTACCATCACATTATACATCCCCTGACCAGACAGCACCATTTGTGCAGTATCAGTTGAGCGCTGGTGCTGGTGGGAGGAGTCCGACTTCAATGCTATCATAGTCATATTACCTGGCACCCTCCAACAGTAGTTGGAGAAAGTCAATTTTGTAGTAGAAACATCACCACTAGTTCCTGTCACAACATTATAATGGACTGAAGGTAAAAAATTCAAACAACCCCCTCACCCAATATAGAAAATCAAATAACACTGGTTACCTGGTTAATACTAGTGATCTGTTCCTATGCCAGAAAATGAATACAGTCAAGCTTTTGTGGCTTGACACAGAACCACCACAGCAGCAGCTATCACTTCTGCAATGGTTGGGTGCATGGCTGTATTAAGTGTGGTGGAGGCCCTTGGGCACAAAATCGAGTGGAGGCCCCAGAGACTGTATTTTTTTTCTTTCAAAAGAATTGTCCAGCCAAGTAACTTGGTGGTTGTTTGACACCCGCCTATTTACTGGAATGTCAGATCGAGTCCCTTGTGCCACCCTTGTGCAGGGACGTGCTGCTGGGGAACTCCTGCTTTCTGGGCGGAGTAGTGTAGGCGCCCAGCTGGTCCAGCAGAAAACAGTTCCCATGCATTGAGCTGCCAGCGGCTTTGTTGCCAGCCCCAGGGCCTGTCAGACCAAAGACTGAAAAGCCTCCTGGACCAGACCATAACCCAATGGTCGGTGGTGGCCCCCTTTTAGGGGAAGTGGTGGGGCCCCGGGATATGAGCCCCTTGCACTCCCTCATAGCTCGGCCCTGGTTTGGTGACAGAACTGCCACTAATGTTAACCATCAGCTCACCAAACCCATAAGAATTCCAGTATGGAACCTGAAGGGATGAAGTACGTTTTTCTTTCTTGGCTTTACGTGGGGAGATGGGTGGAAGGCAGGGGCAAAAAAGAGTATAAATACGACATGCTAGTCACTGTGACGTCACTGTGATGTCCCGGATGACCAGGAGATCAGGCCTAGACAGTACAGGGCCTGATCTCACGATCTGGCCACACTATTAGCGATCCACCGCTGGGGCCAAAAGATGTGTACTCCTTTTATGTGCCTGGGCAGTCCCTTTAAATGTAGCTAACAAGTTCTATATGCGTTAGTGTAAAAGAACTTAGAACTAAGCATGCAGAGGCTCGTAACATTGCTGTAATTGTCGAGACAGACAGAAGCGCGTATGCAAATTACTGTGTTTATTTCAAATGCAATTTCCACCCTTAAATGTGCATCTAACTAAATTACTGTTAGTTAAAGCCATTATATTTTAGAAAAGCCATTTGTGTCCTTGAGATTGCAGTTATGATGCAGTCCAAAACTCTAGTCTACATTATCCTACAACATATTTCTCAAAGGAGCTACTGACTAGGCATTGGAGCGTATATTTCAGTTCTGTTGAATGACAGAATTTCTGGGGCCTGTGGAGCCTTTTATAAAAGAAGAAAAAAAGGAAGCCTGTCTGCCTTTTTATAGCTACTGAGTACAATATATATGCAGCAAGGAAAATGCACAGCTAGCATTAAAACATTACAAAAGTATTTTCCCCTGGTGAGCCACAATCATTGTAAGCAGTGGTATACATAACATCAAGGAAATGCCTTAATTTAAATACACTTTTATAAATTGCTAATATAAATGTAAATTAGTGGGACACAACACGTGTTTATCTGGCTGTCAGTCTGTCTTTGTCTGTCTCATCATTCCATGCTGTATTCTGATGCTGTTTGCTGCACACACAGGCATAGGTGCACATACCATTCTACTTACATTATCCATACTGTACGTTTTGTAATCCACCAACTGAAACCAATTTTCAGGTACAAATGTGCATTTAATATTCTGTTATTTTAGATATTTGGTTGCAAAGCTGACAGCTTGGGTGGAAATTGAGCAATGTGAGAAGACCAAAACGTAACTTTTCTTCCTTTAGCTGTCACGAATGGCTGCTCTAACATTTCAGCAAAAAGCAACATCTAGTAATAACTTCTTTGAGTAGAGAGGTCTGCATGACCATGAATTTCAGCTTTGGGCATGTAACAGGGCATCCTGATGCTGGCTGGCATCTCATGGTGCCAACTTTTATTTCTGGCTGTCAGGTTGACAAGTTTAGTATCCTACAGGCTCAGTGAGAATCAGAACACAATGTGAATTTTTGCACATTTTAATGCACATTGCAGCATACTTTTGGTAGTAACCTCATCTAATTACTTGTTTTGAGTTCTTCCTATAGGCTGGTAGCCCATGTTATAGCACACACAAACCCGGCATGCAAAGTTACTGGATAGCATGATGTGGTATTGTGCACAGATTTGTCCTGACACAATTAAATTGAATTACAGGTTGGCCAAGGTTATTCGGCTGGCTGCGGGTTTGCCTCAATCTGCAACAATGCCCAATGTTTGGGGCTCGGATGCTTTAAATAAACATCAGCAACACCAATTATAATGTGGTGATGAATAAAGTAGTAAGAGCTTTACACATGAAGTTCCTTCTCATAAGATATCTCTAAGGGCCATAGATTAGGACATATTTTAGTGCCAGTTCTGTACTTTGTTACTGGGGTGTGTGTTGGAGGAGTGGCAGATAGGTAAGGGACACAAAATGACCCCTGACTAGTAAGGCTGCCCTTAGATTCAAATACCTACATACACCTATTTATGACAATTTCTCTTTTTGCCTGGGACCTATCACCACATGTCATAGGGGGAAAAAGCACTACAAAACTGCTTTGTTAGTTCTATGATCTATCCTCACAGTTTATAAAAAGGGCTTGATTACTGTAATTGAAACCTCAGTAACCTTACCGTGGGCCACTAGTAAAAGCAGCAACGTCTTTACAACTTCCAAACCTATTATCACCTAGCCAATTCCAATGCCGTCTGACAACAGACTGTCTGGTATAAAGGATCAATAATCAAGAATCCATTTATTTTGCCAAGTACACATTACAATGTACAAGGAATATGTTCTGGCTGGTTACAAGTGTAGGGAAGAATAGTAGGGAGGAAACTAAATGAGCTACAGTACATATAGAATAGTAAGATATAAGATATAACAATGTTTTGATTACACATAGCAGCAAGAATTCGATACCAAAATTGGATACACAGCAGCAATAGTATGTAACAAGAATGATATCTATGTATAACTCAATGAATGCACACATATATACAGACCCAGGTGCACCACACATGCCAGTAAGTAATCTCACTCTGTGTTCCAACAGATCTTAATATCTTAACAACATAAAGCTGTAGGGAAATTGCTGTTTTTGAAACTTGAGGTACTTTGTCCAGAAAGTGTGGAGTCAGAGGAGAATTTCTAGTCTCTTGAGTTCATTTCATGTGGATTTGTAATCATTTGTGAATACAGAGATGAGAGAATACATACTTGTGGAGCACCGATGCTTCTGGATCTAGTACCTGAAAGGTAAGTACCTCCACACGGCCCATGAGAAAACTGAATGTCCAATCGCAAGAGCACGCATTTCAGGATGAGAGTCTATCATGCACATCTGTTGAGATCGCTTAAGGGCGTGTGTGCATGTGTGTGTGTAGAATATTCTTGGGTGCCAGTTTCTTTTTAAATAACAAGGAATGTTTTTTAAAATCAGTTTACCACTCTGGCCCACGAGAACCACACCACATTTCTTCTCAGTGTAGAACATGAACAGTCTTTACAAACAGGGGGCTTATGGTGTAGGACAGTAATTTTATGCTGCCGGTCCACTGTATGTTTTGTTCTTCTCTGTACCTTTAAAGCCGCTTCCTCTTATCTTGCCAGGCAGTTGCCCTCCAGGAAAACCTCCACTTTTCCGGCCATCTGTGTTTAGCCCCAGGGCCCTTCTTTGCAGCGACGCCCATTTCTGAGAAATGTCCTGTCTACCACTCCCTGCTCTGGTCCATGGCTCCTACATGAGACCTTTCCCACACCAAGCTCTCACATGGACTGCCTCTCACAGAGAACCTAGTCACAGATGCTTCCCAGCACAGAATCTGCCTTCCCCTTGTGGCCAGCATAGATATTAAGTAGAGATCTTCCACAACTCCCTTTGGGGTCTCTACATGCAGATGCTGATGTAGAAAGAGTGATGTTCTTAATCTATAGTGCCTGTCCTCAAAAGCCTGTTTTTCAGTGGGATAATAGCTTTCCCAAGGTGGCCACCACTAGAAACTATCAATCCTAAATAATCTTTGCTACATGATGTTGATAATCCATGACCATATGTAACATTGTATCATTTCTCATTTTACTTATGTAAATGTATCAACTGCATTATAGATTAGAAACATCTAAGAAGGAAATTAAGTATTAATGGAATATATACCCTGTTTCCTCTAAAATAAGACAGGTCTTATTATTAATATAAATGTTTTGCTCCAAAAGAGGCGGTAGGGCTTATTTTCTTCCATAAACAACAAATGAATAGATAGATAGATAGTAGGGCAAAGGGATAGATAGATAGATAGATAGATAGATAGATAGATGGCTATATAGGTAGCTAGATAGGCTGAGGGCTAGTTAGATAGAGGGATACCATACCCATTTTCTACATAATGGGGTGTGGGGCCACATTGTGACAGTCTAGGAGGGCATCCAGATTGCTGAAGCCCCCCTGTGCATAGGCTCCCGCAACCCCTTCAATGCTTACTATATAAACTAAAATAATCCATATAAACACGTTGACTAAAGAGACGATGGGTCACTTATACCCCCAAACTGAATAAACCTCCTGCCAAGCTTGTGGTTTATTCTCTCATGGTAGGAATAAAATCCAGGGGTGACAGGTTTAGAGTATAAATTACCCCTCCTCCCATCATCTAGTATTTTAAGGGGATTTTTATCATTGGGCAATCTTTCTTGATAGTGCTCTTCTAAATGCTGAAGAACTTTCAGCAGCATTTTGATAATATACGCTCTGTGGCTCCTTGTCTACTCCTTTAACGTTGGGCAACAGTATCTGAATTACCTCCTTGTATCACCTGGATAAGGTTCTTACATGTTCTACAATGCTTAAGTCAGGATTTTAAACAATTCCATTAAGCCTTTACATTGAACTACTTATATACGTATCACAGTGACAATTGGAGAGCTATGTATGGTATACATATAAGGAAAGTTAGAGCAAGAAAAGAAGAGACAAAGGTTCATGACTTCCATCGTTGACTGTAAGAGTAGAACTCTAGTCACAACCATGCCGCTTCAGATAGGATATGTTTTTTTATGTCTAGCATTATCCTCCAGAAATGTTTTTATCTTTGGCACAGGTACTGTAAGACTGATAAACATAAAGAACCATGGGTGACATCAGGACACAACAAGTAAATGTTAATCCTGTTTTGTAAGGAAGGGTCAAATTTAGTTCAGTGTTTGCTGTCTTGTCTTCTTGTTGAGGCAAAGGCCTTACCTTAGCTTGGTCACCAGATATATTCAGCCCCCCCCCCCACCTCTATTCTTCTTTTTAAAATACGTTTCAAATATACATTTTTGTGTAGGTTTTAATTTGGTAGCAGAATTTAAAAAAAGCAGTTGGATGAATTCTTAGCATGGATGAACTATTTTTTATAATCATATTCCACCTTTTTCATGTATAATTGGCTACTATTATTTGGAAGGTTTGAGTTTTGCCTCCCCGTGGACCAAACTGATCAGGGGTGTTTCCAAATATTAAACTTGATGGGAACATTTAACTACATTTTAGCCACTTCTTGCCTCTGGCTAAAATGCAAACCTAGCTGTCCCAATAAACATTACTGACTGCAGGAGTTGGTGTTTCACTGCTGGATTATACACTGCTTATGTATTTCTACACCCCTTACTGCTCTAGTCCTGGTCTCCCAATAAAGGCACTTAACTGCCTGTCTGTAGACTTGATCCTGCAAAGTTCTATGGACTACTGTCCTCTGGTTTCAGCACTGCTGGTTCAAATGCCTACAGCGAGCCTCTCCCACTGCCTCAATGCGGATCCCAGCTGTTGGTCACTTGGGAGCAAGCTCCACTGTTGATTGGCAGCAGGGGGTGTATCATGAGACTATTCACCAACGCCCCACACAGATTTTTAATCAGCATGGAGCTAAAGAAGGCTAGGAGAGAAGTGCGCTGGGTATGCTAAGTTGACTAAAACTGTAGTAAAGTAATACTCAACTGGCAGACTGGGGTCCGAATGCGGACCTTGGTGCCAGATTTCCGCAGCCCTGCCCTGCCAGCACTCAGTTGCTTTAGTGTTGCTGTGCTTAGAGCTGCCCCCTTGATTGATGATGTAGTGCTTAGTCTTCCTGACAGTGTCATGTCTCCCTGGCACTCCCATTGCAATTTGAAGTACTGCATCCAGCCCAGTTTCGCCTGCCATTCCTTTCCTCCTAGCCTTGCCCATCCATCCCTGTCCCCCAGCTTTGCCCCATCCATCCCTTTCCCCCAGTTTTGCCCCATCCATTCCTGTCCCCCACATTTTTGCCCATTCATTCTTGCCCCCCCTAGAACTGCCCTACCCATCCCTGTCCCCTCAGCTCTGCCCCATCCATTTCTGTCCTCTTAGCATTGCCCATCCAATCCCTGTCCCCTCAGCTCTGCCTCATCCAGTCCAGTTTCTCTGCCCCATCCATTCCTGTCCTCCCAGTTTTGCCCATCTTCTCCCTGGCCTCCCAGCCGGGCGGGGGCTAAAAGCAGTGTTGTAAGAAGATCTGTGGGACAAGCAGCCTTTTTTAGTTTTGCCTGGGGAATCTATAGACCCTCCACTATTTTGCTGATTTCTAACTATCCACCCCACCCCTCCACCCCCGCCGCCCGGACCTTCACCTCTCATCGGATGTCTTTAAATTGACCTTCACAAGAAGTGGTTGAGTACCCCTGCTATAGAAAAAGAAAGACATCATAGAATGTTGTTATGGAGGGTGGGAACCATTTAACATAATTACAATATTATAGTGTTTAATACAGCCCTCTGAAATATGCTGAATTGGGATGCCCCGCTGTTTGAAACCCCCACAGAATGCAGCTATTCACTCCTGTCCAATGAGAACTGTCTGCGTGACTATGTCATTTGGCAAACGGCTGTCATTGACTGCAATGAGGAACATGTGCTGTTGCATCCCTGGCAGCCTGTGTGCCACCCAGGGTGCAGGGGATGCAGCAGCAACACGCCATTGAAAACAATGAAAGACATCTGCCAAATGACATAGTCACAGCAGAGGGCTCTCATTGGATGAGAGCCCATGCATCCGCCCTTGGAACGAGGAACAGGTGAGTGAATAGAAGCATTCTGGGGGGTTTCACAGAGTGAGTCATCCGATTTCAGATGCCCCAGAGGAAAGCCAGCAGCTGGCCCTAGAATCTTAGACGTGCAGCGGCTGGTGGTTTTTTTCTGCATCAAGAGACAATAAAGAAAGTTAAATAGCTATTGTCTGTTAATGTACACATAAGTTTGAGCAAGTAAATGAGCTTGGGGTAGATTCAGCACCAGGTGCAAAACGTGCACTTTAGGTGAAGCATGATAAGTGCCCAAAATAAAATATTCCTCCCCAAAAAATCACCTGCATGTGTGATTGGACATTTTTAAAGGTGAGGGGGCGGACTGGGACTAAAAAATGGCCCGGGACTTTTAGGAGCACACCGGCCCTGCTGTACTGTTCCTGGCCCAGTATAGTATCCTAATGTCACATTATATATAAACCTTATTTTTCGTTCCACGGCACGTACCCAGGGTTTAGAGGACAAAATGAAGAAAATATTCTGAACCAAATGGTGTGATAAAATCCCCCCATTACAGTCAGTGAGTGGCATCCATCATTACAACTATTAAGTAGCATCCCTCAGTGCGGGTAGTGGGGACATCCCTCAGTGCGGGCAGTGGGGGCATCCCTCAGTGCAGGCATCCCTCAGTGCGGGCAGTGGAGGCATCCCTCAGTGCGGGCAGTGGAGGCATCCCTCAGTGCGGGCAGTGGGGGCATCCCTCAGTGTGGGAAATGAGGGCATCCCTTAGTGCAGGCAGTGGGGGCATCCCACAGTGTGGGCAGTGGGGGCATCCCTCAGTGCAGGCAGTGGGGGCATCCCTTAGTGTGGGCAGTGGGGGTATCCCTCCCCTCAGTGGGTGCATCCCTCAGTGGGGGCATCCCTCTTTAAAGTGATCCTCTAGACATAGTGTAAAAGAGAGGTTCTCCTTCCACTCCAAAAATATTGTGAGCTGAAAGTGTCTTATAGGGAAAATGTGTGTGTGAGGAGGGAGTGTAATGGAGAACCAGAAGGCATGAAGGTGTTAAACTTACACTTGCTCTTTGCCTGCTGGTTCTCCAATGCTTGGTGCTCCTAGCTCCAGCTGGTGGGTGTGGAGCATGCATGGCCAGTGTTCCTTTATGGACTTGGTCGTAAATAGGCCACGCCTCGCTGCTGTTCCCCTGGCCACTGCCGCCGCCGCTCCCGTCGCTTTCAAACACACAGAAACACATGCTTACCGGCACTTCCTGGTCGGTGGGCGGTCCCCAGATGGCCGGCGTCCAATGAAAACAATGGACGCCGCCCATAGACGCCCACCGCGTAACAACCAGGAAGTGCCGGTAAGCGTGTGTGTGAGAGCGGCAGCGGCGGCTGGGGGAACAGCAGTGAGGGGCCGCGGATGGCAGATGCCGCCCACCTTCCCGCATCTGTCATTCGCGGCCTTTGCTAGTGCCGGCCTACCGGGATTTTGCCCGGTATGCCCTATGGCCAGCCCACCCCTGGGTGAGGTACATCATCTTTTCAATGTGGCTGGGAACAACATTTTTTTAAATTTTGGAAATGACAGCACCCTATGAGATGCAGATGTATTTATGTTATGTTCTGTGATTGTGATCGAAGGAAAAATATTCACATGCCTGTATATTGCTCTTCATATATTGTTGCAAACTATAAATATTCCTCATTTAAAATAGCAGTAGCTGCAGATTGCTTGGTGTAAAGGAGATCCTTCAAACCATATATACTGCTTTGTTGGCCTACATTTTGAATAAATGACATAGGCAGCTTAAGTAAGTGCAGATCCATCTATGCGTATGTTGCAGTTCTTCCTCTAATATCAGCAAATAGGCCATTGATCTTAATTATGTGCTCGCTCGCTGGTTACTCTCTCTTCCTACATTTCTATGGAAAGATCTACTACTAAAAGCATCTACTAGGTTAAGGAAGTATACCAGTAGCATTTTAATCAAAGATTTTGTTTGATTTTATAATATCATGGGCAGATCATCTGCTCACTCTGCAAAATGATAGATCTTAAAGAGATAAGGGCCATTACAAAAGGAATTCTATTAACAGGTTAAAGAGGACATAAACCCACACCCCCAGGCTTTGCATTTTGAAGTTCACTGCATGTCATATTACTGTATGTTTTGTATATGCGGCCAATAAAAGACCCTTGAAACTGATCCCCCATATTAATAAGCAGAACATGAGCAGATCCTCCCATAAATTCCACAATTAATAAGCAGAGTGCAAACTGATGCCCCCAGACCCACAATTACTTAGACAGATGGCACAGTGCTTCCTCCCAGACCTACAATTTATAAAGCCAGAAAATGCAGCAGTCCCCCTCCCACTACCAGTTAATATGCAAAGGGTGCCATGCTCTGCTGGCATGCTGTCACTGCCAATGTCTCCTCTTTCAGGCATCGATGGCACTTAAATTACTCAGACCGCAGACACAGATGCTGGCTCACTGAGAACTTGAAGACGTCTTCTAGGCTCCTGCCTTGGCTATAATGTCATAAATTAGACACAAGCTCTGGACGCCAGCCTGTATGTCTTAAGGTCTGACTAATAACATGTCACTGATGCTATAATATAAATAAACAGGTTACTGGCCCATCTTTAAAGTATTGGAGTGACAAAAAGCTATACTCAGCTGTGATCCTCGGCACAGATATTGTCCTGTTCTGATGATCCAGATCTGCACTTCCTCTAACAGTGCCTGGCACACCTCCTCACCTCCTGGTGCACTGCTGCGAGCTCCATTCATTGAGATGGTGTCACAGACCAAGTTCTGTTAATGTTAGCGCCTATAAACCATGATAAGCCTCCAGAATACTGTTAGGAGTGCCTGGTAGTAATGAGCCGGAGCAGGGACAATCTGGTTTGGAAGCCCTCCGGCTAGATAGTCCCCAGTATCCACCATTTGGCACTCCCAAATGTCAGATACAATAGTTCCAGCCACTATAATGTGTGAGTTAGTATAGGGGACCCTTGGAAGAAAAATATAGATTTAAAATAAAAAAAATCATCATTGCCCCATCTTCCTTCATCTTTACACCAACCAGATGGTGTCCACTCTGCAGGTCGGCCATGTTGGGTGCTCCCTCCTGGTCCGGCAGACACTGGTCTGGTGGGGAGCTGTTATACTGCAGCCAGCACAGGTTCCTATCTCCTCTTTCCTTGGCTTCCTTACAAAACTAACTGGATGCTTTTATACCACAGAAAATGATCCTACATGGAATCTTCCATGTCACTAATGATGCCACAGCCATTGTTTTTTTTTAACTGTTTGCAAACTGGTAAGAGGTTCATGGGACCCCTATACTAGTTCACAGGGTAGTGACAGCTGGCATAAAACCTGCCAGCATCGGCTGGTGGCATGATGAATAATTTAACCTAAATCTTGTCGGTATTCAGGATGGGGCAAACCAGAGCGAATCAGCAAGATCTAATTGATTCTATTCGATTTAATCTAATCCAATCTTGGTGTTAATGGTTAAACCAATAAAACCCAGAACCGCGCTATGAAAAAGTGAAATAAATGATTAAACACAAAGAAAAATTGCTCAACATGATGAAGTCCTTATCTCAAAAAAGACCCAATGTGATCAATAAACAATAAACACAGAGCACAAGTAAATAAACTCAAAACCCACAATTTCTAAATTGTGGAAAAAAAGGCAAAACAGGGGAAGAAAGAAAGTCCAAAACATAAAATAATAAAATAATGAAATATCCCACGGTGCATGCACTTCACATGTACATGTGCAAAATAATCCTCCACCAAACGTGCAAACTCTTACCGACTTCCAAGCATATAGAAAGCTTCCAAATGATGGTGTACAGCGTTGTTGCCACCAATAAAATTCAGTGTAGAATGTGTGCTAGTCAAGCATGCTCAAACTAAATGCAGTCTCCTCATACACAAAGCGCTTCCAGATGATGTGCACACAATGAGCACCACTCCCAAAAATCTTCTGTGTCAGTTGTTATAGTTATCAGGTATAGCTCAGATGATATCAATACATGAATTGTAAAAAACAGAAAAACGAAAATAGTGTAATTCTGCAAAACTTCACTACTTTAATAAAATCCAGAATTGCACTCACATGATAGATGAACAAGATCAGCATTAAAACACAATGACGGTCTCACCGGCGTTGGAATCCGACGCTCGCCGGCTGCTTCCCAATTGCCAGGCAGTGCTGTTCCAAATGTTAGAAAGTTCCAAATTGAAAAAAGATAAAAGAGTAAAAAGGATCCTGGATCCACCGCTCGCCACCAAAATTGGTGTGTGTGTGTGTGTGTGTGTGTGTGTGTGTACCCTTAAGATGTAACATATTTTGTTTGCTTGCACACATGGAATTTCTTGTGACAAGAGGCAGGGGGTGAATATAACAGAAGTGGGTATATATATATATATATATATATATATATATATTTACAGTTGTATAATAATGAAAAGCAATACAATTACAAATTAACAGTATTTATGGTAGGGACTAGAGTTTCTAGGGTATCCAAAGGTTAGGTATCCAAATGCAACAACAAGAATGTACCCAAACTTCGACAACTTGCTGGTCATCGGCTATTTTTCAGTACTGAAATGCTCATAAAGGGGACTGTATGGGAGCTTTGGAATGGCCCTGTGAGAGATGAACCTTTTATCATTTTTGCTACACTAGTTTTGGCCCTGTTGTTGTGCAGGTCCTGTAGAAAAGACAGGAAACAGACAATGATTTTATCCTGACAGAGCTCTGTTTGTCTCTTAGTGAAATATACCGAGATATGATGGAGGAGCACAAAACTGAAGCAATTGCAGAATTTCATATTATTATTGCAGAATTTATTACTATTACCAATCGGGGGTGCCCTGCTGTGTGAAACCCCCCAGGTTGCCCGAACAAATTCACCTCTTCCCGGTCCTACGACGCAAGTGCACTCGGATCCGCTTGAGCCTCTGCATCCAGGAGCTCATCTAATGCAATCCAAGTGCACTGGCGGCCGCATCCCCCGCTACCCTCTAACAGGAAACGTGCCCGTGCCAGCCAGTCAGATTCCATTTTGCATGCCCCGGGCCGGGGATCTCTGTGGGTTTTGGTCCACTTTAACCACAGTATGTACTAGGTGGTTTTGTAGATGTGCTGTATTTCAGTGAGTCTCAGGTACTTTAAAGACTGGGAAATGCTCTCAACCTTGCCCCAGCTTCTCCATGATAGCATCTAGGGGTTGCCAGGATCCCTGTACACCTGTAAGGTTAAAGTAATTGACCACCTAATAAAAATAACAAAAGGTACTCACCTTTTGTTCTGCTCAGCTGATTGGTCCTAGTCTAGAAATCAGCAACTCACCCAATCTTGTCCATTCACAGCCGCTTCCATATCCAGCTCGCACACCACGCCATCAGTCACATGACCGCTACCACATCCTCTCCATTTAATATAATAGAGGAGATGTGTCAGGCTTTGGTACACCCCCCTCCTTTACAATGCCAGTTCAGAGCCCCTGTGACTGATGACGGGGAGTGTTGAGGTCCCCAAACCCGAAAATGGACTTTGTTTGATTTTGGCATTTGGCATTAGGCCCGAACATGGAAAAGCTGGTTGGTGGGCTGCTGAGCAGCTGCTGTTCAACTTATTTGAGCCCCAATCAGCTTCCCGGCCAGCAGCTCCTTTAAAGGAGTTCCTTTAAATGGTCCACAGTGGGGCAACAGAAAGATGGCAGCACTACCAGCTGGCATTAGGAGTGTCCTGACACCACATGGGAGCATCTTTCTGTGGCCCCGGCCGTTGACCATTTGAGGGGTATATCGCCGCTGATCAGGGACCGTATCGGGCTCAGGAAAGTTGTACAGCAGCTCTGCACACGAACTTGCCGAACCAAAAACCTTGGGGTGCAGGCAGGCATGTCAAGAAAGCAACCTCTGTTTGGGCAGGACAGAATCCAATTTGCGGATTACCAGACTAGGACCAATCAGCTGCACAAGACAAAAGGTGAGTACCTTTTTGTTATTTTTATTAGGTGGTCTTTCCTTTTAAGGTTACTTACCTTTTAAGTGTTAGTGGCCAGAACCCTGTCTTTAGAAGCTTTAAGGACTCAGCTACAGTCCAGTTGAGCATTGTATACCTGAGTTTGCTACAAGAAACCAGTGGATACATCCATGCTAGGCTGGAACAGGGAGTGTGTCTCCTCCAGACATTTACAAATGACTGATGCCATGGCATACCCTGCTAAAGTTATAGCAAGGAGTGTCCCCTGCTTGCACATGCATCCTTGAAGTGTGGCAGTTAGTGAATATACTAGGCAACCTGGGTTGTTTCATACAGCAGGGCATGTAAAATAATAATCAGCCAAAGGCAAGGAATGTAGCCATGGAGTTTTAACAATTTCCGGAGCAAAGGTGGTGGTTTTGGGAGTTCTGTAAGAGCACGTCAGCAATAATGCTTTTGTCTAAATAGGCAAGCCCATGGCAGTCAACAAATAAGCAAATAAATGGGCAAAATGTTACACTTGCATACTCAAACCTTTGTGCAATTACCTCAAGGAACAACATACTTTGGGTTCCTATAAGGGTGAGGCTAGCAAGGGGTTAAAAGGTTGGAGCTTTCCAATATATCACAAGCACTCTGCAGAAAGTTAGGCAATAATGTTTAAACACTTACCAAGAAGCCATCCACCAGATAATTGCCCCTCCTCAAATAGTCGAAAAATTGATGAATTTCGCAGAATGTGGGCATGATCCAGGAAAGCCAGCCACAAAGCTAAGTATTTTGAGATCTGGACCAGCAATCATCTGTACATTCAGTGAATGTCCCATCTTGTGATTGCGATAGATATATTCATCCACTCTGGGTGGGATAAAGCAAATGTGGCATGCCAGCAATGCAATAAAAAACCCGTTTTACTACAGTCCATTCCTGGGGTGAGGCGGGTAAATGCATATACCATGGCAAAATGGCACGCATTGCCTTTAAAATTTTATCTACAGCACGGCATACAGAAGTTTGGGACATGCCAACGCCACACCACCCAGGTGCTGAAATGAGCCCTTCCAGAAAATGCAAACAAACTATCAGATTCGTCATTCCAGAGATTGCATGTCCTCTACCAGTTAATGGTGCCAAATATAGATGCAACAGGCTATAGAGGTCTTCCTAAGCGGCACAATTTAGCCTAGTAAGCTGGAAAAGTGCTTGATCTGGCAGCTGATCCACATCCAAATGTGTCCGAAAATACTTGGGAATGGGTAGTCTGCGCCACATCATGTGCAATATGTTCAAAGGCAAAGAAAGTAGATGGGCTCTATTGTGAGAAAGAGCAAAATGAGTTTTCTCCTGCTGAAAGCTGCATCAAAAAACTAGTGTGAAACACTCTAATTTATATCATGTGTGTGGCTCATCAAGTCCACCTGAATCAGTAGTCAAATTTTCGAATCGCAAAATGCAGTAGTAAATTTTTCGATCCACTAATTTATTTCGCACTTTTACAATCACACTCGAATTTAATTCGAGTGACTCGTGTTTTACAATGGTTCCAGGTTGCTGAATCACTCGTAAAAAACTTTTTAAGCACAAAACACACGAAAAATCAATTTTCAACCTTTGTTGAATCGAGCCCCTAGTCTTCAGTAATCTCTTGTCGTTGTATCTAGGCAGCATAGAAAGGCATGTCTTTATGGCTGACACTTTAAATTAAAGGGGATTACCTTGTTCTGTTGTTACATATGTCCCTAATATATGTTGCAATTGTCATATCATATCAGCTGTTTATCTCTGTAAATAATCTGACATGGCATCTCAGATATTTCCAGACACTTCAAAGCTATAGAGGAAGAGCTCCTGCAAATCCAAGCAATCAAACTGAATTCTGAAGTGTAGAAAAGTAGCACCTCAGCTATTAGGGAAGCTTGGTAATTATTATGTGATATCAGAACTTTCTACTGACAATAATGGTGAGACTTACCACATGCCAAAAAATGATACACTGCTCAAAATTAGTCATGAGAACCCAAAAGTTTGGGCTCGTACTGAGTTTCGGTGTCCTTGTTTGAGTTCAGTGTTAAAAGCTGATTGATGTGCTGTTGAGCAGCCCTTCAACCAGCTTCTTCTAAAGAATGCATCAGCCGAAGCTGCTGTAAAACTTACCTGAGCCCCGCGCGATCCCCTTCCTGTCAGCGGTGGCGTTTGAAGTGGTCCACGGCCATGGCCACAGAAAAATGACACCCACTCCCCATGGGTGAGGACATTCCTAGTGGCAGCGTTGGTGGTAAAAAGTGGCGCTCACTGGCGTTGGTATATTCAGCAGTCGGGTCTAACACGCTGTGACAGAGGCCGGCAAATACCTAATGCAACAATCAAGGAAAATTAGCATTGTAATCCACAGAGCAGCACCAAAAAGGACAAAGGTGGCAGCACTCCGAAACTGGCACTTTAGCCGCCAGAAAGATGCCAACTTCATAAATAAGGTCCAAAATCTCTAAGTGAGGGGCAGAAGGTTCCAAGAGAAGTAGATACTTTGCAGAAATCCCCTATCTGCAGTTGCATGCAAATTTACTGTAACTGTTTTTTGGGGGTTTTGGTGAAATTTTATGGAAGTATGGAACCATTAGGAGATTTGTGAGCTCAGATAATGACCTTAAAGAGGAACATTAGAGGTATTGGGAAGTTAACATAAACTCCCCAAACCTGGCTTGCTCGCCTCCGCCCCTCCGGTTTAAAATTACACTCACCTGTCTGGTCGAGTTGCGCTCCGGCATCCCTCGGTCCTACGTCGTCTCCGAGCGCAGCACTATCTTGCCGTCCTGTCATGCTCTGCGCCGTCCCTTTGATCTCGCGCATTCCATAGGCTGCAATGACACTTGGCGCAAATCCTGCAAGATTTGAAGAGCAGTGTGGGACATTTGAAGATGGATGGTGAAGGGTGAGTACAGCTAAGGCTTGCAGTCTTTACTCAGCGACAGCTAAGGGGGGTGCAAAGCGGCCAGGAATGCTGCCAGATGTCTGCATTTTAGGTAACGCCGACATCCAAATGGCAGTGAGGGAGGGGGAGGGATGTTTAGAGAGGGACATCAGAAAAGGTCTGATGTTCCTCTTAAATCACCCAGTTGGAGTTAAAGGGTATATCCACTTTTGATGGAATTTTTAAAAGTGTTTATTTCTTGTGCCAAAAGTGTATCCTCAAGGTGCTGAGCTGATTTAGTATTTATGTTACAAAATGTACAATGTATTGGCAACGTACACCAAGTCTGTACACCAAGAAGAAAGAAGTGAGGTCTGTACACACAGAATACTCTACTATGGCCACTGTTGAGGGAAAGTAGCTCACTCAAACTTATGCATGCCCAGCAGCAGTGTTCTGCGTGTACAGGGCTCACTTTTTTGGGTCCTCAATGTGGGACAGTTTGTGGGTGATGGGTTTAGTGGGGGTATGTTTTACTGTGTGGCTTAATTACGTGTCACATGTTCTAGGAATATTTGGTCCATAATAGATGTTGGTGATTGAGCCACTGCTCAGAAGTCCATGCATTCCACTACCATCATTCAACCAAAGAGAGCAGTTGTAAACCACCCAGACATCCATCATTCAGCATGTGGTGGGACACTCTTCCCATGTCAGCATGTCAGCAAAAGGGGACAAATATTTTCAGAGTTTTTGGAGGGACAGTGGACCTCAAAGTGGGACTATCCCACCAGAAGTGGGACATCTGGTCAGGTCAGTTTATGGTGTACAGACTTGGTGTATGTTCCAATAGAAACAGATTGCAGTGGAAACCACTTCCATAAAACACACATCTACTAACATAGGAGACAATTAAAATACAAGATCAGGACAGCTCCTTGAGGACATCATTTTGGCACCAAAAAATATAAACTTTAGGAAATGACCGGTACTGCAAATTTCGATGCTTTATAAACAGCCTGATTCTACTAAGCTTCTCCAAATAAAAAGTAGCCATGGGTTCTCCTAAGCAGTTTCCTAACACTCTGAAAATGAAAATGATTGAGTCTCACAAAGCAGGAGAAGGTTATAAGTAAAATAGCAAAGAAGTTTCAGGTTGTTACCATGTTTCCCCAGAAATAAGCCCAAACCCCGAAAATAAGCTGTAGTAGGAATTTTCAGCATTTTCACCAATATTTAAAAATATAAGCCCCACCCTGAAAATAAGCCCGCCACCCCCCATCCCTCTGCTGAAGCCGCAGCTCCACTCAGTGTTCTGCCACCTCAAGTGTGCCAGCACCTCCCGTCTCGTCACAGGCCATGCCGCCGACACTGCTGATCCAGTCCCTCAATCACTCACCAGGAAATGATGCTGCCACCACCACTCCCGTCCCTTCTCCTTGCTGACAGCCTGCTTTGCATGCCATGATGCTGCTGCTCCCATAGAAAACATAGAAAACATAGAAGGTTGACGGCAGAAGGAGACCATACGGTCCATCTAGTCTGCCCTTATGTGTATACTGTATGTACTCTTTATCTTAGGATAGATGTGTGCTTATCCCAGGCATGTTTAAATTCAGTGACTGTTGATTTTTCAACTACCTTTGCTGGAAGTTTGTTCCAAGCATCTACTACTCTTTCTGTAAAATAATATTTTCTAACATTGCTCCTGATCTTCCCCCCGACTAGCCTCAGGTTCTGCCCCCTTGTTCTATCGTTAAGTTTCTTCTTAAAAACACTTCCCTCCTGAACCTTATTCAATCCTTTCACATATTTAAAGGTCTCAATCATGTCTCCCCTCTCCCTTCTTTTCTCCAGACTGTACAAATTAAGTTCTTTAAGTCTCTCCTGATAAGTTTTAAGTTTAAGTCCACCATTTTCGTTGCCCGCCTTTGGACACGTTCTATAACCTCCCGTCCTAACACCTGCTCACCAAGAGACATCCACACAAAAAAAGCCCTAGCGCCTTTTTCAGAGCAAAAAGAAATATAAGATATGTCTTATCAGCTCAGTACCTTGTACCTTGAGGATATCCTTTTGGTATAAGAAATATACACTTTGAAAAATTCCAGGTGGACTTACACTTTAAAAAATAACCCCCCCTCCCGTTAGTCCAATAGATGCAAGAGTAAGATCTGCATAATGGCTATTATTTTAGTCCAGCAACATTTACATAACAGTGTTAAGAGATGTTGTGCAGATTTAAATTCAGTTTTAGCCCATTATAGACTTTAACCCGCCACATTGATGTCAAACAAAGGATATTTTATGCAGTACAATAATGTGCTGTTAAGAACTGACAGACAATAGTTCCAGAAATTGTAAGCATTTCTTGTCGATGAGAAACTATGTTTGTTTGGCCTTTTATATAAACTTACTGTTTCATTATTTAAACTGCTAGTATTACTACATTTTGTACTGCTTTTATCATCACAATCATCATAAAGAGGAACAATGTTCAAACCTTCACCAAGCCTCACCAATCTGCTGCCCCCCGGTTTTACCTTATTCACTCACCTCACCATAGTTTTATCAGCAATCAGGCTTGGTTAAAGTTAGAGATGAGGGAACTTTTGAAAAATTCGTTTCGACTGATTCGCCGAATTGTCCGACAAAAATCGTTTCGACACGAATTTATTCGCGACGAATCGCTGTTAAAAGCGGCTATTTCTGAGCCTCCTAGAGCCTCAATAGGGTTGTAAACCATTCTGCCTTGCTGTAACACGCATAGGATGCGTGCTGGGTTGGTGAAATAATACTATAAATAATTATCACATGCAGATCAGAGGCATCGCGAATAGAATCGCAGAGCGGCACAATTGCAGAGTTGAAGTGGCATCACTATGAGGGGCCCCTATAGTGCCTGAAAAACACACCCTGGAGCTGGCAGCAGCAGGAGCCCAAAAATTAGCTGAATCACACCCTGGAGTTGCAAGCAGCAGCAACAGCAGGAGCCCAAACATTGCTTTAAAGAGACACTGGAGTTGGCCTCCAGAGGCCAAAAATTGGATGAATCACACCCTGGAGTTTCAAGCAGCAGCAGGAGCACAAACTTAGCTTGAAAGAGACACTGGAGTTGGCTACAGGAGGCCAAAAATTGGGTGAATCCCACCCTGGAGTTGCAAGCAGCAGCAGGAGCCCAACATTACTTTAAAGAGACACTGGAGTTGGCTGCAGGAGCCCAAAAATTGGATGAATCACACCCTGGAGTTGCAAGCAGCAGCAGCAGCAGGAACCCAAACAATGCTTTAAAGAGACACTGGAGTTGGCTGCAGGAGGCCAAAAATTGGATGAATCACACCCTGGAGTTGCAAGCAGCAGCAAGAGCCCAAACATAGCTTGAAAGAGACACTGGAGTTGGCTGCAGGAGGCCAAAAATTGGATGAATCACACCCTGGAGTTGCAAACAGCAGCAGGAGCCCAAACATTGCTTTAAAGAGACACTGGAGTTGGCTTCAGGAGCCCAAAAATTGGATGAATCACACCCTGGAGTTGCAAGCAGCAGCAGGAGCCCAAACATTACTTTAAAGAGACACTGGAGTTGGCTGCAGGAGGCCAAAAATTGGATGAATCACACCCCGGAGTTGCAAGCAGCAGCAGGAGCCCAAACATAGCTTGAAAGAGACACTGGAGTTGACTGCAGGAGCCCAAAAATTGGATGAATCACACCCTGAAGTTGGAAGCAGCAGGAGCACAAACATTAGCTGGAAGGCACACCCTGGAGTTGGCAGCAGTAGAAGCAGGAGCCCAAACATTGCTTGAAAGACACCCTGGAGTTGGCAGCAGCAGCAGCAGGAGGCCAAAAATTGGCTGAAAGGCACACCCTGAAGTTGGCATCAGCAGGAGCCCAAAAATTGGCCTAAAGACATAAATATGTTTTGCACCATTTGGAAAGTGTAAAACGTGGCACCATGCTGAATCTAGTCGCATGCATCAGCCATTGGTGGGTGGAAATCCTGGCTGATCCATCCCTGATTCATTTTCACAAAGGTGAGTCTCTCCACATTTTTAGTTGACAGATGAGTTCTCCTCGCTGTAACTATGGCCCTCGCCGCACTAAACACCCGCTCAGATGGCACGCTACTGGCCGGGCAGGACAGCTTTTCCAGGGCAAACTCTGCTAGTTGCGGCCACAAGCCAAGTTTGGCTGCCCAGAAATCCAGCGAATCCTCAAGGTGTGTTGGCATGGTCATGTCAAGATATGACATGACCTGCTGGTTGAGGTCCTGCTCCAGGTCTTCCTGCTGCTCATGATTAGCCTCACTATGCGGGTGTAGAAAGCTACTCATTAGCGACTGAAGACTGAGGCTGCTGCTGGTGGAGCTGCTGCTGCTGCTCCTGCCAACCCCCCCAGCAGCCATGGCAGTGGAAGGTGAGCGCAGAAGTCCCCCCGAGTTCTGCGAGAATATGGACCATGGCGCAGATAGGCATCGGCCAACTGACTACGTAGAATGTCTTTGTAGTAGTTCATTTGTCCTCCCTCTCGGCGGGTTTAAAAAATGCCCCCATTTTGTGGCGGAAGCGAGGGTCCAATAAGGTGGACAGCCAGAAGTCATCCTGGCGACAAATGGAAACAATTCTGGGGTCACTACGCAAGCACGTGACCATGCTTCCTGCCATTTGCGCAAGTGACTCAGAGGGACTACCTGTCTCCATCTCCACTGCATACTGCCAAGGTGTGTCCGGGTCCTCTGTCTCGCCTTCCTCACAAACCTCTAGCTCCTCTGGCTGCTCCTGCTCCTCCTCTCCTGTCCGCTGACTAGATAAACCAGCCATTTCGCCAAGCCTAAACTGTGCTTCACTGGGCCACTCCTCCTCATCTTCCTCCTCCTCCTCCAGTTCAGCTCCAACAGGGTTCATGTGGTCGTAAGATGTAGATGCCATGTCTCCAGTGCCCTGACCAGCCATGGTTTCCAACATGTGCTGTCGTACATGAAGCAGTGGAATCACGTCGTTCATCCCGTAATCCTGCCGACTGACAAATAATAGTGGCTGGAGTCCCCCTATCCACTTGGATCATCAGGAAATCCGTGATGGCTTTTCTCTGTTCATATAATCGGTCCAACATGTGAAGGGTGGAATTCCAACGGGTGGAAACATCACAAATCAGACTATGTTGGGGGCTAAAGTTCTGACGCTGTAGCTCAAGAAGGGTGTGTTTGGCGGTGTATGAGTGGCTGAAGTGCATGCAAAGTTTCCTTGAAGTTGTTAGGATGTCTTGCAGATGGGGGGAACACCTCAGAAACCGCTTGACAACCAGATTGAAGACGTGAGCCATGCAGGGTGCATGGGTCAGGCTTCCTTGTTGCAGCTCAGACAAAATGTTCTTCCCATTGTCGGTAACCATGATTCCCATTTTAAGTTTTCTTGGAGTAAGCCATGTTTGGATTTCGTGATGAATAAATTTAAGCAATTCCTCCCCTGTGTGACTCCGTTCGCCAAGACAAACCATGTGAAGCACAGCGTGACACCTCCGTGCCCTGCACACATGGTAGACTGGAGGGGCACTGAGACTTGAGCCTACAGTGGAGGGTGAGGAGATGGCGGAGGATGAGAAGGCCGAGTCGCACGGTGTCACAGGCACAATGGCCAGGGAGCACGGAGGCCGAAGCGGCGTGACCTGTCCAAGTTGCTGCTGCTGCTGCAAAGGGACCACATTCACCCAGTGGGCCGTAAATGACATGTACTATCCCTGACCGTAGTTACAGCTCCAGACATCGGCGCTGCCATGCACCTTGCTACACACCGACAGGCTCAAGGACTGGCCCACCTTCTGTTCAACAAAAGTGTGCAGCGCTGGTACTGCCTTCTTGGCAAAGAAATGATGGCTTGGGACTCTCCACCTCGGCTCGGCACAAGCCATCAGTTCTCTGAAAGGTGCAGAGTCCACCACCTGAAAAGGGAGCGACTGCAGCACCAGCAACTTGGACAGGAGCACATTCAGCTTCTGCGCAGTAGGATGAGTGGGCGCATACTGCTGTCTCTTGGACATGGCTTCGCTGATGGATTGCTGGCGGGATGCATGACTTGGAGGAGGAGGAGCAGGAGCATCAGGAGCGACAGAGGATGGGTATGACGCACAGCTGCCGGCTGAGGTGCTGGAGCCTTGGCTGGCAGAAATTGGGAGCGGCGTGCCGCTTGGTGAGGAAGCAGGCTGGACCACCTCTTCGGAGCCTCGGTTCTCCCAGGCCGCTTTATGGTGACGCATCATATGTTGACGCAGGGCCGTGGTGCCAACATTTGGGCCCTGGCCACGCTTCACCTTCTGCCTACCTATCTTGCATGTGGCCATGTTACCCTCCTGCGGATGCTTCAGGAAAAACTGCCACACTGCCGAGTAGCTACTTTTCCCACCAACAGGCTGCACTGATTCACTGCTACTGTCGCCAACTCCAGGAACCCCTGCTCCATTACCTCCCGATAAGGTAGCCTGCCGTGCAGCAGGTGCTCTATCCCGGCCCCGTTTGGCTCCAGGTTTTATAATTGTGCCCCCATGCTGACTGCCAACCATGCTGCTAACACCTTGCTGCCTCAGCTGCTGACTCCGGGGCCACCTGCGCCCCTCTTCTCCTGATGATGACGATGAAGCCCCTTCTGCACCCGGTTCCCAAGTGCGATCGGCTTCTTCATCATCATCATCACCGAGTTGTGGATACACATCACTGATGTTCTCGGTTTCCTCAACAGTGTCTGGCGCAGGAGCTGGAACGCTCGCAACACCCACGACACTCTCCACATCACTATTTGTCTGCCTAGCTAAAGAAGCCACCTCCATTTCTTGGCTGGGCAGTAGCTGCTGACTGTCCTCTATCTGATCGTCCTCGTCACTAAAGTGTGGAGCTGAACCCAAAGCATAGGATACGTCGCTGGGGGAGGGAACGGTGTAGGACAGAGGCAATGGGAGGACAGGGACTGCTCTCGGGCCATGCCAGCTCAGGGTTCTGTCAGAGGAACCTACCGACCCTAGACTGGGGGTCTCAGATGTAACTTGTGATGATGTGGATGACCGCGTTAACCAATCTACCACGGCAGATGCATTACTGGTGGAGACTCGACCGCTAGCAGATACTGGTAGATCAGGTCTCTCACCGTGACTCCTGCTGCCACTCGCCCCTAGTCTGCTGCGACCTCTGCCTGCTGAATCTAGGCCTCTCCCACTCCTCTTTGAACATCCTGGCACTTGTCTGCCTGACAAAATGTGTTTACTTTAAAAAGCAGAAGCTAAATAAAATGAGGAACTGCTTTGCACCAGATACTATGAAAATTGGCAATATGGGCCTAGTGTTTTGACAGCAGGACAAAAACCAATTTAAAATGCAATAGCTTAATAAAGCTGAGGCTGAACAAGCTTATTTAGTATAACAGATAGGGTGCAACGTGCAGGTTTGGGATACCCTGCGGCCTGGTGTTTTGACAGCAGGACAAAAACCAATTCAAAATGCAATAGCTTAATAAAGCTGAGGCTGAACAAGCTTATTTAGTATAACAGATGGGGTGCAACGTGGTGGTTTGGGATACCCTGCGGCCTGGTGTTTTGGCAGCAGGACAAAAACCAATTAAAAATGCAATAGCTGAATTAAAATGAGGCTCAACAACACTTATTTAGTATAACAGATGGGATGCTACGTGCAGGTTTGGGATACCCTGCGGCCTAGTGTTTTGGCAACAGGACAAAAACCAATTCAAAATGCAATAGCCTAATTAAAATGAGGCTGAACAACACTTATTTAGTATAACAGATAGGGTGACATGTGCTGGTTTGGGATGCCCATGTGGGCTGGTGTATTTAAAGCAGACAAAACCAATTCAAAATGCAATAGCTTAATTAAAATGAGGCTGAACAACGCTTATTTAGTATAACAGATAGGGTGCTACGTGCAGGTTTGGGATACCCTGAGGCCTAGTGTTTTGGCAGCAGGGCAAAAACCAATTCAAAATGCAATAGCTTGATTAAGCTGAGGATGAACAACGCTTATTTAGTATAACAGATAGGGTGCTATGTGCAGGTTTGGGATATCCTGCGGCCTAGTGTTTTGGCAGCAGGACAAAACGCAATTCAAAATGCAATAGCTTAATTAAAATGAGGCTGAACAACGCTTATTTAGTATAACAGATAGATTGCTACGTGCAGGTTTGGGATACCCTGCGGCCTAGTGTTTTCGCAGCAGGACAAATACCAATTCAAAATGCAATAGCTTGATTAAGCTGAGGATGAACAACGCTTATTTAGTATAACAGATAGGGTGCTACGTGTAGGTTTGGGATACCCTGCAGCCTAGTGTTTTGGCAGCAGGACAAAACCCAATTCAAAATGCAATAGCTTAATTAAAATGAGGCTGAACAACGCTTATTTAGTATAACAGATAGGGTGGCATGTGCTGGTTTGGGATGCCCATGTGGGCTGTTGTATTTAAAGCAGACAAAACCCAATTCAAAATGCAATAGATTAATTTAAATGAGGCTGAACAACGCTTATTTAGTAAAACAGATAGGGTGCTACGTGCAGGTTTGGGATACCCTGCGGCCTAGTGTTTTGGCAGCAGGACAAAAACCAATTCAAAATGCAATAGCTTAACTAAAATGAGGCTGAACAACGCTTATTTAGTATAACAGATGGGGCGCTACGTGCAGGTTTGGGATACCCTGCGGCCTAGTGTTTTGGCAGCAGGACAAAACCCAATTCAAAATACAATAGCTTAATTAAAATGAGGCTGAACAATGCTTATTTAGTATAACAGATAGGATGCTACGTGCAGGTTTGAGATACCCTGCAGCCTAGTGTTTTGGCAGCAGGACAAAACCCAATTCAAAATGCAATAGCTTAATTAAAATTAGGCTGGACAACGCTTATTTAGTATAACAGATAGGGTGACATGTGCTGGTTTGGGATGCCCATGTGGACTAGTGTATTTAAAGCAGACAAAACCCAATTCAAAATGCAATAGCTTAACTAAAATGAGGCTGAACAACGCTTATTTAGTATAACAGATGGGGTGCTATGTGCAGGTTTGGGATACCCTGCGGCCTAGTGTTTTGGCAGCAGGACAAAACCCAATTCAAAATGCAATAGCTTAATTAAAATGAAGCTGAACAACGCTTATTTAGTATAACAGATAGGGTGCTACGTGCAGGTTTGGGACACCCTGCGGCCTAGTGTTTTGGCAACAGGACAAAACCCAATTCAAAATGCAATAGCTTAATTAAAATGCGGCTGAACAACGCTTATTTAGTATAACAGATAGGGTGCTACGTGCAGGTTTGGGATAACCTGCGGCCTAGAGTTTTGGCAGCAGGACAAAAACCAATTCAAAATGCAATAGCTTAATTAAAATGAGGCTGAACAACGCTTATTTAGTATAACAGATAGGGTGCTACGTGCAGGTTTGGGATACCCTGCGGCCTAGTGTTTTGGTAGCAGGACAAAACCCAATTCAAAATGCAATAGCTTAATTAAAATGAGGCTGAACAACGCTTATTTAGTAAAACAGATAGGGTGCTACGTGCAGGTTTGGGATACCCTGCGGCCTAGTGTTTTGGCAGCAGGACAAAAACCAATTCAAAATGCAATAGCTTAATTAAAATGAGGCTGAACAACGCTTATTTAGCATAACAGATAGGGTGACATGTGCTGGTTTGGGATGCCCATGGGGCTGGTGTATTTAAAGCTGACAAAGCCCAATTCAAAATGCAATAGCTTAATTAAAATGAGGCTGAACAACGCTTATTTAGTATAACAGATAGGGTGACATGTGCTGGTTTGGGATGCCCATGTGGGCTGGTGTATTTAAACCAGACAAAAATATATTAAAACTAATCCAGTTATGAGAAATGCTTGTGTGTAACAGATAGGGTTAAATAAGCCACTGCATAGATGAGATGCACAGTGGCAAGGCAGGTTTACAGCACAAAGAACTGAAATTGAATTGAAAAATGATCTGGCTAATGAAAATAAAAAAAAATAATGTCCCTGTCACTTCAATGCTGTCCCTGCCTGGATCGTTCCGGTTTTTCCCTATCTTTCACTATATTTCCCTGGCTCTGTCTACCTCTCTTTCTGCTTCTCTGTCGGTCTCTCTGACTCTCCCTACCTATCTCTAACTCTGTCCCTGTCTGTAACCAGCTCTGCTCTGGCCGCAATACAACGCTGAACTGCGCACAAGGAAAATGGCTGCCAGTTTATATAGCACGGTGACGTCACCGGGCTTCCTGGCTGCATGTGACTTTCCCATGATACCTTGCCCCAGGGAATATGTCCGGACATGTGCTTCCACCATTTTAGAATGCCTGTAATTAAAATAAATGGAGTTTAAAGGAAAACTTCGATCAATCGAATCGCGGGGAAATTCGGATTCGTTCAGAATCGAATTTTCGAATTCGGGTTCGTCCGGATTGATTCGCTCATCCCTAGTTAAAGTAGAACTGGCAACAGATGAGGTGGGGTCAGTGGTACACATACTACTGGATAGGAATCCCTGGCCTAGAAAAAAATTTATATCTGGTAATATATCTAGCAAACTGGACTTGCTGTATTCTTAAACTACTGAAAAGCTCAAACCCTTAAAAAACTATTCCCCAGCATCTTAAATGAATATACTTTAAGTTTTTAAGCGCTTACTTATTATTCTTTCCCCTGCTTGGCTTTAAAGCTATTCAGGAGAAGAGGAAAGGGGTTAAAACTGCAGGGGGCGAGGTTATAGCTGTGCTTTACACAGACAGAGCAGAGCTGGGTTCAGAAAAAAGACAGCAATCTTAGAATGCAGAGAGGCATAGTCAGAAGACACTTCCTGTCTGCAGGCAGCCTGAGACTTCTTGAGCTGCCATCTAGGATGTTAAAAGATTAAAAACGCAATAGGTTCAGGTAGGATTTTTAATGTGGGGCAATCTGTATGTACAGGGCGGGGGAAACATATAAGATAGACTCTTATTTAGGGTGAGAGTCCACTTCAACAGTTTCAGACCTGCAACAGTTGATTGGCTAAATGACAATTTACACTGGTAAAGAGATTTCTCTCAAAGAAGGTCCTGGATGCTCCTTGCCAAACAACAGAACATCAGTCTCTCCCGGTATGTAAGCATGTAAGAAACTGCCAACTTGCCAATGAAAACACATTCTAGCCTCACCCCAAAGGTTGTTCCTGAATTTTCTTGTGACCTACGCGTAACTCTAATAGACACTGATGTCACAGAGTTACTATTAGAAATAAACTGTACCAGTTAGATCCACATCAGCTATAACTTTGCTTTCCTAAAGAACATCAGGGTGAGACAAGAGTTTGCCCACTGACAACTGGACAGGCACCAGAACTGTGGCACACTGTGTTTTGGGCATAAGGAAAACATTTGGTATAAGTGGCAGAAACCATTATTGAAGACTAAAATCAACTGTTGGATCAATTGAATTCCTTACTGCAGACTTTTTGATTTGGCAACACATCTGAAAACTGGCTTTTAATATCATATCCCAAAATGACTTCAATGTGCAAGTGCATCTGATGTACTCATGTGGCTGCCAGCAGTCATGTGGACCATGCGGACAGTACCACAACATGGATCATGACTATCCAGGCAACAATAAAAAAACAAAAGGGATACTCACTTTTGTCCACCACAGCTTATCAATGAACTCTGGTTGTCCCACTCATACCCTATCCTGAGATGGAGTCCCACAAATTCCTGGTCACAGCAAACAAGAAGAGCCAGAACTTGGTATATCCCCTCTTTTGCAGGTCCCTTTATCAAGTGGGACATCTCAAATCAGGATACATGTGGGTGGAGGGGCGGACTCAGCTGATCCACTTTGAAAGTCCTTTAATTTATCTAAGGTTGTTAAAGGAGCAGTATCTCAAAATTGTCTTCGGCTAATGAGAGGGGTCGCTGTGGTTTTCTTCTCCTTGTGGGACTAAAATCCAAGGTTGACAGGTTTAGTCTATCAGAGGTGACAGAGCCTATCACCCCAGATATCCTTTTCCTTTCATTGAAAGCAAGAAAAACAAGCCTGGCTGGGTATTTCTTGATTCCGGGTGTACAAGTGACCCCTCCCCTGGCTATTAGGCAAATATATATGGATTTTTATTATTAGGCCATTAGGCCTATAGTGCTCCTTTAAAAAAGCAAAAGTTCCTTTGGGGTGTACTTTTATACATGCTCTTGCATTTATAGATTATACATACACCATATACATATATCATTTATATAACTTTATCATATATATATATATATATATATATATATATATATATATTTATATATCTAGTTATTGGATTGTATTCTAAGTATGTCACACACCCCGCTTCAGATATTCATTACACTTTGGTTATACCGACCTGTAGAGGGCGATCTTGCAGAGATGTCATGAAAAAAAGGGAGCCCCTCCCGGTCCATAAATACCAGGGACCTCCCACTCATTCCCCGCCTTTCATCTCTGCAGACGGCGAGCAAGTCAGAAGATGGATGTCTCCTCCTTGCAGGTAGCCGGGTTAACCCCCGGCCCGCTTGTTAGTCTATTTCTGCCTGGACCCCCTTCTTAGCATACACCTTGCCTCCCAGCCTAGGCTGCTGGTCCAGGCAAGGGTAGACGGTACCTAATGGTGCTTAGGAGCTATGCTCCACCGTGAGACCCCATACTAAGGGGTAGGCGGTTTGCCGGGTTGGTGATCCCGGTTAGGGATGCCCCGTCCCTTGCCCTTCCACCTTCCAGCGTGGATTGCCCCTCTCCCGGATTGCCCTTGCTCCTTAGAGGGGGGGGCTTTCTCCCTTAGTGTAGTCGTTTTTTATTAGGTCAGTACTTGTTGTGTGTGTGTGTGCATGTTCACGTGGGTGCACTCCATTGAGTTCTCAGCCGGCGCCGGGCGTTGTGACAGCTTCGGTGGGGGAGCTTCTTTCCCTCTGGTGCGGTTGGTAGGGGGGCGGGGTCAGGCGCTCGGCGCGATTGCCTACGGCCTGCCCCCCGTGCTCTTGGCGCCGCTGCGGAACCTGGCCTGTCATCAGGGGGGAGGAGCTGGGCCGGGAGCGACACGCGAACCGCGCCGGCCCGCCCTTCTTCTCCCTCTGCTTCTAGTGTCTCCCGCCGCTGGCTGGACGAAAGCCATCTTCCTCCGTGAGTGGCCCTTGGGGCCTCATTACTTCTTGACACAGCATATTCATATATATTTGACCCGGCTAGTGATGAGTTCACCGCCCTTAAGCGCTGCGAATTGTTTTTGTCATTTGTGCTAGCCGTCCTGGTCTCGGGTGCCCTTGGATCCTCTGGCCGCGCAGGGGCTCCGGGTGGCAGTAAAAGATCTCCTAGACATGGCTGTCATCTGCCCGGTGCCTCCCTCGGACCGGGGCCTGAGATACTATTCCAATCTGTTCATGGTGCCCATAAAGGATGGCTCCGTTCGTCCCATCCTGAATCTGAAGTTTCTCAACAGGTTTATCTGTCCCAGGAAGTTCCACATGGAAACCCTGCGCTCAGCCATAAATTCGCTTCATCAGGAGGACTTCATGACGTCCATAGACATCAAGGATGCTTGTCTGCATGTTCCAATCTTCCCGGCACATCAGAGATTTCTCAGGTTCGTGGTGGAAGATCGGCATTTTCAATTTGTGGCTCTTCCGTTCAGCCTTACCTCGGCTCCAAGGGTTTTCACCAAGGTGCCAGCGGGGGTGATGGCCCTTCTCAGAGCCCAGGGTGTCCACATCGTGCCTTATCTGGACGATCTTCTCATTATGGCATCCTCTCTCCGCCAGGCGGAGCTAAATACCAGGAATGTGGTGGCCACTCTGGAGAGATTCGGCTGGGTGATCAACTATCCCAAGTCCTTCCTCTCTCCGTCCAGGGTGGTATCGTTCCTGGGAATGTCTCTGGATACTTCTCAGTCCAGGGTGTAGCTCCCATGGCCCAAGGTTCTTTTGATTCAGGAATTGACTCAGCTTCTTCTATCCATCCCTTGTCCGTCCATCCGGCTGGGGATGAGACTGGTGGGATTGATGGTGGCCTCGTTTGAGGCGGTTCCCTTTGCCCAGTTTCACAAAAGGACGCTCCAGCTCCATCTCTTGGCGGCCTGGGACAGGTCTCCGCTGTCATTGGATCAGTCTTTTCTGATGTCCCCCCGGGTTCGGCATTCCCTTCGGTGGTGGCTGGAACCAAGCAATCTGATGAAGTGCAGATCCTTTCTGACCCCTTGTTGGGAGATGGTCACCATGGATGCCAGCCTGTCAGGTTGGGGGGGGGATTTTGGAAGGATCTTCAGTTTCAGGGACTGTGGGGGCCTCAGGAGGCTCACGATCCCATCAATGTTCTGGAACTGAGAGCCATCAGGTTGGTTCTGGGTCGCTTGACCCATCAGTTACAGGGTTTGCCGGTTCAAGTTCGGTCGGACAATCGGACAGCGGTCGCCTACATCAATCACCAGGGAGGGACTCGCAGCAGGCGTGCCCTCAGGGAAGTGTCCTTGATCCTGGCTTGGGCAGAGAGCAATGTCCCATGCATCTCGGCGGTGTACATTCCCGGGAGTGGAGAACACGGAGGCGGACTCCCTGAGCAGGTGCTCATCTCGCCGGAGGGAAGGGTCTCTCAGCCCCAAGGTGTTTCGGTCACTTTGCCACCGGTGGGGGACTCCGGAGGTGAACCTCTTTGCCTCTCGTCACAATCACAAGCTTCCGGCATTTGTGTCTCTCTCGCGGGATCCGCTGGCTCTGGCAGTGGATGCCATGTCTCTGAACTGGAGGGATCTGGGGTTTCTGTACCTGTTCCCTCCGTTTCCCATGGTGGGCAAGGTGGTGCGCAAGCTGGCCCAAGAGGGTGCGCCAGCAATCTTGGTGGCTCCAAGATGGCCAAGACAGGTTTGGTTCGCAGACGTGGTAAGGTTGGCAGCGGATCAGTTAGATCTGCCCCTTCTGCCGGATCTGCTCACTCAGGGTCAACTGCTCTACCCCAATTTACCAACGCTGGCTTTGACGGTGTGGCTGCTGAAACCTCCATCTTGAAGGAGGAAGGTCTTTCTGATGCTGTTATTCAGACTCTGGTTAGGGCTAGAAATAAGTCTTCCTCTGTCATCTATTATAGGATTTGGAGGTCTTATATTGATTGGTGTGAGGTCCGGGCCTTGCCTTGCAGGGCGTTTTCTATCCCTAGGGTTTTGGAATTTCTGCAACATGGTCTGGACCTGGGGTTGCAGCTTAGTACGTTGAAAGGGCACGTTTCTGCCCTGGCTGTTTTCTTTCAAAGGTCTTTTGCTCTTCATCCTCTGGTTAAGACTTTTTTCCAGGGGGTTACGCATGTGCGACCTCCTAGGAAGCCTTTGCTCCCGGTTTGGGATTTGAATTTGGTTCTTTCTGCTTTGCAGGGTCCTCCTTTTGAACCTTTGCAGGATATTGCTCTTTCTACGCTTACTCAGAAGGTTGCGTTTTTGGTTGCCATCACTTCCGTTCGGCGTGTATCGGAGTTGGCGGCTTTGCCCATTAAGGCCCCGTACTTTGAGAGGCATCAGGACAAGGTTGTTTTCCGCTTCAAGCCAGATTTCCTTCCTAAGGTGGTTTCTGCCTTTCATCTTAATCAGGACATTGTTCTACCCTCCTTGTGTCCTAAGCCCAGCAATGACAAGGAGAGAGGGTCTTGCATTCACTGGATGTGGTTCGCTGTGTGAAGTACTATTTGGTGGCTACTTCTCCCTTTCGTAGGACTGACGCCCTTTTTGTGGTGCCCTCCGGGCCTAGGAAAGGTTTGGCTCCCACCAAGTCTTCCATTAGTAAATGGATTCGCCAGGCCATTGTTAGGGCCTATTCTGCCAAGGGGAAGGTTCCCCCTTTTAGTGTTACTGCTCATTCTACTTGTGCCGTTGGGGCGTCCTGGGCCTTCCAGCATCAGGCCTCTGTTGAGCAAGTTTGTAAGGCTGCTACTTGGTCTTCCGTTCACACTTTTTCCAAGTTTTACAAGGTTGATGTGCGGGCCTCAGCGGATGCGGTTTTTGGCCACAAGGTTCTGCAAGCTGCAGTGGTTTAAGTTTGTGCATTATTGCCTTGTTTTGGATCCCCGCCCTTTATGGACACTGCTATTGGATGTCCCAAGTGTAATGAATATCTGAAGCGGGGTGTGTGACATACTTAGAATAATACCATTTTGTGATTACTCACCTATAAAATGGGTATTATAAGTATGTCACACACCCCGCTTCACCCCTCCCTTTGGCATTCTGGATCCTTTCTATGGTGAACCTTTTTTACCGTTACTGGTTATTTTGGCTCTTCCTGGTCCCTTTTCTGCTGTCTTAATACTAGAGAATGAGTGGGAGGTCCCAGGTATTTATGGACCGGGAGGGTCTCCCTTTTTTTCATGACATCTCTGCAAGATCGCCCTCTACAGGTCAGTATAACCCAAGTGTAATGAATATCTGAAGCGGGGTGTGTGACATACTTATAATAACCATTTTACAGGTGAGTAATCACAAAATTGTATTTTTTGTTTCTATTAAAATGGGAAAGATGTTTCAAAAAGTAAAGAAACGAGATATCACGCAAGCTTTGTACACCAGCACATTTAAAAGCATTGTTGGAAAAAGTAATGATTGCAAGCAGTAAGTGTTAAATGCAGTGGGTACATCTCCCAGTAGCATATCCAGTTAATCCCTTTTACTCTATAGCAGCCTTAATTCTAAACTGGAGATTCATTAATACGAAATGCTACATATTCAGCTTTTTAGCTGGGTGCTGAGAAACAAATCTTGTAAAGCTTCCTGCAGAGAATTACACTTTAAATATTCAGCACCGAAACATTACTGTTTTTTTTTCTGTCTATCCTTTATATGAATTTTAATCTCATGATAATAACATTGCATGTTACTTCTTGAATGAGAAACCTATTAGTGGTTGAAAGCGGAGAACATCATTTAAATTGAATACAGTTTTATACACTTTTCACTCCTGGTGTTTTCTTCTGGCTCAGAGATAGGTATAATCAGGCTTGATCTAGAGCACTGTTTCTCAACCTGCGGTATTCTTACCCCAGGGGGTACATGGCCCTGTTCATAGAAACATAGAAGAATGACGGCAAAAGGAGACCATACGGTCCATCTAGTCTGCCATTATGTATATACTGTATGTTCTCTTTATATTAGGATAGATGTATTCTTATCCCATGTATGTTTAAATTCAAGTACTATTAATTTGATACTACCTCTGCTGGAAGTTTGTTCCATGCATCCACTTTCTATCTAATAATATTTTCTAACTTTGCTGCTAATCTTCCCTCCCACTAGCTTCAGGTTGTGCCCCTTGTTCTATCATTAAGTTTTTTCTTAAAAACAATTCTCTCCTGAACCTTATTTAATCCTTTCACATATTTAAAGGTCACAATTATGTCTCTTCTCTCCCTTCTTTAATCCAGACTGTACAAGTTAAGTTCTTTAAGTCTCTCCTCATAAGTTTTAAGTCCTTTTACCATTTTTGTTGCCCACCTTTGGACACGTTCTATTTGAATGATGTCTTTGTGTTGGTAAGGTCTCCAGAACTGCACACATTATTCTAGCTGTGGCCTCACCAAGGCTGTATACAGCGGCATCACAACCTCCCTTCTTTTCCTACTGGTGATGCCTTGAGCTATGCAGCCTGCATCCAGCACGTTAAGTGCTGCTAACGCATCACACTTCATAAATAAAGCTCCCTGTTTCCTTAATGATCTGCTACATAAGATATGCCAAACCATCTTTAGGGTGTATAACAGGCCCATTAGGGTAAAGAGACTATTCCATTTCTACTGGAGGTGTATTCTTCAATAGCATACTATTCTATACCATATATATAGTGCAAGACACTCCTGATGGGCCTTATTAAAGAATATGGACACAGTTTACCCTGTATCCTTTTTCTGAATATGTTCTTTGAATTGATCTGTACTAAATATTCACATTTACATATTATTGAAGCTGTTTATATTTATTCATTATTGGCTCCTAATAACGTTTTTAATTGCATTTAAAAATACGTTTCGGGTGTGCATTTTTCCCCCAAATTATTGTTGGCATTAAAGGGACTGTAAACCTAAAGCAAATAATATGGCAGCAAGCAGCTTAACTAATGCCTGTCCCTGTGCCTCTGTCCCTGTTCCTCTCCACCATGTCAAGCAGTGCTGGTTAGAAGCTGCTGCACATTAAAAGATCAGTCAAATCATAATAATTAGATAAACCCCTGTGCACTTATTAAAGGACCACCATCTTTATTGCACCACCAAAGGTGAATGGCACAGACCAGCAGGAAAGGGGAGAAAGATAGAGGGGCTAAAGGGGCAAGGAGGTTGATGTGCATGTCCCACACTGTAAAACTGAGCAGTAGACCAATGGGGCAGAGTTATATACCGCCCTATGATTGGTGGTCTATTGCAAGGAAAATCAGGAGGTGTGCCTCCTCAATGCTTGGTTTCTGCCCCATGTGCTGCTGCAAGATGGCAGGAAGGAATAGGGCAGCCATAAGTAGGTAAGCTGATTGAGTTTATACACTTTGCCTGGACAGTCCCTTTAAATCAGAATGGAAAATGTACGAACAGCACCTCCTGCTCCCACAGCAGCAGGGATGCATAGCAAAGCTGGCCAGAAGTCCACTGTCAACCCCAGAGCTGCTAAACGTAGCTGCCAGAACTTAGTGGAATCAAGTATGCAGGTTCGGATTTAAAGTGGACCAACACCCAGGATTTTGACTATCCTGGGTCTTGGTCCACTTCAGTGGGGCACCCCCGATCAGGGTGCCCCGCTGTGTGAAACCCCCCCGAACCCCCCGAACTCACCTCTCCCCGAGCCGACGGACAAGCCGCGGACAAGCGGCTCCTCCATTCACAGACGGCCGGCGCGGGCACGCGCACGTCTAGAGGGGCGCGAGGGAGGCGGCCGGCCGCCGCCGAAACTGAGGTAAGGAGTTTGGGGTGTTTGGGGGGGTTTCACCTCGCGGGACATCCCAATCTCGGATGTCCCGTGGGGAGGGAGGTGATCGGCCCGGGAATCTTATAGATTCCCGGGCCGATCACCGGTGGGTGTTGGTCCACTTTAAGTATATTTCGTTTTATTTATCAGCTTGGGCAAATACATAAAGTAATTAATTCAAAAATGTTTACTTTAGTTACAGATGCCCAACATCCTTTCCTAGTTCTAGCATATACTTATTTTCCATGATTGTTTTAGTTTGTGCTGTAGTAATGAATGCAATCAGATATGATGCATGTTTAGAATCACGTTACATTGTTCTGAATCAAGCTGTAACAGCAAGCAGCAAGAAATAAAAAAAATAAAACAACCTAAACCGTATTGAAAGCTTAAGGTGTGGGAAGCTTATCTGCGCTTGTTTCATTTTGTCAATTCTAATTGTCTGAATTGGAGCTTACCAACAAAAACAACAGACAATTACTGTAATAACTGCTCATCTTGTACCTAAACATGTAAAAAAAAAGATATACAAAGAATATAAAGGACTGCTGCAAGTAACAGAAAATAATATTATCAGATTGTATTAAATCATAAAAAATGGAAAGCCCCATTGAAGAGTGTAACGGTATATCCATGGCAACAACCTTTTAAATTACCATGGAAATAGAACAATTCCTCTCCGGTAAGACTTTTATTACATACATAAAGCAAATATTTGGCATTAACTGTTAGTAATATTTAAGGGTACACAAGGATTTTTGATAAATGATAACAATGAATACATTTGCTGGAGTTGTATTGATATCTGAGAGAGGATCAAAGTAATATGTTGAGTGCAAAAATTCAATTGTAAAGATTTCAGACACTAAGTACTAGAAATTATAGAGATGCCAATGACAAGAAAATAGTCACAGCAGTAATGGCAGCTTTTACATCGTTTAAGGGTTAAGAAACAGCAACCATGGGATGGTTTACTATTTAATACTTATGTTCGTGTGTATGGAAAGCTGGATCTACTGCAAATCTCTCCCAGCTTTCACACTTTAATGAATAAATATCAACTTGTGAAGTCTAATTATAAAAACCTGCACCAACAGGCTAATGGAGGGGGGGGCTGCTTAGGACCAAAACCCAACCTGCTGTCTATGAGACTCCAAGGCAGGCATATTCGGTCCCCCCGGGGCACCCAGATCGGGGGTGCTCCGCAGTGTGAAACCCCCCAGGTTGCCTGAAAACTCACCTTTGTTACCCGTCCAACAACGCATGAGCAGCAGCAGCATCCCCGCTATCCCTTTAGCAGGGCACGTGCTTGCATCAGGCATGGTGGAGTGGTTGGCACCGGCATACTCCCTGCCAGAGGAGAGCAGATCTGGGGCTCGAGCAGATCTGGGCACGCCGGTTGGACGAACGGCCATGCATGTGTTGTAGGACCGGGAAGAGGTGAATTTGTTTTGGCTACCTGGGGGGTTTCACACAGTGGAGCACCCCTTATCGGGGTGCCCCAGGAGCAAGGACCAAAATCGAGCATAGTCAAAATCCTGGGTTTTGGTCCACTTTAAATGCCTTACATGAATTTTGGCAGAAATATGTTGTATGCTAGCCAAGCCAGCAAACATTATTATTAATGTATTATTATTATTAATCAAAATAGCAAAACTAAATTCACCATTCATTGGTGGACTGCAAAATCGCCACAGCTAGTGCAGTTTCAGTTATTTACAGTAGCAGCCCCACCCCTATAAACAGTGGAATGGAATGTCTTCATTTTAGGATTTTTGACCTGTGTAGAGATGGAGATGCTCTTCAATGTTTGCTAGTCAACTTAAAGCAGATCAAAACCCTAAAAAGTCTAAAAGACTGTAAGTTTTTTATATTTCTTCATCTTTCATAAGATATTCCATAATCAGCACTGCATGTTATTATCAAAAACAGACTTAAGCAACCAAAGCAACTCACTAAGTAAAATGACAAGGTAGGTTCACAGATTGCTGGGGCACAAAAGGCATTAAAGTCATCTACTTCCAATTGAGTTCTAAACCTCCTACAGCATTAATGATAGTACAAAAATGCAAACCTTACATGACCAAATGTGGGCACTGCTTGAAGGGCACCAGGTTGATGAAAGTGGACTCAACTCTTCAGCACCCCCAGTGCCTGAGAGGGATTTAGAGTAATTGGGTGGAGGTATCTGAAAGCACAAATCACCGCACCTTACACTGGTATAGGGAATCCTTGAGACCCCTAACCAGGGTACTCATAGTGTAAATGTGGAGAAACATCTAATAAATTCAGGTCAGTCTTTGAGTTCTGATTGATTGTGATTCCAGCCCTTATGTTTGGTGTGATGGGCTGGTAGTCCCAGGGTGCATGGTCCTAGTTGTGTTATGTTACAAATGCAACGATAACATATAACCTTCTATGTGGCTGTGGCTTAGCTGTGTTGCAGTAGAAACGCTACATGTTGGGCAGTCTCCTAATTTTAAAAATTGAGAGGAAGTACCCTACACCATTTTTTTTAAATGTAAACATTTAACCTTTGATACAGCACATAGTAGTTGTTTATTATTTGAAAAACACTCTTTTCAGTTTAGGTTGTCTCCTGGGCAGGAACGAGTGTCTACATACATAGGTGGAACCATTGTAATCACGAGGAATGGGGCTTTTACATGCAATATGTTTTTTTTTCTAACACTATTTTTTATTTTAAAAAGAGCAACAAACACAAGGTGGCGCAGGTACTGCAGAAGAGTTGTGGCTCCTCCCGGCATCATATAAAAACAGGATCACCAATAGACCTCCCCAGTGTTGACAAGCAGTTATACAAGAAGCCGATAGATAATAAAGGTAAAAAAGGTAACAACCCCAACTAACTTGGAACAATCACCATAAAGAGGCAACCAAGAATAACGATAACAAGGGTGGGGTGAAGCAGGCCATGCCATGCATAGTAAAAACAATTCTACAGGTGAGTACTCACAGAATTGTATTTTTCCTATTGCATGGCACGGCCTGCTTCAAGAAGTCCTTACGTAGCAGTATCCGTAAGGTAGGGTAGGATCCACAAATAGTAGCAGCAGGCAGTTCAAACCACCACCGCCTGAAGTTCCTTGTGGCCAAAAGCAGCTGAGGCCTTAACATCAACCTTGTAAAACTTGGAACAGAAGACCAAGTCACGGCCTTACAAACTTGTTCAACAGAAGCTTGGTGCTGAAAAGCCCAAGAAGCACCAATTGCACAAGTGGAATGAGCAGTAATCCGGAAAGGAGGAACCTTCCCTTTAGCACAATAGGCCTAAACCACCGCCTGGCGAATCCACTTGCTGATATTAGATTTAGCCGGAGGCAAGCCCTTCCTAGGTCCCGCAGGAAGAAAAAAAAGAGCATCAGATTTCCTAAAAGACTCAGTAGCAACCAAGTACAATTTCAGAGCCCTGACAACATCCAGAGAATGCAGGGTCCTTTCCTTGGAATTAGCAGGGTTAGGACGCAAGGACGGTAAGACAATGTCCTGAGATGAAAAGCAGACACAACCTTGGGCAAGAAATCCGGCTTAAGCCTAAACACCACCTTATCCTGATGCCGCTCAAAATAAGGAGGTTTAATAGAAACCGCCGCCAGCTCAAAGACTCGCCTGACTGAAGTGATAGCCACCAAAAAGGCAACCTTAAGAGTCAGAATGGGTAACGCCGCCCCACGGATAGGCTCAAAAGGAGAACCCTGTGGAGCAGACAACACCAGATTCAAGTCCCAAACCGGTAGCATAGGTTTACGTGGGGGACGCACATGAGTAACTCCCTGGAAAAAGTCTTAACCAGCCGGTGATTGGCAAAGGATCTTTGTAAAAAAAATTGCCAGAGCTGACACCTTGAGGGTAATAAGTTGAAGGCCTGAATCCAAACCATGTTGTAAAAATTCCAGAAACCTGGGGATAGAAAACACCCGACAAGGAAGAGACTTGGACTCACACCAGGCAATATAAGCATGCCAGACCCTGTAGTAGATAAAGGACGAGGACTTATTCCTAGCCCAAATCATAGTATCAACAACAGAGGCCGGCAACCCCTTATCCATCAAGATGGAGGTTTCAGCAGCCAAGCCGTCAAAGCCAGCGTTTGTAAATTGGGATGGCACAGCTGTCCCTGAGTGAGAAGATCTGGATCCTTGGGCAAAACGTACCGATCTACTGCCAACTGCACGACGTCTGCGAACCACACCCTCCTTGGCCAACAGGGGGCCACCAGAATGGCTGGTACCCCTTCCTGGGCTATCTTGTGCAGCACCCTGCCCAGCAGAGGAAAGGGAGGGAACACATAGAGGAGCCAAAACTCCGTCCAAGGAATCGCTAGCACATCCGTGGCGAAGGCCAGAGGATCAGGGAGACAAATCTTGGAAGCTTGTGATTGTGGCGGGACGCAAATAGGTCCACATCCGGCTGACCCCAGCGGTTACACAGGGAGTCAAATACCTTGTTGCTGAGGGACCATTCCCCCAGCTGAGACGTCCCCTTGCTCAGGGAGTCTGCCTCCTGTTTCTCCACCCCCAGAATGTAGACTGCCGAGATGCAAGGGACATTCTCTTCTGCCCAAGACAGTATCAGGCACACTTTGTTGAGGGCTCGCTTGCTCCGAGTCCCTCCCTGATGATTGATGTAGGCAACTGCTGTCTGGTTGTCCGAGCGGATCTGAACAGCCCCGACCCCGAGGGTGCGTGGTCAGCTGAGAACCAACTTGATCGCCCTCAGTTCCAGGACATTGATGGGAGCATGGGCCTCCTGGGGGCCCCACTGACCCTGGAACTTCAGAGACTTCCAAAAGCCCCCCCAACCGGTGAGACTGGCATCTGTGGTTTTCCAGCACGGAGGCAGAAAGGTCCTGCCCACTAGAAGGTTCCTGGAGTCCAGCCACCACGAAAGGGACTGTCTGGTCAGGGGGGACAGAGCAAAATCCTGATCCAGGGACACAGGATCCCAAACTGACAAGAGGTGCAACTGAAGAGGTCTCATGTGAAACTGAGCAAAGGGGACCGCCTCGAAGCAGGGCACCATCAGGCCCACTAACTGCATCCCCTGCCGGATGGAGGGATGGGGACACAAGAGCAGAGCCCGTGCCTGCTCCTGAAGGCCCTCCACTTTCTGCTGAGGCAGGAATACCTTGACCTGAGAGGTATCCAGAGTCATGCCCAGAAAGGACCTCACCAAAAACGGAGACAGTGAAGACTTGGGAAAGTTGATCACCGAGCCGAAGGACTCGAGAGTGGAGGTCACCACCTGAGTATCCTTCTCGGCCTGCTGAAGAGACTGAGCCGCAATCAGAATGTCATCCAGGTAAGGGAGGATGCGAATGCCCTGGTTCTGCAACAGAGCCATCACGCCCGCCAGCAACTTGGTGAACACGCTAGGTGCCGAGGTGATACCGAATGGTAAAGCCACAAACTGGTAATGCTGATCCTCTAGAGCGAACCTCAGGAATATCTGATGACCTGGAAAGAGTGGCACATGAAGATAGGCATCCTTGATGTCCACGGTGGTCATGAAGTTGCCAGGGCGAAGGGTACTGACAGCCGAGCGTAGCGTCTCCATGAGAAAGTGCTTGAACCTGACGAAATTGTTGAGACCCTTCAGGTCCAGGATGGGCCTCAAAGACCCGTCCTTTTTGGGGACCGTGAAAAGATTGGAGTAGTACCCCTGACCCTGTTCTTGGGAAGGCACCAGGCAAATGACTCCTGACCACAGGCGTTAAACTGCAAGGCGCAAACCCTGAGCTGACAGAGGGTTTTGGGACATCCGGGATCTGAGGAATCTTGGGGGCGGGCAGGCTGTAAACTCTATCTTGTAACCAGAGGACACTACCTCCCGCGCCGGCGCCATCACACTCCAAAAACGCCTCACCGCCATAGCGCCAAAGCAGCGACGGCGGTGAAAACAATGTTAAACATAATTCCACTTAAAAAAACACCTCGCCGCTGACACCCGCCCCCCCCGGAACACACGCCAGGGAGGGGGGGGGGGAGAGAAGAGCGAGCAGGCAGCGACAGGAGCCGGCCCAGGGTAGGGGGGCTGGGGACCCCAGAAACCAACAAGGCAAAACAAGGGGTATAACTAGAACACAGTCCCCAAAACACTCATCCCTCATTAGGCACACCATAAAGCCTATGGCCGGCTACCCTTCGTGGTACAGGGTCTGCGGCTTGGAGCAGCACTCCTTGAGCACCTGACCCTAGTGCTCCTCTACCCTCACCCGATCCGTCAGCCGAGGCTGGGAGGCACAGAGGGTCCGGAAGCGGGGGGGAATTAGACTTGCAGGGCTGCAGGCTTGGTTGCCCCGCTCACCTGCGCAACATAGAGAGCCATCTTCTATCCTCACAGTATCACTGCAGAGGAAAAACTAGGGAGGTCTATTGGTGATCCTGTTTTTATATGGTGCCGGGAGGAGCCACAACTCTTCTGCAGTACCTGCGCCACCTTGTGTGCAGAATATCCCATACGTAAGGACTTCTTGAAGCAGGCCGTGCCATGCAATAGGAAAAAAATCTAGGATCAAACAATGAAAGTTTGTAAAATTAAGGGGGCACATGCGTTTGCTTATCTGTTTATCTGTGTCTCCTAATCCTTCCCTCACCAGGATAAGAAACTATGGGGGATATTTAAGAAGGGATAGCATCAGGTAGTGCCTTGTAATGGCAGGAAGCGTCTGGTGAATGCTGGGCCCTGTAGCCAAACCACATTTATGTAAACGAATCTGGTGAGCGCCTCTAACAGCGCCATGTAGCATCCGATGTATTATTACAGGCAGCTCAGCATAAAGCGCCGGTGCTCTAGCTTCCAGAGTGCCAGGTATTACCTTTCGCTCACTGTCGCTCTCCCGTACATTTCAATGGACAATCATTTGCTTGTGTTTAAACAGCGTTTTTTTTTTTTTTTTTTTTGCTTAAATCATTGTGTGACCTCTCCTGGCTGCAAACAAACACTTTTAGAAACTTTTTAGACTTTTTTTTGCAGAATTGTCATTACAGGTCTGGCACTAAAGTGTGACTGTTACAATGTTACAACAATGTCATTCCATGTGTTGTCACTTTGTTACTGGTGGAAATGTGTTTAAAAACAGACTTTAATCACACAGCGTCTGGCGCGCTATGCTATAGCGACCAGATTTAGAGCACCGCCGCTGTGTGTGTGTCCTTTTTTGATGGTGTGGAGCGCCAGAGTCAGTCGCACTGAGCTGGCGCTACCTTTCGCTCGCTGCAACGTTGTACTGGTGTTAGATCGCCCAACATACATCACATTCATCACTGCGGGCCAAATTACTACAGCGAATGAGGTGATCTGTTACAGCGGCCCGATACTCACACACCAGCGTCTACTAGTGGTCACTCAAAGCGCCGCTATACAGACGCTCATCTGCCAATATCTGGCATTAGTAATGAATCAGCCTCCGCATTATTTTTGCCTTTTTTTTTTCTCTAAGCTCAGAAGCGCAGAAGAGATGGACAAGTAGAAACACTAGATCTCCCCTGCAGGTACAGGACATATTCAGGTGTGTCCCCCTCAATATGGTGCAAGATGGGTGGAAATAGGTCCACCTTTCCAGGTAAGAAAAGAGGTGGTCAGACATTAATAGAATTCAAGAGGTTAAGGAAAAGGGGGCTAAATCTAAGTATCATACTGTATATGGTAGGTTAGACAATGATTTGTTTTTAGACTTAGCATAGACAATCCCTTTAAACAATATTACTGGTTTGTGACATGTAGGTGTAATTAATTATTGTTGTTGCTTAATATATGTCAGGGTAGAGGCTTTTATAAATTAGATTAGACTTTTTATAAGAGGAAAGGATAATAGGGTATACTCTTTGGCTTAGAATCCTGTAGAGTAGGGCAGGCGCCAGCACAGGGCAAGCCTGGGCAATTTCCAGGGCCCCTGGCATTTTCAGGGGCCCACTTAGGATCACACTTGGCCATGGTATTATTTTACAGTGGACCTGAACCACCGGATGCCGGGTGTTTTGTGCAGGCCCACTCATGGCTGGCCTTAGCAACAGGGGATGATCAGCAACATTGGAAAAGGTGGCATGAAATGGAGGGCACTTGATGGAAGCTCAGAAGGTGGCGAGAACCAGGTGACAACTGACAAGGACCAGAGAGCGATCGGCAGCAGAGCTGAAAGGTGACGGGTAGGGGCCCGCTAAGACTGTCATGTCCACGTGCCCCTACAAACCTGGAGCTGGCCCTGCTGTGGAGTGTACAGAAGAGTAATAGAATCCAGCGAGTGTTATGTTAAAAAGGTAGTTCAAACAAACTGAGACAATTATTTTATCATTGAAATATATTTATTTTTCATATCGTAAATTGCTAACTAATTATTAGCCTCATTGACCTTGCTCTAGCTGATCTGGCATTTGGCAGCAATCTGGCCCTGTGCGTGGCAGTGAGTGCTCGTTATGTCTGGTGAATACAGTTTTGGCGGCCTGTTGTTCTAGGTATTTTAGTGGTTAATCCTTCCTTTTGAATTATTCTAGCAGCTGTGCGGTAATTAATAAATCTTTCCCAAACTGCTGAAGCCAGAAACAGCGCTGATCCTAGTGTCTGCGTTTTTATGCACTTTTCTGAGATAAATGTAAAATACAGACCTGAAAAGAAATAACCTTTATTTTTATGCGTGTTTGTGTATTACTGAGACATTAAAACAAGCTTTAAAGAAAAGATAAAAAGTTAACATCAGAGGTAGTGTTAATATGTGGCGGCAGCAGGAAGATGCACTTTACAGATTTTTATTTTTACTAAAGATGTATGGGTTGTGCAGTGACTAGATTAAAAAGCATTTGCTAAAAACCATATGCACTTATAATGGAGCTATGCTTCATGGGCGTGATTTACTAAAATCGTAATGCCACTAATGGGAATGATTTACTAAGGTAACTAGTCTCTTAGAAAGGTGAACTCAGTAAAAGTACTACAAACAATTTGTGCAACTATGGTCCCAGCATGGAAGCTATGATTTTGTAGGTCATAGCAAATCTTTAGAGAAAAGCTCAGCTTTAACAAACGTATCCTCAGTGGGGATTTATTCAATTGGTTCTATGGTGTATTACACTGCATCTTTATGGTACTAGGTGGATAGTCAAGAGGAAGGATGTCTGCTTTAAAAGTAGATGATGATCGATGATGAGATCTCAATTACAAAACCTTTTCCTGATTGTGGATCAAAAGTGGGTCTTCATCAACTTAAACCATGGGGGCCATAAAAATTGTAATAGAGGGAATTAAAAAATATTCCCTTTATAATGTTCACACATGCAGCAAAACATACTGTGTACATAGAGACTAAGCTAGTCTGGCCCTTCAGTGCTTTTCCCACCACAGGCAAGTTATTGCACTCACCAGCAGATATGAACTAGTTCTATAAAAGTGGACCAAAATCAGGGATTTTTACTGTCCCGGGTGCTGGTCCATCGCCCTGAATCGGGATGTTCTGCTGCATGAAACCCTGCAGTGGGCCTTTTTGTTACCTTTCCAATCAGCCCAGGGTGCAGACATAGATTTCCTACAATCAGCTTAATCAAACTTGCATATTGATTTGCGTCTGCAAAAGCTGAATGGAATCTTAGCTGCACTCGTGATCAGTGCGTGGCACCCCCTCCATCCCTTGGTTGCTACAGCGGACATGGACTTATTGGCAAGATAAACATATCAGGTGATTGGGGGGGTTTTACACAGTGAGGCATCCCAAAAATCGATGCCCCAGCCCCGGGGTGGAACACAAACCAGACCTAGTGTCTTATAGTTATATAACTATATATAGTTTGGTCCATTTTAGAGACAATCTAGCTTTATATTATAAAATCCAGGGCCTTCTCTTAGCTTTAATTGTTACATTGAGGTATTCACCGGCCTATGTCAGCCCCTGTTGCACCCGCTGGCCGATTATCCTAGCGCCCGTGGGCGCCACTTTGTACTGCCATTTTTTCCGTGCTCCCGTGCATATTCATGAACTTTTTTCCTCCTTGATATCTGGTGCTGTATATTATAGTTACAAGAAATCACTTCTGGGGACAAACTTTACAGTGCGTTTAAGTTGTGTGTGTTTAGTTGTTGGTGCCCTAATTACATATTGTTAAGCAAAATAATTCAATTTTAATACCCCACCAAATAAACATTTTGGCCCATCTCGGCCCTGCATTTCAATTATTGACAATGCAAGTTCTGTACAACAAAATGTGTTTAATATTAATAATCGGCATTAAGCACTACAATCCAGTTCTGCTCATTGAGCTCTATGGGATCTTGAGGGCCAAGTTTAATCTGGTGCTGCTTCAACCGGATCATCCCGGCACTAGTGTTAAATAAACCAGTAGCCGCTGGGTGCATCAAATTGATGTTTTTTCTTTCGTGAAACCCACCCTGAGTGCCACTGAGGCCAAAAAAGTGGTGCTGTGTGGTGCTGACACTTCTTAAATCTGGCTCATAGTCTCACTTCCCCTAGCTCGCCGTTTATGAGTTAATATCTCTGGTGCTGATTGATGCGGTTGGCTTTGGTACACACCTTTGCTTCAAGTAGCTAAAACCTCTACAGGACTCCATATAGATAAATGGATTATTGTGCTTTTTATGGCACATGCTTATGGAAAAGGATAACCAAAGAACTCTCGCTCCATTAACTTGTGCCCTTATATTCTAAGTTCACTAATCAATGCTCTAATAGTGATTATGTTCTTATGTGACTCATTCTGCAGCCTGAATAATAATAATTGTTTCATTGTGTACAAATGTGCTCAAGCCTTCCAATTCAAATTCAGCTAAATTCACCGTGTTAACTATATCATTCTTCAATTTCAGCAGTCTCATTAAAATGCTAAAATACAGCCACTTAGAAAAAGAGGTCTTCTTTTTAAGTTTAGGAAAAAATATGACCTTCATTAATGCATTACATAATGCAAAGAGCTTTGATGAAAAAAAAAACCCAATTCAGGCTTAGAGAAATCTCTGAACACTAGCAAAATGGAAAAAGAACCAGAAGGGAACAAGGTGTATCAATAAATGGCTTATGTTCATATTCCCATTACATAGAAATACACATTTTGAATGCATTTGCTGTGTCTCCAGCTACATTTCTAAAAGTCACAATTAACCAGGCTACCTCCTGATGATCCTCAGACAGTGCTTCCCCACATGAGGCTACTTCCACATTCTGTTTCCATTACATTTATAAGAAATGAGAATGTTTCTTTCTTGATTGGAGCATCAGGCTTCAGTGGATGTTTTTAAGCTTCATTTCAACTGACAATGCCGAATTGACGTCCATATTAAGAATGCAGTGAGAAATTTATGAGATCAAAGACGGTCTTTTTGAAGCAACAGCAGGAGGAAACAACATCTTTTGTATCGTCTTTGTGGCAATTCTTGTTATTAAAATTTATGTCATTGAATCTTTGATCTTCAGCTTGTGTTGGTATATCCTGATGAATATATTTTATTGGCACTGATTTATAGATGTTGGGGAAAAGAACAATAAATCTCTACTTTGGCCATACAACTGGTTTCTTCTTTATCTGTAGGCCATGCACCTTAACCCTTTAAGTGCCAGCCTACCTGGAGTTTTTGTCACCCTTTGTTGCCAGACTATTTTGCACTATTATGCGCTCCCCATGTTCAAATGTGATTTTTGAAGGGATTTCCCAGGAACATTATATATTGTTTTTTTCAGCATAGTCTGGGCTTTAACATGAAATGTCTCGTTTGTCATTTTTTAGGTGTATTCTCAATATTTTTTTTTACAATTTGTAGCGTTTTTTTGTAATAAAAAATGTAAGTTTGTCAATGAAATCTTATTGCATGTGAAATCCCAATTTCTCCCGGTCACAGCGGTACCACATATGTATAGGTAGACACACTTTCCTGCCCAGGAGACTCCCCCAAACTGAAACAGCGCTTTAGGGGATTTTCAGATAAAATACAACTATGCAATATGCGCACCTTGCAGTTTTTCCAGAAAAACATCCCTTTACATTTGAAATACCCCTAACAAACTATATATTCTCTGGAAGTACACACCTCAAGCTTTCTAGGTGTACCAGGCTTGTTGATGTGGCCATAGCTTTTTGGAAGTAATCCCTCAATGTATTCTTTGGCTGCAAAGAGTTTCCCTAAAAAAAGGATAAAAAAGCAGAATCAAAGCCACATTTTCCTAAAAAACTATATACAAACAAGAAAAAACAAGTTTAATCTGAAAAAGCAACATCCCCCGAACAGAACGATACCCAACATGCATAGCTACTGTCAAGGGAAGAGTTGCCAAACACCCCAAAGTAAAGCATGTGCGTAACAGTAATTTTACTTGAAAATTTCAGCTCTGCAGACAAAGTGCACACCTTGCTTTTTTGCAACCAAAACAACCCTTTACATTTGGAATATCTCCCATAAACCATATATTCCCTGAAAGTACACATGTTAAGCTTTCTAAGCGTACCCAGCTCATCTTTCTGGAAATAATGACTCAAAGAATTCTTTGGTCGCACAGGGTTTCCCTAAAAAATGTATAAAAATGCTGAATAAAAACACCTTTTCCTAAAATATAAATATGCAAACAAGAAAAAACAAGCTAAGTCTGAAAGCTCAAGGTCCCCCGAACAGAACAATACCCAACATGCATAGCTTCTTTTAACACTTTTAATTGCCAGCCTACTTGAGATTTTGTCACCCTCTGTTGACAGGTCATTTTTTTTTTGCGGCATGTTTTGCACCATTTTTGCTGGAATTTTCAGGAAAATTACATATATATATATATATATATATATATATATATTTTTTTGCAGCAGAGTTTAGGCTTTAACATGAAATGTCTTGTTTGTAAATGTAATTTTGTTTTTTACAATATTATTAAGTAAAAAAAAAAAAAAATAAAGAAATAATTTTTTTTTGGAAAATTGACTCCTTTATTTTAAATAAAAAATATATTTTATTAAGGAAAAGCATATTGCATGTGAAAGCCCCATTTCTACCGATTAGAACGGTACCACATATTTATCGGTAGCCCCCCGTTCCTGCCCAGGAGACCCCCCAAACTGAAACAAGTACTTTATAACATTTACAAATAAAATACAACTACCATCCACACTACAAAGGGTTAAATAGAGAAAAAAAATGACATAGGGTCCCCCCTCCCGGGGGGGGGGGGGGACCCCATTTTTTGGGGGGATTTTTAACGGTTAAAAACCCTTAAAAATAAAAAATAAAATTGACATAGGGTCCCCAAATATCCTGCAGGCTACAAGCCCGCATAGCCCGTGGGCCCAGGCTCTTCTGCCCCCCCCTGAGCTTTGGGGAGGCAGGTAAGGGGGGTGCCGGGGGTTAATGGCAAGTCACCCGCTAGTCGCAGGTGACTTGCCATCCCCCCAGCCTTGTGAACTGGTATAGGGGTCATGGACCCCTTACCAGTTCACAAGGGGTTAAATGTAAAAAAAAGACACAAGAAAAAAAAACTTTATTATTTTTTTTTTTTACTGTACTCACCTCCGATCCTGGGTCCCTCGTCGCTGTCCCTCGCCGCTCACTCAGCTCCGGCATCTGTCAGATGCCGATAGTGATCATCGCAGGGCGGATGAGAGGAGAGGAGGGTCCGATCGGAGCCTCCTCGCCTCACACCCGCCCTGCTCCGATCAGATGCCGGTGCTCGGAGGTAGTATCGGAGGAGCGGGATGATGTCATCCTGCTCCTCCCACAATGGGCGGGGCTAGGGGGCGGCGCACGCGATTACAAGAGGTGAGGACCCAGAAGAGGGTCCTCACCTGAAGCCTGCGCAGCCCAGGGGGGGGGGGGGGATCAGACCTCCCCTGATGAAGAGGAGCCCTGGAAAGAAGGATCGGGCGTGGAGGTGAGCAAGTGACAGTTTTTTTTTTTTTTTTTACAGGCGAACTGTCAGCGCTGGAAACGGGGGGGGGGGGTGTCCGGTTTCAGGCCCCCTCCTGAAGACGAAGGACGACGGGGGGGGGATCAGATGCCCCCCCCCAGGAAGAGGGGATCCGCAGCTACACGTGGATACCAGAGGTAAGTGGTTTTTTTTTTTTCTATTTTTTAACTATTAGGGGGAAATGGCAGGCACATAGTTTCTATGTGCTTGGCACTTAAGGGTAGGAGAAGCAACCACGTAGAAACTACGTGCTTGGCATTTAAAGGGTTAACCCTAGACCAGTTTGCGTATGGACCATTTATATGGATGAATGCATGGGAGGCTGCACATGCGCCATAAGAACAGGGAAAGGTACATGGGAGTGGTCGACCTTTGGGTTTTTACACAGCGTGGCACCAAACCCAGAATAGTCAAAATCCTGGGTTTTGGTCCATGCTAAAGTGTAAGCATAAGAATGGCGTACCATGAGGTTAAAGCTAGCAAAGAGCTGCACCCTGCACCCAAGGACACGTGGTGCTATGTGAGCAAGCTTTGTATAGAAAACAATGGCCACATTTCTACATTAAAGGAAACATTTTTATACAGGTCCCTGGCAATCCAACCACCCCCCCCCCCCAAAAAAAAAACTACATATATGCCTCTTACAAATATTACTATTTAATTAGTACTTCCACTACAGCATACCTTGCCTCTTTATTACATGTATCCACAATGTTAGCCATGTACATACAGCTACACACAACTCTCAAAGCAGTTTGCCATTTAAATAGAAATATAGCCCTAGCTTTCGTTTTCCTTTTTCCATTTACCTTTTGCTTCAGTCCTTAGCTTCTGCCCATGGTGCCAGTTATACACAAGTAGTCATGTAGCACCCACTATAAATGTCTTGGATGTTGTGCTTTTAGTTGAAATTATAATGCTTGGTCTGCTTTCCTGCTTGCTTTGATGTGGTCACCATTCAATATCCTTAATTACCGCAGGGGGTGTATTATTGCAGAAATAGTAATTAAAATATTTGTGTGTGCTCACATACATCTCAGATCTTATATTTGAGCTGGGTATCCAGATGAGCGTACCCCATGATGTATTGCAAGTGTTCCCTCAGTGTGAAGTGCTGCAATCACAGCATCTTGTCAGAAACATTGGAGCTTGGAACATTACAATTAGCTAGGATTCCATTAGAAAGTAGGCTTTGTATCCATAAATGTCACACTGTTTACTTGCATCCACTGATAATATCTATGAATATATTGCAACAACAAATTTTAATTTGATGTTACTGCGCAATGTGCTTCCAAGACTTATATTTCAACACAGTTGGGGGGAATATAGAAAAGTCGAAATCCCAACATGCTTTGCTCTGCAAAATGACCATAGTTTATTTTTTTGATGACTGACTCTCATTATGCGGTTGTAATAAAAGAATACTAAGTAAAATATGTGATAAAGAAAATAGTTTTCTCATGACATCAGCTTATGCAATGAAAACAAATAAACAGATACTTTTAAAAACTTTTATCCAAATCAAGAGTTTCTCAGCTCGATAATGAGCAGCAGAAATAACATACATTAACACCAGGTGGGTAACTCTCGGGGAATCGGGGGCAATGACAATCTGGAATCCTCCTGGAAATTTCTGCATTGGTAAACAACACACATGTTATAAACAGCAGGTTTAGGGTCATATTAAAGTGATTGTCCAGGAAACCAACACATTCTATAGTATACTACTACCTTCTATGTCCCACAGATGATCTCTCCTAGTCCAGCACTGCCCAGGCTCCATCGTCATTTGCATTTGCCCCCCACTATCAGTCACAGTGATACTGGCAGGACTTTTATTGCAGTGACTGTAGAGGGGGGGCAGCATCACAGTGACTACCGGCAGGGAAATATGATTGTCGATTTGGCCTGGGCCCTGCAGGACTCGATCTGACGATCAAGCTAGATCCACAGCGCCAGACTCTGAGGTGAGTATAGAGTTTGTTTGGCTTTTTCCTCGGGAAATAACTTCAATGCTTTTTCAGTCCCTGTCCAGGCATTTAAAAAGGTCTACACTCACCTTTTTGTCCCCTGTAGTTCCTCTGTGCAGCACTGTCATCCTCGTATTTACGAACGAGGGAGGTCAAGCGATTCACTTCCTCCAGCACCTACATGCCGGCTTCCATCAGGCTGACTTCCCAAACATCGGGCATGCCAAGGCAGGGCATGCAAAGGTAGATTTGGCATTGCAATTAATATAGTAGACATGGGGAGGCTCCACGAACAATGTCACGAGAAGCCACCGGAGCTGGGAGACAGAACCACCCTTGGTAAGTATGAAGATGCTTGGGCTGGAAGTAAAAGCTGTGGTAGACCTTCATGGAGGAGTTGCAGAGGACAAAGATGAGTATAGTCTTTTTTTTACTTTGCCTAGACAGTCTTTTAAATCAAAAGTTAAGGGGCCTGATTTACAAAAACTGCACCAGCATCAGTGTAATATATCGGATCAGGACAGGCGTGTGAGTGTGCACAGCAGACTAAAGCCATGGTCACTAACCTCATTTGCTGTCAGTGCACTTCCACAGCAAAGGAAATCCATCTTTACTATTGCACTATTGATTTATTTCTGTCAATGCTTATAAAGTAAAAAAGAAAATGTTGCCTTCTTTTTTCTTCACGCCAATATAATCTCAACACCAGCTTTTTATTTACTGTAGTTTACCTTTGAAAATATGTTCATACATTTATATTTAATTTTACCAAACTGTCACCATCTTGAGAACACCTCCAGACCTCATGTGTGTGACAGGAGACACACTGTTTGCAACATGATTTATTGTAAAGTAAAAATAACGAATGCATTTCTTCTGGAAGCATATTAAGAATTATCCCAGAGATGGGCTCCATCCTGCATAGACAAAGAAGACCTGACAAAAGTATATAGGTGATTCATATTCTGCACTCCCAATCCTTTTAGTGCCCAATGATGATCTGAGGATGGGAGCAAGGGCAGAAATTGTCCAAATACTTTTGCATGCTCTGTCTTAAACCAGATCTTCACCCTGAATAAGAGTCTATTATTATATGTTCCCACACCCTGTACATACAGATTGCCCACATTAAAAATCATCCTACCTGCATCTACTGCATTTTATGAGCATTTAAACCAGTAGTCCTCAAACTTCCTCCTCAAGGGCCAAGACAGGCCAGGTTTTGCAGCTCTCCACGCTACTCCACAGGTGAATTAACTGGTGCTCAGACAGAGCTATAGCCCTAATTATTACATCTGTGCATCAGCTTAGAGAGCTGCAAAACCTGGCCTGTCTCGGCCCTTGAGGAGGAAGTTTGAGGACTACTGATTTAAACATTCAAGATGGCGGCCCATGGTGTCTCAGGTTGCCTGCAAACAGGAAGTGTCTTCTGACTGTACTGCTCTGTATTGTGGGGTTGCTGTCCTTTTCCTGACCCCAGGTCTACTCTGTCTGTGCAAAGCACAGCTATAACCCACCCCCTGTACTTTTGCCCCGCTCTCCTCTCCTCAATATGTGATGCTTCTGAGGCAAGATGTCCGCGCCTAGAGTCCTGAACAAAGTTGCAGCCCAGTGGGGGAAAGAATGCTAAGTAAGTGACTAAAAACATAAAATGTATTCATTTTAGATGCTGGGGAATAGTTTTTAAAGGTTTGGGCTTTTCATTAAATGATGCTGAAGGTCCGGTAAGTGACTCTACACTCTACCTGGCAAGGTCTAAAAAGAATAAAATATTGCTGTAGTTCCCCCATAAAGCTTGATCTTTGTGGCTTTATAGAGGGGTCCCCAGCCTGTAGTTAGTCCGGAACCACATGTGGCTTGTGAATCCCTTCTTTGTGACTCGCAGGCTGTTGAGGTGGGGTGGTACCTAGCACCATAGGTATTGTCAGTGCCAGGCATTGGGTCACTGCAGAGTTGTGTAGATAGGGAAGTGTCCTGACTTACCTGCCTTGGTAGATTCTGTTGCCATATTTACCATGCATTGACAGGTAGGCTTTCAGGTACTTCACGTACCAGTTGTTTTCTGTTTTATAAGGGTATTATGGTTTCTACCCTCCACATCCGTCCAATGTTGCTCCTGACCATCTTTCATTGGCTCTCATGATGAGAAAGGTTGGGGACTCCTGCTCTATAGTACAGTTGATATAACAGGGCTCCTCAGCATCGACCTACTAAATAACATAAAAACAGGGTGCTTGGTAACACTCATTCGGACTGCACCTCTGTTAATGGAGCTCTATCCTGAAAACGGTTCCTCATACATATGCTAGGTAGCAAGAGGACGGCTTAATTATAAACTCTGTTTTAAAAAACCTGGTAAAGTGTGTTTGTTTTTTACTGAAAGCAAGAAAAGTATAGATCACATGTTTCCTGTGCTAGTCTTTGCTGGTCTTATCGCTATTGCAATTCTTCTGGTGTGTGTAGATGCTTTTACCCATCAAGTAGTGATTTAGACCAATATTATGGTGGCTTAATGCAGTGCAAACACCATTTTCCCCTCTGGCCCCACCTACCAGTCCTCCCCCGCTCCAGTACCTCTGAATAATAAAACTGAGAGTCAATCTTCCTGCAGATAAAACCACCACAAAGTTGCATTTTACCGTGTTATTTTAATTGGTATTAGTAGTAAATAATTTTTGATGAAAAAATCCCTCTTTTACTGCATGCTTATTGCCTCACCCACGTGCACCGACACCCTGGCTATGAAATGACCTGTATTTTTTTCCTATAGAATAGTGTTTCATTAAATTCATTAAATTCTTCTTCTTTTATTTTAATAGGTAGTTATTAGTATATATTAGATTATTATAGTGTCCCAGTGGATAAGTACAAAGTTATATATATAAATATATATATATATATATATATATATATATATATATATATACAGAAATAAAGGGTTTCCAGGAATGTGTCCTTTAATAGCAGCATCCTTTTAGACTCTCATCATTAGCGAGGATTACTCACTTACTGTTCAATAAATTGACATTCTACTCCTTTATATTATAGACATTTTATCCAAGAGGGTTTTTTTCCTAGTATTACTTTAAATCCCCCTGTTATACATTCAATATAGTTTACGCCTCCAATTAGTGCAAAAACACACCTTTATGTCGGTGTATCAAGAGAAATGTTTGTTCTGTGTTTGATGTCCATTACTGTGTATGTTAAACTGCACTACATGGACAACAGTATGTGAGTAGGGATGTGCACATTGATTTGAATGGAATTGTTCTGATTTGTCTAAAAATGCATGGTCAGATTTAGATGAATTAGATGAATCTAACATTTTTTTTCACTTATCAGTTTTTGTTTATTTTTTGCATTACTGCAGTACTCAGTATAGCCATCACATTTGGGTTTTTAAATACATGCACAGTAACTAATAGTCGAATTTCAGTTCTACTCTTATGGATTTGGAAAGCTGCTAAAGAGTTTAATTATGATATCAGGTTTCTGTGAGTGTCCAGATATTTAAATGGGTTGACGATATATATATATATATATATATATATATATATATATATATATATATATAGTGTGTATTATATACAAGTTCTATTATTTTTATGCTTTCTGTACTTATTTGTATGTGATGGTATAGTGCTATATTTAGAGTGCCAACATGTGACAGATGTGCTACACATTGATATACAGAATCTTACCTTTCCAAGCGTTCCTCCTGCTCCATGGATGAGGAAATATACTTCCTTATCTGCCTTTCCAGTGCCACCCTGCTGATGTGGGCCACAAATACTTGCTCGAACAGCTAGGATGGCACCCTCAAAACCTCCTTTCAAGCCCAGGTAACCCCCCCACCTCCCCACCCAGCCTCCTCCTATCAAGCACTCTCGCTCCCAGCATCTCCCACCCATTATGCTGATTATTATGCAGCATCACAGCTCCAGTGGCCATGTCCACTTGATTCAGAAGAGAAATCATAGGATAAAACTGTAAACCTTGATATCTTGGTCATTTCTACTTCAATTTAAAAACAGAAAACTGTTTAGAGCAGTGCCAAACTTAGCCCAATACAATGGTATAACAATTGCCTTCGCCTGAAATATTACTTTAAATATACATTTTTCTGAATAGATGTTTGACTGTGCTAATTGTACATGTACACTGTAAGTGTCGTATCTCTTGAATCTAATTAAATAAAATCTAATTTAAACCAAAGCACACACTAGTGTTGGTGGCCTGAATGAAAAGCCTGTTATCCTAATAACCTGATATAGGCTTTGTATACCATTTTCATGTGGACTCATCACGTGGCCTGATGTGAAAATAGCCTATTTTAATTGTATTCTATTATTCGCTGGCTTTCAATCAACCTCATTGATTTTATTTCATAATCTGAACTTTTTTCCCTATTTGACTAGCAAGTAATGACTTGCTGAAAGTACTTGAGAAGATAAAGCTGGTTCATTTAATTTACTTAGAGAAACATCTTCTATAATCTGAAGCTAATGTATTTAACATCATATTAGCTATTGACACATGCACACCCATACGCACACAAGGTAATATTGCTTCACAATCATTATAGGTTAGGAACAGAGCTGCCATTTTCCATTGGATTTAAATGACAGACAGAATATCTTGCATACTGTCATTATAGTCAGATTTAGAAAATGAGACATGTATCTTTTTATTATTGTTGAAAATGTGTGATGAATTAAAAATAATTTTACTAGGCACATCACACAAATTACAAAGATAATAAATCTGCATTAATAACGTTGCACTGGAAGCAAAATAATAGTCCTGCTGTAATTAGCTGTTGTATTGGGTGAACTAATGTATAAATATGTTGTCATTGGTCTGTGGGGGAAAAATATTTTAGTTGTGTGTTCTGGTCTCTGAACAACAACTAAAGCAGCCAATAGCCCCATAGTGCAAGGAAGACCACCAAATCCCCCAAAAACCTTCTGTGTATTAAAGTCAGAGGTCACGTTAGATAAGTGTTGTGTCAGGCTTTCAGATCCTCCACATGCTGGCTAAGCACCTGCGCTTGGCTTTGGCTGTGTTTCCCTGTACAGCCTATGCTTATCTCTAGAAATGCAGTCTCCATGGAATGCATTCTGTCTGTGACTGGCTGGTCATTGTAGGCCAGCATTTCCACAGGTACTCCAGAGGGTTGAAATCAGCTAACTGACTCTGGCTCCCATCTCTGATTGGCCGATGGCCACATAAAACCAGGCAGCTCCCTGCATGCATTGCCTGTGATAGCATTTCCTGCTTTGACTTCATGCTGTGTTTTGCTATATCTCTGTTACCGACCTCTGCTAGGTCCGACCACTCTTTGTCTGCTGCCTGGACCGACTTCTGCCTGCTTGACCTCCAGCTTGTCTACCTCTCTGGATACCACATACCACCGGACTTCCCATCTTCGATCTTTTGGCTTAACCCTTAACCATCCATCTGCTTTCCTCTGGGTGCAGATGTTCTAAGGACTGATACCCTGTGTATGACCGACTAGGCTGAGGAAGTGGTGGTGATTGAGGGTTGCTGACTGACCTGAAGGCGGGTGTCTCACTGGTCCTTATATATTGTATAGAGAGTAAGCCAAGAATGTCCTTTTAAAGAGAATTTCACTCGCCCAATTTTTATTGTCCAAAAGCATACTAATTTGGAATGCCTGCTGTGTGTAAGCCCATAGAAAGCCCATTTTCTCACCTTGATGGTGATCCTATGGCACATATGTGGGCTCTCATCCAATCAGTGTTCTATGTGTGGCCGGGGTAAAGTGGTCAACCAGTATATTTGGGGTTCTTCAGTGTGGTAATTCATGTCTGTCTTGCAGTCGCCACATCACTACATGATGGCACTGTTGGATGGCTAATGGATTGTGAAACTGCGCGTCTACCAAACTGTTGGCTATAACCTAACCACATAGGAGTACAGCTGAGTTGCCATTGCCATCGGCTGAGGTTGCTCATATTAATGAGCAACATAGAAAGCTGAATGGAAGGGGAGCATCATTATGCTGGGGCTGTCATATTTGTTGAGGGATCTCTGGAGAAGTCAGTTATATGGTGACCTGGGGTTTTCCACACATCGAGGCATCCTGAGGAAGACTACTAGCACAAAAATCTTGTAGACTCTAGGCTGGTGGTTGCTCCTTTGTAAGTCAGACCACCAACAAGATATATTGCAGTGGCTATGACTTTCCCAGATGGCAGTTCAAAAAAATATGCTCAAAGTCAGACTAAGGCCACATAGTACCAGATGAGCGGCAGGTGAATGTCAGGTGATTTATCAAGTCAAAAAACTCCGGGAGCCTGTGATACTGCCAGGTAGTGTCTCTTAACAGCGCTAGTGATGGGATGAGTGCCAGCACTGGGATGGGATGAGATGAGTTCCCTACAGAGTCAGATAAGACCGGGCGCTTAACCTGCACTGTGGCGCCTTATCAATTGGCTAGGATAGTTACAATTATTTAAGTTACTTTTCTATATATTTTTGGTGCATGTGTCCATGGGATACCTGGGCTGTTTGGATTGGTTTTGTATGTATTTTATGCATTTTTGTGTAGTGCCGCAAACTTGTGATTTGGGTCGTGAAAAACATGTCCCATGTTTTCCCAATGCAATTCCCTGTGTTTTTTTAATTTTGTTTTCCCATGCTCCCCCCCCCCCAAAAAAAAATGAGGGCTGCCAAAGGCTTTATGTGCCTGGAAGCCCCTTCTTACAGGCGCAGTGTATTTGTTAAATAAATGTTCATACTTTCCTGCACTCCCAGCTGGCAATAGGGGTTGCTAGCACATTGCCTTGTACAAGGCCAGGGCTATACTGACCCACCTGCTGGGAGGCAGTGTGGCCGTAGAGAGCATCTCAGGAGAGACGCTAATCTAACGCCCACACGAAAATTTTTAAATTCACTCCCCCTGTGCTCTATAGATAAGAAGAGAGGTCAGCACGTCATGTGATTTCCAAAAGTGCATTCATGCCAATAATAACCATTAATCAATTCCAAACATGTGAATTTAATATCAATAAGTCCATTAATTCATATGTTCAACTTTTCAATCTCTCCCCTTCATCATGGACAAAATATTCAAGAAGTGCTGATGCAAGGACCAAGGTTATATACATATCTCCACCAATAGAAAAACACAAAAATCCCACCTGAGGATGTCATTGGCTGTCTTTAGTACATGTATACATCCGTATAGCTACCTATCATGCATCCTATCAAATATATAAACCATCAGTAATAGCTAACAGTTCTCATCTCATACTCCACACACACCCACTTAGGCTGGTTTCACACCAGCTCGACTGCGCGGAGGCTTTCGCATTCACATCTGAAGTGCTGCCCATATTTATCTAGGGGCACTTTCATATATGATTTGGGCATTTGCAACGCAATCACTTGCAAGTGTTTGCAATTTCACTCCATTTGAGTGGAGAGTGCAAACACCCCGCATACGCTGACATTAGCGGAGGCATGGCCAAAAGCATAAGCACCCCGCAGGTAAGTGACCAAATCTCAGTCCACAATGATGGTCTTGGTCTGGGGTCAATTAAAAAAGTTCACAAAGCGATCTTTCCATTAAAAATGGATAAATCAAATTGTTAAATGAAATCTGCAAAGTGCAGAGTGGGCTCCATACCATTCCCATCATTTTTCATGGGACCTGGTATACCTGTACCAGTAATTAAACTGGCACTGTTCTGTGCAACGATGTACATCCAAAGATTAGTGCACAGTAATAAGAATAGATATGTGTTTAGATTTTCCCATGTTGTGAGATAGGTTCCAATTTTGTTGAATGGATCTCATGAGGAACTGGAGTCCTTAATTAAATGCAAGCTCAACTTAGGCTACGTTCACATCTGCCTGGATGCTTTTGTGTTAATAACTTGCAATAGGTGTTTGTGTTTTGCAGCCGAATATAAATGCATTTGACATTTTTTTTGCAAGTGTTTTATTTTTTGCCTTATTGTTAGGAAAAAACATAGCGTACCTCCTCTCCATGGCTACCAGCCAGCACACCAGTCGTATTGGTAATGGGGTGAGTATAATGCCAATTCTTCCGCTACCATATTGGCAGGTAACTTGTTGCACCTCTCACCCTTTGAAATAGACCACTTAGCAGTTCACAGGTGGAAGATTTAAAAAAGACACAAGTTCTTTAATGTTCTGTTTCAATCTTTTTATTGTCATTTTTTTGTATAAAAGATAAACAGTATGACATATTGCTCTTTTACAAATAAAGAGTTACATAATGCAGGTTGTCATTCTTTATACATTTGCTCATACAGACATGTCATTTTCAGCAAGTTACTAAGGCACATTTAGGGTATTTTGTGCTTCTAGAGTTTAGTTATGCGCCAACATGAGCAGCTTAAAATTGACATCTATTGACTGATCGCCAATCTTACTCAAACTGACGGGCAGGTAGATTATCTCCTCCCGCCCCAAACCCTCCACACCGCCACCCCTCTGGTATCAGGGGGGGGGGGTGAGGGGGGTCAAGGGGTCCGGGCAAGAGGGGGGGGGGAGGCGAACGACAGTAAGGGAGGAGGGAGACAGACGGGAGACATGAGGGAAAGAGGGGAAAGAAGAGAGGAAAAAAAAAAAAAGGCTATATATATATATATATATATATATATATATATCAATATATACAATTAAAGGGAAGGGTTTGCTGGCCATCTCTCACTGCAGCAGGGCCTCTCTCAGATCTGGAAATGAGTATTCCACCCAAGGGCTCCAAATCTTCATAAATTTCTCATGGGAGTCTTGCAGGATGCTGGTTAGTTTTTCATTAATAAAAATGCCATTCAGCCTCTCTTTTACCATCTGAAATGGGACATTTCCTTTTTTCCATGAGCTAGCGATAGCTAATTTTGCCGCCAGCATGACCTGGGTCAGCAAGGCATGCTGGGGCTTGGTAATACCTTCTGGCCTCACATGTAGCAAAGCAACCCAGGGGTCCCTTCGTAGATTATTGCGCAGGAGAGTATATAGCAGGCCAAAGACCCGAGACCAGAACCTCCTAACCTTCGGGCATTCCCACCAAATGTGGAGAACCGTCCCTTCTGCGGAACAGCCGCGGAAGCAGGTTGCCGGGTACCCTGGGACTGCTTTCGCCACGCGGGATGGAACCAGATACCATCTCGTGAGCATCTTATATGCCGTTTCCAACGTGGTGATGTTTATTGAACATTTGTTAATCCCTGCCCATATGTCCGTCCATTCTTTTCTATCTAGAACCAGGTTCAGATCTGTTTCCCATTTTATCATATATCCATGCTTTAGATTGGCCGGTAATGTCGTAAGATGGGCATATATCATAGAAATAAGGCCTGGTGTCGGTGCCCCCCGAAGGCACACCTTCTCTAAGGTCGTTTTATCCATCCCAGGGGTCTTGTTCTTTAGCAAGGGAGCTAACCAGTGGCGGATCTGGAGGTACCTGAAGCATTCGGCAGCTGGTGCATTTTCTTTTGACACTAATGTGGGCCAAGAAACTATTTCCTGCATATCTATTAGATGATGAACTTTATTAATACCTGTCCGCCTCCACCACACGAATGCCTCAGGATTCTCCATCCCTGGAGGGAACCAGGGATTTCTGAATAGACACATAGCTGGGAGATGTGGCGAAATTAGCTTCCCCGAGTATTTCACCCCGTCCCACACACGGAGGGAATGGTTTAGGACAGGACAAGTGATCCGGGGCCTATATTGTGGTGGGGTCCAAATCAGGCTACCTATGGGGATGGGGTCGCATGCCATGGCCTCTAAGGAGACCCAAAGGGGGGTTTCTACTTCGAGATGTAAGCTATGTAACTGCGCAATTTGCGTGGGCAAGTAGTATTTCTTCACGCACGGAACCCCCAGCCCTCCTTCCGTCCTGTGTCTAAACAGAGTGGTTTTAGCTACCCTTGGTCTGGTTCTTCCCCAGACAAATCTCATTATGCTATTCTGCATGCTTCTAATCTGGTGCGCAGGGATTTGAACAGGGAGCGTCCTAAAGTGATAGAGCATTTTGGGTAATAGGGTCATTTCTACCTATCCTATCCACAAAATCCCATGTCCCAGCCAAGAGTCAAGCATGGTTTTTAGCGATTGTGATAGTGAGGAGTGACCTTGACCCCCAGATATGATAGTGTCCCTGGGGCCCAACGGAAGGGAAAGTTGGATTGAAGCGATGTTAGTATCTGGGAAGGAATGTTTAACCCCAAGGATTTTTCTTTGTTAACTTTGAGGCCAGAGATTTGTGAGAAGGCATCTAGAAGGTGGAGGACATTGGGTAGCGAGATATGGGGTCGCAAGAGGACTAATTGGATGTCGTCCACGAAAAGGCATGCTTTATGGTGATATCCCGCTAACTCTATCCCCGTTATATCCGAGTGTGTCCTGATTGCAACTGCCAGCGGTTCCAGGGCCAAAACAAATAACACTGGAGAGAGAGGGCACCCTTGTCGCGTACCTCTGCTGATTGGGAATGGCTCTGAAAGGTATCCCCCGTATTGAACTCTTGCTGAAGGGGACGAGTATATGGACCGTATCCATGCTAAAAAATAGCTTCCAAATCCCCATTTCTGAAGAGACATATAATCCCACGATAGGGAATCAAAGGCCTTCTGCATGTCCAGCGACAAGAGAAGACTGTGGATGCCCCTCTGCTGGGCTAGTTTGATCAAATGAGTAACTCTACGAATATTATCTGAGGCTTGCCTATTAGGTACAAACCCCACTTTAGCCTTCCCGATCAGGGTGCCCAAAAATTCATTAATCCTAGAGACCAAAACTTTCCCCAGGATTTTAAGATCGACATTAAGCAGGGATATGGGCCTATAATTCTGTGGGCTCAGGTTTATGAATGCCTCCAAAGAGGTTTGGTTCAATGTGCTTCCCTCTTTAATGGAATTAAACATTCTAGCTAGGTGAGGGGCTAGTTCTGCAGTATATTTCTTATAATATAAGTTTGAGAAGCCATCGGGCCCCGGTGCCTTGGAGACCTTAAAGCTTTTGATCGCCCTTAAAACTTCGGGAACCGAGATTTCTGCTTCGAGGTTGGCTCTATGAGTTTCTGCCACCTCAGGGAGCGAGATCGAGTCTAGAAATTTGATAGCTCTTTCCCGAGGGAACGCATAGGGCGCCGCATAAAGCTTGCCCAACATTTTTTTTAAAATGTCAACAATTTTGATGGGGTTAGCAGTACTGGTCCCCTCTGCAGACCGTAGCGTGATTGGAGTCTGTTTCGGTCCTGAGTATTGGAGCTTGTTTGCTAAAGGGGTATCAGGTTTGTTGGCCCTTGCGTACATCTTCTGCCTACCCCATCTAAGCTTCTTCTCTGCTATCTCGTCTAGCGCTACGTTGAGTTGCATATTGACCTCATCTACCTTTTTCTTAAGTTCCCTTGAGGGGTTCGCTTTCCATGCAGTTTGTAGCTGTTCTAAATTGGTTGTTAGCTGGGTAATCTTTTCTGTTCTGCTCTTTTTGATAGAGGTAGCTAACGCAATAAGTTTTCCTCTCATCACTACCTTATGGGCCTCCCATACACTCGCCACCGTAGCTGAATTGGCATTTATTGCAAAGTAATTCCTAAGTGACTGGAGGATCTGGTCATGGGTCTCCTTGCGTGTAAGCAGGGAGTCATTTAGTCTCCACTTGAATGGTCTGGCAGTGGGGGGGGGGGGGTAGCCGCAAACCTCCTGAGTACTGGGGCATGGTCTGACCAAGGCGTGGCTAGAATTTGCCTTTTGCCAATCATGGGTATAACATTCTGGGGCACCATGATATGATCAATTCTGCAAAACGAATTATGGGGATTCGAGTAGAAGGTGTAATCCCGTGTTTTAGGGTTCAATTCACGTCACACATCTATCAGGGTCGCGTCCCGCAGCATGGCATTGATACGATTTGTAGGCTGCTGCATGGACGACGAGGAGGACCCGCTACCCTGCTGGGGTGACCTATCAAACTTAGGATCTAGTGCTACATTGGAGTCTCCGGCCATAATTAGTAGGCCTTTGCTATGTTCTTTAATTTTTTTCAAAAGGTGTGAGAAAAAATTAGCTTGATGGGCGCGTAATACGATACGAAGGTCATCTGTGTGTCATGTAAGCTGCCTATTACAATCAGGTACCGGCCAGTTGGGTCAGCTATTGTCTTCTCGCATTTAAATGGAATATTTCGCCGAAGTGCAATGGCCACACCCCTGGTTTTCTCTGTATAACAAGCTAGAAAGAATGTGGGGTATTGTGGATGTAGGTATTTTGGGGAGCTTGTGGTGGAAAATCTCGTCTCCTGGAGGCACAGTATGTCAGCTTGCATCTGCCTGTAATAGTGGAACGCTTTAGTCCGTTTGTGCGGGGAGTTAAAACCCTGCACATTATGCAAAAACAATTTAAAGTTAAGACCAGCACTGCTTGATGATCTTTGGGATTGGCTCATGATGGCAGTTTCACTAAAAAAAAACAGGCTGGGCCGAGCGTTAAGAAGAGTGGGAAGAAGCTATCTAAGAGAAAAGAAGAAGAGGGCGAGAGAGAGAAAGAGAAAAAAGAAGAAAAAAAAAGGGGGGGAGGGGAAGAGGGTAGGGTGCTTGAATTCAGGGAGAGATTAGGGATTGGCAAGTGCGCGTAGGGTAGAAGGGGTGGCAGTGGATGCTGCAGGTATCAAGTAATAGAGTGCCCCAGGTATACCCCGAGTAGTACGGGGGCCGCCGGGGCCGCGGTTTCAGGTGGTGTCTCAAGACAGGGGAACAAAGGGGAAGGGGGGTTGGTGACTCGAGCGAGTCAGTGGTTGCCTTCCGGGGGTATCCCACAACCGGAAGTTTTCTGGGTACCTGGAGGGGGGTCGCCTCTGGGCGGGGAATCGCCTGCGATTGTAGAGTTGTCTGCAGCGGCTCGGGGTCAGCATAGTGCACAGTAAAATATGGGGGAGGAGAGGGGGCTCAAGCCTAGACAGACTGCATTCGGGTCAGAGCTTCATGCTTATATTTGTTTGGAACATCAAGCCGTTCCGTGTTGCAAAACATCTACCTTAACTCAAACTAAGGTTTGCACACTTTTATCCTTCTCACTTTTTCAGAAAATTCCGAGACTGGTGCCAGACCAGCCCAACGCCAGCACCCCACCAGGGATCATCTACAAATGTTATACATATCCAGTATGCTTAACACCCAAAAATAAATCCACCCCCGTCGGGAGCCGCCATTACGATCCGCGAGTGTCACCCTCCACATGGTCAGCCTCTCAACGTGGTGTAAAGTCATGAAACATTTAAAACAGTTACAACGAACTATTTAACATTAAGGTAGGTCATTCTGGGGAAGCGTTGTACCTATATGGTATGCTTAACCTCAAAAGTTAAATCCACCCGCGTCGGGAGGCCGCCATTACGGTCCGCGAATGTCACATTCCACATGGCCAGCCTCCCGATGCGGTGTAAACTCACGGAACAGTTAAAACATTTAAACTGACTATTTAACAATAAGTTAAGTCACTCTAGGGAAGCGTTATACCTATCTGGCTTGTTTAACCTCAAAAAAATAAGTTCACTCCCGTCGGGAGGCCGCCATTACGGTTTGCGAATGTCACATTCCACATGGTCAGCCTCTCGACGTGGCGTAAAGTCATGGAACATTGAAAAGCGCCTGCGCAGGCCAACCATACAACAATTTAAAATGCAAAAGAAACAGCAACTTCCCAATGGCAATAAGTAATTATGCATCAAAAAACAGAAGCAAAACGCTTAACAACAGATTTGCCAGTGGTGGGAACGCCCACCCCCCGCTAACCCAAGGGGGAGGAGGATAACCTCTCCCCCCCAGCAGCAGGTGAGCGCCCCCAACCCAACCAGGCCAATTACCTCTATACAGTCCACCGAGGGTCCCAACAGCACCTATAGGAAAGAGAGGAAAAAGAAAAAATTATGAGATCCCTCGGGGGGGGGGGGGGGAAGGGCCAAAAGAACTAGGAAAAAGTCCCGGGATGTCACACATGGTCATCGTATGACCGGGTTCTTCTAACACTGTTCGTAGGTTGTTCAGTCCCCATCCTGAGTCAGCCGTTGTCAGGGAGGCGGGTTGTTGCTGCTCAAGATGAGGTCGATGTCGGAAAGGGATGCCGGCTGCTGGTCCACTGGTCTCTCCGTGTAGCCCACGTGCGTTGCTCCTGGGGCGGCCTTGGTGTAGACAGTGACTCAGTTGCTGTGGTCAAGCCCAAGCGTTCCAACAAATCAGAGGCCTCCTCCGGGGTTGTAATCGCATACGAGCGGCCCATGTATGTAAAGGATAGTCTAAACGGGAATCCCCATTTGTAGGCTATCTGGTGCGACTTGAGGACTAAGAGGTGCGGCTTCAACAGGCGGTGTTTCTGTAGCGTCACTGGAGCTAGATCCGAGTAAATCTGGTACTGATGAGTTTGGAAGACCAAGTTGTTGCGGGTTCTGGCGGCCTGAGCGATCACTTCCTTGGTATTATAGAAAGTGAACTTCCCTGGGCTGGCCATCTGTTCTAGGGGGACCCAGGGCGCAATGGACCCTGTCCATTTCCAGTCGTTCAATCGGGATCGCTGGGACCAATTCTTGAATTAGGGCCGTGATAGTAGATTTGAGGTCAATGATAGATTCCGGCAGCCCCCTGAAGCGCAGATTGCTGCGCCGGGATCTGTTCTCCAAGTCCATCTTTTGGAGGGCCGAGGACAGCTCGGTCCTGTTGTTTTGGATTTCCGCGTCATGCTCCTCCAGGACAGAGGTAGTGTTGGTCATTTGGTGTTCCAGCTTCGATGTACGGGACCTCAGATCTCTAAGCTCAGCTTTAAATGTAGCGGAGAGCTTCTCAGTGGCCGTTTCCAGCTCCTGCTGCAGGACAAGTTTAAATCTTTCCAACAGCTCAGCATCTCTTATGCCTGGGTTAGCCGGCGGTGATGATGGGGGCTCCATCCGGGATCCCGACCGCGACTCTGCTTGTGACTCTATCAATTCCGGCGAGGGTATTGGAGATGGGGACAGCTGTGGTCTGGGTATGGATCCTGAGGAAGCTGCCATCTTAGCGCTCGCTGTGCGTGTGGGGGACCTCGGGGTCTGCGCCAACTTGCCACGATCCTTGCGCCCCATTCGCTGCTCAGGCCTGCGTAGTAAGCTTATAGTGAGCAGTGGCCCCTGGAGTTCAGATATGATTGTTTAGAACAGGGTAGCTGCTATGCAGAGGCTGCCGTCGCAGGTTTGGATTCAGAGGAGGGCCCCAGGTGGGGAAATTGTGGCTCCTAATGCTTGATCTGTTTCCCTGACGTCCGTTCTCCTGGTGTTCCCGGTTTCTCCCAGGGTTAAATGCTCCCGGGACACTGTCCCACAGGTCACAGGGGCTGGTAATACACTGCGCTGGCCGGATTGCTGGGGGCTGCACTGTTAACTTGGGGTGGCCGCCATCTTGGATTCTGCTGGGAGGGGGTCCTGGGCAGATACACCGTGCGTCTGGCTTCTATCACTCCCCTCTGATGTGCCCCGTGTCCCTGGGGACCCAACTGACCTGCGCCTGGGTCCGGAAGCGTGCTGTGATGACTGGCTGAGGAGTTATGCTGGCAGGCTGGTGAGCTGCGCTGCTTTCACTGAGGTGCGGCCGCCATCTTGGATCCGGCGGCCGCGCTGACACTCTCCTCTGCTGCGGGAGGTCGGCTCTCCCCTCTCTCCCGTTCTTCTCCCCGCAGTCTCGGGGGGTTCCCCGACCCCCAGGGCAAAAAAACGCTGCTGTGGTGGCCGTTAAAATGGCAGTAATCCCCGCCCAGTGAGGAGCCGATCTAAGCAGCAGCCTTCTCCATCGGCTGCTCACGAGCGCCCCCCCCCCCAAGTTCTTTAATGTTCTAACATTAAACTCTACTAACCTCTGACATCTTAATCCAGCACCGGGATGTCCTCTCCTGTTGTCTGGTGTTTGGATGGAGGTTAAGGGCCCCTCTTCATTGCAGGCTGTTATATCACCAGGTTGCAAGCATTTCCCTTCAATAGGAGGGGTATTTATACCCCAGGGTATAGCTTTTTCTTGGATTATCCTCCTGCCCCTAGCTGTACAATGACACTAGGGGAAATCCCTGGGAACCCTTGGCCTCCTTCCATCTAAATGCTGACAGAGCAGTCATTTTTGTTGACAGAAGAGAGGCTGTTGGAGGACCCCAGAGCTGCCGGACAGAGGTAAGATGCCAGCTGGTGCTGGATAAAGACGACTGAGGTGAGTAGGGTTTAATGTTAGCATATCAAAGGACCTGTGTGGTGTCTTTATTTTACCTTTTCTACTCTGAACTGGTAATGGGATGAAGGGACCCCTATCCTTGTTCAAAAGATAGGATGGAGGCATGAGTTCTGCTGGCATGGCAGCGGGTGACTTGCCATCAGCCCCACCCCCATTATCTGCAACTTCAACGGCCGAGGGGATATGAAGCATCGGATCCACACAGGGGCATAGGGGCTGTTGTTCTGGCAATGCTGGAGTCCGGCCCGGGGCCCTCTGAGCCATGGGGATCCCATCCTCTATGTCTGGTGTGTTGACTGGTAGCCTTGGTCGGGGTGAACTCACATCATTTCTTTAAAAAAAAAAAAAAAACACACAATGCAGACGCTAATTTTTTTTTGGTACCGCAGCCGTCAGCCACAAGCACATGCGGTGCTGGACAGGTGTGAACAGGTCCTGAAGTGTTTTTTTGTGTGAGTGCCCCAAGATCAAGTTGGTTTTGTGAATATTAGATCTGACTAGATCCAGTCTGGCATACCCCGGCCCAGCTGGCCCAAAATATGTTAAAGCTTCTGCTTACCTAAATACAAAAACATAGCTATACCACTTGTGTTAGAAACCAGGAATTTGGGACTCGATAGTGCAGTTCAGCTGCCAAACCAAATTGTCCTAAAGGGATCCTGAATCTATCCATTCCCTACGCCTAATATTTACTGGTAAGGAAAGTATTGGAATGAAAAAGAAATCAATTTACAATAGCATGTTCGCAATACATACCTAGTAAAAAATAGCAATGTACAGTATACAGGCATGTAAAAACCAACATAATAACAATAGTTGGCAATGCACGTCACGCACCTTGTGAAAACGCCGCCCTGCTAGATCTGTTTTTATATGTGGATAGCATAATTCAAAATCTTTGCTGGCTTAAAGAAAATGTTATTGACATTGTTTTTTAAAGCAAAAATCCGCCATCTTTCACGCTATAATTCCATCATCGTCTACATTTCTAAAGATAAAGAGCTTGAATGGACCTTTTCAGCCAACATGTATTTATTCTTGTCAGCTACATCTCTGATGGATAACACATAGAGGAAACCGGGACAAGATTCACCTAAGGTGTCAGTCACAGGCTTGATTTAAATAACTGGCGCTATAACCTAGTCTAATCACTAAGATGCACAGCAGCAACATCTGTTCGATTATTGCATTAGAAAAAGCTGTAGTCGCATTTATTACGTCGGGACTACAATGTTGCAGGCACCATTGAGAGTAATCAGCTGTATTAACAGCTTTGCCATTACTGCGGCATTGCTGGCGCTTTGTGCTTAACGTTAAATATGTTTACTGGAATTGGTTGCTATGGTAACTCGGCCTTTCTTCATAAAGGGAAAGTTAGCAGGGGATTGACATCAGAGGACACGTTTGACTCATGCCATGGTATTTACATCTCTGAAGTTCACTTAAAATTAGCTGAGTTTTGAGCACAACACAGAAGCCAGAAACTTTGTATAGCTCAACGCGTGTACTTTATTAATGTACGAAAAAACATATTAGACAAACAATGGGAAATGCAAGGCAGACAGATGGAAAGACACAAAGTAAACATAGCTGTAGTTGTATTTATTGTATATTGTTTAATTTAAGAACATTGCTTTCTCCAGTCTTCCAATATTTTAATTATAATATATTATTTCCCATGTATATCTTATATAGCATTTAAAGAGGAACCATATTCATAAATGACCAGATTCCCTTTTTAATATGCAGCTGCAGGGCAGCTCAGATGGGGTGGCTATTTCTCTAGTTAAGCGGTGTTGGTGCAAAGCAAGGGAGCCCAACCCGTGGCTGCATATTTAGTTTAATCTCTTTTTATTGAAATTTGATTCTAAGCATTCATCGCAAGCCTTCAGTAAAGTTTTCGTCCGTTCGTATGCCAACGAGAGTCATATTCTTAGTATACAGTGCGTCCTGCTACAAATATAATACTTACAATCGGGTAATTCTCCGCCAGATGGCGCTGGACTGCAGAGACATCGAAAATAGGCTCCTCCCGGCCCCTTAAATACCCGGGACCTCCCACAAATCCCCAGAATTTCTCTGCAGTCTGGCTGCGAAGGACGATAAATTGGCTCTCTACTCGCAGGTGAGCGGGGCTATTAGCCTGCGGCCCTGTAGGACTATTCCCACCCGTTCCACTAGTGTTATGCCTCCCAGCCTTGGCTGCGCTGGTCGGGTGAAGGTAGGCAGCACCGCTGTTAGGTGCTTAGGAGTGCTGCTCCACCGCAATCCCCCACATAAGGGTAGGTGGTTCAGGCTTATGGTGAGCCTATATGGGATGCCCCTCCCGCACTATTGCCCCTTGCCCCTGCCTATCGGTGAGCCCTATTTAAGTGGCCGCCGTCCTCCCTCATCCTCCTTGTAGTCTTCGGGGGAAAAGAGGGGGGGGTGTATGTGTATAGATATGTATGTTATGCATTCTGTGTTTTACACTCTCTTTTCACATGCCTTTTATTCGTGTGTCAGCTGTCGCGCTGACTTGTCTTTACTGCTTTTTTTAATTTGCCGCCGCCGCCGTGCGCTGACTTCGTTCCGCGCTTTGCGGCGGCATTACCTCGGGCGCTGGTGCGCCATCATTGGCTGCTTGCCGTTCTGGCTTCGCGCTCTTCGGGGGGGGTCCCGTCTTTGACGCGTTCCGCGTCATCGCTGTTACTGGCCCGCCCCTCGAGTTATACCGATGCCATTTTTCCTACTTGGTTGGCCTATGCGCGACGGACTCCTACCTACCGCGGCCCGTAAGTGCCCTCGCGGGCGGCTTTATCTCCTTCACTTTTGTTACGATGTACTTAAGGTCTTGTCTGCTTATGTCTTTCAGGCGGGACGAACCCTTCTTGACCTCTCCCGGCCCTGTTTTAGTATATTACTTGTAGGCCTTGTAAAAATTATACTCCCACTTTCCTAGCGGGTTATTGGGGCATCCAGGGTTGCTACATAGCGTTATTCCCTATCTGCGTATAGCGCCGTTATAATCACCATATGGAGGCATCCCAGGATAATGTGACCGGGGTCCCTTCGGGACAAGACCGGCTGTGTGTAGCGTATGGGCAGCCTCATGCTGACGCTGACAAGGCGCAGGTCTGTGTACCCTGTGCTGAGCAGGTGCTTGCATTGCAATCTGGCCTGCTAGTGGCTGCACCTCGTTTCACTTCGCCTACTCCCCCAAGCTTAAACCTCACTCCTACTGAGTTACATACTAGTAGGGATTCTCAGCCTGATGTGTCTTCTAGACTGGCTACTGTTGAACAGATTATTGCGAAGTCCTTAGCGCTTGAGGCCCCTGCTAAGAAGCGCCTAATATTACTGTTTTCCCTATGGGAACTGAGGAGTTTTGGAATCTGTGTGGCTATACCCCGTCTGATGAAGGGGAGCTCTTTTCTGATTCAGGCTCATCTGATGAGAGACCGAGGGGTCATGACGATTCTGGCTCTGACCCCTGGGCCCTGGATGACACTGACAGATTATTGACCCAGATTTTTGAGGTTCTGTCTATCTCTCCCCCTGTTGAGGCTCCCAGGCAAAGAGGGGAGCTTTTCCATACAGTAAAATCACGTTTGGAGTTTCCAGAGCAGGCACATTTCCATAACCTTGTGCTCAAGGAATGGGAGCGCCCCAGTAAACTTCCCGGGGTTCCAAAGTGTTGGGATAGGAAGTATCCCTTTCCTGCTGAGGTGGTTAAATGTTGGTCATCCCCCCCCCCCCCGAGGTGGATGCCCCGATCCTAGGGCTATCTAACTCCTCTGTCATGTATTCCCCTGATTCTACTACCCTGTGGGATGCTGAAGACCGGAGCATTGATCAGTTGGCATCCCACGCCTTTGCATGTGCGGGGACGGCGCTGCGCCCGGTCTGTGCCTCTGCCATTACTGCTGTGGCCACTAGAACCCTTATCAGAAATATGCTTGATAGTGCCCCTGATGATTTGCCTTGTGAGGTGTTTAATGCAATCTCCAGTTGTGATGTTTTTGTAAATTTTGTCCTCTCAGCATTGGATGACACCATCAGAATGTGTGCCAGAACTTCTGCCCTCGTGGTGGCTATACGGCGCTCGGTTTGGCTGCGCCAGTGGGCTGCTGACAACGCTGCCAAGAAGGCCCTCACTGGGTTTCCCTTTAAAGGACTGCGCCTTTTTGGGGACCGCCTGGACCTTTTTGCTAAGGGAGGCAGGTTACCCCAGCGTAGGCGGCAATCTCGGCCCTTTCGGGGTCAGGGTTCCTTCTCCTCCCCTTACCGTGGTGCAAGACAGGGAAAGGGGGTTTCTTTCCGTGGGGCCCGGGGAGATTTCTGGGGTAGAGGCAGAGGACGTGGACGTCCTGGCTCCTCCTGGGGTACCAAAGCTAAATCCTCTCCCAAGCCCCCTCAGGCATGATGGGGCGCCCTCACCCATCCGGGTGGGGGTACGGCTGCAGCACTTCGCTCACGTCTGGAGGCTTCATGTCTCAGACCGGTGGATTCAGGAGGTAGTGTCACAGTGTAGGTTACAAGTTGGAGTTTGCTGCCGATCCCCCTCCAAGATTCATCAGATCCCGGATTCCTCAGGACCCTGTGTCAGCTCAGGAACTAGTGCAAGCAGTGCAAGGCCTCCTGGAGCTGGGGGTCATCTGGCAGGTCACCTTAAGAGAAAAAGGCAAGGGCTTTTATTCCAACCTATTCACAGTACCCAAAAAGGATGGTTTTGTCAGGCCCATCCTGGACTTAAAGATTCTCAACAAGTTTGTCAGGGGCAGGCACTGTTGTATGGAGACTCTGCGCCATCTGTTCCATCAGTTCCCTGCGCCAAGGGGATTTCATGACTTCTGTGGACATCAAAGATGCTTACCTTCATATTCCTGTGTTCCCAGGTCATCAAAGGTTCCTCAGGTTCGCTCTGATGGATCAACACTACCAATTTGTGGCCTTGCCCTTCGGCCTCACTTCAGCTCCCAGGGTGTTCACCAAGGTGCTGGCTGGCGTGATGTCTCTGCTCAGATGTCAGGGCGTCCAAGTGCTTCCCTATCTGGACGACATCCTCATCACTTCCCAGTCTCTACATCAGGCAGAGTTGGATACTCAGCTGGTGGTGTCCACTCTGGAGTCATTTGGATGGGTGATCAACCACCCCAAGTCCTCACTGTCCCCTTCCTTGGTAACTCCATTCCTAGGAATGAATCTGGATACAGTTCAGGCAAGGATCTTCCTTCCTCAGCAGAAGGTGGACAGTCTGATTGCACAGGCTCAGTCCCTCCTAGCTTGTCCCCATCCCTCCATCAGGCAGGGGATGCAGCTGGTGAGCCTGATGGTGGCGTGCTTCGAAGCGGTCCCTTATGCTCAGTTCCACTTGAGGCCTCTGCAACTTCACCTATTGTCAGTATGGGACAAGGACCCAGCATCCCTGGACAGGGTCTGTGTGCTCTCACCCCTGGTCAGGAGGTCCCTCTTGTGGTGGATGGACTCAAGGAACCTGTTGGGGGGGCAGATCCTTTCTTGCCCCTTCCTGGGAGACAGTCACCACGGATGCCAGTCTGTCAGGTTGGGGGGGTTTCTGGAAGTCCCTGCGGTTCCAGGGGAGGTGGGGCCCTCAGGAGGCCCACACACCTATCAATGTCTTGGAGCTGCGGGCGATCAGGCTAGTTCTGGCTCGCTTGACTACTCATCTTCGGGGCCTGCCTGTTCAGGTGCGCTCGGACAACCAGACGGCAGTTGCCTACATCAATCATCAGGGAGGGACCCGGAGCAAGGGGGCCCTCCAGGAAGCTTCTCTGATCTTGACTTGGGCGGAGGCCAATGTCCCCTGCATTTCAGCTGTGTACATCCCGGGGGTGGAAAATCGCCTGGCGGACTCTCTGAGCAGGGGGACCGCTCGCCAGGGAGAATGGTCCCTATGCAGCAGGATGTTTCAATCTCTGTGCCACCGTTAGGGCCAACCAGATGTGGATCTGTTTGCGTCCCGCCACAATCACAAGCTCCCAGCTTTTGTCTCTCTGTCCAGGAATCCTCTGGCCCTGACCTCGGATGCGCTAGCAATGTCATGGAAGGACTTTCAGTTCCTGTATGTCTTCCCTCCAATTCCCCTGCTGGGCAGGGTTCTGCACAAGATTGCTCTGGAAGGGGTGCCAGCAATTCTGGTGGTCCCCAGGTGGCCAAGAAGAGTGTGGTTCACAGACGTGGTACGGCTGGCAGTAGATCAGTACGCTCTGCCCTTGGTGCCAGATCTGCTCACTCAGGGCTCGCTACGCCATCCCAATTTACAAACTCTGGCTTTGACGGCTTGGCTGCTGAAACCTCCATCTTGATGGAGAAGGGGCTGTCTTCCTTGGTTGTGGATACTTTGATTAAAGCTAGGAAGAAGTCTTTTTCTTCCATTTATTACAGGATTTGGCGTGCCTACATTGACTGGTGTGAGTCTAAGTCTCTTCCCTGTCGTGTGTTCTCTATTCCCAGGATTCTGGAGTTCCTGCAGCATGGGTTGGAGATGGGGCTCCAACTCAGTACTCTGAAGGGTCAGGTTTCTGCCCTGGCTATTTTCTTCCAGAAGTCCTTTGCTCAGCACCCTCTGATCAGGACTTTTTTCCAGGGGATCACTCATGTGCGTCCCCCACGTAAACCTATGGTGCCTGTTTGGGATCTGAACTTGGTTCTGTCAGCCATGCAGGGTGCTCCCTTTGAACCTGTGCAGGATGCTGCCTTGGCCATTCTTACGCTCAAGGTTGTGTTTCTGGTGGCTTTTACTTCTGTCAGGCGTGTGTCTGAGTTGGCGGCGCTGTCCATTCAGCCCCCCTACTATGAGAGACAGCAGGACAAGGTGGTGCTTCGTTTCAAACCTGACTTTCTGCCTAAGGTAGTGTCTGCCTTTCATTTGAATCAGGATATTGTTCTTCCTTCTTTGTGCCCTAATCCTAGCAATGCTAAGGAGAGAATTTTGCACTCTTTGGATGTGGTTAGGTGTCTGAAGTACTATCTGGTGGCTACTGTACCTTTCAGGAAAACTGATGCTCTTTTTGTGGTCCCTTCTGGTCATAGGAAGGGTTTGGCTCCTGCCAAGTCTACTATCAGCAAGTGGATTCATCAAGGGGAAGAATCCTCCCTTCCACCTTACTGCTCATTCCACTCGTGCTATTGGTGCCGCTTGGGCTTTTCAGCACCAGGCCTCTGTTGAACAAGTTTGCAAGGCCGCTACTTGGTCTTCTGTTCATACCTTTTCAAAGTTTTACAAGGTTGATGTTAGGGCCTCAGCTGATGCTGTTTTTGGCCGAAAGGTTCTGCAGGCGGCAGTGGTTTAAACTGCCTGCTGCTGTCTTTCTTCTTGGGGATCCCACCCTACTTTATGGACACTGCTATTGGATGTCCCACGTATAAGTATTATATTTGGAGCAGGACGTACTGTATACTAAGAATAATACAATTCTGTGATTACTCACCTGTAGAATTGGTATTGTCAGGTCCCGGAGACACCCACCTTCCAATAAACCAGCAACCCCCAATCTCCGCTGCTTTCTTCACCTATAGTAAGCCCCCGTTTGCCGGGACGCTAGACATGCCTCACCGGACACGGTTGCCCCCAGGTCTTATTAGCACAAAGGATGCTGATTTATGCAGGGGAAGGCAGATGAATCCAAGGACTAGACTGAGTAGCGATAAACGGACAGGGGTCATACACGGGTGGTCAATCCGAGGAGGCACGGTACAGAAGGGTTAGACGGAAGAATGGTCAGGGGCAAGCCAAGGGTCACAACGGGAGGTCAGAAGTTCGCGGTACAAAGGAGCAGGCAGAATCGTAGTCAAGGGGCAAGCAAGGTCGGTCCAGGCGGCAATCAGGGATGGTCAAAACAAGGCAAAATCACAAGGAGAAGAGCTATCCAAATCACACCCAGTAGCACGCTATAACGGGCAACGATCAACTGCAGGGTATACACCTATATAGGATGAGGGCTGACTGGATTGGCTGAGGGGAGGAGTGCACGGATTGGAGTAACTGGGATCTCTGGGCTGATAGCCCAGTTTGAATAGGGAGGCGGACTGTGTGATAGGGCACAAGCTTTTGAATAGTAAGGGCTCATTGGCCCAACTACATGTAGGGAGGCGGACTGTGTTTGGGCACATGCCCTTACTGACCAGGGCTCATTGGCCCAATACAATCACCTCCGGCGGGCGCGCAGTGCGCAGCGCCGCCGGAGGGCATAGAACGAGGTTAGGCGCGTGCGCGCGCGCGTGTGAGGACGCGCGCCGGGAGCGCGCCGCACAGAGAGCGGCGCGGTCGCTCCCGACGCTGCAGGGCCGGAAGCCGCCCGAGCGGCTGCTCATGACAGCCGAGCGGCGGGCGGGCAGGAGCGACGCCGACCCGCCGCCGGCTGCAACAGACGTGCAGCCCGCCGAGAGGAGTCGGCGGGGGAACGAAGGTCAGGTAAGGAGGTGGCCGTGACACTACCCCCCCCTTCACGAGGGGCCTCTGGACCCTTATCAGGCTTATCCGGATTCTCACGGTGAAACCTATTAATAAGGGTTTTGGCATGGACATCCTTGGCCGGTACCCAACACCTTTCCTCTGGACCAAAACCCTTCCAATCTATTAAATACTGTAAAGAGTTTTGAAACACCCGAGCGTCGAGTATTCTATTAATCTCATATTCAGGCTCATCCTCCACTATGATTGGGGAAGGAGACGACACCTGAATATTTTTGGCAGATTTTAACAAAGAAACATGAAAGGACGACGGAATTCTCATGGATGAAGGTAACTTGACCTTAAAGGTAACGTCGCTTAGTTTATCAATAATAGGAAACGGACCGATAAATTTAGGCCCTAGCTTAGACGAGGGTTGCCGAAGGGCAATATTTCTAGTAGAGACCCAGACCAAATCACCCACCTGAAATGGTGGTTCTAGCGACCTATGACGGTCCGCAAAGATTTTATGAGTTCTAGAGGCTTTCTTTAAGTTAGTCTGTATCTCAGCCCACACTTTAGTCCTTTCTCGTAGCCATTCCTCCAAGGCCGGCAAGTTGGAGGAAGGACCAGAAAAGGATGATGCCTTAGGATTTCTACCGTAGTTACAAAAGAAAGGCGAAAACCTAGTAGATTCGCTCGGCGCATTATTAAAGGCGAATTCTGCAAATTCGATGAATTCCGCCCATTGTTCCTGGCGATCGGAGACGAAACAGCGTAAATATTGTTCTAAACATTGATTTACCCGTTCAGTCTGTCCGTTAGACTGAGGGTGATAGGCGGTAGAGAGCGACACTTTAATACCTAAACGATTGCAGAAAGCTTTCCAAAAACGGGATACAAACTGAACTCCTCGATCTGAAACAATATTCTGCGGTAAACCATGGAGGCGAAAAACATGCTTAATGAATAGCTGTACTAAATCCGGTGCCGACGGAAGTTTTATCAATGGAATGAAGTGTGCCATTTTACTGAAGCGGTCCACCACCACCCAAATTACAGAATTCCCCTGTGATGGAGGAAGATCAACAATAAAATCCATGGATATGTGCGACCATGGTTGAGCGGGGACTTCTAAGGGAACTAATAATCCCGCAGGAGACCCATGAGTGGCCTTACTTCGAGCACATACCGGACATGCTTCGACAAAGGCGGAAGTATCGCGTCGGATGGTGGGCCACCAGACATGACGTTTGGCGATGGCCAAGGTCTTCCGAACGCCTAAGTGACCGGCCGACTTGGCATCATGTAGTTCCTGTAAAACGGCCAGACGCAAATGAGGTGGAACAAATAAACAATCAGAGGGTTTACCAGGAGGGGAATCAACCTGAAATGGCACAAGCGAGCTAGACAGGTCAGGGAGGAGAGTAGCCACAACACAACCTAAAGGCAAAATCGATTCTGGAGGACCGTTCTGGTCCTTACAATCCCCGAAATTACGGGATAGGGCATCTGCTTTGGCATTCTTCTTCCCCGGCTTATAGGTGATAATAAAATTAAATCGAGAAAAGAAGAGTGCCCAGCGCGCCTGACGGGAGTTGAGTCTCTTGGCAGACTCTAAGTACTCCAGATTCTTGTGATCAGTATACACAGTGATGGGGTGTAGGGAACCTTCTAGCCAGTGACGCCATTCTTCAAAGGCCAGTTTAATACCCAATAGTTCCCTATTCCCAACATCGTAATTGCGTTCAGCAGGTAAAAACTTCCGAGAGAAGAACGCACAAGGATGTAGTTTCTCAGGATTGCCCGCATACTGAGAAAGAACAGCTCCTACTCCCAGTTCCGAGGCGTCAACCTCCAATAGAAATGGAAGCCGGGTGTCGGGATGTATCAAAATGGGAGCGGAGGTGAAAGTCTCTTTTAACACTTGAAAGGCGTCTTTAGCTGAGGGAGGCCACTCCTCAACAAAAGCGCCCTTACGAGTGAGATCTGTTAAAGGACTCACTATGGACGAGAAACCCTTTATAAACTGCCTGTAAAAATTCGCAAATCCTAAAAATCTCTGAAGCGCCTTTAGGGTTCTGGGTTGTTCCCACTCCAAAATAGCAGAAACCTTGGAAGGATCCATCACCAATCCCCGTTTGGAGATTATAAATCCTAGGAACGGAATTTCAGACACTTCAAAAACACATTTGGAGATTTTAGCATACAGACGATTTTCCCGCAATCTCTGCAACACCGCTTTGACATGTTGACGGTGCTCCACCAGGGAGCGGGAAAAAATCAGTATGTCGTCCAAATAGACCACGAGAAACTGACCCAAAAAATCACGAAATATGTCATTGACAAAATCTTGAAACACTGCAGGAGCATTGCATAACCCGAATGGCATCACTAAGTATTCATAATGCCCATCTTTTACATTGAAAGCCGTTTTCCATTCATCCCCCTGCCGTATGCGAATAAGGTTATATGCCCCTCGAAGGTCTAACTTGGAGAAGACCTGGGCCCCAGAGACCTGATTAAAAAGGTCATTGATTAATGGTAGGGGATATCTATTTTTTACAGTAATCTTATTTAACCCTCGATAGTCTATACAGGGGCGTAAGCCGCCGTCCTTCTTCTCGACGAAGAAGAACCCAGCACCGGCAGGGGAGGTGGAAGGACGGATAAATCCTTTCTGGAGATTTTCGGTGATATAATCTTTCATGGCCTGCTCTTCAGATCTAGTGAGATTATATAGTTTCCCCCTAGGGGGCATAGTACCTGGGAGTAACTCAATAGGACAGTCGTAGGCCCTATGGGGTGGAAGAATGTCGGCGGATTTCTCCGAAAATACGTCTGCCCAATCTGCATAGACTGGAGGTAAACCATCCAGGACGATAGGGGTGGTTCTAAGGGATATGGAGAAACATCGACTTTGACATGAAGGACTCCACTTCACCAGATCCCCAGACCTCCAATCTATCACTGGGTTATGGACCTTTAACCAGGGAAATCCTAAAACAATAGGGGAGACGGGACTTTCAATAACCAAAAATTCTATTTCTTCCGAGTGGGCAGATCCTACGACTAAATTTACCCAAGGGGTCTTGTAGGAGACCAACCCCCCCTCAATGGGCTTATTGTTGACCGCCAGGACCCGAAGGGAATTTTCTAATGGGATTAACGGGATCCCTAGAGAGATGGCTAAGGATCTATCCAGGAAATTGCCAGCTGCTCCACTATCAATGAAGGCGGATGCAATAGTCCGGGAAGGACCCCAAAAAAGTGTAACGGGTAGGAGTACACGATTATCTGGAGGGAACGATACCTGACCGCCTAGAAGAGGTCCCTCTGCAGGATCTAGGCGTTGGAGTTTCCCGCCACCGGAGCCTTGTTTGGGCAGGTCTTGGCAAAATGACCCGGATTACCACAATAGAGGCAGAGGCCTTGGGATCTGCGCCGAACCTTCTCCGCCTGAGAGAGATGGGTGACGCCAAGCTGCATCGGTTCCTCATGCGACAAGGAAGGAGAGGAAACGGCTGCCCCCTTAAAGCTTGACTCTTGACGTGAGGATCCCCAAGGTTGGTCCTTGCCTCTTTCCTGGCGCGGAGACGTCGATCCACCCTGATGGCCAGCTGCATATATTCATCTAGGTTTTTAGGCAAAGGATAGTTCACCAGGATGTCCTTGATGTTGTCAGAGAGTCCAATTCTAAATTGGCTACATAAAGCCGGATCATTCCACTGGGAATCTATAGCCCACCGTCGAAATTCAGCGCTATATTCTTCAGCAGAACGTTTGGCCTGTCTCAGGTTCCGCAATTTAGAATCCGCCGTCGCAGCCCGATCTGGGTCAGCATACAGTAGTTCCATGGCCGAAAAAAAAGAAGAGACCGACTGCAAGGCTTCATCAGTCGGAGCTAAACCAAACGCCCAGGTCTGTGGGTCGCCCTGGAGGAGTGAAATGACCAGCCCAACGCGTTGCGCTTCGGATCCAGACGCGTGGGGTCGAAGGCGGAAGTAGAGTTCACAAGAATTCTTAAAGTTAGAAAACTTCGCCCGATCCCCCAAAAATTTTTCCGGGAGAGGGATCTTGGGCTCGACGGCCGGACAAAGATCCACTGGCGCAGGCATCTGACGACTCTCTTGCGTGGCCACTCGTTGAGCCAGCTGATTAATGGCAGTGGCCATAGCTTGAACCTGTTGGATCAATTCTTCCATCTAGAAGATATTCTTCTATGGCCCGCTATAATGTCAGGTCCCGGAGACACCCACCTTCCAATAAACCAGCAACCCCCAATCTCCGCTGCTTTCTTCACCTATAGTAAGCCCCCGTTTGCCGGGACGCTAGACACGCCTCACCGGACACGGTTGCCCCCAGGTCTTATTAGCACAAAGGATGCTGATTTATGCAGGGGAAGGCAGATGAATCCAAGGACTAGACTGAGTAGCGATAAACGGACAGGGGTCATACACGGGTGGTCAATCCGAGGAGGCACGGTACAGAAGGGTTAGACGGAAGAATGGTCAGGGGCAAGCCAAGGGTCACAACGGGAGGTCAGAAGTTCGCGGTACAAAGGAGCAGGCAGAATCGTAGTCAAGGGGCAAGCAAGGTCGGTCCAGGCGGCAATCAGGGATGGTCAAAACAAGGCAAAATCACAAGGAGAAGAGCTATCCAAATCACACCCAGTAGCACGCTATAACGGGCAACGATCAACTGCAGGGTATACACCTATATAGGATGAGGGCTGACTGGATTGGCTGAGGGGAGGAGTGCACGGATTGGAGTAACTGAGATCTCTGGGCTGATAGCCCAGTTTGAATAGGGAGGCGGACTGTGTGATAGGGCACAAGCTTTTGAATAGTAAGGGCTCATTGGCCCAACTACATGTAGGGAGGCGGACTGTGTTTGGGCACATGCCCTTACTGACCAGGGCTCATTGGCCCAATACAATCACCTCCGGCGGGCGCGCAGTGCGCAGCGCCGCCGGAGGGCATAGAACGAGGTTAGGCGCGTGCGCGCGCGCGTGTGAGGACGCGCGCCGGGAGCGCGCCGCACAGAGAGCGGCGCGGTCGCTCCCGACGCTGCAGGGCCAGAAGCCGCCCGAGCGGCTGCTCGTGACAGCCGAGCGGCGGGCGGGCAGGAGCGATGCCGACCCGCCGCAGGCTGCAACAGACGTGCAGCCCGCCGAGAGGAGTCGGCGGGGGAACGAAGGTCAGGTAAGGAGGTGGCCGTGACAGGTATTATGAGTATACAGTACGTCCTGCTCCAACCCACCCTTGGTTTTGCATTATCTTGAATCCCCTGTATGGTGATTGTTATCATTGTTATGGTTGATAGTTGGGTTGTTTAATTCTCCCGACTTCTCGTTAACTGCTTTTCAATGCTGGGGATTTCTGGGAGGTTCCTGGGTATTTGAGGGGCCGGGAGGAGCCTATTTTCGATGTCTCTGCAGTCCAGCGTCATCTGGCGGAGTATTACCCGATTGTAAGTATTATATTTGGAGCAGGACGTACTGTATACTCATAATACCAATTCTACAGGTGAGTAATCACAGAATTGTATTTTTCCACCTTTCGTTTTCCGTTTATGTTACTCATATTACAATGTAGGCTTTCGTTTTTGCCCTTTTCCATCGTCTCCTCCCACGAATGCTTTATGTTTCCCATTAGATTCTGATTTCCTTTTACAATAAACAATCGTCCAGATGGAAATCCTTACGACCTTACGCCTGCGCACTACAAACTTAACTCATTAATGTGTTCACCGACATATTTGGTTCACTAAATTTGGCTACAATGCTTAGCTAAATCACTTCGCGGTCAGTATATTCTTGCATTTCACACCCCTCAAACTTACCCAAATCACTTCGCGGTCTCATTCTTCTTCCATTTCCCACCCCTAAAACTTACCCAAATCACTTCGCGGTCTCATTCTTCTTCCATTTCCCACCCCAAAAACTTACCCAAATCACTTCGCGGTCTCATTTTTCTTCCATTTCCCACCCCTAAAACTTACCTAAATCACTTCGTGGTCTCATTCTTCTTCCATTTCCCACCCCTAAAACTTACCCAAATCACTTTGCGGTCTCATTCTTCTTCCATTTCACACACCTAAAACTTACCCAAATCACTTTGCGGTCTCATTCTTCCTCCATTTCCCACCCCTAAAACTTACCCAAATCACCTTGCGGTCTCATTCTTCTACCATTTCACACCCCTAAAACTTTCCCAAATCACTTTGCGGTCTCATTCTTCTTCCATTTCCCACCCCTAAAACTTACCCAAATCACTTCGCGGTCAGTATATTCTGGCATTTCCCACCCCTAAAACGCAACCAACTATCCATATGCCACATCCACGCCTGGAAGTTCTGTGGCCACCCAGGCAAGGACCCCCAGTCCGTTTGCAAGTCCAGTCCATTCATTCTCAAGCCACGCGTCGCACATTTCACACAACAGAGCCATCCCAGAATGTCCCCCGAATTGCCTACTCCATTCCTAGGAATGAATCTGGATACAGTTCAGGCAAGGATCTTCCTTCCTCAGCAGAAGGTGGACAGTCTGATTGCACAGGCTCAGTCCCTCCTAGCTTGTCCCCATCCCTCCATCAGGCAGGGGATGCAGCTGGTGAGCCTGATGGTGGCGTGCTTCGAAGCGGTCCCTTATGCTCAGTTCCACCCTACTTTATGGACACTGCTATTGGATGTCCCACGTGTAAGTATTATATTTGGAGCAGGACGTACTGTATACTAAGAATAATACAATTCTGTGATTACTCACCTGTAGAATTGGTATTATGAGTATACAGTATGTCCTGCTCCAACCCACCCTTGGTTTTGCATTATCTTGAATCCCCTGTATGGTGATTGTTATCATTGTTATGGTTGATAGTTGGGTTGTTTAATTCTCCCGGCTTCTCGTTAACTGCTTTTCAATGCTGGGGATTTCTGGGAGGTTCCTGGGTATTTGAGGGGCCGGGAGGAGCCTATTTTCGATGTCTCTGCAGTCCAGCGTCATCTGGCGGAGTATTACCCGATTGTAAGTATTATATTTGGAGCAGGACGTACTGTATACTCATAATACCAATTCTGCAGGTGAGTAATCACAGAATTGTATTTTTCCACCTTTCGTTTTCCGTTTATGTTACTCATATTACAATGTAGGCTTTCGTTTTTGCCCTTTTCCATCGTCTCCTCCCACGAATGCTTTATGTTTCCCATTAGATTCTGATTTCCTTTTACAATAAACAATCGTCCAGATGGAAATCCTTACGACCTTACGCCTGCGCACTACAAACTTAACTCATTAATGTGTTCACCGACATATTTGGTTCACTAAATTTGGCTACAATGCTTAGCTAAATCACTTCGCGGTCAGTATATTCTTGCATTTCACACCCCTCAAACTTACCCAAATCACTTCGCGGTCTCATTCTTCTTCCATTTCCCACCCCTAAAACTTACTCAAATCACTTCGCGGTCTCATTCTTCTTCCATTTCCCACCCCAAAAACTTACCCAAATCACTTCGCGGTCTCATTTTTCTTCCATTTCCCACCCCTAAAACTTACCTAAATCACTTCGTGGTCTCATTCTTCTTCCATTTCCCACCCCTAAAACTTACCCAAATCACTTTGCGGTCTCATTCTTCTTCCATTTCACACACCTAAAACTTACCCAAATCACTTTGCGGTCTCATTCTTCCTCCATTTCCCACCCCTAAAACTTACCCAAATCACTTTGCGGTCTCATTCTTCTACCATTTCACACCCCTAAAACTTTCCCAAATCACTTTGCGGTCTCATTCTTCTTCCATTTCCCACCCCTAAAACTTACCCAAATCACTTCGCGGTCAGTATATTCTTGCATTTCCCACCCCTAAAACGTACCCAAATCACTTCGCGGTCTCATTCTTCTTCCATTTCCCACCCCTAAAACTTACTCAAATCACTTCGCGGTCTCATTCTTCTTCCATTTCCCACCACTAAAACTTACCCAAATCACTTTGCGGTTAATATATTCTTGCATTTCCCACCCCTAAAACTTACCCAAATCACTTTGTGGTCCTGCGAATCTTCATCTCTAAATATTTATTGCCCCATTCGTTTTGTGGTAACCAACCCTTAATTAATGTATTTCGAAAAGGAAATGACACAGAAACAGGTTTTTGTTTTTTTTTATAGCAAATGCCACTTTGTGTTGGGCTTTTTTTTTTTAATTTTTTTTTTTTAAAGGTAACAACTTTTAGAAATGTATAAAATTTTTATAAAAATTTAAAAAATGTAAAACTATATATATAACAATGGCAGGACCCAGAACATTATTCATCTTCATCTGTGGTCCCCAACGAGTCGCGCAGCTCCTGCATGTCGGACACCAACGCAAGGACCCTTGCACTCAGTTGTGCCACTCTGGCACGTGTGGTCCCTGTATAAAAAAGAAAAAAAAACATTATTTGTTGGCAAATACATGTTTATCAGCTGGGGATGGGATGTTTATTAGGCCATATGAGGCCATATGTAATTATGCTAAGGAATTAATCAAAGGAAGAGGGCATATGTAGTTATGCTAAGGAATTAATCAAAGGAAGAGGGCATATGTCATTATGCTAAGGAATTAATCAAAGGAAGAGGGCATATGTCATTATGCTAAGGAATTAATCAAAGGAAGAGGGCATATGTCATTATGCTAAGGAATTAATCAAAGGAAGAGGGCATATGTAGTTATGCTAAGGAATTAATCAAAGGAAGAGGGCATATGTCATTATGCTAATGCCATTGACTATGGCTTTAGGTATCTTGGTGATCATGTCAATTCCCACATATTCAAAATAATGACATTACAACTTACTTCGTTGGTGGCCGAGGTCTGCTTCGGGGACCATCCTCGGTTCTAGGACCTGCCACTGCTGGGAAGTTGAGGCTGTAGAGACATGTCAAATAGGATCACTTCTAATGTCTGAGTCAACAGTAAGCAAATGACAATTGGAATGTGTGTGTGACATCACACACCTTCTACATGTGCCTCCTGGGCCTGATCTGCTGCAGTCCCTGCTCCAGATCCTTCACCCGCTACTGAATCATCTAGAAAAAGAGATTAAGGGAATCAGCTTTTGTTTAAATAGCATGTATGTGTGTGCTGTTACATTAAGAGTCACATACCAGAGGCTAATGGCTCCGTCGCATGGTACGACTCCCTGCCCACGCCGTGACGCCCCTCCTCTGTCGAAAGGTCCAGGGGCTGGTCGGAGGCTGCTACAGAGGAGGGGTAGGAACATCGCCCTGGAGATCCACCACCTTCACTTGGTGCTGCAGATTCATGCAGCACTGGTCGGCCTTTGCGCCTCCAGGTGTGTCAGATTCGGTACTCCATTTCCAGCACTAGAAAAGCAAAGCATTTATAAATAAAGGGCTACCTTCTGTATTGTTTACGTCTAGCATGCAATCACTATGTACTTACTTGGGAAATGGAGCCCAAAAAATCACTGCACCCGGGGCATGTGTAGTCGCTTCAGGTCCGACCAATGCTGCATGATCTCTGTATGGGTGAAGGTGGTGTCCGTCTCCTGCTGGATCCGGGAAACGATCTCCAGGGCGACGTTCCTCTTCTCAAACGAGTTGGGCAGGTAGTCGTACCTGCGCTGAAGCATCGTCTAAAAAACACAAAATAAACAGTTGTTAGATCAAACTGCATACAAATATCTGTCACAATCCGATCAGTTGCCTAAAAGACATTCCAAGACACATTTCAAACTATCCTTCTAGAGGCAAGTGACTTGGTTCGCACATGTGCGCACTTCTGTTTTGCACTGAGTTTTACAAACTTTGAAAACAAACTTTTTGTTCCTGCACTTCCTTAAGGCCTAGGCATGCATTTAGATGGCAAATCAAAGTCCTTACAATACACTTACGAGCATAATCAGCTCTTGTTGTTGGCGGGTGAAGATCGTGGGCGCCATCTTTCTTCTTGTCCGCAGCAGATAAGTAATGCCCCAGCGGTTTCCTGGTTCCGCACGGCCGGACGAACGGCCGCACGCACGCGAACGTGTAAGCGCCATACCCAGGCATTAGTATTTAAAGGGTCCTGGACACACAGCTCATTCTCTTTGAGATTTTCAACATGCCAGCTAAAAAAGCCCTCTGTAAGGCCACACCAGCCAAGGAGGCCACCAGCAAAAGGCCCCAGTGGCCTGAGGAGCCTTCTACCTCACGTCCGACCGCTCGGTCACAACTCCCTACTCCCAAGGTGCGGGAAACGCGCAGCCACAGTGGCCAATCCAAGGCGACATTGCCCACCAAGGCCCCAAACCAACCAGCAAAGCCAAGGAGGGAGCAGCTAAGAAGAAGCCAACAACAAAGCAGGCAGATACGCCCGCAAGAAAGGCCAGTAAGAAGCAGAGGGTGAGAAGCCCCAGCCCCCCAAAAACACCCTCCCCTCCTCCCCGGCCTAGCACATCCCTTCATAAAGCATGCTCCACTGGCAAGGCCAGTAAGAGCCACAGGCCCAGAAGACCCAGCCCAGCCAGCTCTGCCTCTCCTAAGCCACGTGGTAAAAGCTCCCATGGGCATGGAACCACTAGTGGCAAGGCCACCAAGAGCCACAGGCCCAGAAGCCCCAGCCCAGCCAGCTCTGCATCTCCTGAGCCACGTGCCAGTACCTCCCATGGGCATCAAACCACAAGTGACAAGGGCACAAAGAGGCACAGGGCCAGAAGCACCACACCCTCTCCTCCTCAGCCACATTTGCCACCGACACAGGTGGCAACCAACTATCCATATGCCACATCCACGCCTGGAAGTTCTGTGGCCACCCAGGCAAGGACCCCCAGTCCGTTTGCAAGTCCAGTCCATTCATTCTCAAGCCACGCGTCGCACATTTCACACAACAGAGCCATCCCAGAATGTCCCCCGAATTGCCTACATGCAGAGATGAGCCAGAACAGCAAGCAATAGGCCGAACATTGCCGCGAGGACAGTTGAGTGGCAGGTTTGGTGAGGCTCAAACTCTTGCATTGGCAAGTGGGCTCACACTCCATTATGACCAGCTATGTGGGCGAAAATCAAAATCTACAAGCAAAATGAGAAAGACAGAAATCTTGGAGGAGCTCACCAGACAGGTCAATGCAGCAGGGGAGGAGCTTAAAGATGTGGAGCAGATACAGCGCAAAATCTCTGACCTGAAGTATGCAGCACGGAAGAAACAGAATAACCGGCGCAATTACAGGTACATATTTGAGTTGTGCATTTGTCTGCTTGTTGGATTGACCACAATGCCCTAAATTTGTGAACCTCTATTTTTCAGCTTACAAACTGGTGGAGGCTTCCCCACAAAATTACAGTTTACAAGAGCTGAGGAGATGGTGCTGGCTTTGATACACCCCGTGGCATTGAGGGCCTCTCTGGCAGGCGGGACACAGACATCCCTACCATCCCTGCAGGTTAGTAATGTTAGTGTGTATGTGAAATGTTTTAAACGTGTGAAATGAGGCTCACAGGCATATATGAACACATGCCCCTAGGGAGTGGCTTGTAGGGGAGGTTACAGTTTTAGCTGGGTGTTTAATGTCTGCGGAATGTTCATTTTCAAATTTTGCAGCCCATACACTACCTTGAACAGTATTTATGGTCACTATTAAAGTCTTTATATTAGCAAAGCTCTGCCTTTTATGTGAATCTAGTCAATCATATACAACACTTCCTTCTTTGTCTTTATACCACTTGTGTTTTAGCTGTGCTTTGGTCTAAAATACTTGATCTGGGGTCAGGGAAAGGTCTACATAGGAAGAATGCCCACCAGCATACTCTGAGCAAATCTGCGACTCTTGCTCGCCCTAGATGTCCAGAATCTGCAGGCACTCAAACTCAGGGAATTGATAGACGTAGTCAGCAACGTCGACCAGTTTCCCAGGGTAGCGTGTGCCGATCCTGGAGTCAGCGTGGCGCCACGACAGCCGTTTATTTCGGCAGGTGACTCAAAGAACCACAGAACAGCCTACTACACAATTAGAGACATTAAATAATACATTCACCACCATGCTGACAGAATTTTGAACGAGCAACAGCCACATGACCACCTTAAATAATAATTTCACAGCCATGCTCAAGGAAGTTCAAACAAGCAATAGGCTCATGTTGGAACTGTGGCAGATTATGAATGCCACACATGCCCAAGAGGTGGCCCACCACCAGGGTTTTATGGGCAACACCCATTTTAACAACTTTTTGACCTGTATCTGCTCCACATATTTCCTCTACGTCCCCACTGTATTGACCTGTCTGGTGAGCGCTACCAAGATTGCTTTTTTATGGCTTTGCTTGTATGATTTTGATTTTCACCCATATAGCTCATTAGAGTGCTGAGATACCCCACTAGCCAATGTCTGAACTAAAGCCTCACTGAACCTGCTGCTCAAGCTGCCACGCTGCAGGCTTGGGCCTAATGAAATTGTGTCTGGCTCATCCTGTTTGTTGGCAAGATTGGGGGACATTCTGGGCTGAAACACTACTACCTTGAACCATTGCAAAGATTGGACTAGACTTGCATTTGGACTGGGGGTTATTGTTTGGGTGGCACACTGACTTACAAGCGTCTTACATTTGGCACACTGACTTACACTGACTTACAGGCGTGGATGTGGCATAGGTATGGCTGCTTTCCACCTGTGCCTGTGGCAAATGTGGCCAAGCAGGAGAGGGTGTGTATGTGGCCCTATGTATTACTGGCCAAATATCCTCATGCAAACGGTTGCTCCCTATGTCTGTTTATTTTATTGGATATTGAAACTTCGGCCTGGAGTGCGTTACTTTAAAACTCCTGGATGTGGCCAATTGCTATGTGCTATGAGTGTGCACCAATGTATATTTCTGTTGTACTATGTATGTACATGAAGTCTGCGAGTGCCCTTCAACTCTAAATTTTCATATTTCAATAAAATATATTGAATGTGACTTTAGCTGTTGTTGACTAAGTTGATTCATTAATGTTTGGGTTCTTTTGAGATTATGTTTTTCTAAACAAACATGGAAAAAATAATGCATGAGGCTCAGATCGTGTCAATATTTTAGTAATTAATTCATTACTATTTTTTTTTTAATAAAATACAAAAGCCTTCACAAAGGCAAATGAAAGTAAAAATAAACAATTACATGCAACAAACAAACACAGGAAAACCAAATTAGGCAAAATGGGTGCTTATCAAATTGGCCCGAACTGCTTGGCCAGAGGCACTAGGTGTGCCACGGTAGTTCTCTTCTGGGTCCTGGCTGGGTGGAGAGGGGAGCAGATCCACATACCGGGGGACACGCTGCATTATGGCAAAGTTGTGGAGGACACAGCAGGCCAGTATGATATCGATGACCTTGTTGGGGTCATACTGGAGTGCCCCCCGGTATGGACACCTGAAGCGAGTTTTTAAGAGGCCACAAGCCCTCTCCACAACGGCCTGGGTTTTGCGGTCCGCCCGATTGTAGGCGTCCTGGGCCACATTCTGTGGCCGAAGGACGGGCGTCATCAGCCAGGGAAGAAGTGGATAGCCTGAATCCCCTGAAAGAATAATAAAATACTTACATAAATTATACATTCCAAACAAAAATTTATGGGCAAGCGGTCGTTCACCCTGACTAAGAGCCCATCTTATATTTTAGCCACACCCTGTACATACAGATTGCTCACCTAAAAAAACAGCCTAACACCATCTACTGCATGTTCTGAGCCTTTCAAAGATGGCAGCTGAGGGCAAATCAGGCAGCCTGCAAACAGGAATTGGCTTAGGACTGTGCTGCTCAGCATTCTGGGATGTCTTACCTTTTCAGGACCCCAGATCTGCTTTGTCTGAGCAAAGCACAGCTCTAACCCGCCCCCTGCACTTTATTCTGCTCTCCTCTACTCAGTAAGTGTCATGCATCTGAGCAAAGATGGCGCTGACCCTATCAGAAAGTCAGGAACAGAATTGCTGCCGAGTGTGGGAGGGAATAATAAGTAAGTTACTAGAAACTAGAAATATCTTATTTTTAAATGCTGGGAAAACAGTTTTTAAGGGTTTGTGCTTTGCTAAAGATCATGGTTAAGGTCCGGTTTAACATGTCATCAAGGGGTAAAAACAGCCATAGGTTGAGACATAGGCATACATTGAAAAGTGAATGACGTAATTTGCATCAACTTACAAAGGAGCCATCCACCTGAGAATTCTGCAGACTCAAACCGACGGTATAATCCAGATCTTCGCAAGATGTACACATCATGGGATGAGCCTGGAAACCCGGCGAGGACGCTAAGGAACCTCATGTCCGGGGCCACCACTGCTTGGACATTCAGTGAGTGGCCCATTTTGCGGTTCCTGGGAAAAAAGAAAATTAAAAAAAATTAGGTAAAGCAAGGTAAACTACTCAAACACTAACTCCTAACACCCTCCAAAAAACATGTTGGCCAATACAAATAACACTAACTAAGTACATAAAGTACATAGCCAAAAAAGGATATGTATGTTGGATCAAATGAAGATTAACATTCGAATGACTAATTAAGGTCCACATGAAAACGTTTGGCTTTGGCCGACATAAAAAACATTGATGAAGCTATAGACGGTCAAATGAATCACAGGGACAATTTACAAGGAGTGATTAAGCTATACACGGTCAAATGGGGCACAGGGACGAGTTACTAGGAGGGATTGAGCTTTACACTGTAAATTGTTTCACAGGGACAATTTACAAGGAGGGATTAAGCTATACACTGTAAGCTGTTTCACAGGGATAATTTACAAGGAGGGATTAAGCTATACACTGTAAGCTGTTTTACAGGGACAATTTACAAGGAGGGATTAAGATATACAGTGTAAGCCGTTTCACAGGGACAATTTACAAGGAGGGATTAAGATATACAGTGTAAGCTGTTTCACAGGGACAATTTACAAGGAGGGATTAATAGATAGGTAAAATACAGTTTGTCTAAACTATATAACAAAATGACCAAATTTAACTTACCTATAGATGTACTCGTCGGCTGCAGGAGGGACCAATGCAATGTGGGTGCAATCAATCGCACCCATGACGTTGGGCATGTCGGCGATATTATAAAAAGCCAACTTAAGCTCGTTCCAGGCTACCATGTCATCAGGAAATAAAATATATTTCTGACTAATGGTAGCCATGCCTTCCAAAAACGTGGCTATAGCGCGGCTCAGCGTAGGCTGGGAGATCCCAACGGAGAGGGCACCCAGCCTCTGGAACGAGCCATTCGCCAAAAATTGCAGGCAGCCAAGCATCTTGGTCATACCTGAAATTGCTTTCCCCTTCCTTGTGGTGCGGGCTAACCATGGCCGCAGCTCACTATACAACTTATGGAGGGAAGCGCGATTAAGTCTGGTCAGCTCGAACAACTCAACGTCATGCATGCGATCGATATGCATGTGTCGCCGGTGCAATCTGGCCTCGGCCCTGCTGATACATGCAATGTCTATTAGCTGGAGGCGCTCATATTCCTCCACAAAGCTGCAAAACATGGTCAAAGCAAAGCAAGGTATCCGAGGTCAAAATGGTCCCGTAAATGGATCGCAAAGGAAACGGTTTTATATGGTGGTTCTCAGACAAATGTGTCTCTGAATCGGCCGCATCTCTTAATCCCATTGGCGAGCCGCTGAATTACCAGGGAGCGGGTTAACCAGAAATTCACCTGTAGCGCGGCCAAGGCCACCGTTAGGGGGCGCCCCCAGCGCCACAGTGGATACATATGGCGGGCCTCCCAGGCTGCACCATGCTGGGCTACCCCCCACCCGTGGCTGCATATTAAAGGGGGAGCCAGGTCATTTCTAACCAGAGTTCCTCTTTAATGTGTATATTTCCCATGTGCCAGGAGCCTCACACACCTGTAAGAGGTAAAACAATTATCTTGGTAGTGAACATTTTACACTGAAGTAAAAAGTGCCATTGCCTTTCATTGTCTTCCTAGCTGGTGATTCAGCAACAGCAAAATTCACCCATGCTCTTTTCTCCTAAGGTGATTTTTTTACTACCATCTCTTACTGAATCAACCCACATCCATTTGAGGGCTGGTGGCGTAACTAGAGTCCACTGGGCCCCAGAGCAAACTTTGGACTGAGGCGTTCCCCGTATATCATAATAATATATAATTAATATAATATAATATAATTATATATAAGTGGACTAGAGGGCATTTTGAATTCTCCTATTAGGTGAACCAAAACCCAGGTGGTGAAAAGTTTGTATTTTGGTCCAATTCAAAGAGGAACAATTTCCTGGATTTTTAATATCCCCAGCGGGGCATGCTGATTTGTGGTGACCCAGTGTGTAAAACCCACTGGGACACCGATAATACATACCTCTCTGGTGATCCAATGGCACATGTGGCCCCCTGATATCTTACTGTGCCCTTGGTATATTCATTGGTGATGCAATGGAGGATAGGGTGCTCCAGCACAGTGAAATGCTGTTTCATTTAGTCCGGCAAAGGGGATTAAGCAGTCCCACCACTGTCCACAGCAACCAGATGGTACCTCTCCCATTATTCCCAGAAGACAGGGCACGCTTGTTACAGGGGGGCAGAGCTGCTGATCCGCCAATGCTGAAATAAGTTAAATAGCTGGTGCTGCTCTGGGGAGCCCGTTTCTCCTTTGGACCACCAAATAACTTGATGAAAATGAAAAAAAAAAAAATTCCAACAGCACCATACATAGGAGGGTTTTAATTGGACTTGTGGCCTGGTGGGTCAATCCCGACAATCCCAGTCCATCCTGCCCCTTGGTCGCATCCCCTGCAAGCTCAGTTTTAACACCACTGGTCAGGGCCCTTCAGCCGACACATCATGTACAATTAGACCTTCTAAGGTACACACAAAAATGGCAGAGCCTTTCTCCTCCACATACCTTTCAAGCAACTTTTTCTCCTCACACTATACAAACCAGACACACACACACACACACACACCATAAATGCCATGACTGTCTTTACTTCAGTTACCTTCTTAACGACTAAAAACACGTACAACCAAATTTCAATGGAATGATTTATTACAATTGACAGGACTTTTGACCTAACACACCAAACATGTCTGTTCCCTTCCCCTAACACTTCAGGCACACTAAGACCTTTGAAAACACACACAACCAGTGTCAGGACCCCACACACTGGGCATGTCAGGACCACTCACAAACTATTTAAAGTAACACTATCGCAAAAATTGTGTAATGATAAAAATCCGTATAAACATGTTGGCTTATGAGAGGAGGGGTCACTTATACACCCGACCTGAATAAAACTCCCGCCAAGCTTGTGGTTTATTCTCTTATGGTAGGAATAAAACTCAGGGGTGACAGGTTTAGTAGTCAGAGCCTGTCACACCGGATATCCTTTTTCTTCTATTAAAAGAGCAAAAGACATGCCTGGCTGAATATTTCTTGATGCCAGGTGTATAAGTGACCCCTCCTCCCACCATCCAGCATATTTATATGGATTTTTATCGTTGGCCCATTTTTCACGATAGTGCTCCTTTAAGTAAGACCTTCCACTTCACATACCATACAGTATATGTCAGAACCTTCCACCTTGCACATAACACATGCCAGGAGCCATCACCTCACACATCATGCATGATGAGACTTCCAAACCATGCAATTCAGAACCGTTCCGTTTTCCACTGTTTTTTGCTTTTCCATTTGCTCCTTTTCAGTAAAAAAGGCTTCTGCTTTGCTTGCGGACGGACAAGAATAGGACACCTGACTGCTGCCAGCCAATCACGTGGCTGCATGTTGCTGATAGTGTGAGGTGACAGGTAAGGTTAGTGGGGTTTGAACATCTGTGATGCCCTCCACCGAGCGGACCAACACCCATTTTTTGTCTGATTTAAAAAAGAAATTAAAAAAGAGGCAAAAGGAAAGACAACTTTGAACTGACAACATAAATAACATATATATTACAATAAAATCAAATGAAGACAACTTAATAAATACTAAAATCTAAAAGAAGTAAATAAGTCTTATATATATTCTTAAAGATCTGCTTAGAGCAGAAATGTATTTGCAAATACATGCATAGATGCTTATGGATGCCTCCCTGCTTAGAGGAGAAAGCATGTATCTAATTGTACATCCATAACCATCTATGCATGTATCTGCACATAGATCCCCACTTTCTTCCCTATGCAGATAAGCATCCATAAGCATCTATGCATGTATCTGCACATAGATCCCCACTTTCTTCCCTATGCAGATTAGCATCCATAAGCATCTAAGCATGTATCTGCACATAGATCCCCACTTTCTTCCCTATGCAGATAAGCATCCATAAGCATCTATGCATGTATCTGCACATAGATCCCCACTTTCTTCCCTATGCAGATTAGCATCCATAAGCATCTAAGCATGTATCTGCACATAGATCCCCACTTTCTTCCCTATGCAGATAAGCATCCATAAGCATCTATGCATGTATCTGTGCAAATAGCTAAATGCTTTCTGACCCAAGCAGATAAGAATCCATAAGCATCTAAGCATGTATCTGCACATAGATCCCCACTTTCTTCCCTATGCAGATAAGCATCCATAAGCACCTATGCATGTATCTGTGCAAATAGCTAAATGCTTTCTAACCTAAGCAGATAAGCATCCATAAGCATCCATGCATGTATATATTCGCACAGATCTGATGTTTACACAGACATTTCTTGCTTATGTGGATGCTACTACTTTTTTGCATGCTAGCATAGGTTTTTCCATGCACAGAATGGATTTGACTGCAATGCTAAATGGCACATGCATCTGAACTTAAAACACATGCAAATATATATTCACATCATAAGAATATATATTCACATTGAGCTCAAATACATTTAAGGACGTCTCTCTCCCACATAATGTGCATTCCAGGAACATGCTTCTCACCTACCTTACAAACCAGACCTACCACCTCACACACCATAACCATCTATGCATGTATCTGCACATAGATCCCCACTTTCTTCCCTATGCAGATAAGCATCCTTAAACATCCAACTCACATGGACCTTTCTCCCCACATAATGTACATGTCATAACAATACATCCAACACACCATACACACAACAAACCTTCACCTTGCATTGTAAATGCCAGAAATTTCATGCAAGAATGTTCCACTCCACAGGCTCCACTTCTGGCAAACCTAGGCCCACTGCACTTCAGAGGCCCACGTGTCACATTTTCTTTCCAATGACCAGGATCAGCATATAAGGGGTTTGGGTGTTAAAGTGTATATATTGCAGCTTGAGGGAAGTGTTATGCTCCTGAATTCAGGTCTGCCTCCTCCAAATGACCCACAAAAGGGAAATAATGTCATATGATGCTTATGACCTGAGTGGTGTACAAGATGAAGTTTGAGTGGTTGCTGGTGTGCATAGACAATACTGCTTACAAATGTTTGAGTCATAGTTGGTGTCTTTAGAGTCTATTTGGAGAAAAGGGCTCATTTAAGAAAAGCATACTTGCTGAATACAATATTAAATGTGCTGTTTTTCCAGATTCAGATGGGATGATGGAGGATCTTTAAACCCTGAAATCAGTTGTTTACTTATCTGACTTTTCAGCACTTTTATGCATCATGTTTGTATTGACATCCCTGGTATTTGTCACACAAAACACAGTGTGCAAAAGCAGTTCTTTTGCCACATACAACTGCTAAATGATAATAATGATAATATTAATAATATACTTGAATGCTGTTATTACCACTGTCATAGTTTAAGTTGTACTATTACACCAGGAAACCCAGGGACATAATGTCAATGTGTCAATCTCAAAGTTGAGTTGTTGGTAGTTTTCTTATTTTTAAAATATATTTAGGCTTGAACACTTTCAAAAAACGTAATATACCTCATTAAATAAAGAACATTTTAAGCTTTATTTCATACATTAAAATACATTTTGAATACAGAATGTCAAAGGAGTCAATGTATGTTTTACATGAGAGTTTTACTCCTAAAACTTTCTTTTACAATAGTTTTTATTGAAAGTTACAATTGATTATTTTGTAAAATGTACAAGATACATAGTAAATTGTGTGGATGTAGGGTGTTAAAAACTACATATATAAGATAGATAACACCTGAGACATAATGCACCTACAAGGGTATACGTACCATAGAGGCAGGGATAGCAGCTGCTACCGGGTCCATGGCAGAAGGGGGGCCAGTGCAAGCTGCATCCCCCCACCTTGCTGCATCCGATCCTTGTGGCAGACTGGTGCAGCTGCAGCTACATCTGGCCAATGGCAGCAGTACTAGATTTGGTGATTCCAAGGCATAATTCTCTCATCTGTGCCCAGGTTGGTGGCAACAGGGTTGGGACTGGTTGGTGACAGTGTGGCCGAGGATAGGCCACTTATATACTAATATAGCCTTTGTGGTATAAAGATGCTTGTAGCTCGTATCCCCCAGTGCTATATAGTCAGAGCCCTGGGAGAAACAAGCTACAAGGTAATCTCATATATGTATATCATAGAATAAAGATATATCCTTTTTGGTGTGGGAGGGGCACTTTGCTGTGGGGCAAATTATCGCTCAGTCCATAGATTGCAGCATAAACGCAGTAAATCAAAAGTGGTTACTTCACCCAACAAATGTAAGTCCAGGGCTGGGTACTCCAGCAAGCTGTAACTTCAAGGTAAGTCCAAATCCACTTTGCAGGGCGTATCAGCCCTCCGCTGCTCATCCCCACAAGTCCACAGTTAAGGGGCGCAAAAGCCAAGTCCTTCGGCTTGCATACAGTCTTTTCCTTCACCACATGTGCACCTCAGCCTGGGCTTCCTCCTACAGGCTGGTAAATAGACAACTGACAGGCCGTGTGACTCCTTTTTATTCAGGCTTCCCCTGCAATCAGCCTTATCACCTGTGCACGGCCTAAGATCATGGAACAAACCTGCAAGGGATTGGGGAAAGTGACCTGGGTCCTGAAAACCCGGCACGGATCATGCCTGATACAGCCTAGCAGGGGAGAAATACACACCTTTTATGACATTTTTGTACAATTTACCACAGTATATTATTAGATACACCCATAAAACTCTCAGTAAGTAGTATTATAATATGTAGGGCTTATAATATGTAAGGCTTAAAAAAGGCATTAATTCATCCAGTTCAGCCTGTATAGAAAAGAAGATCCCCTCTAACCTTAGTGGATGCCCTTGCGTTATGGTTAAACTCTGGGGTATAAATAGATCTTGGGTCAGATCTTTGTATTGATCCCAGATATATTTATAAATAGTTAATACATGACCCCTTATGTGTATCTTTTCCAAACTAAATAAACCTAAATGTAAATCTTTCGGGGTACTCCTCCCCATGTGCATAACCTTACATTTATCTGTGTTAAACATGATTTGCCATTTTACTGCCTATCCTTCCAGTTTATTTAAATCTGTTTGTAGCTGCCCTCTGTCCTCTTTTGTGTTAATTACCTTACACAGCTTAGTACCATCTGCAAAGATTGATAGGTTACTGTTTAATTGTTTAATCCGTACCCAATGTCATATATATATATATATAAGGACTGGGCCCAAAACTGACCCTTGTGGTAGGCTAGTAATGGTGACCCAATCTGAGTATGTACCTGTGATAACCACCCTCTGTTTCCTTTCATTGAGCTAATTGCTCACCCATGTGCAAACATTTTCCCCAGTCCAAGCATTTTCATTTTTTGTACCAGCCTTTTTATGTGGCACATAAATGCTTCAGAAAAGTCAAGATGTATGACATCCAAAGACTCACCCTGATCCAGTCATGAAAGGTTTGTCTGGCAGGAACGATTCTGCATGAATCCATGATAATAGCATCTTTTAGAAGTGCAGACAAAAACACAGTTGAAATTTCTATTGAAAAATAAATTGATTGAGTTGTTACATTGCTTTGGTGAAGTCTGCAACACAAGACCACCACCCACCAGACAGAGTGACGCTGCCATGCCCTCTCCATTTCCTGCAATGTAGGTGGTGGCCTGGTATACCCGAGGCCCTGCTGTTTTCAGCAGGGAAAAAGAAATGAGCAGGCGTGCACAGCTTTCTGGGGAGCCCAGCCATCCATAAATGATGGGTCAAGTAGCTGCTCACAGCTCAAAATAACTATTAGTAGGTTTACATGCAGAACACCCAGATTGCCAGTCCCATTGCCAAAGATACCAGGAAGCCAGAACTTGCCCAGGTTGTGCCAGGTTTTGGCAATGGCTCCAGTCAAAGGCTGCATCTTTTTGTCACAGGCAAGGAACACAGAATTGTAAGTAATTCTGCCAGATTTTAGGCCTTTTGGGAATTTTTCAAAATGGAGAGACATTCAAAATTAGCATGCCGCTATTGAATTGCTGCAAGTGACCTATAATCATTTTTATCCCATAATTTTGGCCAATTGTAAGACTATTGGAAAAGCAATGACAGTCAACTCAGTTCTTAAAGAGGCCACAAAAATCTTTAGGCCTCAAAAATCTAGTTAAATGGTCTCAGTTGGAGAACATCTGCAGAAGTGTGTTAAAGCTGTACCACCAAACACCAATGTGCCTCTGTGTAGATGCAGTCCTAACTGAGTTCAACACATGGGAACAAAGGGTCGAAAGCTTCCCCCATACAGCTCAAGACCACCCCCCCATGTGCTTGCACAAAATCAAAAGATACAAAGGAAGGGTGGCAGACTGATTTATAACTAACCTGGGAGGTGCACGTGAGCTTAGCAAATAGAATACACAAATGTTAAAGAGGCCACAGCACTCAACCCTGTTAGTCAGCAACCAATCATATAATCTGTTTCTAAGATCTGGTTAAAAACAAAGGTCTTGGTTGGCACACATTTGCCGAAGTATATTGAAGCTGCGCCACCAAACATCCAAGGTGCCTCTGTATAGGTGCAGTCAACTCAGACATTTCACTACAGACATCCTTAACATGGTTTTATTTGTTTAATTTCCCTATTCAAAAATAACTGCAAATGCTGGGTGGCTCCATTGCAGGAGCACAGCCTAATATGTGGTGACATCCCTGCTCATCAAATATCTTTGATAACTAGAGATTTGATGGAGGAAATGATTCATCTCTGCCCTTCCTTTTAATACCATGTGGTTAAGAATCCTGCTGTTAGGGTCATGACACAGCATTAGAAAGTAAAGATTCTGGGACCAAAGTGCTTCTTGATTGTCAAGGATAAGAGAAGCAATGGAAAATGAGTCCGGCATAGCTAGAGGTTAATAACCCATTAAATCAAGAAGCTTGTGCACCACTAGAAGGAATATTATGCTAAAAATATAACTGTGGATTCATCCACATTATTTGTCTTTACAGTTTGATTTCATCTCTTGAACGATAGTTATATTATCAAAGAAAAAACATAAAATAAAAAATATAAAATTATAGAATGATTTGCGTAATTTAACTTTCATATATTTTGGTATTTGTATGTACTGTGTAGTAATTATGTTTATTTTTGGTTCAAAATAATTTCAACCCCCACCAAACAGTGAGTTGCAGAGAGGCCCAGTGCTCATGTCAAACAGGTGCCTTACTGCCCCGGACCACTCCTTGATAAAGAGGTCCCCTCCAAACAGAAGATTCAAAAATAGAAAGCTAAGAAACGGCTAAATTATAATATGTCCAGTTTTTCTCCCATTCGGATGAACAGCCTCTGGACAGAATTGGGGGCTGTTCAACTGATCTTTAATTATGACAACTAGAGATGAGCGAACTTCTTCAAAGTTCAATTCGGGCGATTCGCTGAATTTCCCCAAGAAATTCGGGTTTGCCCAAATCGAACTTTCACGAATCGCTCATCTGAAAAAAAAATTACCGGCATGATGGGAGCGGGCAGGCCGGCTATGCTGTCAGCGGGCGGCGGAAGCCGGCCCGCTGACAGCGCAGCCGGCTTGCCAGCTCCCACCATGCCGGCATTCTTTTAAAAAGCAAACACTTACCTGCATGGTCGCAGCGTGGAGGCCGGCGCCGCTCTCAGGCGCCCTCTGATGACAGCTGAGAGGCCGGCGCCGCTCTCACCTGTCATCAGAGGACACGTCATCAGAGGGCGCCTGAGAGGCCGGCCTTCACGCTCCGACCATGCAGGTAAGTGTTTGCTTTTTAAAAAAATGCCGGCATGGTGGGAGCGGGCAGGCCGGCTGCGCTGTCAGCGGGCCGGCTTCCGCCGCCCACTGACAGCGTAGCCAGCCTGCCCGCTCCCACCATGCCGGCATTTTTTTTTTTTAATTTCAGGGAAAATTCGATCGGCACGAACCAAAAAAAAATTCGGGTTCGTGCCGAATCGAATTTTCCCTGAAATTCGGAGTGAATTCCGTTTCGTCCGAATCGGTTCGCTCATCCCTAATGACATCCCTTTATACCAAAAGGCAATTGATATTTACCCCACCCCAAAGCAGACCAAAACCCAAGCTTCCCGACTCTAGCATCTAAGACAGTGGTGCTCAAACCTCCTCTTCAAGGGCACCAACAGGCCAGGTTTTGCAGGTATGCAGGCTGATGAGCATTTGTAGTAAATAGTGCTCAATCTATAACACTGTCTGAGCACTAATTACTTGTTCTGTGCATCAGTGTGGAAATCTGCAAAATCTGGCCTGAAGCCTCCTTAAGGAGGATTTGGAATTTGAATAGAAGTCCGAGTATTCAGATCGGTGACCTGTGCTCAGCAAGGCAAACAAATGGCAGAAAACCAGCTGCTTCAACAATTCCCAAAAATGTCAGGATTAGGTAAAAAAAAAGTTGTGAAGACTTATAACAAAAGGGATATGGGAGAAGCTGTTGGGATTGTGTGTGAAGACAGTGGCCCTTGGAATAATTTAGAGCCTGGCTCATCAAGCACTTCTGCCAGACAATGCCATTTCAGAGCAAATTAGAGTAGTGCAAAGTGATTTATACATGTTTCAGCATTAGCTGCACTGCTAATGTTTTAGTAATTGTGCTTCTCGTAGTGCAGCAACATACGCAAGTGTGAAAAATATATCATTTATTATATTTTTTACTACTCTAATTTGCACCTATTTGGCACTGTCTGGCAGAAATGCTTGAAAAATCAGACCCTTATTTACTTAAAGCGGATCTTCAGCATCATTTAATGAAATGCCCAAGCCCTTAAAAAAACTATTCCCCAGCATATAAAATTAATATATTTAACGGTTTTACTCATTTACTTTTTATTCTTTCCCTCATTGGCCTGCAACTCTGTTCAGCACTGTAGGATACGGGTGCCGCAATCTTGGCTCAGTAGTATCACTTACTGAGGAGAGAAGAGGGGTCAAAAGTGCAGGGGAGCGGGGATATAACTGTGCTTTGCACAGACAGAGCAAAGCTGGGGTCAGGAAAAGGTCAGCAATCCCAGAATGCAGAGCGACACAGCCAGAAGACACTTCCTGTTTGCAGGCAGCCTGCACCTCCATGGGCCGCCATCTTGGATGCTTAAAATCTCAGAAAATGCAATAGATGCAGGTAGGATGATTTTTGATGTGGGCAATCTGTATGTACAGGGTGGGGGAAACATATAATATAGGCTCTGAAGGTCCGCTTTAATCAGACTGGGTCATATTTACTAACCGTTCCAGTACTTGTGACCTGGTGAAGGGTCCAAGGACCATCTCCATCATTTAACAGACATATTATCCCATGTGTTGGTGATGACCTTTGCCGAATCATGGCCAATTTTCTGTGATATCTTGGGATGGTACCTTTTTTATTGTAATGGCCCATTTTTCACGGAATGATTTGCGAAAGAATAATCCCTTAAGGGAATGCATTCAAATGATGAAAATAAATGAAAATCGGTGAAAATGCCTGCTGTCAAGCGATCAACAAGAATTTGTTCCTTGGTCGATCATCGTATCATTTCGGCTGACATAAAATTTCTCGTTTGTCATACTATCGCCATATGGAAACAGAGAATTTCTTCAAATAGGACTATACAAATACCATAAATGGGATCTTAATTACGATCACTCTAAAGAAAAAAATTCAACATGCCTGAGTCCGAATGCAAGTCATCGGATAACATGCAAGTCGTAGCTAAATGAACAATCAATGTATCTGTTAATGAAAATGGAAAATGACTATACCACTGGAAATTGTGAAATGTGATTGCCATTTGATAGGTTCCATGTCTCTCTTTCTTCCTTTTTTTGTCTTTCTTTGCTAACTAATCTCCAACTACCTCTAGGGTACATTCACACCTCGCCTCTCATAAACGTGAAACATCTTAATAAATCATTAGCTGACTACCACAAAAAATCTGCCTGAATATTACACCCTTTGTTGGTTATCTGTAACTGACTCACCGCTTTGCAGCTGTTTATACCGGCATCATTTATAATTGTATTCTTATACCTTAAAGCATAGAGAATATTTAATGCAAGCCAATTATAAATGAAAATGACTTCTGAATTCAGATAATTCACATCATTACTTTAAAAAGAAAAATAGAGGCAAAAAGAAAAAAAACATACAATTGTATCAAAAAAACTATTATCTCAAGATTATATCCGGAGGCACAAAAATGAAATGATTTGCAATAAAGATGATAACAAAAACAATTACTAAAAAAAGCTATCAGTTTAAATTTCTCTAGAAAAAGAAATGTGTAAGAGCTCTCTCTAGGGAGAATTGGTGTTTCATAATCTATGGCGGGGAGAAACAATCTTAGTCCAAATGACGGAATGTTTTTAAATCAACATTTTTACTGAAAAGTCAAAATTGACCATAAGTCCCTTTTCTCAATGACCCCTGGAACTTCCTGATTTGGAATACCCCTGTGGTTAAAGCAGAACAGGCCAGATGCCCGCTATGTGGTCGTCCGTAAAGTGTACTAATGCTGGCGGCTCCCACAGCGATGTAAACAGTGACGCCAGCATCTCTGGCATCTCTGTGCTTAGATGCGCTCCCGCACTCAGCCATTCAGACTGGATGCACCCCACAGGAAAACTGGGGATGCGACCACCAGGCAGGCTACAACATGAAAATTTGCCACTGCAGCCAAACGCTTATAGGTACTGAGGCAGGGGGTGAACAAGGGGGGGGGCAAGGTAAACAAAGGCCCTTATTTATGAAGGAATAGCGACAGGTAGCGACTGGTGAGCGGTCGGTAATGACGGACCCCGCCACGAGAACGCCGGCTCCCCACCACTAGGGATGAGCGAATCGATCCGGACGAACCCGGATTCGATCCGAATTTCAGGAAAAATTCGATTCGGATCGAATCCGAATTTCCCCGCGATTCGATCACTCGAAGTTTTCCTTTAACATCCATTCATTTACATTTACAGGCATTCTAAGATGGCGGACGGGACATGTCTGGACATGTATCCCGCGCCAGTGCAAGCTGGGGCAGTCACATGCAGCCTATCAGCAGCCAGCAAGCCCGGTGACGTCACAGCGGTATTTAACGGCGGCCATCTTGCTTTTCCTCATTTCTCTATTGCATTCGTGAGAGACAGGACGCTGTGTAGCTGAGGCAGTTAGACAGGCAGGGACAGACAGGGACAGACAGGGACAGGCTGGAGACAGGCAGGAGACAGACAGGAGACAGACAGAAAGCCAGGGAAAGGTAGGAAAAACGGAGGCTGTCACAGGGAGATTTTTTTTTTTTTTTTCATCCAGCCTGAGTGTAACTAGCTGGCTGACAGGCTTTGTTAGCGTTTTCAGGCTGCTTATAGTAACTAACTGTGCATATATACTGAACTGATCTTAAGTCTGCTGTGAGGCATCCCATTCTGTGACTAAAGCAGCCTCTGTTTAAGACCATATAAGCATTTGCTCTTATCATATTTGAAATTAGGCCTGATAAAGACACTTTTGCTGGGCAAAGCACTACTGGACCCTGCCAGGTCCATTCCTGTTGGGGCATCCCATTCTGTGACTAAAGCAGCCTCTGTTTAAGACCATATAAGCATTTGCTCTTATCATATTTGAAATTAGGCCTGATAAAGACACTTTTGCTGGGCATAGCACTACTGGACCCTGCCAGGTCCACTTCTGTTGGGGCATCCCATTCTGTGACTACAGCAGCCTCTGTTTAAGACCGTATAACCATTTTCACTTATCATATTTGAAATTAGGCCTGATAAAGACACTTTTGCTGGGCAAAGCACTACTGGACCCTGCCAGGTCCATTCCTGTTGGGGCATCCCATTCTGTGACTAAAGCAGCCTCTGTTTAAGACCATATAAGCATTTGCTCTTATCATATTTGAAATTAGGCCTGATAAAGACACTTTTGCTGGGCATAGCACTACTGGACCCTGCCAGGTCCACTTCTGTTGGGGCATCCCATTCTGTGACTAAAGCAGCCTCTGTTTAAGACCATATAACCATTTGCTCTTATCATATTTGAAATTAGGCCTGATAAAGACACTTTTGCTGGGCATAGCACTACTGGACCCTGCCAGGTCCACTTCTGTTGGGGCATCCCATTCTGTGACTACAGCAGCCTCTGTTTAAGACCGTATAACCATTTTCACTGATCATATTTGAAATTAGGCCTGATAAAGACACTTTTGCTGGGCAAAGCAGTACTGGACCCTGCCAGGTCCATTCCTGTTGGGGCATCCCATTCTGTGACTAAAGCAGCCTCTGTTTAAGACCATATAAGCATTTGCTCTTATCATATTTGAAATTAGGCCTGATAAAGACACTTTTGCTGGGCATAGCACTACTGGACCCTGCCAGGTCCACTTCTGTTGGGGCATCCCATTCTGTGACTACAGCGGCCTCTGTTTAAGACCGTATAACCATTTTCACTTATCATATTTGAAATTAGGCCTGATAAAGACACTTTTGCTGGGCAAAGCACTACTGGACCCTGCCAGGTCCATTCCTGTTGGGGCATCCCATTCTGTGACTAAAGCAGCCTCTGTTTAAGACCATATAAGCATTTGCTCTTATCATATTTGAAATTAGGCCTGATAAAGACACTTTTGCTGGGCATAGCACTACTGGACCCTGCCAGGTCCACTTCTGTTGGGGCATCCCATTCTGTGACTAAAGCAGCCTCTGTTTAAGACCATATAACCATTTGCTCTTATCATATTTGAAATTAGGCCTGATAAAGACACTTTTGCTGGGCATAGCACTACTGGACCCTGCCAGGTCCACTTCTGTTGGGGCATCCCATTCTGTGACTACAGCAGCCTCTGTTTAAGACCGTATAACCATTTTCACTTATCATATTTGAAATTAGGCCTGATAAAGACACTTTTGCTGGGCAAAGCACTACTGGACCCTGCCAGGTCCATTCCTGTTGGGGCATCCCATTCTGTGACTAAAGCAGCCTCTGTTTAAGACCATATAAGCATTTGCTCTTATCATATTTGAAATTAGGCCTGATAAAGACACTTTTGCTGGGCATAGCACTACTGGACCCTGCCAGGTCCACTTCTGTTGGGGCATCCCATTCTGTGACTACAGCAGCCTCTGTTTAAGACCGTATAACCATTTTCACTTATCATATTTGAAATTAGGCCTGATAAAGACACTTTTGCTGGGCAACGCACTACTGGACCCTGCCAGGTCCATTCCTGTTGGGGCATCCCATTCTGTGACTAAAGCAGCCTCTGTTTAAGACCATATAAGCATTTGCTCTTATCATATTTGAAATTAGGCCTGATAAAGACACTTTTGCTGGGCATAGCACTACTGGACCCTGCCAGGTCCACTTCTGTTGGGGCATCCCATTCTGTGACTAAAGCAGCCTCTGTTTAAGACCATATAACCATTTGCTCTTATCATATTTGAAATTAGGCCTGATAAAGACACTTTTGCTGGGCATAGCACTACTGGACCCTGCCAGGTCCACTTCTGTTGGGGCATCCCATTCTGTGACTACAGCAGCCTCTGTTTAAGACCGTATAACCATTTTCACTTATCATATTTGAAATTAGGCCTGATAAAGACACTTTTGCTGGGCAAAGCACTACTGGACCCTGCCAGGTCCATTCCTGTTGGGGCATCCCATTCTGTGACTAAAGCAGCCTCTGTTTAAGACCATATAAGCATTTGCTCTTATCATATTTGAAATTAGGCCTGATAAAGACACTTTTGCTGGGCATAGCACTACTGGACCCTGCCAGGTCCACTTCTGTTGGGGCATCCCATTCTGTGACTAAAGCAGCCTCTGTTTAAGACCATATAACCATTTGCTCTTATCATATTTGAAATTAGGCCTGATAAAGACACTTTTGCTGGGCAAAGCACTACTGGACCCTGCCAGGTCCATTCCTGTTGGGGCATCCCATTCTGTGACTAAAGCAGCCTCTGTTTAAGACCATATAAGCATTTGCTCTTATCATATTTGAAATTAGGCCTGATAAAGACACTTTTGCTGGGCATAGCACTACTGGACCCTGCCAGGTCCACTTCTGTTGGGGCATCCCATTCTGTGACTAAAGCAGCCTCTGTTTAAGACCATATAACCATTTGCTCTTATCATATTTGAAATTAGGCCTGATAAAGACACTTTTGCTGGGCAAAGCACTACTGGACCCTGCCAGGTCCATTCCTGTTGGGGCATCCCATTCTGTGACTAAAGCAGCCTCTGTTTAAGACCATATAAGCATTTGCTCTTATCATATTTGAAATTAGGCCTGATAAAGACACTTTTGCTGGGCATAGCACTACTGGACCCTGCCAGGTCCACTTCTGTTGGGGCATCCCATTCTGTGACTAAAGCAGCCTCTGTTTAAGACCATATAACCATTTGCTCTTATCATATTTGAAATTAGGCCTGATAAAGACACTTTTGCTGGGCATAGCACTACTGGACCCTGCCAGGTCCACTTCTGTTGGGGCATCCCATTCTGTGACTAAAGCAGCCTCTGTTTAAGACCATATAACCATTTGCTCTTATCATATTTGAAATTAGGCCTGATAAAGACACTTTTGCTGGGCATAGCACTACTGGACCCTGCCAGGTCCACTTCTGTTGGGGCATCCCATTCTGTGACTAAAGCAGCCTCTGTTTAAGACCATATAACCATTTGCTCTTATCATATTTGAAATTAGGCCTGATAAAGACACTTTTGCTGGGCAAAGCACTACTGGACCCTGCCAGGTCCATTCCTGTTGGGGCATCCCATTCTGTGACTAAAGCAGCCTCTGTTTAAGACCATATAAGCATTTGCTCTTATCATATTTGAAATTAGGCCTGATAAAGACACTTTTGCTGGGCATAGCACTACTGGACCCTGCCAGGTCCACTTCTGTTGGGGCATCCCATTCTGTGACTACAGCAGCCTCTGTTTAAGACCGTATAACCATTTTCACTTATCATATTTGAAATTAGGCCTGATAAAGACACTTTTGCTGGGCAAAGCACTACTGGACCCTGCCAGGTCCATTCCTGTTGGGGCATCCCATTCTGTGACTAAAGCAGCCTCTGTTTAAGACCATATAAGCATTTGCTCTTATCATATTTGAAATTAGGCCTGATAAAGACACTTTTGCTGGGCATAGCACTACTGGACCCTGCCAGGTCCACTTCTGTTGGGGCATCCCATTCTGTGACTAAAGCAGCCTCTGTTTAAGACCATATAACCATTTGCTCTTATCATATTTGAAATTAGGCCTGATAAAGACACTTTTGCTGGGCATAGCACTACTGGACCCTGCCAGGTCCACTTCTGTTGGGGCATCCCATTCTGTGACTAAAGCAGCCTCTGTTTAAGACCATATAACCATTTGCTCTTATCATATTTGAAATTAGGCCTGATAAAGACACTTTTGCTGGGCAAATCACTACTGGACCCTGCCAGGTCCATTCCTGTTGGGGCATCCCATTCTGTGACTAAAGTAGCCTCTGTTTAAGACCATATAAGCATTTGCTCTTATCATATTTGAAATTAGGCCTGATAAAGACACTTTTGCTGGGCATAGCACTACTGGACCCTGCCAGGTCCACTTCTGTTGGGGCATCCCATTCTGTGACTAAAGCAGCCTCTGTTTAAGACCATATAAGCATTTGCTCTTATCATATTTGAAATTAGGCCTGATAAAGACACTTTTGCTGGGCAAAGCACTATTGGACCCTGCCAGGTCCATTCCTGTTGGGGCATCCCATTCTGTGACTAAAGCAGCCTCTGTTTAAGACCATATAAGCATTTGCTCTTATCATATTTGAAATTAGGCCTGATAAAGACACTTTTGCTGGGCATAGCACTACTGGACCCTGCCAGGTCCACTTCTGTTGGGGCATCCCATTCTGTGACTAAAGCAGCCTCTGTTTAAGACCATATAACCATTTGCTCTTATCATATTTGAAATTAGGCCTGATAAAGACACTTTTGCTGGGCATAGCACTACTGGACCCTGCCAGGTCCACTTCTGTTGGGGCATCCCATTCTGTGACTAAAGCAGCCTCTGTTTAAGACCATATAACCATTTGCTCTTATCATATTTGAAATTAGGCCTGATAAAGACACTTTTGCTGGGCATAGCACTACTGGACCCTGCCAGGTCCACTTCTGTTGGGGCATCCCATTCTGTGACTAAAGCAGCCTCTGTTTAAGACCATATAACCATTTGCTCTTATCATATTTGAAATTAGGCCTGATAAAGACACTTTTGCTGGGCAAAGCACTACTGGACCCTGCCAGGTCCATTCCTGTTGGGGCATCCCATTCTGTGACTAAAGCAGCCTCTGTTTAAGACCATATAAGCATTTGCTCTTATCATATTTGAAATTAGGCCTGATAAAGACACTTTTGCTGGGCATAGCACTACTGGACCCTGCCAGGTCCACTTCTGTTGGGGCATCCCATTCTGTGACTAAAGCAGCCTCTGTTTAAGACCATATAACCATTTGCTCTTATCATATTTGAAATTAGGCCTGATAAAGACACTTTTGCTGGGCAAAGCACTACTGGACCCTGCCAGGTCCATTCCTGTTGGGGCATCCCATTCTGTGACTAAAGCAGCCTCTGTTTAAGACCATATAAGCATTTGCTCTTATCATATTTGAAATTAGGCCTGATAAAGACACTTTTGCTGGGCATAGCACTACTGGACCCTGCCAGGTCCACTTCTGTTGGGGCATCCCATTCTGTGACTACAGCAGCCTCTGTTTAAGACCGTATAACCATTTTCACTTATCATATTTGAAATTAGGCCTGATAAAGACACTTTTGCTGGGCAAAGCACTACTGGACCCTGCCAGGTCCATTCCTGTTGGGGCATCCCATTCTGTGACTAAAGCAGCCTCTGTTTAAGACCATATAACCATTTGCTCTTATCATATTTGAAATTAGGCCTGATAAAGACACTTTTGCTGGGCATAGCACTACTGGACCCTGCCAGGTCCACTTCTGTTGGGGCATCCCATTCTGTGACTAAAGCAGCCTCTGTTTAAGACCATATAAGCATTTGCTCTTATCATATTTGAAATTAGGCCTGATAAAGACACTTTTGCTGGGCAAAGCACTACTGGACCCTGCCAGGTCCATTCCTGTTGGGGCATCCCATTCTGTGACTAAAGCAGCCTCTGTTTAAGACCATATAAGCATTTGCTCTTATCATATTTGAAATTAGGCCTGATAAAGACACTTTTGCTGGGCATAGCACTACTGGACCCTGCCAGGTCCACTTCTGTTGGGGCATCCCATTCTGTGACTAAAGCAGCCTCTGTTTAAGACCATATAACCATTTGCTCTTATCATATTTGAAATTAGGCCTGATAAAGACACTTTTGCTGGGCATAGCACTACTGGACCCTGCCAGGTCCACTTCTGTTGGGGCATCCCATTCTGTGACTACAGCAGCCTCTGTTTAAGACCATATAACCATTTGCTCTTATCATATTTGAAATTAGGCCTGATAAAGACACTTTTGCTGGGCATAGCACTACTGGACCCTGCCAGGTCCACTTCTGTTGGGGCATCCCATTCTGTGACTAAAGCAGCCTCTGTTTAAGACCATATAAGCATTTGCTCTTATCATATTTGAAATTAGGCCTGATAAAGACACTTTTGCTGGGCATAGCACTACTGGACCCTGCCAGGTCCACTTCTGTTGGGGCATCCCATTCTGTGACTAAAGCAGCCTCTGTTTAAGACCATATAAGCATTTGCTCTTATCATATTTGAAATTAGGCCTGATAAAGACACTTTTGCTGGGCAAAGCACTACTGGACCCTGCCAGGTCCATTCCTGTTGGGGCATCCCATTCTGTGACTAAAGCAGCCTCTGTTTAAGACCATATAAGCATTTGCTCTTATCATATTTGAAATTAGGCCTGATAAAGACACTTTTGCTGGGCATAGCACTACTGGACCCTGCCAGGTCCACTTCTGTTGGGGCATCCCATTCTGTGACTAAAGCAGCCTCTGTTTAAGACCATATAACCATTTGCTCTTATCATATTTGAAATTAGGCCTGATAAAGACACTTTTGCTGGGCATAGCACTACTGGACCCTGCCAGGTCCACTTCTGTTGGGGCATCCCATTCTGTGACTAAAGCAGCCTCTGTTTAAGACCATATAAGCATTTGCTCTTATCATATTTGAAATTAGGCCTGATAAAGACACTTTTGCTGGGCATAGCACTACTGGACCCTGCCAGGTCCACTTCTGTTGGGGCATCCCATTCTGTGACTAAAGCAGCCTCTGTTTAAGACCATATAACCATTTGCTCTTATCATATTTGAAATTAGGCCTGATAAAGACACTTTTGCTGGGCAAAGCACTACTGGACCCTGCCAGGTCCATTCCTGTTGGGGCATCCCATTCTGTGACTAAAGCAGCCTCTGTTTAAGACCATATAAGCATTTGCTCTTATCATATTTGAAATTAGGCCTGATAAAGACACTTTTGCTGGGCATAGCACTACTGGACCCTGCCAGGTCCACTTCTGTTGGGGCATCCCATTCTGTGACTAAAGCAGCCTCTGTTTAAGACCATATAACCATTTGCTCTTATCATATTTGAAATTAGGCCTGATAAAGACACTTTTGCTGGGCAAAGCACTACTGGACCCTGCCAGGTCCATTCCTGTTGGGGCATCCCATTCTGTGACTAAAGCAGCCTCTGTTTAAGACCATATAAGCATTTGCTCTTATCATATTTGAAATTAGGCCTGATAAAGACACTTTTGCTGGGCATAGCACTACTGGACCCTGCCAGGTCCACTTCTGTTGGGGCATCCCATTCTGTGACTAAAGCAGCCTCTGTTTAAGACCATATAACCATTTGCTCTTATCATATTTGAAATTAGGCCTGATAAAGACACTTTTGCTGGGCATAGCACTACTGGACCCTGCCAGGTCCACTTCTGTTGGGGCATCCCATTCTGTGACTAAAGCAGCCTCTGTTTAAGACCATATAACCATTTGCTCTTATCATATTTGAAATTAGGCCTGATAAAGACACTTTTGCTGGGCATAGCACTACTGGACCCTGCCAGGTCCACTTCTGTTGGGGCATCCCATTCTGTGACTAAAGCAGCCTCTGTTTAAGACCATATAACCATTTGCTCTTATCATATTTGAAATTAGGCCTGATAAAGACACTTTTGCTGGGCATAGCACTACTGGACCCTGCCAGGTCCACTTCTGTTGGGGCATCCCATTCTGTGACTAAAGCAGCCTCTGTTTAAGACCATATAACCATTTGCTCTTATCATATTTGAAATTAGGCCTGATAAAGACACTTTTGCTGGGCAAAGCACTACTGGACCCTGCCAGGTCCATTCCTGTTGGGGCATCCCATTCTGTGACTAAAGCAGCCTCTGTTTAAGACCATATAAGCATTTGCTCTTATCATATTTGAAATTAGGCCTGATAAAGACACTTTTGCTGGGCATAGCACTACTGGACCCTGCCAGGTCCACTTCTGTTGGGGCATCCCATTCTGTGACTAAAGCAGCCTCTGTTTAAGACCATATAACCATTTGCTCTTATCATATTTGAAATTAGGCCTGATAAAGACACTTTTGCTGGGCATAGCACTACTGGACCCTGCCAGGTCCACTTCTGTTGGGGCATCCCATTCTGTGACTACAGCAGCCTCTGTTTAAGACCGTATAACCATTTTCACTTATCATATTTGAAATTAGGCCTGATAAAGACACTTTTGCTGGGCATAGCACTACTGGACCCTGCCAGGTCCACTTCTGTTGGGGCATCTCATTCTGTGACTAAAGCAGCCTCTGTTTAAGACCATATAACCATTTGCTCTTATCATATTTGAAATTAGGCCTGATAAAGACACTTTTGCTGGGCAAAGCACTACTGGACCCTGCCAGGTCCATTCCTGTTGGGGCATCCCATTCTGTGACTAAAGCAGCCTCTGTTTAAGACCGTATAAGCATTTGCTCTTATCATATTTGAAATTAGCCTGATAAAGACACTTTTGCTGGGCATAGTACTACTGGATCTTTTTTGGGGGGCATCCCATTCTGTGATTAAAGCAGCCTCTGTTTAAGACCATATAACCATTTGCTCTTATCATATTTGAAATTAGGCCTGATAAAGACACTTTTGCTGGGCAAAGCACTACTGGACCCTGCCAGGTCCATTCCTGTTGGGGCATCCCATTCTGTGACTAAAGCAGCGTCTGTTTAAGACCGTATAAGCATTTGCTCTTATCGTATTTGAAATTAGCCTGATAAAGACACTTTTGCTGGGCATAGTACTACTGGATCTTTTTTGGGGGGCATCCCATTCTGTGACTAAAGCAGCCTCTGTTTAAGACCGTATAAGCATTTGCTCTTATCATATTTGAAATTAGCCTGATAAAGACACTTTTGCTGGGCATAGCACTACTTGTCCCTGCCAGGGCATCCCATTCTGTGACTAAAGCAGCCTCTGTTTAAGACCATATAAGCATTTGCTCTTATCATATTTGAAATTAGGCCTGATAAAGACACTTTTGCTGGGCATAGTACTACTGGATCTTTTTTGGGGGCATCCCATTCTGTGACTAAAGCAGCCTCTGTTTAAGACCATATAAGCATTTGCTCTTATTATATTTATATTATAAGACACTTTTGCTGGGCATAGGCTTACTGCTGCCTGCCAGGTGCACTTCTGTTGAGGCATCCCATTCTGTAACATAGCATACCCCTCTTTATTTACACTAAGCAGCTCTCTTATTTACACTAAGCAGGCCTGTTGGAGGCTGAGTGTTACTGCTCACTTTTGGTGTGCATTATATTCTGTTTCATATAGACCCACCGCTGCCCGGGGGATCTTAAAATATCACCTACTACCACGCCAGTTAGACTATGTCGGGCAGACAAGTGCCTGGAAGTGAAAAGAGGAGTGGCAGAGGCCAAGATTCCGCAGGCAGAGCTCGCATCAGACTGGGGGCCAGTAGCAGCAGGAGTCACGCTGAGAGACCTAATCTGCCAGTATCTGCTAGCGGTCGGGTCTCCACCAGTAACGCATCTGCCGTGGTAGATTGGTTGACGCGCTCATCAACAACATCATCACAACTTACGTCTGAGACCCCCAGTCTAGGGTCGGTAGGTTCCTCTGACACAACCCTGAGTTGGCATGCCCCGAGAGCAGTCCCTGTCCTCCCATTGCCTCTGTCCTACGCCGTTCCCTCCCCCAGCGACGTATCCTATGCTTTGGGTTCAGCTCCACTCTTTAGTGAGGAGGACCATCAGATAGAGGACAGTCAGCAGCTACTGCCCAGCCAAGAAATGGAGGTGGCTTCTCTAGCTAGGCAGACAGATAGTGATGTGGACAGTGTCGTGGGTGCTGCGAGCGTTCCAGCTCCTGCGCCAGACACTGTTGACGAATCCACGAACATCAGTGACGTACAGCCACAACTCGGTGATGATGATGATGACGATGAAGCCGATCGCACTTGGGAGCCGGGTGATGAAGGGGCTTCATCGTCATCATCAGGAGAAGAGGGGCGCAGGTTGCCCCGGAGTCAGCAGCTGAGGCAGCAAGGTGGTAGCAGTCAGCATGGGGGCACAATTCCAAAGGCTGGAGCCGGCCGGGGCCGGGGCCGGGGTAGAGCACCTGCTGTGCGGCAGTCTACCTTATCGGGAGGTAGTGGAGCAGGGGTTCCTGGAGTTGGCAACAGCAGCAGTGAATCAGTGAGGCCAGGGGGTGGGAAAAGTAGCTACTCGGCAGTGTGGCAGTTTTTCCTGAGGCATCCGCAGGAGGGTAACATGGCCACATGCAAGATATGTAGGCAAAAGGTGAAGCGTGGCCAGGGTCCAAATGTTGGCACCACGGCCCTGCGTCAACATATGATGCGTCACCATAAAACGACCTGGGAGAACCGAGGCTCCCAAGGGGTGGTCCAGTCTGCTTCCTCACCAAGTGAGCTCCCAATTTCTGCCAGCCAAGGCTCCAGCACCTCAGCCGAAGGCAGCTGTGCGTCATACCCATCCTCTGTCGCTCCTGCTCCTCCTCCTCCTCCTCCAAGTCATGCATCCCGCCAGCAATCCATCAGCGAAGCCATGTCCAAGAGACAGCAGTATGCGCCCACTCATCCTACGGCGCAGAAGCTGAATGTGCTCCTGTCCAAGTTGCTGGTGCTGCAGTCGCTCCCTTTTCAGGTGGTGGAATCTGCACCTTTCAGAGAACTGATGGCTTGTGCCGAGCCGAGGTGGAGAGTCCCAAGCCATCATTTCTTTGCCAAGAAGGCAGTACCAGCGCTGCACACTTTTGTTGAACAGAAGGTGGGCCAGTCCTTGAGCCTGTCGGTGTGTAGCAAAATACATGGCAGCGCCAACATCTGGAGCTGTAACTACGGTCAGGGGCAGTACATGTCGTTTACGGCCCACTGGGTGAATGTGGTCCCTTTGCAGCAGCAACTTGGACAGGTCACGCCGCTTCGGCCTCCGCGCTCTCTGCCCATTGGGCCTGTGACACCGTGCGACTCGGCCTCCTCATCCTCCGCCATCTCCTCACCCTCCACTGTAGGCTCAAGTCTCAGTGCCCCTCCAGTCTACCATGTGTGCAGGGCACGGAGGTGTCACGCAGTGCTTCACATGGTTTGTCTTGGCGAACGGAGTCACACAGGGGAGGAACTGCTTAAATGTATTCATCAGGAAATCCAAACATGGCTTACTCCGAGAAAACTTAAAATGGGAATCATGGTTACCGACAATGGGAAGAACATTTTGTCTGCGCTGCGCCAAGGAAGCCTGACCCATGCCCCCTGCATGGCTCACGTCTTCAATCTGGTTGTCAAGCGGTTTCTGAAGTGTTCCCCCCATCTGCAGGACATCCTAACAACTTCACGGAAACTTTGCATGCACTTCAGCCACTCCTACACCGCCAAACACACCCTTCTTGAGCTACAGCGTCAGAATGGTATCCCCCAACATAGTCTGATTTGCGATGTTTCCACCCGTTGGAATTCCACCCTTCACATGTTGGACCGATTATATGAACAGAGAAAAGCCATCACGGATTTCCTGATGATCCAAGCAGATAGGGGGACTCCCCTGTGTAACTTCAATGTCAACCAGTGGCAGCTCATACGTGACACCTGCCGTTTGCTCAGGCCCTTTGAGGAAGCCACTTTATTTGTCAGTCGGCAGGATTACGGGATGAACGACGTGATTCCATTGCTTCATGTACTACAGCACATGTTGGAAACCATGGCTGGTCAGGGCACTGGAGACATGGCGTTTACATCTTACGGCCACATGAACCCCGTTGGAGCTGAACTGGAGGAGGAGGAGGAGGAAGAGGAGGAGGAGGAGTTGCCCAGCGAAACACAGTTTAGGCTTGGCGAAATGGCTGGTTTATCTAGTCAGCGGACAGGAGAGGAGGAGCAGGAGCAGCCAGAGGAGCTAGAGGTTTTTGAGGAAGGAGAGACAGAGGACCCGGGCACACCGTGGCAGTATGCAGTGGAGATGGAGACAGGTAGTCCATCCGAGTCACTTGCGCAAATGGCACGAAGCATGCTCACATGCTTGCGTAGTGACCCCAGAATTGTTTCCATCTGTCGGCGGGATGACTTCTGGCTGTCCACCTTATTGGACCCTCGCTTCTGGCACAAAATGGGGGCATTTTTTAAACCCACCGAGAGGGAGGACAAACTCAACTACTACAAAGACATTCTACGTAGGCAGTTGGCCGATGCCTATCTGCGCCATGGTCCATACTCTCGCAGGTCTGACTCGAGGGGACCTCTGCGCTCACCTTCCACTGCCATGGCCGCTGGGGGGGTTGGCAGCAGCAGCAGCAGAAGCTCCATCAGCAGCAGCAGCCTCAGTCTTCAGTCACTAATGAGTAGCTTTCTACACCCGCATAGTGAGGCTACTCATGAGCAGCAGGAAGACCTGGAGCAGGACCTGAACCAGCAGGTCATGTCATACTTTGACATGACCATGCCAACACACCTTGAGGATCCGCTGGACTTCTGGGCAGCCAAACTTGATTTGTGGCCGCAACTAGCAGAGTTTGCCCTGGAAAAGCTGTCCTGCCCGGCAAGTAGCGTGCCATCTGAGCGGGTGTTTAGTGCGGCGGGGGCCATAGTTACGGCGAGGAGAACTCGTCTGTCAACTAAAAATGTGGAGAGACTCACCTTTGTCAAAATGAATCAGGGATGGATCAGCCAGGATTTCCACCCACCAATGCCTGATGCATGCGACTAGATTCAGCATGGTGCCACGTTTTACACTTTCCAAATGGTGCAAAACATATTTATGTCTTTAGGCCATTTTTTGGGCTCCTGCTGCTGCTACTGTCAACTCCTGCCAACTCCAGGGTGTGATTCATCCAATTTTTGGGCTCCTGAAGCCAACTCCAGTGTATATTTGGGCTCCTGCTGCTGCTGCTGTCAACTCCTGCCAACTCCAGGGTGTGATTCATCCAATTTTTGGGCTCCTGAAGCCAACTCCAGTGTATATTTGGGCTCCTGCTGCTGCTACTGTCAACTCCTGCCAACTCCATTGTGTGATTCATCCAATTTTTGGGCTCCTGAAGCCAACTCCAGTGTATATTTGGGCTCCTGCTGCTGCTACTCTCAACTCCTGCCAACTCCAGGGTGTGATTCATCCAATTTTTGGGCTCCTGAAGCCAACTCCAGTGTATATTTGGGCTCCTGCTGCTGCTGCTGCCAACTTCTGCCAACTCCAGGGTGTGATTCATCCAATTTTTGGGCTCCTGAAGCCAACTCCAGTGTATATTTGGGCTCCTGCTGCTGCTACTGTCAACTCCTGCCAACTCCAGGGTGTGATTCATCCAATTTTTGGGCTCCTGAAGCCAACTCCAGTGTATATTTGGGCTCCTGCTGCTGCTACTGTCAACTCCTGCCAACTCCAGGGTGTGATTCATCCAATTTTTGGGCTCCTGAAGCCAACTCCAGTGTATATTTGGGCTCCTGCTGCTGCTGCTGCCAACTTCTGCCAACTCCAGGGTGTGATTCATCCAATTTTTGGGCTCCTGAAGCCAACCCCAGGGTCTCTTTAAAGTAATGTTTGGGCTCCTGCTGCTGCTGCTGTCAACTCCTGCCAACTCCAGGGTGTGATTCATCCAATTTTTGGGCTCCTGAAGCCAACCCCAGGGTCTCTTTAAAGTAATGTTTGGGCTCCTGCTGCTGCTGCTGTCAACTCCTGCCAACTCCAGGGTGTGATTCATCCAATTTTTGGGCTCCTGAAGCCAACTCCAGTGTATATTTGGGCTCCTGCTGCTGCTGCTGTCAACTCCTGCCAACTCCAGGGTGTGATTCATCCAATTTTTGGGCTCCTGAGGCCAACTCCAGTGTATATTTGGGCTCCTGCTGCTGCTGCTGCCAACTTCTGCCAACTCCAGGGTGTGATTCATCCAATTTGTGGGCTCCTGAAGCCAACTCCAGTGTATATTTGGGCTCCTGCTGCTGCTGCTGCCAACTTCTGCCAACTCCAGGGTGTGATTCATCCAATTTTTGGGCTCCTGAAGCCAACTCCAGTGTATATTTGGGCTCCTGCTGCTGCTACTGTCAACTCCTGCCAACTCCAGGGTGTGATTCATCCAATTTTTGGGCTCCTGAAGCCAACTCCAGTGTATATTTGGGCTCCTGCTGCTGCTGCTGCCAACTTCTGCCAACTCCAGGGTGTGATTCATCCAATTTTTGGGCTCCTGAGGCCAACTCCAGTGTATATTTGGGCTCCTGCTGCTGCTGCTGTCAACTCCTGCCAACTCCAGGGTGTGATTCATCCAATTTTTGGGCTCCTGAAGCCAACTCCAGTGTATATTTGGGCTCCTGCTGCTGCTACTGTCAACTCCTGCCAACTCCAGGGTGTGATTCATCCAATTTTTGGGCTCCTGAAGCCAACTCCAGTGTATATTTGGGCTCCTGCTGCTGCTACTCTCAACTCCTGCCAACTCCAGGGTGTGATTCATCCAATTTTTGGGCTCCTGAAGCCAACTCCAGTGTATATTTGGGCTCCTGCTGCTGCTGCTGCTGCCAACTTCTGCCAACTCCAGGGTGTGATTCATCCAATTTTTGGGCTCCTGAAGCCAACCCCAGCGTCTCTTTAAAGTAATGTTTGGGCTCCTGCTGCTGCTGCTGTCAACTCCTGCCAACTCCAGGGTGTGATTCATCCAATTTTTGGGCTCCTGAAGCCAACCCCAGGGTCTCTTTAAAGTAATGTTTGGGCTCCTGCTGCTGCTGTTGTCAACTCCTGCCAACTCCAGGGTGTGATTCATCCAATTTTTGGGCTCCTGAAGCCAACTCCAGTGTATATTTGGGCTCCTGCTGCTGCTACTGTCAACTCCTGCCAACTCCAGGGTGTGATTCATCCAATTTTTGGGCTCCTGAGGCCAACTCCAGTGTATATTTGGGCTCCTGCTGCTGCTGCTGTCAACTCCTGCCAACTACAGGGTGTGATTCACCCAATTTTTGGGCTCCTGAAGCCAACTCCAGTGTATATTTGGGCTCCTGCTGCTGCTACTGTCAACTCCTGCCAACTCCAGGGTGTGATTCATCCAATTTTTGGGCTCCTGAAGCCAACTCCAGTGTATATTTGGGCTCCTGCTGCTGCTACTGTAAACTCCTGCCAACTCCAGGGTGTGATTCATCCAATTTTTGGGCTCCTGAAGCCAACTCCAGTGTATTTTTGGGCTCCTGCTGCTGCTACTGTCAACTCCTGCCAACTCCAGGGTGTGATTCATCCAATTTTTGGGCTCCTGAAGCCAACTCCAGTGTATATTTGGGCTCCTGCTGCTGCTGCTGCCAACTTCTGCCAACTCCAGGGTGTGATTCATCCAATTTTTGGGCTCCTGAAGCCAACTCCAGTGTATATTTGGGCTCCTGCTGCTGCTACTGTCAACTCCTGCCAACTCCAGGGTGTGATTCATCCAATTTTTGGGCTCCTGAAGCCAACTCCAGTGTATATTTGGGCTCCTGCTGCTGCTGCTGCCAACTTCTGCCAACTCCAGGGTGTGATTCATCCAATTTTTGGGCTCCTGAGGCCAACTCCAGTGTATATTTGGGCTCCTGCTGCTGCTGCTGTCAACTCCTGCCAACTCCAGGGTGTGATTCATCCAATTTTTGGGCTCCTGAAGCCAACTCCAGTGTATATTTGGGCTCCTGCTGCTGCTACTGTCAACTCCTGCCAACTCCAGGGTGTGATTCATCCAATTTTTGGGCTCCTGAATCCAACTCCAGTGTATATTTGGGCTCCTGCTGCTGCTACTGTCAACTCCTGCCAACTCCAGGGTGTGATTCATCCAATTTTTGGGCTCCTGAAGCCAACTCCAGTGTATATTTGGGCTCCTGCTGCTGCTACTGTCAACTCCTGCCAACTCCAGGGTGTGATTCATCCAATTTTTGGGCTCCTGAAGCCAACTCCAGTGTATATTTGGGCTCCTGCTGCTGCTGCTGCCAACTTCTGCCAACTCCAGGGTGTGATTCATCCAATTTTTGGGCTCCTGAGGCCAACTCCAGTGTATATTTGGGCTCCTGCTGCTGCTGCTGTCAACTCCTGCCAACTCCAGGGTGTGATTCATCCAATTTTTGGGCTCCTGAAGCCAACTCCAGTGTATATTTGGGCTCCTGCTGCTGCTACTGTCAACTCCTGCCAACTCCAGGGTGTGATTCATCCAACTTTTGGGCTCCTGAAGCCAACTCCAGTGTATATTTGGGCTCCTGCTGCTGCTACTGTCAACTCCTGCCAACTCCAGGGTGTGATTCATCCAATTTTTGGGCTCCTGAAGCCAACTCCAGTGTATATTTGGGCTCCTGCTGCTGCTACTGTCAACTCCTGCCAACTCCAGGGTGTGATTCATCCAATTTTTGGGCTCCTGAAGCCAACTCCAGTGTATATTTGGGCTCCTGCTGCTGCTGCTGCCAACTTCTGCCAACTCCAGGGTGTGATTCATCCAATTTTTGGGCTCCTGAGGCCAACTCCAGTGTATATTTGGGCTCCTTCTGCCCCTCATAGTGATGCCACTTCAACTCTCTGCAATTGTGCCGCTCTGCGATTCTATTAGCGATGCCTCTGATCTGCATGTGATATTTCTTCAAAGTATTATTTAACTAACCCAGCACGCATCCTGTGCGTGTTACAGCAAGGCTGAATGGTTTACAACCCTATTGAGGCTCTAGGAGGCTCAGAAATAGCCGTTTTTAATAGCGATTCGTCGCGAATTTATTCGGGTCGAAACGTTTTTTGTCGGAAAATTCGGCGAATCAGTGGAATCGAATTTTTCAAAAGTTCGCTCATCTCTACCCACCACAATCAAACATTTATCAAGCCAATCCTGCTTAGCGACTGAGATAGCGCCATATAGCCACTCATTCATCATTATTCCAGCCTCAGCCCACAGCGTCAGCGTCCGACCTTGAACAGCGACAGGTATGACCTCTCGCTACCTGGCGCTCTCCAATGCATTTCAATGGAACAATCTTTAAATATTAATTGTTATTAATTGTTATTAATGTTTTTTTTTTTAAATGTGAAAAATTCTGTGACCACTTCTGCCATTTTAGATAATTTTTTTAAGGGAAAAAAAATAAAAAAAAATTTGTACAGAATTGATATTACAGGTCTGATATTAATGTATTCATATTACTAAATTATTTAAAATATTTTTTTTTTTGGTTTCCAAAAATATGGTGGTTTGGGGGTTAAAAAACTACTTTTAACACATCGCCTCCAGCGCTCTGGGGTTTAAACATGCATTTTACAGCGCGAGAATTTTTTGAGCGTGATTTTTGGATGAATATGGTGGAAGCCGGTCGCTCTGACCAGTTGCTATCATGCGCACCCATACATCGCGGAACCTGTCAAAGAGCGACTCGTAACCTTGTATTCAACATTACGCCACACCGACTGAGTCGCTGTCAACAACCGAGCAACGGCCAAGCACAGCGACTACTAGCGGGCGCTGTGAAAATACCGCTACAGTCGCTCAACTGTCGCTACATGTCGCTATTAATAAATCAGCCTCAAAGCAGGAAATGCCAAATGTAAGTCAGCAGGGAGCTCTCCTGTACCCTGCCCCATGCGCACTGCCTCCTGATTCCTGCAACACAGTATAGATGCTGTAGCAGGTCTTCAAAGCTGGCTTCTTCTTTCTATTCCTTTCCTCTATGATCACCCACAAATGTGATTGCATGACTGCCTCTGTCCCTCACCACAATATAAGTGAGCCCTGTTGTTATAGTTAAGCTTCCTGGGCTCTATGATGCTCTGAGTATTGCTTGGAGTTCTGAGGGACAGGGGCAACCATGCAAACACATTTGGAGAGTGTTCATGAAAAATAGAAAGGAAAAGAAGGGAAAATGTTACAGTACAAGACCTGCTACAGCATCTACAGTGCATTGTAGTAATTGGATGAGAGGGACACGGGACAGGCTTCATATGACCTTCTTCCTGCCTTATTATTGCCATTGTCTGGACTTTTCCTTTGTTAAGAAGCCCAAAATCAGGGATGGAGTTCTGCCTGACAAGGGACAGGAAACAGCTGTACATGGCATTTATGCACACCTCCTATTAAAAGTAGTTCAGTTGTGTGTAGCAGGTTCCGAGTTCCATGCAAGGGAGTGTTTAGATCCACTTGAATATCTGCATGTATGGAACAAATTGGCTAGGTACTCAAAACTTTAATGAGATCTATGCACCAGGGGGATAATATTTCCTCCCAAGCAGTGTCGCTGGAAAATGTTTGACTAATATTTAGAAATGTTCTAGTTAGGAGGCACTTGAATCTGAATACAGTTCAGGTCTATATAGGGTGTCTGCTCAAATCTCTGGAAATGAACTAAAGGAGCCAAAAAGAAAAGGTCAGAGAAACATTGTGTTAATTAGGAAAAAAATGCACAGTTCAGTTAAACAATATATTTTAGTTATAAAAGGAATGCTGCTTAACTCTTTAACATATTTCTATTTTAGGTTAGCTGGCGACTTTGACAAAGGGGATTATTTAAGAAACTCTAGCGCCAGGTAGCGTCGGGTGAACGCTGGGCGCTATATGTGAATCCACATTTAAGAAAGTGAATCTGGTGAGCACCACTAACAGCGCCATGTAGCATCACATGTATTACTAGAGGTGGCTCAGCGTATAGCGCCGGCGCTCTAGGTTCAGGAGCGCCATGTAGTACTTGTCACTCAGTAGCACATTTGGTTGTGTTTAAATAGCGTTTTGCTATAGTAAAAAAAAATATTTTTGTCTCAAACCGTTGTGTGGCCTCTCCTGGCCTGCAAACAAAAACTTTTATATATATATTTTTTGTTTTTAATGCAGAATTGTATGTGCAGGTCTGGCACTGCAGTGTCATAGTCACAACAATGTCATTCCACGTGCTTTCGCTCTGGTACTGGTGTATATGTGTAGAGAAACAGACTTTTTTATACAGCGTCTGGCGCTCTATGCTAGAGCACCCAGCTTAAGAGCGTTGGCGTTGCTTGTGTGTAGGTTTTGTTGAATACAGGTTTCAGCACCAAGTGCTGGACACACTTAACTGACGCTACCTATCACTCGCTGCAGTGTTGTCCTGTTGTTAGATGTCAAATAGCCTACATTTCCACTCTACAATCTTTCATACAATGGTTAATAAATATAAGGACACTAATGCACTGTTGAAAGAGATGAAAATGTACTACTTTCTATTTTAGAGGCCGATTCATTAATAGCGCCAGGTAGCGACAGATGAGCGACTGTAGCGTGATTTTTTCAGCGCCAGCCAGTATTCGCTGTGCTTGGCCGGCGTTAGCTTGATGACAGCGACTCAGTCGGTGTGCGGTAATGTTGAATACGGGCTGGGGGGTCGCTGTTTCACAGGTCCAGCATTGTATGTGAGCGCCTGACAACGAATGGCCAGAGCGAACGGCTAGCTTCATATTCATCAACAAATCACGCTCCGAATGTGCTGTCGCTGTCCATTCCTTGTTTAAACCCCAGAGCGCTGGCGGCGATCTGTATTAACTAGTTTTTAACCCCTAAACAACCATATTTTTTGAATGTAACATTATACATGTTTTTAGAATCATTTTGTAATATGAATACATTAATCTCAGACCTGTTAGATCAATTCTGCACATATTTTTTTTTAATTTTTTTTTTACTTAAAAATAAATCCTAACATTGCAGAAGTGGTCTCCGATTTTTTGACATTAAAAAAATAATAAAAAAAAAATAATAACAATTAATTTGGAATAATTATAGATTGCTCCATTGAAATGCATTGGACATCGCCAGGGAGCGACAGCTCATACCTGGCGCTGTGAGGGAATTTGCAGCGGCGCTGTTCGGTCCAGGCGGCTTCATGATGAATGCCGCGCTAGCCGTCGCTCTCGCCGGCGCTAGCCTCATTTTGCTTGATAAATGCGTCATTGTGACCGCCGCCGGGCGTACTTGAGTCGGTAGTCGCCGTTAGCTGCCGCTACCTGGCGCTCGTCAGACACTACCTGGCGCTATCGCTTGATGAATAAGGGCCTAAGTATTGTATACAAAGGTTTCTCTTTACTTAAAGGGATCTTCTATGTTATTCATCCTTTTCCCTTCCCACTTAAAGATGAATACATAGGGTGTCATTAAAGTGGCAACAAAACTCGGGATTTGAACTATCCCTGGTTTTGTTCTGTGACCTGGAAGCATTCTGATTTGGGATGCCCTGCTATATGAATTCCCCCAGATTGGCAGTAACAGCTTACCTCTTCCGAGTCCGACATGCGCTGATGGACTGGGAAGAGGTGAGCAGCTTCTGTCGATCTGAGGGGTTTCACACAGCCAATTTGGGATGGCCCGGGGGAAGACCAGCGACCAGATTCTAGGGCTGTTTTGCTTTAAAGTGGACCAAAACCTAGGCTTTTGACTATCCTGTGTTTTAGCCCTTGGTCCATGAGTGCCCCGCTGTGTGAGACTCCCCAGGTTGCCTAAATAAATTCACCCCTTCCCAGTTCTACAACGCTTGCGCTGCCACTTGTCCAGTTAGTGCGATCCGAGTGCGCTGGTGCGCGCTTACCCTGCAACCTTTAACTGGGAGCGTGTCCGTGCTGCCCATTCACAAATGCCTAGTATGAGGACACGCCCTGATAGATGGATAGCGGGGATGAGGCCGATGCTCGCGCATGCACCGTTGGAACAGGAATGACAGTGAATTTTTGGGTGACCTGGGGGGTTTCACGCAGTGTGACACCCCCGATTGGGGTGCCCCAGGGGGGAGCGAGTATGCCTGCCTGTCTCATAGACTCCAGAGTGGGTTTTGGTCCTCTTTAAAGTCCATGTCCAGGCCCACACAAACTTCCCACCTTTTCTATTTCCTCTCAAATGAGACTTTTCAAAGCATCTCACATGTAAAAACTTTATGTATTTTTAGCAAAGCTGTTGGATTCAATGTCATTTCTTGTCATGGCTTAGCTGGGAAGGGCATAATAAGGCATTGCTTCATACTCTGCTCTAGTCAGAGCCAGCCGCAGGACCACTAAGGCTTGCCATGCTTGTTGCAAAGAGAGTGCCAAAGGACAGAAACCAGGGGTTCCCAACCGCTTATTTTTGGAGTACCAATCGCCATTTTGCAATGATCTAAATTACTATTCCTGTCAACCCTAATACAGACTTCCCTGTGAGGCTGGAGGTCTTCTACTGGTCCATCAATGCCAGCTCCTCAGCCAGCAATGCAGTCAATATGCCACATTCCTGCAGCTTGTTGACTTGGCCTCCTGACACATACTTTGGGAGCAGTAGCTATTCTGCAGGGCTTCATATCCTACCACTTTAACCCCCACTGGCCTTGAGTACCACTAGAAGGAAGCTTGAGTACTACTGGTTGGGAACCCCTGCTTTAGACCACTTTCTTGCATGGTCATAGAGAAGTGAAATAAGGGCAAACAGTAGAGCCCTGCAACAGCCTCTACCTGCCACCACAGGAAATAAAGGAGAGACACATGGGGCAGGCAACATGCTTGTTGCCTTATTATTTCCGTTGCCTGGACAGTCCCTTTAATATTAAGACTTGTGTGACCAGCAACACAATATGGAGTTAGAGTGCCAGTGACACCCATGTGTCAGTACAGTGATATATGTGGCTTTTCAATTAGATAAACCTTTATATGGTCGGATTGAAGGGAAAAGCTTCTACAATGTTGTCATAGATCGCAAATAGAAATTTAAACTAAATGTAGCTATTCTAGCTCTGCCTTACACACATGGCAAAGTAGCTGGATTCTAAAAAATAAATGAACTATGCAAATGATATCTCTCAGTGAAAACACTTTTGGACAGAGAGAAGATGTTTTTGTTGTCATTGGCTAGCATTTGACTAAGGACAATTAATAGAGAAATAAAACTTGTTGGTGCCTAACCAATCTATAGTGTTAACAAATACAATGTGCCAGAGCTACCACACTGGAAATAGTGCCAGCATCAGCATCTGTTAGTTCTGCGAAGGATGCTAAGGATATCTAACCAATAGGAATTCAGCTTATGTGGAGCTATTTACGGGCACAATCAGGTCAAACCTGTGCTGAGACTGGGGCAAAACAATCTAAGGCCAACCTCAGCTTTTATTCAACCTTTCTTTATAATACCCCCCAAAATGGATCATATTTATGCTATTTAGGAATAAGGCACAAGTTAAAGTAACCCTATAGTTAAAAATGAAATGTCCTTCCCCCACTTCTGAGGCAGGATGGAGGGTTACAAAAATAAAAGGAATGCAGCACTGTCCATTGCTGCTCTTTGCGGCAGCTGTAACAAGGCTTTGTACAGGGGCATTGTACCCCCAGCCCCTATTCAAGGGGCCGATGTGAGCGGGAGATGCTGCTCTGTAAACCTGGCAGCCAGGACCACCCTAGACAATGACCCCTTGTCATTTCTCAGCACTGGAGGTTGGGGAAGGGGGTTAAAACAGAAGCTTAAAGGAGCACTATGGAGAAAAATGGCCAGATAATAAAAATGCATATACATTTGCTGCATGATGGGAGAGGGGTTATTTATATATCCGGCATCAAGAAATATCCAGCCAGTCTTTCTTTTAATGAAAGGAAAAGGACATCCGGGTGACAGGCTATGTCACCCCTGAAAGACTAAATCTGTCATCCCTGGATTTTATTCTTACAAGGAGAGGAAAACCACAAGCTTGGTGGCAGTTTTATTCAGTTCGGGTTTATAAGTGACCCCCCTCCCATTAGCTGATGCATTTATATCTATTTTTAATATTACACAATTTTGTGATAGTGCTCGTTTAAAGTGGAGCAACCACTTCCCTAGAGTCTATATGACCGGTGGTCTCTCTGCTTATGTGGCTTCCCAAATTGAGTTGCCCCCCCATGTTTATCCTCAGGGATCAGCCTGTACACTTACCTCACCAGCAATACCATGTCACATCCCTAAGTACCTGTGGCAGGCATTTCTCAATGGCTGACACACTGAGGATCAAGGGCAGAGGCTCATGTGTCTTTCAGCTTTGTCTGTCTCTCTGAGCTCAGTACGGCAAGAAAAATCTGAATAGAAAACCAGTCACAGCGACCATGGGAACGACAGAAAGGTGAGTTTTCAGGTGATACTGGGGGATAGCGAGGGCCACATCAGGATGCCCCTGACAAAACCAGTAATAGTGAAAATGGCTGGACCATCTCTTTAAAATTAGAATTTATTATTTTTATAGCTTATTAACTTTTACTTTGTGTGGGTGGTAAAAAGGTCCAGTGACTGTAACACTTAGGGCACGGAGTAATCTATGGATAAAACTATTCCTTAAAAAAAAGTCAACTTCTGTGGACTATTCCTAAAGACCCCAATGCAGGATTGCCTTATGAGACACCAGCCAAAGCTTCATCTGTCATGGCTCTCATGGTGCTTGTCACTCTACTAGGCACCAGGCTCTTGGTGAGCTTCCTGCCAGGACTGTAACTACAATAGGTGCAGAGGTAGTGGAGGCATTATTGGCCCATGAGTTCTGATGAACTCGCCATCATTGCTCCATCACCTTAGTTACCAGTTATCAAAAATGTGCTCTTATGGCATCAAGTCCCTATACCAATGTATTGGTGTACCTGTAAAATTACATTGCACTGGTATATGTACATTTAGTGTCTGCACTGGGGCCTGGTAAAATCTAGTCATGCCTGTGCTCACATCAGTTGCTGAGTATGTGTGCAGAGCATAAGCTATAAGGTGGCCATTATTATCTATGTCATCCTGCCAGATAAAAGCTAAAACTACTGGGAGCCCCAAGATGCCAGGGTATATCCCTAGCCTCACATGGCACTCCTGGTGGCAGGAAAAGTCCATGGAAGTGGACTTTCCCTTTAAAGAACGTTTATAGATTCAGCTCCATTATCCTAAAATATCCAGTACATTGTACTGACTTTATTCTACGTTAAAAGACTAAGCAGGAGGCAGAGAAGAGAGAGCGAGACTAGAAATACCATTGTATGCCAAGGTATACTGCTCTTTAAAGTGCTCCTTTGAAAGGCTGGTGCTGGGAAATGTCTCCAGTTATCTCTCCTTGATCATCATGCAGTTAAAATGAGGCTTAAGCTTGACTCACAATGCTGACAATGGTTGGGGGTGTGGGCAAACAGAAGGGAAATTAATAGGGCTAGTCTTCAGAGCCTCCCTACTGTATGTGAAAGGCTTAAAGTAGACCAACAGGCTTTTTTGTTTACTTTTAAATTAAAAAAACAAAAAAGGTCATTAATAAGCATGCAAACTGCTGAATTCTTATTAATGACTTTCTCATCTTACCTGCCCGCCAGTCCCTGGACATCTTGCTCCCGCTATCTTGCTACACCTGGAAGTATGCTTTTCATACATTGGGAGCAGTAGCGAGAGGCAGCACAGTGAGCAGGAGGTTTGAGAGCTGGCGATGGCGAGGAGTGGCACGAGTCCCGCATGTTGGCCGCTGCTACGGTCGGCCAGTGGCCCGTCAGTAGTCTGCAGCTGTTAATTCAAGGAGCGGCTGATTCCGTGGCTTGCAGAAGCAGCCGCTCCACTGGACTTTATTTTGTCTTTGATTGTTGTTCCACTTTAAATGAGCAATAGGAAAAATAGTCCAATAATAAAAATCCATATTAATATTCTAGATAGCAACACCATAAATAGAACATTCCCAGCAGGCTTGTTTCTTTAACTGTAGGGAGGAACATTTAAGGTGATTGCTTTGGAACTTACAAGTTTGCTCTTAGAGGGGAGAACTACTTAATTCTTTCAGCCTGTTTTCTGATGGCTTATTGCCATTGCAATTCTTCTGATATGTGTGGATGGTTTTCCCCAACATGCAATTCTTTCGACACAGAATTGCATGTTGAATGACATCTTAACATGGTGGCTAACACAGACAGGAAGAGGAAGTGATAGATTGCAGCTGAATTTACAGGAAATACAACACATCTGCACAAATGCATAGAGAGACTGCAGATAAGCATTGGTAACAGCACCATCTACTGTCATAATTTGTCATAACTGTGAACTGCAGTCAAATCACAAAATCACATTCAGAGGCAAGCAGAAGTACTGTATTCTCAACATTATTAAATAAATGATAACTCGTTATCATAATAGTTCACAATTGTTAAACACAAAAAAAAAAAAAAAAAAGAATATTAAATATCAAAGCCTATTTGTAGTATAAAATAAAAGCAGCCTATACCTTCCTTAACCCAGGACTAGTTTATCCAGGGATAAGCTGACACACAAAGGGCTCTTCCAGGAACAGCAGCCTCCCTGGAGTCAAAAAGACTTATCCCTGGGTTATCGGTGCCCTTTTGTGTGAAACCACTTGTATGTATATATACCGTAGCTGGCGATTCCACGGTGCATGTGCAGGCTCTGCCCGCATCCCCACTATACCTGTGAAGTGCATACCCATGGCAGGCGCTTGTGAGTAGCAGTACGCAGAGAAGCTGCACCATGCTGATTGGCCAGTGACTTGCACAAGCCCCAGGGAATCGCTGGGAGGGGAGTATTTACTGGGAATCCATGGGGAAACACACAGTGGGGCATCCCAAATCAGGGTTCCCCACTGGAGAGGAACAACACCCGAGAGAGTAAAAATCCCAAATGTTGTTCCTCTTTATGTTATCAGCTGATCTTTAGCAGCACACACTGTTGTCTTGAAAGCCCTGTTCACTGTGTCAGGGGTGTACACCCAGACTAGGCATGCTGGAGTTGGTGGGCAGCATGCAATTCCACAGAGGAGGGGACTTCTACCACTGCCCACTCATCCTGGGCATTCCCATGATTGACAAAACACTTCAATGCCCGGTAATCCTGCAGGTATAGCCCCATAGCTATGCTCCAGGAACCTGGGCTGGAGCAATGTTGCTTCATCATCATGTGGACACTCATGAGGAGGTGGACAAGGGTGGGGGCCCATGGGAGTTTAGACTTTCTCTGTTGTGGCAATGGATAAACATATGTATACATGCGGTGGTCTATATAAACATATGTATAGTTATCTTTGTACAGTGTGTTTCTTTTGTAAAACCATCCATGTTTTTTCACAACCAAAGGCTAAGACCATTAAAGTCTATGGGGAGGGGTTTGAATTGACCTTGTAATCTAGGTTCCAGGCGGCTGAGTGGCCATCCCTTGCAGGCATACCAGCCCCATCGCCCTCCAGCACAGGTGCTCCTCCTGGGCAATGATTCTGGGTGTAATCACCAGAAGCCATATCCCTGAAATTATCTCCTTGCTGCAGAATCAAGATTCCTCCTCTGGGATGCCTGTGTCCCTCTGGAAAACAAATCATGGACCCCCCAAGACAGCAAATGTCTTAGAGGAGACTTGGTGGAGGGTTGCCACTGTACACTGTAAAAAAAATAAAAACACAGGTTGACTACGTTGACCCTGATATTGCCTGGACCAAAGGGGTAACATCAAGGTCAGATTTAACACTGACTTGATCCCAAAGCCCATCACAATTGCTATGTTTCTCCTGTCCAGTTGCTTTTGTTTGCTAGTAACATTTTAAATGTTTTTTTCATGGAGCTCTTCTTTAACCCAAGCTAGAAGCATGACAACTGGCAAAAGCCAATACATGTAAATAATTGATTTAATGTGGGAACACTGAGAGGCATTTTGGCAGGAAATCCTCTGCCTACAAAATATTTGTATGCTATGTTCCCTGATACTAGTCCTCGGTACAAAGAATTGCATTCAACCCTCATCATGGTTTTCAAGATAATTTGCAGCAAAAAGTAGAGCGAAAATGTGAAATAGAAATGACCTCTTATAACCCGATAGAGTGTCATATCAAAGATAATTTAATTTATCTCTTTCAGAGTTCTTTTAACATGAGTGCTTACATCTGAATAGGATAGGATAAGTGAGCTATAGCTCCATGGAATCTATTCATATTCAAGATCTTAACAGAAGTCTTTCTAGAGGTTTTATGACTTTAAAGCAGAAAATATGGTGTCGCTAGGAGGCTATTATGGGCTTTTTTATAAAATCCCTTATGTAGACATGACTCCTGTGATTCAATCTTCAACCGCTATTGTGAGATTTTATTTTTTGGGAAATTACAGGAATGATTGCTTATATGACTGGACATTAAAACAAATAGAGAGACATTTCCTTTCTGTCTGAGGCTAAACCGACTGTTTGTGACAGTATCCTAAATCAGTTAAGAACAAGCAAAGAAAAAAAAAATATTTTATTTCCGCTAAGCCCTGTACCATGGGGACAGGACCGTATTTCCAATTTGGCAACCCTAGGCCTGTGTCTAGTGTGACCAGCTGCAGGAAACAGTGACATTTATGCCCCCCCCCCCATGAACGCAAGGGATGCAAAGGATTAAAGCGGACCTTCACTCTAAATTAGAGCCTATCTTGTATGTTTCCCCCACCCTGTACATACAGATCGCCCACATTAAAATCATCCAACCTGTACCTAGTGCATTTTCTTAGCCTTTAAACATCCAAGATGGTGGCCCATGGACTCTTAGCCTGCCTTCAGACAGGAAGTGCCACACTAGTCAGAAGACGCTATAGCTCCAGCTTCGGAGCGCCGGCATTACCGTCCTATCTGGCGCTGTGATGTGCACTACATTGGTGCTAGTAGTCGCTGCGCAGAATGCTATTAATTAGCTTCGATTGTTGTACCTAGGTAAGGCTAGCCTATGTCAGCACCTGTTGGACCTACTAGCCGATTATCCCAGCGCCATTGAACGCCACTTTGTACTGACATTTTTCCGACGCTCCCCAGCTTATTTATGTTTTTTTTCTTTATAGAGTGTTTAGATTGAGTTTTACACATTGTTAAGCAAAAGAAGCCATTACAATTAAAAAAAAACATTTTGGCCCATCTAGGTAAGTACTATACAAATAAATGTGTTTAATATTAATTATAAGCATTAAACAATACAGTACTTTTCTGCACATTGTGCTCTATGGGATCTTGAGCTACAGCACAGGTTTAGCCTGGCGCTGCTTCATCCAGAGTGCCCTGCGCGGCATCATTTTCGGTGCTAGTGGTAAATAAGACGTTAGCCAGCGCCGCATCAGCACTACCATTTTTTTCTTTCTTAAGTCTCGCGCTGAGTGCCTCTGAGGCCATAAAAGTGGCTTAATTAAGGCTCTATGTGCAGGTTGCTACTTGAAGATTCTCACCTGACCCCATAGTAGGGAGCACAAGCACTAAAAGTGCCTAGGACAGCATGAACACCAAATACAGCTCTCAATTGGGGCATTTAAAAGTGGGATGCCATGCTGTATATCTTTCCCAGAACACCCCACACCAGTCAATACTTACAATGCCATGTTCCCTCACATAGCTGCCTGTGAACATTCACCCTATTTAAATGACCATAGCCCGCTATTTAAAGGTACAAGGCAGGGAGAGCTTTCTTAAAACAGCATGCAAACTAATGATAACGAAATTTCTACCATGATCCTTTGCAATAGAAGGAGCCAGGCAAATGATCACATTTCATCTCTCACTATTCTCAAAGTTCCTGGAGATTTCTGAATGGTTCAATGTTTAGTTAAAGCTATGCAACCCAATGTGTGGTCATTACAGGGTTTTCAGCTCAAGGCATAAGATTTGTACATAGTGAAGTTACTTGGATCGCTTGTTTTGGCTTCTTTACTGGTTTTTCCAGGGCTCCCACCCCAACCTGTAGGAGCAGAGGTGATCCTGGATACCATTTATGTGCTACCAGAAGAAGCCAGAAGAAGTAGGTGATCCGAGGAGCCATCAGCTTGGGGGTCCTCCCCCTCGATTACTGAAGCAGGCCAGTTTTTGCATCTCTCCACACTCATGCACAGGTCAAGTAATTAGTCCTTAGATCAGAGCTATATCACTAATTATTAAACCTAGTGTGTAGAACTTTAAAATCTGTCCTGTTTCGGCCCTCGAGGAGGAGGTTTCAGGGCCCCTATCTAGTCCAGCCTTTCTTAGCCTACCTTTTTTGGCCTTTAGTTATAGACTTGAGTTACGACAGCTGCTGTTTTGCGCTGATGTGCATAATATTTATCTCATATGGCATCACTGGTTTATTGGAGCAAGCACAGACTGGCACAAAGTAATGGAAGCGGGTTAACCAACGACACTGCCATTTGTACCAAGGCCCAGCCCCTATCTAATAAAAATAAGTGCTAATCGGTAATTGCTCAGAACCAGCACAGTAAAACTGGGTAAAAAGAAAACAGGCAAATAATAGCCTGTAACTGATAAAAAACAACTTAACTGTAAAAACTTTACTTTAGGTGAAAAATAAAACAGAAGTGCACTTTTTACATCTGGTGCTAAATAGACCCCTAGGTACACAATAAAGATGAATTCCACTTTTTACAAAAAAAATAGTAGCGAACTCCCTTTCTTTTTCCTGGTGCTGAATCACACCTTTAATTTAGTAACCTTTTGAAGAGCGCAGGTCACTCAAGTGCTTTGTTAGCTGGCTGAGGGTCACAATAAAATAAAATTGTTCAGAAGTTTGATTTTTTTTCCTTTGACTATTATAAATGGCCCTTATACTCCCACACATCTCAACATATTCAATCAAGTCATACCTACTGTACTTACTCTCACCACAACCCCTGCAGACAAACACACATACGTGCGCGTGCATCGATACCCTATCAGCAAATCCCTCCACTCTCACACACAATCCTTATGCTATCATCATCTTAAAGTGGACCAAAACCTAGGATTTTGACTATCCTGGCTTTTGGTCCTTTCCCCAGGGGCACCCCGTCCCACTGTGTGAAACCCCCCAGGACGCCGAGACCAGCTCACCTCTTCCCGGTCCCACAGCACGTCTAAGAGCAGTGGCTCTGACGGCCGCATCCTCCGCTTCCCTCTAACAGGGAACATGCCCACACTGGCCATTCACAAATGCCTGGCGTGGACACGTGCCCTGCTAGAGGGAGAGCGGGATGCGGCCGCTGTTCTTAGATGCGTCGTGGGACCAGGAAACGAGGTAAGTGAACGGGGTGACCTGGGGGGTTTAACCGGGGGGGGGGGGGAAATCGATCGGCCTGGGAATCTATAAGATCGAGCTGGGTTTTGGTCCACTCTATTAACCCCCCTAATAGTAAAAATGTCACCAGTCTTCCTCAATTAACAGAGACAGATCCAAGCACAGAGGTAAGCTTCTAGGTGGCTCTGGCACACAGGCTTAGGATGTTTTCAGCAACAGAGGAGAGTAAAGGTCATCCCTCTGCTAGGACAAAACTGCGAGCTCCTTTTCTCACTGTTCAGCCATGACTTGGGCTGAACTGTAAGGACAGCACTCTCTATTATATGTAATTTATATTAACATACTATTTACATTTATTTATATGTAACATACTAGCAATACACATGCTAGGCAGTCCTCTGATTATATGAATCCTGTATTTATATCCCTTTCCTTAGTCCCATATCCTAACGGCATCACTAATCCCCAACTCGTCTATCCTCCCACCAATGTCAAGCATAAAATGTATAAAAAAAAAGATTACTTTATTATCAGAGATTTCACTCAGAAGTTTTGGTGGTTTTATATATATGGGATTTTCCCCTTTAATTCTATCTGTGCTTCTTGGCATACCGCTATCAATTATGTCATTACGTTATTGGAAGTCACACCGGTCACTTCTATTTCCAGGGCCAGAAATTGCTTTTGCCTCACTGTGTGAAACTTCCCAGTTCATCCATAAAAGCACAGGCTTTTGTCCAATGAAAGCCAACTGCTGAGACTATGGGGGTTATTTAAGTAGGGATAGCACCAGGTAGTGCTTTGTAGCGGCAGGTAGCGGCTGGTAAACGCTGGGCGCTGTACGCAAAACCACATTTATGAAAGTGAATCTGGTGAGCGAGTCTAACAGCGCCATGTAGCGTCTGATGTATTATCACAGGTGGCTAAGCGTATTACCTTTCGCTCACTGTCGCTCTCCCATACATTTCAATGGCCATTCATTTGCTTGTGTTTAAACAGCGTGTTTGCCAATCCTTTTTTTGTTTGCTAAAATCATTGTGTGACCTCTCCTGGCTGTAAACAAACACTTTTAGAAACTTTTTTGACTTTTTATATTTATATGCAAAATTGTCATTACAGGTCTGGCACTAAAGTGTTATTGTCACAGTGTTCAAACAATGTAATTCCATGTGTTTTCGCTTTGTTACTGGTGGATATGTGTTCAAAAACAGAGTTTAATCACACAGCGTCTGGCGCTCTGTGCTATAGTGACCAGATTTAGAGCGCCGACACTGTGTGTGCATTTGATAAGTATGGTGTGAAGTTCTGAGTCGGTCGCACTGAGCGGGTGCTACCTTCTGCTCCCTGCAGCGCTGTCCTGTTGTTAGAGCGCCAAACATACATTACATTCATCAATGCGGGCCAGGTTACTACAGCGACTGAGGCGCTCTGTTACAATGCCCGATACTCGCTTACAGCGTCTACTAGCAGTCACTCTAAGCGCCGCTATACAGATGCTCATCTGCCGTACCTGGCGTTAGTAATGAATCAGCCTCTTAGTCATTTGGTAGAAGGCTTTCATTGTTTACAATAGGGGGCATGTGCTGCCGTATGCTCTGCATCGTGCATGTGTTCCTGCCTCAGCCATTCAGATAGGCTGGGAGGGCGTGAACAGCCAGGGATGCGGGGGATGCAGCAACACAAGCTCCCTAGTCAAGTTAATGAGAGTCGTCTATAGAATGTAGCCACAGCAGGCGGCTCTCATTGGACGAAAGCCTGTGCATGTGCCGTTGGAGTCTGGACAGAGTTTTTATGGACGAACAGGGCTTTCACATAGTGGGGCATGAACAAAGCCAGCGAAAGTCAAATTCCCTGATTTTGTTCCTCTTTAACTCCCCTTATACACCGATTCTATGTCCACATTAGATGAATAGATCACTCTAAGTGCCACAGGTTGACCAAATGTGACCTAGGGGGTCAGTTCAGCGCCAGGTGTAAAAAGAGCACTTCTATTTTATTAGTCCAATATGCACTTTTTGTACCTGGCTATAAATTGACCTCCATGTGTCAGACATTTTCATCTGGTAGATCCAAGCTGTTTTCATTTAGTAGAATCACTTGGCACTAAGTGGCGCTAAGTGGCGCTAAGTAGGATAGAGGAGGTGACTTCATAGACCAGGTTCTTTATGCAATTGTATATTGCATATATGTACTGTGTTTGTTTCGCAGCAACACATGGGAACAGAATAAAACGTATAATAAAATAAAAGTCAATAACATATTCAAATCATGTATTCACTAATCCTGTTTTGCTCACGGGAAATTAATTTTATTTTAATGCATTTTTGAAACACCTATTTCATGGCATACTTTTATATAGAAACGTTTCGCTTTAAATCCGTGTTTAGACTTCTTTGTAGAAAGATTGGTGCCTGTACCATTTACAATTTAATTTAGGGATAGGGATTAGTTTAATTGCCTAGTTCAAAGCAGCAGTTTGTATGTTCTGAAGCTTATTCATCTGTATACTACCAGCAAGTTGATCGGGAAGGTTGACGAGTTTAATCATGAGGAAGTATTTGCAGGCACACCACCAGAATAATGCGTAAGAGCAGTTAATACATTGACAGAAAATGGAATATTAGAGCAGAAAAACAATTATGTGCTCACGCTTCCATGCATTAGGTCTGGTGCTGGCAGAGTGTATGTGTTCATCATTGTATGTTTGTATGGGGTGACTTCCTGTTTAATGACATGCTAAAGTATGTTGAAACATTTAACACATTTAATGATGTGTATTATTGAGTTTAGAATGTAAATAATGTGTTTTCCTTTTAACTAACGTATGGGGGCTATTATGTATATGTATGAGTATGAAAGGAAGCCTTTTAGACACTTTAAAATGGACAGTCCAGGAAAAGTGTTAAATAAGCCTGCTTTCTGCTCACTTCCTGCTGGTTGTCTCTTTTATTTAGCCATGTTTATTTTATTTTTTTTTTCTGATAACTCCTAATGTAATCTGTTCATAATGCTGATTTTGAATGGCTCAGACAAGTGTAATTAATTAAAGGGGGTGCTGCATGACAAGGTGAGCTGGAGCTGCTCTTACATAGTGCAAGTGATACTGGCTAATACAAAATCCTTGAGCCTGGGCCTATGATGCCTGGCTTTTGGTAAGGGTGCGGATAGCCAAAGGAAAGAAACCATTCCTGCATCTAGAAGTTCTGCAAGCTGGTACTGCAAGACTTCCCCCAGATGGTAAATACTGCAATAGGGCATGTCCAGGATGGGAGGGGTCCCAAAGAATCCACTGCTCCTCTGTAGATTTCCTTGTTACCCTTCTTGACAAGATCTATAACCTTTGTGTCATCAGCAAACTTTACAATTTTTACAGTGTTAGCCAAGGAGCTACAGTCGTTGGCGTAGATGGAGAACAGGAGAGGTGACAGAACGCAGCCTTGGGGGGCACCATTGTTAGAGAGCCTATTTGGGATTTCTATCCACGCTCAGATGTTTTGAGGAATATTGAGTTTAGACATCTTCTCCACCAGCAGGTTCAGACTTATGTTGTTAAATGATGAAATAAAATCCACAAGGAGAACTCTGACGTAAGTGTCTGGGTTATCCAGATGCTCATACATATGGTGGAGGGCCATAGTAACAGCATAGTCGGATGACCTGTTTGACCTTGTAAGCAAATTGCATGGGTTCTGTAAGGCTGCCAGTGGTTGTTTTCGGGTATTCCAGCATGATCCTCTCAAAAGACTTCATGACCATGGATGTAAATGCAACTGGTCTGAAGTCATTCATCTCTGTAGCCGATGGTCTCTTCAGCACTGGGACAATGATGGACCTTTTAAGACAGTGTGGAACTACGCCCAACACAAATTGGTTAACTTCAGAGTAATAGATTACTGATCTATACCACTGGCATTTGCACAGGACTCACATCATCTCAACATGTCACAGCACGCACACACTCACACATACTGTGTTGCAGGGAAAGTATAAAGGGCTGGAATAATTGATGAGCAGGAGACACTGGGGAACATGTTCCTAGGTGAGTTGCCTATTATTTTGTATCAAACTATATCAGGACCTTGTGGGATCAGCTGCATGGATATAAGGTACAGTAAATATTACTTTTGAGGGTCTTTAAAATGGACCAACACACAGGATTTTGACTATCCTGGAGTTTTGGTCCACTTCGGTGGGGCACCCCGATCGGGGGTGCCCCGCTGTGTGAAACCCCCAAGAAAGCCCCGAAAACGCACCTCACCCCGCTCCCACGTGACCGCTGCAGCCAATCCCCGCCGGACAAGCGAGAGGCAGCGCCGGACAAGCAGAGCGCATTCACAAACGGCCGGCGCGGGAGCACGCCCTGCTAGAGGGACGCACGGTAGGCGGACGCGCATGCGCTGCTGGAACGTGGAAAAGGTAGGATTGTGGGCTTCCTGGGGGGTTTCACCCCGCAGGACATCCTGAATTCGGATACCCCGGGAGGGATCTGATCGGCCCGGGAATCTTATAGATTCCCGGGCCGATCCCCCCTGGGTGTTGGTCCACTTTAAAGCGATCCTATACCTGTATACTAACCACTTCCGCATTCCCAAGTAAATGTCATATGACTTCCGGTTACCATTTGGGATTGCTGAGTGGGCTTGCAAACCTGAAAGGCTGCTGGAGGTCACATGATTACCTGCCATTTGCTGCCAAACGTGAATAAGGAAGTGATGACTATAGTGTCCCTTTAAATGCATAGGACGGGTCCAGTACTAAAACACAGATGGTCAACAGCAGAAATAGATCAAGTGGTTCAGTAATTGTGCCATTTAGGATTTCTCTTTCATTTTTGGCTGTACTCTTTTGACTCCCTGTAAAACAGTACTTTTCATGTGTTACTTTTGACTGTCCCTTTTGCTAGTTGATTGATTCTTTCAATAGTGTGGCTTACATCTACTGTAGGCTCTGGACCTGGACCTGAATGGAGTGTTCATAGGGATGTATTTCAAGGGATCAAAGGTGAATATTAAGTGCTATTTTCTTTCCCCAGTTTGATCATGTCCCATAATTTATATTTTATCTTTCACCCACATGTCTCTTGTCAGGTATACCTGTTTAGGAACAGCATCAGAAATATCTATATAAAATGAAAATATCTCACTGTTGTTTGAAAGGGAGACACATACCTGGGAGGATAAAAAATTGTATTTGTATTTTGTTCTCTGCTTTAAAGTACAGAAAAGCACAGCGCTACTATAATTAATTGGCCTACACATGGTCGCAAACCTCTGGACCCGCTGTGTCACCAAACCAGCGTTAGCTTCAGCTAGGGCATCAAGATCAAATATAAGCAGGAGCTTCACCAATGCTGTCAGAGCAACTGGTCACACACTATATATATATATATATATATTATATATATAATGCTGGCTACTACCTGTCTAATAAATAGTGAATGGAAACATTATCCATTCCTGAACATAATGGCTGAAGCAGGTTAAGAAATGGAATATACATCTCACATGAAATACAGAAAAAAATAATATATATGAAGTGTATACATACGTGTGTGTGTATTGTAAAAGGTTGTCTACTAAATGCCATTTCTGGATGGAAAAGCATTGGAATAGGCTACATAAAGACTTTAGGAAAGGGTGCCATATCAGCTAGGGGCTGCCGATAATGTGCTCTAAGGGCCCCAGAATCTGACCAGTAATGGAAATTGGGTGGGTTCTTCTACATTGGATATCATTTTACCCCAAAACCATGGAGAGAACAAGACTGCTTATTATTAAAATTGTGATTGTAAGTATTACAATAGTCTCATAGATAAATAGTCAGATGTTCTGAGTAAGTTTTCTCTTCCTGCACAGAATATTGCCTGGTGAGGTGCAGGATTGTATGAGGAGGGCCTCTCTGCTGCAGTATGAGTTCTCTACAAAACTGTACACCCTCCAGCCATGCCCATAGCAACACAATTGACGCTTTCTCCCCAGAAACCTGATTATGGGATGTTGTCTAGTGGAGGGGGAAGGGAGGGTCAAGGATCATGTTTTCCGGGATACTATCTATGATGGTTGTCTGCAAGCCAGATGATGAGTTTCAGGTTATGGAGCTGGCTGATTATAGTGGTTGTAGCACTGAGGCTGTGGTTACAATTCCACTATGTACAATGTAGAAAATATCATCCTGATTATACTGAAATGATATGTTTGTTAAAAACTTACATACTGATTGTGATGTAAAGCCCAGAGGAGTAGCTAGGCTTTCTGGCACCCGGGGCAAAGATTCGAAATGGCACCCCCACCTGTTCACAGGCTCCCCTGAACTGCTGCACCTGGGGCAAGTTCCCCCTCTGCTCCCCCCTATCCACACCCCTGGTAAAACCTACAGAGAAGGGTTTGATGAATAATGATGGTAGTTTTGAAATCTGTGGAACAAAACCCCAGTGACCAGTGGCAATACCAAAATATTATATATATATATATATATATATATATATATATATATATATATATGTATATATATATGAGTTTTACCCGCAAGTTACACACAACTGCTAACATCTATGCCATCTTCGCAGTAATTACAAATGTATGGACTGCAGCAGACAAAAACCCATGTAACCTGGCTTTGGTTACTGCCCTTTGTGCATGGTATGCCCCACTGTTATGCAATGTTATGTGCCTGCAAATGCAATTATATATATATAAATGCAATTATATTTTTGAAACTCTTTTGTTGCTCCAGTAATGTTGCGTTCATCTACGTGCAAGTGAAACCAACCATAGGAGGTGCTAGAGGGGTGAAACCACACACTAGATACCAAGAACACCATTTAACTATATACACACTATTTCTAATCAGCTAAAACTGTTATTATGTGGACTATTAGTTTACATATATTACAATATATATATATGCCTAGACTCTCCCAGACCAGAGAAGTACATTGCTGCTCCAGGTGCCTTTTGCAGCACTCTGGAGCACTCTTTGCTATGGGGATACTTAGTGACAATTAGCAACCAGACAATAACTATGTAACATGTGAAAGCAGAACCCAATTGAAATAAATGATGGGAATGAAGAGGTGGGAGAGGGGGATGAAGGCCACACCCTCATGGAGCTCAGGACACATCTCAGGATGAGAAGCAGGCTCTGAGCAACTTTCTGGCCACAATAAGTTCAGCAGCAGCTGGACCACCCAGAAAAATACCCATCTATGTTCCTGTTGCAGTCCTTCCTTCATGTTCACTACTTAGGTAGCTGTGGAATGCAGAAGCAATGCCTCATCTGTGCCACCCCAACCATACACCCTCCCTGCAGTGTGCTCTACCGGGTACTCGACATTTTTCAAAGGCAAATTTTTTTAAACAAAAAAGGCCAGACTAGGAGGAAGCAGTCGTATGTAGAAATTGGCAGTAGAAGTATTTTCTTTTTTTGGGCTGGGTAAGGGTCATAGTAGCAAGTAAAACGGGCAATCTGTAGACAAAAATAAAAAAGATAATAAACCTTGTCTATTGCTCACCCTGTGTATATCACAACTTCTTATTCGTGTGCCTGCTGGCTCCTGCAGTCTGGCCACAATCTGCTAAATGCAAAATAATGGCTAGAGCAACATACCCTGCCATCATTTGCGCCCTCTGTGGCAAGTGTGCAAATCAAAATCTACAAAATGGATACATAGGTAAGTAAGTGTCCACCCTTATATTAAAGGTAAAATGGAACAAGTAGGGGGTTCAATATATGGGAATATTTTAATATCTGCCTACAGATATTGTTTGGGTTTGGTAGCTATAAAATCTAGCAATGCCGCCCAGTTCAGTTTTCCAAAGAAAAAACAAAAAAGTGGAATTCATAACAATAGGCACTCCAACAGATGAGTAATAATGTACAAAATGTATTTATTAATCACATATAAAGTTAAAAACTATACACAAGACAAAACACATTAAAAACAGGGGTCTCCTGGTGATATATAATCATAATGGGTGTAACCCTCAGCACTAGCAATCAGGGTTGCTGGGCTGAATCAATACAAAGAATTTTTTCATAAGTTCTAAATGCAATGCATGAAAAGATGATTCCAAATAAGGGCGGTAAGTGTTAATAATAATGTGCAATTGTGAAAAGATAGTAAATTATATACATATAGTAACACTGCAAACAATCCCTATATTAAGCCCTATTTAAATCCCCCCAAAAATATAGACAAAAACCAAATCCAACATATAGTATCCCTCAATTGAAAATAGTGAAAAAGTAAAAATGAAAGTAAAAACCTGCTATCCGCAGGAAAAAATGCTCAATAATACATTGGATGCATGAAACACAAAAGACTGAAGGCTAAATAACAAATAACTACAGTGTTGCAAAGTGCCGAGTGAAACAAATGAATACCGATCATAAATACAACATAACGTATGAGTAAATACCGCCCATGCAAGTGAAGTAACAGGAGACCGCAGCAAACCCCGCGCGCTCCGCCGTTCCCGACGGCTTCTGATTGGGGTGCCAGGTGATCTCTGCTGACCTCCTTTGTACTCGTCGGCGCGGGCCGCACGCCGCGTCATCCGCCCCTGTCACCAGACATCCCGGTGTAAGGTTGCCGCCCACCCACCTGCAGACAGTCACGCCCCCCCCACACAGCGATGACCCGGCCGCCGTCATCGGCTGCGAAAGGAGGGGGGCGGGAGCGCCCGGAGGGAGTGGGAGGCAGCCTGGGGCGGGCGACACAGACCTGCAGCCGTCGCCGGCGGGCACAGCCGAGGATACAGCATATAACATGTTACATGAAAAAAACGGCACAGTGGCCATTAAAAACAAAGAGGAGAGAAAGTCATCCTCCTATCTTAATTATTACTGCAATATCCATACAATGCAATTCTTAAAGTGGTACTCCATCTTATCATGATAATTATGCATTTTTATTTTCTACATCAATCCCAATTTCCATGCGGCTGTTAGGTTAGGTAGAATTGATTGTGGTAAAACCTTTGTGATAGACGTGTCATTGTTCGCCTTTCTTTGAAGAAAATGAAAACTTTCACTTTTATGTTCTGCACCCTTGTTTAGTGAAAAAAGAAAAAGGCTGTGAGGTATTGAGTGATTTGAGTCAAGCCAGATGTCTTGCCACCCGCAGTTCTCGATGAGACATTTGACTGGCCATTCTTAGTTATTTAACATGATGGATACAGTCATTCTCGAAGCCTTAGAATCAGTAGCTCGTTAGCTTCTTGATGAATGAATTCTCTGGCTTTGTTATTGTTTCTTCTCTGCATTAATATACTACATAGTGGTTACAGCGGGGGTATTGACTGAAAAATAGATATGCTTATCATAAGTTTGTTTTTAAACAAAACAATGGTTCCTTAATGAACTCTCCATGGGTTGATTCGTTAGAACAGAATGTCGAATGGATTCGATTCAGCTAACAAGAAAGGATTTATTTTTTTCTAGAGAAACAAATTGTAGTCTTAAGGAAAATTACCCGCTCTAATTCAGTTTTTTTTATTACTGAATTGTTAGGGAAATACATAGTATTCTACATGGACAATTTTCAGCTTATTGGTATGAGAAAAAGGACCATGAAGTGTAAATATTCATTCCTTGCAATGTTGCATCTTTCTGTTCTACAGTTCATAATAAAACGTGTTCATTTTGATTTAGCTCAAATTGAAGTAACCAATCAGGATTTTATTGTCTGGTCGACCTACAGTTGGAAATGTATTAGCTTGCTTGATATGTTAATTACCAATGCTGCACCACCTTTGGTTAGAGAAATTTCAAAATTTCACCTGTAACCAGAAGTAATAGGGTAAGCTTCAACATATTTTCCCCTTACTTTTGACTATTATCCACAAGTACTTGTAGAAGCAAATTCATGGGGAAATCCCTCCCAAAACTTTTGAGTCCTGTTATGGCTTCCACCCTGCATTTCAGGATATAGAGGAGAGGCATATGGTACAGGCTTCAGGTAAGCTGCTTATTATTGTAGTTGAGTTTAAAGTCCCTTAAGGTGTAAGGTCAATGAAGTAGGATGGGGTGCAAGGGTTGTTGAAGGCCAGAGTTCTAACATTACTTATTATGAAGTGTGTTCTGTGTTCAGATGAAAAGTCATGTGATCTTTAACCACCCCCCGGGGGCACCCAGATTATTCCACAATTGGCTGCAGGTGGGACAGCCCATTTGGTGGCCATAACAGGATGCAACCTCAGCCCATGTGACCACCAGTGGCCAATTGGGGGGTTTCATTTCAGCTGAGGATCACAGTTGAGCTAAGGATTTGCAGGCATTGCTGGGGGGGAGAGGCATATGCAGTGGGAAAAAGGAACACCCGACATGAGAACTATGCATGCTCAAAAAGGTAATTTAATACAAGGGTGAAACCATATATCTTTACAAAAAGTTATAAGCAAAAAGTGTTACATATATACATTTGTACAAATGACCGCTAGGTGGCGTAAGTAAGCTGGTCCCAGTCCTTGTTCTGAGCTTCTCAATCGGAAAGATATAGTAAACACGATTAGATACAGTCTAAGCATACAGGGAACAGTTCCAAGGTATCTGCTACTCCTGAGGAAGGCACATTCGCCGAAACGTTGAGTAGGTTCCTTTTGTTATCTGCTGTGTCTCTGCCTGCAAACCTGTGATTTTCATTCTCTATTCTTGCATTTACTTGCTCTGCATGTATAGTCAGGTATTGAATTTGCACCTCTGTATCTAATCGTGTTTACTATATCTTTCCGATTGAGAAGCTCAAAACAAGGACTGGGACCAGCTTACTTACGCCATCTTGCGGTCATTTGTACAAATGTATATATGTAACACTTTTTGCTTATAACTTTTTGTAAAGATATATGGTTTCACCCTTGTATTAAATTACCTTTTCGAGCATGCATAGTTCTCATGTCGGGTGTTCATTTTTCCCACTGCATATATATTTCTATAGTACTGAGTGCGCAGAAAGCAGGCGCACTAGGGAATTATAGAACCCCTCTGATCTATCTGTTTTTTTGTACATATCGGTGTGCTTCAACCTACTTACTAACTTTGTGGGGGAGCGGCTCCAGCAACCTGGGTGCCTTCCGATCCTTTTTTCCCACGCAGCTGATCATTCCTAGTCTGATCTGGTTCCTGGACCAGTTTCTGCCCCACTCTGGATATGAACTGCATTAATCAGCACTTCCATGTCCAGCTTGCACAGAGCTGTGGCCACACCCTCTCTATTCACTTCAATGGAAGGGGCATGCCAGGCCTTAGTACTAGAGATGAGCGAACTTTTGAAAAGTTCGATTCGGCCGAAATTCGGGTTCGGCCGAATCGAACTTTTACGAAGTTCCCCATCAAAAATGCCGGCATGGTGGGAGCGGGCCGGCCGGTTGGCGGGCCGGTAAAGCCGGCCGGCCCGCTCCCACCATGCCGGCATTTAAAAAAAAAAAAAAAAAAAAAAAAAAAAAGCATTTTTGCCGGCATGGTGGGAGCGGGCCGGCCGGCCTGCTCCCACCATGCCGGCATTTGAGAAAAAAGGCAAACACTTACCTGCAGGTCCGGAGCGTGGAGGCCGGCGCCGCTCTCAGCTGTCATCTGAGGGCGCGTCATCAGAGGCGCCCTCTGATGACGCGCCCTCAGATGACAGCTGAGAGCGGCGCCGGCCTCCACGCTCCGGACCTGCAGGTAAGTGTTTGCCTTTTTTTTTAAATGCCGGCATGGTGGGAGCAGGCCGGCCGGCCGCTCCCACCATGCCGGCAAAAATGCTTTTTTTTTTTGTTTTGTTTTTTAAATGCCGGCATGGTGGGAGCGGGCCGGCCGGCTTTACCGGCCCGCCGGCCGGTTCCGCTGTCAGCGCGGAACCGGCCGGCCCGCTCCCACCATACCGGCATTTTTTCTTTTTTTTTTTTTTCTTTCTTTGTTTTTTAAATGCCGGCATGGTGGGAGCGGGCCGGCCGGCTTTACCGGCCCGCCGGCCGGCTCTGCTCCCACCATGCCGGCATTTTTTTTTTTTTTATTTCAGGAAAAATTCGATCGCCACGAACCACAAAATATTCGGGTTCGTGCCGAATCGAATATTTCCTGAAATTCGGGGCGAATTCCGGTTCGTCCGAACCGGTTCGCTCATCTCTACTTAGTACAACCCCTCCATTGCAATGATGGAGAGGGTGTGGCAGCACTTCTGTTACTGATGACGGGTCATGAGCCTGACACATCATCAATCTCGACTCAGGGCAGCACAGGATGTTGTTGATGGGGTCCAGCAATCAGGTGAGTTGCTGATTGGCAGCCTCTGATCAATCAGCACAAAAGGTGAGTACTATTTTGTTTGTTTTTTATTAGGTGGTCAATCACTTTAAGAGGGAGTGGGGATGTCAGTGTGAACTGTGTTATCCAGTCCCTCATTTCTAGTAGGTGTATATCTTACTAATGTCTAATAAATTAATAATCTTTGCTCCTGAACCACAGATGCCCTTTTAATGGCTAGTCTTACAAGATATATGCATGAACCAGTGCATTTTTTCTAAACGACACCCTTACCTACATTTTAAACCCTCCATTTTCTCACGAAATTAATTCAACTTCGTGATATTGTAAGTAAATCCCTGGAAAGCTTCATTTACATACAATCACCAGCTGGCAGAATAGGCAAGACAACCATCTTGTCACAGGGGGTCACAAAAAGCAAAGCTGGTAATTTCATAACACACATCTCCACAATATAATGAGCCACGAAAAAAGCTAAAGACGGACACACCTGTATTACATTCTTTTGTCTTGCTTTCAAAACATAATCAAAAGGATCTTTTCAACCATTTCTGGCGGGGTATTTTGCTTCTAAAGTCCCTGCCCAGGCACACGCAAAATTCCTTCCACCTTCTTCTCATTAGAAACCATTCTATGTAAAGCTGCTTTGTTTGTTTACATTTCTGGGTTGTGGCTGTGCTGGGAAGGATATTTCATGGCACAACTTACTTATGAATCCTTAGGGTGCTCTGCTGTGGTCAGAGACAGCTGGGGGTGCACTATGGGTCGTCAGGCTGACCCATGCTGAGAGCTCCTGGGATCAAAATGAGGGCAAACATTAAAGCCTTGCTACGACTTCTACCCAGCACTGAAGGAAATGAAGGAAAGGCTTATTGGATGGGGATGAGCTGCTTGCTGCATTATTATTGCAGTTGGGTTTACAGTCCCTTTAAGCTTGCAGTCACCACTGCCTCGTTATTGTAGGAATACTTCAGCTTGTAAGTGACCAGCAGTTATCATTTGATTTGATAGACACACATAGATACATACTTGGTGGTATAAAACTATTTTCCACAAAAGAAAACCTTGTAACACTTACAGCCTTTAAAGCACCACTGTGCCTTTCATTCATAAATAAGCCTCTAATTTATTATTAAGCGTTTTTGCAGAGCGTCATTGTTATTCTTTTTCTATACTGTACTGTGCTCATTATAAGCCCTTATTGTCATTATTCTCCTCCTGGTTGGTAGCTTTTTTTCCTCTCGCATTTATTACAGAGAATAACAGGCTGTCCATTGTAAAGTAGGTCAAATCATGTAGCAAACATGATTAAATGTTTGATTGTCATACTTGCAACTTTCAGTTTCTCAAAGACTCTTGCACACTGGTAATATCACTAAGTAGATCAGCATTATAGTGCGATATAAAGGGACAGCAAAATCCACAAACTGTCATAAAATGCGCTGTTTGCTTAATGATAATGCAATCACTGCTTTCCACAATTAACTCTTACACTTAATTAACAGATATAAATACTAACATATTTTAAGATTTTATTTTAAATGCCAGTGGAATAACACTTAAAAAAAATGTTGTTTCTTTTTTAACATTAATTTATGTTAAGTTCTGTACAAAATAAAGTGTAAACCAGAATTTTCTAGACTTCACTTCTAGCTTACACATTTGCCAGAAACAAATTGTCCTAAAGTGGATCAAACCCACAGTCCGATGGCCCTGGAATCTATGAGGTAGAGGGGGAGGCGGCCCCCAGCACGCTCGGACCCTCATGCTTAGATGAGTTGTTAGACGAAGGAGCAGGTGCGAATCCTAGCGTGCTGGTTGGACAAGAGGCGCTGTAGGACCAGGGAAGGGTAAGTTTAGATCAGGCTACCTGGGTGTTTTATACAGTGGAGCACCCCGATCGAGGTGCACGGGGGGGGGGGGGGGTAAGGACCAAAACCCAGGATAGTCAGAATCCTGGGTTTTGGTCCACTAACTGTACTAACTGTATTTAACTATATAAATGACATACATAAGATATATCCATAATTAATGTTTGAGTTAGCAACCCTCCTATAAATCAGTGCTAAAACTGTACACGTGAGAGATTCAGATGGAGCAATATCCTACAGGAGCATGCTTGTAATGACGCAATCTTCCACTAATGAACTTGGATTCTCAAAATTCTTCCATTAGTGTATATTTTACCAAAATGATAGTCTGTGGTACCCGCAGTCTAAATGGCTTGCCCTTGCCTCTCCACGTTTGTTTTAATCTCAATATCTACTTGTTTTCAATGTGCCAATCATCTTCTTTGGCATGCACTGCAAGTGACATTACCACGGTGCCTCTATGGTCAGCACCACTAAGATAGGTTAGTATGTGGGGAAGGGGCATAAGTGAAAAAATAAGAACTTTTATAAGATTTAGATCCCCTATAATTAGTTATAGTGCATTGGCATGCATAGGTTCACTTGAAAGAGCCAGATCCTTCTCATGTGGCCATCTATTGACAGTTCTGTCTGTTAGCCCCCACATGTGGCCATCTATTGGCAGTTCTGTCTGTTAGCCCCCACATGTGGCCATCTATTGGCAGTTCTGTCTGTTAGCCCCCACATGTGGCCATCTATTGGCAGTTCTGTCTGTTAGCCCCCACATGTGGCCATCTATTGACAGTTCTGTCTGTTAGCCCCCACATGTGGCCATCTATTGGCAGTTCTGTCTGTTAGCCCCCACATGGGCCCATCTATTGGCAGTTCTGTCTGTTAGCCCCCACATGGGGCCAGCTATTCGCAGTTCTGTCTGTTAGCCCCCACATGTGGCCATCTATTGGCAGTTCTGTCTGTTAGCCCCCACATGGGGCCATCTATTGGCAGTTCTGTCTGCTAGCCTCCACATGTGGCCATCTATTGGCAGTTCTGTCTGTTAGCCCCCACATGGGCCCATCTATTGGCAGTTCTGTCTGTTAGCCTCCACATGGGGCCAGCTATTCGCAGTTCTGTCTGTTAGCCCCCACATGTGGCCATCTATTGGCAGTTCTGTCTGTTAGCCCCCACATGTGGCCATCTATTGGCAGTTCTGTCTGTTAGCCCCCACATGGGGCCATCTATTGGCAGTTCTGTCTGCTAGCCTCCACATGTGGCCATCTATTGGCAGTTCTGTCTGTTAGCCCCCACATGTGGCCATCTATTGGCAGTTCTGTCTGTTAGCCCCCACATGTGGCCATCTATTGGCAGTTCTGTCTGTTAGTTCCCACATGTGGCCATCTATTGGCAGTTCTGTCTGTTAGCCCCCACATGTGGCCATCTATTGGCAGTTCTGTCTGTTAGCCCCCACATGTGGCCATCTATTGGCAGTTCTGTCTGTTAGTTCCACGCCAACTTTACAGAGGCATCAGGAATCTAACTATAAGCTAAACACCTGTTTGGGGTTCCCAATCGGGCACAGAGCGCCTACCTTCTCTTTGGCCTTTGCTGCTTGCACTTGTTTTTTATTGAAAAAATATACTTTATTTATAAATAAATATAAATTGACAATTACTTTACATTCATACTTTGTATTGCATCGCAGTACATAAAATACACACTACAATGCAAACACATTCAATTTATATAGTAGTCTTACAACAGTATGTGGGCAATGCCTAATGATCAGTCCTGAGCAATGGTCCTGACTGTTCATCATGCATGGTTCCACCGAAGCATACAGGTGTGAAGGGAGTAGGAGTAAGAGGGAGGAGGGTAAAGGGAGGGGACTTCACAGGCACGAAGCTTTATTTAGGACAACACACAGATGGGAGAGGCGGGGAAAAAACAACTGCATAAATCAACTGTCTTCTTCCTCACCGCCATTGTCCATCAGGTTGTAGTCTCTGAGCAGGATGAGGATCAGCAGTCTTGAAGGAGCATCCTCACCCTGTTGTGGAACAGGTGGTTCCTGGCACATCACAGAGCGTCCTTAAAACAGCACATAAAGCTCCAGGTGCGCTGAATCTCCTCCTCAAAGCTTCCGCTACCCCAACACCTTTGGTTGAACTTGATGGGCATATGTCTTTTTTCAACCGTATTAACTACAGTATGTAACGTTAACGGAGCCATGCTTATTAGAGTAAAAGCAACAAAGCACGTAAACATATTTATGTGCAAATGGCCATCTTGGGGCTCAACCTGAGACAGTTGTAGGAGCAACTTTGACAAAGCATACGTAAACAGTGACCCTCTAATGATATCCAAAAAACCCTACAAACAGCTTAAACTGGAAGAACACATACACAATCTTACCTTACAAATTGCACCCCTAGCAAAAAACCCATGCTCAATTGTGGGGCTCTATTTTGCAGGCATTTTGAAAGGTACAATTTTTTTTTTAGTGAGGTGGCAACAAAAATTGTGATGCTCCACTACACAGGGAACAACACCCATCTTGTTAAAAATGGGTTTTGGTCTTGATTAAGGGCAAGGGTACCCAGGGTTGCGGAGCACAGGACCACATCAACCAATCACAGGGCTCGATTTCACCGGGGGGAGAGATTTGAAAGGTAAAATTATTTGTCGTGATGTCCCAATGAGCAGGAAACAATACTCATTTTGTTAAAAAAGGAATGTTGTTCTTGTTTAAGGGCAGGTTGTCTACCTTTTGCATATAAACTCTTTAATATATTATCTATGGTATGAAAACACAAGATCATTTGTGTTGGTTAATAGAATTTCCGGTCAAAAATCCCTGTGCTATGCTATGCAGCTATCTTATCTTTCTCTGTTAAACATCACGTCACGTTCCACTCATTTCACTTGTTCATTTTTTTAAAGGACCTTCAAGCCAATTAAACTGGGGTTACCTTGTATTAATAGCACAGCGGCATCCCCATTTGTGATGTCATGCTACAGCCCAGATATCTTAACCCTGATGCTCACCTCTTCTGAGTTCCCTGCTGCCCCCATACCAGCAGCCAATCAAAATCGCCCATTGGCTGCCCACATTACTTTTGACATGCAGGCCAGAGAACTTGATTGGCATGACATCACAAATGGGGGTGCCCCTGTGCTATTAATGCAAGGTAACCCCAGTTTAATTGGCTTGAAGGTTCTCTAAAAAAATGAACAAGTGAAATGAGTGGAACGTGATGACGTGATGTTTGACAAGAGAAGGATAAGATAGCTGCATAGCACAGGAGTTTATGACCAGAAATTCTATTTAGCAAGACAAATGATCTTGTGTTTTCATGCGGTAGGTAATGTATTAAAGAGTTTATATGCAAAAGGTGTACCCCAGTTTAATTGGCTTGAAGGTCCTTTAAGAAAAAAGTGAAAAGAGTGGATCATAATGTGATGTTCGACAGAGAGAGAAAGATAAGATACTTGGCACATGGCTGGCTGCTGGTGATCCGGCCCACTGAGAAGTGGCAGGGCATCCCAAATGAAGATGCCTCCATGACATTAGTGCATGAACCTGCAGTCTATTTAGAATGGAGGTCATCTGGAACTACAGCCAGGGACCTAACTTGTGCGCCAACTCCTTTAAATGTTATTCCCGAATGTTCTAGCACCAGTCATATTCAACCTGCTTCAGTTATTTACATTTTGTAAGTATTACCTTTGCCGAGTCAGATACATTACTGAAGACACCCCAGTGAGGTGAAGCAAACAGTGAAAAGCAGCATGTCTAAGAAGCTGATAAGCATTGGCTGTCCTGTGGAAGTAGCAGTTCACCAGCACTGAGTAAACTTATTTATTAGCATCACATCCCAGCTGATTCTCCCATTGGTGCTTCTGAGACTTTGAGAAATTGCTTTTTCCTTTTCTTATTGACCTAGTTACCATATACGCATTAGACAACAATTTCCTTCCTGAATACGTGCTCAAAACATTTTTTGTGCTTCAAAAAAAAGAAAAAAAAAGAAACCTTCCATCAGCAAATACTGCAAGAGAAAGGGGAAATGCAGTTCAATCAATTCAATCACCAAGGAAACATAAAAGTGTTTTCTAATAGTATTATATCTAGTTTGACATGTAAAACAACTTCTATGAAAATCATAAATTAAAGTTTCCTGTTGCATTTCTTTACTGTATACTACAAATTAACCGTCAAGGTATAAAGCTAAGTGTTTAAAGGAACACTAATCGTAATCGAAAATAGTGGAAAAAGAATTATAATAAATAACAGAATTAATTCTGCTTAGCAGAGCCACGCCTGGCTGGTTCTCGAAACAAAAGGCTCAACATGCAGCCTAATATTGGTAGCTGCTTATTATTGTTATTATGGTACTGCTAGGGTAACTGGTGGCTCAATGAAAATAGGAAGTTCAACCCTTTAGGTGCCAGTCTAACTGGAGATGTTGTTTGTCCTTCTGTTACCTTCTGTTGCCAGACCGTTTTTCAATATTTTGTGCTGTACATTGTTATATGTTGTATATTGTTTTTTTCAGCAGATTCTGGAATTTAATGTGAAATGCCTTGCTTGGCCTAGTGTATCCTCAATATTTTTAGGTGAAATATGTGGGAAAAAAGTCTATTTTTTATAATTTGTAGCTTTTTTGTGTTAAAAAAAAGTTTTTCAATAAAATCATAAAATCCTGCCCAGGAGAACCCTCAAACTGAAAAGAGCACTTTATAATATTTACAAGGAAACTACAACCCCCTATCCACACTATATAGGGTTAAATAAAAAAATGGTGTGAGTCCCACTCACTGGGGTGGGGGAACCCCATGCTTTTTTTATTTATAAAGGTTAAAACACTTAAACATAAAAAAAAAAAAAAAAATAATAACCAGGGGTCCCCCTACCCAGCATAACCAGCCCAGGGACCAGCTATACAGGGCTTGTAGAACAGGGCACAAGGGCCAGCAATGCTACAAGCCCACACAGCCAAAATGACCCTGGGCTCTTCTGCCCTCCCTGGGCTTTGGGGAGGCAGGTAATAGGGGGCTGGGGGTTGCTGTCAAGTCATCCGCTAGCCGCAGGTGACTTTCCAGACCCTGCGCCTTGTAAACTAGTATAGGGGTCTCATGGATTCCTTACCAGCTTACAAAGGATTAACTGTAAAAAAAAACACCACAGCAGAGAAAATTACATTTATTTAAAAAAAAAAAAAAAATTCTTTACTCACTTCATGATTGTCAGCTCCTCTGTGCTTCACCGATCTTGATGACAGATGCAGTGATTGCTGGGGGTTTGGGAGGCAGGGGATCAGAGGATCCCATACCACTCCATCCCTCTCTCCAGCGATCACCACATCTGACAACTGTCAGGCTTGGAGCGGGATGATGTCAGCTGGTGGTGAAGGTGGCATCAGCGAGGACTGAAGAAACCGGGGGGGATCAGAGGCCTCCTGGGTGAAGAGGAGACCTAGCAGGAAGTATCGCGCACAGAGGTGAGTAAATGTCATTTTTATTTACTTTTTTTTCTAAAGTAAATGCTGGCGGCGGCTGAAGCGCGGGGAGGGGGCCCTATGAAGCCAGAGGAGCCCCAGTGAAGAGGTGTGTCCAGGCAGATTATGCGTTATCCCAGTGGGTCTACAAATACTGATGGTTGCTGAGCGCAGTGCAGCTTATTGATGATGCTGAATAGTTTTACCTTACACCAGCCCCAAAGTCACCTCCACATTCTAGATACTTTTGATGTTGGCCACAGTTCATATAGACAGTCATATGTGTCATGAGCTGGCTTGACAGGTATATAACAAAACATATGACTCATTGATGTCATGGGTAAAAGAATTGGCAAAAGGGAATGGTTACTAGCTTTCAGGCCAAGGGTGGCAGCATTTCTGAAACTGGGAACTGGGAAATTGGGAACTGTTCGTGTAATTCTGTGACAAAAGTGTATAGAGAGTGGAGAAAACATCAATATTGCAAATAAGCAATGTGTGGGGCATCACTAGGTGAACATCAGGTTGGAAGGTGCGCAGAGGCAGATCAATGCACTATGGTGGAGCAGCTCACTGCTAAAATGAACCAAGCGGCTAGCAGACCTATATCTAATACAGTTCAGCTGTGTATGGGGCTCCAATGCAGACAGATGGTTACTGTAACCCTACTAACAAAGTTGAATTTGCCAGAAAGAACTTCAGTTCAGTATTAGTAGGGAACTTCTACTGACTGCTTCATCGAATGGATGGACATTAACATGTCAGAGAAGAAACATCAAAGAGCAAACACCCCCACCACCATTTCTAGAAGAGTTCAAGCTGGTGGTGGCAGGGTTTTGGTCTGGGGAATGTTTTTGTGGCATTTTCCCACTTATCCACCTGAAAGACACTTTCAAAGTGGACCAACCACACAAGATGCAAGCCATAGAAACTAAAAGATTAAGCATGCCCACTGTGTGAGACCCACCAGATCACCCACAGGAGCCTTACCTTTGCCTGGGCCCTCGCCAAGATTGCCGGCTGCTACCGTATCCCAGGCATCACTGCAGCTGTGCATGCTCCACAGGGGAGCCGGAAATATGTGTGCTCCATCGCTCCCTATGCCCTATTTTGTCCACTTTAACTGATTTGTGTAGGAGTACATTTTGGAGATCATGTAACCTCTACATGCAAATTGTCTTTCAAAACAAAGCAACATGTCACATGGCTAGAAATGTCCAACATCGGTTAGAAGAACATGACTTCCAAATACTACCGACTCAAAAGAGCATCTCTGGGACCACCTTGATCATAGTGTTCACTCTATTAATCCTCTCTAGCAGCTGTTGGATGCACTGCAGACAGCATGGTGTTAAATACCTGTGACAACCTTTTAGGACATTATTGAGTCACTCTTTGCCTGTCTAGCTGTTGTTCATGCATATGGTCAGTTACACTGGATATTATCTGGTGGTCCTAATAAAGTGAATCCACTATGTAGAAAGCAATTGCCATCCACCTGCATTCAAACATTCATTAGCTGTGTATGGTATAGAAATGTTTCAGTAAAGCAGTTTTCTTTAAACTTCTCAAACACGGGGCTATTTTCTCTGGGCTGTAACCGTTCTTAGTCCCCAATCAATATATTCAAAGTCATAGCCGCAAAGACTCAAAGCGGCCTCATAAAGCACGTTTTATGATCCTAAATGTACTCTAGAATCACCAAACAAGGCAGGCATGTATCCTATGTATCCTTTAGGCTTATAAAAGGTTGCCTGGTTCATTATGGAGGAGATGCTGTCATCCCTTCTAATTTTAATGGTGTATTGCTACCTTTCATCATTTACAAACCTGAGAAAATGTAAGAGCATGGTGAAGGTCTCATTGCATATGCATTAAGCATGTTGGCGTTTGCATACAGACAGAAGTCAAATGTGTATTTATGGAATTTAAAACTCATGTGAAAACCAAGGGCCATTTTAACTTTGAGTTAAATGAATAAACATAAGCTTGATGTGACAGCTTTAGAACACACTCCTTGTGTGTCCTTGTGTTTCTATGAGAATGTTCACCCATACGTGTATGATGTATATTAGGCACATATACAGTTTTAAAAATCCCAGCCATCAAAACAATGGAACACACACACTGATTGCATCATATATAGGGTAACTATAAGAAATAATAGGAGCCAGGACTGTTTCTCGGGGCAGGCAAACAAGATGATCATCCTGGTTGCCAAGGCCTTTGTGTATGTGCCTTTATTACAGCCATTCTATTTTCCACATATTAGTTATGGCCACTGTTAGAGGTGCCATAAACCAGGCTCCTCATCCCAATTACAGTATATTGGTTTCAATCATAGGAAAGAGGCAATGTCTGCTGCTAAGGAAAAGGTACAGCATGGCTCTTAGTGGTATGGTGCAACCGCAGCATCATAGAATGGACGAAGGGCAGAAGTATTTTCCTTGCCGCACTTAGTGCTGCTTCACCTGGAAAATGCCCTCAACAAGAGTTGCCCTGGCAGCCATTTGGATTGTAACTGTCATCTTTCCTAAAGACATGTCAGAACGAAAAAAGAGATGTGATTGGTTGCTATAGATATATTTTCTTCTGACAAAAGATGCATCTCTCTTTCTCGCTCACACACGCATGTACATACAAACTACTTAAATCATTTATTCTTGTTAAGTTTGAATAAATGAATTCAATCACTTGTGAATCTTCTCTGGTTAATGTAATGCAATTTACATGGAAATTTTAGACTGAAAGGCAGCAGTCATCTATTTGAGTTCTTTTCTCATTATCATAAGCTGCACATGCAGCATGGCGACTTCCCCAGACTACACATGCTACTTAATAGAATCAGCCAATATCAGCTGCATAAAACATATTACATGCCTTTCCTGTGGAGGGAAGGTGGTGATTTACTCCCACAAAGCAGCATTTTGTCAGCTATGTGTTCTTTTGTTAAGATGCACTAGCAATATAGATAGCAGTACCTAACCCGTTTAGTGTGCAAACTAATGCTTTGCAAATATGGCTCTAAAATAGACGCTCGGATTCACGTATGTCCACAAGTGGCAGGTTATTGGTAGAAGGTTTTAGCGCACCATAGTAAGCCTAAAGCTGGTCACACATGGGCAGAACAGTAATGCAGACATGATATGTAGTTTTACAGTTGTTGGTAAATTCTGCTGATCTGACAATCAAATGTAGTTAATTGGAGTAAATTAGTATAGATAATTTTTTGATCTATATTAAAGGAATTTTGGTACGAAACAAATAAGAACTGATAGGGCCCTCCCTGGACTACCAAGCCATTTAAGAAGAGATAAGCAAATGTCTTAAAAATTCTTTTTTGGATGATTCACATCATTTGCCCAAGAAATTCTGTTCTATCTCAAACAAATATTTGTCACTAGAAAAAGAAAAACCTGTGGCAGGTTTCCCCGCTCCAGTGTCTTACTCTTTAACTAGTGGAGCCACCACTTCCACCTGGGGGACAGCCTGGAAAAAGGAAGACGGTGAGTTCCTTTTTCTTTTGGGGTGTTTAATGTAAACATAGATTTATTATCATGAATCAGCAAGAGACTCATATTCAGGGTGAATTAATTTTTCCCTGAGATTTAGATTGAATTCAGGTTCTGCCGGATCAATTTGCTCATCCCTAGTCATTATTATGGATGTGAAGCCACACAGCCAGCCTCTGACCATGAAGTATACTGACTCATATGACATATATCTGATAACAAAGCTTTGCAACTGGATTGGGTGCATCTTGTCTTGACATACTGCTTGTTTTTTCTGCAAGACTCAATTGGGAATGAATAGAGTGTAGCTGCAGTCCACATCCTCTTTTTAACATACAGTCAAGGCTGTTTATGGAGGCTGGATGTAAATGGCATTTCATGACTGGAACCATAAAGTGTTAATAAGTTGTTCTAGAGGAAGTATTTAAACAGCATTGTCACCCCCTCCCACCTCTAGTCAAGCTTGGCATTTATTAACAAATAGCCTCTTTCACACCTCATTTAGACCAGCACTTCTCTAAGCCCAGGATGGGAAAGTGACTGCCATCAAAGGAATGCCCTAAGTCCATTAGATGCAGAACAACACTAGCTCTTATTTTTGCACACAGATCTCCTGTACTGTCATGCACTTCTTGATCGTTAGTACATTGGGGCAAAGATATTGTAAATCAGCAAATATAGTTTAACTTTAGTGTTAAAAACAGTCAGTTGGTGAGGATTCCCTTTTGGGCTTCTCTTAAACAAATCATGCAAGTAATATGAAAAATACATATTAAGGCAATCATAGGGAAAAATATATATAATTGCTGACTCTACTGTAGACATTGTACGCATTAACTTTTTTCCCCACAGGCATCACCAGTGGCCTTGTATGTCCACTGAAGTGTTGGTAAATGCGTGTGAGTGTGTTTATCTGTTGCTGTAATATTTATGTATGCAGTAGAACGGAAGACCATAAAATGATGCCACTGCTGTTGGAACTGCTTCTACTTACACTGACTCCAAAAAGCAATTTGAGGAATTTGGCATTTACTAGACAAGTCCTGTAGGATAGCCATCCATCGTGAATTTCAATTTTCTATAAGGTCACATGACAGTAAACATACATTTTTATTTATGTTTGATTCTTCAGTTACATACACTCCAATGTGCTGGGATGGTTTAAAGGTAACCAGACACTCTTGAGAAAAGAAATGATAATACAGTGCACAAATCCCATTACAGTGCATCCTCTGCTTGCAAAGTTTCCACGGAGAGGTCAGAAAGGTTTATAGTAGACTTAAAAAATAGTAGTAGTATTAAAAATTCTAAATTTAAACTCAACCACATGGAATACTAAACATTTTATTATCAATTGCACAGATCCTATGTTTATGAATATTTATTTTAGCTTAAAGGCATTTGAGCAGAGGATTCCAGGAAACCAAGCTGGGTAACTTAATAGTCAAAGAAGCTGGAATTTTTGGAATATCACTAGTTTCATTCTCGTGTGATCATCCCGAGGTAATTCATTGTCCATCTGGTCTTCAAAATGTGGCAAGCTCTCAGCCTCACCTTGCTGCCTTTTGTGGTGAGGCCAACATCTCATGTGTGTGAACACATGTCTTATAGGGGTAGTTATATCTTCATTGTGTTTCTTGCACCTTGCCCAGAGAATTTCTCCACCACAAAACCATCTACTTTTCACTTTGCTGTGTGTTAAGATGCTGAACTATGTAGACATTTAGCTTGCCACATGAGATAGTTTACTCTTCACAAATCCTTTTTTTACAAAGTATCTTAAGAGATGAACTGCCCTCCACTCTAAGTTAGGCCACTTACTTCGTTTACAGTCCAGAATGATCCACTGGTTACAGCTGAGATTCTGCACAGCACCAACAGCAGCTTCATTAAATGTTTTTGAAAAAACCTTTGTTGGTGATAAATTATTATAGGTGCAGGTGGAAATATTGAGGAATAAAGGTTTGCATTGAAACAAATTATAGATACCATCCCTCACCAAGCACCCTTTTTGGTGATTAGAACTATTATTTTGGTAAATAATTAGGAGAATATAGGTGTTGGGGATTTGAACAAAAGTATATTGTGTGTGTGTGTGTGTGTGTGTGTGTGTGTTTTACGGGACCCTGAGCTGGAACCATTTTTTTCCTTTCAAATATGTGCCTGGCCCAAGTACCATGCTGAGGGTTCACAGATTTACTTATGGATTCCAAGGAAGCTTGCCTCTGGTATCTAGATAGCGACAGGTTGTCTGCATTTTCAATTGATTTATATTCTTTTTGCACCTGGAAATTTGTAAAGGTGTCTACAAAGGTAACAGTATTAGTTGTGAAAGATATAAGAACGATATCCCCCTTTCTACTGCTCATCAACCTTGGCCACATTATCATTTTGTTGTTATTAATATTATTAATATTAATACTGGGTTTTCATCGAATCTCCCTATTTGCCCATTCCACAAATATAGTGGCAATCCAGGCTATGACAATAATAAGGGAGCAAAGAGCTCACATAAACTCTGTTCCAGATGCCAGGTGACTCTCCACTATTTCCTGCAGCATGCTGTAGATGCTGTTGTAGGCCTCCAAAGTGTGCCCCCTTCCATTCATAGGGTCCTATGCCTTGCTTTGGCAGCAGCTGCCTGGCATTGATTACTACAGTTGAGTTTATTCTTAACCTTAGGTCCCTTTCCTTTGTAGTTTTACCAAGCATTTCTTTATTTAGTGTTTAATCATGGCACAAATTTCTCCTTCCCACATGCATAACCTTACATTTATGTGTTTTTGCCATTTAACTGCATATGCTTCCAATTTATCTAAATCTGTTTGTAGCTGCTTGCTATCCTCTTTTGTGTTAATTACTTTACACAGCTTAGTATCATCTGCAAAGATTGAGACTTTAATGTTTAATCCGTACCCTATGTCAATAATATATAAATATTGAAGAGAATTGGGCCCGAGTATGCATCATTGATAATCACCCTCTGCTTCCAATCATTAAGCCAATTTCTCACCCATGTGCACTTGTCTTCCCCCAGTCAAATGCAATGACTCCCCCTGATCGAATCTTGAACTTACGTTCTCATAAAAGCGGATTGGGTTTGTCTGGCAGGAGCGATTCTTCATAAATCCTTGCAGATATGGAGTAATAAGGTCATTTTCACAGGATAATATCCCTTAAAAAAACCTTCAAACTACTTGCCCACCACAGATGTTAAACTTACCCTCGGAACAGCCCCAATAATTAATGAATCTACAAAACACAGGGATTTTTGCCATCTGGGGATTTATCGATTTTTATCTGCTTGAGATGATGCTGCACTTCTTCCTTGGTTAGACAAGTGACATTTAAGAGTTTGGGTTATTGCTCTGCATTTCACTTGGCATGTCACATTCTTTTGTGAATATGGAAGCAAAGAAGATGTTTAGTAAATTTGCTTCTCCTCATTTCCATCTATAGGTGTCCCCTCCTTGCTTTTCAGAGGGCCCAAACTCTCAGGTTTGTATCTTTTACTGTTTATATTGGTAAAGAACAGTTTACTCTTGTTTCTAACCTTTTTATTCCTGTAAGGTAATGTTGGGGATGCCAACAGTGGATTTACTGCCAATAAATGGTGTTATTTTAACTTTGGATTTTCTGCCCACATCCATAGCTAACACGGTTCAGCAACTTATAATATTATCTGCATTAAAAATGGACATTACATTATTGGATACATACTGTAACTCAAAAAATCAAAATGGAAGATTCCACTGATTACTTCGAAATAATTATTTTGCAACTATAGTGGAACAAGGCCTTTGGGTACCAAATTCATGCTTGGGCCTTAGAGCATATGCTGGCCCTTGATGCCTTTGTTTAGTCATTTTTTGGAAATTGGGGAAGAATACTGTATACTCAAAAAACGATCTTCTCATTGAACAGCCTGGCAGTGCCTGAATAGATGGACAAATATTCACAAGCTTACAATTACATTTTAATCTGACTGATACAATCCAAACTGGGCAACAATCTTTTTATGTCTACAGGTCTATGAGCAAAATACTTTTTTACTATGCATGTAAACCACCAGATTTAGGAACAAAAGCACCAGCTGCAGGGCGACAATGACAATGATATGCAGTTTCTCATAGCAAGTGAAAGGAAATCTCCATAGCTATATTCAGACTAATGTTACTACAGATCTAACTTAGTCCTTGAAAAAAAACACAAAATGTGCAATAGGTTCTTTTTTACTTCTTCCTTCTTTCAGAATGCTATTTCAGAATGGTTCATTAATTATTTCAGAACTGTATAGTGAATTATCGCTAGACTTATAATAAGGGTAGCAAAATATTCTGCTTTAAAAGCGGCGATGGAAAACAAATCCACATCACCATAATAGGATTTCTGCAATTGACTTAATTACACTGTATGCAGATGCTGTGTCAGAGCTTATAGAAAAAATGAATTGGTGCTTTGAGATAGCTTAAACAACTTGATTGGATAAAAAGATTCAGTGGCTATTTTATTTTTAATTATGATATGCTTTGTCCTCAGTAGTTGGAAGATTAATTACATCTCTTTTTAGTATTATGTTGCACAAAGAAGAAAACTATACACAATGCCTCAGAGTGAATGCCTTTAATGAATCATGGCCTATAGAAGCTGTTTTCAAAAACCATTAGTTCATATGATGGTTACAAGGCCTTTCAGTCTTTGTCTTGTGAAGAATTTTCTTGGTTCGGTAGTTTAAAGTGGAACCTTACACCCTGCAATGTCTTTAAAAAAATGTCCCTTCCCTATACATCTTTGTTGCCCAAAATGTGATTTACTCCTTAAACTTGTATGATCTGCTGGCTGTCTTTTGCTTTCAGCTCAGCTCAGCCCAGTTAAGGTGTGTAGTGTTGTCATGTGATTAGTGCTGTCATAGAGAAGTCACATGATGAGTTCGAACACATCTCTGGATTTTGACTACGGCTTGTTTTGACTAGGCTTTTTACTGCCAGCCCCCCGACATCTTGCTTGGACTTTCGTATTTGATTCTTACCACCTGCCTTTGAGCCCAGTCTATATTTTGGCCCTGCTTTTTGCATACATACCTTTCCTCCTATCTACCTACAGCTGTGCCCAGGCCCTGGTGCCCAGTATTGCCAAGTGGATGACCCGTGGTGTTCTGCAGCTCAGCCTGTCCTTCCTTGCGTAGGTCTCCAGTGAAGACCACTTTACCTGACCCTACTCCAGCTCTTGAACCCATCTGCTCCCTGTCTTTTGCTTTCAGCTCAGCTCAGCCCAGTTAAGGTTTGTAGTGCTGTCATGTGATTAGAGCAGTCACGTGATTAGTACTGCCATGTGATTAGAACAGTCACATGATTACTGTGAGCACATGATGCATGCATGCCTCCTGATTTGTTCCAACCTGCTTTATAAGGAAGTGCCTTGCACCAGGAAATTGTTGGATTGTCTTTGGATTTTCTCAGCCCATTGCTTCCTGTTTTCCAGGACGGTTCTTACTTTTATTGGATTCCTCATTTTGACCCTTGGCTTTGGACTTTTAAGACTTTGTTTTCTTGAACACCCTTGGATTACTTCTCTGGTTTGTGACTACTGCTTGTTTTGACAATGCTTCTTTGCTGCCAGCCTCGACATCTTGCTTGGACTTTCATATTTGATTCTCACCACCTGCCCTTTGACCCCAGCCTGGATTTTGACCCTGTTTTGCATGCATACCTTGCCTCCTATTTACTTACAGCTGTGCCCAGCCCTGGTGCCTAGTACTGCCAGGTCGATGACCCACAGTGTCATGCAGCTTAGCCTGTCCTTCCTTGCAGTGGGCTCCAGTAAAGACCAGGGGGACCTGGATCATGTAGACCCAGGGACCTGGTTTGTCTGGGCACTCAGTGGCTCCACCCATTGGGCTCTCCCGGCTTAGGGCCTGACACTGACATGACATGACGTGACAGACCTCTTTCTCTTTTACTACTCTAATTTCTACTTGAAACCAATGGCAACACATGCACAGCCTTTGTACAGCTTGTACTGCTTAACTGCACCTGCTTGCACCTGCATTTGAAACATATTGGCAATGCTTGCATTATAATGGCCCTCACTCACATGGCCGGACAAGCAGCAACATTATGACAGATGGGCAGAAGCCCAGGAGATATGGCAGGCAGAATGTAAGCCAAGAAGGGGAAGGCCTGGGCAGGGATGAGGCTGACAGAATCCAGACACCAGATGCCCTTGCAACCAGGGTGCAAGCACCAGATAACCTGGTGATAGGTGTGGAGGCCTAGGATGACCTGGTTACAGATGCTGAGGCACCGGATGACCTGGTGACAGGTGCGCAGGCATCGGATGACCTGGTGACAGGAGCACAGGCACCAGATGACCTGGTGACAGGGGCACAGGCACCGGGGGGACCTGGGGACTGGGGTGCTGGCATTGGATGACCTAATGACTGGGATGTAGGCACCAGGCTGGCTGGACACTCAGGCTGGGGTATGGAATCTGTGGTAGTGGGCTTTGGTCTAGAAACGACAGCTGTGGGCTATGGTCTGGAAACTGGAGAAGCAGGCTGTGGTCCAGAAACTGATGCAACAGGCTGGTGTATAAAAAACTGTGGCAGTGGGCTGTCGTCCATTAACATATGTGGCGTGCGATTGTCTGGAAAATAATGCAGCAAATGTGGTCTTTGAAGAATATAGTGGTAGGAGTGAAGGCAGGCTTTGGAGGTTACTGTGGAGAGTCAAGATGCTTTGATGGAAAATAATAGTACCTGGAGTGAGATGTTAGATAGTTTATGTCAGGAAACCGCGGGTCACATGATCCAACTATAAACCAGGGACCTTCTGACACACAGACCGCGTTCCCCAAAACCCTTGTCCGAGTCCCTCCTTTCAGGAATACCAGGCCCAAAGCCTGCGGACACACAGATTCTTGGTTTAAAGCAAACAGATTGCTCAAGTTAAAATGTAAGTTTTAATGCTATAAGCACACTAGGCAGTGATAACAAACATTTGGCTATGATGGAACATGAAATGATACAGATGATACAAATGTTGTTCTGAGACGGTTACAAGATAGAGTGAATTACACAGAGAAACAATATTCAGTTACCTTAATATGCAGTTTGCAGAGTAGTAGTTATGGAGAGCCCTCACAAGAGGTAAGTGAAGAGCTTACAGATGATTTGGGACACCTCCAGCACGCTGCCGCGAGACCCCTCCAGAGAGTGACAACCTTCTCATCCCCTTGCCCTACATTTTACCACGGTCTCTGCCCCTCCACCCCTCCCACCTCTCCCAGACACAGATCCTGGATCATTTCTTTGAAGCGCCAGGCTATCACACCTTTCCAGGGAAGAAGCAGGCAGGCTCCTCTGTGTCTAAGTAAGGTGTTGGGAGGGCAGCAGGGGAGCAGCAAGCAGGAAAGCAGCAGGGGGGAGCTTTAAAGCTCAAACTGCCTGTTCTGAAGTGTCAGAACCTCATGCCCATATATGGACTTACTTTTCCTGCTGGCCTTGTAATGGCAGACTTTTGCTAAGAAGAGAGAACATTAAAGGGGGATGCCGCATCAGTGATAAAATGCAATGTAATATTTGCCCCATTCCTCACAGTTTAGTTGAAACATGTTTAAATATTTTTTACCCTTGTCTTATGGAGGGTTAGGATCTGAATTAATTATAAGGTAGCCAGAGGAAAAGGATGATGGGAAGCAGGACTGAAAATATAATGTAAGTCAGCAGCAGGCTGGCTGCGCTCTTTAGAAAACCATGGCGGCAGGGGCTAGATGAAGCTGCATTACTCTATGCTCAGTGGTGAGAATCTAGTGTGGCTGTGGCCAGTTCTTAATTTTTAAAAGAGCTGAACCTGAGAAAATGTAAATTCTCCTAGGTCAAACAAAGCATGCACAGAGTGGATTAATAGATTTTTGTAGAGCAAATATTAATCCCTAAAAAGACTTAAAAGTTAACCACTTATAAATAACCAGGAAAACCAGGAACATATAACTGTAAACGGCACATTCAACTGGGGTGCACATGGGGTAAAGAGCTAACACAAAGGGTGCAAATGGAGCAATATGAGATGGGGCTATGCTGGGAAGGTGTGGGATACAATAGTGTGTAAAGTTCCAAGAAGTCCACAGCAAAGGGTTTCCAGGAAGCAACAGCTGCCACCAGCCAACACGGCAGATTACAACAACAATGCTCTTGCACTTCAGCTGTGGGCAGCCCAAATACCAAAGGCTGATACTCCTCACGCCCAGGTGATGGATAATTAGACCAGGCTCTCCAACAACAGATGATCAGTTGCTGGTGACCAGTTATAGAACATCCTGAGTACAGAGATGCAGAGCCACCAGCCAGGGGTATTGTAGTTATACAACCTATAGCAGGCCCTGGAATCTTACAGTGTTGACATGCAAAATTAATTCCAATGAATAGTAATGTTTTCAATTAAGGAATAGTCCTCTTTCCTGGACCTAATACTATAGGTCAGAAGCATTTGTTATGGCCTAAAACATGTTTAATTTGTGGGGAGGCAGAGAAGAGTGTGCTGTGCATCCTTGCTTAACGATTCTGCCATTGAACATTTTTGGGTCTGGGGCATATGCTTGTGTAGAGAGGGATCTGCTTGCTTTGCAATTATTCATCTTTTGGGGACTAGGTTGTTTATTCATGTTAAATACTGTGTGTCTCTAGGCCATTTCTCTCTCAATGTGGCTCATTGTACAACAGTTTGGGGGCCCCTACCTTAAATGGTTATCAAGACCAGCACAATAAACAAAAAAGCAGAATTGGGTCATGTAGCGATAACCCTTATCGCCGGAGGGCTTCACCGCCCGAGACGTCCTTTTCCCAATCGTAAGAGGTGCTGCTGGAATTCCAGAGTCGTCCGTGAGGAACCAGGAACAGCCCTTACAAGGGCTAGTGAATTGTAATATAGCGTTTCCCCCAATAAGAGACAGAACTTCAGTATTGAGGGTGAAGGTGAAGTGTCTTTATTAGTGCCACTCTAGGCCTTATATACACAAGTCTCCATGCAAGGTGGACCTGATGGAGAACTGCATGAGACACACACCGACCAATAGCAGCAGGGCACACAATCCCTCAACTCTGCCGGTGACGCAATCAGCAGAACAATAGCAGGCTGTAATACAATCAATCAGGACAATGCCATTGTCTGTGACGTAATCAATTAACACAATGGCAGTCTATAATACAATCCAAACTACAATGACATTGCCTGTAACAGTATCAAAATACAATGACATTGTCTGGAACCTAATTAAGAAAAGGCCAGTGAATGACCCGGTGGTCAACTGAATAGTGATGACATCCAAAAGACAGAGCGTCTGTCACAGGTCACCTAATCAGGTGTCTGTTATTTTCAAATCAACATAATTGGTTGATCCTTGGCAACTACTTTATTGTGGTTCACTTTCTTTGCGATTTTCTGCATATCTGCCAAATGTGCATTAATGGCACATTAGTATGGTAACTGATGGCATCCGGTAAAACCACCTTGAAAACTGTCAGCGGGTAGCGTTTCTTGTACTAGGGACTGGGTCTACAGAACCGGTACATTTTTTTCACAGCAGACTAGAAGTGAAAAGGGACTGGGTCTTGCACTAGGGATTGGGTCTACAGAACAGGTACATTTTTTTCACAGCAGACTAGAAGTGAAAAGGGACTGGGTCTTGCACTAGGGACTGGAACTACAGAACAGGTAAATTTTTTTCACAGCAGACTAGAAGTGAAAAGACAAGTAAGGTGATTATTTTGAATCATGTCAATGCCCATAGTTGCCCTTAGTAATTTACTGTGTTTTTTTCTCATATATTTTGGGGAAATGGTGTCATTACGTAAACTAGGACTGGATGATTTTGTCAGCAAAGTACCGGTAAGTAACAACCCTAAATACTTTCAAAAATCTTACCACTGAGCCATATAAAAATTGTAGTAGTATTAACATAGTAATACAAGTATTAATTAAATTGTCTGTCCAGGCAACAACAAAAACATATTTAGCCTTTGTCTCCTACTCTGGTTGTAAGAACAGTTATGGGGTCCCAAGGTCAAATTCCATTACCTACAGGCCTATCCTGCCATTATCTGCCACATAAGGTAAATAGGGCTGCCCCCTCGTCAGTCAGTGACTGGAGCACAATAGAGAGGTTGTGCCAGGCCTCAGTATGTTCCCTCCATTGCAGTGAATGCAGTTGTCATGACCAGACAGCCCTTTACCCCCAGATTGGTGAACTTGAATGTCTGGGGACCCAGCTGACTTGAATGGGATGCAAGAGCTGGGGGGTCAAAATGTGTGTATGAGTATTTTTTATCTTTTGCCTGGACAGTCCTTTGAAAATTAAAAAAAAAAAAAAAAAAAAAAAAATATATATATATATATATATATATATATATATATATAAATATATATACGCTGTATGGTACACATATCAGCATGTTTCCAGGTTTCTGTTTCAGATCTTGATTAGAAAGTGGTCCCTTTAATGTCTAACAATGTGCATTTCTAATAAAATGTATCAATGTGGTAATATTACCCTTGTTTAAGGGGCATATGGCTTTAAAATTGAAACTAGCCATCGGATTTGTAATATACAGCTTTCATTTTCTATTTAATTAATATCATGCTGTTAGATCAGATTATTTGATCAGGATTAAAACATGCATTTAAAAAAAGATAATGGGACATAAACTACCTGCTGCAGATATTAAATAGTGACCAGGGATTCCAGGAGAGTAATTTAAGATGGACATGGACCATGTTAAGCTTCACAGGTCAAAAGAAAAAAAATCGAAATCAATATAAGACTTAAGAAGAAGGCAATGAGCGGACTAAAGCGCAGGAGTAATGGGATGGTTTGATTTAATATGAGTCCTTGGGCAACAGTATTTTGCAGTAATAACATCATTGGTAGTAAGGCAAAAAGCAGGCCAACGCTAAACTGCAGTGGTCAATTTTTAAGATAATAAAACCAGTGAAGAGTGCCGAGTAACTCAGCAATAGCAGAGCCAGCCTCAATCATGCAGTATTTCCCAGCTGATAAAGAAGCAACCTTGAATGCAGCACACAGTGAAATAGGTGCTGCTAACAATGCATTGTCACATCGCTTTTACTAACAGCCTTAACTGTCTGCTGCTCTCCATTTTGGGCACTGGAGTCACACAAGGACACTAGAAACAAGCACCGCTAGAAGGTCGTTGTGACATTAACCTATTCCTGGCTGTGCCAAGGCAATCTTGGCACAGTTGGTGTTGCAAGTCTATTAAACTTGAGCAGAAGCCAATTAACCTTCAGTTTACTTCAATTAACACCGCCATGGGAGGGTCATGGGAGTATTGGTTTACTGGAGTACTAATATGTTAAAATGAAGTCTGCATACTGATTTACATTATTTATATATAGGCAACAAAATCACGAAAAACAAATAGATTAGAATCAGTTCTTTTTTGCCAACTATGTATGTATTACATACAAGTAATACAGGATAGTTAATTACAAATCTACTGACACTAAAGTAAGTGCCCAGCTAAATTAAAAAGGGAGTGTGCCCTTCTGTCCTCTGCATCTGACTGGTTTGACTTCCGCAATGAAAAGCTTACCAGATAGTGAGACCAAGTACCCATGCTGTCCAGGCCGGATCTGAATCTTCAGCAGCCTCGACAACAAACACCACCCACCATCAATAACAGTGATACGTTAATTTAATGTTAGCCGAGCTGGCACATCTAAAGGTAAAAAAGGTGATGGGTCCAGATGGAATCCACCACAGAGTCCTAAGGGAACTTAGGTTTGTGATTGCAGCCCCTCTGACTGATTTACTTAACCATTCCCTTTCAACTGGGGAGGTTCCAGATGATTGGAGAATGGCCAATATCGTACCAATCCATAAGAAGGGGAGTAGAGAAGAAGCCAGTAATTACAGGCCAGTTAGTTTAACATCTATAGTGGTGAAACTAATGGAAACACTCTTGAAAAAATAGATTATTTCCCCTCTAAAAATTAACAACCTGTTGGACCCAAAACAGCACGGCTTTACTGAGGGACGATCATGTCAGACCAATCTTATTGATTCCTTTGACAATGTCACTAAAGTGTTAGATGAAGGTGGTGCTGTGGATATCGCCTATCTGGATTTTAGCAAAGCCTTTGACACTGTACCACATAAAGAGCTCATAGATCGGGGGTGCCCCGCTGTGTGAAACCCCCCAGAAAGCCCCCAAAACTTACCTCTCCCCGCCACGGACAAGCTGATTGACAGCGACGGACAAGCAGCTTGCCCGTCGGCACCTCCCGCGCGTCACTCTTGACGTGTGCGCGCCCGCGCCGGCCGGCACGCGCGCGCTCACGTCTAGAGGAGCGCGAGTGAGGCGCCAGCGGAAGCAGCGGCTGGAGAAGTAAGTTTTTCGGGGGTTTTGGGGGGTTTACACCCCGCGGGACATCCCGATCTCGGATGTCCCGCGGTGTGTGAGGTGATCGGCCAGGGAATCTTAAAGATTCCTGGGCCGATCACCTCAGGGTGTTGGTCCACTTTAAGGAGGAAAAAGGGCCCCATTATTCTTGTTTGATTCTATGCTGACAAAGCTTTTCTTTCTTAGAGGAACCACCATACCAGCCCCAAAAGGACAATCACTAACACAGTGGTCGCACCGTATAATGAAATCAGTGGCTTTTTTGATAGGCCATGTTTCCACAGAAGATAAAGCCTTTGTCAGGCTTTTTACATAAATGCGTCAATGTGTTTTAAGTCTTAAGACTCTTTTATGTAAATTTGAGGCATTCTGGAAGCCACTTGCCATCTCTAGCTTCTTTGTAGTGTTAGTAATAAAGTGTTACCCTTATACCACTGTCACAGATCTTTTAGCAGTATTTTAAGTTGTCGTCATCAATGAAGAGCCCTATGATTTTGATGTTTCCATCAAATTTCAAAATCCTTGGTACGGATGTCATAATATAGTGTACAGAGCAGTGGTAGGGGAGCAGATTTTGACTTATACTGGGACTAGTATGATATCTTGTAATCAATTTGTACGTTTTAATGAAGTCAAAGATGCTGGCAGGACAGCGTTCTCAGATTGTTATGAAGTATGTTAGAATTGAATGCTGAACTGAAAAAATAAACATGTGAGTTGTCGTGCATTAAAGGGTATGCTTGAGTGCCAGATTTATCGTGACGTTATACTACTGTGCTCTGTAAGCAAAATTGGATGAGGTCCAGTGGTCCCAAGTTGTTTGCTTCAGGTAATCCATCACCAACCAGTCTTTCATCACTACCAAAACATAGTTACAAGCCACATGGAGAGATGCATGTACAGACACCAAAACACCCCATTAAAACAGAAATAATTTACATAATGCTTAAAGACCAAGACTAAGAGGATTTACAATTTATTAATAAAAGTAGGTAGAGCCAATCATTTCTTTAAGGCAAAAGTATAAAGATAATCTATTCAGCACTAGCTTGCTGCTTTGCACGACAACTGGGTTTACCCATGATCCCTAGCAGTAGGCAGATCTATTACTCAAGCTCCCAGAGACGGCTTCATACTTTTGCCAAAAATGCGATGAGATCTTTATGTTATAATGTACAAATGTATAAACAATGTCATAAAGCAACATTTAGACAATCAAGGGCTGTTGGAAGCTTGTTTTGGCCACGCCTGGGCAACTCTCTTTCTGAAAGCATTACACTTGGGTAAATAGAGCAGAACAGTAGCACTATGAAGATCTCCTCTGATCAGTGGTTAAAATGATTTTCTTGTGTTTTATTTGGGTTTTTCACAGAAGACACTGGGTTGGGGTGGGGGCATTATATTATTGGCAGGGATGTCATCAAAGCTGTATAACCAGGACTTATATATGCGGCCAAATCACAAATGGGGCCCTGGCTTTAGCCCCTGATGGCACTGCAAAAAGGTTGCTTTGTCCTACACCGGGCTTTTCCAGCCATCATGAAGCTTGCTGCATGCCCCTGCCACTCTCCTAGTTCCACTACGCCCCCTCCCTCCAAGTGACACTCAACAAGCCCCCTCTCACTGTCACTACCCCACCCCCGCAGTACCACACACTCACCGGCTTAGCTTTATAGCTCTTTCCTCCAGCTCTACTTGCCTATCTCACCATCCCAGTTCCACTAATGCAACTTACCATCCCAGGTTCATTCATTCACCCCACCATCCCAGTCCCATTCATCCCCCTCTTCCTCTCATTTACCACTGATTTCTGCTCTATTCACCCACCCTTCCTCCCCGGTCCCAACCTACCCCCATCCACGAATAGTGAGACCCTACATTTACAATTCTTATCATTTCCATCTGGAGCTTTGCATTGAACCTATACCAATGGCAATGTGAGTACTGCATTGCATTGTGCAGCCTTTTTTGAGTTCCTATCTTAAAGGGGCCCAGAGATTTAGCTTGTAGGGGGCCAAGACTTTTCTGATGGCGGCCCTGCCTTACTATCTTCACTATACAGCATTTTCTCAAAATTTATATTCATGAATAATTTTTCTGTGATGAACTGCACTTACAATTATGTATAGTCACTGAGCAATGAAAATTCACAAAGCCCCTCTTGACTGACAGATTGTATAGAACACACTAGTTTGTATTGAACATGCAAATATAAATATGTCTGTGGAGTTGCTCATTCATCAAGGTCATGCTATATCTGTAGAGACACTCTCAGTCTAAGAAACTGACTTTTAGTGAAAAGGGACATACAGGAAGCCCATGACCCTGACTTCCTGCTACATATACATTAGTATAAATATGTAAGGAACCCTGAACAGATATAGGTGCCAGGTAGTCATAATTATTCCCCCACGTTTTGCTTTTCTTTGAATTTTGGTTAGTAATAGGAGCAAGGACTTTGCACTTGACCTCTGAATACAGAATGATACAATGCAGGGTCACTGACACAATCTATAAAGTGCTGATTCCATGTGTAGTGTATGTATAATGAACTATCTGGTCAGGGTTAGAATGCGAGCTCAAGAACAGTTTGATGTATTCGCCATATAAATGTAACTTATGAATAAAGACTGGAAGCAAAGGTCATGCACCATGCCTTAGAAAATGTCATTTGCTGCCGCATTTGGCAAGCACAAATGGTGAAATTAATTACCTGATAAAAACAAGCTTGAAGGGTGCAGGGGCATTCACACCGCCAGAGCGAAATTAATAATACCCTACGCATTTCTATCCTTTAAGCTCAGTGATTTGTCTCTTTTAAATGACCCACAGATAAGATCTCCTCGCTGGAAGCAAATATGAATCTCACACATTTCAGAGTAGTCGACGGCCTCATCAAAGCTAAAGCAAATAAAAGAATGCAGAGTAATTACACACACATGTCAAGCGTTTTACCTGACAAATTATTTTGAATTCTATTCATCCTCACATTTAAGCATCCTTTACAAATGGACCTTCAACCCAGTGACAATGTTCCTACCTGACTTTGAAATGTTGCAGCTGATTTTTCCCAAATGGAAAATTCACATGACCATAGAAATTATATTTTCTCCCCGTAAACAAGTGCAAGAGTTTTTCAAGACAAAGCAATTTATAGATTGCGACAAAGCCTGTTTGCCTGGCAGCGCTGCTCCAACAATGCCTCCCCTTCCTTTCAGTCTGTCTGTGATACAGTATATAAGTTGCTAAATGCATGTATTATTGCTGGCCTAAGCACACCACCCCTATATCCAGACAGAAAGGTTCACTCCTTACCCATGGGACCCAGAACACTCACTACACAGCACCATGAAACAAGCAGGTTCATTACTAGCGCCAGGTATTGGCAGATGAGCGTCTGGATAGAGGCGCTAAGAGCAGCCGCTAGTAGGCGCTGTGGTCGGTTATAGGGCGCTGTAAAAGAGCGTCTCATTCGCTGTAGTAACCTGGCCGGGATTGATGAACGAGATGTATGTTGGGCGTTCTAACACCAGTATAGGGTTGCAGGGAGCTGCAACTAACACCATATTCAACAAAAAAACACACACAGCGTCGGCGCTCTGGATCTGGTCGCTATAGCACAGAGCGCCAGATGCTGTGTGATTAAAGTCTGTTTTTGAACACATATCCACCAGTAACAAAGCGAAAACACATGGAATGACATTGCTGTAACATTGTGACATTAATACTTTAATGCCAGACCTGTAATGACAATTCTGCATAAAAATATAAAAAATCCAAAAAGTTTTCAAAAATGACTCTTTCTAGGCCAGGAGAGGTGACACAATTATTTGAGAGAAAAAGAAATAAACACAAAAAACTCTGTTTAAACAGAAGAACAGGATCGTCCATTGAAATGTATGGGAGAGCAACAGGTAGTGTCAGGTAATACCAGGCGCTCTGGAAGCTAGAGCACCGGCGCTATACGCTGAGATGCCTGTAATGATGAATTGTACGCTACATAAAGCTGTTAGAGTCGCTTACCAGGATCGCTTTCATAAATGTAGTATTGCGTACAGCGCCCAGCGTTCACCAGACGCTGCCTGCCACTACGAGGCACTACCTGCCGCTATCTCTTGATGAATAAACCCCAAAGTCTCTCAGCTTGAGCAAGCCTATGCTACAACCTATAAGAATACTTATCTGGCACCCCACTACCTTTCACCTTCTCTCCATTCCCCCACCATCCTTTCCCCTATTGGGGTGAACCCATAGGGACACCAAAATCTGCCACTTTGGAGCCTCTAACAAAGCTCCTACACAGTCATCTTGCTACGAGCTGTCTACAAGCAGAGGGAGAACCACTATAAACTAACATAGGGGTAATTGCCTGCTAAAAAGAGATAAGACCTCAGGCTACAAACTGAAGGGATCTAACCTTTGCTACAATCTATGGACCTCCACTACCTGTGGATCCCCAACAAACCCTACAACCACTTCTTTAAAGTACCTCACTTTCCTTCTCTATATGTCTGACATACTTCCTGTGAACCACACAAATTTGTCAACCCCCATTCTTTTATGCTTATGCTTTACTCCACTTCTAAAGAAGCCAACATCGCTATTAGGGTGAAACCCATTGAGTTGATTTGTTTCATCTTATTACTCTAACTCAAAAGGGAAGATGCACACATTTTCACCATATAAAACAAACAGAATTGCCATGTATACACATATTGCTCTATGAACTGTATGTTTATGACTATAATGTCAAGAATATAGCTACTAATATATGTTAATACACACAATAATTGTTAATTTGCATCAAGTCCAGGCCAGAAGAATTTTTCTTCTTTATGTTTTTCTAGTGTTCTCCGGGCAAACTTGTTGCCTTAGGACCCTTTTACACCAGATAATAAAAAATGCTCTCTTTCCAGCGCGGGTGTTGGTCCCTACCGCTTTATGACAGGTGGGGGTGTATCCGTTGCTTGCCAGCACCCACATCAGCAGCACATTCCAGAGGCCACTCGCTACCCATGTGGGCTTTGGGTGGCCAAACAATGTGCTTGAAAAAAGAATGAAAATATATATAATGATAGATAGATAGATAGATAGATAGATAGATAGATAGATAGATAGATAATAGGATAGAAAAATAGATAAGAAAGGATAAGATAAATAGAATGAATAAAAAGAAATAGATAGCTAGATAGAATGAAAAGACAGACATATAGATATAATGAAACAACAGATAGATAGATAGATAGATAGATAGATAGATAGATAGATAGATAGATAGATAAAAAAAAGACAGACATTTAGATAAAATGAAAAGACAGACCATCGATAGATAGACAGATAGATAGATAGATAGATAGATAGATAGATAGATAATAGGATAGAAAAATAGATAAGAAAGGATAAGATAAATAGAATGAATAAAAAGAAATAGATAGCTAGATAGAATGAAAAGACAGACATATAGATATAATGAAACGACAGATAGATAGATAGATAGATAGATAGATAGATAGATAATAGGATAGAAAAATAGATAAGAAAGGATAAATAGAATGAATAAAAAGAAATAGACAGATAGATAGAATGAAAAGACAGACATATAGATATAATGAAACGACAGATAAATGTATAGATAGATAGAAATGGCAATGTGGCCAAATATGGGGAGCTTGGGAGAGGAATTTATAGCTAAAAAAATCACAACTAGAGAAAGTACATTTCAGTACAGTCTGAGTGGGGTGGGCCGCAGGCTGGGAGGGACATCCAAGTCCAACATCCCCAAAACTGCATGGCCATGCAAGAATTATTCCTCAACTCCCAATAGCCAGGCCACCCCTGGATCTATATGTAACCCAATAATCCTATAATAATTGTATCTACATGTAGCCTACGAGTCTTTATTATTAACCTACATAACCCTATAACAATAACCCGAAAAACCTTTGCTAAGCTGAGCATGATGCTTTTTGTTTGTTTGATTGAAATAAACAGCTTGGTTATACTATCTAGCTCTCAAGTTTACCCCCATATTTATACATGTTGTCTGCTCTTTTCAGTTGGACTGGTCACCTACTGAAGCTCCACAGCCTGAAAGTATCTTCATCTTGTATAACTGTTGCCTACATCATTAAACACAACATACATTAGAAGAAGCAACACCCACTTTTATGAAAACTAGAGACCCTGTGGCATAAGCACCTTGATTTCTGAATCAATGGTACATGTTCTCCCTGGTGGTACTGAAGATCCTATAAGGTTAACTTTGGCCATGTCACAGACTTACTTTTACCCTACCTTGATCTGCTTCCATCTAAGTTTTACCCAAGTCTGATTTGCTTCAAAAAACAAACCTGCTCCTAAAGGTGATGGAAATCTATGTATCTGTGCACTTTATTGTCTTATACATTTTTAACACAGCTTTGGGTCATGAAGACCCATGCCTACCACACAGGTGGTACTTTCATTTCATGTACATTTACATGAATTAACTTGCTGACCACCTAACATACAAATACATATTTCTGAAGCAGTACACACTAACCTACAGCATGCCAATATAGTTCTCAGGTTGTGTAAATAATAGTAAACTATGGCCCTTATTTAAGAAGGGATAGTTTCAGGTAGTGGCTGGTTAATGACAGGTAGCGACTGGTGAACGCCGGACACGGCACGCAATTTATCAAGCAGAATCTGTTTAGCGACTGGGATAACGCCATGTAGCGTCTGATTCATAATTTTCACAGCCTCAGTGAACAGCGCCGGCGTTCAGCCTTGTACAGCGCCAGGTATGACCTCTGGCTACCTGTCGCTCTCCCATACATTTCAATGGATGATCCTTTTCTTCTCTTTAAACAGGTTTTTTATTTTTTTTTTTTTTCCAAAAAAATCACAAATAATTCTTTGACCTCTTCTGGCATTGAAATAGCAGTTTTTTCATATTTTTTTCATTTTTTATATATTTCCTCAGAAATGACATTACAGGTCTGCCATTAAAGTGTTCATGTTACAATGTTGTTACAATGTAATTCCATATGTTTTCGCTTTGTTACTAGTTGATAGATGGTTGAAATCACACTTTAAACACACCGCCTCCTGCGCTCTGGGCTACAAACAAATATTTTTCAGCGCCAGAGATTTGTGAGGCTGTTTTTTTGCTGAATATGGTGTGAGTCGGTCGCTATGAGCAGTCGCTAACATGCGCTCCCATACAGCGCTGTACTGGTCAAATAGCGACTTCTCACAATGTATTCAACATTACTGAACAGCGACTGAGTCGCTATAAAGTAGCGACTCACGGCCGAGCACTGCGACTACTAGCGGGCGCTCTGAAAATGCCTGCTACAGACGCTTTTCTGTCGCTACCTGCCGCTAATGATGAATCAGCCTGCCCATCTTTCTTACACTGTAGCAGTTAGCACTCAACAGTTATTTTACTATAGTCCCAGCTCTGCCCGATATCAGTATAGAGTAGGACCAGCTAGAGATTAAGCAATCTATGTACATGAGCTATTAGACTAAGCTTTTCCAATTACTTTTCATTTATAGGTTTTCAAATTAGACACGTCTGTATGTCTAAGTAGCAGTTAACTAAATCATTATTCTGTGCTGCTTGATTATACGATTCTTGTGAAGGCCTGCCTATCCTTGAGAGTTGCATCAGGCGTATTGTGATCTCTAAAGTCCTTTCCTTTTAATGTTTTTTATTAGATAAGTAATAAATTTAGACTTTTATTATACTGCCTAGGGAGTTTTTGTCTTTTTAATCAATATTAGTCCTTGTGTGACTTTTTCTTTCCAATAAATGGAGGCACAAGGGGAAATTAAAGAGGAAAAAAACGTGCTGGATCATATAAAATGCAACATAGTTATAAGCCTTTAATGTCTTCTAATTTAAAATAATGCAAGCATGATTTAATGGCCACTTTTCCTGTCCTGCTGTTTTGGTTACTAGGAAGTCATTGAGTCACTGAAATAAGTTGAGGGAACAGTCAGTGCACAGAGAGGTAACACTTTTATTACAAGCCTGTTATTGTTTGTAGAATTATTAGTTTTCTGAAAGCAGAAGGCTGTGTGGTAGATTGTTGTGTTTCTACATGTTCACAAATGTGTGTGTTTAACTGCAATTCATCATTTACGCATTAATAATTGTATAATTCCTACAATTCCCATCAAACAATTATCAATGTATTCACATAAAATGAATTACAGGCTGATTCATTACTAGCGGCAGGTAGCGTCTGTAGCAGGCATTTCAGAGCGCCCGCTAGTAGTCGCTGTGCTCGCCCATGGTTCGCTAGTTCAGAGTGTCTCAGTTGCTGTGCAGCATTGATGAATACATTGTGGGGAGTCGCTATATGACCAGTACAGCGCTGTATGGGAGCAACTGGTCAGTGCGACCGACTCACAGCATATTCATCAAAAAACAGACTCACACACCACTGGCGCTCAAAAATGCTTCGCTGAAGCCCAGAGCGCCGGAGGCTGTGTGATTAAAGGCTGTTTTTGAACATGTATCCACCAGTAACAAAGCGAAACATATGGAATTACATTGCAATAACATTGTAACATGAACACATTAATGCCAGACCTGTAATATCAATTCTGCATAAATATATAACATTAAAGAAAAAATGGCTTTTTCAAGGCCAGGAGAGATCCCAACATTATTTGAGAATAAAAAAATAATAATAATAAAACAAAAACCCTGTTTATAAAAGAACGTCCATTGTAATGTATGGGAGAGTGACAGGTAGCGAGGGGTCATACCTGGCGCTGTGCTGTCCAAGGCAAAACGTCGGCGCTGTACGCTGAGGCTGGGATAATGATGAATCGGACACTACATGGCATTAACCCAGTCGCTCAACAGATTCTGCTTGATAAATGTGTAATTGCGTGCAGTGTCCGGCGTTCACCTGACACTACCTTTCGCTACCTGTCATTTACAAGGCACTACCTAACGCTATCCCTTCATGAATAAGGCCCTTAGGCCGTTATTTATGAAGGAATAGCGGCAGGTAGCGACTGGTGAGCGGCCGGTAATGACGGGCCCCGCCACGAGAACGCCGGCTCCCCACCACAATCACACATTTATCAAGCCGATCCTGCTTAGCGACTGAGATAGCGCCATATAGTGACTCATTCATCATTATTCCAGCCTCAGCCCACAGCGCCAGCGTTCGACTTTGAACAGCGACAGGTATGACCTCTCGCTACCTGGCGCTCTCCAATGCATTTCAATGGAACAATCTTTAAATATTCATAATTAATTGTTATTAATGTTTTTTTTTATTTTTTTTTTAAATGTGAAAAATTCTGTGACCACTTCTGCCATTTTAGATAATTTTTTTAAGGGAAAAAAAAAAATGTACAGAATTGATATTACAGGTCTGATATTAATGTATTCATATTACTAAATCATTTAAAATATTTTTTTTTTTTTGGTTTCCAAAAATATGGTGGTTTGGGGGTTAAAAAACTACTTTTAACACATCGCCGCCAGCGCTCTGGGGTTTAAACATGCATTTCACAGCGCTTGAATTTTTTGAGCGTGATTTTTTGATGAATATGGTGGAAGCCGATCGCTCTGAAAATTTGCTATCATGCGCTCCCATACAGTGTGGAACCTGTCAAATAGCGACTCGTAACCTTGTATTCAACATTACGCCACACCGACTGAGTCACTGTCAACAACCGAACAACGGCCAAGCACAGCGACTACTAGCGGGCGCTGTGAAAATACCGCTACAGTCGCTCAACTGTCGCTACATGTCGCTATTAATAAATCAGCCTCTTAGTCTATCAGAAAACATGCTGTGCAATGTAGCAAGTCTCCATTTTCCTGTACGCTCTGGGGAGTTGAAATGTATAGGATCAATTCAGCATCAAAGGGGCATTTTAGGTGAATAATGAAAAAAGGATACTCCCAAACCAGCCGACACAGGCTTCTCCGGGCTGTGCAGATATCGACAACTCTTATTTATTACGCTCCATTATGACAAACATAATTGGTAATAAATGATTTGCTTATTTCCATCAGCATTTCAGAGCTGAACCCCTTTCCTCAAGCACATTTTTCTGACCCCTGATTGTAAGAGAAATCATCCCTATCCTATTTCATGATCTACATAATGCTCCATTGCATCCTCTCCAAACTGGAGTGTCTCTTTCTAGTGTCAGGCTCAAAACCATACCCTCTATTGGTAAAAGGGCATTATGATACAAATGTGACTCTCTTTTTAAATCAAAATCAATATACTGGCATGGTATGCTATTCTAAAATCATTATTGCATTTCAATGGCTTATGTGCTGAGACAACCCAATGGGTTGAGTTCAACTCCTGAGATTTCCACATCTGTGCTTGCATCATAGGTCTTAATCCCTTATTTTACCCATCCTATAGCTTTGTTTGCTTATGCTTTGGGCAGGACTGGTTTCAGGTTTTTGCAGGCCCATGAACAATAATGTCTTGGTCAGGAGAGTCATATGACTTACGCAGCATAATACCATAAAATCAGACAGCAGGAGAGTTTTGCCCTTATTCATCAAGCGATAGCGCCAGGTAGTGTCTGACGAGCGCCAGGTAGCGGCAGCTAACGGCGACTATCGACTCAAGTACGCCCGGCGGCGGTCACAATGACGCATTTATCAAGCAAAATGAGGCTAGCGCCGGCGAGAGCGACGGCTAGCGCGGCATTCGTCATGAAGCCGCCTGGACCGAACAGCGCCGCTGCAAATTCCCTCACAGCGCCAGGTATGAGCTGTGGCTCCCTGGCGATGTCCAATGCATTTCAATGGAGCAATCTATAATTATTCATAATTAATTGGTATTAATTTTTTTTTTTTTTTTTAATGTCAAAAAATCGGAGACCACTTCTGCAATGTTAGGATTTATTTTTAAGTTAAAAAAAAAATTACAAATAATTTGTGCAGAATTGATCTAACAGGTCTGAGATTAATGTATTCATATTACAAAATGATTCTAAAAACATGTATAATGTTACATTAAAAAAATATGGTTGTTTAGGGGTTAAAAACTAGTTAATACACATCGCCGCCAGCGCTCTGGGGTTTAAACAAGGAATGGACAGCGACAGCACATTCGGAGCGTGATTTGTTAATGAATATGAAGCTAGCCGTTCGCTCTGGCCATTCGTTGTCAGGCGCTCACATACAACGCTGGACCTGTGAAACAGCGACCCCCCAGCCCGTATTCAACATTACCGCACACCGACTGAGTCGCTGTCATCAAGCTAACGCCGGCCAAGCACAGCAAATACTGGCTGGCGCTGAAAAAATCACGCTACAGTCGCTCATCTGTCGCTACCTGGCGCTATTGATGAATCGGCCTCTTAGTTAAACAGCTGATAGCTATATAAACACAGGAGTTTGAGCAACAGCTCCACCAGGTGCCTGGTACCTGACATTCAGTATGACTCAGAGAACTACCTAGGTTTTTTTTTAGGAAACACTAATGCCATGTAGCAACACGGAGCGGCAGGTGTTTTTTGTGAATTCCACCAGCAAGTCATATTTATGCAAAGAAATGTTTGGCGCCTCTCCTCGCACCATGTAGTGTTCCATGTATCAAGTGTGTTGGGTTCTTTGCTAACGATACTATGAGGCCGATTCATTAACAGCGGCAGGTAGCGACAGTTGAGCGACTGTAGCGGCATTTTCAGAGCGCCCGCTAGTAGTCGCTGTGCTTGGCCGTTGTTCGGTTGTTGACAGCGACTCAGTCGGTTTTCCGTAATGTTGAATATTGGGTGAGGAGTCGCTATTTGACAGGTTCCGCGCTGTATGGAAGCGCATGATAGCGACTGGCCATAGCGACCGGCTCCCACCATATTCATTAACAAATCACGCTCAAAAAATTCTCGCGCTGTGAAATGCATGCTTAAACCCCAGAGCGCTGGCGGCGATGGGTTAAAAGTAGTTTTTTAACCCCCAAACCACCATATTTTTGGAAACCAAAAAAAACAAGTTTTTTAAATAATTTTGTAATATGAATACATTAATATCAGACCTGTAATATCAATTCTGCACAAATTTTTGTATTTTTTTTTTTTTTACCTTAAAAAAAATATCTAACATGGCAGAAGTGGTCACAGAATTTTTCACATTTAAAAAAAAAAAAAAAAACATTAATAACAATTAATTATTAATATTTAAAGATTGTTCCATTGAAATGCATTGGAGAGCGCCAGGTAGCGAGAGGTCACACCTGTCGCTGTTTAAGGTCGGACGCTGGCGCTGTGGGCTGAGGCTGGAATAATGATGAATGAGTCGCTATATGGCGCTATCTCAGTCGCTAAGCAGGATTGGCTTGATAAATGTGTGATCGTGGTGGGGAGCCGGCGTTCTCGTGGCGGGGCCCGTCATTACCGGCCGCTCACCAGTCGCTACCTGTCGCTATTCCTTCATAAATAAGGGCCTATGACTCTAGCCCCTGCTCTGTCTGTTGTTAGTGGGCCCTGAAGACTCCAGTGGCCAGTACAACTTCTGTAGCAGACGGTAGTGCTCAATTACTGATAACTTCATTGTGATTATTGTAACTTAGGCCCTTATTTAAGAAGGGATAGTGTCAGGTAGCGCCTGGTTAATGAGAGGTAGCAACAGATAGCGACTGGTCAACGCCGGACACGGCATGCAATCACACATTTATCATGCAGAATCTGTTTAGCGACTGGGATAGCGCCATGTAGCGTCTGATTCATAATTTTCACAGCCTCAGCGAACAGCGCCAGCATTCAGCCTTGCACAGCGCCAGGTATGACCTCTCGCTACCAGTCGCTCTCCCATACATTTCACAAGTTTTAGACAAGCTAGAAAAGTTGCACCAGTCTATAAGCCAAATGGTAAGTCAACAATAAAGCCAATAATAGTGTGCACACTAATCCCAGCACTCAAAACTCAATACACTGCAAGAAAAGAGGGACACCCACAGTACCCTCTAAAAAGTGCCAAGGATGAAACAGTTGCACCACTTTAAGGGTCTAAAAAATATTCAAATTTATTGACTAATTACATATATTTACAATCACAATGAACATTAAGACTATACAATAACAACTACATGACATAAACATTTAAAACCACAAGGGGGCGCTGGAGGTCTGTCTCAGTGCAAAAAGTAAAATACTGTCCATTAAAAGTGTGTATCAAATCCTATATACTATAACTAGTATGCTCTCAGATGCAAAAGTGCAAAAATACAACAAAAAATGTGCTAAACCCACCTATTAATCAATTCAGATCCACATGAGTATACAAAAATAAAGCAGAATAACATACCATTGAGCAGGAAAACACGCCGTGGTGATGGAAGTGAAAGAGAAAGAAATGAACAAAAGTGCATACAGACCAACCAGACGTGGACCCCCCACAGGTAACAACGCCGAGCGCGTTCGTAGTGTCTCCTGCACTACTCCAAGGGCGAGTGAGTCCCATACATTTCAATGGACGATCCTTTTCTTCTCTTTAAATGGTTTTTTTTTTTTTCAAAAAAAATCACAAATAATTCTGTGACTTCTTCTGGCATTGAAATAGCAGTTTTTTCATAATTTTTAAAATTTTTTAAATATTTCCTCAAAAATGACATTACAGGTCTGGCATTAAAGTGTTCATGTTACAATGTTGTTACAATGTAATTCCATATGTTTTCGCTTTGTTACTAGTTGATAGATGCTTGAAAACAGACTTTAAACACACCGCCTCCTGCGCTCTGGGCTTCAAACAACTATTTTTCAGCGCCAGAGATTTGTGAGGCTGTTTTTTTGCTGAATATGGAGTCGGTAGCTATGAGCAGTCGCTAACATGCGCTCCCATACAGCGCTGTACTGGTCAAATAGCGACTCACAATGTATTCAACATTACTGAACAGCGACTGAGTCGCTATAAAGTAGCGACTCACGGCCGAGCACTGCGACTACTAGCGGACGCTCTGAAAATGCCACAGACGCTCATCTGTCGCTACCTGCCGCTAATGATGAATCAGCCTCCCCCGTGTTTAATGTCATCAGCCAAGTATGTCCAGCTTTCTATAATGCTCCTTCTGTAGCATGTCATAAATAATGGGGATAAACAGAATGTGACCCAGCACTTAACCCTGCGGTACCCCACTGCTACTGTTTTTTTTAACTCCTGTACAAATATTCTCCCTTTTGCGTTGCATTCCAGTCTTTTTACCAGGTTACAAGACAGTATCAGTTCTGCAAAAAACATATAAACGGCAGTCCAAAAATCCAGGTTGGCACTGTCTAATAGAAGCTGATGAAATGAATCTGTCAGGACTCAGAAGTGATCTTTCATAACCCAATAAGTTATTAAAGAAAAGCATTATTGTTTTATTCGCAGTATATTTTTGGATGGCTTCCCTTATTGTACCCTCTTGTAATTTACATACATCAGATAATGTAATAAAAGTCACCACTTGACAGTCTTGTAGACCCAGTAAACAAATAGTTCAACATAAAACCTCTACTAATCACCTAACCTAGCTCCCTTTACGCTCTGGGGTGAGAGCGTGGAGGTGTAGGTAGGTAACTGAACCAGGCACCTTGGCCCTTATTTATCAAGGGCTAGCGCCAGGTAGTGTCTGACTAGCGCCAGGTAGCGCCAGCTATCGGCGGCTACCGACTCCAGAACGCCAGGCAGCGGACACAATCACGCATTTATCACGCTAAATGAGGCTAGCGCCGGCGAGAGCGTCAGCTAGCGCGGGATTCATCATGTAGCCGACTGCAACGAACAGCGCCGCTACTAATCCCATCACAGCGCCAGGTATGACCTGTCGCTCCCTGGCGCTCTCCAATGCATTTCAATGGAGCAATCTTTAAATATTCATAATTAATTGATTTTAATTTTTTTTTTTTAACTGTCAAAAATTCTGTGACCACTACGGCAATGTTAGATATTTTTTTTAAGGTAAAAAAAAATTCATAATACAAAATGTTTAGAAAAACTTGTTTAATTTTTTAAACAAAAAATATGGTTGTTTGGGGGTTAAAAACTACTTTTAAGCCATCGCCGCCAGCGCTCTGGGGTTTAAACAAGCATTTCACAGCGCAAGAATTTTTTGAGCGTGATTTGTTAATGAATATGCTGGGAGCCGTTCGCTCTGGCCATTCGCTGTCAGGCGCACCCATACAGCGCGGAAACCTGTGAAACAGCGATTCCTAACCCCGTATTCAACATTACCGCACACCGACTGAGTCGCTGTCAACAAGCGAACAACGGCCAAGCACAGCGAATACTAGCGGGCGCTGTGAAAATACCGCTACTGTCGCTCATCTGTCGCTACCTGGCACTATTAATGAATCGGCCTGCCCGTCTATTCCTATTTTATCAATGCAATAACTTCTGCTTGTGGAAGTTAGGTTATACAGAGACAAAGGCAATTCTACTGTATGGACAATAAATAATAATCATAATAAGGATCTTAGCTTAATGGGTCTGTAAAGGCAAGAAAACAAGATACTTACATTTTCTCCACTGAGGCAGCTTCCTCCTGGTCATGCGCACAAAATTGTACTGCTTTTGGAAAATGACTCCAGAACCTTTTCCTATCCATAGAGGAAGAGAGATATTCAATATGACTTCACATTGAGATTCACCACCATGGTATTTTGAATATAAATATATATTAGCACTTTGCAATATGTAAATCTGTTCATTATAGGAACATATTTGTTTTATTTCTTTTTCAGGTACTTGTGACGGATGTTATATTATATTTACACTTTGTTACCTATTTGCTTTACTTATCAACATATATATTCAATTTTAGCAACCTAATGTTACCATCTTGAGAAGAAAACCAACAGACGTTATTTTGCACACATTGCTTGCACTCTGACATTGCGCTAATGTGTGTATGTTATTGAAATCACAGTTTTTAGGTAATATCTTACATTTTAGAGCATTATTGGCGGTATTTGAAAAATCGGAAATATTTGATTTCCTGTAACACCTTCATTTTATATGTTTGGCAAAAATTGATTGCACTCAGCTAAACTAGAAATACAAAAAAATCAGGTCCAAACATTTGGCTAGCTTCTTTTTTTTTTCATTTTATTTTTTAACAGTGTCCCCTGACCTCACCAGGTATATGGGCTAAATTGCATACCAGCCCCTATCCCATATGGCACTCCTGGAAAAACACAAATACTAGGCTGATGGGCACCTTATTTCACAGCCTTGGAGTCAAGGAAGAGGAGGCAAGGGTAAGGGGTATTTGCAAGTTACTCAGCAAATGGCGGATCCCTTTTAAAAGAGCAATATCGCGAAAAATGGCCCAATGATAAAAATCCATATAAAAAGGCTGGATGGCGGAAGGAGAGGTCGCTTATACACCCTGCATCAAGAAATATCCAGCCAGGTTTGTTTTTCGTTCTTTTAATGGAAGGAAAAGGACATCCGGGGTGACAGGCTCTGTCACCCCTGATAGACTAAACCTGTCACCCCTGGATTTTATTCCTACCATGAGAGAATAAACCACAAGCTTGGCGGGAGTTGTATTCAGTTTGGGTGTATAAGTGACCCCTCCTCTCATTAGCCGATGTGTTTATATGTATTTTTAATATTACCCTTTAAGTTCACAAGTAGTGCAAAGTGTAAACAAAAACATAAACAGCACCATAATGCTATGGGTAATCCCAGGAAGACATGCCCTCAGGGTAAAAGAGCACCTAACTAAAGTGATCTCATTTCATAAGAGGGAATGGTGTTCACCTGGAAATGGTGAAGGAGCAATCTTCTGCTGAAGCATCATTCAGTGAGTGATATCGCCATTGCAGCAGCATGAGATCCCTCAAACATCAAAGTAAGCCATGAGTCACCACACCACAAAACAACAGGGATCCACACAACAGGGATCCACCCTTGTTTCAATGTAACAGCAGGACGTTGTCCTGCTTATTACATTGTACAGTCTGAGAAGTTAGGCAGTATAAAGCCAGGCAAAGCTGTCCTTAGCTAACCTAGATCAAAAGATTTCTCACTAGGGATCACCCAAATGTTGAGCTGAAATTAGCTAGAGCTTTTATCTGGAGGATTTCCACAGCGTTCGACCAAATTTGCCGAACTTTTCCCTACTAGCTTGTTTACTAGAATCAAACCAGATTTAAAATTTTGGGAAAATATAAAAAGAGTAATAAGGTCAAGCACTTGGGCTGAATGCTTCTAGCTCTTTGTAAAGGCTTTGTAAACTCCTGGCACAATATATGAGCCAAAAATAAAAGTTTGCATAGCTCCCTGCTTGTCAGTCATTTAACTGTGGTCAGTGAAAATGCTTTGTCAGAATCAATAGCATTCCACTGGCTAAAATAAATGAATAATGCTGCTTCAACACATTAACTCATGGTTGGCATTTACTTTAATTTTCCTTTGGAAAGTCAGCAGCATTAATGGAGCAAGGTTAAAAAAAAAACATCAGAGGAAGAGACACCACAAGAAGCAATCTTTCACAAAGTAGCTTTTTGAACAGCCACCGTGGCTTTATGATTTATTGTGTCAAAGGGACGGCGACATAGATTTTTCTAAAAAATGCTTTTTATTTCTGTACACTGGACTGCAGCTGGCAAACATTTCTCTCTAACTAGTATCACATCTAAGATGCGGTACAAAAGGGTTTTAAGAAATTAAGGGACAGACGGAAATAATTCAGGATTAAGGTATGTGTTGTATGTGTTGTCTGTTGGACCAGCTGATCCTCTCTACCCAGGGCTTCCCGAATTGGGAGGCACTGCTGCTGTGTAAAACCTCACAGTTTGCCCTGTTTTCTACCTGTCAAATGGACCCACGGTCCATGTGCGGCTAGCGGCGGCATCATTTGCATTCCGTCGCAGCTGAATGGTTGTGCATGGCCGTACACAGCTAAAGGATTCTATTGATGGCAAGTACTGACTGTGCGCACAGCTAGGATTTCATTTAGCTTTTGTAGCTGCACATTAAAGCGGACCAACACCTATGCGAGTACAGTGGCTGGCATTGCTGCTATAAGAAAGGCTTTGGGGGGCATACAGAATGCTGGAACCCCCCAACATATAACCCCCAGAAGACCCGTACATTTTACCTTCACCTCGATCCTTTGCCCGGGAATCTAGCATCGCTCACGTAGGCAGACCATTCTGGCGGCTAAAACAATATTGGCATTTACTACACACATAAGCACCAGGCGGCCAATCCTGGAGCTAGATTTGTAGCAAGGATCGAGGCTCGAGGTGAAGGTAAGGATTACAGGCATTCTGGGGGGTTATGTGCGGGGGGGCTCGGGTGTTGGTACCACTGATATAAGACAGTATAGGGGGGCATCCAGGGGGGCAGCCTGGTTACTTTAATATGCACAGCCAGAGAAGCTCAGTGAACAGGTAGGAAAACCAGGAATTCTGGGGGTTTCACACAGTGGGGCAATCCAAACCAGGGTGCCGCAGGGTGACGGCCCGGGCCACGGAATATTGAAAACCCTGGCCTTTGGTCCCCTTTAATGTGTTTCTCAGATTGTTCATTGATTTGTAAAATGATCATTTATTCCAAATAGTACATAAGCCAAACGTATTTCTATTCACTGAAATGTAACAAAGTATTTTTATCTGGCCATTTACTGTAATACCACCCAGTTACCACATTATAACACAAATCCATCTTCCCTTTACCTACCCTGGTTTGAGAATGTAAAATAATGAGCCCTCTGAAATAGAATGGGGCTTGTAGGTCCCGTCGCCCCAGCTCGAATGCTCCCCTTCCCTATGGAAGGAGCTGGGTCATTTGAGTGGCCTCAATAAGAGCTGCTGGGGATGTTATGATGCTGACTGCTAGTGTCACTGCTTCCGGTGTTTAGTTGATATGCTTGATATACTTATATATATAACTATATAACTTATATAACTATATACGCTAGATAATACATATGTTTCTGTTCTGGCTGTAATAGTATTGATTGAGGCTGAAATATTCATTTTACATTTTATTCTTCACCTTTTTTCTGCCTGTAGCCCTATTGAAAGCTACTGTTTATTTTCTGTTTTTCTGACAACACAAGCTCTACTGCAGCGGTTCTCAACCTGTGGGCCGGGACCCCGGCGGGGGTCGAACTACCAAAACACAAGGGTCGCCTAAAGCCATAAGAAAATACATATTTCCTATGGCTTTAGCCGCTGAGAAGTCGCGCTACCGTCTGCAGCAGCGAGATTCAGCTGGAACGCACGCCGTTATGGATGCACATTCCAAACTGAAAGCCTGCGCGCATGCACAGACGTGATTGCATCATCTGTCCGGGGCCTAAGGTATGGGGGGAAGGCTCCACAGTCCATAGCAGCGCATTACGTGTGACCGGCACTTGCTGACATCATCAGTGGGCAGAAGCAGCAAGCGCCGGAGGACAGAAGACTTTGAGACGGAGAGGCAAGAGAGCCTGCTGGTGTAAAAAAGGTTGATAATGTTAAAACAGTACACACACCATACACACAATACTGTGTAAGTGTAAGGTGCTTTCTGTGTAATCATTACACAGTACATAAAGCAGCTTACACTTACACAAAGCACCATACATTTACACAGTGTGAACTACATCGGTCTTATACTATAAGAGACCACTATAAGATGTAGTTCACACTGTTCCCCAATGTAAAATTATCTCCCATATCTCCCACTATTTTCCCATATTCTGAATGAGGAAACTGCTGAAATCAGCGGTTTCCGGCATTGAATCTGCCTCCTAATTATTTCATTGTGAGTGTGGTGGATTTTGTGGAAGAGAGCTCCCGAGAATCTCGAGTTACCACACAATCTGCCGCAGCCTCCTATCAATTTGAATAAGAGGCGGAGAAATGACAGTTTCCGACACATGCTATGCCATGGTGAAATGTTATTTATTGGAATTAGTAATAAATATTTCTCAACATATAATTATATATTGTTTTTGTGATTAATCACTATGTTTAAATTATGTTTGATTTGTAGCAATGAGAATACATAATGCATATCAGGTATTTACATTCCGAACCATAACTGTAGCGAAATTACAGTTTTGAAGTAGCCGCCAAAATTATTTTTGGTTTGGGGTCACCGCAACATGAGGAACTGTATTGCGGGGTCACAGCATTAGAAAGGTTGAGAACCACTGCTCTACTGTCATTGGTTTTCTGAAAAGCACTATCTAGTTTTCAATATATTTTTTAAAGGGACAGTCCAGACAATGACAATAACAAGGCAGGAAGCAGCTCTTCTGAAGCCTGTCCCATGTGCCGCTCCTCCATTTCCTGCAATGTGCTATAGCAGGGCTCCAAAGTTTGCCCCTCCTTTTCCTTTTCATGCCATTCCTTTTTGCCATTGCACTCCAAATGTGGTTGCTGGGTCACCACTGTGGACCCCTGTCTCTTAATGATTCCAATGTGAGTGAGACCGACAAGAGTGACCATTCTAGTTGCTGGGCTGGTAGCACTAAAGAACAGGGAGGCCATGTGGCAATCTTTTGAAGCGTGGTCATGGAGGAATAGAATTAAAAGACCTGCTACAGCATTTACAGTGCACTACAGGAAATAAAGGAGAGGCATATGCTTCACTTCCTAGCTGCCTTATTATTGCCATTACTTGTGATATTTTAAAATATCACTGATGTTTGGGATGGGTAGTAAGTTCATCTTTTACTCCAAAGCACACTTTTTATTCCTTTCCCTGTTATTGCCACCTGGTGCTGAATAAACCCCAGGGGAGTCAGGAATATAAAGTGCACCGTAGGAAGGAGATGAGTCCCGTTTCCTTTCATTGCCTACTTAGGGGGCTAGTTAGGTGTAACTCTGTAAAAACACAGTAAAAACACTTCTATTTCAGCTTTCACCTAAAGTGCAATGTTTTTACCAGTTGCTAAATCGTCCCCTATGTGTGCAGCCATTTTCCATGGAACATGATTTCTTCTGCTGGAAGAAAGAAAACACGGGGTGACACAATTTTCAGCATGCTAATACACCTACAGGTGTAACCTTAAATACACCTACAGGCATAACCTTAAAGCTGGGAATTTGACTTTCCCGGATTTTGTTCTGAAACTTTACAGTTCACCCACTAAAGCTCACCTTTCCCTGCACCAATGGTGCATGCATGGACTCTAGTCCAATCAGAGTGTGACGGGTAGGTACAGTGATCAACACCACAGTTAGGAAGGATTAGAGCCCTGTCAGGGAGCAGGCCCTATTGGAGTTAGTGACTTTAATAAATAGTGGTTAAATGTGGGACTTAGGTGCCATTGCATCATGAATCCACATGATGGCAGTGTTGGCTAAGGAATGAAGCCAGTTAATATAAATTAGTCTAGCGTGCCCCTTTAGGTAGTGGAATAGAGACTCAGCCAGGTGGCATTGGCGATATCAACTGCCCTGCCATTGGTTGAGGTTAGTTACATAGTTGGTAGAGGTAACATTTCAAATGTTATATAAGGGACTCAACCCTTCTAGAGTGTTCTGTTCTAGGTTCTAGTGAAGAGGGAAATGGCTGGTAATGTAGTGGAGGAGAAGAGCAGCAGTGAAGGAAGAAACTAGGAGTTAGTAGTAACTGCTGATGAATATCACCACTGGATTACGCTATTGTGATGGATGGAAGTCATCAAATAAAGAACCTGTTGTTTGCTATAAGACGTGTCATGATTGGAGACCAGCGAGGGCTGAAGCAGTAAGTGCACCTCACCCCACACATGCCAGACCAACCTGAGTCGCCCTACCCCAGGTTCAAGAACCCTCCTCACTCCTCACAGCGTCTGCCATTGGCCAGACACACGCCTGCTACAAGAGCTCTTTGCCTTGACTATGCCATTTTGGCAAAGGGCTCTGATAGAATTCAAAAGGGAGTGCATGCTGCCCATAGCCCTGGGTCTTTTGGAATGGCTGGGGCTGGAGAGCACGGTGAAGGGGATGGAGGGGGCGTGCTGCACCTTGGGACTAGCAACCTGTGTGGAAAAAAAAGGACAGTATAACTTTTCTGTTTTCTGTGTGAAAATTTTCTGTAAACCAGACCTACAGCAAGATTTAATGAAAAGCCCAAACCCTTAAAAAAACTATTCCCCAGCATCTAAAATGAATATATTTTAAGTTTTTAGTCACTTATTATTCTTTCCCCCATCAGTCTGCAACTCTGTTCAGGACTCTAGGATATGGGCACCGCCATCTTGACTCAGAAACATCACATACTAAGTAGAGGAGAGCAGGATAAAGAGGAGAGAAAGTTGCCATTCACTTCCATTGTCTATATTGGGGCTGATTCACAGCCAGGTGAAAATGTAGTTTTCTCTCCTAAAAAAAAGTGAGTTTTCTCACCAGGCTCAACAGGTTTTCATTTCGCTACATGTTTGATCGAGAAACACACTCCCCTGTACAAGCAGAATGGCATCATCAGATACCTGTCATCTGTTTATTTTTTGCTTTCTGGAGGAGTCAGGGTGCATCACATCAGTAAAGCCCCATCTTTCTATTTTTGTTCAGTTGGATTACTGGACCCTTTTTATGATAGTTCTCCTTTAACCGTGCCCTTGTGCACTTTTCGTTAATGTTACGCTGTACTAGCCATCTCTCAGAGGGCAATATCCCAGCATGTCAGAGACTGTGGATGTGTACAGCGGCACCGTTACTAATGGCCGCCAGCTCTAGTTTAGCCATGCAAAGCTGATCTACTCTTCTTTTTCTTTCAATTACGGAAAGAGATCATCTGGTTCTGTGCTGAAACCACTGTGTAAGATGTTGTGTTTCTGCTCCTCAAATCAAAGTCTAGCTTCTCTAGATATGAATAGCTCTATATGTGTAACTTTGAGAAGGTACAAGCACTTATGCATGTAAACAACATGACCTGAGAATATAACATTCTACAACTCTCCGACCCATGTAAATGAATTAAGAAAGAAAACTAGGTTTAACGTACTCTTATTACCTGCTCAGAATGCATTAGGTTGGCTATAATTATGCATGGGGCTAACCAGGGCAGTTCATTGTATTGCCTTAAAGTGGACCAAAACCAGGGATTATAGACTTCCCGGGGCACAGAGGGTGGCTGCTTGTCCAATAAGCACGCTCGGAGCCGCTCGAGCCCCTTTGTCCAGGAGCTTGTCTAATATGAGCAGATCCGAGCATGCTGGCGGCGGCATCCCCCGCTACCCTCTAACAGGGACAGCCACCAGGCTGCAGCCTGCTGAAGGGATAGTGGGGATGCGGCCGCTGCTCACGCATGCACTGTTGGATCGGGAAAGAAGGTGAGTTTTCGGGCGATCTGGAGGGGTTTCACACAGCAAGGGGAGTCTCATAGACTCCAGGGTAGGTTTTGGTCATCTTTAATGAAACCTTCTGGAAACCTTACCTTCTTTTAAGCATGGGTAAGATCTACAGTGCCAAGTGTAAGACAAAAGATATTATTCCCAATTAAATGAGGACAGTCATTAGCAATAACGTGGTCACTCACTACCTCAGGGAGAGACCCATGTTAGATTTTAAGCACACCTTCATTAAAAAAAAAATAAAGTTTAGTAAATAACATAAATATATATATATATATATATATATATATATATATGTATATATCTTTGAAGAAGTAGCCATCTTGCTACAAACCTGAGAGCACATTTTACACATGAGCATGGGTGTTGTGAATGTGGGGGGGAAGAGCCTCAGCTAACACACAGTGACACTGATCAGCATATCCAGGCAAAGAGAGATTCTATCTCTTTCCCAGCTGGTGTGCAGTGTAAACCAACCTTTAAAATAGGGAGTCTTTGGACCTCCTCCCTTATTAACATATAAACATTACAGGGGCTCACCAAAGAAATGTCTCGCCCATATATTAGGCATAAATTATGCAAACATAGCAACATATACAAAAAGACATTTTATTATTTTATAAATATCTACACCATTTAAAAAAGCACATGCGTGCATATTGGTAACAATGTCTTGCATTGGTGTGCAGTGTACCTGTGATTCATCAGCAACCCAGTATAAATTTTCACCAAGGTAGACAATGAAAGAGAATGACAGTTTTCCTTCCTAAAAACTAGTGGACTTTTCTCACTTGGTGCTGTGTCGACCCTGATGTCTCTCCACACAAGGCAGGCTATTAACAGCAAAGCATTTTACTGTGGCAGGCTATTAACAGCAAAGCATTTTACTATGAGTAGCTCACACCAAATATATGCCTCAGAAAAACAGGGCAACTTTTCCACAATCCATCAACAAAATCTGAACCCCCAATTGGCCACCAGGGGTCACGTGGTCTCTTTGCTCATGGGAACCCAGACCACGTGAACTAGCCAATCATGCTCAATACGTGGGCGTCCAACACACATTTTAAAAATAACGGTGTGTTTGACTGCTTTAAATTGTAAGTCCTGATCCCCTTCCTTCAATGCTGGTGGCATTCTGTAAGGAGCTGGAGCCTTGAGTGATGGGTCATTCACCTAATCTGAGGCCTGGGTATCTGGTCTACCCCTCATGTCTTGGTCTGCCCTTCTCCTCTGCCAAGATAGAAGGAGAATCACTGAAAATAGGTAAGTTGTTAATAAAAAAAAATGCCTGGACCGCCTCTCTAATGAGTAGGTGAAGCCATTCCAATCATCTCTTTATACCATGTAAATACATTCTTTCTAGGAAAGCTCTCTTCTACCACTTTGCTGCAACAACTTGATCTGTGTAAATTACAGTCTATGTATTGAGACAATATTTTCATATTTATTAAAACTAACGTGCTCCACAATGAAATATGTTTTGATGCACATAATGAATGGAGCATCAGTAATTCAATTTGCAACATATAAAACACAAGCAAAGGGAAAATATTTTTCCTGGAGAGAGCAAGGTCTGTTGAGGAGTTTATGTTATTAACGGCAGAGAACAAAGACACAGAGACAGCTTGAGTTAGCTTCTCTCCGGATATCTCAACAGCAGTTTAAATTATGAACTCTATATATAGTTGGCTTAGTCACTGGTTTATATTTAAAGCTGGAAATAAGGCTGCTGGTGTAACATATAATTTTAGTATAGATTACTTTTTAAATGCAGGCCTAAAAAACAACTTTCGCAAAATGTTATTATTTTTGGATAAGGTGGTCCAAGGGTTAAATCCTCTGTTTAAACTTTGACCCTCCCAGACAATTCTCTACCAGGTAGGGTCCAGACCCACGTGAATCCTAACTCACCTTCTCCTAGTGCCAGTGAGGTCCCAATTGAGAAGGCATTACACTATGACGAGAGATGGGAATTATGAGACCTGTTTGCTGCGTCACATGGAGCTCTTCTCGGAAATAAAAAATAGTGTTGCTTGGATAATGACTCTGAGACAGTTTATCTGAAACAACTGAAATATTCTGCTCTGGTCAAACCAGTTGAATCCATCAAATTCTGGATTAATTTAAAGCCTCTGCCCAGGCCCACATCACCTTCCTCCCACCTCACCCCCTTGAGAACAGTATAAAATGAGCCAAAGCCCTTTGAAAACTCTGATCATATAAAAATACCTTATGTATTCTAAGCAAAGCCATACTTATAGCTGAGCCGAATAGGGCATGTCATGGCGAAGCTTTACGAGTCATGATCTTCTGTGGCCAGGAATTGCTGTGAGGCCGCTGTGACTTGCTATGCTCACTCACACTAAGCGATAGATTGGCTGTTAGACCACTTATTTGTGTTGTCCAGGAGTGATGGAATTGAAAGAAAACTTTGGAGCGCTGCTACAGCTTCTACATGGGACAGGAGAGAACATGAGACAGGATCAGATAAGCTGCTTGCTGCATTATTTTTGTCTTTGGGTTTACAGCCCCTTTGACTTAAATCTGAACAGCAACACTAATGGTCATCATAGCAGAATTAGCTGCTTTATCAACAACAAAATAAATATAAATGAGACAGAAACGCAAGCTAAGTACTAGTTTAGCTGAAAAAACTAAACAGTAAAAGTAACCTTTTTGTGGGTAAAATACAGTTCCTGTATAGTTGCCATTTACATAACAGAAAGACACATTTATCTGCCATTATCTAAATATGAATTACTACCATTAAAAAGGAGTAAACACTGGCCTAGAGTCTATAGATCATTGTGGTCTCACTCTTTGTGGGCCATTCCATTTTAGGATTGTTCAATGTGTAAAACCTTCGGGATTGTCTGTATACTAACCTCGCCAGCCCAGCCCCATCCCTGTTTGAATGGTGGCACTTTGACTTAGGAAGCACCATACCACCATACTGGGACTCTTAGACTGTTTACAGTATTGCACTCTCCCATTGGCTGGTCTGGACTGCGGGAATGCAGTGGAAATTTTAGCGTGGGCTTATTCCCCATACTGGCTGGGCTTATTCCCTAGGTACTTTGTCCTCTGCCAACATTTTGATGTCATACATGCGGCATTTTCTATCTACAACTAAGGTATTCCCCCCCCCCCCCCCGGTCTCACTTTATGTCTCATTGTGGTTCTCAGATAAGATGGCTTTATTAAGGGTCGAAACGTGCTTTGGCATCTGTGTGATATTAATACTGGTTTTGATATGCTTTGGTAAAGGTTGAGTCTTAATGTTATTTTGGGACATGCTGCTAACCTTCCTATGTACTTTGCAGCACTTCTGAATGGCTGGCACAGGTACATAGAGAAGGCGTGGCTGAGCTCAAAGCAGCAAAGCAAAAGCTGAATTGAATGTGAGCCAGTGATTGGCCAGCAACTCGTGCATACACCATGTGATTGGAACATTTGAGCTCTATATATATATATATATATATATATATATATATATATATATATATGATATACATCTAACATTCTTCAGTTCAGTTAGAGATAAAGAAACTGGAAACTCCCACACATGTACTTGTCATCTCTCAAAATGTCTCATACTACCACCTAGATTAAAACTATTCCATTGAGTGTTCCCAGCATAGTTTTCTGAAAGTGTTATCCTTTATTTAGACTCTGTGTCACATTTCTTTAATAAAACTGTAGCTAATGTACAAACTGTCAAACTGACAGTCAGGAAAAATCTGGCATCTTTTGGTGGCCACTTCCTCATTGAACTCACCAGTCTACCCCACCCAGCTGTTCCTGAGGCAAAGGATTATAGGATCTGGAGGGGCGATGGTGAGTAGAAACCACTCTCTAATTTATATCTCAATGGTACAGTTCTTCCAGTGTGCAGCAAGGGAATATGCATTCTAAAAGTACCACAAAGAACTTTATTGGGCTTCTGTAAGAAAAGCCAGGTAAACATTGCAATGGTACAGCTGTATTCAAGCAAAGAGAAAGGTCTTGGCATCTACTCAACCTCCCTGCATTTTTGGGAAGATTTGGGGGTTTATTATCTCTGTACCTGTGATCTTTTTTCACATGTGAAGAATATAAGAGAATCACATGCAGGAAAGACATTATTCAAGTGACACCTACTGCTGGGTGTATCCACTATTTAAGCTCTATTGCAAATTGATCAGCTCCACCTGTTCCACCTTTGTGATAGAGGCACAGATCTTGGTGACGTCCACCCCCAGCCAAAACTTGAATACTGTGCATGTGCCAGCCTCCTTCCATAAAAAGTCTTCTTTATTGTATCATATTAAAATCTATGCAAGACACGAAAATGCATCAGGACAAAAGGAAATCTTCTGTTTGCTAGGTGTTTCAGGGTAATTAATTATTTATTTAAGCCCCCGCAGTCATATGTCACAAGAGGCAGTAACTGGAAGCTTCTGGCCAGGTATCTCACACAATGTCTAGTGGCCACTGAAAACAAGTCCTGAAAGCAACCCACTGGCACCAGCAGGCGGTTGCAGAACTACCCGACTGTTACCCACAAAGCGTAAACATTTTCCTTCCTCTTCAAAGCGGTTTGGCTGGAGTTCTTTTTTAAAGGTGTTTTCTGTTTCTGTCCTGGTTGTACCCTCCAGCTGCCTAAAAGTCTTTCGCTAGTTGACTTTATAGAGCAGAAATACATATTTCCAAAAGTTGTCAACTGCTAAACTATGTACTTGTGCATGAAAACACCTCTTCTACCCAGTAAGTGATACTTTTTATTCATGGACAGAACAGAAGAGGCAGGGGACCTTGCAGCAGTAGGAGGTGGGTGCTGCTGCAGTGTTTTCTGCAATTTTCAGTGGAGTAAAATGTATCACTCACTGGGGGGGGGGGGGCTGTGGGAGAGGTGTTTGGGTGGTGTAGAAGTGCACTTAATGGGGTGTAGGTCACCTAAATGTTCTAAGAGAAAGCACAGAATTTGGGACAGGGTCCCCCTCAGTGGACCCTCACCCCAAGTGGACCTCAGCACCTAAACAACACTTCTACCCCCACCAAAGGTGGCATCCACTACACTACACATACCCAAATGCACTGACATGTTGTTGGCTTCTCGTTTATTACTCCGCATGACCACTATAGGTTCAAATGGGTTTGGATGCAGGCAGTGATCACGTGGGCTCACAAGCCAGTGGCAATGGAATGCTTGTGGGTGTGTGTGTAGGTATGGGTATGTAAAATAGGGACCCCCCCCCCGTACAGCAGCTGTGTGCATCTGATGATGTACATGCTCACTAGACAGATGGGGGCAATACTGGTAATGGAGCACCAGCCACTTAGGGAGTAAGCCACTGTATTTTTGCTCGGGGACCAAATGTGATGGCATTGGGGTTAGAGTTTGGCATCTGTGGTATGTCCAATTGTATTTTCAGTGTGTGTTTTTTTAGGATCTTTAAAATCAAACATGGGACGTCTACGGAATAAGACAACATTTTTCAAACATTGTGCCAATGGTGGGATAAGGTTTTTTATGGAGAAAAAATAAAACAGATACAAATATTTATTAACTGAAACCCCTCTGCTCAAGGACAGCCATAGAGTTTATGTTATAGTGACACCCATCTACTCCCACTGACACCCATGGCTTTTTCTGTGCCAGTGACACCCTCCTGCTCATGCTGACACCCACACAGTTGTACACACTGTTGTACAAACACTCCCCAAGTCCTTTGATGGTGTGCAATCGGGGGGGGGGGGGGGGCAAGGGGTTGCTTTCCCTCTTAGACTTCAGTGTTGTTTACCAAATCTCAAACATTGGACTATTTCAGTTCCAAGTCCAGTCCAAAGCAAATCCAAATAAAGCACTTAGAGGCATAATAAGGCATATTAAGTAATGCTAATGATAAATCTGTTAAATGACCATTTTTACAAAAGACCTGCTCTTCTAAGTCTAAATGCTGTGCATGGTATAAATAACATAAGCATTGCAAAAATATTTTTAAATGGATAGGTTTTTGTTTGCTAGTCAATATATTATACCTGTTAACCTGCTAAAAAGCATTGCACTTGGTTTGGTGTGTTCTAATGTGCAGAACACTGTAACACAATCAATTTGTATGAACTATTAATGTCAACCTACAACCAATCTACTCAACAGACCACAAATATTTCCTAAGTGGTCTTCAGCGGTCAAGTAAAAGGAGACCTAATAAGGGGTGAACTCATTCTTGGTACAGTGAACAAGTGTTCAAAACACCAAGATTGAGTCGCTGACAATATCAAAATACTAAAAATTAAATGCTAGCTTCCTAAGACTATATGGGTTAAATGTAGCATTTCCAGTTTTGGCCAGGACAGTTATCAGTGCCTAGTATCTCTCCTTGTGTCAGTCATCAGAAACATACTTTATATTAACATTTGTCATTCAGTTCTAAGCATGCTAAAGCACAGAGCTCACAAGACTCTGGCCTAGGTCTAGCAATAAAAAATTTGTCACTCCATCTCCCTCCAGGCTCCTACCCTGGTGCAACAGGCATAATGGCTGGTATGTCTAGGGTTTGGAAGTTAAGCAGCTGGCCTCCAGACACATACCCCTCGATTCAAAGAGCAAAAGTTAAGTGATTTCGTATCGAGAATCGTAAGTTTGGGTGGGTGTTTGTCATTTTTTCTGGTTTTTTTGGCCATTTCGTATTCGTACGATCGTTCGCGCATAGACGTATATGAACATACGCATTTCGTACGAGAATCGTATAATTTGCGTTAGTTCGTGTGTTTTTCCCGTCCAAATCGTATTATTTGCGTTAGTTCGTGTGTTTTTCCCGTCCAAATCGTATTATTTGCGTCCGATCCTATTTTTTACGTCCTTCACATGGGCTTGCGCCCAATTCAGAGAGGTGATTGCTAATTGTTTTGAAGCCCATTAAAGAGCTGCTTTACGAAATGTTTGCCGGCAGCTATTTGGCCTCGGGAGTAGGATGGAGCGGAGCGAGTTTGTGGCACATCAAGGGCTTATGCTTTTTGGCATTGAGTTGATCGAGATGTCTGAGAGCAGATTGCCCCTGCGTCGTCGCATGAACATCGATAGCATGAATGATGTTGAGCTGTTCGAGCTGACCAGGCTTAATCGCGCTTCCCTCCATAAATTATATAGTGAGCTGCGGCCATGGTTAGCCCGCACCACAAGGAAGGGGCATGCAATTTCAGGTATGACCAAGATGCTTGGCTGCCTGCAATTTTTGGCGAACGGCTCGTTCCAGAGGCTGGGTGCCCTCTCCGTGGGGATGTCACAGCCTACGCTGAGCCGCGCACTATCTAAATTTTTGGAAGGCATGGCTGCCATAACTCAAAAATATATTTATTTTCCTGATGATATGGCAGGCAGAAACGCCATTAAGCTTGGGTTTTATAATGTGGCCGACATGCCCAACGTTATTGGTGCAATTGACTGCACACATGTGGCACTCGTACCTAGGGCAGCCGACGAGTATATATATAGGTATTGAGATTGGTTATTATGTTGCCCAACGTGTCATGTCACCTGTTTTCCTTTGCGGCAGCATATTTGTTTATCCCTCATTTGTGTAGCTGCTTTATCTCGGCTTTTCATTAGTATTTCCCAATAGAGTGCAGACATGTTTTGTGGTTAATTTATTATTTTGGGTCAAATATCAATTACCCTTTTTGTATGTTTTTGCCTTAAGGAATCGTAAAATGGGACACTCACTTAATGTCCAGGCCGTGGTTGGTCCGGATATGCGGTTTATGAGTGTCCTTGCCGGCTACCCCGGATCGTCCCACGACTCCTATATCCTCCGGCGATCTGGGTTGTTTCGGAGATTTGAGGCAGGTGAATTTTCGGGGGCATGGCTGCTTGGTAAGTGTGTCCTATTTGTGTGTTATTAAATGTGGCATTAATCTTGTATTTGTTGATATGTTTGTTTTGGAAAACTTGACAGAAGCGTCCAACTGCCTTTTTCTTGGCTCATATATTAGGAACTTACCCAAAAAATCCTTGTCTCGCTTTGGCCTTCAGAATGTTTTCCCTTTAGTTAGGATGTCTGTATACCCAAGGATCTTTGACATTTGGCTCCTTTAGTACTATTGGTCGTTAAATGTCAAAGTGGACTTAAACTGCATACATTGTAGTTTCCAGTGAAATGTGGCTAGGGATCTTTGACATTTGGCTCCTTTTGTACTATTGGTCGTTAAATGTCAAAGTGGACTTAAACTGCATACATTGTAGTTTCCAGTGAAATGTGGCTAGGGATCTTTGACATTTGGCTCCTTTTGGACTATTGGTCGTTAAATGTCAAAGTGGACTTAAACTGCATACATTGTAGTTTCCAGTGAAATGTGGCTAGGGATCTTTGACATTTGGCTCCTTTTGTACTATTGGTCGTTAAATGTCAAAGTGGACTTAAACTGCATACATTGTAGTTTCCAGTGAAATGTGGCTAGGGATCTTTGACATTTGGCTCCTTTTGGACTATTGGTCGTTAAATGTCAAAGTGGACTTAAACTGCATACATTGTAGTTTCCAGTGAAATGTGGCTAGGGATCTTTGACATTTGGCTCCTTTTGTACTATTGGTCGTTAAATGTCAAAGTGGACTTAAACTGCATACATTGTAGTTTCCAGAGAAATGTGGATAGGCCCTCAGCAGCATCCTAATTGTAACATGTCTGAAAACTACAAATATATGTAAAATACAAATACCCTTGGCCGTGCAGATGTTTGTTAATTAATTGGTATATAGAAGTGCCATTTTTATTTAGGTTATACCTTAGTGCAATTTTTGGGGGCCCTAATGTGCCCTGTTTTTTTTGGGGAACACTTTACCTTACATCATTATGATATCTGTGAATTTTTTGGTGTTGGTTGTGTTGCCTTTTTAATTTTGATTACATTTAATTCTCTGTTTAAGGTGATTCCGGGTACCCACTTCTACCCTGGCTCATGACGCCTGTGCTGCGGCCCCAGGATGCCTCTCAGGAAGCGTATAACCGTGCGCATCGCAAGACCCGGGCTGTTGTGGAGAGGGCCTTTGGTCTGCTGAAGACACGTTTTCGTTGCCTTGACCATACTGGGGGGGCCCTGCAATATGATCCCAAGAAAGTGATCGACATTATAATGGCATGTGCTGTTTTGCACAATTTTGCCATCATGGAACGTGTCCCACGTTATGTGGACAGCCTGCCCTCTTCAGCCGTCGAGGATGAAGCCGAGAATTTTGAGGGGCCCCCCAGTGAGTCTGGCCAATCTGTTCGAGCCAACCTGATCAGCCAGCATTTTAGTTAACTTTTTTCCCTGTCTCACCATTCTGGATGTCTGTGTTATCCTTTTGGAAACATATGTTGTTTTGCCCTAATGTGGCATTACCTCTAAGTAAAACATTTCGACCTTAATTGTTGCCTAATGTATTTCATGTAGTTTCCTTAGCTTTCGCTGTGCATTGTTACACCTCTTCCAACCAAAATTATCTGGTTTAGGCCAAGCTGTTACAAAAGTCTTCCCACTAAAAACGCCACAAGTATTGGAAGTTAAATTTTTGTTTTACTTAGCAAATGAAAAATTATAGTGGTTAACAGAAATCAGTCCACATACATCTGTGGTAACAAATGGATAACATTAAAAAAAACATCGAGCACATCTACACCTGGAAGTGAGTGGCACAACCAAACAAGGACACCCAGTCCAAAGGCCAGCCTAGTCCAGTCATTAATATTGCCTGTGCCCAGGGATATTTGGGCATGGCCATAATGTCACACAAACATGTCTGCAAACAGGAGGAGCACCAACCAAATACATAGGTAAAGCCATAAGTGGCCAGATAAACTCCACATAGACCTATGGCATTGGCTAGTGGCCTTAAGCATTACTCTAAGGAGCTATATGGGAGCAAATACAAAACACAACCTGCCAGAGCAACACAAAATGGATTGTTTGAAACCTCAAAGGACAAGTAAATACAGTGGGGGTTAAGAGAAAAGATGTCCCACACACCCATGGCTTAATAGGGTGGCTGCCCATAATACCCAGGTGGAGGTCCAGGTGGAGGTCCATGGGAATGGGACCTAGCCTGGGCCATGGCAGCATTGTGAATTTGAAACTGCTCCACAATGTTTCTCTGCATATTGGTCATCTCAGCCATGGCTGACTGGATGCCATTACTTGCATTGGCCACGTTGCTGTTGAGGGTACGCAACTCCGCGAGGATGCCCTGTAGACTGGTATGGATGTTCACCATGTCGGCATGCCTTTGCTCACGCTCTGTAACGAGCTGGGCGTCATAAGAGTCCCTTTGTTGGGTCCATAATTGAAGCAGGGCACTCTGCCTCCCCTGGGAAATTGTGGGGCGGCGTAATGGCGTCCGCCGCACAATTACCCTGGCTCTTGGGCGTGCCCTGCCGCGTGGTGTCGTACCCTCAACAGCAACCGGCCTGCTTTGCAAATCCTCAGCAGCAGAGTGAACACTGGGGACTGTAGTGTCAGTCTCCCCATGTGCAAGCACAATGGATGGAGATTCACTCTGCTGCTGAGGATTGGCCAGAGAAACATTATCGAGCAGTTCCAAATTGGGACCCAGGGGGAGTTCATCCGACGTGCCCTGTACGGAGACATCATCATCTTCCTCCATGTCCTGGATCTCTTCCATGAGTGTGCGGGTCTGTAGGGACATATCAAAAAAAAAAAGGCTAAGTTTGCGTTCCAATTTAGGATTTCAACAGTTTAACACATTCTTAAGCACTTGTTAGTATTTATGCTACTAAATTAACTTACCGAAAATCTCTGATCTGGGCTCCGATGCTGTACGGACCTGGTAGGCATAACCAAACTGGGGGGTGAGTTTACCCTTGCTGAGGGATCATGCTGGGCTGAAGAAGAGAAAAAAATACCACGTAAACACACACACATAACCTTTTTTTTGATAGGTAATCAAATATAGCTCTATTTGTAATATTATTCAACTCTAGAGCAATGGTGACCTTTGTTCAAACCCACGCAAGTTTACATAGGTGCAATGGCTCGGACAAACTGCTAAGTGACCTCAGTTCTAAGTCATGAAGTGTACCCAGTCAGCATCCAACTTTCATGGCACATTTTTGGATTTAGCCTACCATTCGCTAGGTCCGGGGTACTCAAACAATTGTTTGAAACGCCCATTTAAAGGTATGTGGTGAGAGGTGAATGTCTGGCCATGGTGCTGACGCAGGGGGTGTCTAGTTAAAAATAAAGACACTGGTGGAGGGGCTGGAGCTTTCAAAGTGCCAACTAATAAAGGCTGCTTGCCCTTGCTGGGCTGGATGGGCCAGAGCTGAGGGGACAGGGATTGGATGTCTAAAGGGGGGAGTTAACGTATTGATGGTGATGGGATGGATGGAGCCAATCTGTAACAAATGTATGGGGCTTATGTGGGGGGGGGGCATGGGGGGACTGTGGCACATGGGCCAGAGCAGGGGCAGCGGGACACGATTGTGGCCAGTGAAAATGTAAATAAGTTACTGTGTACCTTGCAATGCCACTTCCTGTGCAGTACTTCATATTGCAATGCTATGTTTCAGGGAGCCATGACATTGGGCAGGAGACCAACCACTACATGGCCGATCAAGGGGGCAGCTCTGAGCACGTCAACACAGAAGTAACTGAGTGCAGGGCTGTCTGGGCAGGGGTCCTTGAATGTGGTGGCAAGGCCCGCATTGGGACCCCGGGCCGCCAGTTGAGTCTCGCTGCTCTTGGTCACATATGTTTGTGGGTGGCTAATTAAATTGTTAACTCAAACACAACTCACACAACCAAAAGGCAACCCATACATAATGATGTGTGTTTTGTGATTGATTCTAAATATCTCACTTATCTTGCGAAACTTCATGACTTTAACAATACAATTGGACATTTGATCTTTGCCATAATGGCTGTGGGCCTAAATGTGTGATTCACAGGGACCAAAAGAGGACACAAACAGCCACAGTAGTGCGAGGCCAAGCAAGGCAAACCATAGGGGCATCCCGTTATCTTGTTACTAGTGAACTGTAGATTATTTAGCAAACAGGCAAACATGCAGATTTAATAGTACTCACCGTGGGTACGGGTCGGGGAGTCTGTGTCCCTTAGACCAGCATGTCCACCGACCGCGACCGGATGGAGAAGTCCAAGCACAATCTCCTCAGCAGGGGTAAACTCCAATTTAGATGGAAAGCCACCTCCAGTTTTCATGCTGAAAAGAGAAAATCGTTTGGTATTCAGAAAAGGGGCATACAGCACATCCCAAACATTATATTTAGCGAAAACATTTATTTACCTGTAATTATGCCTTTTAATTTCTTTTTGCCGTACAGCATACTTCAGATCAGAGATTTTCTTCTGAATTTGGGACACATCTTTCCTCTCTTCCCCCGCTGCATTTACTTGTCGGAGGATGGTTTCAAACAATTCCATCTTGCGCTGCTTGGTGGTGTGTTTGGATTTGCTCCCATATAGCTCGTCATAGTATAATGTAAGGCCACTAGCCAATGCCATATTTTGGTCATGGGAGAATCTCCCACTCAACTGGCCGCGGCGCAATGTGCGGCCAGATGGTTGGCTTGGCTGCTCCTCCATGTGTGCAGACACATGTGGTGACATTATGGCCTGGGGCTGGGTAGGGGAATGGCCGGATTGGTGGCTTCCCAATGACTGGACTGGACTGGCCAAGGGACTGGGTGTTCTGGCGTGGCTGGCCACCGAACTTCCAGGTGTAGATGTGGTCATGGTTGCAATTCGGGGCCCTCTTGGGGGGCTAGGTTCCCGGCTGGTGCCAGGTCGGGGGCTCTGTTCCCGGCTGGTGCCAGGTCGGGGGCTTCTGGCCCTGGATGGGGTTCGGGCCCTGTAGGGGCTTCTGGCCCTGGATGGGGTTCTTCTGGCCCTGGATGGGGTTCGGGCCCTGTAGGGGCTTCTGGCCCTGGATGGGGTTCTTCTGGCCCTGGATGGGGTTCGGGCCCTGTAGGGGCTTCTGGCCCTGGCTGGGCTTCTGGCCCTGGATGGGGTTCTTCTGGCCCTGGATGGGGTTCGGGCCCTGGCTGGGCTTCTGGCCCTGGATGGGGTTCTTCTGGCCCTGGATGGGGTTCGGGCCCTGTAGGGGCTTCTGGCCCTGGCTGGGCTTCTGGCCCTGGATGGGGTTCTTCTGGCCCTGGATGGGGTTCGGGCCCTGTAGGGGCTTCTGGCCCTGGCTGGGCTTCTGGCCCTGGATGGGGTTCTTCTGGCCCTGGATGGGGTTCGGGCCCTGTAGGGGCTTCTGGCCCTGGCTGGGCTTCTGGCCCTGGATGGGGTTCTTCGGGCCCTGGATGGGGTTCGGGCCCTGGCTGGGCTTCTGGCCCTGGATGGGGTTCTTCTGGCCCTGGATGGGGTTCGGGCCCTGTAGGGGCTTCTGGCCCTGGCTGGGCTTCTGGCCCTGGATGGGGTTCTTCTGGCCCTGGATGGGGTTCGGGCCCTGTAGGGGCTTCTGGCCCTGGCTGGGCTTCTGGCCCTGGATGGGGTTCTTCTGGCCCTGGATGGGGTTCGGGCCCTGTAGGGGCTTCTGGCCCTGGATGGGTTTCTTCTGGCCCTGGATGGGGTTCGGGCCCTGTAGGGGCTTCTGGCCCTGGATGGGGTTGGGGCCCTGTAGGGGCTTCTGGCCCTGGATGGGGTTCTTCTGGCCCTGGATGGGCTTCGGGCCCTGCTGCGGGGCATGGGTTTCCGAACTGCCCTACTTGAAGGCATGCCCGGTGTGGTCTCACTTGTGCTGCCTGTTCTGGGGGCAGAGGTGGTGGGTGCTGCAGTTGCCAGCTTCTTGGCTGCAGGGGCACGGGGCTTGGGGCCCCTTTTTTTTGTACCTGACGGTCCAGGATCCCTTGGTGGGGCCGAGGTGGGAGTCTTGCCTCTCAGTTTTCGGCCAGCTTGCTGGGACCTTGTGGTGGGGCCCTCCGCGGTCTTGCTTGCCTGGGGTCGCTTGCTGATCGCCTTTTTTGGTGCCATCGTACAGAAATGCTCAAAGAGAATGAGCTTGGGGGGAAAGGACCTTTAAATAATGAGCCCAGCGTGTGACGCCTATGCGCACGACTACGCGCTCGTACGAACGTACGTTCGAGCGGAACCAGGAAACCGCTGGGGTTTCACTTATCTGCTGCCTGGAAGAAGACTAAAGATGGCGCCCACTATCTTCACCCGTCAACAGGAAGAGATCCTCATGCTGGTAAGTGGCTGCCTGTGCATTTTAATAGAATAGTCAATGATGGCCTAAATGTAAATGATGCGTTGGGAACTAGTTTGGGGTCTCTTAATGTTTAATCACTGGCTCCTCACACTTCATCCTCAAGGGCCGAGCCTGGCCACGTTTTCACCTGTCTATGCTGATGTCCTAATTCGGCCAATTGCTCCGGCTTAGCAACAGTTAATTAACCTGTGGAGTAGCGGGGCGAGCTGTCAAACCTGGCCTGTCTCGGACCTTGATGCGGATGTTTGCGGAACACTGTTTTCCTAAGCCATAAAAACACAACGGGAAGCCACACACGTGGGCCAAAAGCCTAAGCATTAGGCTACATCTTGGATCTTTAAAACATCCTAACATGCCATAGATGCAGGTGGCCTGATTGTTGATGTTGGCTATTATCTGTATGTACATGGTGTGTGATACATATAACATAAGACCAGACTGTCAATCACAGTCAACGTCCTCTTTAAGGCACTCCCCAAAAATGGCGGCCATTCGAAATGTGTGTGTTAATGACATTAAATACTCAACTTGTGATGCAACACATATGGGTCTGTGTGTAAAAGTACAAGCTCTGTGTCCATTATGTTTTTCAGATCATGCTTCAGCGCCGGTATGACTTCGCGCCCAATGTGTGCGAGAAAAGGGACACCAGCACCACCTTCACTCACACCCAGATCATGCAGCATTGGTCGGACCTGAAGCGTCTGCACATGCCCCGGGTGCGGAGGTTTTTTGGGATCCATTTCCCAAGTAAGTACCAAGCAATTGCATGTTATATGTTCCAAATGTCTAAGTTATGCCTTTATTTATAATGACTTTTCTTTGGTAGTGTTGGAAATGGATTTCAGAATTCGCCGCACCCGGAGACGTACAGGCCGACCAGTGCTGCATGACTCTGCATCTGTGAGTGAAGGTGGTGGATCTCCCGGGCGACGGACCTACCCCTCCTCTGTGGCCTCCTCAGACCAGCCCCTGGACCTTACCACAGAGGAGGGGCCAAGGCGCGTGGGCGTGGAGTCATACCTGGCCACGCATGGGGAAGGCTCTGGTATGTCACTCTTCATGTATAGGCACAAAGATATACATGTCAGGCCAAAAACTAAGTTATCCTTTATTATGTATTTGTAGAAGCTTCAGGAGCGGGTGAGATAGTGGAGGAGGAGGCAGCAGAGATGCTTGAAGTCGATCCTGGCGAAGGTGAGTGATGTCAGCCAGACTGGGAGCCAGATATGTTGGGGATAGTGACTCTCTACAAAGACTAACCAAATGTCACATGTTTCTCCAGGGACTTCTTCACAGCAGAGCCAGGACCAAGGGCAGCCTGTTGGCCCCAACCAGCCATCTGTCGGCCACCAACTCCGTAAGTCTCCATGCCATGATTCAGATTAATGTTTTGTAAGCTAATAACACACACATAACTAAAGGCGTAGCCAATGTGTAGTTAACACTTTCATGTGGCCACTTCTTTAGCTTAAAGCGGACCCTAACTCGTATTAAGAACATAGGTAATAATTAGGCAACACACTGTACCTACAGATTGGAAACATAGAAAAACAGACTTCAGCCATCTAATGCATGTTAGGAGCGTGAAAACAGCCCATATTGGGGAATATGGAAGGCGCAATATTTACAGGCAGCATGGGATACAGATTGTAAAAAGGAAGGTGCTGCCATGCATTGTGGGAGTGATGACCTTTCCCTCAACCCAGCTATGCTCTGGATTCCCAACGCACCACTGTAACCTACTCCCCTGTACTTTATCCAACTCTCCACTCCTCATTAAGTGTTATGCTTCAGAGTCCAGATGGCGGCGCTGTAATAAAAAAAAAACCCAAATTTACTTTGATCTGGTGCAGAATCATTTGGGAATAGTTAGTGGTTTTCATTAAATAATGTTTAAGGTCCGGTTTAAGGAGTTTAAAGACTTACCTGTGGGAAATGCATTAACTGTATCCCTTGGAAGAATGACCTATGTCATGCATTTACATGTATTTGATTAACCCCAAATCTATTTCCAGCATACAAACCGGTCTGGGACTCCTATTTATGTTTCTTTCTCTATTGGTTACAGGGATGATCCCCAAAACATTGGCGGCCAAAAAAAAAAGAATGAAGGAGTTGGTGGCCGAGCTGCTGGCCATACAGGCGACGTTGGGGCCAACAGATGAAGAAGAGGAGGAGGATTAGTGCCCTTGGTCCTGGCTACTTTGGTTAAAAGTTTTAAAAATTTTCATATTTTTGTCAAAATTTTAAAGTTTTGGGTTTTTCACACCCAAAAAAAATTTTACTCTGTTTTTAAGGAAAGCCAAAAAAACTTTTAAGATGTTTGTGTAAAAAAAAACAAAAATAAAGGGGTTTCAAACCAAACACCCCAATAAAAAAAAAAAATTGAAACCAAAAAATATCCAAAATCCACAAAAAAATTTTAAATAAATTATATTTTAATACTTCATAAATGTGTCTTTTCTAATATGCGCAAACACAAACAATTACACAAACCAGAAAAAACACGCTTAGAAACATATAGACATATGTACATTATGTGGTTTGGGTAAGTTTTAGGGTCGTCAACATGAAGAAGGATGCAAGCGCTAAGAGGTTTAGGTAAGTTTTAGGGACCGAGAAATGAAGAAGGATGCAGGCGCTAAGAGGTTTAGGTAAGTTTGAGGGACCGAGAAATGAAGTTGGATGCAGGCGCTACGGGGTTTAGGTAAGTTTAAGGGACCGAGAAATGAAATTGGATGCAGCCGCTACGGGGTTTATGTAAGTTTCTGGTTGAGGGTGCGCATGCGCAAGATCTTATATACATAAGAACGCACGAATCTAAGAGGCCAAAAACCAATGAAAACCAGAGGCAAACGCAAGTAATTGGAAGAGCTGGACGATGGAAGCCGCCGACAAAACAGGCTGCCGCCGCAACAGGTGAGCACATGAACGTGATTTTTACGATTGCCAACTGACTGAGGCAAGTTCGGGAGATATCATACGAACGGACGTATCTTTTAGGATAGAAACGTATTTGCTTATTGAATCACTCGCAAGTTCATACGAACGCACGAGCGGACGTAAAAAATAGGATGATCGTGAGCAAAATCCAAGCTGTTACATGTTTCTTTGAATCAACCCATATGTTCTTCAGTACACATCCAGTGTTCATGCAGATATGTTGGCAACATCATAGTATGTATGGCTGAATAAAGACTTTAGTCCATCCAGTTCAGCCTGTTTAACGCCTTCCAGTGGTCTAGTAGCCATAGCTGGAAATGTTATTACATGCCAGGAAGGCATCAAGGCCACTTTTGAACGTTTTTACTGTATCCATCATTACTACCTCCTCTGGCAGCGAGTTCCATAATCTCACTGGTCTTACAGAGAAGAATCCCCTCCTATGTCGGTGGAGAAAGCACCTTTCCTCTAACCTTAGTGGATGCCCCCGGATTATGGTTACACTCCGGGGTATAAATAGATTGTGGGACAGATCCATGTATTGACCCCGAATATATTTATACATAGTTATTAGATCACCCCTCAATTTTTTTTCTAGACTAAATAAGCCTAACTTGGACAATCTTTCCGTGTACTCTAGCCCCCGCACTCCTTTTATTAACTTTGTTGCCCTTCTTTGAACGTGCTCCAGTTCTGATATGTCCTTTTTAAGCACAGGTCCACAGAACTGTACACAGTATTCCATATGGGGTCTGACCAGTGACTTTTACAGGGGTAAAATGATGCTCTGGTCATGAGCACCTATGCCCCTCCTGATGCACCCCATGATCCTATTTGCCTTGGCAGCAGCTGCCTGGCATTGATTACTACAGTTGAGCTTATTGTCAACTAAAACCCCTAGGTCCTTTTCCATTGTTGTTTTACCAAGTGTTTCTTTATTTAGTGTGTAATCATGACACAGATTTCTCCTTCCCATGTGCATAACCTTACATTTATCTGTGTTAAACTTCATTTGCCATTTAACTGCCCATGCTTCCAATTTATCTAAATCTGTTAGCAGCTGCCTGTTGTCCTCTTTTGTTTTAATTACTTTACTCAGCTTAGTATCATCTGCAAAGATTGAGACTTTACTGTTTAATCCATACCCAATGTCATTTATATATATATTGAAGAGAACTGGTCCCAGAACTGACCCTTGTGGTACTCCACTGGTAACAGTGACCCAATCTGAGTGTGTACCATTGATAACCACCCTCAGCTTCCGATCATTAAGCCAATTTCCCACCCATCTGCACACGTTTTCCCCCAGTCCAAGCATTCTCATCTTTTGTACCAGCCTTTTATGTGGCACAGTATCAAATGCTTTAGAAAAGTCAAGATATATGATATCCAATGACTCCCCCTGATCCAATCTTGAACTTACCTCCTCATAAAAGCTGATCAGGTTTGTCTGGCAGGAGCGATTCCTCATAAATCCATGCTGATATGGAGTAATAAGGTCATTTTCCCCAAGGTGCTCCAGGATAGTATCCCTTAAGAAACCTTCAAACAGCTTGCCCACCACAGATGTTAAGCTTACCGGTCTGTAGTTCCCAGGTTCCCCCCTAGATCCTTTTTGAATATTGGCACCACATTTGCCAAGCGCCAATCCATCGGAACAGACCCTGTAGTTATGGAATCCACAAATATTAGAAATAATGGCTTGTCTATTACTTGTCTATTATTGGGGCATCCTAAATTGGTATGCCCCCTGTGTGAAATCTCAGGGCCGCTGGGTTAACTCGCCTCTTCCCCGAGTCCTTGCCACATCTCGGCACCTTTGAATGGTTGGTGTGGACAGTGCATGCCCACAGCTAGAGGCAAGTGGGGATGCAGCAAGTGCTCACTCCATTTAGATTTCCTTGCTGCTCTGAGCTCAGAGTAGTAAAGGATATCTGAATAGAATGAGCATGGCTGATTGACTTAGTGCCCTACACATGTGCCATCAGAACAAGGAAAAAGTGAGTTAAGGGGCGATTCCTGGGTTGCTCATCCAGAAAGGAACAAAACCAAATTACTGAGTGTTGTTTCTCTGCTACTGGGGAGATTTTATACCCCATAGGGAAGGCTTCTTTTGAGTCCTCTAGGAATTTCAAGTGATGCCACACCTTAACGGCATAAACATATCTCCTCATGGCAATCACATTGTTTCGATTGCTCCTATGTGTTCAGATTGGAGCCAGGGTTGAAAAGGAGGATCTTTTTAATGTGTTATTAATATTACCAGGAGGGTTTGTGTTTTTTTTTTCTTTTTACATTTTTTTTACTTTCATATGGCTTTGAACTGATGAGGGGTCCTAAGTACCTCTATGTCAATTCAAAAAGTTTTTCCCAATACCCCAAGCCTGGATACCAGCATCCCCACCAGGCACAGGGATGCTGGACCTGTACTGAAGGGCAAAGGGACTGGTGTGCCAGCTGTTTGACTTCAGATATCTTAGCATACAAGCCCCTATGACTAGTGTGCCATCCTGGTAGCCATGGGGAGGGGGGGCAACATATGTTGAGAAAATATTTATACTACAAAAAAACTTCCAAATCATTTGGCCTAAAAGGGGGGCTTTTCAGCTCATCCATAAGGGCCACCATAGGAAGCACATGAAAAAAGACTGCCCAACCTCCCCACCAGCAGATGACAAAATGGTACAGAAGCAAAAGGCAATGCATTGTCCTGACATAAAGGCAAAAAGATGTGGCCAGTTACGATAAGTTATCCACATTCTCTGGTGCTAATGGTTGCAGTGCTTGAGGTCAAAGCTAGATTCTGCTGGGAGAAAATGTAAAAAGGCACCAATAATTATTTTACAAAATAAGTATGGCCCTTCATTGTTATATGTGTCCATGTTTTTTTTAAATTGTTTCTTTTTAACTGTGCAAGGACTGGAATAAAATGCACTGTGTGACATGCTGAGATTGTGGTATAGCTGCCTGGCTGCATGGCAAGAGCCTATTACATGCATACTCCTAAGCTGATAAGTCACCATTATGAATGTATTGCTTTTACCATTTTGAGCTTGTTGTATCAGGAAATTTTCCTTCAGGCCTCAGCTCTACTTACATATTTAAATCCAGCTCTCTGACATTCTTAGAGTGTAGAAAAGTATGTTTTACCAGCCTATTTTAGATTGGCGGACACACCACTTTGTTTAATCTTTGTTTAAATTATTAATAGCGAATGAGATTTTATCTTCTTAAATACACTTTCAGTAATACTTTATTGTTTTAAAAAAGTTACATTTCATCGTGAGCCCTGCTTTGGATCAATACAGGACAATTTTAAGGAGTATGTGTTCTTGTCTCTTCCTCTGAGCATTTCATATCCAGGTGATTGACATGTGTTATGAGTTTTTAGATTTTGATTTTGTACTGTGATCAAGAAGAAAAGGACAAGTGGAAATAGCTAGCATAGAAAGTGCTGGCAATAATAGCATCAATGGAATACCAAAACCTGATATATTATGAACTTGTGACCACTGAGGCTTAACGCATTCCAGCTGAGTGATTGCTTCAATAATTTTTATAGTGGGCTGAATCCTTGTGCAAAAACCTCCATCTGCAGTTAAAGCAGTCCTAAAATCTGAAAAGACTTTAGTATCATTGCAGTGCCCTCCCCAGGGGCATCCTGATCCTGATGTAAATGCCCTGCAGCTTTCTAGTGAAAAAAAAAGCTAAAACATTCCTATATACTTACTTTGGTCTTGCATGACTAATATATGACAAGGGGGGAAACATTTCTTTCAAAACGTGTCAGTCTAACCATGGACTTTGCACTTTATTGATGAATGTTATCCTTTTAATACAATGGAATAAACATGGAATTTTAAAGAACCATGAAGTCAGAGCACATCTTTCCTTGTATCTTAGCATTGGCTCTCTTCTGAGCTCAGGACCCCTTTTCCCCGAAGTGTGTGAACTTGTGCGCTGTTTCAGTTTATGTATAGTTCTATGTGAATAGGGGCAGATATATGTGGGATCAGACCACGGGGCCAAGCTGCTTGGGCTCGAATGGAGAAAGCTTTATAAAGACTTGCTAAACAAGAATAGTTTTGCATATTATAAAGAAGAGAAAAAATGGGAAAAGGTACAAATATTAAAAATAAATAAGAAGGGGCCAGACAAGGTCTGGGATTGTAGCTATAGTTTATCTTATGGGGTATGAGGTCCCCCAACTGCTAGGAAATCTGGAAGCAATAAAAGTCAATTCAGCAAAAGCAGCTTTAATGAAATCACTCGGTAGAGGTAAGGCTTCCCATAAGCATATAAAAGCGAAGAGAGGGACTGCCAGCTCAGACCCTAGAGCCCACAGAGTCAGCCGCTCAACAGATACACAAAAATGTTGATAATTACATTAATCAAAATACTTTATTTAATAGCCCAGACATATCTTAAAAACAATTAAAAACATGATTGCTGGCACGGGTGTATTATGGACTACTTTACATATGTCATAATAATATATTAATCCTAATTCATTATATACAAAAGAATCAAAAGAGTCAAATGAATCAAATATATGCCCAGGAGTTTCTCTTACAGATTGTGCATATAGTGTGTGCAAAGAAGGCCTCGAAAGAGGAAAAGTGCCAATATTAGTAATTAAGATCAAAGATAAGATGCCACATATGGCCAAAAAGAAGAAAGTGTATCAATAGATAGCCGTAATCTAAAGTGCAGAGTGCAAGAAAGTGCAAAGTGCTATAATAATGGAAAACTTCAGGGCATATACAGTGAGACTGTTGACACAATAACAGCTAATTTAGAAAAAATCAAAAAACAATCTACATTACCACATGATATCTGATTAGGTACTATTCCACCACCATGTCCAGCATGCCAGTACCACTGACGCGTTGCGTGGCAATTGATCTATGCCACTTCATCAGAGTGCTTTCCATAAGCACTTTGGAACCAATGTGACAGGGTGGAAAAAAAGAGTGCCACAGGGTCATAAACGAGTCTACCCGGGTGGGGGGGGGGGTACTTTTGAACAGGTGGTTTACATGCAGTAGGTAGGCAGTGGGTTATTTCTAAGGCCAACCCCCTGAGCCTGAGGAAGCAGTATGTATCCAGTTTCTTATAGTAATAGCTGCTTAATGAAGATTTGTGAAGACTTTTCGCTTCATGCCTTGTTGCTTTATGATTCTGTTTAACCCTGGCTTTGTACATTGTATACGTTCAACTATTTTGCTATCAATGTACTTTCAAGTGCTGGCATCTCTTGCAAAAACCATGTCACATTGTTACTAACTTTGGGAGAAAACTGTAACATGCCTTCTAACCATTACATGTGTTATTTGTGTAGTATGTAATGACTGCCTGGTCATGAAGCTATAAAATTCCTATACAGGATGAATAACTATATGTAATACAGAAACAGACCTGATACTGGGTAAAAATCCAAGTCACATGATCCAGTATAACAACTGTATACAATAGGAAGCGAATGCTGGGCCTTGCTGCCCAAGACTGCTGGGGACTACATGACATACAGCCCATGGGGAAATGGACATGATAAAAAAAACACAGAAAAGCACCATGTGAATGGGAAAGTGCTGACAAACGAGTGTTTCTCTGGTTCTCTCGGTGACAGCTTTACATGGCAGCATCTCCAGTTTTGTGTGCGCCCCCACCAGCCATTAATATGAATGGGGGGTGGGGAGTACACACACAGGACCAGATTATATATATTTTTTACCCCCCTCTGCCTCAACGCTTGGAGAGGGGCAGTAATTCTCGTTGGTGACTTTAGTGTCCTTTGAAAGCATCCTGTACTTGTAAATTAAAAATCCCTCATCCTTGCCATCCAGCTAACCCAGATTACTTTGACAAAACACAAAATATACTGACCTGTTACAATCCCGGTTCTTGTCTCAGCCAGAAGCCCCATGCTGCATTTTAGTGACTGTAATGCCATTGTTGCATTGGCTAATCCAACAGCGACAGTGATTGGGTGTCCCTCGCAGTCCTAGCAGCCACTGGTAAAGAATCATGGTTCCTCTGGTGGAAAAAGACTACAAGCAAGAACCAGATGAGTATAGTTTTCATCTCATTATATTTATCAGGGTTATTGGGAGGAATGGAGGGGTGGATTTTTAATTTGACTGTGCAGGACTGTCCAGGCATATATGCATGAATACTCATCGTGTATCTCCTGAAGGTTATTTGTCCTAGTACAGTTAAATAAAACTGCCTGAGTTTGGGTGGCTGGTGAGCAGGCCTGCAGTTCGACTAAGCAGCAACCATATTCATAGTGAGTAGCCACGCTGACTCCATTCACTGCAAGAGAAGGGGCGGGCAGGCTGCCTCCATTGCAGTGAACAGAGTGGACAGGGCCAGTCTGCTCTATTAAGCCACCTCCCATCAGTCTTACTGACCAGCCACGCTCACTTATTCACTGCAACTGAATAAACTGAGGGGTTTATTCATCAAGGGATAGCGGCAGGTAGTGCCTCGTAGCGGCAGGCATTGTCTTGTGAGTGATGGGCGCTGTACGCAATACCACATTTATGTAGGCGAATATGGCGCCATGTATCGTGCAATTCATCATTACAGGCAGCTCAGCGTATAGTGCCAATGCTTTAGCTTACAGAGCGCCAGGTGTTACCTGTCGCTACCTTCTGCTCTTTTTTCTTTATAATTAATTTTTTTTTTCTCTCAAATAATTGTGTCACCTCTCCTGGCCTAGAAAGAGTCATTTTAGAAAACTTTTTTGTTTTTCTATATTTTTATGCAGAATTGTCACTACAGGACTGGCACTAAAGTATTCATGTTACAATGTTACAACAATCTCATTCCATGTATTTTCCCCTTTTTACTGGTGGATATGTGTTCAAAAACAGACTTTAATCACACCGCGTTTGCCGCTCTATGCTATAGCGACCAGATTTAGAGCGCCAACGCTGTGTGTGTCTGTTTTTTGTTGAACATGGTGTGAGTCTCTGAGAGTCGGTCGCAATGAGCTGGCACTACCTTTCACTCCCTGCAACACTGTACTGGTGTTAGAACGCCCAACGTACATCTCATTCATCAATGCTGGCCATGTTACTACAGCGGCTAAGACTCTCTGTTACAGTGCCCGATAGCCAATCACAGCGTATACTAGTGGTCGCTCTAAGCGCCTCTGTACAGACGCTCATCTACCGATAGCTGGCGCTAGTAATTAGCCTGCCAGTGTGATTGACAGGGCGGGGGTGGTCATACAACACGGAGCCCACCAATTATTAATCCTCAACCTCAGTAATCCATCTTATTATTGAACTACAGTAGGACAAAAACTCAGTGGAGGGCAAAGGCCAAGTATGTATTTATTTTTTTTTCTGTCCAGACAGTGACTTTTTTAGATTCTTGGACAATTTAGGATGGCCAGAGCCAGGGCTTGCCGTGTATTAGCCCTAGGTTTGTATCCCAGTCCTAGCACATGAAAGAAGTGACCTCTGAGTTAAATTCTGAGCCACACTCTTTTTAGAATATAAGCATCTACCAGTTTATTTATGATGGACATTTGTTTTTAGTTACAATGATGGCATTTTATAGAGCACAATGTTGGCTATGAATTCCTCTTTAGCCTATTACAATGACCATTTGCGCACTTGTCATGAGCGCTTGGATAATGAAGTATTCTGCCCGCACACTCATAAGGGAAAAAAATGTGGTGTCATTTTGAATTCTGGCAGGTATGGTGCGACGTTATAACTGAAAATAAGGATTTTATCTTTGTCACACAGAGCTGATGGGGAGATATGGGATGTTGCTGAAATGTGAACGCTATTTCTGAGAAACTGATAAAATGCCCTTCACAGTCCTGTACAAAGCTGACAAATGATATGATATAAAATTAAGAGCACAAGCAAAACTGAGAATGTGTGTCAATTTATCCTGCTTTACAAAGGTGACTATATAGGATTCATGATCCTGGGTGAAATTGGGTTTTAGAGCATGCAAGCCTCTGTCAATATATTCTCACAATATAAAGACACCTAGGTAATATAAAAAAAACATGGCAAGCACCATTAATGTTCACACATGCAGAATAAGAAAGAGTATCTTAATGTGAAAATGTTAGCAGTTCACACGAAAAGTGTTTATAGGTCACAGTGAAACAACCACTAAATGTCCTAGAGATGCGCTAATACAATTCCGTTGGCTACAGATGAAATACTAAAAATTCACTCAAAATACTTTGTTAGTTAGTTTAAATCACTGAAGCTTGTCAGAAACCAGAGGACACTAGCCAAATGTTAGCCAACAGACTTGTATGGCATTCTGGCCTCCTGAATCCTGAACATTTAGACAGGTTCTGCTTTGAGACTGAACACAAAACATAGGGTCTTATAGTGTCAGACTGGCCTGTGAGAGGACCAAAGGATCCTCCAGCAGACCTGGGCATCGGCTTAAGGCCACTATCAAAAGCTTATGATAGGGCCTTGAACAGTTAAAATTCTGCCCAAGCCTTAACAATCAAACATTAAGCTGCTGTCAGATGTTCTGCCATATGATGGTATGTGATGATTACGTCTTATATTTTAATGAGGCTTTTAGCTACTAAATTATCTTTGGCTTTAGTAGGGAGAATAATTTACAAATATCATTTCTAGGGATGAGCGAATTGATTCGGACGAACCCAAATTCGTTCCGAATTTCATGAAAAATTCAATTCTGAACGAAACCGAATTTCCCAGCGATTCGATCGATCGAAGTTTTCCTTTAAACTCCATTTATTTCAATTACAGGCATTCTAAAATGGTGGATGAACATGTCCAGACCCCTGAGACAAGTTATCATGGGAAGGTCACATGCAGCCTATCAGCAGCCAGGAAGCCCGGTGACGTCACCGTGCTATGTAAACGGCGGCCATTTTCCTTTTGCACATTTCAGCCTTGCATTCCAGAAACAGCGGTGGTTGCTGCAGACAGGGAGAGACTTAGAGATAGGCAGGGACAGTCGTTGAGACCCACAGAGAGGCAGACAGAACCAGGGAAAGATAGGGAAAGATAGGGAAAAATCGGGAACGATCGGGAACGATCCAGGCAGGGACAGTGAGAGGGAAAGCTTTTTTTTATTTTGATTTGCCAGATCAGTTTTCAGTCGGTGTTCTTTGTGCTGTAAATATTCCTTGCCACTGTGCATTCCATCTTGGCAGTGACATATTTAACCCTATCTGTTAGATACAAGCATTTCTCATAACTGGATTAGTTTTAATTTTTTTTTTGTCTGCTGTAAAAACCCCAGGCCACATGGCCATTCCATTTCAGCACATGTGACCCTATCTTTTATACTAAATCAGCTTGTTCAGCCTCAGGTTTATTAAGCTTAGCTATTGCATTTTGATTTGGTTTTTGGCCTCCTGTAAAAACCCAAGCCCACATGGGCATCCCAAACCAGCACATGTGACCCTATCTTTTATACGAAATCAGCTTGTTCAGCCTCAGTTTTATTAAGCTATTGCATTTTGAATTGGTTTTTTTCCTGCTGTCAAAACACCAGCCCACATGGGCATCCCAAACCAGCACATGTGACCCTATCTTTTATACTAAATCAGCTTGTTCATCCTCAGCTTTATTAAGCTATTGCATTTTGAATTGGTTTTTGTCTGCTTTAAAAACACCAGCCCACATGGGCATCCCAAACCAGCACATGCCACCCTATCTGTTATACTAAGTAAGCTTGTTCAGCCTCAGCTTTATTAAGCTATTGCATTTTGAATTGGTTTTTGTCCTGCTGTCAAAACACCAGGCCGCAAGGTATCCAAAACCACCACGTTGCAGCCTATCTGTTATACTAAATAAGCTTGTTCATCCTCAGCTTTATTAAGCTATTGCATTTTGAATTGTTTTTTGTCCTGCTGTCAAAACACCAGGCCGCAGGGAATCCCAAACCACCACGTTGCACCCTATCTTTTATACTAAATCAGCTTGTTCATCCTCAGCTTTATTAAGCTATTGCATTTTGAATTGTTTTTTGTTCTGCTGTCAAAACACCAGCCGCAGGGTATCCCAAACCACCACGTTGCACCCTATCTGTTATACTAAATAAGCTTGTTCAGCCTCAGCTTTATTAAGCTATTGCATTTTGAATTGATTTTTGTCCTGCTGTCAAAACACCAGGCCGCAGGGTATCCCAAACCACCACGTTGCACCCTATCTGTTATACTAAATAAGCTTGTTCAGCCTCAGCTTTATTAAGCTATTGCATTTTGAATTGGTTTTTGTCCTGCTGTCAAAACAGCAGACCGCAGGGTATCCCAAACCTGCACGTTGCACCCTATCTGTTATACTAAATAAGCTTGTTCATCCTCAGCTTTATTAAGCTATTGCATTTTGAATTGGTTTTTGTCCTGCTGTCAAAACACCAGGCCGCAGGATATCCCAAACCACCACGTTGCACCCTATCTGTTATACTAAATAAGCTTGTTCATCCTCAACTTTATTAAGCTATTGCATTTTGAATTGGTTTTTGTCCTGCTGTCAAAACACCAGGCCGCAGGGTATCCCAAACCACCACGTTGCACTCTATCTTTTATACTAAATCAGCTTGTTCATCCTCAGCTTTATTAAGCTATTGCATTTTGAATTGGTTTTTGTCCTGCTGTCAAAACTCCAGGCCGCAGGGTATCCCAAACCACCACGTTGCACCCTATCTTTTATACTAAATCAGCTTGTTCATCCTCAGCTTTATTAAGCTATTGCATTTTGAATTGGTTTTTGTCCTGCTGTCGAAACACCAGGCCGCAGGGTATCCCAAACCACCACGTTGCACCCTATCTGTTATACTAAATAAACTTGTTCAGCCTCAGCTTTATTAAGCTATTGTATTTTGAATTGGTTTTTGTCCTGCTGTCAAAACATCAGGCCGCAGGGTATCCCAAACCACCAAGTTGCACCCTATCTGTTATACTAAATAAGCTTGCTTATCCTCAGCTTTATTAAGCTATTGCATTTTGAATTGGTTTTTGTCCTGCTGTCAAAACACCAGGCCGCAGGGTATCCCAAACCACCACGTTGCACCCTATCTGTTATACTAAATCAGCTTGTTCATCCTCAGCTTTATTAAGCTATTGCATTTTGAATTATTTTTTGTCCTGCTGTCAAAACACCAGGCCGCAGGGTATCCCAAACCACCACGTTGCACCCTATCTGTTATACTAAATAAGCTTGTTCAGCCTCAGCTTTATTAAGCTATTGCATTTTGAATTGTTTTTTGTCCTGCTGTCAAAACACCAGGCCGCAGGGTATCCCAAACCACCACATTGCACCCTATCTGTTATACTAAATAAGCTTGTTCAGCCTCAGCTTTATTAAGCTATTGCATTTTGAATAGTTTTTTGTCCTGCTGTCAAAACACCAGGCCGCAGGGTATCCCAAACCACCACATTGCACCCTATCTGTTATATTAAATAAGCTTGTTCAGCCTCAGCTTTATTAAGCTATTGCATTTTGAATTGTTTTTTGTCCTGCTGTCAAAACACCAGGCCGCAGGGTATCCCAAACCACCACATTGCACCCTATCTGTTATACTAAATAAGCTTGTTCAGCCTCAGCTTTATTAAGCTATTGCATTTTGAATTGTTTTTTGTCCTGCTGTCAAAACACCAGGCCGCAGGGTATCCCAAACCACCACGTTGCACCCTATCTGTTATAATAAATAAGCTTGTTCATCCTCAGCTTTATTAAGCTATTGCATTTTGAATTGTTTTTTGTCCTGCTGTCAAAACACCAGGCCGCAGGGTATCCCATATTGCCAATTTTCATAGTATCTGGTGCAGAGAAGCAGTTCCTCTCTTTATTTAGCTTCTGCTTTTTAAAGTGAACACATTTTTTAAAGTACCTATTGCGGATTTCAAATACATAAAAATGTCAGGCAGACAAGTGCCAGGATGTTCAAAGAGGAGTGGCAGAGGCCAAGATTCAGCAGGCAGAGGTCGCAGCAGACTAGGGGCGAGTGGCAGCAGGAGTCACGATGAGAGACTTGATCTGCCAATATCTGCTAGCGGTCGTGTCTCCACCAGTAACGCATCTGCCGTGGTAGATTGGTTAACGCGGTCATCCACATCATCACAAGTTACATCTGAGACCCCCAGTCTAGGGTCGGTAGGTTCCTCTGACACAACCCTGAGTTGGCATGCCCCGAGAGCAGTCCCTGTCCTCCCATTGCCTCTGTCCTACGCCGTTCCCTCCCCCAGCGACGTATCCTATGCTTTGGGTTCAGCTCCACACTTTAGTGAGGAGGACGATCAGATAGAGGACAGTCAGCAGCTACTGCCCAGCCAAGAAATGGAGGTGGCTTCTTTAGCTAGGCAGACAAATTGTGATGTGGAGAGTGTCGTGGGTGTTGCGAGCGTTCCAGCTCCTGCGCCAGACACTGTTGAGGAAACCCAGAACATCAGTGACGTGCAGCCACAACTCGGTGATGATGATGATGAAGAAGCCGATCGCACTTGGGAGCCGGGTGCAGAAGGGGCTTCATTGTCATCATCAGGAGAAGAGGGGCGCAGGTTGCCCCGGAGTCAGCAGCTGAGGCAGCAAGGTGTTAGCAGCATGGTTGGCAGTCAGCATGGGGGCACAATTGTAAAGCCTGGAGCCAAACGGGGCAGGGGCTGGGGTAGAGCACCTGCTGCACGGCAGGCTACCTTATCGGGAGGTAGTGGAGCAGGGGTTCCTGGAGTTGGCGACAGTAGCAGTGAATCAGTGCGGCCTGTTGGTGGGAAAAGTAGCTACTCGGCAGTGTGGCAGTTTTTTCTGAAGCATCCGCAGGAGGGTAACTTGGCCACATGCAATATATGTAGGCAGAAGGTGAAGCGTTGCCAGGGCCCAAATGGTGGCACCACGGCCCTGCGTCAACATATGATGCGTCACCATAAAGCGGCCTGGGAGAACCGAGGCTCCGAAGAGGTGGTCCAGCCTGCTTCCTCACAAAGTGGCACGCCGCTCCCAATTTCTGCCAGCCAAGGCTCCAGCACCTCAGCCGAAGGCAGCTGTGCGTCATACCCATCCTCTGTCGCTCCTGATGCTCCTGCTCCTCCTCCTCCAAGTCATGCATCCTGCCAGCAATCCATCAGCGAAGCCATGTCCAAGAGACAGCAGTATGCGCCCACTCATCCTACGGCGCAGAAGCTGAATGTGCTCCTTTCCAAATTGCTGGTGCTGCAGTCGCTCCCTTTTCAGGTGGTGGACTCTGCACCTTTCAGAGAACTGATGGCTTGTGGCGAGCCGATGTGGAGAGTCCCAAGTCGTAATTTCTTTGCCAAGAAGGCAGTACCAGCGCTGCACACTTTTGTTGAACAGAAGGTGGGCCAGTCCTTGAGCCTGTCGGTGTGTAGCAAAGTGCATGGCAGCGCCGACGTCTGGAGCTGTAACTACAGTCAGGGACAGTACATTTCATTTACGGCCCACTGGGTGAATGTGGTCCCTTTGCAGCAGCAGCAGCAACTTGGACAGGTCACGCAGCTTCGGCCTCCGCGCTCCCTGGCCGTTGTGCCTATGACACCGTGCGACTCGGCCTCCTCATCCTCCGCCATCTCCTCACCCTCCACTGTAGGCTCAAGTCTCAGTGCCCCTCCAGTCTACCATGTGTGCAGGGCACGGAGGTGTCACACTGTGCTTCACATGGTTTGTCTTGGCGAACAGAGTCACACAGGGGAGGAACTGCTTAAATTTATTCATCACGAAATCCAAACATGGCTTACTCCAAGAAAACTTAAAATGGGAATCATGGTTACCGACAATGGGAAGAACTTTTTTGTCTGCGCTGCGACAAGGAAGCCTGACCCATGCCCCCTGCATGGCACACGTCTTCAATCTGCAAGACATCCTAACAACTTCAAGGAAACTTTGCATGCACTTCAGCCACTCATACACCGCCAAACACACCCTTCTTGAGCTACAGCGTCAGAACGGTAGCCCCCAACATAGTCTAATTTGCGATGTTTCCACCCGTTGGAATTCCACCCTTCACATGTTGGACCGATTATATGAACAGAGAAAAGCCATCACGGATTTCCTGATGATCCAAGCGGATAGGGGGACTCCCCTGTGTAACTTCAATGTCAACCAGTGGCAGCTTATACGTGACACCTGCCGTTTGCTCAGGCCCTTTGAGGAAGCCACTTTATTTGTCAGTCGGCAGGATTACGGGATGAACGAAGTGATTCCACTGCTTCATGTACTACAGCACATGTTGGAAACCATGTCTGGTCAGGGCACTGGAGACATGGCGTCTACATCTTACGGCCACATGAACCCCGTTGGAGCTGAACTGGAGGAGGAGGAGGAAGAGGAGGAGGAGTGGCCCAGTGAAGCATAGTTTAGGCTTGGCGAAATGGCTGGTTTATCTAGTCAGTGGATAGGAGCAGGAGCAGCCAGAGGAGCTAGAGGGTTGTGAGGAAGGCAAGACAGAGGACTCAGACACACCGTGGCAGTATGCAGTGGAGATGGAGACAGGTAGTCCCTCCAAGTCACTTGCGCAAATTGCAGGAAGCATGCTCACGTGCTTGCGTAGTGACCCCAGAATTGTTTCCATTTGTCGGCGGGATGACTTCTGGCTCTCCACCTTATTGGACCCTCGCGTCCGGCACAAAATGGGGGCATTTTTTAAACCCGCCGAGAGGGAGGACAAACTGAACTACTACAAAGACATTCTACGTAGTCAGTTGGCCGCCATGGTCCATACTCTCGCAGGTCTGACTCAGGGGGACCTCTGCGCTCACCTTCCACTGCCATGGCTGCTGGGGGGGTTGGCAGGAGCAGCAGCAGCAGCTCCATCAGCAGCAGCCTCAGTCTTCAGTCGCTAATGAGTAGCTTTCTGCACCCGCATAGTGAGGCTAATCATGAGCAGCAGGAAGACCTGGAGCAGGACCTCAACCAGCAGGTCATGTCATACCTTGACATGACCATGCCAACACACCTTGAGGATCCGCTGGATTCTGGGCAGCCAAACTTGGCTTGTTGCCACAACTAGCAGAGTATGCCCTGGAAAAGCTGTCCTGCCCGGCAAGTAGCGTGCCATCTGAGCGGGTGTTTAGTGCGACGGGGGCCATAGTTATGGCGAGGAGAACTCGTCTGTCAACTAAAAATGTGGAGAGACTCACCTTTGTGAAAATGAATCAGGGATGGATCAGCAAGGACTTCCACCCACCAATGGCTGATGCATGCTACTAGATTCAGCATGTAGCCACGTTTTACACTTTCCAAATGGTGCAAAAGATATTTATGTCATTAAGCCAATTTTTGGGCTCCTGCTGATGCCAACTTCAGGGTGTGCCTTTCAGCCAATTTTGGGCCTCCTGCTGCTGCTGCTGCCAACTGCAGTGTGTCTTTCAAGCTATGTTTGGGCTCATGCTGCTGCTGCTTGCAACTCCAGGGTGGGATTCATCCAATTTCTGGCCTCCTGCTGCCAACTTCAGTGTCTCTTTAAAGCAATGTTTGGGCTCCTGCTGTTGCTTGCAACTCTAGGGTGTGATTCATCCAATTTTTGGGCTCCTGCAGCCAACTCCAGTGTCTCTTTCTAGCTATGTTTGGGCTCCTGCTGCTGCTGCTTGCAACTCCAGGGTGTGATTCATCCAATTTTTGGGCTCCTGCAGCCAAGTTTAGTGTCTCTTTCAAGCTATGTTTGGGCTCCTGCTGCTACTGCTTGCAACTCCAGGGTGTGATTCGTCCAATTTTTGGGCTCCTGCAGCCAACTCCAGTGTCTCTTTCAAGCTATGTTTGGGCTCCTGCTGCTGCTGCTGCTGCTGCTGCTGCTTGCAACTCCAGGGTGTGATTCATCCAATGTTTGGGCTCCTGCAGCCAACTCCAGTGTCTCTTTCAAGCTATGCCTGGGCTCCTGCTGCTGCTGCTGCTTGCAACTCCAAGCTGTGATTCATCCAATTTTTGGGCACCTGCAGCCATGTTTAGTGTCTCTTTCAAGCTATGTTTGGGCTCCTGCTGTTGCTGCTTGCAACTCCGGGGTGCGATTCGTCCAATTTTTGGGCCCCTGCAGCCAACTCCAGTGTCTCTTTCAAGCTATGTTTGGGCTCCTGCTGCTGCTGCTTGCAACTCCAGGGTGTGATTCATCCAATTTTTGGGCTCCTTCAGCTAACTCCAGTGTCTCTTTCAAGCTATGTTTGGGCTCCTGCTGCTGCTGCTTGCAACTCCAGGGTGTGATTCATCCAATTTGTGGGCTCCTGAAGCCAACTCCAGTGTCTCTTTAAAGCAATGTTTGGGCTCCTGCTGCTGCTTGCAACTCCAGGGTGTGATGCATCCAATTTTTGGGCTCCTGCAGCCAACTTCAGTGTCTCTTTCAAGCTATATTTGGGCTCCTGCTGCTGCTGCTGCTTGCAGCTCCAGGGTGTGATTCATCCAATTTTTGGGCTCCTGCAGCCAACTCCAGTGTCTCTCACTGATTATCTACATGACAGACGAACAATTCCTGCAAACGGTATACCTCGCTTCAAGGGACCAGGATGGTGACTAGAAAAATGGAGCAATGTATTCCCTGCTGTGAGTTTCCGATAGGTCGTTGTTAATAGTCTCCCTGCTTGTTTACTTATAAGGAGGTCCAAAAATTCCACCTTCATTGAGTCCCATTTATATGTAAGACGGATATTTCGATCGTTGTGGTTGAGACTATCTACGAATCTCTCAAAATCATGTGCGGTTCCTTTCCAGACCACCAAAATGTCGTCTATATATCGCAGCCAGAGAGCGACTCGTGCCCCGAAGTCCGCTCGCCCATACACCTCAAGGCTCTCCCACCGCCCCAGGTGAAGGCAGGCGTACGACGGGGCACAGGCCGCTCCCATAGCCGTCCCGCGGATCTGGTGAAAGAAACCTCGATTGAACTGAAAATAGTTGTTAGTTAAAACAAATTCTAGTAGCTCAACCACAAATTCATTGTAGTGGGCGTCACAGGGTCCCACTTCCTCAAGTGTCTGTCTCACCGCCTCGAGGCCCACCGTGTGGGGAATGGATGTATACAGGCTCTCCACATCAATGCTAGCAAGTAGCCAATCATCGTTCATATGGACCCGTCTTAACTTCCGCAGCAAATCATTGCTGTCTAGTACAAATGACGGTAAGATTTTTACTAAAGGTTTTAGATTTTCATCAACGAATCTGGCCACTCTTTCTAGTGGGCCCCCATTCCCTGACACGATGGGCCTCCCCGGCGGTTCAGACAGACACTTGTGGACCTTGGGAATTGTGTACAACACTGGAATGTTGTACTCACTGACGTTCAAATAATTCAAGACCTTGGGGGCTAATAAGCCCTCCTCCCTGGCCCAATCTAGCTTGTCACGTAACTGTGCCAATACCCTAGGAAAAGGGTTCTCCCCAATCCTCCTATAGGTATTGGTTTCACTGAGTTGCCCTTCTATCTCTTTTATATAATACCCTTCATCTAGGAGGACAACATTGCCCCCTTTGTCGCTTGGGCGTATAATCACTCCAGTCGCTTTCTCCAATTCCTGCATCGCCCTTCTCTCATCTCTAGTCAAATTCTCATATCCTGCTACAGAGGTCCAAATGCCCTCTCTCAGATCTCGTTGCACCAACTGTAGGAAAAGGGACACATACTTGTTTGAGTTCAGTGGTGGAAACTTCTTAGATCTTTCCCTTAACTGATCTAAGTTAGGCAGTAGGTCTGGTATAGCTTCCACATCATCCCACCGATTCTCTTCCTTAACTTCCTCATTAGCAATGACTATTCCCTGCCTATAGGGCTCGTTACCATCTTGTTGATTGTCCCTATTCTCCATAGGTGCCGAATACATGGCTTTAAACATGACTTTACGCAAAAAAAGGGCAGTATCCTTATATAATGTGAATTCATCACCCCCTTTACATGGGGAGAAGGATAAGCCCTTCGATAACACCGATAGATGATGACTATTCAATTCAAAATCAGACAAATAAATTATATTATGTCCACACTCCCCCCCACCCTTAACCATTTCATCTAATTCTAAGGGGGTGGGCCTCTTGGCTTCATCTTGCGAATCCCCCGCAGATTTTTGACTCGATTGGCTACACTTTCTCCTTCTCCTTCTCCTCTTTTTGGTCCTTGGTCTAAAAAAGACACAGAACGGTGGATTCTATTTGGGGCCCGGGGTGGACTATCATCGGACATTTCTGTTTCCCCCCCTGATAGATCACTGGAGATCTCTTTCCATTGTCGTTGCCTGGGCATAAACCTCCCTCTCGGCTTTATCTCCAGAAACACCTTACCTCCTTCAAATTCCGCTAGATCTCTCCGGAACTTCTTTTGTTTTATGTCCTTTACTGCCTTCTGAACCCGCTCCACTTCCATTTTGACCTGTTCATTTAATCTCTGAAAATCCGGGGTATCCGCTAATGTGTCTAATTTACTGCAACTTTCTTTTATACTGTTATCAAGTTCAGTCAGTTGTATCTGTTCCTCATCTATAATCAATTGCATAACCCTCAGTCCATGTTCAATGCATTCATTCTGCCACTTCTGCATGAACCTATCTGAGCGTAAGTGTTCAGCGGGGACAATACGTTCCCTAAGGCCACGGGGGATGATTCTATTTTGTATATAATTTTCTATCGTGCAGATGTCCCAGTATCGTTTCAATTGTTTAATGACCAAAGACTTGTGTTTCCTAAAGAGCATCCGCACCTCTTCTCCTTGCCCCCCCACTTCCCCACCTGATGATACAAATGCAGCTTGCATATCCTGAAGGCATGTTCTATCCAATTTGAAAGCCATAGTGATACCTTCAATGTACAATTTTCAATATATGTCACAACTAACACTAGCTGAAACTACTCGAGTTGCTCATTGCTCCATTTTTCTAGTCACCATCCTGGTCCCTTGAAGCGAGGTATACCGTTTGGACAATTCCTGCGGATTCGCAGGAATTGTTCGTCTGTCACTGATTATCTACGTGAGGCACGGGATCTTAAGGCACGATTTAGGGAGAGGGGGTACCCACATAGGCTGTTACGGACGTGCAGTAAAAAGGCCTTGGAAATTGAACGGGATGCCCTCCTAGAAGGACGATATAAAGCCAGAGATAGGAGACGGGGAGGGGATTCTGGAGGGGATATGGATAGGCAACCTGTGCGACTCATCACTCAATTTGGGGCCCACTGGGATAGGTTTAAGAACATCTTGGAATCCCATTGGCACATGCTACAATTAGATCCGTCTATAGCCCGATGTGTAGGGCCTAGGCCGCTTCTCACGGCTAGAAGAGCAAGCAACTTGCGGGACCATTTGGTCCACAGTGACCTCAGTTTTAAATCATCAGGAGTGGGCAGTCGGCTAGGAAGAAGACTACAGGGGTGCTATAAGTGTGGCCACTGTCAGATCTGTAAATTTATGCATACCTCTTCAACATACACGGGTCTGAGAAGTAAGGAGCCTCGAGTGATAAAGGAGTTCATAAATTGTGCTTCCACCCTGGTGATTTACTTACTGACATGTCCTTGTGGAAAGAAATACGTCGGTAAGACGAAGCGTGAATTAAGGGTGAGAATAGGGGAACATGTCAGGGATATTAGAAAGGCCAATGAGAAGAGTCCAGTAGCGGAGCACTTTCTATGGTGCCAAAAAAGCGACCCTGGGGGCATGAGAGTGTGTGGGATTTTCAGATTACGAACGGAGGGCAGGCGAGGCTTCTGGGATGTAAGATTGAGACAAGAAGAGGCACGGTTGATCTTTGAACTGGGAACCATGTCACCCTGTGGCCTCAATACAGAGACAGGCCTGGGTGCTTATTTGTGACTCTGAGCGATAAGGGAGTGTAGCTTTCGGTATAGAAGAAGGTGAGATGTACCATATATATGGATCAAGAAAAGTATAGGGGAAGGGTGGCTATGGGGGTGTTAGCCTGATATTGTTTATAATAGGCGTGAAATATAGGGACAGGAGGGGGTTTATTCCCTCTTTTATTCCCTCTTCTACTTCCCCCTTCTGTGAAATTTCTTCTTTTCCCCGCCCCCTGCCCTTGGTGACGGATGAGTCCTTGCCTCTGTCTGTCTTTTACCCTCTGCCTCTCTGTCCCTCTCCTTCCTCTTTGCTCCGTTATCCCACATTGTATGTGAGGCAGCAAAAAATATTGTGTCCAACTGTTTATATGTGTCCTTTCCTGGCTATGCAAGGTGCTAGGTATCCCCTTATGTATGGGTGTGAATGTAGGGCCGCCCCTCTTCCTTACTGCTTTGGGTCTGCCTGGATGGTGGAGTGGTAGGATGTGTATGTTCTGTCACTGGCCGGGGGATATGTATCCCCATTTGTGATAAGCAGAAAACAGTTGTGTCACTTTTTTGTTGTTTAAGGTGGGGCAGAAATAAGCCTGAAGAAGAAAGTGCTGCGGATGAAATCTGATGTATATATACACAATTATGTGCCTTGTCAATATATGTCACTATCTGTCACAAGGAACTACCAGACATGTTATAAATAGATTGCGGAAGTATATATATGTTTGTCGGCTACCGCTGCCTAAAAGATTAACCTACATTGCAAGACAAGTGCTCTGACATGAGCGAAATTGTGAATGTTGGAACGTGTAGGGTTAATAATAGAAGCGTGTGCTAACCACGCCTTTGGAAGTTTGTGGTGATAAAAGCCAGGCAGCGATTGGCGGCAGCCACCCTGACGAAGCCCCAGTAGGCGGGGCGAAACGCCGTTGGTGGACGGAAGGCCCGGCCACGCCCCCTCCTCTCCTTCTCCTCACCACACACGCTGGCCTAGCGGTGTCTACACGCTGACGATGGAAGGCGCGTTCCAGCGCGAGATTGTACACCAGGCTGCCGTCTAGGAGAGGTAACACGGTAGAGCTGCGGGGAACAGGGTCGGAGGCCGGACGCATCAGCGCGGCCGGGCCCAGCGCGGCTCCCGTGTGTTATATGTGTCCTGTCGTTGTGGCCGTCTTTACCACATACCTCTAAGCTGCTAGAGTTCAGTATCAAGAATACATCAAGGTGCAATAGTGACTGTGCAATTGATATGTGCCTTTGTTAGCGCGGACACTAACATCCATTGGGTGATCACATACACTGCTCTGATCTATCAACCAATCAGTGATTGGACGTATAACAGCATTTTAGCACGATTAAGATCATCCAACTGGACTTTGCTGCTATTTAGTCACGTGCTTTTTGAGCCTTCTTTGCTAATAGCACCCTGCACATTAGTTTATTCATGTGGATGGCCTGTTCCTGGACCAGTATCCCTCATTCAGGCAGCCCTCAATTTGAGTATTTATTAGTGGCTGGCCAGCCAATTATCTTAGGGATGTGTGGTGGCATGTGTGCTTGTGAGGAGGTGTGGCAATAAGTGTGTGGGGCCCCCGTGTCTATTTTTAAGCTATGCTAGCTTTTTAATTGGAGGAGTGGGTTTGTTTTCCATATTTGTATGTGCTATATTTAAATAAATATGATTGTGGTGTTGCGATAAGCAGCCTGGTGTGCATATGTTTATTCTGTAAGTGCCAGCCCTATAAGAACCACTTGTCTTTTTCGGTGTCTTTTGTTTTTGATTCATACAATGTTTGGGCTCCTGCAGCCAACTTCAGTGTCTCTTTCAAGCTATGTTCGGGCTCCTGCTGCTGCTTGCAACTCCAGGGTGTGATTCATCCAATTTTTGGGCTCCTGCAGCCAACTCCAGTGTCTCTTTCAAGCTATGCTTGGGCTCCTGCTGCTGCTGCTGCTGCTTGCAACTCCAGGGTGTGATTCATCCAATTTTTGGGCTCCTGCAGCCAACTCCAGTGTCCCTTTCAAGCTATGTTTGGGCTCCTGCTGCTGTTGCTTGCAACTCCAGGGTGTGATTCATCCAATTTTTGGCCTCCTGAAGCCAACTCCAGTGTCTCTTTCAAGCAATGTTTGGGCTCCTGCTGCTGCTTGCAACTCCAGGGTGTGATTCATCCAATTTTGGGCTCCTGCAGCCAACTCCAGTGTCTCTTTAAAGCTATGTTTGGGCTCCTGCTGCTGCTGCTTGCAACTCCAGGGTGTGATTCATCCAATTTTTGGGCTCCTGCAGCCAACTCCAGTGTCTCTTTCAAGCTATGTTTGGGCTCCTGCTGCTGCTGCTTGCAACTCCAGGGTGTGATTCATCCAATTTTTGGGCTCCTGCAGCCAACTCCAGTGTCTCTTTAAATCAATGTTTGGGCTCCTGCTGCCGATTGCAACTCCGGGGTGTGATTCAGCCAATTTTTGGGCTCCTGCAGCCAACTTCAGTGTCTATTTCAAGCTATGCTTGGGCTCCTGCTGCTGCTGCTTGCAACTTCAGGGTGTGATTCATCCAATTTTTGGGCTCCTGCAGCCAACTCCAGTGTCTCTTTCAAGCTATGTTTGGGCTCCTTCTGCTGCTTGCAACTCCAGGGTGTGATTCATCCAATTTTTGGGCTCCTGCAGCCAACTCCAGTGCCTCTTTAAAGCTATGTTTGGGCTCCTGCTGCTGCTGCTTGCAACTCCAGGGTGTGATTCATCCAATTTTTGGGCTCCTGCAGCCAACTCCAGTGTCTCTTTCAAGCTATGTTTGGGCTCCTGCTGCTGCTGCTGCTTGCAACTCCAGGATGTGATTCAGCCAATTTTTGGGCTCCTGCAGCCAATTCCAGTGTCTCTTTCAAGCTATGTTTGGGCTCCTGCTGCTGCAGCTTGCAACTCCAAGGTTTGATTCATCCAATTTTTGGGCTCCTGCAGCCAACTACAGTGTCTCTTTAAAGCAATGTTTGGGCTCCTGCTGCTGCTGCTTGCAACTCCAGGGTGTGATTCATCCAATTTTTGGCCCCCTGCTGCCAACTCCAGTTTCTCTTTAAAGCAATGTTTGTGCTCCTGCTGCTGCTGCTGCTTGCAACTCCAGGGTGTGATTCATCTAATTTTTGGGCTCCTGCTGCTACCAGCTCCTGGGTGTGTTATTCAGGCAATATAGGGGCCCCTCATAGTGATGCCACCTCAACTCTCTGCAATTGTGCCGCTCTGCGATTTTACATGTCATAATTATTTACAGTATTATTTCACTAACCCAGCACGCATCCTATGCGTGTTACAGCAAGGCAGAATGGTTTACAACCCTATTGAGGCTCTAGGAAGCTCAGAAATAGCCGTTTTTAATAGCGATTCGTTGCGAATAAATTTGGACCGAAATAAATTTTGTCGGAAAATTTGGCGAATCAGCCGAATCGAATTTTTCAAAAGTTCACTCATCTCTAATCATTTCATCTAGTTTGTAGTCAGACAACATTGTTAAAAATCATTTTAAAGCGGCCACTCCCAGTCCCCCCAGGTATCCCTCTATGGAAAGTGGCCAGCCAGAAAGGAATCCCTGGGAATGCCCATGACTGTCTGCAAGACTTGCAGCCACATGCAAGCAGGTGAATTATATAATTGTGTGCATTTTAGGGTTTCCTGGATTAGGGGACACAGTGGCTCCAAGGGATGTAGGGTATAGGTCTACCTAGAGGGTCGTCTGTTGGACCCCAGACTCTAAACCAGGGAAATGGCCAGGGCAGTAAAACAGATGAATACATTTCCTTTTCTTTCCCTACATGTGTTATTTGATCAATAAGTATCATTGTGAATTATTTTAGCAGAAGGAAGGGATAGTTTCTTCTGGTGGGCCCCAAGAATGATTTAATGGTGGGCCCCAGGAATCATTTCTTTTAGTGGGCACTAGATGCTTTAGTCCAACCATGGCTTTGCCGCTAACCAGTTATGAAAAGATGCCTTCAAACCAATGATTATAATGTCAGTATGCTAATGTAACATTGTTCCAATCAACTGAGCCATGGCTGCCCCCTTGGATCTAGGTAACACACCCCTATGATGTCACACAGACAATGTTCTATTTCCTTACTTCAAATGAAAAAATGAATCAAATCAAAAACGGTGAAAAAATATATAAATCAGTTATAAAGCAGTCTAAAACCCTCTAAAAGACTCCAGCTGCTTGGATACCCCCCAGGCATCTAAATGTAGGATGCCCCACTGTTAGAAAACCTTGCCGATCACCCAAAAAACTCAACTTTCCTCTGGCTCCCACAGAGTTTTTGTGGCTTGTGGGCACAACCCTCAACTTCTAGCCATTTTTCTACTTCCAGGAAGAGGCGATTGGCTAATTTGGTCTTGTGTCACTGCTGGGTTTTTACTCTAAAAGTCAGAACAGCACTGTTCTTAGCCTAGCCAAAAATAATTCAGACATTTTCTTTGGTTGCTCTTTAGTTGATCTTACCAACAAGAGCACTTTTGTTCTGACCTCGCCTCCCTTGGACTTTTCCTGACTAGCTAATAAAAATACAGATGTGACTAATTATACAAAATCTTATGTCATGTTTTGGAAAAAATACCTAGTGCAATTTTCCCTATTCCATAAAATAAAAACTCAGGCCCTGATCTCTCTCTAACAATCAGTAAAATATTATCTGATGTAAAGATGTTTCTCTGTCTCCTGGGACAAGCTGCAATGGTCCATCCAGTAAGTTATAATAATTGGACTGATGCTGATTGGCTGCTAGTGATAGAACACACTGTAAGCTTCCAAGCATTCTGAGATACCACTATCTGCAGGGTTTACATTGCCTACCTGCTTAAAGTTTAATGTGTGATTCTGAAGCATTGACCCGAATAGTAACACACCTTCTTGTGCTTGGTCAATGGTGGCTCAAATGGAGGTTGTTGTTGAACAACTTGTCAGCTGTCAGTTTTTCATTCCAATTCAGCATTTAAGAGATTATAAACCCAATGGCAAGAATATGCCAGAATATTGTAGATACTTACCTATATTCTGAGACTTTGAGACGTTTTAAAATGGCTTATACTACATTGTTTCAAAGCGGGATAAGGAGGGAGGAAGTTAGAGTGTGTCCGGACAGGAACTTTAAGCATGGCATTGAAAAAATACAAAGATAAAAAAAAAAAACATGTATATGAAAATGATGGTACAGACTTAAGAAAACTGTACAAAAGCTAGTGAGTACAAACCTCAAGAAAGGCTCATGGTTTCTTTATGCCGCCTTATTATTCAGAGCACCATGGACACAGTACTTCAGGAACAAAGAAGAACAAGAGCTGGTTTCTGTTTCATGTTTCTTTGTAACTATTCCCATCAGTTCTGTCTGGTTTATCATAGCTGTGTAAGTCCTTGAGTAAGAGTTTTATCGAGATAATAAAAGAAATTGTAGTTGGTGGAATTTGTTTTCACTATTATTATATTATTCAATAGGTGAATTGCCTGGCCTTGTACCAACTTGCGCTAACATTCACATAGAAGCTCCATCACAACAGTGATGTTAAAAGAAGTCGAAGCAATGTTGTCTTGCCTTACCTGACTTGGCGGGTGATCTGTATCTCTACTTTGCATATGACGACCTGTTTCCATGTAATTTGTACTGAAATGCTCAGTAATGACAGTAATGCTGCAACCTAAAGTTTCTATTTGATTCTTGATTCTGGAATTGCAGTGGTTGACCGTTTTTTGTTTTCTTGACAAATTCTGCTTAGCATTTTATTTCACATGAGTTGCTCCCATATTTAAATATCCTTAAGAGGTTTGTTTGGCAATTGTTGCTGTCAGTCACTGGCTTACATGAGCTGTTTTGCATACAGCTGTAGTCCAGTATGGTTTTCAGTGACAGAAAGAAAGGTAACTATTGCGGAAAGTGCTTATTTGTGACTCTTCAAACACGGTTTGTCTATGTTAGATTTCCCTAATGTAAATGTAATGGCAGATATGCCTTAGATTAGTCATGAGTGAATAATCCATCAATTATCTTCCAGTGCAACCTCTTTGCTGGTATGAATTAATCACTCGTCTGCTATTTTAATTGCTCTTATGCTTTGAAACATATTTTTAATTCCTACCACAGTTCAGTAGTAAGTATGTCCTTTGACCTCCCCACAATCTAACACGCCTCTTTGACTGTTTGATGACAAGTGTTAATTTGCAAAGCCAGGTAATACATTTTAAATGGAGAAGAAGACCAGCTACATACTTTGTTTTCTAAAGGAGTTGTTCTTTGACCTGCATTTAATATGATCTGAATTGTGTTTGGGATCGTTTTTTGAATGTAAGTAGTTTTCTTTACTGGAAACCGATTATAAATGCACTACCTGAGCAGCAAGTGCCAAAGACTCCCCACTTACCCTCAACCAGCTTGCAGATCTCTCCCCCACAGCATCAATATGAGAAGCCGAACCATCGGGTAGGTGTTTCCTGTGTATGGAAATGCCCATAAGATCTCAATGGGAGCCAGCATGCACAAGACCCACTGTCTTGGCTGCGGCTGTGGCTGTGGGTGAGCGATCAGCAGCGTGGTAGCTGGTGGCAGGCAAGAGGGGAAGTCTTGCGCCCTTTGAAAGAGATCATATTTGAAGGCAGAGCAAATATAGGATTTTAACCAGAACAACAGTCAAATCTAACTGTTGGTCTGTTTTTTGCAGCAGTTTGCAGCACAGGGTTATCCCACATTGGGATCCCCCACCACCCATACTACCCCCACCTTGCAAGCCCATACTAGGTAGCCCAAACGAACTGGTTTACTGCTCTTTCACCAAGACCTGGCCACCAGTCGCTAATTGCACATCACTGTTACCCTCTGACTGCCAGATGTAATTGGCTGCCAGTGGTAATGGGGCATGGTTTTGTCTACTGGAATGGGGGAATCAATGAGCATTAAGGTGATTGAGCCTGGGCCTGCATCAGGGGGCATCACCAATCTAGATTTTTGCAAAAATGACAAATTTTTCTCGTCTGTGCCTCAAAAGATGTATCCATGGGAGAAAACAAGTAGCATTGCTGTTTTTTGCCTATAGAGGCACAATATGCAGTGAACATTATTCCATTTCCGGGACCTCATCGGACATATAAACAAAATTAATGTTATGTGGGGCTGCTGGATCTGCACATGGTTTTCTGGCAAATTATACACTCCTTCTGTCTCCTGGAGCGGTTTTCTTGGGAAGCCTACGGATTTTGGAGTTTGAGTACTGTCATGTTTCACATGCATGGTTTGCTTTTTATGCTGTTTGTCCCTTTGCTCTTCCCTTCTCCTTGTCTTCTGTATTGCACCTCCCCTCTCTCCTCACTTGCTTCTTATCTTCATCTCATCCACATGCTAGCTGCTTGTGCACAGCATAATTTTTTGACCTACCCATCTGTTCGTCGGTGTATGATCTGCGGTTTGAATAAACTTCATCACAATCTACAAGTGTCTTTTGGATCGAGTCACTGTCAGCCAATTCACCTAGGACTGAAGGTTACAGCCATCTCGTCACAACTGTAAGTTACAGAGATCACACTTTCAGTGCTTAGACTGGAGAGGCAGCACAAGTACCATAATGTGTTTTCATTTATTTAAGAGCAAAAGGGCCAACAACTCCAATGTTCAAATTCCTAAACTATTTTATGCAAAAAATCCATAATGCACATTGTGCAGGTAAATCTGAAATCCAACATGTCCCCTTCCTCATGGCAGATGGGGGCAGAAGTTGGCTGTTGCAAAGTATTCTGCCGTGAGAAAGGGGTCATGCCAGATTATGTATATACGTTTATGAAGTGCATTATGGATTTGCATAATATAATTTTGAATCATTGGAGTGTTGCCATTTTACTCTTCTTAGATTGAGGTGCACCAACTGGCAACCATTTCCCCTCTTCAGGGGTGAACAATGGTAAACCTAGTGCTACTGTTGTGAGATACAGCACCTACCTCTACCTGGTACAGAGGAAGCACCTTTGTTGTGCCTCTTTACTTTCAGAGCTCCACTTGATGGGTAACAGGATACAACTAGAGATGAGCGAACTTTTGAAAAATTTGATTCGACTGATTCGCCAAATTTTCCGACAAAAATCGTTTCGACCCAAATTTATTTGCGACGAATCGCTATTAAGAACGGCTATTTCTGATCCTCCTAGAGCCTCAATAGGGTTGTAAACCATTCTGCCTTGCTGTAACACGCATAGGATGCGTGCTGGGTTAGTGAAATAATACTGTAAATAATTATCACATGCAGATCAGAGGCATCGCTAATAGAATCGCAGAGCGGCACAATTGCAGAGAGTTGTGCCATCATTATGAGGGGCCCCTATAGTGTCTGAAAAACACACCCTGGAGCTGGCAGCAGCAGGAGCCCAAAAATTAGCTGAATCCCACCCTGGAGTTGCAAGCAGCAGCAGCAGCAGCTGCAGGAGCCCAAACATTGCTTTAAAGAGACACTGGAGTTGGCTGCAGGAGCCCAAAAATTGGATGAATCACACCCTGGAGTTGCAAGCAGCAGCAACAGGAGCACAAACATTGCTTTAAAGAGACACTGGATTTGGCTGCAGGAGCCCAAAAATTGGATGAATCACACCCTGGAGTTGCAAGCAGCAGCAGGAGCCCAAACATTGCTTTAAAGAGACACTGGGGTTGGCTGCAGGAGCCCAAAAATTGGATGAATCACACCCTGGAGTCGCAAGCAGCAGCAGCAGCAGGAGCCCATACATTGCTTAAAAGATACACTGGAGTTGGCTGCAGGAGCACAAAAATTGGATGAATCACACCCTGGAGTTGCAAGCAGCAGCAGCAGGAGCCCAAACATAGCTTGAAAGAGACACTGGAGTTGGCTGCAGGAGCCCAAAAATTGGATGAATCACACCCTGGAGTTGCAAGCAGCAGCAGCAGGAGCCCACACATTGCTTGAAAGAGACACTGGAGTTGGCAGCAGGAGCCCAACAATTAGCTGAAAATGCACCCTGGAGTTGCAAGCAGCAGCAGCAGCCCAAACATAGCTTTAAAGAGACACTGGAGTTGGCAGCAGGAGCCCAAAAATTGGCTGAATGACACCCTGGAGTTGCAAGCAGCAGCAGCAGCCCAAACATAGCTTAAAAAACACACTGGAGTTGGCAGCAGGAGCCCAAAAATAAGATGAATTACACCCTGGAGTTGCAAGCAGCAGCAGCAGCAGCTGCAGGAGCCCAAACATTGCTTTAAAGAGACACTGGAGTTGGCTGCAGGAGCCCAAAAATTGGATGAATCACACCCTGGAGTTGCAAGCAGCAGCAGCAGGAGCAGCAGCAGCAGCAGGAGCACAAACATTTCTTTAAAGAGACACTGGAGTTGGCTACAGGAGCACAAAAATTGGATGAATCACACCCTGGAGTTACAAGCAGCAGCAGCAGGAGCCCAAACATTGCTTTAAAGAGACACTGGAGTTGGCTGCAGGAGCCCAAAAATTGGATGAATCACACCCTGGAGTTGCAAGCAGCAGCAGGAGCCCAAACATTGCTTTAAAGAGACACTGAAGTTGGCTGCAGGAGCACAAAAATTGGATGAATCACACCCTGGAGTTGCAAGCAGCAGCTGCAGGAGCCCAAACATTGCTTGAAAGACACACTGGAGTTGGCAGCAGGTGCCCAAAAATTGGCCTAAAAACACACTGGAGTTGCAAGCAGCAGCAGCAGGAGCCCAAAATTGCCAGAAAGACACACCCTGGAGTTGGCAGCAGCATGAAGAGAACATATACAGATTTTTGCCACAAATATCTTATCCGAAGAATATTAATAAAAAGTAAGAGTAACGTAAAGCATTTTCTCAATAATTACTTGTGGTCTGATGCGGAGGAATGTCTGTAACTGGAGAGCAGCGCCTTAAATCTGTTTTGCATGATCCATATTTCTTTAGTGTTGGTCTGGCCCCATCATCAATCTACTCTAATGCATCAGGCATTGGTGGGTGGAAATCTTGGCTGTTCCATGCCCGATTCATTTCCACACAGGCCAGTCTCTCAAATAAAAACATGGAGAGTGACAGATTAGTAACATATTAGTAACATAGTAACATATTAGTAACATAGTAACATATAAGGCCTCATTTCATCAAGCAGAGGTCTCTGCAGAATAGGGGTGAGTGGCAGCAGGAGTCTCAGTGAGATGCCTGATCTCCCGGGATCAGCTAGCGGTCATGTCTTGAACAGCAACCCATCTGCCGTCATCCATTGGTTAACACGATCATCCACTGCATCACAAGTGACATCTGACACCCCCAGTCAACTGTCTGTTGTATGTTATGCTTTGGGTTCAACTCCACTATTCAGTGAGGATGATCTGATAATCAGAAAAATCAGCAGCTACTGCCCAGCCAAGAAGTGGAGGAGACACTTGCCACTTCTTCCACTAGGCGGGCAAGTAGTGATAAGGAGAGTGTCGTGGGAGGAGGTGTTGCAAGCGTTTTGGCTCATTAAGCAGACACTGTTGAGGAACCTGAGGAGGACATCAGTGAGTTTTGAGTGCACTTTTAAAGGCTTGGAGTGATGGAGAGTGACAGATTTAGTGGCCAGCATGGTGGCAGAAGGGGAAAGTATGGAGGCAAATGTGCTAGGGGTAGACCACACAAGGATCAACAAGCGTATTTAGTATAAGAGATAGGCTGCTAAGTGCAGGGTTGGGATACCCAGGTGGACTGGTGTTTTTTTTGTTAAAGGCAGACAAAAAACCAATTCAAAATACAATACTTTGATTAAGCTGAGGAAGGATGAACAAGCGAATTTAGTATAACAGATAGGCTGCCTAATGCAGGTTTGGGATACCCAGGTGGGCTGGTGTTTTTTTTGTTAAAGGCAGACCAAAAACCAATTCAAAAGGCAATACTTTGATTAAGCTGAGGAAGGATGAACAAGCGTATTTAGTATAACAGATGGGCTGCTAAGTGCAGGTTTGGGATGCCCTGCGGCCTAGTGTTTTGGCAGCAGGACAAAAAACAATTCTAAATGCAATACTTTGATTAAGCTGAGGAGGATGAACAAGCATATTTAGTACAACAGATAGGCTGCTAAGTGCAGGTTTGGGATAACCAGGTGGGCTGGTGTTTTTTTTGTTAAAGGCAGACCAAAAAATATTAAAACTAATCCAGTTATATTATGATAAATGCTTGTGTGTAACAGATAGGGTTAAATAAGCCACTGCATAGATGGCATGCACAGTGGCAAGGCAGATTTACAGCACAAAGAACTGAAATTGAATTGAAAATTGATCTGGCTAATGAAAAAAAAAAAATGTCACTGTCACTTCTAAGCTGTCCCTGGCTGGATGGTTCCGGTTTTTCCCTATCTTTCCCTGGCTCTGTCTACCTCTCTGTCTGCCTCTCTGACTCTCCCTACCTATCTCTAACTCTCTGTCCCTGTCTCTAACGAGCTGTGCTCTGGCCGCAATGCAAGGCTGAAATACGCACAAGGAAGATGGCCGCCGCTTTAGATAGCTTCCTGGCTGCTGATAGGCTGCATGTGACTTACCCATGATACCTTGCCCCAGGGGACATGTCTGGACATGTGCTTCCACCATCTTAGAATGCCTGTAATTGAAATAAATGGAGTTCGATCGATCGAATCAGATCGATCGGATTCATTCAGAATCAAATTTTTCATGAAAATCGGAACGAATCCAGGTTTGTCCGGATCGATTCGTTCATCCCTAGATACAACTGCACACCTATGCATCACCTGCACCTCCTCCAACAATCTATTATTGTAGTACACAGCATTTTCCTGTCCCCTTGTCATACAAATGTTATGCCTGGTTTTAGTCTAATTAATATTTTACTCTAGAGGCAGAGGCACCTGTAATGAGGCCATTTGATGCGGTCCCCTCAAATGGCATTGCAGAGCAGGTGGCAGTTGACCTGCTTTTTTATTTATTTTCTATTTAAAATCTATAAATTTTTTACTGCTGTCATGTTTTTCAAGTCAGCTATTGGTGTCTCAGCAGCCCCAGCCTTCCTTCACCCCTCACCTTTTCTTTGTTGAGAAGTGGAGGGTCAGAGAGAGCTGAGAGGCTAGATTGACCCCTGTGTAGAGGCACCCAAATCAGGATGCCCAGGGAGTGATTGTTAAAGGGAATCTAAAGTCATTTTTGACCAGATGTCCGTTTACAATTATAAAGCACAGAGAAAGCTGCTGCGGGGGAGAAAAATTGATAGAGTATTATATTTTAGTCTGGACAGTCACTTTCAAGAGGATTTATATAAAATGGGTGTTTGTCCCCAATGTACTCAGTGCAGGGAAACCTGATTATGAGTCCCTACTCCCACACATACCCTCCTGCAAACCCTATTTGCTTTCAGCAGCTTCTCGTGCTCTCTGAAATGTGGGGCCACACAATGGGGCGGTCACATGGACAGTTGTCCTTTTCCATATCTGAAGGGACTCCAAACTACGTGACTGCTGGGACACTCGGGGCTCAGTTTTTCCATGGTAAGGGCAAATAGAGTTTGTGGGGGAAGAGGTATGCACAGTATATCAGCAATCTAGATCCCCCCTCCTCGCCAAGTATATTTGTGAACAACACAAAATGGGTGTTGGATCTCTTTACAATCAGTAAAATCCATAGTAGTAGTGTGAGTGCTGGGTGCAGCAGAATCATAATCCAGATAGACATTTGTGGTGTAACAAGGACTGGCTTTACTGGAACATGAATGCAGCAAGAGACTGTCACCTTACATGGTGGCTAACAAAGATAGGAAAAAAAGAAGTACCATAGAGCAACTGATCACAGGAAATACAACACAGCAGTAAAATGTATAGAAAACTACAGTTGAGCATTGGTCACAGTGCCATCTAGTGTCATAACTTGTCATAGCTGTAAACTGAAGCTAATCACATTTAAAGAGAAGCTGCTGCAAATTATTATATCTCCAACATAATTTACTACTCAGTATAGCTTCCATTATGCCACTGCCACTGACAACATCTAGAGAAGCCAGAATATATAGTTAAACAAAGAAAAAACCTAGCAGAGAACAATGATTGACACAACAATCGTAATGCAACCAAATCAATCTATATGTCAAGCGCGACCCGTTACGAATTGTGCGCGCTGAAATGATATCTGCGATTCTGGAGAGCGAAGACCCTACAGCGGCAAGAAAGTAATTCAAGGAAGAGCAGCCAAATAAATTGGAACACATTGCAAACGATTCCCTTTTATGCGGCTTATTTTAGCTGTCTGCTGATTCACGCCGCGCAGCGCTCTAATTTCGTTGACTTGACAACACCCTGCCTGAGACCTGTTTGATCAGGACAGGTGTGTCAGCAGAGGGTACGCGCCATATGAGACGCTCATGCTGTCAAAAACACATTCTTCAGGGTGAAAAGTGTCAGCAAGTGACAGAAAATGGTGTAACTATAACGAAAGGCGAAAGGGAAAAAATACAGGTGTACGTTTTCTCAATCTGAAAGCGATTTAATGAAGCAAGCGACATGCCAGAAGAGCCTAATGTTTCAACTACGTCTTACTTTTAGGACATTAGGAAAACATTACTGACTCAGCGTTATTTCTAACCATGTGATTAAATGATGATGGGGAGGGGGGACTTTTAATAGCTGGCAATAAATGGGGATGGGAAAGCTGATTTGCAAAGTGTGCATCTACAGTAATCGCTGTATACAAATGTGACTCTAATGTATGATTACTTTATTAATCCCGGGGGGGCCTGCTTCGGAGACAGCCTTATATTATGTGTACAGTGGTGTGATATACATATTGTGCGGCCGTCCTCCAGCATCCTTCCACTGATCAGATCATTAAATCAAGTGTTCTGCTACGTTGCAGTAATTACATTAATTTAATGAATCTGTAAGATGAGATGTCCGTGGATGCTCTTGATATCTTGCATTCACTTGGAAACAGAAGGGCTTGTTGTGCAAATGAGGCCTACTACTTGTACCTGTGTACTGTGCTTATGATATGAAAAGAGCACTAAGGACTAATTCCCTCGAGCTCATGCTTCAGCCAAATGAAGGGAAACCTTCCAGTTTTTTTTCACCTGCTGGGATTTTTCTCTTTAGCGTGCCAGCATAACTCAGCCATACATATGATTGGCTCAAAGGAAATAGAAAGTGTAATCTTGCTTTGGTGGTTCCTATAGAGCTATAGTAGGACTAAGCACAAGGGGCTTTGAGATTTGTGATGACTAGTGATGGCCTTTGGATTCGGCTAAATTCGCCCTATCTCTGATAGGAGCAAAATCTATGTCAATTTATCATTCCCCAAAAATCCCCCCTCCATGTCCCTCCCCTACTGTGATGTCATTAGTTACATAGGGGGTTGCACAGAGGCTTCTCCTCTGTGGCACAAAAGTCTCCCCCTCCCAGATGACCTAAAATTAGCTTGGCAGGAAAGACTATCACAAAACTACCTTGTGCATAACTGTTCCCTCCAACGTGCATAACTATTCCCGACTAAAGTGAGTACTTTGTTGAGTCACCTTTTGCAGCAATCAAAGCTACAATTCACTTTGGATAAGCCTCAGGGAATTTTTGCTTATTCCTCAAGGGAAAACTGCACCAAGTTGCAACTTCATTTCAAGTTGGGTGATTTCCACTGATGAACAGTAAACTTCAAATCTGACCACAGATTCTCAGTTGGATTAAGGGCTGGGCTTTGACTAAGCCATTCCAATACATTTACTCAGTTCCCCTTAAAGTGGACCAAAACCCAGTGCGAACAGCCTGGGAATCTATAAGATTCCCAGGGTGATTGATTCCCTCCCCAAGGGCATCCAAAATTGGGATGCCCTGCTGTGTGAAGCCCCCCAGGTTGCCCCATTTACTTACCTTGCTTTCCGGGATAACGGCACATGCGCAAGCCTCGGTCGCATCCCCGCTATCCCTCTAACAGGGCACATGCCCTCGCCAAACATTTGTGAATGGCCGGTGCAAGCATGCTCCCTGTTAGAGGGAAGTGGGAAATGCAGCCTCCAGCATGCGCAGAGCCGCTGGCCTTAGATGACCTGATGAGCGGCTGCGCATGCTCCGTAGGACCGGGAAGAGGTGCATTTTGCTTGGTGATCTGGGGGTTTTAGAGAGCGGCGATCGGGGTGCCCCAGGGAAAAGGACCAAAACCCAGGATAGTCAAAGTCCTGGGTTTTGGTCCACTTTAAAGGACAACTATTTGCCAGGTGTTGGGCTGAATATATTTTCATTGCAGACTCTTCTCTGCCTCTCAGCTGATAAATCTGTTACATTTTCCTACGGCAGCTGGCCGTTAGTTTGTGATACATTGTAACAATTTATAGACACCAATGTACAGAATCTCAATGTAACAAGTTTACTCTGCAGCAGGAGAAAGCTGCGAGGCAGATAAGTGTCTCTTTTACACCACTCAAGTGTTGCACTTAATAGCTCTCCAGTGAGACTGCATGTGCATTATGCCCTAAAAATCCACATTCCCCCCCCCAAAAAAAAATTTCTTGAACCTTTGCAGCCCTGCAATAGGCCTAGTCTGGATAGTTTAAATAGGCCTTATACTAGATTGTTAAAGAAGAACCCCAGCCATATTTCCAGTTAGTCTGGTCTAAATCACCCTAAGGGCTGTTCTGGCTTTGGGATATCTCTTAAATGCTTGTCCCCAAAAGGAATAGTGTGGCCCAGGTAAAAACTGGGGTTACCTATACTCTGAAAGAAAAGCCTGCATAACACAGCTTAGCTGCATATTACATTAAAGCAGTGCCAGAGTTAACCACTAGAGGCTTCTGTGGGAGAGTGACATCATCAACAGAGGTTATATAAGAGCTGACACATTCTAGAACAGTCAGTCAGAGCAGAGCTGTTGTCGAGAGATGATATACTGAGATGAGATAACATGGATTGCTGAAAGAGAGAGCCATGGAGACAGCCATGCAGAGGAGTCTGTAGTGAGCAGTACAGAATGGAGCTTGCTAACCCTTTTGAGAAGGAGAGCTACCACTACACAGGAGAAGGAGTTACAGTGTGCAGAGCAAGACAGAGAGCCACCACAGAGAGATATCCGTGTGGGCCTAGGAGGAGCAGAGTGGAGTGCTCTAGTCCCAAGCCCCTAGAGTGACCCTGGATTCCTGTGAGCCTGTTATTTATGCTGAAGTACTGTCAGTCCCCTCGCCTTTCCTACCCTTTAAGGCATCGTGAGCGCGCCATACCACGGACTGCATGCAGCGGCAGACATGCTCGGCTTCATGGTTTTAACAGAGCAGGCTCTTCTTCTGTCGCATGCTCCACAGTGACATCTGCTGTTCAGCCCATTGGAAGTGCACAAGGCCTAGAGTGTAAGCTCTTGGACTTGATTTCACTTCCTGGTGTCCTGAGTTTGAATGGACAGGAAGTGACTTCACCAGACTCTGGCACATCCCTCCCTGTGCTGATTGATAGCCCTATTTAAGAGGACAGCTGGCCTACAGCCAATGCTGTGTTATCAGCTTACTTCCTGGACCTTGTTTCCCTGATTCCTGAATTCCTGGATTTATACACTGACGGATAACCTGATTTTTGACGCGGATTGCTTATGGACTTTGCCTGTTTTCTGCCTGCCTCTGACCCTGGATTCACCCTTGGACTCTGCTCAGACTTTTTATTTGCTCTTGGAGTTTTTTCTGCTTCACTTCGCCCCATACCTGGAGCTCAGCTCAGCTCTCCCCATGATTGTAGCCAGGAGGCTTGACAAGTACTTTGATTATTGCTGTTGCTAAAGTGGAAGTGTGGTTGCTTCAATAAAGTTTGGAAAGACATTTGCAGTGTGTGATGACTCCACCTGGCCATATCCCAATCATCCCTCAAGATTCCAAGAACTCATGACAGCTCGCCCCGCATGTCAGCCGGCCCTGGTGTGGCGTGTGGGTTACAAAATGTAGTGGCCCGTGTATGGGAATTTTGAGCGGAATTTTGAACGGATACCCCAGTGACTCTTAAAGTGCCAGGGCGCGGGGACGGAAACTGCTGCACCGCGTGGGAGTGTGATTGGAACTGGAAAGGGGGTGACTACCCTGAAGTGGAGGTGCCCTAGGCAAACTGAGAGGGAGTCTCTGGGGGGCTTGAAGAGGGGACAGGGCCCAAAGACCCAGCAAGGAACCGGGAGCGGCGCGCGAGGGGTTAACTGTGTACGGAACTGTCAGCGCCATTTGTCAGGTAACTGCGCAGCTAACGGTCAGCTGCACGCGCTGGGCCGAGATCTCGCGAGAGTCAGAGTGAGACGCCCAGGCAGCAGGAACAGCCTAGAAAGAGCGCAAAGTTGCTGTAACAGATTGCCAGCCCACCTTCCTCTGTGTGATTTGCCGTCTATCAGCCCTCACCCAGCAGCGTCATCATTGCCTTGTTTGAAAGTAAAAACACACCTGTTCAAAGAGACTTTGCAAGTTCCCAAGCACAGCGCAGTTCCCCAGCGTAGCAACTCTTAACTTGACACTCAGCAAAGTGCAGCACAAGCACAGCGCAGCACGGGTAATAAAGCCAGCGTCACTGCCTGCTCACCAAATGCTGCCTCATACAGAGACTTCCAATAAAGTATTAAGACATTTGTAAACATTTCAGCTAGCAGCGTCCAGCTGAAGCAAGCGCCCAAGCGTCTTAAAGAGACAGAAAGTGAGGAAGAAGAGGTTACCATGGCCTTTTTGCAGAAATTAGCCCAGTTTATTGCAACCTTGGTTCTAGTCATTCTTCTGGCAAGTCAAAGCCTGAAACGCCAGTAAAGAGAACCAGTCCTATGCGAGAGATCACCATTAGAAAAGAATTCAGAATCAATGGCCAGATTGGAGAGCGTGAGCAAAGGGATAGACTGTCTTATAACAACCTGATCAACCAGATAGATTTGGGGGTTCAGAAGGGGTACAAAGAGGAAGAAATCATTGAAGCTGTGGTGAAAGCCATCAGTCCAGGGCTGCACCTCAGAAACATGCTGGAGATGAAGAACAATCTTACCCAACCCCAGCTGAAAACTATCTTAAAGGGACACTACAAAGAAGAAAGCACTCCTAAGGGTGAAACCACCACTTAAAGAGACAGTAACATCAGACCAGTGGGAAACGTTAGTGAGTGATCTGCGAGCAGAGGTGGCTGAAGTGAAGAGAGCACTCAGAGCAGAACCACAACCAAGCTTCAGGAGAACACCCTGGAGTTTTCAACGTAGATCCCCTCCTGGAAATAGAGCACCCATTGCATGTGAAGACTGTTTGTACTCCAATCAAGGTAGAAGTGGCTGCCACTGCCTAAAATGTGGTGAAGAAGGACACTTTGCCAAAGATTGCAGAACACCTCGCTTCAAACAGCTAAAAAGACAGAGATTTGCGAGTGAAGGACAACCAGTTGTCTCAACCCCAAAGCAGTCCCAAACTAACCAGAATGAAGAACGGTTGCACCAATATTATCCACAAGTGTGTGACCATCTACACCCTGTCAGAAGGAAGTACCTTTGAAGACCATCCTAAGTTGATTGATCTTGTTGGAGGAAAGTGCATGATCCATTGTAAACTAGATGGACTGTCTTGTAAAGCCTTGTGGGACACAGGAGCTCAAGTCAGTATTCTGAATGAAGACTGGAGGCGATGCCACTTACCTCACACCAGGCTCTGGTCCATCAATGATCTGGTAGGGCCTGGCCCACTTAGTGGTAGAGCTGCAAACCAAACAGTGATACCCTTCCTGGGATGGGTTGAAGTGACATTTCAACTGCACGCTAAGAACAGTAGACCTTGTGAACTGTTAGTACCATTCCTGATCACCGGTGACCGACGGGTGGCAGAGGAGCCAATCATTGGTTACAAAGTAATTACAGAAGTGATCCACAGAACAAGGACTTTTACTCCATTAGTAGTCCACATCCTTTTCATTGCCAAACAGAGCAGCGGAGAGTTGTGCAAGCATTGAAGAAAACCAAGACCACAGTAGCAGTCAGAGAAGTCAAGGTAGGCCTGTGTCCAACTACCATTCCTGCCCATACAGCAGTAGGAGTGAAGTGTGGTGTCAGAGTCGGACCTAGATCAAGACCACAACAAGAAACCAAAGTTCAAGATGTGTAATTCAACCAAATCCAGTTACCAGTGGAAGAACCAAAAGAAGACCCTGAACCAGCTGATCCAACCATGGACTCAGAACTTGTTGATTCAGTAACAGCTGAACCAGAACCAGAATTTGAACTTGAACCAACCCAAGAAGTTGAGCCTGAGGTTACAGAAAATGAGGAACTTGAGACATCAGAAGTACTGCCAAGTAGAAACACGTCTACTAGGGAACGAAGAAGACCTATGACCATAACCTATGATACATTAGGTACACCAAGTGCTGTACCCAGAACTGTGAATCTGAAACTAGTTTAATTACCTGTTCACCAGGAAAACCAACCTGTCTGGTACATACCACCCACCTGTTTTTCAAGACTTTTGGATCTTTAAACCCTTTTTCTCATATTTTTTGATGGACTAAGGACATTCAAATGTTCTATCACTTAGAATAGTCTTAGTTAGTTTCAAGACTCAAGAAACTGTTTAAGGACTCATGCATTACTAACCATTTGCATTTTCTTACAAGAAAATCTTCGAGAATGTAGTTAACATCCTATTCTATAAAATGTTATTATTCTTACTATTATTAATTATTTAACAATGTTTACAATTGTTCATGTGTTAGGAAACCACTTCCCTTTCACCTAAAAAGAGACAGGTGCAAAAACACTCAAGTAAATCTGGGAAAATAAACTAAACCAGTTTAACTGGGACCTCTGAGGGTATACCGGTAACCACTCAGACGGTCATAGTTCAAATGTGATAACAGCCCATACCAGAAATAGCTTTGGTCAACCAACCAACATGTCTACACCAGTTAACCCACTGATGTCGGGGACGGCATTATTTTCAGGGGGGGAGAGTGTGGCTCAGGTAAAAACTGGGGTTACCCTGCATAACACAGCTTAGCTGCATAATACATTACAGCAGTGCCGGAGTTAACCACTAGAGGCTGCTGTGGGAGAGTGACTTCATCAACAGAGGTTATATAAGAGCTGACACATTCTAGAACAGTCAGTCAGAGCAGAGCTGTTGTCAAGAGATGATATACTGAGATGAGATAACATGGATTGCTGAGAGAGAGAGCCATGGAGACAGCCATGCAGATGAGTCTGTAGTGAGCAGTACATAATGGAGCTTGCTAACCCTTTTGAGAAGGAGCTACTACACACAGGAGAAGGAGTTACAGTGTGCTGAGCAAGACAGAGAGATACCACAGAGAGACATCCGTGTGGGCCTAGGAGGAGCCCAGTGGAGTGCACTGAGGACCAGACATACAAATGTACCAGTAGCATAGCCCCAAACCTCTAGAGTGACCCCGGGATCCTGTGAGCCTGTTTGCTATTTATGCTGAAGTACTTTGCTTATTGCTGTTGCTGAAGCGGAAGTGTGGTTGCTTCAATAAAGTTTGGAAAGACATTTGCAGTGGGTGGTGACTCCACCTGGCCATATCCCAATCATCCCTCAAGATTCCAAGAACTCGTGACAGCTCGCCCCACATTTCAGCCGGCCCTGGTGTGGCGTGTGGGTTACAATAATATCTTACTTGATGAAAATGACATTTGGGCAGCAGATAGGAGGGGGACTGAAAAAAAAAAAAAGAATTTCTGGATAACAACAACAAATAACAACAAATGGCCCTCGTGTACTTCATTGTTTTATATTTTTTACTGGTTATTTGGTAAAGGTGTATGTGATTTCATTGCATTTCCTTGTATGTGCATATATATATATATATATATATATATATATTGATACACTGTAGTCTTATTTAAATTCATATAGCAGCATTGTTATTTATACAGTGATATATTCAGCTAATAGGATCAGTTTTCCAGAGATTGTCCAAGACACAATTTCCCTAACTGGAATGAAAAAAATGATCTTTATGATTCTCATCTCATCTCCAAAATGCCAAAATGCAGTTATAATATGTGCCATTATGTCACAGGGTGTGCATTAGGAATTGCCTCCGTCGGGCATGTATTTTCTGTTACTTCTGGGAGCCTGTGCTGCTAATATCATGTGTCAGCACATGTACAGGCAAGCACACAGTTACTATCTCATTTTTAGAAAGCTCGAGCAGGTTAAGGCGATCCCACCCCCGAAGCCACCAAGACAAGAAACTGCACATCATATACCAATATCTCCTCCTTCCCACTGACAGAGTGTGAAAGAGATGTAAGTACCTGAGGTTGCTGCTCGGGATATATTTCCAGCAGATTCTATTGACATTTGCGCTCCCCAGCACCATCTGCCTGAAGGGGTATGCCCTCAGTCAATTTGGCTTTGAGCTGTTTGGTGGAATGTCCATAGAGGCTTCCCTTACAGTTCACAGCACAGGGGACATGCTTGCATCCCCTTCTGCTGTGCACGACACATTCCGGAATCAGCTTTCTTGAAACGTTGGGGCTGCACAGCAACAGGCCATACTAAATATGAGGTCATTTGTTTCCTAGTTAGCACTAGGCAGAGAACCTCAATACAGCTTTTCTAGCACCTGGACGATTATAGGCTGGAACAGGGAGGGCCCCTGATCTCGAAGGTGCTATTTTTAAAAGGTAAAAAAATCAGTAAGCAGCCTGGTTTATAAGAAGGAAGATATGCTTTATTTATAATAATATATCAAGCATTTGGTAAATTTTGTAATGCTTTTACATTGTATTTTGTAATGTAATGCTTTTACATTTTTAATTTGTAAATTTATATGCCATTCAACAGATTACAGTGTGTATAAACAGTGCAGAGCCTCTATCATGGCAGTACAAGCAGGATTCCAGTATGGGGCCCAGCCATGAAGGGGGGCCCACACTGATGGCACTAAACGCAGGTTGGCAGCAACTTGTTAATCATGCAGGCTATTCCATAAGTTCTTCTTTGGGGTTGAGGGGGAGGGGTAGGGGGGTATGGGGTCTGGATTTAGAGAGGTGGGTCTATGAGATAGATGTTTGTTATGTCGGGTGCAGGCGCACCTGACTGGTCGTCAGGGAAACTATAAGTGCAAGTGGGGTTGGTTCTCCCCTTGGGGGGGAAACCAGGAAGGTCGTCAGGGAAACTATAAGTGCAAGTGGGGTTGGTTCTCCCCTTGGGGGGGGAAACCAGGATGCGCCTGGTTTTTTTCACCCTGTGTTACAATGAGCTTCCTACTATGTAGGTACATATAGTTTGTGCTTTTTATTTATGCATAAAACATTCACATACTTACACATTTTTTCACATTTTTACAAAGAATGCTTTTTAGCTTGTGTTCAGTCTTAGGACTGACAATCAGATTATTAAATCTTATAAATAGGGGGAGGGGGGCCGCTGCGTGCCTCTCCGCTCTCCTTAAGTCCTTTTTCCATCCAGTGTTGGGGGACCCCATCTGTTGCAAGGTGTCCAATGTTAGGTTTAGTACCTTCTGTTTGTAGCAAATGCATATGCGTTTCGCTTGGCGTAGCTTCTTCAGTGCATCGCTATATGGGGGGTTCTATATAAGAAGCAAGTAATAAGTGATACAAACCCTTTGGGATGAGAAGGAAAGAGGTACATGATTTTGAAGCATTAATTTACTTACTGCGTACAAAAAAGTTGGCTTTTGCCCGCTATTCCTTTTTAAGGTAGTGGCTGTATATTTGTCTGGGGTTACCTCCTATGGAAAATAGAAGGAGGAGCCTTTGTTTAGTCATGTGGTATCTAATTACTATAACATTTTGTTGGTGGCTTCGTAGAATGAAAGCGCTGTATAGTTAAAAGGGTTACCTTATACGTGTTGTGTTCCGGGTCCAGAGGCGCCGTCCGTTACGCCGGGAGTCATTTATGTCTGACTCCGGGGTGTTGGCTGGTGTAGGTGGGCTGGGAGCCTTCGGCGTTGGCTGTGTGCTCTGTACCTGACGGTCACCGGCCGTGCTGCGCTTGGCTCCTTGCGTGCCCTTTTAAATTGCTCTTTACCTGTCGGTCTCCGGCTGTGCTGCGCTAGGCTCCCTGCGCGCCCTTTTAAATTGGAAAAGGGGCGCTCAGTATGAGGGCTGCGAGGTGGGTAGGCGGGGCTTGTGACGTCGCCCGGGCCTCCCATTGGCTCTTTTGCAAAGAGTCGGAAGTGCTGCTAGAGGCACTTCCCCTTTGAGCAGCCCCTGTCTGGACCTATGTGTATTATCCGCCATTAAGGCGTAGTCCGTTATGGCGGTCGCCATCTTTGCTTGGTCTCTGTATATAATATCCGCCATTAAGGTGTAGTCCGTTATGGCAGTCGCCATTTTGGCTTGGTCTCTGTATATAATACAAGCGCTTTTGTATATGTACCTGATTTCAGTTCAGATCACAGCCTACCTCATGGAATAGCGGGCTTGTGCCTTACAATTGTTTCTTTGTGTATCTGTAATTAAAAATACATAAACTTTTGGTTTATTCTGTTTGCTTTAAAGAAATTGGTGGTTGAATATGTCGTTTCTCTAGTATTTGCCTGTGTTCGCTCTGTAACTGAAGTTATTTTTCATTAGTGGGGAAAAAACACTAGTCCTCCAATTTGTGTATTGGGGTCATGTTGGGACTGTTTTTTTTGTGTGTGTATGTTGGTTGTTGGGGGTGTGTGTAGTGTAAGTAAAATATACAGCCACTACCTTAAAAAGGAATAGCGGGCAAAAGCCAAAGCAGTAAGTAAATTAATGCTTCAAAATCATGTACCTCTTTCCTTCTCACCCCAAAGGGTTTGTATCACTTATTACTTGCTTCTTATATAGACCCCCCATATAGCGATGCACTGAAGAAGCTACGCCAAGCGAAACGCGTATGCATTTGCTACAAACAGAAGGTACTAAACCTAACATTGGACACCTTGCAACAGACGGGGTCCCCCAACACTGGATGGAAAAAGGACTTAAGGAGAGCGGAGAGGCACACAGCGGCCCCCCTCCCCCTATTTATAAGATTTAATAATCTGATTGTCAGTCCTAAGACTGAACACAAGCTAAAAAGCATTCTTTGTAAAAATGTGAAAAAATATGTAAATATGTGAATGTTTTATGCATAAATAAAAAGCACAAACTATATGTACCTCCATAGTAGGAAGCTCATTGTAACACAGGGTGAAAAAAACAGGCGCGTCCTGGTTTTCCCCCCAAGGGGAGAACCAACGCCACTTGCACTATTCCATAAGTTCCACAACCACTCATCCACTTCCTTCCAGCCCAACTAATTTACCCCCTCCCTAGCCCAGTCATCCATTCCCTTTGCCAGACCCACTCATCCTCCCCCTCCCGCCAGCCCCAGTCATTCCCCCCCTCCTGTCAGCCCCCATCAATCCCCCCACGAGCCCCAGTCATCCACTCCCCTTCCCCAGTCATCCACCCTATTTTTCAGTCCAAGTCATCCACCCCCTCTCAGCCCCACTCATCCACCCCATCCCAAGACCTTTCATTCCCCCCAGCCCCACTCATCTCCCACCCAGCCCCACTCATCCCCCCTCCTAGCCTCACCCAGCTCTATGCAGCTCCACTAATTCTCCCCTCCAGCCCCACTCATCTTTTCCCCTCCCAGAACCACTCATCCTCTCCCCTCCCAGCCCCACTCATACTCTTCCCTTCCAGTCCCACTCATCCCTCCCCTCTCAGCCCACCTCAATACTTTCCCGTCCCAGCCCCATTCATCCTCAGGCCTTCCAGCCCCATTCATCCTCTCCCCTCCCAGTTCACCTCATATTCTCCCGTCCCAGCCCAACTCATCCTCTCCCCTCCCAGCCCACCTCAATACTTTCCCGTCCCAGCCCCATTCATCCTCAGGCCTTCCAGCCCCACTCATACTCTCCCCTCCCAGCTCACCTCATATTCTCCCCTTCCAGCTCAGCTCATATTCTCCCCTCCCAGCCTACGCTCATCCTCTCCCCTCCTAGTTTACCTCATATTCTCCCGTCCCAGCCCCACTCATACTCTCCCCTCCCAGCCCTACTAATCCTCTCCCCTCCCAGCTCACCTCATATTCTCCCCTCCCAGCTCACCTCATATTCTCCCCTCCCAGCCCTACTCATCCTCTCCCCTCCCAGCTCATCTCACATTCTCCCCTCCCAGCCCCACTCATCCTCTCCCCTCTTAGCTCACCTCATATTCTCTCCTCTCAGCCCAGCTCATCCTCTCCCCTCCCAGCTCACCTCATATTCTCCCCTCCCAGCTCACCTCATATTCTCCCCTCCCAGCCCTACTCATCCTCTCCCCTCCCAGCTCATCTCATATTCTCCCCTCCCAGCCCCACTCATCCTCTCCCCTCCCAGCTCAACTCATATTCTCCCCTCCCAGCCCCACTCATCCTCTCCCCTCCCAGCTCAACTCATATTCTCCCCTCCCAGCCCCACTCATCCTCTCCCCTCCCAGCTCAGCTCATATTCTCCCGTTCCAGCCCCACTCATCCTCTCCCCTCTCAGCTCACCTCACATTCTCCCCTCCCAGCCCCACTCATCCTCTCCCCTCCCAGTTCACCTCATATTCTCCTGTCCCAGCCCCACTCATCCTCTCCCCTCCCAGCCCCACTCATCCTCTCCCCTCCCAGACCCACTCATCCTCTCCCCTCCCAGCTCAGCTCATATTCTCCCCTCCCAGCCCCACTCATCCTCTCCCCTCTCAGCTCACCTCATATTCTCCCCTCCCAGACCCACTCATCCTCTCCCCTCCCAGCTCAGCTCATATTCTCCCCTCCCAGCCCCACTCATCCTCTCCCCTCTCAGCTCAGCTCATATTCTCCCCTCCCAGCCCCACTCATCCTCTCCCCTCTCAGCTCACCTCATATTCTCCCCTCCCAGCCCCACTCATCCTCTCCCCTCCCAGCTCATATTCTCCCCTGCCAGCCCCACTCATCCTCTCCCCTCTCAGCTCACCTCATATTCTCCCCTCCCTGCCCCACTCATACTCTCCCCTCCCAGTTCACCTCATATTCTCCTGTCCCAGCCCCACTCATCCTCTCTCCTCCCAGCTCAGCTCATATTCTCCCCTCCCAGCCCCACTCATCCTTTCCCCTCCCAGCTCAGCTCATATTCTCCCCTCCCAACCAGACTCATCCTCTCCCCTCTCAGCTCACCTCATATTCTCCCTTCCCAGCCCCACTCATCCTCTCCCCTCCCAGCTCAGCTCATATTCTCCCCTCCCAGCTCCACTCATCCTCTCCCCTCCCAGCTCAGCTCATATTCTCCCCTCCCAGCTCAGGTCATATTCTCCCTTCCCAGCCCCACTCATCCTCTCCCCTCCCAGCTCAGCTCATATTCTCTCCTCCCAGCTCCACTCATCCTCTCCCCTCCCAGCTCAGCTCATATTCTCCCCTCCCAGCTCAGCTCATATTCTCCCCTCCCAGCCCCACTTATCCTCTCCCCTCCCAGCTCAGCTCATATTCTCCCCTCCCAGCTCAGCTCATATCCTCCCCTCCCAGCCCCACTTACACTCAGGAGCTTGGCAGAAGGGGGCCCAGAAGTGTTGGTTGTATAGGGTCCAATCTTGCACCATGTGGCATATTAAAGAAACAGGATTTTGTACTGCACTCACTAAGGGACTGAAAGTCTTCAAATTAGCTTCGGTAAACTGATGGTTTCTTCCCATTTGTTTCCTTTGGCAGACAAATCAAAGAATAACATGTTTCTGCCCTGTCACCTTATATAATAAAGCACAGTTTTAAAATACATTAAACAATTACTTTCAAAATTGAGAAAAATATAGTTAGACGTTTAAGAACATTCAGCAGATAAAAGCTCAGAAATCTTGACATTTTAATGTATGTTGCTTTCATCTCATTGTAGCAGCTGGCAGAGGAAATGTAAAGCATCGAAAGACTGAGCAATTTTTTACCTCCATACCAACCCAGATGCATCTCACTCTGCCCATTGCCTCCTCCTATCTGTAACCATAATCACCTCCTCCCAATCCCACTCATTCAGGATTTCCTATATGCCAACCCATTACTCTGAAATACACAAGCCTTTACATTTCATCACTCCTCAAGCTTTCCAGCCTTTAATAGTGCCCTAAAAATCTACCTATTCAGACGAGCCTATAAAGTGGACCAATACCCAGGATTTTGACAATCCTGGGTTTTGGTCTACTTTGGTGGGGCACCCCGATCGGCCCCGCTGTGTGAAACCCCCCAGAAAGCCCCAAAAACTCACCTCTCCCCACTCCCACTGCAGCCAATCCCCGCCGGCGGACAAGCGGGAGGCAGCGACGGACAAGAGAGCGTGCCCGCCGCCGCCTCCCGCGCGTCACTCTTACAGGGTGCGCGCCCGCGTCGGCCATTCACAAATGATCGGGTGCCCCATCAGTCAGGGGGCTGATCGGTCCGGGAATCTTATAGATTCCCGGGCCGATCATGGGAGGGTGTTGGTCCACTTTAACCGAGAGCCCCAACCACTTTAGGTCACTTCCTATCATACTGAGCATATATTACTTGCGACCTACCTTTTGTCAACACCCTTATCCTTTAGATTGTATTTTAATATTTAGTATTCAGTATATCTGTCATACCTGACTCATAATACTGATGTAATGTGAGTTTGTTGTTTTACACTGTTTGATTTCACATTGTACAGTGCCCTCCCTGTAAGATAATGGCACTATATAAATAAGCATTAATAATAATGATCCTATCCTAAAGAGTTGCTGCCCAGTCTTTGTAATCGCCACCTGATGATGGAGAACTTTATTATTTGTACTTGTGGAGGAGTCAAAAGAACAATGTTTGCTTTTTTTAATTTTTTTTTTGTAGATTATCTGAATGAGTCTTTTCGTGAAATTGTCTGTTATAAAAAAATCCATATAATCATTCTAGAAAACTGGTAGGAATGAAATCCTGGGGTGACAGGTTTTTGAGTGCGCCATTCCACTTTTCAGGGAAGACAGCTCACCTCTAACTGCTTGTCTCCTGAGCCAGTCTGTGGCAAAAGTTGCATTATCCACTTTAACATAAGATTGAAACATTGCATGATGGGTAAAAGCAGCGACATGCATAAGTAACCCGTGTCCCCTTGCTTTCTAGCATTTATAAAGTGGACCAAAACTGGAAATTTCACTATCCTGTCTTTGGTCCTTCCCCCAGTGCCGGCGGATCTCCTCTGATCAGCTAATCTAGCCAAGCACATTATTGTGCAGCTTAAAAAACTGAATGGAAGTCGATACTGCTCCACTCTTGTGTTTCCACTGCGTTGTGGAATACAGCATCGCAATGAACGCAGGAAGTGAATTTTGCCCACTGAAAGCAATTGGTTACTTCACGTGTATGCACTGCGTTGCAACATGCAGGAAACATTTCCAGCAATGTGGAAGCCATGCAGCCTATAGATGCCAATGGTCAGCACAGGTAAAGGGCAGTGTTATTCATTCTGTGGAGCTCTTCATTTCCTGACAAAACTCTAGTAAACTTGCTCTCTACTGCTGACATCATTATTCAGCAGCCAGGGTTGTTTGGACTTGTCAATCCCTAACAAGTATAATCTATTAAGGGGACATTGCAGGGGACCCTCAGAAAGAAGGTACAAGTTCTCCAGGGCTTATCAGGAAAATCAGGAAAATCTAAAGCTTGGACAACCAGTATGAAGTTAGCATAAGGTTAATTTAACCATTTGCCTGGATTTTCCCTTTGGACAGTAAAACATTTTATATCATCCAGTAAAAAAACAAAAAAACACACATTATTGTTTGATGCTTATACATTTTACTGTGACACTCTGTGACATGCCAGATTACATGAGCTAGAGGGGAGTAGGAGGGCACTTGCCCTGGGTGCAGCAGGTCAGGAGGGCGTCAAAGGGGGGCCTGAGAACTGGTGAGGGCGTGATTTCAAATATTTCCCCCAGGTGCCAGAATACTTAGCTACTGCTCAGCATGAACTTATACATTTAATGAAAAAGTTGCCAGGCTCCCTTAGCATAACACAGAAGCACCTTGCTTGTTATTAAAAAAGAACATGTTTTTGTACCAAAGGTTGGTGCCTATGAAGCCCTGCACAGGGTAGATGTTAATCTGTGTTTGTTGTTTTGTGGAGGAATGCTGATAACTATATCACTAATAAAAGCTATAATCACTAGAAATGTGTGCACACTAACAGAAGAAAGTGCACAGAACAGCATAAAAATTTGAACCTGCACTGCAGACCAATCTTGCCACATTGAGCTCACACTTCTGCTAATCCATCAAGTCAGCCATCGAGGATACATGAAGATTAGATTAAGTGAAAATGACAGTTGATTTCAGGAGATTAATGGTGCTCAGTATGGCATCTTCTGAATTGGAAAAGTAAGTAACCCATGTGAATCAAAGGCCTTGAAACACAAAGAAATCAGCAGTTTTCTTTGTTTTCAAAGCCAGTTTTCTCTTGTAAATCGGTATTTTATGGCAATATGATTTCAGAATGTCACTGCTGTGGCTGATGGAACTGATCCAAATTTTAGCTTATCTTTCTGAGGCTTTTCAGGACTTTAGGAGGGCATTTCTTAAGCGTTTGTAGAAAATAGAGGGCATTGAAAAGATTCTATGTCTTTAAAGTGAGTCAGAGGACATACTGTAAACCATATTTTTTCATTCTCACTGGACAGGCACAACTCACATCAAATGGCCCAGAATGTGGCCTTCTATTACACATCAGGTTACCCTCTAAGAGGAACCATGAGCTGGTCATTTATTTTCAGCTACATTATAGAGGGAACATGTGCACTATGCCACATGTTTATCCTTCTACCATTTGCAGGTTTTTGTACAATACATTGAGGAGGGGAGAAGCATCTGCCATCTGCTCATAACTGTAGTCTCGGGGCTAACCAGCAGCAATCATGGTCAACTTTAACTTGTAATCCAAAGTACAGATTTCTTAAATATTCCACTCGGTGCAACGTGCTATTTTAAATGTTTTCAATTTCTTTGTGAGATATCACAATGGGCTAAGCTGTGATAATGATTACTACATCTGTATGTCACTGTGTCAACTTATCTCAAGCAATGTCACAGCACACAGGTATGGTAGCTAAGGATAAGGATTAATGGGGCCACAGCATGGAGAGATGACAAGATGGTATCTCAGCAAACAGACACTCAATGGCAAGCAGGATAAATGAAAGAATCAGCTTATTTTATTGTTGCAGGGTCATAAGACTCTATAAATGGTTATTTAAGGGGCGCACTCAAATAAATCAAAAACAGTTAATTCTCAAAATAAATTATTGCTCATTTATTATATTCAGCACACTCTTAAAATCACAACAATAATATACATAGGGATATCACAAAAAACACATCTCATAGCCATTATGTACAACGTGCATCATTCAGGGTATATTAGACTGGACAGAGACTTTCAATACATATGTTACTTGTCTGTGTAGCAAATTTCACAATGGCAGCACCTTGCCTGACCTCCATGTGTGCCAGGTAACCCAGGGATGTCTGACTGAATTCTAATGAAACCCAGTGTGAGAGTGTCCGCGTAACTCAGATCTCTGTTTTTTTACATTGATGGTGATGGAATTTAAATATAATTATTAAAGCGGAAAATTGAACACCCCAGACTCACCTGAATGCTTCAGTGCTCATTTTAGGTGTGTAATGAAAATAGGGAATTGAACACGCTGATATCTATTTTGATCACAATAAGCCAGCACTATAGTATGAAAATCAGTATCTGTGATCTTTAGGTGTCTATGTATCTTACAATACTCTCTTTTCTGCATTATATTGAATTTATGTTTTTAAATGAATAGCTATTTATTTATTTATATTCAAGCATTGCATGTCTCCCTAGATCTGAGAGCTTGGAACATCAAAGATCGACATAAAGAGATGATTTGCATAGCACCACCTATTAGCTAAGTGATGGTTGGTGGCTAATCCTGTTTTTCTTGGGTAGTTTTCGCCATGTAAATACTTTTTGTTTAAGAAAGTGCTCTCTTAAAGAAGAACATCAGACCAAAAGTAAAAAGGGGACGATTCCCCGTTCCCCTTATCGACCCTTACTTTCCTTTTGAATTTTGCTGCTGCGGCGACATCCGGCTGCTTCAGGGCCCGATCCTCACTCCGCCTTCTGCTTAGCTGTCTGTTAATGACAAGCACAACCTTAACCGCGCTCATCAATGGGTGGCCCCATTGCATCCCATTCATGGGCACTGTGCAGCTGCAAGATTGGAGGCCGCGCACAGTGCCTGATCGGATGCAAGACGGCACCACCTGTCGGAAGGTCGCCAGGAAACTGAGGGACCTAGAAGATGCATCCCTTAGAGAGGTGAGGAAATAATGCCCTAGGGCAAAAGCGGAGGGGAGGCAGCCGATTGGTGAGGCTTGGGGGAGGTTTTTACCTCCCCCGATGTTTGTCTTTAAAAGACCTTATTAAGGGGGCTAGTCTGTTTTAAGGCTTAGAGGCTGTGGTGTATTTTGCAAAGCTCACCCAAGCAGTGGGGTCTCTTGAAATCCCAACCTACAATCCTGACCTGCCATAATAAATAGCACAGTGTACTGTAGACGCAGTCTGAAAGCACTAGAGGCCCTGGGGAGTGCCTAGTTGTCATTGCTTTATTACATAATTTAAACATGACCTCTTAGGGTTCCAATATATACAACAGTTGTGCTGGTTGTATTGGCAGCTTCAATTGTCTCCAGGCAATTGCGCAACTCTCTAGTATGCCCTTGCTTGGACTTATTATGAGTGATGTTACAAAATGTCTTTCCCTAATTTCATTTCTGCACAACGCAGATCTTTTATAAAGCCTATAATTTTCCACAACAGCCTTAATGTGTCAAGAGAGCGTACCATCTGCTTTGGTAGCGTGTTTCCAGTATAGTCTTAGCCTATTTGTACAGCAGACTTTACTGCATCAGGTTGGATTCTGCTAGGGTAACTGCAGAAAATGATTTTTACATAAACGCATCAACTAAAAATAGAAGTGGGAATAAGGGAGGAAAAAATAGCAAAAAGTGAAACGCTCTTCGATATGTAATGGTTGTTGTAATGGCACTGATTGACCATTAATAGCAGTTATTGGACAGTGGTGTCATTAAGTGAAAAGGCTAATGTTGTTTTATGTTAGCAGAAGTGAAAAGGATAAATTACTGAGTGCGACCCTTGTACAAGCCATAAAAAACATGTCAAGTCTTCTCACGTCTACTATATTTTCAAACCACTTAGCCTTTCTAAACAGGCGGTTGTATAATGCATTCAATTAGTTAACCCAAGCTAGATTGCCATTTGAAGACATTTTAGTGTGTTTTTATGCTGTCGGACTACTATTGCTGCCAACTTACAGTTTTCTTACATATTCAAAAAGTCACTCACCTTCCCCCCAAATCCAGCACCCGACGGTTCCACAGCTGGCAGCACCAAAAGCCCACCACCATCTTCCCAGAAGTCCCAGCCTAGAGCTGGGACCGGCACTCTCTGCATCACATGTGCTCCCAAGCTCCCATTCGAGGGTGTTCAGGGTGAAGGTGAGTGTCTTTTTTTTCTTTTATTGCATTAGCAGGAAGGGGCTGGAGTTAAGCGGACCTCCAGTCAAAAGATCATAGCTTAGTGAATTGCTTCCCCCCAACAATCAGTGCTGTAAGAAATTTAAGAGGGCTTACCTCTATGCAGATATTGTGGAATAGCAATCAGGTGATGCACTCCTAATTGCAGCAGCCAACTTGATTTACGGTGGGAGCCATGCTTCTGAAAAACTTAGTCCCACGGTCAGAATTGCCAGAGGTAATTGTCAGGAACCGCTTACCTGATCCCCGTTCCAGCGACGTCTCCAGGCGACCAGCTGCAGCTGTCACTGTGCGGCGGCTGCGCCGAGCGGCGTCGGCTCGAGCAGCGTCGGCTCGAGCGGCGCCCAGCTCAGCCACGCCCCCCGCTTCCTCCTCCAGGAGACGTGCTCGCGCGCGGCCGCGAGCACGTGTCTGTTATGCCCTCCGGCGGCGCTGTGCGGCGCGCACCCGCCGGAGGATCAATTAAAGGGTTAATGAATCCTTGGGGATTGAGGGCTTCGCCCTCTTTTGCTCTGCAGCCAATTACCCTTGGAATCCTATGTGCTCCAATCAGTACACTGCTTCCCTCAGACCTGTTCCTATAAAGGCAATTCCCTCTCAGTTGTGAATTGCCTGTGATAGCGCCTTGTACCCTGTTTAGTAGCTTGTCTCTAAAGTATATTTTCTGATCTTCCGTTGCCGACCTTCGCCTGTTTTGACCACCCCCGATCTGATCTCCTGTTGCCGACCTCTGCTTGATCCTCGACCACGTCTTGTCCAATCCTTTGTACCGCTGCCATCTCGGAACTTCTGTTGCTGACCCCTAGCCTGTTGGACTTCCGTTATACACTCAGCGATCGGGCTGCTCGGCACCACTTCCAGCCGCGGGTTCTCCAGGCCTCTGAACAGTAAGACTCCAATCTTTGAGCCATTGAAGTCCTGGGGGCAACCGATCCCGGGCAGGCGTGCTCTGCGTCCCGGCAAGCGGGGGCTCCTAAAGGTGAAGCTGGCTGCGGAGATTGGGGGTTTGAAGTCTTACCGAGAGGACTGGAGTTATCTAAGTGGATAGCTGTAGTACCCGGAGCGTGACATTATCACAGGCCAAAAAATGGATGACCTGGTACAGCAGGTGCAAGCTATGGCCACAGCGATCAACCAACTCGCTCAAAGAGTGGCCACTCAGGAATCTCGTCAAGTGCCAACTTCCGCTGTACCACCTCATTTCTCCGAACCTAAGATTCCACTGCCTGAGAAATTTTTTGGAGAACGAGCAAAATTTTCCAATTTCAAGAATGCCTGCGAACTATATTTTAAGTTAAGACCTATCTCCTCTGGCACAGAGGTCCAACGAGTAGGCCTAGTCATTTCCTTGCTTCAAGGAGACCCACAGTCCTGGGCCTTTAGTTTACCGTCCCATGACATTGCTCTACAATCTGTGACTGCCTTCTTCAATGCTATGGGTGTTTTATACGCCGATCCAGATATACAGTCTACCGCAGAGAATAGGCTTCGGGCCTTAAAACAAGGACGGAATTCGGCTGAAGACTACTGTGCTGAATTCCGCCGCTGGGCTATCGAAGCTAGGTGGAACGATCCAGCTTTGTGTAGTCAGTTCAGGGTGGGACTGTCGGATAGCATCAAGGATGCCTTAGTCAATTATCCCCCGCCAGCGGACCTAGATCAATTAATGCAGGTCTCCATTAAAATAGACCGACGTCTTAGAGAAAGGGCCAGGGAGAGAGTCGGGGCTCCCACGTCCTTTAGACCAGTCCAGAGTCATAGATCCCCGGTTCCCCATGGAGAAAATACCTCATCATCCTCCCAGGAAGAACCTATGCAATTAGGGAGAACCCGCTTATCCCAAGAGGAGAAACAGCGTAGGCGATCCGAGGGGTTATGCCTGTATTGCGGGAATTCTGGTCATTTTGCAGGGTCCTGTCCCAACAAGGGGAAACCGGCGGAAAACTTCCGCACCCAGACCAGGTAGAGAGTACTGATCTGGGTGAGTCAGTTTGTAACTCTCGCCAGAATAAGATGCTTGTACCTATTGATTTGTTTTGGGGGTCCTCTAAGCAGACAGTTTCCGCCTTCATAGACAGTGGTGCGGCTGGAAACTTTTTGGACAGGAGCATGATCTCCACCTTAGGGATCCCTGTAGTTCCTCTTGAAAGGTCCCTACAAGTTTTAGCTATCAATGGAAAGGCAATCCAGGGAGGTCCTATAAATACCAAGACCCCACCTCTCAGACTAATTGTCGGCTCTTCTCACTCTGAATTCTTAGAATTCTTTATTTTTGATTGTCCGGAAACTCCGGTGGTTTTGGGATACCCCTGGTTGCAACTCCATAACCCGGTGTTAGATTGGCGGGCTGGGGAGTTGGTCAAGTGGAGTGACCACTGTAAAGGTCACTGTTTTAATACAGGCCTCAGAAGCGTTCAAGTCTTACCACAGGAATTACCTCAGCCATACGCTGATTGGATCGATGTATTCTCTGAACGCTCTGCTGATACTCTTCCTCCACATCGGTCCTATGACTGCCCCATTGACTTGCTGCCTGGCACAATCCCCCCGAGGGGAAAGATTTATAACCTTACCCTGCCCGAGGAGCAAGCAATGAGGGAGTATATTACCGAAAATCTTAGGAAAGGATTTATCCGTCCCTCTACCTCGCCTGCTGGTGCCGGGTTCTTTTTTGTAGAGAAAAAAGATGGTGGCTTGAGACCGTGCATAGATTATCGAGCTTTGAATAAGATCACTGTAAAAAAACGATACCCCTTACCCTTGATTGGGGATCTGTTCAATCAAGTCACAGGAGCTCGAATTTTCTCCAAATTGGATTTGAGAGGGGCTTACAATCTGATTCGCATCCGACAGGGGGACGAGTGGAAAACTGCATTTAATGTGAAGGATGGGCACTATGAGTACCTGGTCATGCCCTTCGGTCTTTGTAATGCGCCAGCCGTTTTCCAAGATTTTGTTAATGATATATTCAGGGAATATCTCGGTAGATTTGTAGTCATCTACTTGGATGATATTCTCATTTTTTCTAATTCTTTACCGGAGCACAGACACCATGTTAAGTTGGTGCTACAAAAATTAAGAGAGAACAACTTATTTGCTAAACTGTCTAAGTGTGTGTTTGAAGTCACTACAGTTCCCTTCCTAGGGTATGTTATTACCAACCAGGGTTTGGAGATGGACGCGGGGAAGGTTTCAGCAGTTCAGGATTGGGTCCAACCCAAAACTTTAAAGGAATTGCAACGTTTTCTAGGTTTTGCAAATTTTTATAGGCGTTTCATAAAAGGCTTTTCCCATGTTGTTGCACCCCTTACCAACCTTACCCGCAAGGGGGCTTTTACTGCTAACTGGTCCCCCTCTGCCTGTGAGGCCTTTCTAACCTTGAAACGGGCCTTTACTTCGGCACCTGTCTTAGTGCATCCAGATATTCATAAAGCTTTTATTATTGAAGTGGATGCTTCTGAGCTGGGAGTGGGTGCAGTTTTGTCACAATATTCTGGTAACCCTGAGCGTCTCCATCCATGCGCTTATTTTTTGCGTAAATTCAGTACCGCGGAACAAAATTATGATGTTGGCAATAGGGAACTATTAGCTATTAAACTAGCATTTGATGAATGGCGACACTGGTTGGAGGGTTCATTACATCCTATAACTGTGTATACTGATCATAAAAATCTCGAATACATAGGTTCTGCCAAGAGGCTGAACTCTCGTCAGGCACGTTGGGCATTATTCTTCTCGCGTTTCAATTTTATTATTACTTTCAAGCCGGGTGTAAAAAATACTAAAGCTGATGCTCTATCTCGCATGTTCGGTGAATGTAAGGATCGGGGTGATTCTGGTGAACCAATTTTACCCACAGGTTGTGTGGTGGGGGCGTTACTTCCTGATCTCTCCAATACCTTGGCGCCGTTTCAAGATGAATCTCCTAGTGATGTACCCTTGGGGTGCCAGTTTGTTCCGCCGCACCTGCGTTCGGATGTAATTCGCGAATTTCACGATGCCAAAACTGCTGGTCATTTGGGTAACCGTAAGACGTTTATGCTTGCCCGTCGTCATGTATGGTGGCCTACCATGAGACGCGATATCACTGCCTTTATCGACGCTTGTGCTATTTGTGCTCGAAGTAAAGGAGTTCACAAGGCTCCTAGTGGCAGTTTGGTTCCTCTTGAAATTCCTGCTGAGCCATGGACCCATATTTCTATGGATTTTATTGTAGATTTGCCTCTCTCACATGGTAATACTGTCATTTGGGTGGTCGTAGATCGTTTCAGTAAGATGGCACATTTCGTTCCTTTGGCCAAACTTCCTTCTGCACCTGAGCTTTCGCGGCTGTTTACTTCGCATATTTTTCGTATTCATGGTATTCCGTCCAATATAGTCTCTGATCGGGGTGTTCAATTTACTTCCTGTTTTTGGAAACACTTCTGTTCGCGGTTGGGAATACAGATCTCTCTTTCTTCTGCCTACCATCCCCAGACTAATGGGCAGACAGAAAGAACTAATCAAACTTTGGAACAATACTTAAGGTGTTATGTTTCTGATGCCCAAGAACAATGGGCGGAATTTATTGATTTCGCCGAGTTTGCTTACAATAACGCGCCTAGTGAGAGTACCAAGGTATCTCCTTTTTATTGTAACTTAGGGAAAAATCCTAGAGCTTCTTCCCTTTCAGGGTCACCTTCCAATCTGCCGGCGTTGGAGGAGTGGCTTCAAGAACGGAAGAATATCTGGACACACGTTCAGGAGATTCTTAAGACCACTGGTTTGAGGTATAAGAAATTTGCCGACCGCCGCAGATCACAGGAACCTACTCTTCGAGTAGGCGATCTAGTTTGGGTCTCCACTAAAAATATTGCGCTCCGTCAGCCATCTAGCAAATTAGGTCCAAAATTTATTGGTCCTTTTCCAATCGTCAAGAAGTTGAATAATGTGTCTTTTAAAGTTCAACTCCCGCCAACTATGAAAATACCTAATTCCTTTCACGTTTCACTATTAAAACCGGCGAAGAATGCTCCTCTTGCTGGTCCTGCACCAATTCTTCTTAATAATGAGCCCGAGTATGAAGTGAATAAGATCTTGGATTCACGTAAAGTGCGTAATTCTTTACAGTATTTGGTGGATTGGGTTGGCTATGGTCCGGAGGAAAGATGCTGGGTGGCAGCGAGGAATGTTCATGCCAAGGCTCTTGTAAGAAGGTTCCATCGTGACAATGCAGGGAAACCGGGTGAGGGTCCGGAGGCCCCTCGTGAAGGGGGGGGTAGTGTCAGGAACCGCTTACCTGATCCCCGTTCCAGCGACGTCTCCAGGCGACCAGCTGCAGCTGTCACTGTGCGGCGGCTGCGCCGAGCGGCGTCGGCTCGAGCGGCGCCCAGCTCAGCCACGCCCCCCGCTTCCTCCTCCAGGAGACGTGCTCGCGCGCGGCCGCGAGCACGTGTCTGTTATGCCCTCCGGCGGCGCTGTGCGGCGCGCACCCGCCGGAGGATCAATTAAAGGGTTAATGAATCCTTGGGGATTGAGGGCTTCGCCCTCTTCTGCTCTGCAGCCAATTACCCTTGGAATCCTATGTGCTCCAATCAGTACACTGCTTCCCTCAGACCTGTTCCTATAAAGGCAATTCCCTCTCAGTTGTGAATTGCCTGTGATAGCGCCTTGTACCCTGTTTAGTAGCTTGTCTCTAAAGTATATTTTCTGATCTTCCGTTGCCGACCTTCGCCTGTTTTGACCACCCCCGATCTGATCTCCTGTTGCCGACCTCTGCTTGATCCTCGACCACGTCTTGTCCAATCCTTTGTACCGCTGCCATCTCGGAACTTCTGTTGCTGACCCCTAGCCTGTTGGACTTCCGTTATACGCTCAGCGATCGGGCTGCTCGGCACCACTTCCAGCCGCGGGTTCTCCAGGCCTCTGAACAGTAAGACTCCAATCTTTGAGCCATTGAAGTCCTGGGGGCAACCGATCCCGGGCAGGCGTGCTCTGCGTCCCGGCAAGCGGGGGCTCCTAAAGGTGAAGCTGGCTGCGGAGATTGGGGGTTGAAGTCTTACCGAGAGGACTGGAGTTATCTAAGTGGATAGCTGTAGTACCCGGAGCGTGACAGTAATCTGCTGTAATAACTCATCAGTGACCTGCCCAGAGCAGAGATTTCCTAGATACTTTGTAGATACATTGCTTCCGCTGCCTGAATGTTCTGTGCTTGCCGCAGGATTAAGACTATGAAGATAAATAGTAACAGCTTCCTTCACACAAAAATCATTTGTTACAGCAGGTGTGTGTGTGTGTGTGTGTGTGTGCAGCATGGCATGCTCTGTGCTGAGACATGTATTTTTCTTAGTTTGGGGGGGTGCTACTGGCACAGCTCCCACCGCATGCATAAGCCGGACTGTCAGGTGTGTTGCAAAATGTTCTCTTCCATGGAGTTCAGAATCACATAATTCTATTCCATATTTGCATGGAGTTAAGCCCTCTCAAACAGCTTATGCCACTGATCATCAGAGGGAGTTAGGAGAGGAACTTCCTGATTTTTTACTATCCTGCACATCCTTGCTGAGTAAAACCCCCCAGATGCAGAGTAAAACTTACCTGACTGACATTCCACAACACACGCCTAGGCATGCATCCAGTCAGTGCATTTGCCTCTATTTGGCTTCCCTTAGCTGGCAGGAGGTCTTGCTGGCAAAGGGCCAAACTGAGCTGAGCATTTCTCTAATTTTGCACAGCAGGGCATCCGAAATCAGGATGCCTCAGGAAAAGGGAATCGGCTGGCCCTGGAGTCTTATAGCCTAAAAAAATACATCTAGAAAAAACTACAGCACACTATTTGAGGTGACAATTTGATTTTGTAATCCAAAAGATAGCAGTAAAAACTGACCAAAGTAGGGTTGCAAGCTTTCTAAACAACAAACTAATCTAACCAGTGTAGAATTGGAGCGCCTTGGGTCCACCAGAGGATATGATTCATTCTTAATTTTACAAACAATTGGCCTGCTGCATAATACAAAATACAATGTGTGTGAACCAAATCCGTTCAACTTTCTGAATAAATACATATAATACTGAATAAACACTCCAGGCAAACCACTTGAACCTCTGTACTGCTCAAAGATTGGCCTCTGGTGGTCCTGTCCAACACTGTATCTAATTTACCTTACTATTGTGCAACCCAAACCTGATCATGAAGTTGATGAGGTAATTTTACTGTCCTTCTGGTAGTTGGAGCATGCGCTAGGGCACAAGCCTGCATCTGGAGGTAAGACATTGTCATTTATTGATTTGTGGTGTGATTTTACTAATTAACAGGTGGGGGGCATCCAATAGGATTTGAATATGGAAGGGAGGTTACCATTTATCTTAAGAATATGAAAGGGATCTGAATGTTTTTAATACTATTGCATGAGTAAGGACCAGCGGGTCTAAAACACGTAGATGTTTCTGGAGATCACCATTGTTTTATGAGATTATCTGTATGGCACAGCACCTTTTTTAACCATTGCAATAAAGCATTGGATTTTTAATCGCTCATCTTGACTGGCTACATTTATCCATTTCTTTAGCATAGTCATTATTCACCTTTTATGATTTTTTTTAAATGAGGCCCAGTCCCAATACTTTTGTATAAATGTCTAGAGCAGGGGTTCCCAACTGTTTTTTCATCCAGTACCTCTTTACATTTTCTAAATGTCTTGAGTACCACCTGGGAGGTACGTATGGGTTGTCAGTAACCTAAAACTGTGTTACAACACACAAAATAACTACTAAATGTTCAAAAAAGGCACAAAAATAAACATAGTTTTATAGGTCAACTTAATTTTTAATATGAAATCAAGGTAATGTAGGGTAATGTAATGTAGCAGATCTGGTTGGGATACAGATCATAATGCAACCTTGCCAAGTACCACCTAAAAGCAACCTACCACTGGTTGGGAACCCCTGGTGCAGTGCAGTGCCGTGTTCCCAAACCCTGTCCTTGAGAGCCACTAACAGGCCATGTTTTGTGGATCTCCACACAATGGCACAGGTGGAGCAGTTAGTGGTCAGACAGAACTTTAGAGCAACTATGTGGATATCCATAAAACATGACATGTTGATTGCTCTTAAGGACAGGGTTAGGAAAACCAGGTCTAGATTGCAAGCTTGCAAGGGCAGAACCATCACTTCTATCGTACCTCATTATCATTTTGTACTTGTTGCGTCTCACAAATGACCCATAATATTCTGTGTATTAAGTATAATTGTTTCACTGTCATGATTAAGGGCTAGTTGTCTGAAATGCTTTGATGCGGAGGGGATTAAAATACCGCTCCTTGCTGTCTATCATATGGAAGTTATGGATGAAATTTTATCGTATTTGGAATAAAATATTGGACGTGTACCGCTGGTTACTTGGATTACTTGTTTCACTGTCCCTGTAATTTTAGTGTACAGCACCAAGGAAGACTATGGTACTCTACAAATAAACAATATCAATATCTGTTGCATCCTACTGTGACAGTATCAAAACTTGCTCAATGGCGAAACCGAGTACCTTTCAACAATGACCTCTCAATCCTGCCCTCAAGTTCCCCAAACAGGCCATTTTGTGCAAATCTCCACACAGATACATCGGTGTAGTAGTTAGGATTTTAGCAGCACTATACAGCTGCCTGTGTAGAGATCCACAAAACAGGGACCTTTGGGGGTACTTGAAGACATAGTTGAAAAACACTGACCCAGAAGACACAAAAAACTCCCCACTACAAGCATCAGAACACAACTCCAACTATAATTAAAGTTCACATAATTTTATTAAGAAGCAGACAAACCTAATAAAAAGACACATTTCAGCACAACATATGACAATAAATGATATTAGTGCATCCCAAAACATAAAACAAATCACACTAGTAAAAAGTCCTTTAATCTCAAAGTGTATAGGTAATGAAAGTACATATCGTAATATACATACTAACTCAATATTCGCTATAAAGTGCCTAATACCAAAAGATTAATCAAATTCTCAAAATGAATTCCATCTCATTTCATCTCAAAATGAATTATATGCCATTCCCACCTGATTGCACAAATCCATATGAGCATATAAGGGCATACATCATTCCTTAATGCATGCTAGGAAATGGGTGTGCAATGGTAAAGCTTCAGTCACTACCAGTGAGGATCATTGGCCTGTCACAAGTGACTATGCTGTTGGCCCTGGGCGTACCAATCCCTGTCGGTGGTTGGGGCCACCCAATGTGATGACTCGGCTGCTGACATTACAATGGATTGCCCCAAGCCCACCCACCAGAGACGCACCCAGCACCCTAGCACACACCTATCCAGAAACACTAGAACATGACAAACACATATAGCTAGGTTATTAAATGGCAATCAAAGGATACTTAAATATACACTACAATATTAAAGAAGACTAACCCACAGCAGTGAGGGTGTTGGTGGCCGCTGGTACTGCTGCTATATAACAAGGTGGGGGTGGCATACAGAATGCTGGAGCCCCCTGCACCCAGAATGCTGGAGCACATAGCCCCCAACATATCTCACCTTTCTCTTGGTCCCCAGATGAGAATCCACCACCCTGATTGGCGACGTTCTGGCCACTGAATCTCTTGCCCACGTGAGTGCCAGATGGCCAATCGCAGAACTGGATTCCCGGCTAGGGACTGAGAGAAAGGTGAGATATGTTGGCATGTTGGGGCATTAAGTGTGGGGGCCCAGCATTCTGGATACCCGCCTCCCAGCCTGTCATATAGCAGCAGCACCAGCGGCCACCAACATCCTTGTTGCAGGGGGTGTTGTTCTGCTTTAAAATAAGAAAAATGCATAGCCTGAGGAGAGGCCAACTAATGCAAACATAAGCATGTTAATAAGCCTGACAACACATAATACATAATAAACACATATGCCCATAAAAGAAATGGTGCCAGCAGTAACAGTAAGTGGTGCATGCCTGCTCCAATCACTACTAAGAAGGGGTGTTGTCAAGGTTTGGCATGTGCCAGAGTAAGACAGAACATCTGTGGGAGACAAAACGTGAGCATGCTATTTTTTTTTTCCTCTTTAAATGATTTTAATTTGGACTGTAAAGGGACTGCCTTAAATAACTCTTGTGGTTCATAGAAGCAGTCATGATGGGGTTACTTTGGCTAATGCTACTTTTATTACTAGACTAGAATGACTTGGGTGATGCTCCACACACCTACTTTACTTTAAATTTGACTTTTACATTCTAGGAAGCATTACAATGATTTGCAACATGAACGACACTTCCATATGTTGTGCTTTTGAAAGTGGAAAGACAGCGATTAGCTGTCTGGTAAAGTATTAGTACACATGTAAGAACACTGTTATAATGGAGCACTATATTTACTTTAAGAAATTCATAATTAATGAGTTCTCTTTCTTTGTAATGTGCTCTCAGCAGAAACCCCCATTATCTAATCTAAGAGATCACACTCCTACTCAGAAACATTTATTAATGTCTTTACATCTTAGATTTAATCAGGAGGGCATTATATTTAAAATTTTATGTGTCTATATAGAGTATGTGCAAGAGTCTTAGGCCTTTCTAGGTTGTTTGTCCGAGGCAGTCAGTTTATAAGTTTTGTATTAGTGTAATTATAATATAGCATATATCATTTATTAGATTTAAATTGATAAGAGACCATTATATTACATACTATTCTATATCATTTGATTTTTAATATTAAAACATAACATGTGAAAGCATTATACCTAATAATTTTGCATTGTGACCAATTTTTTAGATTTTTGCCTAGTGCTCTATTAGCAGTGCAGTCACCTGAAGTCTGCTCCTTAAAATCCTAATCTGGTTGTAAAATAAAAAAACAAACTCACGCGCATGTTGCAATACTCTCTGTCGCAGCAACGTATTACTCTCTGCAATACTCTGTCACAGCAACTTATAGTGCAGCGATTCTTGGGTCGGGCAGTGGCAATATCCCGCTTTGCCTCTCTGGCCCAGCTAAGCAATGCTAACGTCATCCCCGCTGGCACAACAGCAGATTGGAAGGTGTGTAGTTCAAAACCTCCCTCTTGGAAGTAGCAAGTAGCTAACAGTATGGTTCATCATGTGTGCTGTTCCAGCCTCCTTTTTCAAGTTAGCCTTGGCCCTTCCTACCAAGACCTGTTGACAACAGGGCTACGTCTTGTGCTAAGCCTTGTTGCTGACCCTACCATGCATGTCCATGTCTGCTGCCAAGCCTTGTTACCGATCCTGCCACATCTGACTACATCTTATGCAACACATGTTGCTGACCCTGGCACATTTGACCACATCTACTGCCAATCCCTGTTACCAATCCTGCCACATCTGACCACATATTTTGGCAAATTCTGTTGTTGACCCTGTTGAATCTAATCACACCTGCTGCCATGCCCTGTTTCCAACCCTGCCACATTTGACAATATCTGCTGCCCGGTTGCCACGTATGACAAAGTGAGTAAAGAGGTAAGATACAAGATGGTCATTCTCCACAGGTCTCTTCCTAATATTTTGTAGTAGACAAGTACTTCTAAGCCTTCTAAGTGTGTAAGCCTCTAAAACAATGTAGCAAGTTTGAAAATACATCAAGGTTACATTCCTTTTAAATCAGAAATTGTTAATCTCTCTTCCAACAGTGGACAAAAAGCAACTGTCAATAAAACACACGGAATAGCTGTAGAAAACATAATGATGGAGAGTTTCTGCAGGTTGTGAGATATTTTTCCACAAATGGATTGACGATTTCAATAAATTTTGCACCTATGTGGCAACCTCCACAAACTGGCAGATGGGAGCCTTCCCCTTTTCTCCAACAGCATGCTCCTTCTGCACAAGGAAGTAGTAGGTGCAGTTGGAGTTAAGTGCTCTCAGAGTATCCAGTTTTGGTGTGCACTTCACCTTCCAATCAGGTAGGAAGGCTAAAACCTCACTGCATTTTAGAAGTCATGTCAGAAAAGGTTCAAGTCTTCAGAAGGGGGGAGTAGAATATTATTTTTGTTCTGATTCTAGCCTTTAAGTTCTGTCATCATAGGTCCTACTGGTTTTCTTTGTCTGTTTGACATCATTTTCCTTGAGCATTCTTTTAAAAGCTTTCTGAAAATTAGAGTACAGATTCTGCCTCTTCCTCCTCCTATTCTTTATCTTTACATGTAACCTTTTTTGCATCTTCCCATTTACCTTGTTGGTGATTATTATTATTGCTAAAAAAATATTTGGTTATACAGTACTTTCAGCTAGTAAGCACTCTTATACAAATACATATTTTACCAGGCATATCGTTATCAAAATTCCACATGATCAATTTGCTGGTGTGCCTGCTAAGCAAGGGCAGCCAAACAGAAAAGGATGCTGGGAGGGGTGTACCGACTTTTCTACATTAATATTTTTCTATTGATTTTTCAGATAGCTTACACATCTAGTTTACACATCTAACAAAGCATTTCTTTTTTAATAGAAGAAAGTCACAAAGCTGTTTTCTTTGCTTACCACAGCAGTACTTCATTTCACCAAAATGATTTTTTTTTTCAGGCTGTCGCACTAAATACAAAGCTTGGTTTTAGTAATGAAGCTGTATTCCTGAATTTAACAGGTGGCGATTCTGCAGCAAGGCACAATACATTTGGGGTTCCCCAGAGCACTGGCATTCCAGAATGATATTATCAAGTTATACCAACGTTTACGTGCTATTTGCTGGCTTATGTACAACAACTGCCGCTGCCCTTGCCCTTGCCTGCTGCCTACTAAGACCTGTTGCTTTTAATATTGATCATGTGATTAACTGCCACTAGCCTGAGACCTATTGTCACCAGTTTTGACCTCCTGCTGATGATTTTAGTTCAGTTTCTGACTCTAGCCACATTATCCTCCTTTATCTGATGATAAATAACATGCTCCATGTGAGTTATCTTTATCGTAGCACCCTTACCTTTCCATTTCTTAGAATAAGTAGGTTAAAAGTTAAAGCTCTATCACTGAAAGTCTTGGAGCCACACTGACATTGACTCAAGTAAGTTTACTAAGCAATGGAGATATCACATATACGTTTCATTACTGGGGGGTTTCTACAGGTGATCACACTGGCTCATATGCATTAAAGGGACTGTAAACCCAACTGCAATAATACGGCATCAAGCAGCTCACCTGTTATCTGTCTCATATGCTTCACCCTCCATTACCTGCAGTGCACGGTAGAAACCAGGGCTCCAAAGTTAATTTTTCCCCCAGGGCCATAAAAAGTCATAGCCACCCTGTCCCTTGGCAAACATGGCAGTCAGAGTGGTCCCATAGCTTGCTCTGAACACAGCAGAGCATGCTCAGGGCCCTTAAAGCTGTGCCATGTCATGCCCTCACCAACTCAGCCACGACACAGAAATTAAAACAAAGAAAGCAAATGACCAGGATGCCTTTAATACAGAAATACCATGGCCTAGATCACACGTGCTCAACCCATCTCCTCATGGGCTACAAACATACCTGCTTTTGTTGATCTCCACACTAATACACAGGTACAGTAATGAATGCTTAACTGTATCTTGAGAACTTATCCTCACACCTTTGCATCAGGGTGGATATCTGAAAAACCTGGCTTGTGGGGACCCCTGGGGAGGAGAGTTGAGCACCACTAGTCTAGAAGTATGAGAACCTTCACAGTCAAGGTAAAGAAGCTGATGATATCCTGAAAAGTCAACGAAAAAACAACATATCTCCTTGGCTTCAACATTGTTTACATACAGTATTACATTTCAATGCAACATTTTTTTTATATAAATTGCAATAATAATGTATGAAAAAAAAGTAGTTTATGGAAAAAGGAATGCTAACAACAAAAAAAAAAACATACACTACAAATGGCCAGTCCAAAATAGTCTTACATACTTACTTGCACTGTGCCATTTCCAACATGGTCAAAGCTTAGGTCAGGTGATAAGGACGTGATCATTCATGGAAAGACACATAGCGGTATTTACACTTTTATGGATTCATCGCAGAAAATAACCACTTACTAGGTTTCAAGTATATGTCATGTTTCTCACCTTGAAACCCTTATGGAATGGATAGTGAATGAGATAGCCGTAGTTCGATCTGTCATTTGCTATTTGGGTGACTTGTGCATTGACCCACCAAGCTCAGTAATTAGTTCTGTTCTTGATAGTAAGACGCAGCAAGCACAGATTATGATGAAATTCCCTTATCCCTTAGACAGAACTAAAGGACCCTCAATGGAGATATAGTTTCTTGCCGTTGTTATCGATTCAATGGAAATGGTATGCCCTTTACTGCAGGACAAATTGGCAGGCAAGTTTGCTGCGGCAGACAGAAATTTTATGTGCCACTATGATTTTAATTGAAATGAATTGTTATTTCAGCCTAGGAATTCTGTTTCCTGTCAAGTCTATTATCTATGTTGTATAGAAATTCCCCAAAACTTCAGAATCACAACTTTCTTAAGCCAGAAATATGTCTGGGCTTCTTATCAGCTAACCATCTGTGTCAGTGCCTCAATAATTCTAAGTGTTATCCATATGCCATACATTTCTGAAACTTAATACATCTTGTGTGTGCGTGATTCATGAAGATATCATTGTATGTCTTTGTTGTCAAATAGATAGATATCTTTTATTATAGATTTATTTTAAATGCTTAGCAAAGAAATTTGACATTTCTTCATTTATGTCGCTCCCTCAAACAAAACATGGACAAAACAGAACTGGTCATCTCATTCCCCTCTCTAACATGACAATCTCTACTAACAACTGCACAATAACTGCAACCTGCCAAGCTCGGAGCCCAGAAGTTATTCTGGACTACTGCTTGACCCTCCTTTTTGGCTTACCAATAAACAAACTATCAACCCTCCAACTATTCTGAACTCTGCTGCTCAACTCACCCATCTCTCCTCTTGCTTTTCCGGTGCTTTCCCTCTCTGCCAGTCTCTTCAGTGTCTGCTAGTTTTGAAGACAATTAAGTTTAAAATGATAACTCTTACCTACATGTCGCTCACCAGCCAGGATCCTTCTTACGTTTCATCTCTAACCCAATGTAATCCAATGTTATCAACCCAGAAGCAGCCTTTGCTCTGCCTCTAACCTTCTCCTGTCCTCTCCCCTGGTCACCTCCTCCCACTACTGTCTCCAGGACTTACCACATGCCACTCACCTTCTCTGGAATGCCCTCAGCCATTCAATCTGACACTCCCCAACACTCAAAGCTTTTAAAACTGCCCTCAAAACCCATCTCTTCAGACAAGCCCTTTAACATTATTGGCATTTTTATTATTTGAAATACAATAAAATAAAGAAGATTTATATGACAGGATCATTTGCCTTCCCTTACTCTGAAGAGGGAGGATAAACGCCATAGTGTCCTTAATCTGATCAACATCAATTGCAATGCTTATCCTGGTATCCTGATCTCTCTAAGAGATCAGCATATATCCCACAGCTCGGTTAATAGAAGCCGTTAAAATATCCAGACAATAATTGTATTTTCAGTGAATCCAGATTTATTATTCTGACTTAATCTAAAAACAGTCAATGCAATCATATTTTGAGGGAAATGTCAGAATATAATTTTCTTTGGTATTTTTGATTTGTTTTCATCGACACGGCTGCTCCAAAACAATATTTTTGATTGCAACCTTTTAGCAATTGTATGTAATCTATTTTAAGCAAGTGTTGTAACATTCCACATAACTTTTCACAATAAAGATACAATTCATATAAATACCAATGCTTTGCATTCTGGGAAATAAGTTCTTGAATAGTGTTCGACATGCATGGCTATTTTTTCAGTATTACTTTCATACATGCCCCTGTGGAATATTAGCAGTATGCAGACACAATGAAAACAACGTAATACTATGAAATACTCCGTGTTTTATTTACATGCAAATGTTCAGTCGGTTATTTTGGAGCCTCGAACGTGTGAGAAACCAATGCTTTGCACCTTTTGCCAAATTATAGCGATTTCTTCACCTCTGCTTAGAAATGTCTATAATTATTCATGCATTTTGCATTGCTTTGTCTATTGCTTCCAGTCGAATAACCTTTTTATGTGCATTTTATATTGGTTTGTCTTTTCTTACATACAGGTTAGCACTGTTAGTGTTGTATGTGAAGAACACTTGCTGTTTGATACCTACCTTTAGTGCTTCTTTGTTCGCATGTATGTACTAAAAAATGAACCTGCCACTATACCAGGTAGCACGATTATGAAGTCCATCCTAACAGCTTCTTATCATCACTTTTCAAATACTTTTTGCTGTGAGCTGCTCACAACATAATACAGCCTTTTTATTGATTGTATTATTAAACAGCTAACATATTTCATGTAGCAAATATATCACCATAACACCAGGCATAGCAATCTATTGATGCCTCCATCAATTTCTTTATAGCTTCACGGTGACCATGAGAACTTGTTTTACAACCCCTCCCATATACCAACTGAGCTGTGTACACAAGACCCTCCCCTTTTTTCAATATCCAAATAGTTGCTGATTGTACATTTAAAGAAAGATTGATATATGTGTGCTCTACACATTAAATATTGTGAAGAGATGAATAGATTGGTATTACTTTAAAGCATACTGCAATTACTGGAACTGATGCCCGGTGATGTGGGCCCACAGCTTGTAATTGGAGGGGGGGGGGGGCATACTGATTGCTGATATCCCCACACAGTGGCCTTGCAAGCTCAAAGCCCAGACCCAGTACTGGCAAGATCTGAGTCAGCAGGTGGCATTCCAGCCACCACTACATGTGAACTGGGATAGGAGACCCCTTACCAGTTCACAAACTGTAAACAAAATACGTAAAAAGGACTCACATTTCAGCATCTTCCTCCTGCTGCCCCCCCCCCCCCCCAATCAGGATGGCTGGGTCAGGGGCTCCCTCCAGGTCTGGCTGGCGATGATCTTTGGATACTTTGGATACTAATAATGTCATTGGAGTAAAGGAACATGGAATGAGATCCTCCAGGAATTGCCTCATTTTCACTCCCCTCCAGTGATGACATTAGTCATATGGGGGGATTCCAGAATGATTGCACCTCTGTGATATAAAAGGTTCTTTCTCCGACGGCTGAGCTTTAGCGTGATGGTCTGCCAGGGAAAGAGGAAGGGGAACCTGTATCCTCTCTCACAACAGATGCTGACACATGCTCTGACATCAGAAGCCCAGTGCCTGCTGAACTAGTAGGGAGCCCCTGATCCGGTGGACCTGAAGAGAGGATAGCACACAAAGGGAGAAGAAAAGTTAAGATAAGTTGTTGTTTTTTGTAACAGTTTGTGAGCTGGTAGTAACACCTATACTAGTTCACACGGTTGTGGGAGCCAGAGAAATTATATTTAGCAGTTGGGAGTGCTCAGTGGCTGGTATTGGGGACTATCTGGCAGAAGGGCTTCCAAACCAGGTAGAACCCCACTCCTCCTCAACGCAAGATAAAAGGCAACACCCTACTTAATCCTGGAACCCAGCCCTTGGTTTTAGGGTCTATAGTTAGACATTTTGGACATCCTTTTGAACATATTTCCCAGTAAGTGAGACAGCTGAGGTTAGGGTCCCTCAGCATGTTGGAGGTGCACAAAAGCACACAGAAACCCTGTACATATAAGCACAATCCTTCCTATTGAACTGTTATCAGGCCACAAACATTCCTAATTTCTCTGTCTTCAAAAGATGGCCACCTGACACATTCCATCAGTGTGATGTTCTCTGGCTCTGCACATAGTACTGTCAGTTTCACTGATTTCCGCAGGACTTCTGTAATAAGGAGTTTCAAATTAGGTTAATACTTTGGTTCATATCTGTTTAGGAAAACCATACGTATTACTAAGTCACTCCACAACATGAACAGATACAAATCTTGAACAGATACAAATCTGTAATCTGCATTGTTTGTCAAAATTCTTGTAATGTATAGAACAGGCAATTTTAATACATTTTAGTTTTTTTTTTTTGCTATAGAGCAGCATTACACTTTAAGAATGAGGCTGGCATTCCTAAAATGTTAAATTAGTGAAAGAAAAAATGCAAATAAATTTACCCTGCTATAAAATAATTACATAATTATAGTATTTTTACAAACGTGTTCCCACATTACTGTGAGCACACAGCAGCTGGAAAGCCGATTTATTTCTGAATGGTAAAAATCTTAATTTTATTATATTTCTACTTTTGTTTTAAAATGGGGGTATAGCATATATAACTGTTACCCAAGACCCTCTGTGATTCAATGGTTCTAAATTTTATGGACTATTAAAGCTGCTCTAACCCTCAAAGTGGACCAAAACCCAGGATTTTGACTATCCTGAGTTTTGGTCCTGATCGTGGGTGCCCCGCTGCATGAAACTCCCCATATTGCCGAAGCCAAATCACCTTCTCCCGGTCCTATGGTGCATGCATGGCCGCTCGTCCAACCAGCGCGTCTAAGGCTTCGTCTAAGGCCAGTGGCTCTGAGTTCGCTGACAGCCGCATCTCCCGCTGCCCTCTAACAGGGAGTGTGCCCATGCAGGCCATTCACAAAAATGCCCTGCTAGAGGGATAACGCGCATGTGTCGTTGGACTGGAAAACAAGGTAAGTGTATGGGGCGACCTGGGGGATTTCACACACACTTGCCCCAGGGGGAAGGAAACGATCGGCCCAGGAATCTTATGGATTCCTGGGCTGATCGCCATGTGTTTTGGTCCACAAAAGACAGAAGCTCTAAAACCCAGCTCCATCTGAATCTTTTATTTTAGTTTCCAGTAGAATGACAGAAATGTGAGTATGTGTTGGGGGGGGGGGGTTTGCAGAATTTGACTCCATTATTTCACAGTAAAACAAAAAGGAATACCTTCCCTCCCACGCCGATGATCAGCTTTGGTGCATCTTTGCTCACCAACACAATGGCCAAAACCAGAATTCACCAGACTTTCAGCTACAAGGTGTTGTATGCACCCGATTGATGGGACAGTCAAAGCAATAAAAAAGAAAAAAAATGTACCTGCCAATCAGCAGGCTCAATTCTACAAAGTCCTGCCTAAGCCCCACCCTTGTCCACAGTGCATTTGTTTCCTCTCTAGTTCTTGAAAACTCTTGGAATATGCTGTCTGCTGCCAATTAGCAATGGACCCTGCTCTCACATGACTGTGAGGCAGAGAACACAAAGTGGGGCAGAGGGAGAAGCATGCTAATAGACAAAGGACAGCAGCCCTCAGGACTTTGTGGGATCTTTTCTGTGGGTTTTAAGCGCGTGCCATTTTATTTTTACTGTCTGGATGGGAACAATAAAAATAAACTTCACTTACTTTCTTTGCCCCACAGCAGATTCCAGATTCAGTACCTAAAGAGGAAATCCAACCATTTTGTAACATGCCACCCAGCCCACCCACCGAGCCAATAACCCAAAGAACAACTCGCTGGGGGCAATCTGCACAAAATCTGATTCTGGGACAGAATCAACACCCCCCGCACTGGCATCAGGAGAGGACAGAGAAAATTACTGTTCAGCATTTCATCCAGAGTTGATGGAGTTGCAGCCAGAGAAGGGAAGCCAGCTCTTTTATCAGAATGTGAGGGTCAGGCTACACCTTATTATTTCATTTAAGTGGACCAAAATCTTGTGAATTTTGTCTGACTCCCCAGAGCATACCGCAATTTACTTACAGCAATGATGTAGGTGCTTGAGCACGCTTATCATTGGGACTGCACCCAGCACCATGCTTGCTCCATCTGGCCTGCGTGTACCCACCAGCACCAGTTCACTATGGGATTGCCGGCATCAGTTGAGTAGGAGAGGAGAGCAAAATTTAATCCGGCCTTAGAGACTCGGGGAATTAGGGATTTATTCCATTTGTTGCAGAGGTGGGGGGATATACAAGCAGATTTATGGTACATTACTATACCTAAAAGTACTGTGTGTCTAAAAATGTAGTGGATGTATGACTTCTCTCTGACAGTACGTATCTAAACATTGAATTTCATGCACGTACATTCTTCAAATTTATGAACAGCTCTGCCAATATATACAGCAGGATTATTAGAAATATACAACCATAATGTATTCTATGACTAGGCAGACCACTTCAGTCTGCAGAAGATTTGTAGTGTTCTCAGATAATTGTAGCCATCCACTTGTAATATGTCCCAGCTCCAGCCTCAGCTAATCATCTGCAAATGGCCTGCTTGTTGAGCATCCGCCAGGCCTAATAATCCGCCAACATGTTGTAGTCTTGGAAAAGAAGAAAAAAAAAAGGATACTCTCCATTCTATTATTTGGTATTAAGTGTACTGAATTATGTATCTAAATGGTAATCAGTGGGATGGAAAAAGTGGGAACTAAATGACTAAAGTATGGCCATGTTGCTATGGGTAGCTAACAATGCATATTCGACTTAGCAGAACATGGTTGTGTATGCTTCATCTGCTAAGGCTTTAGAATATGGAATAAAAAATTCCCACTGCGGAGGGGAGGGAAAAACAACTGAAGGAAGAGCTTAAGGTCACTTAAATTTAACAAAAGGTACTTTTTAAATATTCAGAAAAATGATGAAGATGAAATTATGGTGCCAGGTGTTTCAATCACAGAAGGGCTTAAAGCATGGAAAGAGCAATGTACCAGCAAAGGAGACGGCCTGAATAATTTATCATTGTCTTACACACTTCTGCTGCCATACTGTTATTTAGCAAAGAATATTATCATGTTATTGATCAGAGCACTCACTGATACAATTTGTTTGCTTGAAGGTGTTGAGTGAAATGTACAGACTGGCTGGATCTACCCTGATGAGAAACAATTTGTTAGTTACAACCTGGGGGTGGGGGTAGAAATGTGGTGAAAGGTTGGCACCTATGCTGTTTCTTTGTTTTTAAGTTCCTTTTCGCTTTTGGGAAAACTGCTGACTCAGGAAGTTGAAAGCAAAGGTAAATCAGAGATAGAACTGTGGAAAAAGCAAAATCTTCCTTGCTTGCTCCGAAGTCATCATTACAGGAAACGAAAAGAGACTCTCATAACACATACCTGACAGAAATGGGACAGTGTTTAATGCACTAAAATGTAAATGTCCATCCCGCTTCTGTGTCATCATTAGAATTATGGTACAATAAGGAGTATTTGTCTAACATGCTCAGATGTCATCCATACATTAAGCAGGGTGGTATGCTACAGGAGACAAGAATTGTCTAATCCATAAAGATGTCATCAGTACAGGAAGCAAATCGGTACTCTACAAGAAAAGGTAACTGTCTAACCCACGAAGGTGTCATCAGTACACTAAGCAGGGTGGTACACTACAAAAAACAATAACTGGCTAATACACCAAAGAGTCATCAGTATAGTAAGCGGTACACTACAAAAATTGGGAATTGTCTAACTCATTAAAGGACAACTATCGTTTGAAACCTCTGAAAAATGTTATGTTTCTTTTTTTATAGACCTTGGAAATAGAAACATTTTACCAATATTTTTAAATTTATTTTCCTTCTGTACATTTTCCCCACTTGCAACTGTCAAGAAACTTGCAGAGTCAGCAAAAATCACTATAAGTTGTGTGCACAGAACCGGCACTTATGACGGGTGAGGAATTGTGATGTGTGTGTCTGAACATAAGTACTGTGCTTGAAATATTGGCCGAAATTAGTAGAAAACCCCTCAAATTTTAGCTTTGGCAAGTTAGGTCGAACTTTGAATAAATGTTCAGGTTCCGATCCCCTGAAATCAATCGGGACCCGAACCTTCGGGGGTGACTGTGGTGGTGGTGCGGTGCAGAGTGTGTAGCAGAAGCACTGCTGTAAGTCCCAATCCCCTTCTGTCAGCAGCTGTGAAGCAATGGCAGTGGCGTTTCAAGCTGGCCCCAGCCAGGGCTGTAGAAAGATGGGTGCTGGCTCCTATAAGTGAGCACACTAATAGGAGCTGGTGGACATCTTTTTGTAGCCCCGGCTGGGGCTTGTGTGTAATGCCGTTGCCGCTGACAGAAGAGTATCAGTGCTCAGGTGAGTTACAGCAGTTGCGTGCTGCTGCAACCTAAGTTGAAGTGGGTGGATGGGCTACTCAGCAGCCCATCAACCAGCTTTTCTGTGTTTGGGCCGGGCACCAAACTCAAACACAGACTTCTGGCTGAAACCCAAAGTTTGCGGTTCGGGTTCGCCCATCGTACTGCCCACAATGCTTCTGTCAGGCATGGAAGGCCTGATACTTTTTTAATTTACAAAATGTGTCAAGCCTGTCATGCCTGACAGGAGGATTGTGCACAGTAAGTTTCTGTTCACAAAGATTTAGAGCACCGAGTTGTATCTCCTGACACACATATCACAATCCCTCACTAGAGATGAGCGAACTTTTGAAAAATTCGATTCGACTGATTCGCCGAATTTTCCGACAAAAATCGTTTCGACCCGAATAAATTTGCGACGAATCGCTATTAAAAACGGCTATTTCTGAGCCTCCTAGAGCCTCAATAGGGTTGTAAACCATTCTGCCTTGCTGTAACACGCACAGGATGCATGCTGGGTTAGTTAAATAATACTTTGAATAAATATCACATGCAGATCAGAGGCATCGCTAATAGAATCGCAGAGCGGCAAAATTGAATTCAAGAGAGTTGAAGTGGCATCACTATGAGAGGCAGGAGCCCAAACATTGCTTTAAAGAGACACTGGAGTTGGCAGCAGCAGGAGCCCAAAAATTGGATGAATCACACCCTGGAGTTGGCAGAAGCAGCAGCAGGAGCCCAAACATTGGCTGAAAGAGACACTGGGGTTGGCTTCAGGAGCCCAAAAATTGGATGAATCACACCCTGGAGTTGGCAGCAGCAGCAGCAGGAGCCCAAATATTACTTTAAAGAGACACTGGGGTTGGCTTCAGGAGCCCAAAAATTGGATGAATCACACCCTGGAGTTGGCAGCAGCAGCAGCAGGAGCCCAAATATTACTTTAAAGAGACACTGGGGTTGGCTTCAGGAGCCCAAAAATTGGATGAATCACACCCTGGAGTTGGCAGCAGCAGCAGCAGGAGCCCCAACATTACTTTAAAGAGACACTGGGGTTGGCTTCAGGAGCCCAAAAATTGGATGATTCACACCCTGGAGTTGGCAGCAGCAGCAGCAGGAGCCCAAATATACACTGGGGTTGGCTTCAGGAGCCCAAAAATTGGATGAATCACACCCTGGGAGTTGGCAGCAGCAGGAGCCCAAATATTACTTTAAAGAGACACTGGGGTTGGCTTCAGGAGCCCAAAAATTGGATGAATCACACCCTGGAGTTGGCAGCAGCAGGAGCCCAAATATTACTTTAAAGAGACACTGGGGTTGGCTTCAGGAGCCCAAAAATTGGATGATTCACACCCTGGAGTTGGCAGCAGCAGCAGCAGGAGCCCAAATATACACTGGGGTTGGCTTCAGGAGCCCAAAAATTGGATGAATCACACCCTGGAGTTGGCAGCAGCAGCAGCAGGAGCCCAAATATTACTTTAAAGAGACACTGGGGTTGGCTTCAGGAGCCCAAAAATTGGATGAATCACACCCTGGAGTTGGCAGCAGCAGGAGCCCAAATATTACTTTAAAGAGACACTGGGGTTGGCTTCAGGAGCCCAAAAATTGCATGATTCACACCCTGGAGTTGGCAGCAGCAGCAGCAGGAGCCCAAATATACACTGGAGTTGGCTTCAGGAGCCCAAAAATTGGATGAATCACACCCTGGAGTTGGCAGAAGTTGGCAGCAGCAGCAGGAGCCCAAACATTACTTCAAAGAGACCCTGGGGTTGGCTTCAGGAGCCCAAAAATTGGATGAATCACACCCTGGAGTTGGCAGAAGTTGGCAGCAGCAGCAGGAGCCCAAACATTACTTTAAAGAGACCCTGGAGTTGGCTTCAGGAGCCCAAAAATTGGATGATTCACACCCTGGAGTTGGCAGCAGCAGCAGCAGAAGCCCAAATATACACTGGGGTTGGCTTCAGGAGCCCAAAAATTGGATGAATCACACCCTGGAGTTGGCAGCAGCAGCAGCAGGAGCCCAAATATTACTATAAAGAGACACTGGGGTTGGCTTCAGGAGCCCAAAAATTGGATGAATCACACCCTGGAGTTGGCAGCAGCAGCAGCAGGAGCCCAAATATACACTGGGGTTGGCTTCAGGAGCCCAAAAATTGGATGAATCACACCCTGGAGTTGGCAGCAGCAGCAGCAGGAGCCCAAATATTACTTTAAAGAGACACTGGGGTTGGCTTCAGGAGCCCAAAAATTGGATGAATCACACCCTGGAGTTGGCAGCAGCAGGAGCCCAAATATTACTTTAAAGAGACACTGGGGTTGGCTTCAGGAGCCCAAAAATTGGATGATTCACACCCTGGAGTTGGCAGCAGCAGCAGCAGGAGCCCAAATATACACTGGGGTTGGCTTCAGGAGCCCAAAAATTGGATGAATCACACCCTGGAGTTGGCAGCAGCAGCAGCAGCAGGAGCCCAAATATTACTATAAAGAGACACTGGGGTTGGCTTCAGGAGCCCAAAAATTGGATGAATCACACCCTGGAGTTGGCAGCAGCAGCAGCAGGAGCCCAAATATACACTGGGGTTGGCTTCAGGAGCCCAAAAATTGGATGAATCACACCCTGGAGTTGGCAGCAGCAGCAGCAGGAGCCCAAATATTACTTTAAAGAGACACTGGGGTTGGCTTCAGGAGCCCAAAAATTGGATGAATCACACCCTGGAGTTGGCAGCAGCAGGAGCCCAAATATTACTTTAAAGAGACACTGGGGTTGGCTTCAGGAGCCCAAAAATTGGATGATTCACACCCTGGAGTTGGCAGCAGCAGCAGCAGGAGCCCAAATATACACTGGGGTTGGCTTCAGGAGCCCAAAAATTGGATGAATCACACCCTGGAGTTGGCAGCAGCAGCAGCAGGAGCCCAAATATTACTTTAAAGAGACACTGGGGTTGGCTTCAGGAGCCCAAAAATTGGATGAATCACACCCTGGAGTTGGCAGCAGCAGGAGCCCAAATATTACTTTAAAGAGACACTGGGGTTGGCTTCAGGAGCCCAAAAATTGGATGATTCACACCCTGGAGTTGGCAGCAGCAGCAGCAGGAGCCCAAATATACACTGGGGTTGGCTTCAGGAGCCCAAAAATTGGATGAATCACACCCTGGAGTTGGCAGCAGCAGGAGCCCAAATATTACTTTAAAGAGACACTGGGGTTGGCTTCAGGAGCCCAAAAATTGCATGATTCACACCCTGGAGTTGGCAGCAGCAGCAGCAGGAGCCCAAATATACACTGGAGTTGGCTTCAGGAGCCCAAAAATTGGATGAATCACACCCTGGAGTTGGCAGAAGTTGGCAGCAGCAGCAGCAGGAGCCCAAACATTACTTCAAAGAGACCCTGGGGTTGGCTTCAGGAGCCCAAAAATTGGATGAATCACACCCTGGAGTTGGCAGAAGTTGGCAGCAGGAGCCCAAACATTACTTTAAAGAGACCCTGGAGTTGGCTTCAGGAGCCCAAAAATTGGATGATTCAAACCCTGGAGTTGGCAGCAGCAGCAGCAGGAGCCCAAATATACACTGGGGTTGGCTTCAGGAGCCCAAAAATTGGATGAATCACACCCTGGAGTTGGCAGCAGCAGCAGCAGGAGCCCAAATATTACTATAAAGAGACACTGGGGTTGGCTTCAGGAGCCCAAAAATTTGATGAATCACACCCTGGAGTTGGCAGCAGCAGGAGCCCAAATATTACTTTAAAGAGACACTGGGGTTGGCTTCAGGAGCCCAAAAATTGGATGAATCACACCCTGTGGAGAGTCATGTGGAGAAAAAGTAGCTTAGTTAGTAATATCTACATAAAATTATGAATAAACAAATGCAAAAGTATTGCCAAAGTGAAGTTTTGTTTGAGGGTGTGTTTCCACCTTTTAATTAAATCAGAAACAAGAAGGTATCATTGCCTCTGACTAATTAGCCCTCAAAAATTCTTGGAATTTTTAATCTGGAATCATGTCTGATCCGTCTTATCCGAAGAATATTAATAAAAAGTAAGAGTAACGTAAAGGATTTTTTATCAATACTTACTTGTGGTCCGATGCGGAGGAATGTCTGTAACTGGAGAGCAGCGCCTTAAATCTGTTTTGCACGATCCATCTTTCTTTAGTGTAGGTCTGGCCCCGTCATCAATCTACTGGAATACATCAGGCATTGTTGGGAGGAAAGCTTGGATGATCCAAGCGCCATTCATTTCCACGCAGGGCAGTCTCTGGAAAAAAAAAGTCTGTATAAACCAGGGTCTTTTTCATATAAAAACAAATGGTTATTCTTGCTTGTAAACCATATGTTCCACAGATTTACCAGTCATTGTGTCAGCCAATGAAGCAACTTTGTCTCGAAGTGCTGCAAAAGCAGTCCACTGCATCACAAGTGGCATCTGACACCCCCAGTCAACTGTCTGTCTGTTATGCTTTGGGTTCAGCTCCACTATCCATTGATGAAGATCTGATAATCATAAAATTCAGCAGCTACTGCCCAGCCAAGAAGTGGAGGAGACACTCGCCTCTTCTTCCACTAGCCGGCAATTAGTGATGAGGAGAGTGTCGTGGGAGGAGGTGTTGCAAGCCGAGGTAGTGGAAGAGGGTCCCTGGAGTCTGCGGCGGTGGCGGCGGCAGCAGCAGCAGATTATTGCGGACTGTTGTTCGGAAAAATCAGCTACTCAGCGATGTGGCAGTGTTTCATGCAGCATCCTGGGGAGAAAAAGTAGGTTAGTTAGTGTATATACATAAAATTATGAATAGACAAATGCAATAGTATTGCCAAAGTGAAGTTTTGTTTGAGGGTGTGTTTCCACCTTGTAATTAAATCAGAAACAACTAGCTATCATTTGCCTCTGAATAATTAGCCCTCAAAAATTCTTGGAATTTTTAATCTTGATGTCTGAGGGATTTCTCCTCTCAGACAGCGTCACCATAAGTCCAGCCTGCTGCATTACACTTGGAAGAACATCTTGTTTGCGCTGCGACAAGGAAGCCAAAGTCATGCGTCCTCACATGGCACACGTGTTCAGTCTAGTTTTTAAGTCTTGCCCCCATCTGAAAGAACAACAGGAAAGAAAGTTAGCATGCACTTCTGGCACTCCTACACCACCAAGCACAACCCTATTGAGCCTCAGCGTCACAACGGTGTACCCCACCATAGTCTGATTTGCGATGTTTCCACCCGTTGGAATTCCACCCTCCATATGCAGGATCCACTATAGCAGTGGTCCCCAACCCTGTCCTCAAGGCCCACCAACAGGCCAGGTTTTGCAGATCTCCACAAAGATGCACAGGTGGAGTAATTAGTGCAGCTGCAGAGCAATAGAGCTGGCTATTTGGAGATCCAAAAAACATGACATGTTGGTGGGCCTTGAGGACAGGGTTGAGGACCACTGCACTATAGGAACAGAGAAAAGCCATCACGGATTTCTGGATGATCCAAACGGATAGGGGGACACCTGTGTAAATTCAATGTAAACCATTGGCAGCTCATACGTGACACCGACCGTTTGCTCAGGCCCTTTGAGGAAGCTACGTTATTAGTCAGTTGCCAGGACTATGAGATGAACGATGAGATTCCACTGCTTCATGTACTACAACACATGTTGGAAACCATGGCTGGTCAGGGCACTGGAGACATGGCACATACATTTCACAGCCACATGAAGCCTGTGGGGGCTGAAGTGGAGGAGGAGGAGGGGGTGGGGCAAAGCAAACCACAGTTTAGGTTTCACAAAATGACCATTTTATCTAGTCATCTGACAGAAGAGGAGGAGCAGGAGCAGCCACAGGAGCTAGAGGGTTGTGAGTAAGGTGAGACAGAGGACCCAGACACACCGTGGCAGTTTACAGTGGAGATGGAGACAGGTAGTCCCTCCGAGTCATTTGCACAAATGGCACGATGCATGCTCACATGCTTGCGTACTAGTGAGCGCAGAATTGTCTCCATTTGTCAGCGGGAAGACTTCTGGCTCTCCAACTTATTGGACCCTCGCTTCCGGCACAAAATGGGGGCATTTTTTACGCCCACTGAGAGGGAGGACAAACTGACCTACTACAGAGACATCCCACGTAGTCAGTTGGGCGATGTCTATCTGCGCCATGGCCCATAATCCCGCAGGTCTGACTCGGGGGGACCTCTGCGATCACCTTCCACTGCCATGGCTGCTGGGGGGGTGGAAGGAGCAGCAGCAGCAGCTCCATCAGCAGCAGCCTCAGTCTTCAGTCGCTAGTGAGTAGCTTTCTACACCCGCATAGTGAGTCTACTCATGAGCAGCAGGAAGACCTGGAGCTGGACCTCAAACAGCAGGTCATGTCATACCTTGACATGACCATGCCAACACACCTTCAAGATCCACTGGATTTGCTGGGAAGCCAAACTTGACTTGTGCCCGCAACTAGCAGAGTTTGCCCTGGAAAAGCTGTACTGGCCGGACAGTAGTTGATTTAGATGGCAACTGGGCTGCTCTATATAACGAAGCAAAATGGCAAATTTACCTCACTATATGAGCTATTGCCCCTCAGATTTACACAGGGGCTGCTCTATATTATGCTGCAAAGTGGCAAATTTACCTCACAATATAAGCTATTGCCCCTCAGATTTACACAGGGCCTGCTCTATATAACGAAGCAAAATGGCAAATTTACCTCACTATATAAGCTATTGCCCCTCAGATTTACACAGGGCCTGCTCTATATAACGAAGCAAAATGGCAAATTTACCTCACTATATAAGCTATTGCCCCTCAGATTTACACAGGGGCTGCTCTATATTATGCTGCAAAATGGCAAATTAACCTCACAATATAAGCTATTGCAGCTCTATATAAATAAAAATAAATAAATAAAAAAAGGGCCTGTAGAAGCTTATTTAGTATAACAGATAGGGTGACATGTGCTGGTTTGGGATGCCCATATGGGCTAGTGTTTTGGCAGCAGTACAAAAACCAATGCAAAATGCAATAGCTTAATAAAGCTGATGCTGATCAACGCTTATTTAGTATAACAGATGGGGTGCAACATGCAGGTTTGGGATGCCCTGCGGCCTGGTGTATTTAAAGCAGACCAAAACCAATTCAAAATGCAATAACTTAATAAAGCTGAGGCTGTAGATGCTTATTTAGTATAAACAGGTAGGGTGCAAGGTGCAGCTTTGGGGTGCCCTGCGGCCTGGTTAAATGAAAGCAGTCAAAAAGGAAGTGCAAACTGAAGTAGCTTAATGAAGCTGATGCTGATCAACGCTTATGTTGTATACCAGATAGGGTGCAAGGTGCAGCTTTGGGGTGCCCTGCGGCCTGGTTTATTAAAATCAGTCAAAAACAAGTGCAAACTGAAGTAGCCTGATCAACGCTTATGTTGTATAACAGATAGGTTTAAAATAGCATGTGCCTTGGGATGCCCGTGTGGCCTGTTATATTTCAAGCTGAACAAAAAGTAACAATAATCCAAGTATGAGACATCATTTTGACCTTCTTCACAGCGCCATACTTTGAAAAAAAAAAATTAATTTCATGCCGATCAATCCAAAGGTCAATGCCCCTAACAAAAATAGTGTTCGGCATAAGTTTTCCTTCTGGAAGGACGTAACCTTTAGTTTACATGGTTGGGGTAGGTTATCTTACAAATTGGGATACCCCAGGCAGCAGTGTCATTGAAAGAGACAGATTGTAATGCAGGCCATACGCAAGCAGAGAAACTCAGGCTGCAACAGGCCTATTTAGTTTACATGGTTGGGGTAGGTTATCTTACAAATTGGGATACCCCACTGTATATGAAACCGAATATAAATGCACACCCAAAAGTGGACACTCAGCCTCCAAGAGGCCTGCTTAGTTTAAATAAGAGAGCTGCTTAGTATGGTAGGTAGGTTATGTTATGTTACAGAATGGGATGCCCCAAGCAGACTTGAGATCAGTATATATGCACACAGCAGCAGTGTGTTAGCAGGCTCATACAGGCCAAATTTCTTTAAATAAATGTGCAGCTTACAGTAAATGCAGAGGCTAATGGTATGTTACAGAATGGGATGCCCCAAAGCAGACTTGAGATCAGTATATATGCACACAGCAGCAGTGTGTTAGCAGGCTCATACAGGCCAAATTTCTTTAAATAAATGTGCAGCTTACAGTAAATGCAGAGGCTAATGGTATGTTACAGAATGGGATGCCCCAAAGCAGACTTGAGATCAGTATATATGCACACAGCAGCAGTGTGTTAGCAGGCTCATACAGGCCAAATTTCTTTAAATAACTGTGCAGCTTACAGTTAATGCAGAGGCTAATGGTATGTTACAGAATGGGATGCCCCAAAGCAGACTTGAGATCAGTATATATGCACACAGCAGCAGTGTGTTAGCAGGCTCATACAGGCCAAATTTCTTTAAATAAATGTGCAGCTTACAGTAAATGCAGAGGCTAATGGTATGTTACAGAATGGGATGCCCCAAAGCAGACTTGAGATCAGTATATATGCACACAGCAGCAGTGTGTTAGCAGGCTCATACAGGCCAAATTTCTTTAAATAACTGTGCAGCTTACAGTTAATGCAGAGGCTAATGGTATGTTACAGAATGGGATGCCCCAAAGCAGACTTGAGATCAGTATATATGCACACAGCAGCAGTGTGTTAGCAGGCTCATACAGGCCAAATTTCTTTAAATAAATGTGCAGCTTACAGTAAATGCAGAGGCTAATGGTATGTTACAGAATGGGATGCCCCAAAGCAGACTTGAGATCAGTATATATGCACACAGCAGCAGTGTGTTAGCAGGCTCATACAGGCCAAATTTCTTTAAATAACTGTGCAGCTTACAGTTAATGCAGAGGCTAATGGTATGTTACAGAATGGGATGCCCCAAAGCAGACTTGAGATCAGTATATATGCACACAGCAGCAGTGTGTTAGCAGGCTCATACAGGCCAAATTTCTTTAAATAAATGTGCAGCTTACAGTAAATGCAGAGGCTAATGGTATGTTACAGAATGGGATGCCCCAAAGCAGACTTGAGATCAGTATATATGCACACAGCAGCAGTGTGTTAGCAGGCTCATACAGGCCAAATTTCTTTAAATAACTGTGCAGCTTACAGTTAATGCAGAGGCTAATGGTATGTTACAGAATGGGATCCCCCAAGCTGACTTGAGATCAGTATATATGCACACAGCAGCAGTGTGTTAGCAGGCTCATACAGGCCAAATTTCTTTAAATAACTGTGCAGCTTACAGTTAATGCAGAGGCTAATGGTATGTTACAGAATGGGATGCCCCAAGCTGACTTGAGATCAGTATATATGCACACAGCAGCAGTGTGTTAGCAGGCTCATACAGGCCAAATTTCTTTAAATAAATGTGCAGCTTACAGTAAATGCAGAGGCTAATGGTATGTTACAGAATGGGATGCCCCAAAGCAGACTTGAGATCAGTATATATGCACACAGCAGCAGTGTGTTAGCAGGCTCATACAGGCCAAATTTCTTTAAATAACTGTGCAGCTTACAGTTAATGCAGAGGCTAATGGTATGTTACAGAATGGGATGCCCCAAAGCAGACTTGAGATCAGTATATATGCACACAGCAGCAGTGTGTTAGCAGGCTCATACAGGCCAAATTTCTTTAAATAAATGTGCAGCTTACAGTAAATGCAGAGGCTAATGGTATGTTACAGAATGGGATGCCCCAAAGCAGACTTGAGATCAGTATATATGCACACAGCAGCAGTGTGTTAGCAGGCTCATACAGGCCAAATTTCTTTAAATAACTGTGCAGCTTACAGTTAATGCAGAGGCTAATGGTATGTTACAGAATGGGATGCCCCAAAGCAGACTTGAGATCAGTATATATGCACACAGCAGCAGTGTGTTAGCAGGCTCATACAGGCCAAATTTCTTTAAATAACTGTGCAGCTTACAGTAAATGCAGAGGCTAATGGTATGTTACAGAATGGGATGTCCCAAAAACCAGAGAGCACCTGGCAGGCAGCAGTAAGACTATGCACAGCAAAAGTGTCTTTATCATGCCTAATTTCAATTAGAATAGGTGCAAATGGTTAGGTTCTTAAATAGAGGCTGGTGTAGTCACAGAATGGGATGCCCTAAAAACCAGCAGTAAGTACACCTGGCAGGGACAAGTTGTGCTATGCCCAGCAAAAGTGTCTTTATCAGGCCTAATTTCAAATATGAAAAGAGCAAATGCTTATATGGTCTTAAACAGAGGCTGCTTTAGTCACAGAATGGGATGCCCTGGGCAGGAATGGACCTGGCAGGGTACAGTAGTGCTTTGCCCAGCAAAAGTGTCTTTATCAGGCTAATTTCAAATATGAAAAGAGCAAATGCTTATATGGTCTTAAACAGAGGCTGCTTTAGTCACAGAATGGGATGCCCTGGGCAGGAATGGACCTGGCAGGGTACAGTAGTGCTTTGCCCAGCAAAAGTGTCTTTATCAGGCCTAATTTCAAATATGAAAAGAGCAAATGCTTATATGGTCTTAAACAGAGGCTGCTTTAGTCACAGAATGGGATGCCCCAAATAGGAGTGCACCTGGCAGGGTCCAGTAGTGCTTTGCCCAGCAAAAGTGTCTTTATCAGGCCTAATTTCAAATATGAAAAGAGCAAATGCTTATATGGTCTTAAACAGAGGCTGCTTTAGTCACAGAATGGGATGCCCTGGGCAGGAATGGACCTGGCAGGGTCCAGTAGTGCTTTGCCCAGCAAAAGTGTCTTTATCAGGCCTAATTTCAAATATGAAAAGAGCAAATGCTTATATGGTCTTAAACAGAGGCTGCTTTAGTCACAGAATGGGATGCCCTGGGCAGGAATGGACCTGGCAGGGTACAGTAGTGCTTTGCCCAGCAAAAGTGTCTTTATCAGGCCTAATTTCAAATATGAAAAGAGCAAATGCTTATATGGTCTTAAACAGAGGCTGCTTTAGTCACAGAATGGGATGCCCCAAATAGGAGTGCACCTGGCAGGGTCCAGTAGTGCTTTGCCCAGCAAAAGTGTCTTTATCAGGCTAATTTCAAATATGAAAAGAGCAAATGCTTATATGGTCTTAAACAGAGGCTGCTTTAGTCACAGAATGGGATGCCCTGGGCAGGTATGGACCTGGCAGGGTACAGTAGTGCTTTGCCCAGCAAAAGTGTCTTTATCAGGCTAATTTCAAATATGAAAAGAGCAAATGCTTATATGGTCTTAAACAGAGGCTGCTTTAGTCACAGAATGGGATGCCCTGGGCAGGAATGGACCTGGCAGGGTACAGTAGTGCTTTGCCCAGCAAAAGTGTCTTTATCAGGCCTAATTTCAAATATGAAAAGAGCAAATGCTTATATGGTCTTAAACAGAGGCTGCTTTAGTCACAGAATGGGATGCCCCAAATAGGAGTGCACCTGGCAGGGTCCAGTAGTGCTTTGCCCAGCAAAAGTGTCTTTATCAGGCTAATTTCAAATATGAAAAGAGCAAATGCTTATATGGTCTTAAACAGAGGCTGCTTTAGTCACAGAATGGGATGCCCTGGGCAGGTATGGACCTGGCAGGGTACAGTAGTGCTTTGCCCAGCAAAAGTGTCTTTATCAGGCTAATTTCAAATATGAAAAGAGCAAATGCTTATATGGTCTTAAACAGAGGCTGCTTTAGTCACAGAATGGGATGCCCTGGGCAGGAATGGACCTGGCAGGGTACAGTAGTGCTTTGCCCAGCAAAAGTGTCTTTATCAGGCCTAATTTCAAATATGAAAAGAGCAAATGCTTATATGGTCTTAAACAGAGGCTGCTTTAGTCACAGAATGGGATGCCCTGGGCAGGAATGGACCTGGCAGGGTACAGTAGTGCTTTGCCCAGCAAAAGTGTCTTTATCAGGCTAATTTCAAATATGAAAAGAGCAAATGCTTATATGGTCTTAAACAGAGGCTGCTTTAGTCACAGAATGGGATGCCCCAAATAGGAGTGCACCTGGCAGGGTCCAGTAGTGCTTTGCCCAGCAAAAGTGTCTTTATCAGGCCTAATTTCAAATATGAAAAGAGCAAATGCTTATATGGTCTTAAACAGAGGCTGCTTTAGTCACAGAATGGGATGCCCTGGGCAGGAATGGACCTGGCAGGGTCCAGTAGTGCTTTGCCCAGCAAAAGTGTCTTTATCAGGCCTAATTTCAAATATGAAAAGAGCAAATGCTTATATGGTCTTAAACAGAGGCTGCTTTAGTCACAGAATGGGATGCCCTGGGCAGGAATGGACCTGGCAGGGTCCAGTAGTGCTTTGCCCAGCAAAAGTGTCTTTATCAGGCCTAATTTCAAATATGAAAAGAGCAAATGCTTATATGGTCTTAAACAGAGGCTGCTTTAGTCACAGAATGGGATGCCCTGGGCAGGAATGGACCTGGCAGGGTCCAGTAGTGCTTTGCCCAGCAAAAGTGTCTTTATCAGGCCTAATTTCAAATATGAAAAGAGCAAATGCTTATATGGTCTTAAACAGAGGCTGCTTTAGTCACAGAATGGGATGCCCTGGGCAGGAATGGACCTGGCAGGGTACAGTAGTGCTTTGCCCAGCAAAAGTGTCTTTATCAGGCCTAATTTCAAATATGAAAAGAGCAAATGCTTATATGGTCTTAAACAGAGGCTGCTTTAGTCACAGAATGGGATGCCCCAAATAGGAGTGCACCTGGCAGGGTCCAGTAGTGCTTTGCCCAGCAAAAGTGTCTTTATCAGGCTAATTTCAAATATGAAAAGAGCAAATGCTTATATGGTCTTAAACAGAGGCTGCTTTAGTCACAGAATGGGATGCCCTGGGCAGGAATGGACCTGGCAGGGTACAGTAGTGCTTTGCCCAGCAAAAGTGTCTTTATCAGGCCTAATTTCAAATATGAAAAGAGCAAATGCTTATATGGTCTTAAACAGAGGCTGCTTTAGTCACAGAATGGGATGCCCTGGGCAGGAATGGACCTGGCAGGGTACAGTAGTGCTTTGCCCAGCAAAAGTGTCTTTATCAGGCCTAATTTCAAATATGAAAAGAGCAAATGCTTATATGGTCTTAAACAGAGGCTGCTTTAGTCACAGAATGGGATGCCCTGGGCAGGAATGGACCTGGCAGGGTACAGTAGTGCTTTGCCCAGCAAAAGTGTCTTTATCAGGCTAATTTCAAATATGAAAAGAGCAAATGCTTATATGGTCTTAAACAGAGGCTGCTTTAGTCACAGAATGGGATGCCCCAAATAGGAGTGCACCTGGCAGGGTCCAGTAGTGCTTTGCCCAGCAAAAGTGTCTTTATCAGGCCTAATTTCAAATATGAAAAGAGCAAATGCTTATATGGTCTTAAACAGAGGCTGCTTTAGTCACAGAATGGGATGCCCTGGGCAGGAATGGACCTGGCAGGGTCCAGTAGTGCTTTGCCCAGCAAAAGTGTCTTTATCAGGCCTAATTTCAAATATGAAAAGAGCAAATGCTTATATGGTCTTAAACAGAGGCTGCTTTAGTCACAGAATGGGATGCCCTGGGCAGGAATGGACCTGGCAGGGTACAGTAGTGCTTTGCCCAGCAAAAGTGTCTTTATCAGGCCTAATTTCAAATATGAAAAGAGCAAATGCTTATATGGTCTTAAACAGAGGCTGCTTTAGTCACAGAATGGGATGCCCTGGGCAGGAATGGACCTGGCAGGGTACAGTAGTGCTTTGCCCAGCAAAAGTGTCTTTATCAGGCCTAATTTCAAATATGAAAAGAGCAAATGCTTATATGGTCTTAAACAGAGGCTGCTTTAGTCACAGAATGGGATGCACTGGGCAGGAATGGACCTGGCAGGGTACAGTAGTGCTTTGCCCAGCAAAAGTGTCTTTATCAGGCCTAATTTCAAACATGAAAAGAGCAAATGCTTATATGGACTTAAACAGAGGCTGCTTTAGTCACAGAATGGGATGCCCCAAATAGGAGTGCACCTGGCAGGGTCCAGTAGTGCTTTGCCCAGCAAAAGTGTCTTTATCAGGCTAATTTCAAATATGAAAAGAGCAAATGCTTATATGGTCTTAAACAGAGGCTGCTTTAGTCACAGAATGGGATGCCCTGGGCAGGAATGGACCTGGCAGGGTACAGTAGTGCTTTGCCCAGCAAAAGTGTCTTTATCAGGCCTAATTTCAAATATGAAAAGAGCAAATGCTTATATGGTCTTAAACAGAGGCTGCTTTAGTCACAGAATGGGATGCCCTGGGCAGGAATGGACCTGGCAGGGTACAGTAGTGCTTTGCCCAGCAAAAGTGTCTTTATCAGGCCTAATTTCAAATATGAAAAGAGCAAATGCTTATATGGTCTTAAACAGAGGCTGCTTTAGTCACAGAATGGGATGCCCCAAATAGGAGTGCACCTGGCAGGGTCCAGTAGTGCTTTGCCCAGCAAAAGTGTCTTTATCAGGCTAATTTCAAATATGAAAAGAGCAAATGCTTATATGGTCTTAAACAGAGGCTGCTTTAGTCACAGAATGGGATGCCCTGGGCAGGAATGGACCTGGCAGGGTACAGTAGTGCTTTGCCCAGCAAAAGTGTCTTTATCAGGCTAATTTCAAATATGAAAAGAGCAAATGCTTATATGGTCTTAAACAGAGGCTGCTTTAGTCACAGAATGGGATGCCCTGGGCAGGAATGGACCTGGCAGGGTCCAGTAGTGCTTTGCCCAGCAAAAGTGTCTTTATCAGGCTAATTTCAAATATGAAAAGAGCAAATGCTTATATGGTCTTAAACAGAGGCTGCTTTAGTCACAGAATGGGATGCCCCAAATAGGAGTGCACCTGGCAGGGTCCAGTAGTGCTTTGCCCAGCAAAAGTGTCTTTATCAGGCCTAATTTCAAATATGAAAAGAGCAAATGCTTATATGGTCTTAAACAGAGGCTGCTTTAGTCACAGAATGGGATGCCCTGGGCAGGAATGGACCTGGCAGGGTCCAGTAGTGCTTTGCCCAGCAAAAGTGTCTTTATCAGGCTAATTTCAAATATGAAAAGAGCAAATGCTTATATGGTCTTAAACAGAGGCTGCTTTAGTCACAGAGTGGGATGCCCTGGGCAGGAATGGACCTGGCAGGGTACAGTAGTGCTTTGCCCAGCAAAAGTGTCTTTATCAGGCCTAATTTCAAATATGAAAAGAGCAAATGCTTATATGGTCTTAAACAGAGGCTGCTTTAGTCACAGAATGGGATGCCCCAAATAGGAGTGCACCTGGCAGGGTCCAGTAGTGCTTTGCCCAGCAAAAGTGTCTTTATCAGGCTAATTTCAAATATGAAAAGAGCAAATGCTTATATGGTCTTAAACAGAGGCTGCTTTAGTCACAGAATGGGATGCCCTGGGCAGGAATGGACCTGGCAGGGTACAGTAGTGCTTTGCCCAGCAAAAGTGTCTTTATCAGGCTAATTTCAAATATGAAAAGAGCAAATGCTTATATGGTCTTAAACAGAGGCTGCTTTAGTCACAGAATGGGATGCCCTGGGCAGGAATGGACCTGGCAGGGTACAGTAGTGCTTTGCCCAGCAAAAGTGTCTTTATCAGGCCTAATTTCAAATATGAAAAGAGCAAATGCTTATATGGTCTTAAACAGAGGCTGCTTTAGTCACAGAATGGGATGCCCCAAATAGGAGTGCACCGGGCAGGGTCCAGTAGTGCTTTGCCCAGCAAAAGTGTCTTTATCAGGCCTAATTTCAAATATGAAAAGAGCAAATGCTTATATGGTCTTAAACAGAGGCTGCTTTAGTCACAGAATGGGATGCCCTGGGCAGGAATGGACCTGGCAGGGTACAGTAGTGCTTTGCCCAGCAAAAGTGTCTTTATCAGGCCTAATTTCAAATATGAAAAGAGCAAATGCTTATATGGTCTTAAACAGAGGCTGCTTTAGTCACAGAATGGGATGCCCTGGGCAGGAATGGACCTGGCAGGGTACAGTAGTGCTTTGCCCAGCAAAAGTGTCTATATCAGGCCTAATTTCAAATATGAAAAGAGCAAATGCTTATATGGTCTTAAACAGAGGCTGCTTTAGTCACAGAATGGGATGCCCTGGGCAGGAATGGACCTGGCAGGGTACAGTAGTGCTTTGCCCAGCAAAAGTGTCTTTATCAGGCTAATTTCAAATATGAAAAGAGCAAATGCTTATATGGTCTTAAACAGAGGCTGCTTTAGTCACAGAATGGGATGCCCTGGGCAGGAATGGACCTGGCAGGGTACAGTAGTGCTTTGCCCAGCAAAAGTGTCTTTATCAGGCCTAATTTCAAATATGAAAAGAGCAAATGCTTATATGGTCTTAAACAGAGGCTGCTTTAGTCACAGAATGGGATGCCCTGGGCAGGAATGGACCTGGCAGGGTACAGTAGTGCTTTGCCCAGCAAAAGTGTCTTTATCAGGCCTAATTTCAAATATGAAAAGAGCAAATGCTTATATGGTCTTAAACAGAGGCTGCTTTAGTCACAGAATGGGATGCCCTGGGCAGGAATGGACCTGGCAGGGTACAGTAGTGCTTTGCCCAGCAAAAGTGTCTTTATCAGGCTAATTTCAAATATGAAAAGAGCAAATGCTTATATGGTCTTAAACAGAGGCTGCTTTAGTCACAGAATGGGATGCCCTGGGCAGGAATGGACCTGGCAGGGTACAGTAGTGCTTTGCCCAGCAAAAGTGTCTTTATCAGGCCTAATTTCAAATATGAAAAGAGCAAATGCTTATATGGTCTTAAACAGAGGCTGCTTTAGTCACAGAATGGGATGCCCTGGGCAGGAATGGACCTGGCAGGGTACAGTAGTGCTTTGCCCAGCAAAAGTGTCTTTATCAGGCTAATTTCAAATATGAAAAGAGCAAATGCTTATATGGTCTTAAACAGAGGCTGCTTTAGTCACAGAATGGGATGCCCTGGGCAGGAATGGACCTGGCAGGGTACAGTAGTGCTTTGCCCAGCAAAAGTGTCTTTATCAGGCTAATTTCAAATATGAAAAGAGCAAATGCTTATATGGTCTTAAACAGAGGCTGCTTTAGTCACAGAATGGGATGCCCTGGGCAGGAATGGACCTGGCAGGGTACAGTAGTGCTTTGCCCAGCAAAAGTGTCTTTATCAGGCTAATTTCAAATATGAAAAGAGCAAATGCTTATATGGTCTTAAACAGAGGCTGCTTTAGTCACAGAATGGGATGCCCCAAATAGGAGTGCACCTGGCAGGGTCCAGTAGTGCTTTGCCCAGCAAAAGTGTCTTTATCAGGCTAATTTCAAATATGAAAAGAGCAAATGCTTATATGGTCTTAAACAGAGGCTGCTTTAGTCACAGAATGGGATGCCCTGGGCAGGAATGGACCTGGCAGGGTACAGTAGTGCTTTGCCCAGCAAAAGTGTCTTTATCAGGCTAATTTCAAATATGAAAAGAGCAAATGCTTATATGGTCTTAAACAGAGGCTGCTTTAGTCACAGAATGGGATGCCCTGGGCAGGAATGGACCTGGCAGGGTACAGTAGTGCTTTGCCCAGCAAAAGTGTCTTTATCAGGCCTAATTTCAAATATGAAAAGAGCAAATGCTTATATGGTCTTAAACAGAGGTTGCTTTAGTCACAGAATGGGATGCCCTGGGCAGGAATGGACCTGGCAGGGTACAGTAGTGCTTTGCCCAGCAAAAGTGTCTTTATCAGGCTAATTTCAAATATGAAAAGAGCAAATGCTTATATGGTCTTAAACAGAGGCTGCTTTAGTCACAGAATGGGATGCCCTGGGCAGGAATGGACCTGGCAGGGTCCAGTAGTGCTTTGCCCAGCAAAAGTGTCTTTATCAGGCTAATTTCAAATATGAAAAGAGCAAATGCTTATATGGTCTTAAACAGAGGCTGCTTTAGTCACAGAATGGGATGCCCTGGGCAGGAATGGACCTGGCAGGGTACAGTAGTGCTTTGCCCAGCAAAAGTGTCTTTATCAGGCCTAATTTCAAATATGAAAAGAGCAAATGCTTATATGGTCTTAAACAGAGGCTGCTTTAGTCACAGAATGGGATGCCTCACAGCAGACTTAAGATCAGTTCAGTATATATGCACAGTTAGTTACTATAAGCAGCCTGAAAACGCTAACAAAGGCTGGATGAAAAAAAAAAAATCTCCCTGTCAGCCAGCTCCGTTTTTCCTACCTTTCCCTGGCTTTCTGTCTGTCTCCTGTCTGTCTCCTGCCTGTCTCCTGCCTGTCTCCAGCCTGTCCCTGTCTGTCCCTGTCTCCAGCCTGTCTAACTGCCTCAGCTACACAGCGTTCTGTCTGTCTGTCACGAATGCAATAGAGAAATGAGGAAAAGCAAGATGGCCGCCGTTAAATACCGCTGTGTGACGTCACCGGGCTTGCTGGCTGCTGATAGGCTGCATGTGACTGCCCCAGCTTGCACTGGCGCGGGATACATGTCCAGACATGTCCCGTCCGCCATCTTAGAATGCCTGTAAATGTAAATGAATGGATGTTAAAGGAAAACTTCGAGTGATCGAATCGCGGGGAAATTCGGATTCGATCCGAATCGAATTTTTCCTGAAATTCGGATCGAATCCGGGTTCGTCCGGATCGATTCGCTCATCACAATCCCTCACCCGTCATAAGTTCTAGTTGCATGCCATTTATAGTGATTTCTGCTGACTCGGCAAGTTTTGAGACTTTCAAGTGGAAAATAAGTTCAGAAAGAAAGTTTTTAGTTAAAATATTTTGGTGAAATGTTTCTTTTTCCAAGGTCTATAATATAACACTGACAATAACAATGTCGTTTAAGGTGTCATCAATACATTATGCAAGGCGGTACGCTACAAAAAGAGGAAATTGTCTAAAGGACAAAGTTGGTAAAAGAATAGGCGTAGGCTCTCCCTTGAACATAAAATGAATATCAGGGTTCTTTGAAAGCATAACAGATAGCACCATGCATTCCAGATGCAAAATTGAAGATATGCAGTGCAACTGAATCAGTGGAGGCTGTTTCAATACTAGCCCCACGTATCACCATGTGAGCGTCTGTATAGCGGAGCTCAGAGCGACCGCAGGTAGATGCTGTAAGCGGGTGTCAGGCGCTGTGATCTAGCGGAGCGGTTGTTGTAGTATCCTGGCCGGCATTGATGAATTTGATGTGTGGTGGGCGCTGTAGAAGCGCTGTCCCTGATTCACTGCAGAGCCAATGGAGAATGCTAGGTGGTAAAAGGTCAAAGCAAAAGACTACACCACATCAAGAGGACAACGCTGCAGCGAGCGATAGGTAGCACCAGCTCAGGCACTCGGCGCTCCACACCATATTTAACAAAAAACTACACACACACACACCGCGTCTGCGCTCTAAGGCTGGGCGATGTAGCATAGAGCACCAGACGCTGTGTGATCAAAGTCTGTTTTAGAACACATATACACCAGTAACAAAGGAAAAACACATGGAATGACATTGTTCTAACACTGTGACAATGACACTTTAGTGCCAGACCTGCGCATAAAAATATAAAAAAATGTATTAAAGTGTTTGTTTGCAGGCCCGAATGGGCAGCTCCTGGCCCTGATGATTAAGAAGGCCCTCTGGCCTTTAGTATGGGTTTGTTGCACTTCCAAGGGGGTGGGTAATTAGGCAACAGTACCATCATGTCACCTGCCACGGCACTACAGATGATATTCTGGCCCCCCTACCTTGTGAACTGGTATCGAAGTCCCCTGGGCTCCTTGCAAGCTCACCAACAGAATTAAATAATAGCACAAAAAGACGTTTTGTATTTATTTGACTAATTACCGGTCTGCGACTTCTACTTTCTGTCCCCTGTTGGACGGCATTCTCATTTAGATCCAGCGGGTCTTCTGTGTTCCTTGCTGGGTCTCCAAAGTCCTTTCAATACATCTTCAATGCCTGCAGTGATCTCTAATGCAGGCTCCACCACCAGTCTCTTGAATGTGAGGAGACAGGTCCCCCCTCCTTCTATCCCGGAGGCTTTTATACCACAGAGGCGGATTCCGCCATGTCACTAAATACAATACTGGAGGGGAGGAGTATGAAGGCTGGATGCCAAGATGCCAAGAGGAGGATCTGTGTCCCAATCAATCCAGATGATGGCGGGAGATATTGATGCCCTACTGACGTAATTTAAAGATAGCCGGTGCTAGACAGAGATCAGAATGAGGTAAGTATAGTAAAAGTAGACCAATTCAAATGCTAGGGTGGCGACAAGTCTGCCACATTAACCGCACTCTCTATGAGAGGCTTGTGGCCCTCAGCACCAGATCTGTGCCGTAGGGCATAAGGGCTGGTAATACCTAGGGCCAGGGGATGGAAGTTTAGCAATAGAGCCCTGGATTACCAGCCCCTATGCATGGTGCATGGGATAATAAGCTTTATTGGAGGGAGGACACATTTTTCTTTAATTTAGAGGGGAACCCCAAAAAAATTCGCCCAATGAAAAAAATGTAAAAAAAAAGTGTGCGCCCCTCATCTAAAATGTATCATCCCAGCACATCAAGCATAAGGGCTAATAATCAAGGGCTGGCAGGATGATTTTATCCGCATGTGCAAAATTATTTGTGAAGAAAATAGGTTTGCTGAATCTGTAAATTAATGGGAAAAAGTGTGGGAATTCAATCTCACATGGTACTGAATCAACCCCTATATGTGCAAAAGCTTCCCTCTTATCATATTTTGGTATTTTTTATTTTGGTAAAAAAAAAAGGGTGCTTTACCTTATATTCACCACAGCAGCATCCTAGTAGGCCAGTACGTTAAAACACACTCAGCTCCAATTTAGCATTCCTGTATGCAGCAATCATCTTGCTGATATTCCAACCTTTTCAGGAAAGCTCTTCTGAACTGGACTCTGAACCCCCCACAAACACTAACACACTATCATGACAGTCATTTCTGAATTGAGTAAGCCAAGCAGATTACCTGTGAAGCATCTTCAAGAGAGTAAAGCAGCAAGTCCAGTTGTATTGATTCATGTCTACAGATATACTATGACCTGGATAAATCAGAATCATCACAGAGCTATTGCAATTCTCAAAGAATATTTGAAATGACTAATGAAACATCTTTAAGAAAATGACAGCAGAACCAGTTGCCTTGACTTGTTACAGATATACCATGACCTGGATAAAATGAGAACCCCTACAGACTCATCCAGTCTTGAAAGTATTAGAAAACCATTAAATCTCGCTAGAATATATAACAAAAGTCTTACTGCTTTTCTCTAAAATCTTTCCTAACAATAAGAGAAAGCATGGGCTACTGTACTTCCGTTGTGTCTAAAATGTTATCCCGCTGAGTTAAATAAATGTTCAGAAGGGAATCTACAAACAGATTCAGTTGTGCGAATAGAGCTTTGATGTGGCTGTGATCAGAGCCAGCTCCACTTATGAACTAACCCCCAAGGGACTCCTTTGCTTATGCCACTGCGATAGCTGATACAAATGAAAAAAATTCAACTTAAATTTGGTGGAAAGCCAAGATAATTACATGGGCATATCTGCTAACAGAGGGTCACAGCGCTTACAGTCACTCCAAAACACCTTCTGAAAATTCCTTGCATATTTCAAAAACTGCACATATCATTTGAATATCTTGTCTAACCTTTGAAATGTAAAAAGAGCAAAAATCTAAAACCAAAGTATGTTTGCCTAGCCAAGAAATGATGAAAGATCATTATAAAATAATTTGTGTTTGGTGTTTTTCTGGCTCATGTCCTCTTGCTCTGTCTTCCTGAAATCTAAGTTTAATACAGTATTATTAACTAACTATAATGGGTAATCGAGAAAAAAAAAGTATTCCTTTGCAGTATAAGCTTAGGCAGAACATGCTTGGGTGTCAGTCAAACTATACATATAACACCATTCTTTATCTAATAGATTGGGGAAAGATTAGACCAATTTCACTTAGCAAGCACCTACAACATAAGAATTTTGTTTGAATTATGTTAAAGGAGGACTAACGTGAAAAAAGATCCAATGATAAAAATCCATATAAATATGCTGGATGGCAGGAGGGGGGGTCACTTATACACCCAGCATCAGGAAATGTTCAGCCAGGCCTGTTTTTTTTATTTTAATGGAAAGAAGAGGAAATCAGGGGTGACAGACACTGATATACTTAAACTGGAACAACACGTGTTTTTCCTTTAAACGGATTTTGGTCCCGCAGACATCTAATCAAAACAAGTTTGGGGGGGCATCCAGAATGCTGGAGACCCCCCCACACACACACATAACCCCCCAGAATGCCCGTAATCCTCACCTTCACTATGAGCCAGCTCCAGGAACGGGGTCCCATGATTGGCCAGAGGGTGGTCACAGGGGTAGGTCATTCTGGTGGCCAACACGAGGAAGCGACCATGGCCCATGTGAACGTCCAGAGGCCAATTGCGGGACTCCTTTGCCAGGGCTGGCTCGTAGTAAAAGTGAGGATTACAGGCATTCTGGGGAATTATGTGCAGGGTGGGAATCCAGCATTCTGGATGCCCATCCGAGCTTGTCCGGTTTAATTCCTACCATGAGAGAATAAACCACAAGCTTGGCAGGAGTTTTATTTAGTTCAGGTGTATAGGTGACCCCTCCTCTCATTAGGCGATGTGTTTATGTGGATTTTTATTATTACATTTCGCCATACTGCTCCTAGTTAGATAGATATATAGAGAGATAGATAGATCTGCTTAACTATAATGATCTGTACTCTGGACTAGCCTGTGCTGGAAAAAAACACTTGCTATTGCAATTCTTCTGCTGTGTACAACTTGTACCCATCATGCAGTGCTTTGAGCTGCTATTTAGCATGGTTAATTCTGCTGCTCCCCAGAGACTGGCTCAGGCGGCATTTGAATGGAGCAGATCACCCCCAAGTTAACTAAAATGCTCAAAAACCTGTATTTTAATTCTACCTATAGAGGAAACCCACAATCTTGACTCGATTTGTTTCAGTTGATGTGAATAAGTAACCCCTCCTCTCAATATCTAACATGATTATATTGGTTTTTAATCGTACACATTTTTGCCATAAAGCTTCTTCTATCATGTATCAAAGGGTGCATCAAAATGGGACAACCAAGAAAAAATTGGTGAAGCTGCGTTTCGTCTTTAGTGGGTACAGGAGCAAATGTAAGTGCTGACAATGAATTGGTATCATGCATGCGGATGGGGCAAGTGAGTTTTGGGGAGTTTTTTTTCAGCTGTGCCAGGCTATTGGTCCCGTTTAAGCTGCTATTCCAGCACAGGCTGTGTAACAGAGACAGAGACAGTTAGGATTGAGCAGTTATCCCTGTAAGAGCAGAATCATACTTTCAGAATGAGTGGGTATTTTATGCAGGGTGTATAAGTGATTCAATAAAGAGAAGAAGTTAGAGACATGATTCACACATGAAGTAGCACAGCATCCAGCTGGGAGGGCACAGCTCCGGAGTTTCTGGAGGCTGATGTCTTAGCCGAGCTGGCACATCTAAAGGTAAGTAAGGCAATGGGTCCAGATGGAATTCACCCCAGAGTTCTAAGGGAACTTAGGTTTGTGATTGCAGCCCCTCTGACTGATTTACTTAACCATTCCCTTTCAACTGGTGAGGTTCCAGATGATTGGAGAATGGCCAATATCGTACCAATCCATAAAAAGGGGAGTAGAGGAGAAGCCAGTAATTATAGTCCAGTTAGTTTAACATCTATAGTGGTCAAATTAATGGAAACACTCTTAAAAAAACAGATAATTTCCCATCTAAAAATTAATGACCTATTGGACCCAAAACAGCACGGCTTTACTGAGGGCAGATCATGTCAGACCAATCTTATTGATTTCTTTGACAATGTCACTAAAGTGTTAGATGAAGGTGGTGCTGTGGATATCACCTATCTGGATTTTAGCAAAGCCTTTGACACTGTACCACATAAGGAGCTCATAGATAAGTTATTGAAGGTAGGACTCAATCCCTGGATAGTTCAGTGGATTTCCAGTTGGCTGAGGGATCGGTATCAGAGCGTTGTTGTAAATGGTGTGCAATCTGAACAAAGGCGAGTTACAAGTGGTGTGCCACAAGGCTCTGTCCTGGGCCCCATTCTTTTTAATATATTTGTAAGTGACATAGGAGAAGGCTTGGTAGGAAAAGTTTGTCTGTTTGCTGATGATACAAAGGTTAGTAATAGGGTGGATATTCCGGGAGATGTCTACAACATGGGAAATGATTTAGCTTTACTGGATAGATGATCAAAACTGTGGAAACTAGAGTTTAATGTCTCTAAATGTAAAATCATGCACTTGGGTAGAAGGAATCCCTGCTCTGAGTACCGTATGGGCAGCACTGTGTTAGCCAGGACCTCGGAGGAGAGAGATTTAGGGGTACTGATTACTGATAGCTGCAAGATGAGTGGACAGTGTAGCCAGGCAGTGAGAAAAGCAAGCAGGATGCTCGGCTGCATAGCTCGAGGCTTCACCCTTAGGAAGAGGGAGGTTGTGATGCCGCTGTACAGAGCCCTGGTAAGGCCACAGCTAGAATACTGTGTGCAGTTCTGGAGACCTTACCTGCAAAAAGACATTATTCAAATAGAACTTGTCCAAAGGCGGGCAACGAAAATGGTGGAAGGACTTAAACTTAAAACTTATCAGGAGAAACTTAAAGAACTTAATTTGTACAGTCTGGAGGAAAGAAGGGAGAGGGAGACATGATTGAGACCTTTAAATATGTGAAAGGATTGAATAAGATTCAGGAGGGAAGTGTTTTTAAGAAGAAGCTTAATGATAGAACAAGGGGGCACAACCTGAAGCTAGTCGGGGGGAAGATCAGGAGCAATGTTAGAAAATATTATTTTACAGAAAGAGTAGTAGATGCTTGGAACAAACTTCCAGCAGAGGTAGTTGAAAAATCAACAGTCACTGAATTTAAACATGCCTGGGATAAGCACACATCTATCCTAAGATAAAGAGTACATACAGTATACACATAAGGGCAGACTAGATGGACCGTATGGTCTCCTTCTGCCGTCAACCTTCTATGTTTCTAAGTTTAGTTCATTCACATTTTAAAGTAAATCTTAGGTAAGCCTTTCATCTTACAACCTGCCGAGAGTGACAGTTTTAGCTGTTAAGTGGAAATCCATTCATCTATCCCACTCTGTGGCCCTGCCTGCCCTCCCCACCATTAAAAACCTAGTCCCTGCAATTCAGCGATGTCCATCACCATTTCCAGCCATACGTGTGGCCATCTTGGTAAGCTGCACAGAGTAGCAAACCCCCCTTCTTTGAGAACACCCACTCATTAACTTGAATGGGGTACGGGAGTGCGCACAGAGCGGGGGAAAATGATTTGTGCGGCCTCCGTGATCAACTGAAGCCAATAGGGCAGCAGGTGATGTGGAACTGGTGAGTTATGTACTGTAAATGAAGCTTGGGAGGACTTTTAAAAGTTTTAAAGCTGAACTATGCTCTTCCATTCCAGTGCATATCCTCCAGTATAGATTGACTTTCTGCAGTCAGTAAGCTGTCAGATTGGGAGCACAAGTTTGCCTTGCCTATATAACAGGCACACTTTTTCCCAAAAGCCTATAGATGTAGGCCCACTTAGAATATACCACAACACTAAAGTTCTACAAAAAGGCTTTATGAAGCATGTACAGTATTACTTTTCGAGTAAAAGACTGCATGCAAAGCCCTCAAACCATCTGATGGTTCCAATAACAGTGCAGGTAGAGAGTTGAATAAATAACTTTGGCCAGGCAAAGCACTGTTCAAAGTCTGTGGTATATAAATAGCTGACAATAATGCCCATGTTTAGAATGATGGGTAGAGCCTCTTGAGTCTGCATCGTGTTCAGTTACTAATGTAGGGCATGGTTATTTTTATTGCTGCGTTATCTTTAGATATGAAGCCAAACAATCCAGCTATGTTTAACAGAAGCAGATCATTTGTGACTAAAGAATTAGTCATCCTGAAAATGTTTGTATGGCTGATGGAATAAATAATCCTAATGGTCTGCTATATTACATTTCAAGATTTTATCCTTAACTCAATCTGTATTCTGTAAGCATACCTGAATTATAATGAAAGTGAACGCAGCGTGGTGGCCTCTTATTATACGACACAAGGCAAGTACAGCATCTTCATCTATTAGGCAGCCAGTAAGGTTTTGATAACACTGGATGCGCCTACATATCTGCATTTAGGGGAATATACTCCAATTCAGTCATATGCTTGGCTCTGTGACCAGACAGAGAAACTATTTCTTTGATAAGCCAATGGTGCCTTGTAAGCAAAAGAGCAAAACATTTTTCTGTATAGGAAATCAGCAGTAAATGAATGCCTGCTACCTGCTCCAGAAAACAACTGTAAGCCTGCAAACTATTTTATTGTAAAGAACTACCAAGCATTTAGCCATAGTGCTAAACTTATAAATTATGAGGTTTATCAATAGTTTAGATTATACTTGCATTCAATGTGTTTGCTATGATAAAGCAGAAGCTACTTGCAGTTCCAGTTTATTGCAGAATGCTGGTAATCTGCAGAGAAATACCTATAAAGATTAGGCTAGGCTGGGAGTATCTAGGATAGATCCAAGCCAAGAATTTAAGACTGGCAATTGAACTGTAATTGAACCATCACTAAGAGTATTGAGCAAGAAGTCCCTGTAGCCGATTTCAGCATTTTCAAACTGGAACATCCTTTAAATCCAAAGATGGTGGCCAATGACAATCCTTTGGTCCCAGTGACTACTAGAGCTCCTCAAGACGTTGCTAAATGAAAGACCACCTAAATGAGGTCTGAGAAACTTTGTATTCAATAGTGAAGGGTAAATGGTCAAGGAGGAGACATTGGCTATTGTACAGCATTCCAATGATTGTTGCTAACTCAATCCCCCATCACAGGGTGTGCCAGGAATCTTTTGGTCTTTGAACAAGTGGAGTTCAGCTGTAACACAGCAGAGTGATGAACAAACAGGGATCAGGTCCCTAGTAAGAAACATCAAGGTACTAAGACTTGGGCATTGGTATGTACTTTTAAAGAGGACCATAAGTAAAAAAAAATGTAGCAGATATAACTAATCCCAGGTATAAGGATTCAGATTTGTGCAGGCTGATAAGTAGGGATCATTTTGTTCAGAATGTTGCTGCATCAGAAAAGATTTTTGGGGGGAGCATTTTGGCATAGTTTGTCTATTTCTATTTAAAATGAAAGCCCTTTAAGGAGATTGTCCAGGCAAAAATAATAAACAATACTTACGCTGCAGCTGATTCCTGTAGTTTTAAACTTACCTCCATGGGAGATCCAGGCTGTGCCACTTCTGCTCATGACCACATCACTATATAAAACTGCCAATTCAGCAACTGATTTACTTTTTATAGTGGAAAATAGTAGTAAACAGTTGCATTTTTAGTGTGGTGACATTAGTTTTTAAGGTAAAAGCTTGCTAAAGATTACTAACTTAAGTTAAAGTTTACTAACTAAAGTTTACAGAGGATATATTCCTTCTTTTTCCAACAAATGACTGGATTTAATGTAGGGAATTATTTTTTTCACTCCAAAATCTATTATTTTGTTAAAGGTCACCTCTAGCATAATGTAAAGATATTTTAGGCTTTTAGTTGCTTACCAGAGACCAGAACACACAACATGAATTTTCCTCCAAAGACTGTATATATATATATATATATATATATATATATATATATATATATATAAATGAGCTTTTGTTTGACCAGGGTAGAGTACCACTATATATCGGTGTTATCATGACAGAAGAATAAAGCAACCACTATTTACTGTTTATGCTGAGAGGCCTAAGTCCGTTTTGCTCTGAGGCTTAGCATAAAAAACTTAGTAGCTATGAGACTTTAAGATGAGATTTTAATCTGTATATGAATTGGACTTAGGATTGATTGCTGGGGTCACTATGTGGTCATCATGCTGGCTGTGAAATTAGAGGAGCAATTCATTACATCTCCACCATTGTTCCAATTTCGCCAACCTGCCTGTGTGTTTTTAGCAGTCAGCTTGTCCGTCCAGCAGACCCCTCTAAAAGTAAAGCGTAATGTTCCCATTGGAGCTCATTGGGTTTAAGTCCTTTCTCATGTATTGACAAAAGTGCATAATTTGTTATTATTTATTTATTTCTGTATTTTGAATTGGATGTGCAGTCTCATTGTAACTCCCAAAGTCTGACCAATCAGCTGCAGGGGGTACAGTGGAGTATCGCTTTTGTTTTTTTTAAAAGGGCCTTATATGTGTAAGATGGGCGGAAAAGAAATGGCTTTGGTGCCCAAGCTTTGTAGTTTCATGTTAATATATGCCTGTGTATAAGGTGGATAATGACATAGAAATGACAGAAACAAAACATGCTCTTTTTTTGCTAGTCGATCAATGTCCATTTAAATACTCTTGTGTATAATTAAAACAAAATGCTCATTAGCACAACTAAACAAAAGATCAGCAAAATACACAAGTGTGCTTAAGCATAGAAGGGAGTTTTAGCTAAAATTAGACATGACAAGAAAAATCATTCTAACTTTATATAATGTACAGCTGAACTATTTTAGAACTACCGTTGTTGGTTTATAACCGGCAAGCCACTAAGGGTTTTACTCATTCATTTTTAATGGATTAGACTTCGCTCAAACTCCTAATCCTTCGACATGGGAACAGGGTTGATCAGAGATTTAAAGGGATCTGTGTGACATCTGCCAATTAATGTGACTCTGTCACCAAGTGAGGCTCACAATAGCAGTTAGAGCCTTCAGTGCATGTAGCAACAGGTACAGAAGGCCCCTATTGAAATCAATAGACTTTTTAACAGAAACATTCAGGACATTCACGCATATTTACTAGGGGTGGAGCTTCATTTAAAAGAATAAAGGTGGAAATATTAACTATGCATTTACAGGCCTATGCATGTGCTGTTTTTTCAGATGGTCAGATTTAGTAACGGCGAGGGGGCTTTAAACTGCCGGGAAACAGAAGTTAGGACAGCATAAATCATGGTGCTGATTTGAGTTGTGTACGTTTGGCAGAAATTCAGAAAAAGATTCTGCACCTAAAAAGTTTGTTACTGTAGCCAGAAAAATCCCCAATTTTCTGTGTATCGCTCCATGTTACCCAAATCCAGGTTTATGTAGTTTATGTGGTATTGTTACACTTTCCACTTTTTACTTATACATTCAATGGCATTTATATGGGCACACATTTCTCCTAAAAATTCACATAGAAAAAAGGACAACTGCTTCCATTTCAATTTTGTAAAACTCTTTTGGAAACAATGATTTCTAATTATGGAAATAAGCAAATAATAATATTAATAAATCAATAATAAGAAGAAGAAATAAGGCCTAACAGTCCTGGGCAAAATGGTAGAAAAATAGTTATTAGGGACTATTTACATTATTTTATTGAAAAAGAAACACCTGACCATTTGAAAAACACCTAAAATATATTAAAAAAAACAAATATTTTGAGGTGCATAAATAGCAGTCCTTATACATATCCTTAACCTTTTCTTTAAACTACTCTCAGTCATAGCTTTGTGACAATGTGATATGCCAGTAGCCATGGATGACCCAAGTCACAGTAGAAGCCATTCTTCCATGGTTGCGTAGCACTGACTTCTCTCACGTAAACCTTCAATTAGAAAGTGTGAGGCCAGAATCCACCATGAAATTTCATATAAAGTCTCATATTTAAAAGTTCCTCAGATCCAAGTACCATAATGTTCAGATAGTAAAACATGCTTTGTTAAATTATTGCAGGGCCCGTCTTATAATTAGTAAGGATGCAACATGGAGAAGTACACTCTCTTACACATCTTTTGGTCTTGAACTGTTCTTAGGAATTACTGGATTTCTGTCTGTAGTGTCTCTCATAAACAAATCTATGTTTTCAGGCCAATGACCTACCTTTCTATGTTGTACCCTTTTCATCATAGCGAGGTTGCCCTTGGCAGGTATAAAAGAGGCATGTTGCGGTAAGTGCTTGTATTACAGCTTTCTAGAAAAACAGACGTTAATGAGATTAGGTTGGAATTTTAACAGTGGAACTTATGGGCCATATGGAAGCTGGTTTTTGCACTGGGTTTCACTGGGTTGAATTGACCTACTCTATTAAATACAAACATGTACTCCCAATGATGTACGTGTCCTCTGCATTTCTATGCTTATGGTCTACCTAGTCATCCATATCGAAACTACTTGAATTTGCCTTGGCCCATCTGTATCCACCCTACCCTTTTTTTTTTCTTCTCTTAACTTTTTCTCTTGATGCTGGGCCTTGTACTCATACTAAATAAGGATCCAAGTAAGAAAAACTCTTGGACCTACAATTTCTAGTTTACAAGGACACTAAGCTAACTTAGCCTACCCTCTCAGTGAGCCCTGCATTGGAGGGATTATAACTTTTTTATATTTCACAATAGCAAATACATGTACCAAACTTGGGACAGCATGAAGCAGATCAGCGTGGTCTCCTGTGTAAAGCTGACATGCAAGGTGTGACCAATGGGTTCAGGTCCCAGTTGGGGCGGCATGACTGAAGTGCTCTTAATCAAGGCACCTAACCTCCAACAGCTCCCTTGGTGTTGTGGCTACACCTGCTTGCACTCACTGGCCCTTGTTAGGGGTCATGCTGATTATTTGGTGAAACCAGTGTGACTTTCAGTGTGAATTGTGGTGTGGATTACAATCTGCATCCCGGTGAGCATTTTATTTTTGCTCCCTCCCCCCAGTTCCCTGTACATGTGATGGGGCATTTTTACAGGTTAGACACATCATTTTTCCAATTAAGTTAGGATATTTGTTTTTAAGTTTGGAAACAACAGAATCCTATGGGCAATGTATAAATTATGAAATCTTTAACATAGCCCATAGGGTGCTGTTATTTCCAAACATTAAAAATGTATCCTTACATCACTGGAAAATGAATATGCCTAAACGGTAAAAATGTGCCATCACATGTATAGGAGATTTTTGGGAGAATATGCAGGACAAAACATTTTTTGCATTTTTTTGTGTTTTAGTGATAAAAAGCTCACTAGATTGCTGGTTTCAATCCACACAGCAATATACACAGAAAGTCTTACAAATTTCACCAAATATTTAGCCCCTGGTGTGTTCTCGGATATTGTTCACTGGTATGATTCACAAGTGTGGTTTACTTTTGTGTGTCATGCGCTGCCCTGATGGAGAAGAAAGCAGAGCTCAAATTCCCTTGTATGTGTAAGCATACACTGGTCATATGAGCCCATTATAACTTTCTTATGGACCTCCCTCTGATGGCGTATTGCTAAATTGGATAAGAAAAAAAATAGGAATATTTATGGTTGTATTCAATGCAGTACCATTAATCTTATTCAGTAATTAATAATAATGCAAGTGGGCCTTAGGGGTTTATTTAAGAAATGCTAAGGCCCCCACAGTGCCAGATGAACGTCAGGTCCCAGTGCAAAAGCTGTAGTTATCAAGTCAAAAATCCAGAGCGTCTCTGATGAGTGCCAGGTAGTGTCCCATCTATTATCAGCGCTGCGGACAGGAAGAGTGCCGGAAGAGTGCCGGAACTGAGTTCCCTACAGTGCCAGATAAGACCAGGAGCTCACCCAGCTCTGTGTGGCCTTATCCCACACATGGGCTGAATGGTGCATGTACCATGTGACCCCTGGGCTGTTTGGGATTATTTTTGTATTCATTTTAGGCACTTTTGTGTTGCGCTGAAAACGTGTGATTGGGGCGTGAAAAACCTGTGTCTTGGCTTTCAAGTGTACCTAATTCCTATTTTTTCAATAAAAAAAAATGCCCTGACCCTATATAACAAGCAATCGGATTACAACAGACACTGTGTGCCCAGAATCACTTTTTTTGAACACCCCTGCGAGCGCTCTGTTTTTCATTATTACATTTTGACAACTTGCAGCACTCCCGGCCGATGCTAGGTGACGCTAGCACAGAGGCATATACAAGCCATGTGCTGCGAACACTGCCTGGACAGGAACGCTACAGCTGATAGCACAGGCAGTCTGAAGCTGGTGCTAGAGAGCACCTCAGATGAGGCTCTCAAGTGCTGCCCACTCCTCTTTTTTTTTTTTACAAAGGTTTTTATTGCAGGTTAGCATAGAATGGAACAGTGTGGGTACATACATTTGCAATAGAGCATAAAATAAACATCATAATGTAACTTGGCATACAAATTGAACATTGAGGTAGGGTAGATAAGCAATAAGGATAACATCCTATATCAGAGATAAACTGTGGTACGGTAGATACTGTAAACAGAGCGGACTGGGGAAATGCCTAGCGCACAGTACCGTAGACTTTGTTTTCCATAGGCTTATGTTAGCTTATGACTCACTATTATGCATACATTGACTGCGTTGTGGATGGGCTCTATTACATCTCATTACATACTCAATAAACCGTGACATAGGGATTTGAGACGGTAATTAAAGGAATAAAAGAAGAGGGAAGGGAAAAACAAAAAAATAAGGTATACAACAGATACAAGAGGAACACGAGGGGTGGGAAGGGACTAGGTTGGGTAGGGAGCGGGGATGGGGAGCATAGTTCCATGTTTAGAGTGGGGAATGGGTACCCTGCATGGGGAAAAGGACCTCTTGGCTAATAGTTTGTGAGAGATCACTTCCTCAGGGTGCTTGCACACTGAGGAAGTGATCTCTCACGCAACGCGTCAGTGTTGGTGAACGGGCGCTCTGCACCCTGAGGAAGTGATCTCTCACGCAACGCGTCGGTGTTGGTGAACGGGCGCTCTAAGTGGGACCTGGACCGGCTATTTTGGTGACAGTATTATTGTTGTATTTATCTTTATGTGAGGGAATTGTTTACTTTGTATGTGCCATGGTATATCAGTCTCACTGCTAAGACACTGCTATGTCACTTTCTGCACTGTGCACTTTATACCCCAGCATCTTACTGGGGCTTTGCTTATTCACTTAATAATTTTTGTACCTTTATCTTGAATCTTATCTTTTTTTTTGTATTCACAACTCATGTGGTCACTATTTCTATATACATATGCCCTATAGGCAGACTTGTATTACTTATTTTCATCTTATATACCTGGCATATCTCAGAAAACACCTTATATTCTTCAATACTAAATTTATGGACAGTTTTTAATAGTCCTTTATGGTTCACTTATAACGCCCGGTCATTGGTTTTTGTAAACCTTTTAAATTATGTGTTATGTTGTCACTATATGTTATGTGTCCATTTTAATATTGCAATAAAATTTAGTCATTAGCGTAGATAGTGTGTGCGGCTGATTTATATGGTGAGAATATAGCGATCCATACTGGTAGATTGCCATAGATAGTGTTTTTGTAAAAGAGGGCGGTAAATCCATCAGGTCCGGGTCTCTTATTGGTTTTGAGGTTTTTAATGACTTTGAGAACCTCCTCAACTTTGACATCTTCGTCCACCATGCCACTATCAGCAACAGAGATCGGGGACATCCTGATATCCGCAAAGAAATCCCGGACCTGCCGCTCACAATGAGGTGGCGGAGCGTCGTAGAGCTTCGCTAGGCCCTCTGAGAATTCTTTTACTATACTGTTGGGGTTATTGGTGATGGTACCTTCACTTGTTTTGAGTCTGACCGGCTTCATGGTTTGATCCTGGCATCTCAGTTGGGATGCAAGCAGAGAACGGGTCTATTTGCGGAGACATAGTATTTCTGCTTGGCTCTCCAATATCTACCCTCTGCCTCCGCTACCTGTAGGAGGTTTAATTCCGTTCTAGAGCGCTCAAGTGTAAATTAGTCTGGTTTGGGATGCTTTTGAAGTCATTGGAGGCTTGTTCATATTGGGCCTGGAGTGTCTGCAACATGGCCGACCTCTCTTTCTTTTTCTTTGATGCCAGGCCGATGAAGTAGCCCCTCATGACCGACTTAAATGCTCCCCAGACAATGGGTGGGGCCCCTTGTGGGTTCTCATTTATAGTGAAATACTCTGAAGCAACTTTACTGGCCTCTTCTACCAAGGCTTTAGAAGAAAGGAGGGAATAATTCAAGGACCAGGAGGAAGGTCTTGGTTTGGTGATCAGGGAGTTACAAGAGATTACCGTCATATCGTGATCTGACCAGGGTATCGGGTGGATCTTGGCCTGGGAGATAGAAGGTATAAGGGAGGGTGGGACCAGGACGTGGTCTATTCTAGTAGATAACTTATGAGGGGCTGAGTAATGGGTGAAATCTTTCGCATGCGGATGGAGGGCCCTCCATACATCAAGCAGGTGGTAGTTATCTAGGAGATTTCTGAAGAGTTCACTGTCTTTGACGACTTGGGCGTTAGGGGGGAGGGATCTGTTCAGGTGAGGCTGAAGTGTTAGGTTGGAGTCACCACAAACAAACACCGCTCCCTTTTGGTGATCTCTCAAGAGGGAGAAAATGTTGGCCAGGAAGGGAAGCTGCTTCGTGTTTGGCGCATAATATGTTAAAAAGGTGACTTCAGCGTCCTGGAGAGTCCCTTGAAGAAGTAGATATCTACCCTCCGGGTCTGATATTTGTTTAGCACAAGTGAAAGAGGTTCCATTGCAAAAGGCTATGAGGTTCCCTCTTTGCTTGCATTTAGTGATGTCTTGAAAATGCAATGAAAATCTATGGTTGATTAGTTTAGGGGACGAGCTTGAGTTAAAGTGGGTTTCTTGGAGACAGACCACATCCGCATGCAATGAGTTAAACAGTTTAAAAGCTCTGGATCTTTTGTTGGGGGAATTCAGGCCTTGGACATTGGCTGATAATACCTTAAGAGCCATGGTCATCTGTGGGGGTAGATTAACGGGTTAATAATGTAGTTAAAGGGGGATTCGGAACCGCAACCCCAGTAAGGATAAGGGAAGGGGTGGGTGGTGGGAGGGGGGCAAGTTGGGGATGGGGAACTTACAAAAAGACAAAATTACACAAAAGCTGATGGAACATATGCATAAATATCGGCCATGCATTGGCATGTCAGTAACTTCCAAAACCGAGGAAGAAGTGTTCCTTTGGGAGGAAGTAAGGGAAACGCGTGGTGCACAGCGGGAGGCACCTATGAGCTATAAAAATGGACCTATAATCTAGACTTAAGATAAACTGAAACACAGCTATGACTTGGTAATAGGATCTCGCTACCGATACTCCGCGGGCCCGTCACATTGGGGGACAACCCATCAGGACTACAGCCCGCAGGAAGCTACCCACAGGGAGAGCCGTTAGGAGCAACGCAGAGCAGCAGCAGCGTACCTCAGTTGTACCATCCTAGAAATAACTGGAAAAGCATTAAACAACAATAACTGTATTTTAACGGAATTATACTGTCTGCAATCCAGAGGCGTACCTGAAATGTAGAAACAAGTTATGTCCCTGAGCAGAAAAAGCTAAAGCAAAATGGGAGAGGGGGAACCTCAAAGGCGTAACTAAACAGCAATAACTTAATAGTAATACATAACATTGTAAGGATAAGCACAATAGAAAAACGGGGGACGCTACTCACGACTCCCTCCAGCAGACTGGGCGCTCGGTCAAGAAGGCAACGCTCCAACCCAGGAGGGATATAGCCTGGTTGGATGAGGTATGAAAGAGCCATAACTAGCGTCCAGCTTGAAGGTGCAGCCCACATGGGGCGAACCAGGCTTCCCCACACGGTATGGGGAGTCTAGCTAGACGCCATGGAGCAACTGGGTGGAGACAATTCACAGAAAGGGTCTTCACTGAGAGAAAAAAAAAGGAAGTGCCTGAACTGAGGCTCAGACTGGCTGAAACTTTTGGGAAATAAGTCTCTTCATCGCCTGGGAGCTTTGGGTCTGCTTGCAGGGACCTGGAGAAGGGCTGGCTTGCACGGTGTTACGCTGGCTAGGTCTCTGGGTCTGGGGGGTGGAGGGGAGCGAGGGAGGAGACGTGTCTGTCTCTGGAACTTTAAGGCCAAGACCTTTGAATTTGGTAAGAAGTTCCGGGATGAAGGCTATTTGAATTTGTTTTCCTTAATAGGAAAAGGAAAGCTTGAAGGGGAAGCCCCATCTATAACGGATGCCGCTAGCTTGAAGAATCTGGAGATACGGCTTAAAGGCTCTTCTGAGAATGGTGGACTGGGAGAGGTCCTCAAAGTTTTGGTAATTATGTGACTGGAAGACCAGGGGCGCATTTTCCCTGGAGGCTTTCAGGACCGCCTCTTTTGTTTGGGAAAAGTGGAATTTTACGATTATGTCCCGAAGGGGCCCCTCTGATGGCCTTATAGTGAGGGCCCTGTGCGCCCTATCCAGCTCCAATCTATCGATTGGAATTTCAGGAACCAGCTCTTGCAGCAGGGCGGTGACCGTTCCCACAGTATCCTCCATGGTTTCGGGGATGCCCCTAAAGCGTAAGTTTGCCCTTCTGTTACGGTTTTCTAGCTCCTCATTTTGATTTTTTAAGGAGGATTTCATCATAGAGCTGCTCTACTTTATTGCTCTGCTCCTCCAGCACTACAGTGGCATCATCCATCCTGGATTCCAGGGAGTCAGTCCTGCTTCCCAGCTCCCTAATTTCCCTGAGGAGTGTATCTGTGTGCTTGGCTGTGACTGCCGTGACTTCCTCCCTGACAATGGCTCTCAATTGGGTAAGGATCTCCTGGTTGCTGGAGGAGCCAGGGGCTACGTGTGAGTGGGGCGCTGGGAGGCTGGGGGGGGTTCCGGGCCAGCAGTCAGCCGAATCAAGGGACAGGTCATCCTCAGCACTTACCCCAGCCTGGTCTCCCTGGGGATCGTCGAGGAAGCCTCAGATCTCCTTAGGGACTCAGCCTCGTGCCTGGGCGCCGCCATTTCCAGAGCCACCGCCGCTTGTTTGCGGACATCCTTTCCGGCACTTCTCTTGCTGCCCGGATTGTTCATACCGGCCCCCACCGGTACCGCTGGTATGTGGGGGGTGAGCGGAGGGTGGCTAATGCAGCCAATAGCGGGTCCACGTGTGTATGGTGCCTCTTAGCCTCCCGTTTTTGCGAAGCTGTGAGCTCAGGCGGCCATTCTTCACGGGCACGCGCGCGCGCTCCCCGCCCACTCCTTTTTTAATAAATTACCCTCCCTGTTTCTCACTTTAAAAAGTACATCAGATTCAAACCAAATAACATTCGGATTCTAAAACATGTGATTTCAAGAAGGGACGTGTACACTTTAAGGTCTGCTTGCATGAACATGGAGCTCTTTTGCCCTAGACTGTAGAAACTTTTATTAATATTGTTAGTTATTTATTATTTAAACTAGTTTTGTATTTTTTTCATGTCACCCTGGATTAGTTATTTAGTTCTTTCAATTCTGAATTCCTGTGCATTTATTTGATATATTAGAATACCTTTCACTGTCATAATTACTGTTCTTGTAGAAGAACAATTTAAACATAATAATCCTAATACCATACTGATCTTTTGTTATAATGTTATTCTGGTTTTCTGTATTTCAGTGTTTTTCTTATCATATTCATAGTCATTATTCAAACTATACAATAACCACATGTCTAGTGTTCCAGTTGTCACCCACACATAATATGCACTAAATATGTAACATCAGATTTTATTGTAAGATGGCATACCTTTTTGCACATATACAATATGCATTCTGCTATAAATGGCCTTTTATACTCATGTGAATTTGTTTAATATGCACTGAAGCAGCAATTGTTTATAAGGAGGTGTGAAACTTGGCCTATATAAATCGAATCAATTTATATGTAGGTAAACTTTTAAAAATGACCTACACTAATGGGTTTTTATACCCCTGAGGACAAGAAGCAGAATGTATGGGCTTGTAAAATACAGGCAATGTACACAGACAGCCTGACTTGCCAGTCTCTGGGTATTCTTCTAAAATGAGTTAGTATACAGGGTTTACTGATCAAGTATAAATTGATAGATTAGGTTGACCATCATACTGTGTAGCTGTTGGTAAAATTACACATTTGATGCCCTACTATTAATGTCTGTGCAGTTCCACCTATGGCTCTGGGTGGGGGGTCCCCAAAGTTCTAGATATAATTATTCCATCAGAGATAACAATTAACTAGAAAATATATTACTTATAAAATGAGTACATTTTGTAGCCTAGACATTACAGCTCATCCAGCCTTATCTTACATTTAAATGTCTAGCTTTGCAAATAAAGGATCCTACTGCTGAAATCACTTCTAATATAAATGTCGTACTAACAGGGCTCTCAAGCTATAAAAAGACAGGCATATTTAGCCAATAACCTCAGAAATCAGAGGTACATGCAGTACAAATTGGTTCCTGTGGCGGTACAGTTACTTTGTAACTCTTTATTGATTTAGCATTTTACAATTTTTCAATTACACGTTAAAGTAGTTACATGTTCAATATTTTCTTTTTTTCTCTCCTTTTTAAAAAAAATTGAACTGCTATAAGACTGAAAGAACAAATCAAAATCATGATACTGTATTGTTACCTTGAGTGTGTAAAAGCTCAGTTTCCTCCAAGTATAGATATTATTATTGCTCAGATCATTTGTGAAGAGTCGTCCTCTTTATTTGTACAAAAAAATTCAGAAATAATGCAATAATTATATAGGCGTGTGATTTTTCTCATGTTTTTCCTGCCTTTACGAATCCATTACATTTTCTTTTTTAAAGTGAAGTGAAAGTCCAATGGTAAAGGACTTCTGCATGTTTGCATTGCTGAATGCGCATGCTGCATTGCCCAATGAGCAGCTTCGGACTTTCCCCGGTGACTGACCTGAATCTTTAAACCTTCTGCAGCTGCTCATCTTGCGCTGCCTCCGTCTGCCAGGTGACATCGATGTATCAAAGGCAATGTGAGATGTAAGATTTAGGGTGAAGCAGTCTGACTTTTAGATTGATTTTGGGGTCATCTGTGGGCAATTATACAAAAAAAATTAGAAATACTTAGCTCAACTGATAATTTCTCCTGGTCCCTTGTTGAAAAAAATGGTTAGATATTGAAACACCTATACTATATTTACCTAGACTGACCATGGTCGGCTAAGAGCAGACCAGAATCCTTTCCAGTACCTCTATCAGTTTATGAGCACACACTTTTTCATTTACAAGAACCACCCCCTACAATGTGTTGCAGGCTCATAAGTGGAAACTAAAGTCCAGTCTAACAAGATGGACATGGCATGCTTTGGATTATGCTGAAGACATCAGGAAAGAACCTACAGTGAGATGGTGTTTCATATTTATGGGGCCTCGGTGTTGCTACTTGCCATGAATGCGGCACTAAAGACAAGGCAGCCAACTTCCTGACCTGATTGCCGGTGACATTTCAGGTTTGCAAAGTGGACATGCACATCAAAGCTGAATGTTTTTTTACAGGTCACATGACTGATTGCCAGACATCTAACGAAGTGCTTAAACCAGACCAACACCCGTTTTTATCTTAACGGGTGTTGATCTGGCTGTGTGGTCATTGTAAGAAGTGAGGGGGGGCATCCAGAATGCTGGAGCCCCCCTCGCAGCAAAACGCATATATAGCTTGTTTTACTCACGAGCCAGCGGCGAGAACGGAGACCCGCGATTGGCCGCCAGGCGGTCACGTGAGCAGGTCCTGCCGGTGGCCGGCACAGAGGACGCGACTGCACCCACGTGACCGCCCAGCGGCCAATTGCGGGACTCCGTTCTCGTTACGAAGGTGAGTAAAACAAGCTATTTATGCGTTTTGCTGCGAGGGGGGCTCCAGGATTCTGGATGCCCCCCCTCACTTCTTACAATAACTACACAGCGGGACCAACGGGTGTTGGTCTAGTTTAATACACTAATATTGTTTTTCACATATTTTAAGTAGAGTTTATGTCATTGCTTCACTGGATATTGTATGATTTTTGTGCTTAACTACATGATTGCTACTAGAAGAGCAGCTAGGTAAATGTAGATAGTGGGAGTAGAAAGGGAGAACAGAAAAGTAAGGCCATACCTGTGTCTGTACACCCTAGCAAAACTGCCAAGTTGGGTAATGATGCAAGGGTGTCAGTCTCAGAAATGGCAGCCATAGCAGATACTGCTCTCCCTAACAGCTAGGAGGACAGCTAGGAGGACAGCCCAGCTAGTCAGCAGGTGGTTGGGCTGGCAGGTAGAACTAGACAATTAGTAGTAATAGGGGATTCTATTATCAGGCGGACTGATAGAATAATCTGTCACCAAGACCGCCTGCTTTCTTCCTGGTGCCACGATTCGGCACGTGGTGGAAAGTTTGGATAATTTACTGGGAGGGACTGGGGATGACCCAGCTGTTGTGGTCCACATGGGGACCAATGACAGAATGAATGGGCAATGGAGGATTTTTAAGAACACATTTACAGACAATGACCGTGAGATTTTAGAGAGTTAAATGCATGGTTTAATTCCTGGTGCAGGGCAGAATGCTTTGGTTCCTAGAGCACTGAGCTGACTTTTCATTCGGGTACAAATTGTATTCTACTGATAATTTGCACCTGAATGGAAGGGGGGGTGCTGTTCTGGATAAGAGGATACTAAAAGGGGTGGAGGGGTATTTAAACTAGAGATGAGGAGAAAGAGAGAAAACAAAGGGGAAGACTGGTTATTTAGGGGACAACATAAAATGGTGGGTGGAGGATTAAAGAATTGGCATTCGCGCCCTGCTATCCCTTTAGCAGGGTGCGTGCCCTCGCCATGGCACAAATAAGGAGATCCATGTGCTGCAGGCCAGCAGTGAAAAATTAGATGAATGCATTACTGCAGAAGCTAATACTAAAGCTCAACGTGTCAAACTAGATAGGAAATTAAAGTGTACGTCCACAAATGCCAGAAGTATGGCAAGTAAAGTGGGAGAGCTTGAGGCTCTGATACTGGAAGAAAATATTGACGTTATTGGTGTCGCTGAGACATGGCTGGATTCCACACATGACTGAGCTGTCAATCTAAAAGGTTTTGCTCTCTTTAGGAAAGACAAAGCAAACAGGAAAGAGGATGGAGTGTGTTTATATATAAAGAAAGAATTCAAAGCATATATTAATGAGGGTATACTAGCAGAAGACTGTAATGATCTGGACTCCTTGGGGGTAGAAGTGTGAGGCGATGTTAAAATATAATTTGGTGTAATCTATAGACCCCCAAACATAACTGAGGAAATAGAGTGTTTATGTTGAATACAACTACATTGTGGTCATTGATACCAAGATTTTCATGGAGTGTTACCATCCCTATCAAGTCATCATCATTTGACAGGCTAATACAGTGGCGGTGATGGGGGACTTCAACTACCCTACTACAAGGAGCATTCTACAAGATAACTATATGAATCAGATTGCGGCGGCACCTACTAGGAGTGATGCGCTTTCGGATCTGGCAATATCAAATGATGATGACCTGATAGGGATGGTAACACTCCATGAAAATCTTGGTATCAATGACCACAATGTAGTTGTATTCAACATAAACTGTAAGAAATTTTCTGTCTGGGAGGGCAAAAACACTGAATTTTGGAAGGCCAACTTCCCCAGACTCAGAGCTGCACTCTAGGACATAGACTGGCATCTGTTGAGGAATAAGGATACAGATGCCAAATGGGAGTGCTTTAAATCAATTGTGAGTACCAACGTTGAAAAACGTATTCCTATGGGTAACAAATATAAGCATCTGAAATTAAACCCCTTATGGCTGACACCTGTCAAAAGGCAATAAAGAACAAGAAAAGGGCATTTAAAAATAACAAGGATGAGCCCTCAGCTGTAACCCGTAGGATAAATTAGTAAATAAATCACGTGAGAAAGAAATAAGGTTGGCAAAATGAAAGAGATGTGGCCAAAGAAAGCAAAATAAACCATAAAGGTTTTTAAATATATAAATTCATGTTTTATATAGATTCAAAGAACAACTTAATAGGGAAATTGTCACAGGGCATGAAGAGAAGGCGGTGCTGTTAAAGTGGACCAAAACTTAGAATTTTGACTATCCTGGGTTTTGGTCCTTTCCCCGGGGTGCCCCGGTGTGTGAAACCCCCCAGGTCGCTCGTCTAATGTGAGGAATGGATCTGAGAATGCTGGCAGTCGCATCCCCCGCCATCCTTTAACAAGGAGTGTGCCCGCACCGGCCATTCACAAATGCCTGGCGAGGGCACGCGCTGGATAGCGGGGAGGCCGGCACTGCTCACGAAGGTGAGTTTTCAGGCAAAGGCCTCTAGGTCTTCTTACCGACCTATAAGTTTACCATGCATAGTGGGAAAATTGCTTGAAGGGCTATAAAGGGAGTACATACACAAATATGTAACTAAGCATAATGACATGGTTTTACTAAGGACAGAAGCTGCCACACTAACCTGATTGGCTTCTATGAGAAAGTGAGTAGAAGCCTGACAGAGGGGCAGATGTAGATATAGTTTTTCTGGATTTTGCAAAAGCATTTGACACTGTCCCCCATAGACGCTTATTAGGGAATTTGAGGTCTTCAGTATGAGAAAATAGAGTTTGTAACTGCACTGAAAACTGAAGTATCGTGTGCACAGAGTTGTGGTTAATGATACCTACTCTGAATGGCTACCAGCTGTGTACCCCAGGGTTCAGTGCTGGGCCCACTATTATTCAACTTGTTTATAAATGACATAAAAGATGGAATTAAATACACTGTCTCTATTTTTTCAGATGACACAAAGATATGTAGCACAGTGCAGTGAATTGATGGAGAAATGTAAAGTCATGCACTTGAGGTCTAATACCCTGAAGGCCATATATGTCCTTGGGGCAGTAAAATTGGGAGAATCACTTGTTGAGAAGGATCTGGGGGTACTGGTAGACCACAGGCTAAATAACAGCATGCAGTGTCAAGCAGCTGCTTCCAAGGCCACCAAGATATTGTCATGCATTAAAAGAGATATGGAATCAAGGGATAGGGATTTCATTTTGCCTCACCATAAGAACTATAAATCTGTGGAATAGCCTTCCACAGAAGCTTGCTATGGCATCGACCGCTGACAGCTTCAAAAAAGGATTAGATGCTTTTTCCAGGAAAATAAAATTAACAGTTACTATTAGCTGTTATCAGTAAAAAAAAAAAAACTAAAAAAACTTCCCCTATCCCAACACCCTTGGTTAAACTTGATAGATATATGTCTTTTTTCAACCGCATTAACTATGTAACTACTGAACAGAAGTACGACATTTTGTTCTAGTTTTGGAAGCTATATTTAATTCTTTTATTCCAATATTTTAGATTTTTCTTTGTTCTAAACATACGCAGACCCTCTTGTTCATGACTGACTATTTGCCACCTTGTAACACTAGCATTCTTTTAGGATTTCTACCAGTAAAAATAAAATTTCATTAGTGCGCTTGTCATCATTCCCATCTCTACTTGGTCTTTAATAACTTGACCCTCGTGACCGTGACATGAAACATGCCAAAATAGTTGTAGATAATAATGGCAGCTTGCAAACTCACAAGCTAATTGCAACCTTTCCCTGAGTCTCCGCATGTCATCTGATTTAATATAATGAAGAGGAACTGCTGAGATACATCTTCAACCATAATATGCTTTCTTGTATTCTTCATGAGCTCTACATTAAGTATTTGGCTACCACAAATGAAAAAATTCCTTAAGCTGCAAGAAAGATATAAATGTTTAAATGTGTTTGAGTAGATATACTGGAGAATATTGTAAATATAGATATGGATTGTAGTTTCTTAAATGAAAAAGTGTGGGAATATTCTGTACCACAGCCTAAATATTGACTGACTTGCTCCACTTTAGAGCATAGGAAGCTAACAGCAATATATGTGAGTTCTATCTTTAGCTGAAAGGCCACAGGATCCAACAACAATCTACCTTTTAAACCTTTCAGGGTGCTCCTCCCTATGTGGCCTACAGTACTCCTAAAATAAATGTTTGCTTTCTGTATGCTCAAAAAAAATGTAAAAAGCTGCCAAGACATTGTCTAGCAGAGCATTGTGGACTTGTTGGCCATTCTGAGGATCGATAGGAAGGTCTGTGTGTGATTGACCAATATAAAGTATCTGCTCTAATGTGTGTATAATCTTTTATATCTCTCGTCATTCCAAAATTCATAAAATTTAGGAAAAAAGGTAATCAGTTCTGTTATTTGCTAACAAGGTGTTGGATAAGTCCAAAGAACCTTGAATGTCATAGACATCTTTTCAAGGCAACTGGAGCACTTTTCGGACAAATCAATTCAGACACGAAATGAATCTTATCAATTAATTATCTGAACTTGCAACAAAACCAGTCTCAAACTATTTGCTCATCAATGGAGAAATTCAGTTCAGGGGAGGTCTTAATTTGTCATTAGTGCCAGACAGGATGCATATATATCAGTTATTGGAGTAAATTAGTGTCCTGAGCTAGAGAAGCTTTCACTGATAAAAAAAAATTGTTTAAAGCCAACTGACCACTGATCATTATGGAATGTAATGATATAATATTAAATGGCACAAGGCTACCCATAATACACTGTTGTGTGCTCTAATATGCACAGTTTTTGGCACATTACAGCATTAATGTCCGGTGCAGTTCAGCGTAGTGCAGAATAGCAGCAAGTAGTCACTTTACAATGTCTCTACCATAGCTAAGCTGACGTACACTGATTTTTCTGACCCATTATTAGTAATAATGAATTGTCACAGCCTATTTACAGCACACCTATGATTGAAAATGTGTTTGTTAATAATATAATCATTTATGAAATGTGTGTTTCACAGTGTCATCAGGTGCACAGCAGAAAGAAAAAGTGATGTTTTTAAATTAAAAAAAATGATGTTAGCAGGTAAACGGTTTACCACGGCGTACTGCTTCACAGACCATGCCTTATTGGGGTAAGCAAGTTCAACTCTGGATGCACATTTGGGTGTGAATTGCTGCCCAAATCTCAGTAAGCTTATTCATTTTAACACACAATAGAGTGCAAAAAAAATATTTGTTCTAATTTTTCCTAGGAAATCACCTGCACATGTGATAAGGCACATGGGGGGCACATTTTTCCAATGGAGTAAGAAAAATATACTCCCCTTATCCAAGTGTGCAACTGGGGTGTCTTGAGTACACCAGTAGTATGGATCCCCCCTACACATTTATGAAATGTGATCAGATTTTTTTTTATTTATTAATTGAACACTGGTGTTCTATAAAGGCATGAAGCTAACAGGATAGATGGCAGTATTATTCCCTGGGGCTCAATGAACAGAACGAAGTGGGGTGGTTTGCACCATACCAGATAAAATGCCAAGGGCAGGGGGACATGTGTTCGGGGGAGACCCTGGTTCCTGGTGGGTCAGTACAAGCCCCTCTTATTTCATTGCTTGTAGGTCTGATATTGTCTGAAACCACAAGGTTCCTCTTTAGTCTTCAAATCTCTATGCACTCCCTTGGTTGAGAACACATTCCTTTATTCACTCATGGGAAAGCCATCTTTGCTCCCTGGAGGAAGGATTAAATTCTGTGACCAGTGATGCAAGATTCCAGCTAAAGATTACAGAAGAAGCTAGAAGTTTTTTTAGCAGAAATCATTACATTGTATCAGATGTCCAAGGCAAATATATTTTTGTATGTCTCAAGATGTTCTTTAACACACCAAATATTACAGTTACTGTCAGACATAATCAACATCACAGAAGAAATATAATCAATGACCCATACCAAAATCACTGGCATTTAACAGATAATAATAAGTGACACATAATGAAATTGTGACACTCGAAAAGAACATATTAACTGACCACTGAAATATCAACATGGCAAGTGATACAGGATAAAGGTGGAAACAAAAAAAAACATAAAAAAGCACAAAGCTAATATCAACAGTAACTGCAGTCCCTTCACAAGTGCTGCTGCTGCTGCTGTTATTGAGAATCATAACAGCAAAGTTCTGAATACCCAGAACTTTGTGGGTATTCAGTAAGCTTTAGGGAAAGTTAGTTTAAGGCATTAAAGGACTTTCAGAATGCATAAGAAACAGCCAGATAGCAAAAAAAAGAAAAACAGGGAAAACCTCATACTTTTAATACTTTCAAGGATATAAAAACAATTTGTGGTAGGCTTCTCTGGCCTCTTTGGCTTATTCTGATTACAGTTTAAAAGTATAAAGAATGCATATTTAGAGCACTTTTCCTAGCATACATACATGTGGTTTGTTCCACCATGTCTGAATTCATCCATTATTATACTGATGCCCAGGAACTTCTCAAATAAAAGGACCTACATGATTACATGCCAGTGGCCCTAACATCCTTAGAAATAAAGACATGTGAGAATATGGTCTTTCAATAAGAAAAATATCATAAATGGCAAATTGTACCCCCTCCAATTAACATACAGAGCCGCCAGATCATGCAAAGGACTTCCCAACATTGGTGCCCCCAAGGTTGGGTCCTTTTCCCCTACTGTTCTTTTTGATCACCAACTATTGTTCATCAAAATTAGACATGGTTAAAATCTTAAAGGTTACCAACTGTCACAGACCGGGTGGAGCGGACTCGGGTGTTGATCCGCTTTAACTGTGGAACAGATGGCAGGTACCGTGTCAGGGGAGCGGAGTCTAAGAGGCCACCGCAAGGCAGGTTGGTCTTGTGCGGCGAGTGACCCCCAGGTCGCTACCCCCAAACAGCAGCCCAGTCCCACGGCTAGCTGAGGCTCAGCGGGGTACACAAGAGGCAGGCAAAAGGCGTAGTACACACAGGCAGATGTCAGGGCAGGCAGCAGAGGTTCGTAGTAAAGGTGAGTAGCCAAGGTCGGGGACAGGCAGAGGTCGGTACACGGGTGAGCAATCCAAAAGCAACTGATTTACAACTGGCATGTAAAGATCAAGATCCGGCACTGAAGGAAAGGAAGTGCCTTTTTAAATAGGGGAAGTGGATGCAGGATTGGATGACCAGACACCAATCAGTACTTTACAGGCCCTTTAAATCTCAGGAATCCAATACGCTCGCCCTCTAGTGGACGGGGACGTGCGCGCACCTGACCATGCGAGGACGAAGCATGGGGGGGAGGGAGACGGCTGGGAGCAGCCATGGAGGTGAGGGAAATGCTGTGAGATGGATGACGGCTGGATGCAGCCATGGAGGTAAGTGAAGTGCTGCTAGATGGGCGTGCAGCGCTCGCCCTAACACCAACAATTCCATGGTTATTGACCTGATCAATTATGAGGATGTGTTGCAAAAGAACCACTAGTTAACTCTGCTAAGACAGTCGCATTAGTGGTGAATTTTAGGAGAGCACTTTCTGCTCCACCTTTACTGCTATATCTGGAGGAGATTAAGAGGTTAAGGAAACAACGTTTCCTGGGGTCACCATCCCTGACCACTTGTGGTGGGATATTTTCATTGTCCTTACGAAGATTCAGAAAAGGTTATTCTTTCTAGGACAACTTTATAGATCTGGCGTCTACAAAAAGCTACTAATCGAATCTTATTGCACTAATTTTTCAATATTGAGTTGTTTCCTGACCTTCTGCTATGGGGATGGGATAACTAAGGGGTACAGGGTCAGACTGCAGGGAGCAGTAAGGCCTGCAGAAACAATTGTTGTAGCCTCCCTCACATTGTACGCTGTATAAAAAAAGGCATTTTCTCATGCAAATGGTATCCTCTCTGATTCCAGCAACCCAGGGCACACGTTATTCTGGTAGGCAATTCAGAGTGCATTCCTGCAGGACAAGTCAGCACAAGAACAGTTATTTATTAATAACCATTGGACTTCCCAGCTCGGCCCCTTGGGCCCCATACTGGAGTCTTGCCCCAGGCTGGGCACAGGCCATCAGAGTTGAGAAGATCTCTTTTATTATTGAATCATTTTTTCATGATCTCCCCTTCAACTGAATACTCACCTCTCATACCCCGGTTGAGCGCCCGTGACCGTGAGCAGCCTATGAGTTTGGCTGGCGCTGGCCGTGCATGTTGATAGGCTGCTCCATGACAGCCGTAGAAGGATCCCGGAAGATGTGAGTACCTGGGCGGCCTGGTTCTTTCTTTTAGCAGCACAATGCAAAGCGGGGCAGCCCGACCTGGTCTGCCCTGCTGCTGCATATTAAAGAGAGAGGCCGTCATTTCTGACCATGGTTTCTCTTTAAGGGTTTACTGCACAGTACAGTACATCTTTTGGTGGAATTTTAATGCTCTTGGTATGGGGGTGAGATAAAAAAGAGGTACAGGGTCAGACTGCAGGGAGCAATAAGGCCTACAGAAACAATTATTGTAGCGTCCTTCACATTGAATTCTGTATAAAAAAGACATAACTGTGTATATATTGTGTATATCATTTGTAGTTTGGTATTATGTAGATTTCTAATGTTTATATTCTTGTTGTCCCCCCCCAATGGACATAGTCATACAGTGACTAAGGTGTTTCAATGGTTGTGTTGTTGTTTTCTTGAGCAAGGCATCTAGCCCCCCCAACAGGTCACTGTGCACCATGGTTTGGGCTGGTCACCGCTCCAGGCATGTGTACACTCACTGCTAAAAGTGGACCAAAACCCAGGATCTTGACTATCCTGGGTTTTGGTTCTTGCCCCTGGGGCACCCCAATCGGGGGTGCCCCACTGTGTGAAACCCCCCAGGTCGCTGAAACAAACTCACCTCCTCCCTGTCCTACGGTGCATGCCGGTTTTGGCTGCCCGGGTGGAGGGAATCAATTAGCGTGGGAATCTTTTAGGTTCCCGGGCCGATCACCGTGGGTTTTGGTCCACTTTAAATGAAGAGAAAAAAATTCTATGTGTGAGCAAGCATATTAAACAGTATATGCATAGAATACATCAAAAAATAAACATTTTTACGGCAGGACATGACATGGTTGGACCTTCAGTTCCATTTTTGACCCAGGGTTTGCTAATAGATTGTGTAAGCTCTTTTATTTTCTTTATCTTCCCTTACAGCCCTGGCTCCAGGCATTGAACATAAAAGAGAACCCATTATCCCTTTGCTATGGGGTTCTATTATTCTGTGTACCATACACTGCTAGCCAGGGAGGGACTGGCCATAGGGAGATCTGGGCAAAGGTCCCATGAGCTGCACAGCTTTGGGGCAGTTTGGGCAGCTACCTTTGCTAACACTCCCATCCAACCCATGCCTTCCCCCAGCCCTCCATCCCTTTCATCACTTTACCTCCTCACCCAAACAACCCTAGCCCATGTCCTCCCTCTACTGATTTAGCCTCAGCCTTGAAGCACCCTGGCTGACTGGCCAGGAAGCAGCAGAGATGCCTCCTGGCCATGGGCAGGGCAGGTTCTGGTATAATCCTGTGCTGATTTTTGGCCCCAGTCCACCACTGCTGCTAGCAGATATAAACCTATGCAACCTCTTACTATTTTTTATTCTTTATGAAGACAAAGGCTGATAAATAATGAGCTCCTGTGAGCATGCTAAGCTGGCACAGCCGGAGAAGATAGAATGCCATGCACAGTTAAGCCGCTCTGCAGCTGGATGCTCATATTATTCTTCTATTTGTGACATCATCAATCATCCTGCTGCCTTGCACGCCTCTTCCATGTGATATTTTCTTACCAGCATAAAGGTTATCATATGACTATTCGTTTACCATTGTCATTTCATTACAAAGCAAGATAACTGCCATAAAACGTATAGTATTTTCCTCTGCTCTGCCGTCGCCGATAGCAAGAATGAGTTGTTTGCCAATTAACAGTGGTGAAAGCTGCCCGGGGTTGGAAACATTTATTTAGAGATGCAGCGGTCTTGTAAAGCGATGCCATATTGGAGGAACTTTACAGCCTGACTGGCCTCAGTGTTTCCTTCACACCTTCAGAAAAAGATGCTTAAAGGAATATAAGAAAAATGAGGATTTGCCCCATTTGCTTAATATGTAGATGAAGCATCTATGGCACTTATAATACAATGAAAGGCCTCGTTAATTCAAAACAATTGTTAGAAATTATTTTTTCACTAATAGTAAAACACTTTAATACAGTGTTTCTAATTTCCACTTGCAGCTATTTAATTTGCAGCTTATAAGAAACTTCAGGCAAAGCCACAACTGGTTCTGTAAAATGAAATGTTCCAAATTTTTATGCTAATTATATTTTTCTCTGATTTTCATAAATCACAGTGACATTTTTAAAAGCAGAACAAGACCCTGGTTGACCAGCAAAGGAGGGTAAAAGACTCCCCAAGTTCCCAAGTGTAAAAGACTCCCCAAGGGCATCCTAATTCCGGATGCCCCCCTGTGAGAAGCCTCCCGATCACCTTAAAACTTACCCACAGTGAGGTAAACAATGCCAGCTGCATCTGCAGGACCCTGGGCTGAGACACGCTCCTATGCCCAGCCAATCAGATATGCTAGGGGTGCGCGTGGGCTCCAGTCTAAAGGGAACAGTGCATGCACCTACTCTCACTCCCGATTGCAGTGCTCTGTGTCTGAACAGAGCCACATGCTGGGCATTAAAGTGGACCAAAACCCAGGATTTTGACTTTCCTGGGTTTTGGTCCTTTCCCTACGGGCATCCCGATCGGGGGGTAAAACCCCCTAGACCGCCAAAGTTAACTCACCTCTTCCCAGTCCTTCCCGGCCCACTTGTCCAATCAGTGCGCTCGGAGCCGCTGATGTCACGTTGTCTAAGGCCTGTGGCTCCAAGCGCGCTGGCAACCGCATCCTCCACTTCCCTCTAACAGGGAGTGTGCTTGCGCCGGCCATTCACAGATGCTAGAGGGATAGTGGGGATGCGGTCGTGGTGCGTGCATGTGGCGTTGGACCAGGAAGCAAGGTAAGTGTATGGGGCGACCTGGGGGGTTTCACACAGCGGGGCATCCAAACTCTGGAGGGAGGGAATTGCTCGGTCCAGGAATCTTATAGATTCTCAGGTCAATCGTGGTGGCTTTTGGTCTACTTTAATATGTGCAACATACAGCGCTGATTGGACGAGAGCCCACACATGCACCGTGGGACCAGGGAAAGGTAGGGTTTTATGGGCGATTTTGGGAGTTACACTTTCTGAATTGGGGCATTCTGAATTGGGATGTCCTCAGAGCAAGGATCAAAACCCAGGATAGTGAAAAGCTCAGATTTTGCTCCGCTTTAAGTCAACTGTTAGAGTATAAATCAAATCTTATTGAACAAACCTCCAAATAATATTAGTTTTATTTTTTAGAAATTACAATGCTCCAAATGCTCAGTTCCAAATTATTATGCACAGCAGACTTTCATTAAATATTGTTAGGTTGTAAAGAACTGAACATGATCATTTGTTGAATTTGCAGCATTAACCAGTCATATTTAGTTAAAGTGGACCAAAATCCACCGCGATCGGACCAGGACGATTCCCTTCCCCAGGTCACCTCATACACGTACCTTGTTCCCCAGTCCAGTGGCGCATGTGCGAGCCGCGGCCGTATCCCCACTATCCCTCTAGCAGGGCGCGTTCCAGCGCCAGGCATTTGTGAATGGCCGGTGTGGGCACACTCCCTGTATGAGGAAAGCAGGGATGTGGCCCCCAGCGCACTCAGAGCCACTGGCTTAGATGAAGGTGCTGATTGGACAAGTGGCCGCACATGTGCCATAGGGAAAATGAATTTGATAAAAAGAATTTAGAGAGTAGGACGACTGTAGAGAAATAAGAGAGAAAGACACCAGTAAAAACAGTTTTGCTTTCATCTTATGGCCACGGGGGGGGGTGGGATAAAAATACACATTATCGACCTTTAAGGGATAGCTGAAGTGCAGGATTTTTGTCTACAATTGTCCTTTAAAGAACATCTGAGTGATTGTTACATCTGTAAAGGAAACAACAGAGCAGAGGAAAATATTTTACTTTGTACAGCAGTTCTCTTGCTTTTGTAATGAACAGACAATGGTAGAGGAATAGTAATAAGATAACCTTTTTATCAAAGAGAGGATCTGTGCAAAGCCTCCAAGTTATCGATGATGTCATAAAACAGAAGAACAGTGCGTAGTATCCAGCTGTCCAACATTTTAACAGTGCATGCCATTTGTTGACAGGTGAACTTTGAAAGTAGACCAAGAATGGAACATACTGACTGGCAGTTTTACAACCGCAATAAAATTTCATACTAGCAGCTTTAAAAATATCAATGTTTAAAGAGGACCAAAACCCACCCTGGAGTCTATGAGACAGGACAGGCATACTCGCTCCCCCCAGGGCACCCCGATTAGGGGTTCCCCGCTGTGTGAAACCCCTCGGGTCGCCCGAAAATTCTCCGCCGTTCTGGGTCCAACGGCTCATGCGCGAGCAGCGGGCGTATCTCCACTTTCCCTTAGCAGGGCGCATGCCCGCGCCAGGCATTTGTGAATGGCCGGCGCAGGCACACTCCCTGTTAGAGGGTAGCAGGAGATGCGGCCGCTAGTGCACTTAGATCCGCTCGTATTAGACGAGCTCCGGATCCGAGCACACTGATTGGACGAGTGGCCGGGCATGCATAGTAGGAGCAGGAAGAGGTAAGTTTGTTCGGGTGAACTTGGGGTTTCACACAATAGGGTGCCTCAGAGAAAAGGACCAAAACCCATAATAGTCAAAATCCTGGGTTTTGGTCCACTTTAATGCCAAATCGCTAAAGGCCCTTTGTGGGCATGTCAAAGAAACTATACTCACCTTACCTTCCTTGTAGCACACTGTGCCTAGAGTCTATTGCCAATAATTTAGGTGTGACATGCCTACCCCGCACACAGTGAAAGGGGTGGATCAAGGCCGCCACCAGGAATTTTGGGTCTGCCCCCTTGTTAGATTCTACACAAAAACAATATTTTTTTTCAGCTCAAATTCAGAAAAAAAACATAAAAACATTTGCAAGGGGCAGGGCGGGGGCATCTTAATTTTCTACCCAGGGGCTGGAGTGGCCCCTGCCAGGGACAAGGTAGGCCCTTTAAACAGGACCCTAACCTGTTTGTGCCATTACAGGGGCCCCATCAGACGTGCACAAATAGGGCCCCCATCCATGTGATGTAACAGGGGCCCCATCAAGTGTGTGGAAAATGGCCCCCATCCAAGTGCCATTACAGGGACCCCATCAAGTGTGTGCAATTGGGGCCCCCAATCCATGTGCCATTACAGGGGCCCCATCAGGTGTGCGGAAATGGGCCACCTCATCTATGTGTTATTATGGGGCCCCCACATGAGTGCAACTCAACTGGATGCAGCCAGACAACTAAAGACTGAAACAGCAGAAACAAATGGAGCTTTCTTTCCCTATAGCCAATTCTACCCTGGTAAGTAGTAGGACCAAGTGAGTAAACAAAGCATGTAAATCAGAAATCAGACAATGTATGAATAAAAGGATGAATAGCCAGTTCTATTGCAAATTGTAAACCATGCAAAGCTCAGTAACAAGAGCACAGACAAAAATATTTGAAAAATATGACAGAAGAGCAGTGGTGTAAATCAGATGGCAGCAGAAAGTTACTATCAAGCTGAGTGGTGTTAATAAAAACATGTCAAAGTGAATATACAAAGAAGAATAAAACCAAGGTCATCTAGGAATTAGTAATGTGTGCTGCATATTGTGTGTAACAATATTCAATATCAGGTCCCTGAGTGCGATTAGCTCTCGGCCTGCTTCCTATGCTCTCTGATTTCCCCATTACAATACAGTAACTGTCCAGCAGGTGGCCAATATAATGAGCTTGCAGTTCATGTGCCTGTAGTTCTGCTTGAAATTCCTTGCTGCTGTGTTTTAACAAGGTCAATAAGCGATGGGCTTCAAAGTCAAGAGACATTATCTCCTAACTGATATTACTAAATTAAAATTGTTCTGTAGTTTACACAGGTCTTTTATTTGTGGGGCACAACAGTGATAGCTTAGGAGTACAATTTTCCTTTTACAGTATAGATAATGTTATATTAAAGTGGACCAAAACCCACCATGGAGACTCCAGGGCAGGCTTACTCCCTCCCCCACTGTGTGAAACCCCCAGGGAGCCCAAAAAATCTTACCTTTCCTACAAGCTGGGGCGCATGCGCGGCTGTCGTCGTCATCACTCGTCTTCCCTCTCTCGCCTGTGCGAGCCCCTGCTCGCCGTAACTGCATGGCGACGCACAGCTGATGGGAGACGCATGATGCTGCGCACCGCTTGAAAGCGTGACGGGGAGGCCGATTCATTAATAGCGGCAGGTAGCGACAGTTGAGCTGCATTTTCAGAGCGCCCGCTAGTGCTTGGCCGTTGTTCGGTAGTTGATAGCGACTCAGTCGGTGTGGCGTAATGTTGAATATTGGGTGAGGAGTCGCTATTTGACAGGTTCCGCGCTGTATGGGAGCGCATGATAGCGACTGGCCCTAGCTACCGGCTCCCACCATATTCATTAAAAAATCACGCTCAAAAAATTCTCGCGATGTAAAATGCATGCTTAAACCCCAGAGCGCTGGCGGCGATGTGTTAAAAGTGTTTTTTTAACCCCCAAACCACCATATATTTGGAAACCAAAAAAAACTAGTTTTTTAAATAATTTAGCAATATGTATACATTAATATCAGACCTGTAATATCAATTCTGTACAATTTTTTTTTAATTTTTTTTCCCTTAAAAAAATTATCTAAAATGGCAGAAGTGGTCACAGAATTTTTCACATTTAAAAAAAAAAAAAAAAAATTAATAACAATTAATTATTAATATTTAAAGATTTTTCCATTGAAATGCATTGGAGCGCGCCAGGTAGCGGGAGGTCATACCTGTCGCTGTTCAAGGTCGGACGCTGGCGCTGTGGGCTGAGGCTGGAATAATGATGAATGAGTCGCTTTATGGCGCTATCTCAGTCGCTAAGCAGGATTGGCTTGATAAATGTGTGATTGTGGTGGGGAGCCGGCGTTCTCGTGGCGGGGCCCGTCATTACCGGCCGCTCACCAGTCGCTACCTGTCGCTATTCCTTCATAAATTAGGGCCTAGGATTCCATTCAGCTTCTCTAGCCACACATTAATTTGCACAGCAGGAGAAGCTGATTGGATGAGCAGGTGCATCTGCACCATGGACTCGAGGAGAGGAAAGGGAGCTCGGCTTTTTGGGAGTTTCACACATCGGGGCACCCTGGTTTTGGGGAGAAGGACCCAAACCTGGGATAGTGAGAATCCCGGTTTTGGTCCACTTTAAAAAACACCAGTAACTGTGTTGACTCCTTATGAAACATGCTGCGCAGTGTTGTTGCAGCATAAATATGAGTCTGGGTGAAGGTGGCAAGTACAGACTTGCTGGGTCTAAATAGGTTTTGTTTAAGAGGGACTTACAGAGAGATATACAGGATTGAGAACATTCCTAAAATATAACTGAGCTCTAGAATTTTTTTCCATATTTTGTTTAGTAGAATGGTTCATATTTAAGGGAAGTTTCCTGCACCAAGGTAGCATAGCATCTGACAAAAGGAATATTTTAAAACCATTATTTATCATAGGAATAGCCCTTTACATGTATTTATATGAGCTGTTTACTTTTGCATTTATATGTTGGATAAATGGTTTGCTTTTTACAACTAGTGTTGGAAGAACCCCTAGAAGTTCGGGCTCAGCAAGTTCAGCCAAACTTTCAACAAAAATTCGGTTTGGGTACCCGAACTTAAACTTCGGTGGGGTACCCCCGATCGGGGTGCCCCGTTGTGTGAAACCCCCCCGAACCCCCCGAAAAACTCACCTCTCCCCGCTCCCAGCGCTGACGGACATGCGGTTTGACAGCCGCGGACAAGCGGCTCCTCCGCCGCCGCCTCCCGCGCGTCACTGTTGACGCGCGCGCGCGCGCGCACCGGCCATTCACAGACGGCCGGCACGTGCACGTCTAGAGGGGCGCGAGGGAGGCGGCGGCGGACGGCCGCTGCCGAAGACAAGGTAAGGGGATTTGGGGCATTTGGGGGAGTTTCACCCCGCTGGACATCCCGATCTCGGATGTCCCGCGGCGAGGGAGGTGATCGGCCCGGGAATCTTATAGATTCCCGGGCCGATCACGGAGGGTGATGGTCCACTTTAAGCCGAAACCAAACCTGATCCCTGTTAAAATCAAAAGGGGCCTGAACTTTGGGGGGCAATTCTGCCCAAGGGCCCCTCCGTCCTCCCCCACTTTTCACCCACATGGGCGGAGAGGGGTTGTCTGTCAAGGGGCACTCAGAGGACGAATCGTATCTATGGAAACAAAAAGAAAATTGTGGTGATGTGTGTAGGGGATGCGCTTTAACCTGCAGAGTGGGCAGCAGGTCCCCTCCCCCACTCTTCACCCACGCAGGCGGAGAGGTGCCATCTGTCAAGGGACCCCTAGAGGCAGAATAATGACTGTGTAAACAAAAAAAATGTGTGTGTGTGTGTGTGTGTGTGTGTGTGTGTGTGTGTGTGTGTGTGTGTGTGTGGGGGGGGGGCAGTGGCAGTGGTGGGGCTACAGAAAAATGGCCGCCCCTTCCATGAGTGAGGACACTCCTAGTGCCAGCACTTCTAGTGCCGGCTGCCAATGTCTTCACTCATGTGACGTCCCCATCTGTAGCCTATTTGACGGTGCAATGGATTGCAGATTGCTGATTCACGGGGCTCAGGTAAGTTGTACGCTTTAGGCCAAGCTAGTTGATGGGCTACCCAGTTTTTCTGGGTTCAGGCCAAAAGCTGCACTCAAACACTGTTCTGGCTGAACTCACAAAGTTCCGAACAAACTCTATTTACAACCCATCACTAGAAGTGGGCCTCCACCGACCATCACCTGGCCCAATTCTCTAGTGTGAGCAGTTTTACTCACATTATGTTATTTTAACAATCTACAGAAACATACTGAATAGTGGGAGGAGGAGCGTCTTGTACACCTCATTTGAAATAAGGCCCTTATTTAACAAGGGATAGCGACAGGTAGCGACTGGTGAGCGGCCGGTAATGACCGGCACCGCCATGAGAACGCCGGCTCACCACCACAATCACACATTTATCAAGCCAATCCTGCCTAGCGACTGAGATAGCGCCATATAGCGACTCATTCATCATTATTCCAGCCTCAGCCCACAGCGCCAGCGTCCGACCTTGAACAGCGACAGGTATGACCTCTCGCTACCTGGCGCTCTCCAATGCATTTCAATGGAACAATCTTTAAATATTCTTAATTCATTGTTAGGATTTTTTTTTTTTTTAAATGTGAAAAATTCGGTGACCACTTCTGCCATTTTAGATAATTTTTTTAAGGTAAAAAAAAATAAATTAATTGTACAGAATTGATATTACAGGTCTGATAATAATGTATTCATATTACAAAATTATTTAAAAAAACTTGTTTTTTTTGGTTTCCAAAAATATGGTTGTTTGGGGGTTAAAAAACTACTTTTAACCCATCGCCGCCAGCGCTCTGGGGTTTAAACATGCATTTTACAGTGAGAGAATTTTTTGAGATTGATTTTCTAACGAATATGGTGGGAGACGGTCGCTAGGGCCAGTCGCTATCATGCGCTCCATACAGCGCGGAACCTGTCAAATAGCGACTCCTCACCCAATATTCAACATTACGGCAAACCGACTGAGTCGCTATCAACTACCGAACAACGGCCAAGCACAGCGACTACTAGCGGGCGCTCTGAAAATGCCGCTACAGTCGCTCACCTGTCGCTACCTGCCGCTATTAATGAATCAGCCTCCCCATATATGTAGCCGTCAATATCACATGCTATCCTCTATCCTCCAATGATTTGTGCTGCCTTACTACCAACTATTAGATCCAGACCAACATCAGAATGGCAGTCAGGAAATACATCTAATTGGTGGCTGTAGGACAAAGGTGTACCAGTTCAGTTTAAAACAAATAATGTCTAATCCCTGATGGATTAGTCATGCTGTAGCTGTTACTGGTGTCTAATGACAGTAGCAATGCTGACAGATGTGTTACTAGTAATTGCCTTAACTGTATATTCTCTGTTTAAATGACTGATGTTTGACGAAATTGGAAAGGTAACTAAAAGTGGACAGTAAATAAAGGAACTATTGGGTACAGAGGATATTTTTATTGTCTTTAGATACTGAATTAAAGTGGGCATTCAGCATCATTTAATTAAAGCCCAAACCCTTAAAAAAGTATTTCACAGCATCTAAAATGAATATGTTTAATGTTATTAATCACTTTTTATTCTTTCCCACATTGGCCTGCAACTCTGCTCAGCACTCTAGGATACGGGTGCCGCCATCTTGGCTCAGTAGCATCACATACTGAGGAGAGGAGATGGATTCAAAGTGCAGGGGGGGGGGCAGGGTTATAGCAGAGCAGAGCTGGGGTCAGGAAAAGGACAGCAATCCCAGAGCGGCACAGTCAGAAGACACTTCCTGTTTGCAGGCAGCCTGAAACTCCATGGGCCGCCATCTTGAATGTATAATGGCTCAGAAAATGCAGTATATGCAGGAAGGATAATTTTCAATGTGAGCAATCTGTATGTACAGGGTGGGGGAAACATATAAGATATGTTCTTATTCAGGATGAAGGTCCGATTTAACATATGTCTATGGTGCAGGATAGGGTTCCTTACATGTCAGGTAGATATATAAGCTGCAAGCTGGTATGATGTACACTTTGTGCAAGATTTAAAATATAGAGCATGCACTAAATGCTGCAAAGACTTATTTACTATTGTAGTTGCAGTGGTTTGTGCATAGCACTAATAGTAGCCCAGAATTTGTTGTATTACAAGTTACAACCATGTTAAATGATATATGAAAATCGATAATTCAGCATATACATTATTCTACCTGTCATGTCTGGTACATATGGTATATTAAACCGGACCTTCAGCATCCCCAGCATCTAAATAATAATAATAATAATAATAATAATAATAATAATAATTTATATTATGTTTTTAGTCACTTAATCTTTATTATTTCCCCCAAAGGGCTGCAACTCTGTTCAGGACTCTAGGATACGGGCACCGCCATCTTGCCTCAGGAGCTTCACTTACTGAGGAGAGGGCAGCAAAAGTACAGAGGGGTGGGTTATAGCTGTGCTTTGCACAGACCGAGCAGAGCTGGCGTCAGGACAAGGACAGCAATCCCAGAATGCAGAGCGACACAGTCAGAAGACACTTCTTTTTGCAGGCAGCCTGAGACTTCTTGGGCCACCATCTTGGATGTTTAAAGGCTCATAACATGCAGTAGATGCAGGTAGGATGATTTTTAATGTGGGCAATCTGTATGTACAGGGTGGGGGAAACATATAAGATAGGCTCTAAATCAGGGTGAAGGTCCGATTTCAAGTGTTAATACTACTACTTAAATGGTGTATTTTCAGCTACTACAGTGATCCAATAGCTTTAAATTAACACGGCACTTTTATTTATCCTCTCTGCTGAACCTAATTTGGAAGGGTTAAAAGAAAATCACTTACCAGCTTCACGCTAGGTGCCCAATCCCACAGCGACAGTGGGGAACCTGTAGCCTCCAGCTGCTGATGGTAAAGCTGCTGCAGACATTGTGCAGGATTGTTAGTCACCCAATCACAGCCACAGCAATGACCTTGTTGCTGTATTGATTGGGTGACTAAGCAGCCACTCTCAATCAGCTTGGAGTGCGGAATTGGAGAAGTTGACATTGACTTGTCGGGAAAATTTCCATGCGAAGGTTATTTACAATGAAAGAGTTACAATTAAAAGAAGAGCAAGAGAAGAGGAATATGTGCAAAGGAGATTGGAACAAAACCCCACAGGGCTGGACTCGGCAGCCCCCTGTGGCGCTGCAATTGCCGGCACCTCATCCCCAGCTTCTGTGTAGCTATGAGTGCAGGGTATGGGAGTGCGCGCCCAAGCTGAATGCGGCTAGTCAGCTACACCTCATCGACTAAGAGGCCGTTTCATTAATAGCGGCAGGTAGCGACAGTTGAGCGACTGTAGCAGTATTTTCACAGCGCCCGCTAGTAGTCGCTGTGCTTGGCCGTTGTTCGGTTGTTGATAGCGAATGAGTCGGTGTGCAGTAATGTTGAATACGGGGTGATGAGTCACTATTTGACAGGTTCCGCGATGTATGGGTGCGCATGATAGCGACTGGTCAGAGCGACCGGCTCCCACCATATTCATCAAAAAATCACGCTCAAAAAATTCTTGCGCTGTGAAATGCATGTTTAAACCCCAGAGCGCTGGCGGCGATGTGTTAAAAGTAGTTTTTTAACCCCCAAACCACCATATTTTTGGAAACCAACAAAAAAAAAATTTTTTAAAGAATTGAGTAATATGAATACCATAATATCAGACCTGTAATATCAATTCTGCACAATTTTTTTTTTTTTTTTTTTACCTTAAAAAAATTATCTAACATGGCAGAAGTGGTCACAGAATTTTTCACATTTAAAAAAAAAAAAAAAAAAAAAAAACATTAATAACAATGAATATTTAAAGATTGTTCCATTGAAATGCATTGGAGAGCACCAGGTAGCGAGAGGTAGCGAGAGGTCATACCTGTCGCTGTTCAAGGTTGGACGCTGGCGCTGTGGGCTGAGGCTGGAATAATGATGAATGAGTCGCTATATGGCGCTATCTCAGTCGCTAAGCATGATCGGCTTGATAAATGTGTGATTGTGGTGGGGAGCCGGCGTTCTCGTGGCGGTGCCCGTCATTACCGGCCGCTCACCAGTCGCTACCTATCGCCACTCCTTCATAAATAAGGGCCTAAGCAGGCTTGAGATCAGTCAATCAGCATGAGGGGGGCGGGGCATGGGGGGACAGTGGCTCACCCAAAATTGCCAGCTAAACCAATGTAAACCAGTACTGCTAAATTTATACTAGACACATAGGTCACAGTCATTATAGGGAATCTCCAGACACAGTATATAAACTCTGATTTAGCTTACCTCCTCATGGCTGCCCTCTCCCTTCCCATCAGCTTGCAGCAGCACCTGGAAGCCAAAACCAGGCAGTGGCACTCCACCTGATTTACCTTGCAATAGACCACCACTTTTAGGGCTTGACTGGTGGTCTATAGCTTTACCCTCTACGGTTCAGTTTTACAATGTGAGCAATCACATCAACCCAGTTCCCCTTCAGCCCTTCTCCTCTCACTCTGCTTGTGCCCTTAACCCTTGACAGCACCACCTTGGCATATTTTTGGCCCTATGCTATATATATATATATATATATATATATATACACACACACACACACACACACACACACACACACACACACACACACATACACACACACTTACACACACATACACATACACACACACTTACACACACACATACACATACACACACACTTACACACATCTTACAGACCTATTATGCTGATGCAAAGAAAGCACAGCATGTGATTGCATTACAGTGCCCGAGCCACACCCACCTGAATCACAGGTTGGAAATGAAGGTGAAAGTTGAATACTTCATATCTCTGTAATTAAGGCTTCAATTTTAAAATTAAGGGAAGATTAGGGGATTGTCAAGTAAAGTCGTACACAGTGGCTTAACACTTGGCCGTGCCTGGACAAAGCCTTTAAGGGCTTAATATTTTAAAATCTGTTGTCACATAGGGCACAGTTATGCAGAACTTTATAGGGTTAAGATTTTGAAATCTGTTTGTTGATAAGATGTATTTTTGTTTTCTTTGCTCCTCAAGCAACATTACATTAAGCTTATAAATAACATCTGTTAACCAAAATGTATAGGCAGATTCTATGTTTTACCAGTAAACAAATTAGAAATCACCAGAAATCGGAAGCTAAGCACGGATTGAAATTTACAGTACATGTGCAGGATGTATTTTCCCTGTTGAGGAAGCAATGCCTCCTAGTTGAATTAATTCATTAGGGAAGGAAATCGCTCAAATTGGTCCCCAAGCACTTGAGTTTTTTTTTTTTTTATATTTACAGAGTGTCTTGATCAAGAAGGATGCTATTGTTGTTAAAATGGCAAGTAAATATCCTCTGTATGTGTGCAAATAAAAGGCCAAGATATGTACTTAAGGCCTCACAAACATATACATCCTGTTTATAGATTCCCAAAGCCTTTTAGAGATGCAGACTTCTAAAGACTTGCGTTAAAAAGATAGACCTGCATTTTAATGCTGATCTCAACTTTCCACCAGGGACTACTAAAAAGTCTTTCAGCCGAAAAGGCTGGGATCAGCAAAACATGAAATCATTATGGTTGCAGACTTTCCAGGCCTGCTTTGTAATACTCTCTTTAAAAAGACATTTGTTTAAGGATATGATGGTTTCATTCTGCCTGTAATGCATAATCATTCATCATGAAATAACAGTTAGGCTCAAACAAGAGTCACATCACAAGCACCATGGAAAGCACTTACCCAACAGAATAAAGTTCAAGCAAAGTGAGCTCTAATTAGCATCATATACGTGTGATATATATATATATATATATATATATATATATATATATATATCTTTTTCTCTTTTTTTTTCAGTAACTCAGTAACTAGATAACATAGGTGAGTTCTAGTACTAACAGGAAGCACTGAGCAGATCAAGCACAGTTATGGCAGTATAGGGACTGAATAGTGGATTGTGTGGTTTTACAGTGATAACTCCGTTTGACAGCAGTGGGAGTTTGTAAGGAAAAAACTGCCAGCTCTATTTTTCTCCTTTTACTGAATAAGGCCCCTAGTGCCTAAACAATCTCATGACTGGTAGATTTTAAACCTTAACAGTAATATCTCTATTTCATTGAGCTGCATTTGTCTTATGTCATTTACTTGAAGATGAAGCCATATTTCTTGATATTAAATGACAGGAGATGTTTCCTTTTCAGTGTGCCAGGATTTTACAGTTCAGTAGGAGGCCAAAGCAAAGAGATGGGCAGTGGTGAGTCGGTACTGTAGCCCCAGCTTACCTGTGCACTGCCATTTTCACTGCTAAGACGGAGGCCAGAAAATAACAGCCCTTATTGGCTTCACCAGTGCCTGTCTGGCTAGGTTATCGAGTTCAAATATCGAGCTGGATGCCTATCATGGTGATACCTATCATGGATGGTAAAAGTTTGGTTCAATAGATTTAATTTAAAAAACCATACTGTTTTCTTTGTTCAACTGGTTTACTTTTCTGATCTCTTTGTCTCAAATGAGTCAATGGCCAGTAACATTATTTTATATGTATATATGTATGATTTCTTATGTGTTAGTCTCCTATCATACCGTCAGCTTCTTTTGTTTTGGAGTAAGAATACTCCAGCCAGTACTCCAGCCAGTACCGGCCTAAGGGTAAGTGTTGCCCTGTGCCAAGTTTTGGGATGGTGCCCCTAGAGACACAAACTCAAATGGTAAGCGAGCAACAGACAGAACTTGGAAAAGTGGGAGACAGAGGTAGGGCAAGAACGACAGAAAAAGAAAGACTGAAGTTAAGTGGAAAAGAGAACGAGAGAAATAGAAATGAATGTAAAATGAAGAGAAGGTGAAAAGCAAAAAAGAGGAGAAAAGATAATAAAAATAGGATGACACAGAAAGTGAGAATGTAAAAATGCAATAAGAGAAAGATGAGGGGAATGTGGGAAATCGAGAGCGAGAGAGAGAGAATGAATGAGGGAATGAGGTTGCGATAAGAGCAATGAGTTTAATATGGCTTGAGCAAGAAAAAAGAGGGAGAAAACCAAACAAGATAAAAAGAAAGAAAGAAAGAAAGAAAGAAAGAAAGAAAGAAAGAAAGAAAGAAAGAAAGAAAGAAAGAAAGAAAAGAGCAAGTAATAAGGAACAAAGAGAGAGAAAACTGGGCAAAAATGGAAGAAGATGTGAAGAAGTTGAAATGAGTGGCAGATGTGAGAAAGGTGACAAAAGAAAGATGGGGGAATGTGGGAAATCAAGAGCGGGGGAGAGAATGAATGAGGGAATGCAATCGAGATGGGAGGAATGTAGAAAAACAAGATAGTTTAATAGGGCTTACAAAAGGAATTAAAAGGAAGGAAGCAAAATAATAGAGAGAAAAAAGAGAGAGAGCAAGTAATAAAGAATGAAGAGAAATAAAGAGTGTGAAAGAAAGAAACTGTGAAAAAGGAAGAAGATGTGAAGAAGCTGAAAAGAGAAGCAGCCAGGAAGAAGATGACAACATGAAAACGGGGGGGGGGGGGGGGAATTACAGAAAGTAAGGAAGATGGAGGGATTGTGAAATAAACTAGGGGGAGGATTCAAGGAAAAAAAGTAAAACAAGAATTATAAAGAAAAGTGCAAAAATTATAGAAGAGTGATGGGGGTGTTTTGAAAAAAAGATGCCCACTGCTCCAGTTGTGAGCTATTGGCGTCCCTTTAAAGAGAAGTTGGGATGATGCCCTGTGTGACCTCACACCTTGCACACCCTAAAGGCCAGCTATGACTCTAGCAGCCCTTGGGGACAGACAGCTTGACAAGCAATGGGTTCATTGTCTATGCTGGGAGTGATTCAGCAACTGGATGTACATTTTCACTTGGTGCAAAATCAGTCCCAAAGTAGATAATGAAAGTGAAGTGTCAGTATTATCTCCTAAAAAGTAGTAAGGAGGAATGATTAAATCCTGGCTATGGGTGAGGAGTAGAGATGAGCGAACTTCTTGAAAGTTCGATTCGAGCGATCCGCCGAATTTCCCCAAGAAATTCGGGTTCGCCCAAATCGAACTTTCACGAATCGCTCATCTGAAAAAAAAAAAATGCCGGCATGGTGGGAGCGGGCAGGCCGGCTACGCCTGTCAGCGACAAAAATGCCGGCATGGTGGCAGCGGGCAGGCCAGCTATGCTGTCAGCGGGCCGCCGCTGGCCCGCTGACAGCGCAGCCGGCCTGCCCGCTTCCACCATGCCGGCATTTTTTTAAAAAGCAAACACTTATCTGCATGGTCGGAGCGTGGAGGCCGGCGCCGCTCTCAGGCGCCCTCTGATGACGCGTCCTCTGATGACAGATGAGAGCGGCGCCGGCCTCTTAGCTGTCATCAGAGGACGCATCATCAGAGGACGCGTCATCAGAGGGCGCCTGAGAGCGGCGCCGGCCTCCACGCTCCGACCATGCAGGTAAGTGCTTTTTAAAAAAATGCCGGCATGGTGGGAGCGGGCAGGCCGGCTGCGCTGTCAGCGACAAAAATGCCGGCATGGTGGCAGCGGGCAGGCCAGCTATGCTGTCAGCGGGCCGCCGCTGGCCCGCTGACAGCGCAGCCGGCCTGCCCGCTTCCACCATGCCGGCATTTTTTTAAAAAGCAAACACTTATCTGCATGGTCGGAGCGTGGAGGCCGGCGCCGCTCTCAGGCGCCCTCTGATGACGCGTCCTCTGATGACAGATGAGAGCGGCGCCGGCCTCTTAGCTGTCATCAGAGGACGCATCATCAGAGGACGCGTCATCAGAGGGCGCCTGAGAGCGGCGCCGGCCTCCACGCTCCGACCATGCAGGTAAGTGCTTTTTAAAAAAAATGCCGGCATGGTGGGAGCGGGCCGCCCGCTGACAGCGTAGCCGGCCTGCCCGCTCCCACCATGCCGGCATTTTTTTTTTTATTTCAGGGAAAATTCGATCGGCACGAACCAAAAAAATTCGGGTTGTGCCGAATCGAATTTTCCCTGAAATTCGGAGCGAATTCCGGTACGCTCATCCCTAGTGAGGAGGCTACTCCCAGGCTAGTGCGGCCTACCAGTAACTCTACCGCTGCTTCCTTTGACAATACCACATCTGGCTTCAGAAAGTGCAAAGTACTTTGTGTAACTGTAACCTAACAAGCCCTGCATGAAGAAAATTACAATAGAATACAAAATAACCCGGGGTCTTCACTGCCCCTCAAAGCTGGAAAAGTTTATAAAGTGCACAAGAAAGGGATCACTGAGCTTTCTTTAGAGCAGGGGTGCAAAACCTTTTTTGGTATAAGGTCCACATTGTCTTATTGTGAGGTGTGATGGGAAGTGGTAAGAAGGGTAAAGGTGATGCAAGGATTTCAGGTTTCCCTGACTTATCTTGAGTTTCATTTGTCCTGTGGCAGGAAGAGGTGAAGTGGTAAGAAGTGGACACGAGTGAGGCAGGAAATTGTGAGGCAGGCAGAGGATGAAAGGAATGAGGTGGGCAGAGGTGAGCAAATGTAGCTAAAGATACGCAAAAGGTGTCAGGGTGGCACAAATGATGGCAGTGCGTGCTGCATGTGGCCCATGTGACAACTTCTATCCCCTGCCCAAACCAGCAGTTGTTTCTTTTTTTCACTAAAGCATTTGCCCAATATTCATAAAAACACACAGGAACAGGAAGCAGTATGATGTCCAAATGGCAGCCATATCCTAATTCATTCAGTTAAAAACTAAAATGCCACGTAATGGCAGTTAGGCTGTAGTGCTTTCAAATTCATTAAACTATTATAACTGATAAGGCTGACCTCAAATGCTGAGTTGTGTGTTACTAAATGTACTGTATCATCGTTGGAAAGCATCGGGGGGCACTGCGGCACGGCCATGGACAACCATTTTAACAGTAGACTTCACGGGTTTGCGTTTTTATGAATATTGGGCAAAGGCTTTAGTAAAAAATCAAAACATAGGATGTTTTATGGCACATTAGAACGTGATGACATAAACTTCCTTTCTGGATATAGGATCACTTTAAATCTTTCCAATTTAGCAAATTGATTTATGGCACTGCTTTTTGTTTTAATTAAAAAATAAAATTCTTTTAAAAATAAAGGAATCAAAGGATTTGCTTAGCTATTTAGATATGAGAATTCAGGGTCTATTCTTAACAGTATTTAGCAATATTTCCAAAGCCAACTGCAAAAAAAAATCTCTAAACGTTAACAAGATATGAGGTCAGCACACAAACCACAAGTTTATTGCTATTTGTGGCAGGGAAGCATTCAGTGTTTAAAGTCAGGCTAACACAGTCCTCCGGGACCTCTCCCAGGAAAGCTGCACTTCCCCGTCCCTCCTGACCCTTCCATCAGCAGCTTGTCTGCATTGTGCATTCGTGTGCTTTCAGCATTGTGCAACTTTACATTTATCTGTCATCATTATTCGTCAAAAAAGACTTCATGTACTTACTCAAAATAAGCAGAGCTCCCTGCGTGGACAGTTATCAGGGGGATTTCCATACATCGTCCCCATTAACTATTATAGAAACCAATGAATAAAATGTCGATAGGCGATTACAATTATACTAACCACTGGCTGTGGCCAAAATGAGGCCTGTTGTCCACAACAACCCAATTGCCTCCGCTTGTGTAAAAAGTACCACACATGGGTGGCAACCACCTTGTGTAATAAGAGGGGAATATCCATCTGCAGTAGCCCCCCTACCACCACTCACTAGCAATCAATTATTAATCTCCCTCCTACCACCCCCCAGCAATCAAAAATGAACATCTACCCCCCCACGCGCAATATTAAGCTTATTTTTTCTACTTTACTCCACAGATGGGAGTTAGTATGATAGAGCTTTTATTTTTTACTAATTGATTTCTATAATAGTTATCCACTGCACTTTGTTCCTCCTTCAGGGCATTGCTTTCGGGGCCTCCCAGAAGTAAGTTACAGAACAGTCTTGGATCACCATAATAGACCTGCCCATCCATCCGCTTCTCCTTGCTCTAGCCATCGATCCATCCCTTCCCCTCTCATCCCAGCTCATCCCATCCTTCCCTTACCCCTCAATTTTGCCCATCTGTCTACTCTTTCTTGTTCTAGACATAATCCCTTCATCCTGCTCCTCCCATCCATCCCTTCCCCTCCCAGGTCAAGCCATCCCTCCTGTCCTCTCCCCTGGGTTCTGCCCATCCATTCATGCCTCCTAGCTCTAGCCATACATCTATCTCTCGTCATTCCCCCCCCCCCCCCAGCTCATCCCAACCATTCCTCCTATCAAAAACCACAAGACTCAAAAAGCTGTACCATAACATGCACCTTCGAGCTTAGCAGTGCTCAACAATGGCAGCTTAGAATGCTAAACGTTTCTACAGAGATTGAGAAAACATTTTAAAGTGGACCAAAACCCAGCTGGATAGGCCCGGGAATCTATAAGATTCCTGGGCCGATCCATCCCCTCCCCGTCGGGATGCCCCACTATGTGAAACCCTCCAGGACACCCGCTTACACATGCGCGGGCTGCGGCCGCATCCCCGCTGTCCCTCTAGCAGGGCGCATGTCCCAAATGGCCGGCGCAGGCATGCTCCCTGTTAGAGGGAAGCGCAAGATGCGGCCTTCAGCGCACTCGGTGCCGCCGAACTAAGACGTCGCTAAGACGCGCATTGCTCAGCAGCTCCAAGCGCACTGATTGCACGAGCGGCCACGCATGCACTGTAGGACTGCGGTGCGGTGAGTTGATGGGGGCGATCTGGGGGGGGTTCCCTCGGGGGAGTGGACCAAAACCCCGGATAGTCAAAATTCTGGACTTTGGTCCACTTTAAATGTCTTATTCTACACAGATCCCACATGGTATTGGGGGTTAGTGCATGTCTGGACAAGGGTGGATGTCATAATATATTTATATATATATATATATATATATATATATATGAGATTTACAGCATGAATTAATACCATTATTATAAGCAGACATTTCCTTTAGTTACAAACAATAACTCTATGAACCTATAATTATTTATATTTAAAGCCTACTGGGTATTAATATTAATAAACATGGAGTATGCACATTTCCATAATTAAATTGATATCCATTTTCTTGATTTCTAGGTTAGGGTTAAAGACCACCGTTATAAAACAGCCATGGGAGTAATCATTAAATGCACTTGTGTTGTAGTTAAGAAGATTAAATTAATCTCTTGAGATGGGATGTTGCAAGTTGTGGAGGAGTTTTCCTTTGTAATTTACACAGCATTTTTATCCCACTCATTACGACAATGAGGGGTTAATGTTCTCTGCCTTTGATCAGAACTACTTTTTTATCCGGTGGGTACAACGCAAGAATAATTTATAGTGAAGCTGAAGTCCCATAACAATCATTAAGCATAATGTAATTAAATAGCTGATTGAGTTTGTCCCTATTGCAGTTTACTATGGTCAGATAATCAATGTTGCTTGGTACGGATTTTAGCAGGGCCCTGGTTGAATTGAAAACAAAGCTGAATTTAATGAAACTTTTTTTTTTATTATGGCTTTGGTATATAGAGCATGCACGGCAAACCTAGCCAAACTGTAAAATGTCTCAATTTGTCAATACAGTAGGCACCGTCTAGCCAAGGACTTCTCTGGAAACATATGGCATGATGATTATAACTACATTAGTTAAAATAACTGTCATCGTTTCAATATCAAACTTGGTCCCATGAGCATTGGATACACTTTCTAAGTTGTGCTTATGGAAAATGTGCTAAGTTGAAGTCAGCTGATAGGTCAGCACTGAGTTTATGAAAGCAAAGGAACGAATCACTGGAATAGATGTGGAAAGTAAAGCTTTAAAGCCCTAACTGCTTGGCTTTTGAGTTTCAAATAAAGCTTATGATTGTTGTTTCTCTACTTCTATAATGCTCCATATTCACAGCCAAGACTGTGTTTAGGCTTCATGCCACAATATCTTTTTGTGTGTTTTGCTCATCTTCTCCATCCCTTTCTACGTATCTCTGGGAAACCATTACAATGAGGACATTCAACTTAAACAGCTCAGGTGCCAGCTAAAACAACTGATCCTGGTCTTCATCTCTCCTGCTCCTAGATAAATGTGCGGGGGGGGGGGGAACCATGAATTTATAGGCGGTTTCATCTATAGCAACATTAAAGCTCACAAGCCAGTGCAGCAACCTCAGAGGAGGGTGGCAGATCCTCTATATGTCTGCAGTGGTCTGTATCATTGGAAAACTGAATTAATACTCACCAGAAGTTCTCCCTGAAGCAGGAGCAAAACACGCTGGGCGCTGGGGTGAAGGAAATTACTTTTAGAGATAGGAATAGATTGTCTGCATGTATGGAAGCAATTATACAAAAAGTGGCTTGTATACTGAGATATATATATATATATAGTTATACTAAGAGGCCGATTCATTAATAGCGGCAGGTAGCGACAGTTGAGCGACTGTAGCAGTATTTTCACAGCGCCCGCTAGTAGTCGCTGTGCCTGGCCGTTGTTCGGTTGTTGACAGCGACTCAGTCGGTGTGCAGTAATGTTGAAAATTGGGTGTTCAAGGTCGGACGCTGGCGCTGTGGGCTGAGGCTGGAATAATGATGAATGAGTGGCTATCTGGCGCTATCTCAGTCGCTAAGCAGGATTGGCTTGATAAATGTGTGATTGTGGTGGGGAGCCGGCGTTCTCGTGGCGGTGCCCGTCATTACCGGTCGCTCACCAGTCGCTACCTGTTGATATTCCTTCATAAATAAGGGCCTAATAGTAAGTGCTAATAGTGGCCATTGTGTGCTTACATGCATGGAATTTTTATCTCTGTATTTTTCCAAAGCATGGACTTGTGACTAAACACCATATCAGTGACTACACACAGGTGAATAACACACAAGGGGCACTAAAGTGCACATGTGCCCGATGCAGTGGTCTGCCCTAAACTCGACACCCATTCTCAAGGGCTCTTAAGTCATGTCCCATAGTGTCCTGGTAATCGAACCTGAAACTCTTTGGTCACAAGGCCATGGATCACTACCTCTAGGCCATGGCTATGTATATATTACATATATAAGCTAGAAACTGATGAAAAAATGTGATTGAATCTCTGCTTATCTAATACTCGGCTGGTCAACCTTCCCAGTTTGCCGTCTGAACCGACCTTTGCTTGCTTGTACTTGAACCTGCCTGCCCCTTTTTGGATACCTCACTACCTCTGACCTCCGGCTTGACCCTTTGGCTATTCTAGATTACGCTCCCGATTCATCCCTGTGTATAGACGCATCCTTGGACTGATTACCTGTGTATTTCCTCGGCCTTAGAATACCCTTGTGGTTCATCTGCCTTCACCGTAAGCTGAGATCCTTTGCGCCTTTTAAAGCAGACCTTCAGCATCATTTAATGAAAAGCCCAAATCCTTAAAAAAATGATTCCCCAGCTTCTAAAATAAATATATTTAACGTTTTAATCACTTAATTTTTAGTCTTTTCCCCACTGGCCTGCAACTATGTTCAGGACCCTAGGATACGGGCGCCGCCATTTTGGCCCAGTAGCATCACATATACTGAGGAGAAGATAGCGGGATAAAGTACAGGGGGTGAGGTTATAGCTGTGCTTTGCACAGACAGAGCAAAGCTGGGGTTAGGAAAAGGTAAGCAATCCCAGAATGCAGAGTCAGAAGACACTTCCTGTTTGCAGGCAGCCTGAAACTCCATGGGCTGCCATCTTGAATGCTTAAAGGCTCAGAAAATGAAGTAGATGCAGGGAGGATGATTTTTAATGAGGGCAATCTGTATGTACAGCGTGGGAGAAACATATAAGATATGTTCTTATTCAGGGTGAAGGTCCAGTTTAAGACCTGGGGCAACTGTGTCCAGTGAGGCGTTTCAAACGTCTCAGCAAATGGGGGCTTGACTATAGGCGGAAGTGGTGGTGGAGATTGGGGGTTGTCAGCTGACAGAAGGCAGGTGTCCCGCTGAGCATTACACTTTGATTCCTTGTGTGCTATCTGTGGCCCACCTGTCCAGCTAGATTCCATTATGGAACAAATATTGGGAGCTTCTCATACTTGCTCTGCTGGTGAAAGTATTATTATGCTCTGAGGTCAGGGGAATCATGCAAAATATCTCCTAAATTTGAGGCTCACAGGCTGTCCTTGGGGACCTTTTTGTTAGGGAGGGTTTAGCTCCTATTTAAAGACTGTAGTTCCTCACGTTGCTTTAAAATAATTATGTTAAGCCCAGGTAATCACTTTATAATACTTATAGAGGAAATTGTGCAGTCTGCACTGATACCACATAAGCTTAGCTTTACATTATAGTAATTACTGCTTCTGCTTGCCTTCTATGTGTTTAAAATGAATGTGCCAATTGGGAATTCAGGAAGTTGAGCTGTCCCTTGGTTGTCACTTTAATAACGCTATTTAAAATCACTGATTAAATGATCTGCTATCAGTGTGAGCACTCAGTAAAATGGGACAAGTGTTCTTCCTCCGGTGGGAGAGCCTGCCACCTTACATGTCAACCTCACCAATTCAGTTGGCCAATATTCACTAAAGTTTTGTTAAACTCACCAGCCAGACCAAAAAAGTGGTAAGTTATAAGTGAGACATTTATCACAAAGGCAACAAACCTCCTCCTCAATACATGTCCTACCTTGACCACATGGAATATATTATTACTAATAATAATAATAATGATAATAATAATGATAGTGTATAACATCTAATGCAAGAGGTATTCCTCAAAAATTAAAGTATGGAGCACTTGGTTACAAGCTGATGATCTTCCACTGTAGATTGATTTGCTGATGGGTTTCGCCAAAACATATTGAAGATCATAAAATACTGTGTGTTGTACTTTTTTTTCTTTACGTAAGTTGAAGTAAATTGAAATAAATTAAAATGAATAAATAAAACCTTACGCAAAAAAAAGAGGTCTGCTCACCTTTGTGCACTGACTATCTGGTTCGAAAGCCCTTCGGCTATCAGGTATTGGCATTCTGGAGTACAGTATCTAATGCTGAATACATTGACTATGGCCCCCCTACCCTTTGAACTTATTTACAGGTTCCTTGGTTTATCAAATGGGAATTTCCTCCCGCCTACTTGCTGTACAATTACACTAGGAGGAATAAAAGGAAATTCACACCCCATAGAATACATTTTCAAGATGTCAGGCTGTAGGGAGGCGGGACCTTTTTCCTACTGCCAGCAAAGCAGTCATTTTGGCCGCTTCTGGCAACAGAAAAGGAGTCAATGTCAATGGAGGGCTCCAGAGACACTTGCCAGTATATAGTATAGTTTAATAATTTATTAAATTAAGCACCCCCTATACCAGTTTATAGAATGGGGGGGGCGACATGCTAAATCCCAGCACTGACAGGTGGCATGTCGAATTATTTGACCTGGATCCTGCTGATATGCAGAATGGGGTAAACTGGACCTAACTGCAAGATCTGGGCTGAAAGTAGCTTCAGCTCGGATCTAAAGCTTGGCATCACTAAAAATAAGTAAGTATGTAAGGAAGATATTTACCATAAGCCCACCTGGAAAGCTGGCTCTTGGATGTAAGTTTTTCTATTGTTGATATTAGTCAGCTGCTGTTGAATACAGCTTTAGAAAACAGACATAATACACAATTTTTTTGATTCAAACAAAGAAACGAATCTAATGTATGGCATCTGCCTTTTTTCACATTATCATCTGCTGACTTTCAGCTAAACTATGATTGATTTTTTTTGTCATTTCTCTGCTTTAGCTCCCACACTCCAATTGGCTCCTTTTATAGCAAACGTGTATCAGGCCTTTTAACTGTTCATTGCATATTGCATAACTGGATAAAATAATAGAATAATGCACTTTGCTAAATCTGAATGAATGCAAAAGCAATTTGTACAGGAAGTAATAGCAGACTAGTGCTGCATTTTAAATGTGCATATATTTAGGTACACCTGCCACTTTGGTAGATGTAGGATGTTGGTATTACATGTCAGGTCCTGGTGGTCTTTTGGGGGTGGTGCTATGATAGGTCTGTCCCAGTCTTCTATGTCATGAGCTGCCTCACACACACTGCCATATTATTAGAAAGAAAAGGGGGGTTGGTGAGGAATATGATATATGAGTCTTATAAATGTGATTAGAGTGATCCCATGCTGCTACCATGGAATTACTGCATAGGCTGTCCTGTGACCACTGATGGTCTAAAAACTAAAAACATTATGGTACCCACTTGTTAATACCCCGTGGGACACCCGCCTTCTTAGTGTCCACAACCCCCAATCTCCGCAGCTAGCTTCACCTATAGACAGGCCTCCATTTTCCGGGGCGCTTTAAGCGCCTCACCGGACATGGTTTCCCCCAGGACTTGGTAGCTCAAAGATTGTGAACTTACAGGGGTGAAGGCGGATGAACTAGAAGTAAGACTGGGCATTATCGGGCAAGCCGGGGTTATACAGAGATAATCAGTCCTCGCAATGCACAGCACCAAGGGAGATGCACGAGTAGGGTCAAAGGTCAAGCCAAGGGTCAAATTGGGTAATCAGAGGGTTCACAGTACAAGGGATGAGGTGGGAATGTAGTCAGAATCCAGGCAGAGGTCAGTTCAGTCAGCGGTCACGGAATGGTCAGGCAAGCTAGGTCGACAACGGACCGCATCAGAATCACAGGAACAAACAGCATCCAGCAGAACGCTATCATGGGCAGTGAGAGAGTAAGGGAGGGAACCCTTTATAGAGCTGGAACGGACAGGATTGGCCAGGAGAGAACTGGTTTCATTGGACCATCAACAACATATGGGCTGATTGCCCAGAAAACCTTTAGGGCGTTTCACCCACAGTAACTCTTGGGCTTGTTGGCCCTTCAAACTAACCTCTGACGGTGCTGTTCTCATAAATCAGCTGTGCTCACACGTGAGCGTGAGCCAGTGCAGAGGAGCAGGGAATGCGGCCGGGAGAGGAGAGAGTGTAGGGCTGTAGATGTGGCTGCTGGGCAGAGGGGATCCCCGCCAACCGCCTGAGCCCGTGCCGCCCGAGGACGCGGTGGGACCAGCCAGAAGGTAAGTCCGTTGTGACACCACTCAGTCAAAGTGGTAGAAGTATAAACCAATTTGTATTAATTGCCATACAAATTATACTGGATTCATTCAGATATAGAAAAACACTACTAACCTTAGAACAAATTTTACTCCTATTGATTTTGTATGAGTAAATGTTTAGTTCGTCAACAGGGAGGATATAAATTAAATACTGTTGTTCTGAAACAGCTCACACTTTTCTGACTATGGGGTAAGCTAGATGATAGAGGCTCTACAGCATCTACTCTCTTTAAAGCAGGCATAAGGTTGGATTGGATACGAACAAAACCATTACCACTTTAAATAGTGGTAGTCCATTAGATAAAAATATATATTTTGATTGCAACAATACAGTTGATCTAAAAGAACTATTATTAAGCAATAAATCCACTTACATGTTACAAAATATCCATATATACAATAAAAACCATCGCCCAGAGCTTACATTTTGCAAAAATTCTCACCCTGCAAGTAATCCTCTTGGGATCATTTAGCACCAGCACTAACCAGTGTTCCTGTAGGAATAAAGGTCTGGAGGGGATCTCCGAACAAATTATTTAATGCTTCGCTCTGCTAATTTAAGGGGCATCTGAACATGGGCTCAATAATTTTGGGGGGAATTATAAGTCGGGATTTGGGGGGTTTCTATAACAATTTGCCTGTAATTATTTTGGGGGGTGTGGGAAGGTGGTGGTGTTTTGAGGGTGGGATATGTTCACACTTAAGCCATCAAATCAGACATACAATTTCATACACAGGACATCCCCCCCCTCCTCCTCCAGCCATTAGAGAGATTTTACTTCTCTACTCCCTACATTGAACACAGGCAGTTGCTTGCTTGACCACCATGCATACCATGCAAATGCATGGCCCCCCCACCTGCCAGGGGGCCCCCCAAGGCAGGGTTAGTTAAGTATGAACTTTTTGTTTAAAAAACGGAACTCAATAGGTGGGCGGCCTGTGCAACAGATAGGAAGCCACTGTACACTTCTGTGAGCCAGCTGCTGCAGAATCAGTGCCCCCTGCTCCATTCAGTTATGTAAGATGCTGTCATCATAGCAGTTAGCGGCGGATCATAAATAGCTGTCCCCGGTATGCATCTAGCTAAAGGTAAAGCGAGGCCATAACCTGCGTATGCCCCATTGGACGAGGTTAGGTGAATGGGTGCAGCAATTTAATGGGGTTTCACACAGTGGGGCATCCTAGTTTGGGATGCCACAGGGAGTAGAAATTGGACAGCAATTCCAAATCCCCGGACAATTCCCTATGCCATTGATGGACAATGCCAGGTTGCCCCTGTGTGAAATCCTCTGGGTTCACTTGTACTCATGAGCAGGCTGTGGCTACATACCAGACAAGGTGCGTTAATATTGTATTTCACTATTCAAAATTTGTCTTCGATTAGGGCCCCTAGACACAACTTTGTATGGGGCCCCAGAAATTATAAGTACGTCCCTGAACACAGGAGACCAGAAGCAAAAGCAACTGGTGCCTCCCAATACAGGGGGTGTCTGCCCCCAAAGTGTGACATGCAGGGTGGACTTAGAATGCCCAGATGTGCAAAGTAGGCGGTCCAAAAACAGGGCTTAAAACTCACTTTTTCGGGATCTTGTGCTGCTGCTAACTATGGATAACATTGTCGACATTTCCTTTTGTTTGTCAGCAACTACCTGGGTTTGCTGCATCAGCATGCATGCGTCTTGCAAGGTGAAGCACAAACATGCCTTGCAAACCCATTTGGTCATGTGAAAGTCTATTTTCTATGTAACTCCCCCCCTCCACGCACCCTGCCTCCCTCCCCTTGCGCTCAGGCTTCTCAGGTCCTGGACACAATTATTTTGAAGAGAATGCACAAAGTGTCAGGTCTGTTACCCAATCTAGTGCAGCAGTGTGATTGTACTGGCCATTTACTTAAACCCGACCAACATCCCTAGAAGAACCATTTTCATATGCTTCATTCCCAGGGCAATTCAAATTGCTGAACATAAAAATTATTAACCTTTTTGTAACTCCTGCTAGGGTCAGTATTGCAACCAAAATGACAGCCCATGGAGCTACAGGGCATGTACAAAGAGGAAGTGCTGCTGGGTTTCCTGCTGCTGTGCTTTGTGGGTTATGTCAGTTGAATCCAGGCAGCAGCATGACTGGGATGCTGGGAATGAAAACTGAGGCGGCGTTTCAGCTTTAAATGGATGAAGGAGCGGACAATAATTCATTATCATGCATGCAGATGGGCCAAGGGAGTTTGGAGGAGTTCAATTGTCACTGAGGTCTACAGCTGCCATTCAGAGTCCCACCTCCTGCCAGAATCGGAGGAGGTTTGCAGTGATCAGGTGAGATGATTTATTGTTTTAATGCTCAAAGTGGACTTAGCACAGGGGCGGCACATGGTGGCTGTGGGGTTACAAAAAGCTTGAGGTTTCTATTTAATCCCGGGTTTTGGTCCCAACTCTTCAAGCATCCCATTTTGGGATAACGCATTGTGTGAAACCACACCGAACACCCATTATACATACCTCATTGGTGTTCACACAACGCAGCTCTGCTCCAATCATTCTACTTGGTCACCTGCAATCCACAAGCCTCTCCGGACCTGCATCCCTCTATGGCTGTGTGTTGGCCAAGGCTGCTATTCAGTTACAATGCACAGGCCAAGCACAGACCTAGAAACATGCAAAGGAGGTCGCCGCTGGCAGCGCATGTGCTGACGGGGTGAGTGTATCAGGCAACTGCAGGGTTGGTGAGTATTTAAAGAGGACCAAAACCCAGCGCCATCTGCCCAGGAATGTATAACATTCGCAGGCCGATCAATTCCCTCCCCCGGGCATCCAAAATTGGGATGCCCACTGTGTAAAACCCCCCAGGTCACCCTGTTCACTTACCTTGCTTCCCGGCCCAACAGCGCATGCGCGAGCTGTGGCCGCATCCCCGTTATCCCTCAAGCAGGACACGTACCCGCACCAGCCATTCACAAATCTCCCTGTTAGAGGAGCCGCTGGCCTTAGACGCATCTTAGATGGCATGACGTCAGCACACTGATTGGACAAGCAGCCACACATGCGCTTTAGGACCTGGAAGAGGTGAGTTTGTTTGGGAGTGCCCCGGGGGAAAGGACCAAATCCTGGGTTTTGGTCCACATTAACCAAATGCTAGGTCTGGTTTTGGTCCACTTTAAGGACCAAGAGGAGACAGGTTTATTGTTCTAGTACATAACGTAGCCTGTCCTTGGTTTACACTCGGGATGCCCAAAGGTCATTTAATTGGGCCTCTCTAGAGTCTTTCCAGGATGCGCCTGCTCCCACTCCCCTTTGCCAGAGCTCTCATACAAACAGCACTTTATGCCGTGCATTAATATGTGCTGATTGGATGAGAGCTCGTGCATGCACCGTGGGACTGGGGAAAGGTGAAAATTTTCTCTGCAAGCTCTCATTTATAAGTAATACATTAAGGCTGCAGGAGTGGTATCACCAGGAATTTTTACTATATCCTGGTGATAGGTTCTTGTCCCCGCTTCCCCGCTGTGTGAGACCCCCCAGATTTCCCACACAACCAGCTGTTCCCATGTGTGGGCTCTCATCCAATCAGTGCCGTATGCCGTGCATACCAATGCAATTCTTTTGAACTGAATGCCAGTGCTAGCACACGCAATATCATTGCAGAAGGTTGAGTGTGAAATGGTGTCGATGGGTGGGAAATTTGGTGAGGTATGGGGTGTGGCATGGCATTGACGAGGGGGCTTATTGTACAACTCTAGTATGTAAATTAACTATTCTATCATATCTTTTTGTTAAATACGTTATTTTGGTTTATTAGTAGATATACCAGTGTTTTTATCTCAGGTTTAGAATTGCCCACCTTTCATGGGACATTGCCCAGCTCCCTCGCTACTCCGCACAGAAGCTGCTCCGGCTTAGAGGGAACATTGCTTGTCATTAGTGATATTTTTTTATTAACGTGAAGTTCCAGGAAGCCACAGTGGGATGCCCATGAGATAGAGATCCCACAGCAAGGCCGGAAATTGGGAATCAGAATCATTTATTCCCACTTCCAGACAGATTTGTTGCCAATAAGGTCGATTAAGCTCCAGGAAGCTTCAGTTGTCAAAGCATTTGTCCATGTTTTTTTCATTAGTAAAACTCGTTTCCGCACATTTTCCCCTCTCTCTTGATTCAGCTGACACTTCTTTTGGTGCAAGATATTTTGGGGGTAAATTTTTCACTTGGTGTGAAATATTACATGTAAATTCTCTCAAAATTTCTGCCGTGTTTTTTTACAATGAGAATGGCAGACACAGTGTGCTTGTGAGCACATCCCGATTGGGTTGACAGGGTCAGATATTGAAGAGGGCCCAAGGGGCGTGAGCCCCAAGGCCTCCTCCATTTACCCTGAAAAGGGGGCCTCCACCAACCTTTGGGTTATGGTCTGGTGCAGGAGGCATTTCAGTCTGGATCTGATGGGCCGCGGGGCAGGCAAAAAGCTATCGGCGGCAGTGGGGGCCACCTGCACCTGGGCTTTTTTGTTTTTGCAAACCTGCAGCCAAAGCCACCACAGGGCAGGTTGGAGAGTCTAAAGCAGCAAAGCGCCATCAGCAACGCTACAGGGATGGGTGGGTGCAGAGCTGTCACTGCACATAAGCCACCAAGCGCAGCCACTGGCAGCTCAATACAGGGAACGGAAATGCTGGGCAACTACACTCCCCCCCACCCAGAATGGAAAAGCAGGAGTTCCCGAGCAGCACACACCCACACAAGGGTGTTTCAGTAAGTGGGCAGGTGCCAGACAACCACCAATCAGTTACTTGTTTGGACCGTTATTTTAAAGGAAAAAAAATACTATATCTGGGGCCTCCTCCAGATTTTGTGCCTAGGGGCCTCCATCACACTTAATCCCGCCCTGGTTTCTTATTCAAAATCAGTCATGGTGCCTAAAAGACCATCTTAGCTCCCCCCAGGGCATCCCGATTTGGGATGCCCCATTATGTGAATATCTCTATAGCTTGAAAAACAACTCACCTATTTAGGGTTCCCACACTGCGCTCCCACGCCAGGCCATTCAGAGAGAACACGCTTTGTGCCATGCATTAATATGCACAGTGCTGATTGGACTAGAAGTCGGAGGTAAGTTATCAGGGTGACCTGGCTTGTTTCAGACAGGGAGGCATCCCAAATCAGGAAGCATCTGGGGAAAGGACAAAAACCTGGCATAGTGAAAATCCTGGGTTTTGGTCCACTTTAATATGTTCCTAATTATTCAAGCTCGGTAGAATGATTTTGAATGATCTTTGTGTTTATAAGGTGCACATGAGCAAGCCATCACCGTGTAGTAATAGGAAAAGTTCATTTTTGGAATTCATACCTTTGTTTATTCCAGGCATTTTAAGGTTTAGGTCCCTAAACCAGTACAAATTGTTAAAGGGCCACTCCAGCCCAGGTTTACAGATTTACAAATATCCCTCGCCATGCCACTATCTCTTACCTGAATGGGCGGGCAGGAGCACACACGGCCGGGAAGTGCCTACGCCCGGTGGCCATCCTGGACTTCAATAAGATCGCAGTGAACATTGTGCGGAATCTGCGACACTGCCTGACTTTGCTGCTGGATTCAGGGTGCAGGTAAGTGTCTTTCCTTATTTTACCCCCTAGCCCTGCTTTAGCACAAGGGGAGGGTAGCAGGGCCGGAGTGTTTACAAATCAGTAAACCTGGGCTGAAATGGCCCTTTAATATGTTCCTGTCAACATTACAGTTTGTTATCTGAATAAAGTTTATTGTTGTTTTTATGAAGCGTGCGATGGCCTGAGAAGGGGAGGGGCTTAGCTTGTGGCGTCAGTTGGGGAGAGCTGTGGTAGACGTGGTAGTAGCCTGCTGAGAATCTGAGAGAACTGCTGTGAAGGTAGCTGTGGAACTAAACTGCCAATAGATGATAGATGGCTGGGGTGAGCTCTGGTAACTTGCAAAGAATTATCTACAGGATCCACATTCAGAAAAGCACACAAATCGATCATTCTCTTCGACCATATTACACGGTTGTCGCCACTGACCAAAAAGGAGGATGCCGATCAGCACAGACCCTGGAATAAGACAACGGAGGTGAGAAAAGTTTATTAAGATTTATTATTTAAAGGAGCAGTATCGCGAAATTTGCATTAAAAAAGATAAATAATTAAATAGCCACACAATAGCTCCTAACATGTGTATAAATAATCTGGCGATAGAAATAGGAAAAAATATATGCCTTTCTTTTAAATTGTATAATGCCAATGGCTCAGTCCATTTGCTGAATAGGGGGATCTGCTGGGTTGTATTTAGTGAGCTGCTTCATTTAGCCCACTGGTCTCCTAGCAACACTTTACCTCAGAGGCTGACACTGTAATCAGTGGTAACGGCTGTGTGTGTGTGAGGTGCTGCTTTTGTTATGAGACCAGGTGACTCAAATGTGTAAAATCTATACAAAATAAACTAAACTGACTGAAAATAACTGAAATTCTTCTTTGAATAACTGTGCAGGAAAATCTAAAGGTATTAAAGTGGAACAAAACCCTGAATGGTCCTTGAAGTCTATAAGACCCGGCCATTGACCTTCCCCCTTGGGCATTCTAAATCAGGATGCCCACTGTGTGAAACAACCCCTGGATAACCACAGATCCCCCCATTTTTCTGGCGCGCTCACGCAGATAGTCATTTAGACAGGCCGGGCGGCCAGGAAGGTTACTGCTCAGGCTCCCTATCTGCGTGCAAACAGAGCTGATTGGATGAGAGCCCGCGCATGCGCTGTGGGACAGGGAAAGGTACGTTTTCACAGGCAAACTTGGGGATTTCACATATCAGGGCATCCCAAGTCGGGATGCCCCTAGGGGCACAAAACAAAACTCCAGATAGTGAAAATCCTGGGTTGGGCTTTGCTCAAAACACACAAAGCTGAAAGAAAGATCATATGGAAAAATAAGAATATGAAAGAGAAAATGGTAAACTGAAAGATTCTGCAGCAGAGCCAACATGAAGGGAAAACTGTCAAAATCAGCTAAATGACTTCTAGAGCTTTTCTCTCTGTTTTAGATATATAAGTTCTGGCCAGGCAATGTTGCAATGTTGTTATCTTATGCTGGACGGCTGCCAGCACTGAACAGCTGATACTTTGATACATTGTTTCACCCCTCTCCTCAGCGTGGAACAGGCCAGAGTGTCGGGTCCCAACACTCAGCAGACATAAACATGAGATATTAGTCTCCAGCTGCTCAACACACACATCATTTTTTTCTAAATTTGTAATTCTTACTCCAACACTTACCTACATTCAAAGTACCATTTAAATATAAGTCACCAAGAAAGATTTGCGATACTGCTCCTTTAAGTGAACCAACCAAGTCCTATGGAAGGTTAAGGGGAAGTCCACTTTTGACTCAATTTTTGACTGAAAAGTGTATCATTTTGTGTAGCAAAATGGTGTCTTAAACTGGACCAACAGCCAGTTTAAAAAGAAAGGTAGCGGCCATTATGGAGCTTCCTCTCCCAGCATCTCAGCCATGCTGCTGCCTGGACATAACTGACAATGCACAGTAACCGGACTGCCAAATCAATAAAGTGGAACTACCCTGTTTAAGCTGCAGTGGGGCTGTGTGTGGATTTATTGGCCAACTGTGACATATGTTGGATTACAATTAAAGCTGACCGTGATGCTGTTTAACCCCTATTATTTGGATTGCACCAGTAGTTATCTATGTTAAACTGCCGGTATTCTGAAGTGCATTAAACTATGTTCCTTAATTGGACCAAAACCCAGGATTTTGACTATCTTGTGTTTTGGTCCTTGCCTTCAGGACACCTTGATCATGGCTGCCCCGCTGATGTGATACCCCCCAGGTCCGCAGAACAAACTCACCTCTTCTCGGTCCTATGACGCATGCGTGGACGCTCGTCCAATCAGCGGCCACATCCGCCGCTACCCTCTAACGGTGAGCGTGCCCACGCCAACCATTCACAAATGCCTGCCGCGGGCACACGTCCTGCTAAAGGGATAGCATGTGCCATTGGACCGGAAATGAAGGTGAGTTTTTGGGGCACCTGGGGGGTTTTACACAGTGGGGCATCCCTGATCGAGGTGCCCCGGGGGGGGGGGGGAGCGAGTATGCCTGCCCAGGAGTCTGAAAGACTCCAGGGTGAGTTTTGATCCTCTATAAAGCGTAATTCCACTTTTGATAGCATTTGATAGCATTTCTAAAGATTTCCATTATTGTTTGGCAAAATCTGTTATTTTTATTCTTTTCTATTTGTTTGCTATGTGTTATAAAAGAAAACAGTTTCCCATAGCAACAATGTGTTTATTTTAGCTATCTACACCAAAGTGGTGATTTCGAGTACATATCATAGACGTCCTCACTCACTGATCATAGACTATCACAGTCTTGTGTTCTAGTAGCAAAGGGTTAATGGCTGGGTTCTCAGCTCGATAGGCCATCAGGCTGCTTAGACTTAGAGGCCGATTCATTAATAGCGCCAGGTAGCGACAGATGAGCGACAGTAGCGTTATTTTCACAGCGCCCGCTAGTATTCGCTGTGCTTGGCCTTTGTTCGGCTGTGAGAGCGACTCAGTCGGTGTGCGGTAATGTTGAATACGGGGTTAGAAGTCGCTGTTTGACAGGTTCCGCGCTGTATGGGAGCGCATGACAGCGAACGGCCATAGCGAACGGCTCCCAGCATATTCATTAACAAATCACGCTCCAAAAATTCTCGCGCTGTGAAATGCTTGTTTAACCCTTTAAGTGCCAAGCACGTAACACCTACGTGCTGGCTTGGCTGGGCCTTAAGTGCCAAGCCCGTAGGTGTTACGTGCTTGACTTTCCTCGCTTCTAGTTTAAAAAATAAAAATCAAAAATACTCACCTGACCCCTTGTTGGATCCGGCCGGGTCTCCTCTTTAATTTGGTGCCATCCGATCCCCCGTGGGGGGTCGGATGGCTCCAGGAGAGCCCCCGGAATAGGCCGCCCCCCCCCGCTTCTGCAGCAGCAGCTGCTAACTGTAAAAAAAAATAAAAAATAAAAATGACATTCACTTACCTGTGTGTGCGCTGGCTCCCGCTGTCCCTCCTCTTCACCTGGGGGGCCTCCGATCCCCCCCCAGGACTTACCGATCTTCAGGAGAGAGCCTGGGAGGCTCTCTCCTCTCTTCTTCACGATGGTGGCCGCCATCTTGCCTCTAAGCCCCGCCCCCTTGGGGGCGGGGCTTATGACGTCATCCCGGTCCCGATCACCGGCTTCAGCTTTCTCAGCTTCTCAGATGCCGGTGATCGGTGCCCTGGAAGGAGGTGACAGGAGATCCTCTGATCTCCTGCCTTCTCCTTCTCTGGATGCCGATCACAGGCATCTGTCAGCTGAGCGGCGAGGGACAAGAGCTTGCAATCGAAGGTAAGTACAGTTAAAAAAAATTTTTTTTTTTTGAATAAAATACTTTTTATTATTGTGTGGTGTTTTTTTTTCACATTAACTCTTTGTGAGCTGGTAAGGGGTCCATGAGACCCCTTATACCAGTTCACAAGGCTGGGGGGGTGGCAAGTCACCTGCCCTAGCGGGTGGCTTGCCATTAACCCCCGCACCCCCATTACCTGCCTCCCCAAAGGCCAGGGGGGGGCAGAAGAGCCCGGGCCCACATAGGCTATGTGGGCTCGTAGGCTGCAGGGTGGGGGGGCCACCAAAGCTGGCCCCCCCACTCTGTGCCTACAAGCCCCCATAGCTGGTCCCGGGCTGGTTACTTTGGGTAAGGGGGACCCCACGTCATTTTTTTTTTTGGATTTTTAAGGGTTTTTAACCCTTAAAAATCCAAAAAAAAATGGGGTCCCCCTCCCCGGGAAGGGGGACCCTATGTCATTTTTTTTTTTTAATTAACCATTTGTCATCCAGCAGCTATAAAAGGCTTCTGGGCAGGAAAGGGTGTCTACCTATACATATGTGGTATCGCTGTAACCGGGAGAAATTGGGGTTTCTCACGCAATAAGATTTTATTGACAAACTTACATTTTTTATTACAAAAAAACTCTACAAATTGTAAAAAAATATATTTTTTTTAATTTTTTTCACACATTTCACCCAAAAATGTTGAGAATACACCTAAAAATACAAACAAGACATTTCATGTTAAAGCCCAGACTCTGTTGAAAAAAACAATATATAATTTTCCTGGGAAATCCCTGGAAATCCTTTCAAAAATGACAGTTGAACATGTGTAGCGCGAAACAGTGAAACTCAGTCTGGCAACAGGGAGTGGGAAATGCTGCAGGTAGGCTGGCAGCGAAAGGGTTAAACCCCAGAGCGCTGGCGGCGATGGGTTAAAAGTAGTTTTTTAACCCCCAGACAACCATATTTTTAGAAAAAAAAAAAAACATGTTTTTCAAAACATTTTGTAATATGAATACATTAATATCAGACCTGTAATATCAATTCTGCACAAATGTATTTATTTTTTTTTTTTTACCTTAAAAAAAAAATCTAACATTGCAGAAGTGGTCACAGAATTTTTGCCATTTAAAAAAAAAAAAACATTAATAGCAATTAATTATGAATATTTAAAGATTGCTCCATTGAAATGCATTGGAGAGCTCCAGGTAGCGAGAGGTCATACCTGTCGCTGTTCAAGGTCGCTCGCTGGCGCTGTGGGGTGAGGCTGGAATAATGATGAATGATTCGCTATCTGGCGCTCTGTCAGTCGCTAAGCAGGATCGGCTTGATAAATGTGTGATTGCGGAGGGGAGCCAGCGTTCTCGTGGCGGTGAGCGTCATTACCGTTCGCTCACCATTCGCTACCTGGTGCTATCCCATGTTAAATAAGGGCCTTAGCACAGCCTTGCACAGCGCCAGGTATGACCTCTCGCTACCTGTCGCTCTCCAATACAATTCAATGGACGAACCTTTTCTTCTCTTTAAACTGGGTTTTTTTTTTTTGCAAAAAAATCACAAATAATTCTGTGACCTCTTCTGACATTGAAAACACAGTTTTTTTCACATTTTTATGATTTTTAAAAAATTTCTACAGAAATGACATTACAGGTCTGCCATTAAAGTGTTCACAATGTGGTTACTATGTAATTCCATATGTTTTCGCTTTGTTACTAGTGGATAGATGCTGGAAAACAGACTTTAAACACACCGCCTCCTGCGCTCTGGGCTTCAAACAAGCATTTTTCAGCGCCAGAGATTAGTAGGGCTGTTTTTTTGCTGAATATGGTGTGTGTCGGTCGCTATGAGCAGTCACTAACATGCGCTCCCATACAGCACTGCACTGGTCAAATAGCGAGTCCTCACAATGTATTCAACATTACTGAACAGCGAATGAGTCGCTATGAAGTAGCGACCCACGGCTGAGCAAAGCGACTACTAGCGGGCGCTCTGAAAATGCCTGCCTGCTCATCTTTCGCTACCTGCCGCTATTAATGAATCGGCCTCTTAGCCAAAGCTAAGAGTTCACCTGTTACATGGGAAGAATTGTGGGACTTGTAGTCCATGTGTTTTACTCAAGGCCATGAAAACCACTAACACTGTAGTAAAACAGATTCTCAGGAATATGAGAATCATAGATAGAACATGGTGATAAGTAAATCACAGGTCTGGGGGGCACAATGCTAACACAAATGTTTATTTTACATTACAAAAGAGGAAAACAATAAGGCACAATACCAAAACATGACATAAAGGGAGTTTTCCTTTGATGTACAATGATTGGAATCATGTAAACATTCAGGATAACCCTAAATGTCTCATATATATTATATGTAACCAGTGACATCATTTCAACTATTTTCAGTCAATGAAGGAATGTAACACTGCTCCAAATCAGATGCACTAATTGTCCTCTCTGGACTGTGACATACAGACAGCTAGAATTGTAGGTGGCCACAAGGATCCTTGAGGCACTTCAGGAACAAAGGAGCGATTGTTACTTCGACCTCTGCCAGTCCTGTGTCTGCAGCCTTCAGTCATAATGCAATGATAGCAACATATACTGTAAATTCTATATAGTTTTAGTATTCCATAATTCAAGCACCTTCACAGTGTGACTTTACAGCTACACACTGCCAGAGGTGTCTTATCCATTCCTGATATACAAAGTGCACACATAGCCTCCTCTTCTTATAAATCCGTCAAGGCCGCCATGTTATTATTGTGTTAGACTTTATAATTAGACTTAATAGAAAATACATTGATCAGGTACAAGTTCAAATATATATATATTCCTTTTTGATATGTACAGAAAGATTCCCATCTTGCTACATAGCATTTGGGTCCCACTTGGCAGATACTGTATCTGTGGCATCTATTTCTAATAGCTATGAGGTGGAGATCTAGAGAGCCCTTGAGCAACATACCATCATAGCTTGGGCACTCCCACATCACATCCAGCAATATGGCGGTGGTTAGTGGTGCCCCCCACCTGTGCAGCAGTTGGTTTATCATCAGGCCTGCACATGCCACACCTGCATCCCAGAAGCTGATAAATAGACTCCCCAGCAAGAAGCTGCCATCTTCACCAAAAATGACCTCGCCTGGATCCAGCGCTTCTGTTGTCGCCTGCACAGAGAAGTATCCTTAGCAATGTGCGCGCTCCCGCTAGCCCATTCAATTCAATGGTTTGGCAGGAGCTTGCGAAGAGCTGGGCATGTGCAAGATGGTTGTGCACAGTACCTGAGGCAGCGGGAGAATGCAGGGAATCTTGGCCTGGGGACGAGGTAAGCTTGGAGGGAGGCAGGGCAGAGGGGTCTGGGGTTATCCAAAATGAATGAAGGTAATGAAGATGGTGCTGTGTTATAGGGTGAGTGCTGTCAACAGGACTTTTACAATTCAAGCCACTCGTATAGTCAGGGCTGGATTAAGTGTGTTGGAGGCCCCTGGGCACAAAATCTGGTGGAGGTCCCAGATACAGTATTTTCTTGCCTTTAAAATAATAGTCCAGCCAAGTAACTGATTGCTGGTTGTCTAGCACCCGCCTACTTACTGGAACATCAGATCAAGTCCCTTGTGCGGGTGCGTGCTGCTCGCGAATTCCTGCTTTGCCATTCTGGGTGGGGGGTAGTGTAGTTGCCCAGCTGGTCCAGCAGAAAACAGTTCCCTGCATTGAGCTGCCAGTGGCTGTGCTTGGTGGTCTATGTGCAGTGAACGGCACCCGATTGACAGCTCTGCACCCATCCATCACTGTAGCATTGCTGACGGTGGCTTTGCTGCTCTAGGCTCTCTGTCCTGCCCTGTGGTGGCTTTGGCAGCAGGTTTGCAAAAACAAAGAAAGGCTTGCCCATGGGCGTGGGCACTGCTTTGTTGCTTTCCCCGCTTCCCACCAGACCAAAGACTGAAAAGCCTCCTGGACCAGACCATAACCCATAGGTTGGTAGAGGCCCCCATTTGCAGGGCAAGTCATGGGGACCCCGGGGCGCGCACCCCTTGCGCCCCCCTCAGAATCCAGCCCTGCAATCATAGTTTGGGCACTCCCATGCCACCGCAGCAATGTAGCGGTGGTTAGCGGTGCTCCCCGCTGCAGAAGTTGGTTTACCATCAGGCCTGCGCACGCCACACCTGCATAACAGAAGCTGCTAAATAGACTCCCCAGCAAGGAGCTGTCATGTTCGCCAAAAGAAAAAAAAATTTCAGCACCAGGATCAATCGCTCCTGCTGTCACCTGCACAGAGAAGCATCCTTAGCACTATGCCTGCTCCCACCAGCCCATTCAATTCAATGTGTGGGTGGAAACAGACATAGAGCTGGAGATGGGACTCTGTGCAAGACGGCTGTGCACAGAACCTGGGGCAGCAGGAGAATGGCAGGGAATCTTGGCCTGGGGGCAAGGTAAGCTTGGAGGAAAGAAGGGCAGGGAGGGTTTGGGGTTATCCAAAATGAATGAGTAATAATGAAGATGGTGCTGTGTTGTAGGGTGAGTGCTGTCAGCAAGAATTCTTTTATAATTCATGCCACTCGTACAGTGCTTGGCTCCAGGGGTGGAGCAGAGGTGCTTAGAAGAAGGGAGTGGTCTCTCTGGTGATTGGCCAGCCTTACTGCATCCGCCCCTCATGCTTCTCATACACTTGAGGTAGATGCTGGGCTCAATCTGTTCCTACAAACTAGCGTCGCACTGATAGGGCTGATATATACAGATGCATAGTATCAGTATGAGGTAGCCTATTTCCCCTTATTGATGCACTAATTTTAACACATGGGGCGGTGACTGGTTGTATTATAGCCTTGCTGATGAACGTAGGCTCAATTATATTACTGTTTATATAATATTAATATTAAGAAATCCCCTGAAAATAAGCACTACCGCCAGTTTTGGATCAAAAAATTAGTGTAAGATTTTTGGGTTAATAGGGTTATTTTCCAGTGTCCTGCCTCATTGGATGTTTCAAGTAAAATAACTCCTTGGGGGCCAACAAACTATACATGATCAAGCTAACAGATTTGCACACAGTTACAGGAATAATTTCAAGAATACAGAAAACCAAAAACCTCCACGTCCCTGCATTTTAATATTCAAACTCACATTACATCCCTCGTCATTGATTTCTCCAGACCTGTAGAACCTGGCCCAGGTCTTCAGCAAATACCCTGGTTGGCTAAGCTAGTGTAGCCAAGGTCTACTTTGACAGAGCTGTGCCTCAAACATCATCCTCTGCTGTCATCTCCGTGTCATCCCAATACAGGAACAGGGGTGGGGCAATGGCTGAAGAAAGAAACTAAAGGAAACTAATGCTAAGTTCATCAACATTTATTTATTTTTAAAGCTCCAAATTAGGATGCCCCACTGTGTGAAAGCCCTGCCCCCCCTAGATTGCCAGTTGCACTTACCTGTTCTCGGAGCCTTCGCTGTGTCCCTGCGCCACGGCCGCATCCCCTCTCACCTAGCTGTGTGTTTTATTTTTTCTTTCTGAATTGCAAGAGCGGGCACGCTGGACCGTGGGAATGCCAGAAAGGTGTGTGTATTGGGAAAACTGTGGGGACACACACAGTGGGGAATACCAATTCAGGATGCCCCACCTGAGAGGAACCAAAGACACAAAAGTGAAATTCCTGTGTTTTTGTGTTTTTGCTCCTCTTTTTAAAGTGACAGGCAAGTCAAAAGTGAAAAAAAAATGTCAGTGGCTTACATTACACTGAGCCCCTCCAGCACTCTCCTTCCTGCTACGTCAGCCTCCTTAGTGAGAAAATCACTTCCTCATTCAGCTTTCAATCCCCACCCCACTGATCTGGTCCTTCAATCGACCTTCAGTAGACCGAGAATGGAAACGCCCCTGCCTCCCTTCCTCCCTTGATGTCCTGATTGGCTGCCTCTCTCTGCAGCTATGAAACCCCACCCTCATCTCTCCCCTGTGTGCTTACATCATCGCTGTTGCCACACCCACTGTTTCTCCTTATTTTCTTCTCTGTATCTCCAATTCTCTAATACTTTTACAAATAGACATTTGGGGAGTTCTTTCCTTGCTCCTTTTCTCCCGCTTTTCCCTCCCAGCCGGGGTAGGAGTGCAGGGGGAGAAGCAAGGAAAGTACAAAGAAACTGGGTCCTTTCGTGCTAACCTTGTAATATTTCCTTGTTATGCAAAAATACATTCAATCTCAGCCATATTATCTATAGTATAATTCAATATTAATAAGCTCAGTATCTGATGCGCTATGTTATCTTAAATCAACATTTATTTGACAAAAGGTAATACAGTTTTCTGTTTGGGTCAGCTTTGTAGCAAGTGTTTCATTTGTAGCAAGTACTCTACAGTTTTGTAGCAAGAGGTTTATACCCATAACACGGTGTAGCGGTGTAGATGCGTTTCGCAGTTTAAATGCTTCGTCAGTACACCAAAGTACTACAATATAAAGAATAGTTTCATTTATACCTATAATTTTTCAATATCGATGTATTTACTCATGAGTAAATACATCCTATATTGAAAAATTATGGGCATAAATGAAACTATTCTTTATATTGTAGTTTATATTGTATTTACTATATTGTACTTGCTACAAAGCTGACCCAAACAGAAAACTGTATTACCTTTTGTCAAATAAATGTTGATTTAAGATAACATAGCGCATCAGATACTGAGCTTATTAATATTGAAATTATACTATAAATAATATAGCTGAGATTGATTGTATTTCTGCATAACAAAGAAATATTCCAAGGTTAGCACGAAAGGACCCAGTTTCTTTGTACTTTCCTTGCTTCTCCCCCTGCACTCCTACCCTGGCTGGGAGGGAAAGCAGGAGAAAAGGAGCAAGGAAAGAACTCCCCAAATGTCTATATGCTTAAAGGGCTCCTAAACCTTGTACAAAAGGGGTGCTGTATTGAAAGAGGTACTACAGTAATTAACCACTAAATTGAAAGTGGGCCTCCCTGCCTGTCCCTCAATTCCTCCCCTAAACTTTTACAAATAACTTAGGAACTACAGGGTCTTTTTGAAAACAGCTTGAAGTTTGGGAAAGTGCAACGTGTAGCCTGAGACAATGGGACACCAATCAGGATTGTCGTTAGTATAACTTAAATTCTGGAAGACACCTTAAGCTAAATTCTCTAAATGCTGGCCATCTTATGGTATCGCTAGCAAAATCATATAGGTGCTGCTTCTCATGCTGAGCAATCGTATTCCTACTTATTCACTGAATAGAGCAACTTGGCTGAGCAAGCTGGCTGAGTGAATGCAGTGTGTGTGGATGGTGTGTGGTGGGATTTCTTTTTAAGGGGGATTCAGAAGATTTTATGAGATGCAGCTGTTTGGTTCTAGTAAGGGAACTCGGGTGGATATTATTTTGAACCACACCACTGTTATGTGTGTGTTACTTTGTGTACAGTACAATACATTGCTTAACAAAACATATTCATTTTCATGAGCTGTTGTGCATTTCATGAGCTGTTGTGCATTGGCTTGTTTGGATTTGTTTTGAAATAAGACCTTTTCTTTAATGTCAGTCACTTCGTTCAAAAAAAAGACTAATAATAGCCATCAGGACATCAGGCTGACTGTTGTCTCTCAGATGACACGTGCCTAACTGGGCTACCTATTGGCAACACCTTCATATTAAGAGAGATAGTGAATAGTGAAGTGAGTGGACATGAAAAGAACAACATCTTGAGAAAAATGGAAGCTTTTCATAATGGCATTGTATAAGGCAGATGGTAAATGCTTTGTGTGGGGAGGACTTTTAGAGATAAAACAGCTATTTCCCAGATGATGTCTGTTGTATTGGTTCTGCTTGGAAATATCATTATCTCAGGTCTCGTGCAGTATTAGAGTTTCATACTTTAAATGGCAGTAATTCGATATTGGCTAGACAACACACAATTCTAACAACGTTGGAAATGTTTGCTTTTGCCAGCAGATTGTAGTTAAAGAACATCAGTGTTTTGTGATCTGTTTGTTGATCAAAGTAGTCTTAGCATTACAACTTATTACAGATTAAAGACAAAAGTATAGATGGTCCAGAATAAGTGAATTTGCGCTTTAAGTTTGGAAAGTCTGTGTCAGGGAGAATGTAAGTCCACAGTAACCCCAAAGGGCCCCCAGCCTGCATCGAGTCTAGAGGCCTTCTTACATACTGATTCCAGCACTTACTCCATTAGCTGCTGGGGGGTTCCACATAAGGAGGAGATATTTAGATATATGTCATAAATGTATCCTTCCTCTACCTGTATCCAGGCTCTAATCACTGGAGGTATTTGGATTATCCCTGTATCCTAATTTAAAGTGGACCAAAACTCACATTCTAACTAGCATCCCCTGAATTGCTCTCCCCATGAATAGCACCTTATGACAATTTTTTACTGCTCCTGCTTCACTGTAAGCCCAGATAATTGTCCTTGTTTTAGCTGTAAAACTCCGCCTCCTACATTCATTGCCATTTTTGTGTGTGGCAATGATGTAATTGCCACACCTATCGCCTGCCAGAGGGAAAGCAAAAAATAAGTTGTTACAAAACGATTCGAAAAGGGAATATATCCATTTCTAGTTCTACACCCGAAAAAGGGAATATTGGCAGGGGCTTTGGCCAAATGCATTTCACAAGTTCGGTGGGTTTTGGTCTGCTTTAATTTACAAACTTCTTTATGCTTGTTTATTTCATACGACTGGGGCACTTAGTTGTTAGTGGTAGATCTTTATGCACTTTATAAGTAGTATCTGGCAGTGATATTGTTGTTTGTAGGTATTTATGGTATTTATGCACTTTATATATATTTAGCAAAGATCCAAATCTTAAGCAGGGGTTAAATAAAATTTTAATTATTTTTTTGACTATCCTGGGTTTTGGTCCTTGCCCCCGGGGAACCCTGGTGGGGAATGCCCACTTTGTAAAAACCCGCAGGTCACCCGATCCGAGAGTCGCCCCTTCTCGGTCGTATGGCCCACGTGCAGCCTCTTGTTCTATCAACGAGCTTGGATCTGCTTCCGTCCCTTTGTCTAAGAGCTCGTCCAAGGCGAGTGGACTTGAGTGCACTGGTGGCCACTTCACCCGCCATACTCTAACCCTCTAACAATGCCTGGTGTGGGCACTTGCCCTGCCAAAGGGATAGTGGAGATGCAGCCCCTGCTAGCACATGCACCATCAAAGAAGGTCAGTTTCTGGAGGACATGGCGGGGCATCCCGATTCTGGATACCCCAGGGGGAGGGACTCTAGATGCCCTGGAATCTTTAAGAAGTCATTTTCAACCCTCATAAGATTTTTGCGTATGTATTTTAAGTTTTTTTAATCAGTGTGCTTTTGTATTTGATGAATAAAATCCAATTTATTATTGGAATCAGCTTGTGCAGTATTGTGATGTTTTTGCCAGCAGATCATTGTTTGGTGGTGCTGCAAGCACAATAGGCTCGATTCAGAGGCACATTCGTCTGGACTTTCGTAGCTGTCTGTGAAAGTTTTTGTGGGTGTTTGTCATTTTTTTCGTTCATTTTTCATTCGCACGAAAGTTCGGACTAATGCGTATATGCGCTTTTGATGAACGAAAGCAAATCAGATCATTTGCGTTAATTCGGATCATTTTCCAATCAAAATCTGATATTTTGCATTTGTTCAGATAACTTACGTGATTGCTATGGGCTTGCGTCTCATTCAGGGTGCCCTCTCCGTGGGGATCTCCCAGTCTATGCTGAGCCAGGCGCTATCCAAGTTTTTGGAAGGTATGGCAACCATTATTCAGAAATATATTTTGTTTCCTCACGACATGGTAGCCTGGAACGCGCTTAAGCTGGCATTTTATAATATCGCCGACATGCCCAATGTCATGGGTGCCATTGATTGCACCCACGTTGCCTTGGTGCCTCCGCAGCCGACGAGTACATCTATAGGCAAGTTCTATATGTTTTTTTTTTTATATATATATATATATATATATATATATATATATATATATATATATAGTTGTCATAAATGGCATTTTAAATTTATCTTAATCCCTCCTTGTAAAATCCCTCCTTGTAACTAGTCCCTGTGAAACACTGGACCGTATTTAGCTTATACAATGTTTTTCATGTCGCCCAAAGGAAAACATTTTTGATGTGGTCCTTAAATAGGCAATTTAAAGTTAATCTTTTCTTGATGCAACATACCTCTCCTTTTTTGGGATGTAAAATACTTATGTTACTTAGTGTTATTGTATTGGCCAACATGTTTTTGGGAGGGTGTTAGAAGTTAGTGTTTGAGTAATTTACCTTGCCTTGCTAATTAATTTTTATTTCCTTTTATCCCAGGAACCGCAAAATGGGTCACTCAATGAATGTCCAAGCAGTGGTGGCCCCGGACATGCAATTCCTTAGTGTTCTCGCCGGGTTTCCAGGCTCATCCCATGACGCGTACATCTTGCGTCGATCTGGATTGTACCGTCGGTTTGAGTCTGGAGAATTCTCCGGTGGATTTCTCCTTGGTAAGTTGACGCAAATTATGTGATTCACTTTTCAATGTATGCCTATCAATATAGTTTATGACCCATGTCTGAAACTATGGCTGTTTTTACCCCTTTATTACATGTTAAACCGGACCTTAACCATTATATTTAGCAAACCACAAACCCTTTACACATATTTGACCAGCATTTCAAAATTAGAAATGTCAACTTTCTAGTAAATTACTTATTATTCTTCCCCACACTCAGCTGCAATTCTGTTCCTGCCTTTATGATAGGGTCTGCGCCATCTTTTCTTAGAAGCATGACACTTACTGAGTAGAGGAGAGCGGGATAAAGTGCAGGGGGCGGGTTAGAGGTGTGCTTGCCTCAGACAAAGCAGATCTGGGTTCCTAAAAAGGTAAGACATCCAAGAATGCTTAGTAGCACAGTCCTAAACCAATACCTGTTAGCAGTCTGCCTGATTTGCCCTCATCCGCCATCTTGGCTGTTTTAATGGTCCGAACATGCATTAGATGGTGTTAGGCTGTTTTTGAATCAGAGCAATATGTATTTTCAGGGTGTTTCTCAAATATTACATAGCCTCTTAGTCATGGTGATGGCCTGTTTTTTGGCAACATTTTGGGAGAAATGTGGACTTAAAGTGGACCGTCACCCATGGGTGATCGGCCCAGGAATCTATAAGAGGGACCCCCCCCAAAACCCAAAAAAAACATACCTGATCGGCGGCGGCAGCGGCCGCCGCGGCCTCCCGCGCGCTCCTCTAGCCGTGCGCGCGCCCGCGGCGGCCGTTTGTGAATGGCCGGCGCGGGCGCGCGCACTGTCAGAGGGGCGCGCGGGAGGCGGCGGCGGCGGACGCGCTGCCTTGTCCGCCGCTTGTCCGTGGGAGCATGGTGAGGTGAGTTTGGGGGTTTCTGGGGGGTTTTACACAGCGGGGCACCCCTAATCGGGGTGCCCCCCTGAAGTGGACCCAAAATCCTGGGTGTTGGTCCACTTTAATATTATTTTTGTCTTATTTTTTCAGGGGATTCCGGCTATCCACTACTTCCCTGGCCTCTGACGCCCGTCCTTCGGCCACAGAATGCGCCACAAGACCAGGGCCGTGGTGGAGAGGGCGTTTGGTCTGTTAAAAACCCGCTTTCGTTGTTTGGACCATACTGGGGTGGGCACTACAGTATGACCCCAAGAAGGTCATAGATATAATTCTTGCATGTTGTGTGTTACTTAACTTTGCCAGAATGCAGCGTATCCCCCGGTATTTGGATTTGCCCCCCTCTCCACCCAGCCAGTACCCAGATGAACAATACCGTGGCACACCCAGTGCCTTCGGCCAAGCAGTTCAGGCCAAATTGATTTTGACACATTTTTCTTAATTTTTTGGTCCTGTGTTTGTTTTGTGTATGTAATGTTTTTGTTTGACTATGATTTTGATATTCCAAAAGCTAAAATTCAACAAAACATTAATGCATCAATGTAGTCAACAACAGGTAAAGTCACGTTCAATATATTTATTATAAATATGTACATTTGTAGTTTAAGGGCACTTTCATACTTCATGTCCATACATAGGACCACATAAATAAATTGAAAATGTTGGCAAATCATGCCACCTAGCAATTGGACACATCCAGGACTTTAAAAGTAATGCACTCCATGGCGAAGTTTTTTTTTTTTTTTTTTTAAATACAGACATAGGGAGCAAGCATTTGCATGTCAATATTGGGACAGTAAAACATAGGGCCACATACACGTCCTCTCCTGCTTGGTAACATTTGCCACAGGCACAGATGTGAAGCAGCCATACCTATGCCACATCTACGCCTGTAAGTCAGTGGCCCACCCAAACAAGAAGCCCCAGTCCAAATCCAAGTCCAGTACAATCTCTGCCAGGGTTCAAGGTATTATTTTGCCAGCCCAGAATGCCCCCCAATCATGCCTACAAACAGGATGAGCCAGAAGCAATGTAATTTGGCCCAAGCCTGCAGCGCAACAGCTTGAGTGGCAGGTTCAGTGAGGCTTGAGCTCAGGCATTGGCTAGTGGGCTATCTCAGCACTCTAATGAGCTATATGGCCGCAATTTCAAAGCATACAAGCAAAGCCATACCAAAAGGCTATATTGCTAGGGCTCACCAGACAGGTCAATACAGTGGGTATGTAGAGCAAAGATGTGTAGCAGATACAGGGCAAATAGGGGATTAAAATGGTTGATGCCCATAAAACCCTGGTTGTGGGACTTGGAGATGGCCCATCACCTGGGCGTGTGTGGCATTCATAATCTGCAACTGTTGCAACATGTTTCTATTGGTTGTTCGAACTTAATCCAGCATGGCACTGAAATTACTACTTAAGGTGGTCATGTGGGTGTTGCTAGTTCGAACTTCCTCAAGCATGGCACTGAAATTATTAGATAAGGTGGCCATGTGGCTGTTGGTCGACCTAAATTCTGTCAGCATGGTGTTTAATGTATTATTTAAGGTCTCTAATTGTGCATGATGCTGCTCGTTGTTTCTTTGATTTTGTTGGCGAAATAAACGCCTCTCATGGTGCCATGCTGACTCCATGATCGGCATGCGCCTCCCCTGGGAAACTGGGCGACGTAGCTGACTACGCCTCCCAATTCCCCGGGTTGGGGTGCGTGCAGATGATGGTCCTCTAGTTCGACCAACAGCCACAGATGTGCTTGGCAAATCTTCTGCAGCAGACCTACCACTGGGGACTGTAGGCTCAGTCTCTGCATGCTGCCCACGATAGTCTGGCAGCATGCGGCCAGCTTCCCACACCTTAGCCTTTGGCATTTTTGAGCGAGTGGTGGGGCCTGCAGAAGCCTCCTCAGGCTTCTCTGCCTTTTTGCTGCTGCCCTCCTTTGCTGCTTTGGCCTTTGCGCCGGCTTTTTTTGGTGCCATAATGTTGAGACTCTGAAAGAGAATGAGCTGTGGGTCCAGGACCCTTACCCTTACTAATGCCTGGGTATGATGCGTACGCATGCGTACGGCCGTTCGTCCGGCCGTGCGGAACCCGGAAACCACTGGGGCATTACTTATCTGCTGCAGACAAGAAGAAAAATGGCGCCCACGATCTTCACCTGCCAACAAGAAGAGCTGATTATGCTCGTAAGTGTATTTTAATGCCTTTGATTTGCCATCTAAATGCATGCCTAGCACTTAAGGAAGCACAGGAAGAAACGGTTTGGTTTAAAACTTCGTGCCAAACAGAAGTTAGGGCCCACGTGTGCGAACCAAGTCACTTACATCTAGAAGGATAATTTGAGGCTAGAAATGTCTCTGGTAATGTCATTTAGTCAAATGATCGATTTGTGACAGATATTTGTATGCAGTTTGGTCTAATGTGATCTATGTTTATTTTGTGTTTTGTAGACGATGCTTGAGCGCAGGTACAACTACCTGCCCAACTCATTTGAGAAGAGGACCATCGCCCTGGAGATCATTTCCAGGATCCAGCACGAGACGGACACCACCTTCACCCACACGCAGATCATGCAGCATTGGTCGGACCTGAAACGGCTCCACATGCCCCGGGTGCGGCGGTTTTTCGGACTCCATTTCCCAAGTAAGTACATAGTGATTGCATGCTAGATGTAACTAATACAGAAGCTAGGCCTTTATTTATAAATGCTTTTCTTTTCTAGTGTTGGAAATGGAGTACCGAATCCGACGTACCCGGAGGCGCACAGGCCGACCAGTGCTGCATGATTCTGCAGCACAAAGTGAAGGTGGTGGATCTCCAGGGTGACGGTCCGACTCCTCCTGTGTAGGGGCCTCCGACCAGCCCCTGGACCTTTCTACAGAGGAGGGGCATCACGGCATGGGCAAGGAGTCGTACCCAGCGACGGAGCCATTAGCCTCTGGTATGTGACTCTTCATGTAACCGCACACACATACATGCTATTTAAAACAATCTCTTTTTCTAGATGTTAATGTAGTGGGTGAAGGATCTGGAGCAGGGACTGCAGCAGATCAGGCCCAGGAGGCACATGGAGAAGGTGGGTGATGTCACACACACATTGAAATTGTCATTTGCTTACTGTTGACTAAGACATTAGAAGTGACCCTATTTGACATGTCTCTAAAGCCTCAACTTCCCAGCAGTGGCAGGTCCCAGACGCACACGTCGGCCACCAACAAAGTAAGTTGTAATGTCATTCTTTTGAGTATGTGGTAATTGACATGATCACCAAAATACCTAAAGCCATAGTCAATGGCATTAGCATAATGACATATGCTCACTTCCTTTGATGTATTACTTAGCATAATGACATATGCCCACTTCCTTTGATTAATTACTTAGCATAATGACATATGCCCACTTCCTTTTATTAATTACTTAGCATAATGTAATATGCCCACTTCCTTTTATTAATTACTTAGCATAATGACATATGGCGTCATGAGCTAGCTTGCCACCTAAAAACATTCCATCCACAGGTGAGAAACATGCATTTGCCAACCAGAGTGGCAGCAATGAGTGAAAGGGTCCTTCAGTTGGTGGCCGACATGCAGGAGCTGCGTGACTCGTTGGGGACCACAGAAGACTAATGTTCTGGTCCTGCCATTGTTTTGTATATAGTTTTTAAATGTATTTTATAAAAAAATATATATTTAAAAGATTTTACACATTTTATTAGAAAAAAACTAAAACAAAGTTTGTACATTTTAAAAAAATATATATTCCAAAAAAAAGCCACACAAAAATGGCATTTGTTTATAAAAAAAAAAAAAAAAAAAGTTTCTGTGTCATTTTTTTTACAAAAAATACATTAACACAAAACGAATGGCCAAAGAAATATTTAGAGATGAAGATTCACATGACCGCAAAGTGGTTTGGGTATGTTTTAGGAGTCAGAAATGGAAGAAGAACCTAACCGCGAAGTGGTTTGGGTAAGTTTTAGGGGTCAGAAATGGAAGAAGAACCTTACCGCAAAGTGGTTTGGGTGAGTTTTAGGGTTGAAAAATGGAAGAAGAACCTAAGTGCGAAGTGATTTAGGTGAGTTTTAGGGGTCAGAAATGGAAGATGTAGGAAAGCGCAAAGTGATTTAGCTAAGCATTGTAGCAGAAGTGAGTGACCCAAATATATAGGCGAGCACTTTAATGAGTTAAGTTTGTAGTGCGCAGGCGTAAGATCGTAAGGATTTTTTTCTGGACAATTATTTATTGAAAAAGGAAATCAGAATCTAACGGGAAACATAAAGGATTAGTGGGAGGAGACGATGGGAAAAGGACAAAAACGAAAGCCTACGTTGTAACATGAGAAAAGAAAACGGAAAACTAACGCTGGAAAATGACATACTCGTACTCGTACTCTGGCATACGAACGGACGAAGACTTTACAGAAGGCTTGCAATGCATGCATAGAATCGCTCGTACACTCATACGAGAGCGGGAACATTAAAAAAAAACAGATCGACACAAAAACGAAGGTCTTTTTTTTTGTCTCTCTGAATCAACCCTATTGTGTAGTCTATCCAATAGAGACGTTGGCTGCTGCAGTGTATGCAGGCTTTTAGAACCCAGGAGTGATAATTGCTCCAACCGGGACAGGTTTCCCACCATCGGCACCATTCGAATGTAAGTGGGTTTTAATAAACTGATCAACTTTACAGAAGTTTAGGAACTGTAGTATGTATTGCTAGATTCTTGGTTTATTATAATCCAATACACAATGTTGTATTGAACTTTCTGCATAAGTAAAACAATAGGCTTTGTAGCTTATAACCAGTTTACCTCTATTAGTAGGATTTGTCAGGAAGATTCAGTCTGGTAATTACCACTACTTCCACTGGCATATTACGCTTTGGGTTTTCTGACACTCCTCCCACAGATTCCACTTGCCAACAACCAAAATCATAACATGTAAACAAGAATGAGGGTTAGATGAGGCCTACAAATACAATCCTATAATAATGTTCTGATTTAAATGAAAACTCCATTTTATTAGGGTTTTGACATTCTGCCTAATTTTTTTTCTCTTTTGGAATGTAAAATAAACCTGTGTGTTAGGATTGTGTCCCCAGGCCTGTGATTTACTTATCAGCATTCCATTTCCAGGTTTCTTATATTTCTGTGGCTCTGTGTTGCTCAAGTGGGAGTGGCTTTCCTGGCCCTGAGTAAAACTATTTATTATAGCTTTTGTCTACAAATCCGAGAATCCTTCCACTGACAAGCGTGAGCTCCCTCCTCCACAAAGCAGAGCTTGGAAACTTCAATCAGAAGTAATGACAGACATCTCTCTCCTGGAGAGTACCCTGACAGTAACCTTTTAGTTACTAGAACATAAGTCTGTGATCCCCTCATCTTAAGAGGCTGAACCGTCACCTGCCGACATCCATCACTTTCTGCTGCTCATGTGCTTTCTTGAGCACTGACAGACTTTCTTGGCACCACAAACCGATTAGTGTTTTATGAGATTTTTAACTAAAATACAGCTACTACTATGCAAACTATCAAGGCTTAACCCCTTAGAAATATAAAAGAAAAATTGTGTGGGGTCCCTCCTCACCAGTGATAAGGAAATATAGGTTTAAAACTTGACCAATCCAGTTTCAATCCAATTCAATCTGATCCATTAATTTATAGTCAGCGGAATTCTACCTTAAGCTAAATTTAAACTGTAAGAGTATCCTTGAAGCTAAATGTATATATAGCTTTTCTTGGCTTACACACTAGCAGAACAGCTGGCATGCATCTATCACAAATACATATGCTGATGTATAGAAATGTGAAAGCATGATGTCATGTGTACTATAAGGCTTGTACTATGTGACTGATTACAAAAGACATGTTTCCTTTGCTTGACTATAAAATAAAGGCCCAAGAGATGGACGGACGGACACTCAAGGGACACAATAGCCATGTGGTGTCATGAGTCTGAGGATGTTTCGAATCCAACAACCAATGACATAATCAAAGATGATGTAAGAGGGTGAAACCAATGTTATTATTTGGAGACTGTTGTGCTGCTGTTTGGCGACAAGGGGTCACTGTTTCCCCCACGCTGAGTTACAATCAGGGAGGAAATGACTTTGCTGGTGTGTGTGGAACAAAGAACAAGGAAGTGAAGCGACCTCCATCTTCAAAGAGAGCAGAAGTTTGTGTGAGGAGTTCTGCGTGTCGTGCGGAGATGTGGTATAACGGGAGTGAATCCGGATCTTTCCCTGTAGCAGAGGAGTCCTCGAGTTCAGCTACCGAGAGCTGTGGAGCCAGCCTGCTATTCTTCTTGGATGTGAGAGAGACTTGCTGCGGCCCTGTCGAGACATCATTTGGTCAGTAATCATACAGCATGCATGCTAAACTGTACAGACTGAAACTATTAGTTAGTTTAAATAGGCCCAAAGAGTTTTCCTTTTCCCTGTTTTTACTGCCTGGATTTCTGAACTGAACGGAACATTTTGCCTATGAGAACTGACAACTGTGCCACATTTCCATCCTCGGTCAGTGGAATGCTCACACATTTGGAAGCAACATTGTTCTTTTTTGTTCTGGGCTAGCGCTGGGGAGGGAGAGTTGTTTTTCATGCATTTTAAGATTATAGGATTGTAAGCTGCTGTGCTGTACCGCCGATGGCCCCTCAGTGAGCACCCACACAAACATTTGTTCCAGCATTAGGGTATTAACAGGTAATGTGGAACGTTTTAGTGTACCCACTAGTAGGTGAATTACCAGGCCTTCCTGTAACATCCAATCAGGGTCATCTGGCTGTGTAGCACAGGGGTTCTCAGCCCAAGTGTGTGTACTTAATTTTTATTGTTTCTCCCATTTGTTTTTTTTTTAAGTGGGTTTGGTACTCTTTTGTAGTAAAAGTTTGATTTACAAACACTGGTGTCAGTGTCGCTTTTCCCGCACGTGGCTTCGCTGTATCCTGGGGAGCCCACACCCGTACACCGCTCACAATGACATGGCCAATTTCCCCTACACCAGCAAAACCAGCCTGGGCACCAGCTATGGAAGTTGGTAGACCAGGATGCCCTCGGCACTAAAGGCTACCAGCCCGCATAGCTCACATGGGCCATGAATGTGCTGACATCAGGACACGTGTCTGTATAAAAGGTCCCTCCATGCAGCAGTGAGCAAGCTGTCGGAAGCTGATGCAGTGCAGAGAACAAGTGTTCTGGATTGGAGGTTCTGGATTGGTCAGCAGGTGACAGGGCTAAGTAGTCTTCTTTCAAGTACAGCACTGTGTCATCAGACTCCCAAATCATAAGCCCTGACCTATCATAAGTTTCAAGGTGGTGCCCAAAGTTTAAGGTGGAGTGGTGCAAGAACAGCAGGCCAATGTAACTTCAAAGTCCTTTTTGGTCTCCTGAAATTGTCTGTCTAAAACTTGATATGCCACAAATAAGCTATACATAGTTTTGATGATGAAGCCTCGGAGGGGCCCACTGGGATATTCCTTGGTGGACCTGCCCGAGGCTGCTACAGTATAAAGTCAACAGTATCCGTGTTTGTAGGTATAAAACTTTTCAGGGAACATTATAGCTTATGGTTAGTTCATGTTGATTCCCTAATCTTTACCTGTCATCAGCATTCAATGTTTCTGTATTACGTTGAAGGCTATTGTGCAGGTAATGTAGATGGAACGTATCTCTCTCCCTCTGTACATCATCATCATATCATCAACAGCTAGGGATGTGCAAAGTAAACAATGAATTCCCGCATAAGTGATTTAATATTAGGTGTTGATGACATAAGGAGGAAGCAGATTCAAACACTGATGTCACATTTTCAGCCACACCGTCGTCTATTTTCAGTGCATTTACCTGGCGCTTGTATTCTTTTAGTAAGCATAAGCTTATTATAGAAACATTCTCTTGGGAGTATGTACATATTCCTTCAATGCATGTCACTTATCTTCTGTATTCCTAGAGAAGTGCTTGGCTGTCTGTCATAACTGTAAATATGTCTCTCCGTGGAGACAAAGAGATAAAGTGTTACAGCATGCAAATGCTCGCTACCCTCCGAGGGTAAAGAGGAAAATTAGAGATGGCTTTTTTTTTCTTTTCTATATTTAATGGGCAGTGATGGGAATCACCTGACCAACTTTAAGCTGCCATTCTCTTGTGCTCTCATCTACGCAGCAGCGTAGCCAATGACTGTGATGACAGTTTATTAAACTTCTAGACAGGTTTGGATCGATTGCTTTTGTAATGATAAGTAGAGGCATAGAACAGAAATCCAATGATAAGATGATTCATGGCATTTATATCAAAAAGAAATGAAATCTGTTTTCAAGGAGAATGTTGTACCCAAGCACTGTGGTTTATCATTGCAGACAATACTGCATCTATGAATTTAGAGGTGTTTAAGATAGGGATACAAGGATTTCCCTTCTGATGGCTGCCTGCGTTTAACTTCTGTAACAGCAGGGAGCAATCTGGGCCTGAATGCTGGATTCTCCCATCTAAGACAATAGCTTACTACCGGTTTGTCCTACCTAAACAATTTAAAGCAGACCTGAAGTTAAAATGTCTTTTATGTCCCTCTAACATTTGTCCCTAAAACATCCCAATTTGGAATATCTTTGTAGTTAAAGTACACTTTAAAGTTATACTAATGGCAAGCCCAGTTGTTGTTTCATTGCCTTGGGCTACACGTTGCACTGTCCTAAACTTCAATCAGTTTTTAAAATCAGAATGTCTGGGCAGGAAGTGGGAGTCTTATCGTTCTTGGTCCAATGAAGGTTGATTGATGAACCAGGTCAGCGGGATGGGGACTGAAAGTTGAATGAGGATGTGATTTTCCTCATTAATGGGACAGACAGAGGAGGAGGCAGAGTGATTCAGCCACTCAATGAAAGGCAAGCCGCTAATATTTATTTTTTAACTTCTGACTTGCCAATCACTTTAAGCGGTTTTAACAACCCCCAGCTTTTGCAGTGCCCCCAGGCATTACCATTTGGGATGCCCCTGCTGTGTGAATGATCCAGCTAATCGTTATGGTGATCCCCCATTGTATGGGAAGGCTCTCCTCCAATCAGCTTTCTTAGGAAAACTCAATCAATGATGGCCGTGCACTGGCTGCTTACCTCCGCTTATATGTACCTGTGCATTCAGATGGGTGTGCTGGACGGATGTCATATGCAGCTCAAATAAGCACCGTATAGACTCTAGGGCAGGTTTTTTGTCTATTCAAAAAATCAGACATGAAGTTCTTATGATGGGGGGGGGGGGGGTAGGATATCCCATCAGAGGAGGTGCAGCTGCTGCATGTGCTTGAAGGTCTTTTTTCACCATTATTGCTATTGCTAATCATGCCAGAAACGATAGTCCGCAATCACTACTACTACTACTACTACTGGGAGGCTAACCAGGTGCAGATCCACTTTAAATCATAACTCTCCCTAGCATCTCTGTGTCAGGAAGGGACCTAGTTCACGGGTAGGCTAAACTAACCGAACCTACCCCCTCACACCATCAGTGAACCTGGCATTAGAGAAATACTTTCCTTTTTAAAGCAGCGCTTCATTCAAAGTTGTATTGCTAAATCAATAAGATAAATAGGAATATGTATGGGTTAATTACATTGTTAGGGAATACAGTTAATACAATGAACTAATTAATTAGGCATCTAAATCAAATTAACCAATTCACTGTTTTACCAATATACATGTATATAGGAGTTGCTCAGGAGCTTTATATTATTCACAAGAATTGGTCTAATAAAGAAATATGTACATAAATATGCAAGCTCACAGGAGGAGGTGGTGCTTATATATTTATATCCTGCAGCAAAATAAATCCCAGAAAGGAGGAAGGGGAGTCATGGGTGACAAATTGTTTTTGCAGGGGAGGGTTGCTCAACTCCAATGCTTGTTTCCTGAGCTAGTATGTGCTAAAATGTGTGTTTTTTTTTTTGTTTTCTACTATTTCAGGGCTTCTATTGTGTTTAACCCACATACACTGCAGTCCAATGCAATACATTTAAGAACCTGTCATCCCTGAATTATCTTCTGTCCAGCAGGGGCAAACTGACTGTAGAGCATATCAAGGAAAAAATCCAGGTAGGCTCCTGGATGCGGGAGGGAGGATGGTGGTGCATGCGGGAGGTGGCCAGTAAGCAGTGGAGCAGGATGGCGGTTGGTGATGGCGGTGGGCCCCCAACGCTCCCCGGTTGCTAATGCAGTAGTTCGGGTGGCAGTTGGGCATGGCCTGTCTATAGCTGACGTCCACTGTTTTCATTGGACGATGACCATATTGGCAATGCCCACTGGTCAGCCAAAACCACCGCGAGGGCAACTGGGGAGCTCCGGGAAGTGTAGGTGGGGGGGGGGGGGGGTGGCAGCAACAACAGCAGCACCGAGCAGACAGGCATAAATCAGTTACCCCCGCTTATTGTCCAGCTTCCTCGTGGGGGGGGGGGGGGGATGCTGCACGCTACCTGTAATAGAGGGATGACCTTTACAGCCTGTAATGAGGGATGTCCCTCGCTGCCTGTAATGGAAGATGCTGCACACTGCATGTAATGGAGGGATGCCTCTCACTGCCTGTAATAAGGGATTCCTCTCACTGCCTGTAATGGGAGATGCCACAGACTACATTTAATGGAGGGATGCCACTTACTGGCTGTAATGAGGGATGCCGCTTCCTGGCTGTAATGAGGGATGCCACTTACTGGCTGTAATGAGGGATGCCACTTACTGGCTGTAATGAGGGATGCCACTTACTGGCTGTAATGAGGGATGCCGCTTACTGGCTGTAATGAGGGATGCCGCTTACTGGCTGTAATGAGGGATGCCGCTTACTGGCTGTAATGAGGGATGCCGCTTACTGGCTGTAATGAGGGATGCCACTTACTGGCTGTAATGAGGGATGCCACTTACTGGCTGTAATGAGGGATGCCACTTACTGGCTGCAATGAGGGATGCCACTTACTGGCTGTAATGAGGGATGCCACTTACTGGCTGCAATGAGGGATGCCACTTACTGGCTGCAATGAGGGATGCCACTTACTGGCTGTAATGAGGGATGCCACTTGCTGGCTGTAATGAGGGATGCCACTTGCTGGCTGTAATGAGGGATGCCACTTGCTGGCTGTAATGAGGGATGCCACTTGCTGGCTGTAATGAGGGATGCCACTTGCTGGCTGTAATGAGGGATGCCACTTGCTGGCTGTAATGAGGGATGCCACTTGCTGGCTGTAATGAGGGATGCCACTTGCTGGCTGTAATGAGGGATGCCACTTACTGGCTGTAATGAGGGATGCCACTTGCTGGCTGTAATGAGGGATGCCACTTGCTGGCTGTAATGAGGGATGCCACTTGCTGGCTGTAATGAGGGATGCCACTTGCTGGCTGTAATGAGGGATGCCACTTGCTGGCTGTAATGAGGGATGCCACTTGCTGGCTGTAATGAGGGATGCCACTTGCTGGCTGTAATGAGGGATGCCACTTGCTGGCTGTAATGAGGGATGCCACTTACTGGATGTAATGAGGGATGCCACTCACTGGCTGTAATGAGAGAAGCTGCTCACTGGTTGTAATGGAGGGAATGCTGTTCACTGACTGATTTGGATGGAGGTTTTAGCACACCATTTGGTTTAGAATATTTTGTTCTTATCTTCCTACTCTACTCTCTGGGTCCATCTTATGAAATGAAAAATAAACCTAATCCTTGACCCTGGTACTCACCCCCTTCTGTTTTCCCATTTTTTGACCCTGTGGCCAGTGAGGTTTGCTGTGCCTCAGCCTGACCATCAAATCGTCAACAGTAATTACATGGGGCTGCAATATGGCAGCTGGAAACAGGTAGGAATCAAGTCAGCAATTGGGCTTTCAGCGGCAATATGCAGAACAGGGCATCCTTTATCCAAGCCCCCCCCCCTCCTTGCTGTCTGCTCCAGGGACCCTCTATTCACACATACTTAATTAATTAGTAGTAATAGGCATATATATGCCTAAAAAATTTTCTAATTTACTGCTTCTAACTTGTGGATACCTGCAACTTCTATTATAGGAGTGTCTACATCTGTCATGCACGCTGTGGCTTCTGGTACCCAATTTCAGTGCTTCGGTTGCTTAGTGTACCTGACTGCAGGGCTAAGGGGGAAGTGGGGGAGGGGCTTATCCTGGTAAAATGAAGCCTGTTACTGTGGGACATTTTCCCCAGATCAACATGAATACAGTTAAAGGTGAAGAATCTCTCCAACCCTTAACTGAAAAAGCCTAAAAAAAACTATATATGTAAAAGTCACATTTGGAAAGCTGAAAATCTTGCTCCTGTGAGAAACCTGTTCTGTGTATATGCTCATTCATTCTTCAGCCTGGAGGCCCCCTCTCTGTGAAATTGAATGATATGAGGCGGTTGTGCGGGATTAGTGAGCAGGAATAGCAATTGCCTTTGCTGTTTTATTCAGTGTACTACTGGAAAGCAATCCCCAGTAAACATACCTGTAAATACAAGGCAGCTGTGATTTTACCTTCGCATTTTCCTGTTTACACATTTGTCATTCAGGCGCTGCCAAGCTGCCGTACGCATCAGATTTATGGATGCATGAAATTCATTTGTGAGGGGATCAATATTTGTATGGACAGTCAGGCCAATGACGTTTTGCAAGACAATTCCAACTATATCAATAGCTGCTATGCAAGGAATGGAATGAACAGTGATTTTCATCCCTGAGGGGCCTAGTCAAGATGATGACAGTAACCCCCAAAAAATGAACCACAGAAACAAGGACTGTCGCTATCACTCTGTGAGTCAGATCGTGACCTGACAGTCTTGCTCGCTTACATGCCTTTCTTTATTTATTATTGACTTCCTGCAAATTCAGGGGAACACCTTCCCCAGTGTTTATGGAAGGGGTATTTCTATGGAGGCCTGCGGGGTAAGCCTAATTCAAGGGAATTTTACAGGGATCCACACATGGGCTTGTAAGGGAAGCTGCAGGAAAGTGTGCCGATGCTTTCCCAGGGGTTAGTTGCAGAGGACACTTAGTTCAACCACCCCATGTTTGTATCGGAACTGAAAACCAGATCCAGTTCAATATTATCAATGTCACCACAGCTGAGATCAGGTTAGGTTCCACCACAGCTGCTCCTGATGACCCACCTAAGTTTTCCACCGGTATTTCCTTGAGACAGCGGGTATTTTTGGTAACCTGCGGGTCATTTTCTTTATTGACAGCATTTACGCTATTGTCAAACAACAGGGCTAGGGGTCACATCCTGGCCAGTCAGTAATTTCTGGGGAAGCGTGCTGTGTGTGTATTGGCTGTTGCACGGGCCTCAATCGTCTCCCTCCTCTGTTTTGGAAGACAGCCATTTTAGCCATGCCCATGAACTCCCTACCTCCTCTGTGAGCTCCAACCTTCTCCTCATCCCCTTATATTAACCCTTCTAGTGCCAGCTACGTGACTCTCACGTAGCTGCCTCTCCAATCGTTAAGTGCCAGCTACGTGAGAGTCATGTAGCTGACTTTAGAGCCCCATAAAAAAAAAATCAAGTAGTAGATTTTCACCCCCGGGCTTCTGTTCTTCAGGAGGGGGGCCGGAATTGCCCCCCCCCCCCTGCCGGCGCCGACATCTGAAAAAAATAAATAAATAAATGTCATTTACTCACCTCGCAGCGCGATGGCTCTCCCCGGGTCTTCTCTTCACCAGGGGGGGGGGCTCGGATCCCCCCCCTGGGCTTTCCACGCTTCGGGTGAGGGCCCATAAACAGGCCCTCACCATCCTCTTCGGCCGGTGTGGGCCCCTCCCCTAACCCCGCCCCTAACCCGCCCCTAGCCCCACCCACTTGGCGTCATCCCGCTCCTCGGGTTACCGGCATCCGGGCTCCGTTCTATCAGTTGTCGGTAGCGATCGGAGCAGGGAGGGTGGCAGGCAGGGAGGCTCTGATCTCCCTGCTCTGATCACTACCGACAACTGTCATCTGCAGCGGCGTGGGACACTGGATGGGAGGTAAGTATAAGTGAAAGAAGAATAATAAAGAATTTTGTGTCTGTGTCTTTTTTTTTTTTACTTAACCCTTTGTGAACTGGTAAGGGGTCTATGAGACCCAAGGCTCTGGGGCTGGCAATCACCTGCGGCAAGCGGGTGACTTGCCATAACCCCCAGCCCCCCATTACCTGCCTCCCCAACGGCCAGGGGGGGCAGAAGGGCCCGGGCCACGTGGCTATGTGGGCTAGTAGCCTGCAGGGCCAGGGGCCACCAACGCTGGCCCCTGCGCCCTGTTCTACAAGCCTCCATAGCTGGTCCGGGTCGTTAATGCTGGGTAAGGGGGACCCTACGTCATTTTTTTGGGGGGATTTTAAGGGTTTTTAACCCTTAAAATTCCGCCCAAAAAATGAGGTCCCCCTCCCTGGGAGGAGGGACCCTACGTCGAGTCAACTTAATCCCTTGACCCCTTACAACTATGCAATCATATTGCATAGTTGTATCCTATCTGAAATCTCTTAAACTGCTGTTTCAGTTTGGGGAGTTTCCTGGGCAGGAAATGGTGTCTACCAATACATATGTGGTACCGTTGTAACCGGGAGAAATAGGGCTTTTACACGCAATAATATTTTATTAATGAACTTACATTTTTTATTAGAAAAAAACACTACAAACTGTAAAAAATAGTTTTTTTTTTATTTTTTTGCACATATTTCACCCAAAAGTATTGAGAATACACTAAAAAAAGGCCAAACAAGACATTTCATGTTGAAGCCCATGTTGAAAACAATATATAATTTTCCTGGAAAATCCCTGGAAATCCCTTCAAAAATCCAGGTTGAACACATGTAGCGCAAAAACGTGAAAAGTAGTCCGGCAACAGAGTGTGACAAAAAAATCTCGGTAGGCTGGCACTCAAAGGGTTAAAACAACACTCAGCTTTTTGGAGCATTTTTAAATGTATTTTTAGAAAGTGGAAAATATGTTTTTTAATATGAAAAAGTATGGTTAAACTTGCATTTTATAAGACCATGTGCATGTATCCGTGAAAAGTTGGTTGATATATTTGTTGGGAAAGGGAGCAACCCTAGACCCACCCAGTGTGTCTCAGGCTGCCTGATAATTATATATATTATATATATTTGCTGAAGCAGTCATTTTCCCAAGATCCTACTAAGGACACGTTGTCCCATCACACAGACCTTTTAGTTACAAAGCTCCATACAGGACATCATCCACTGCAGTTTTCCACACCAATGCTCAGGATATTTTTCCTCAACTGCCCATAAATAAGCCACACCCCTAAACCATGTCCCTACCATGCCAATCTCCCATGAATTGGTATAAGCTTTCTCACTTTGGGCCCCCAAAAAGTCAGTTTATTTAAAAGTTGTTTGGACCGTGTAGTGTAGGATTGTATTTGAATGCTTCAACTAAATGAAAGGTTCTGTACTGTACAGAGGTCATATGCGAAGCTGGAGTTTGTATAGTCCTAACCATTATGCCGTATAAGCCAAGCCCTAAACACCCCTGGTAAAGCTATGGACAACCACCAGAGCATGAAGCATGGTGTGAAGTTCCTTCTTTAAAGCCTTTTCTAGTAGTGAACAATCCAATCACTAGAGGGAGATCTGCAATAGGTAGAGAATGTTCCATCAATTTTTTCTCTTATTCTGTCCTTAGAATTGCAGATTTTCCCATTCCACCTGGTCTTAGACAACAGGTCTTTTTCAGGTGAGTTAATTGCCTGAGGTCTGGTGGGTCGAGGCCAGAGGAAAATCCTACTAATGGAATGGGCCAGGATGACTCGCATGAGAAATGACCTATTGACACTTACTAAGAATAGGCTTTTGAGACTATTCTTCCATTTTTAAATGCTGTAAGTAGTAAATGTATGTTGTATACCACTAACAGCAGAAATCCTTGTGTAGAAAGTCTATGAACACATCCCACATATCTATATGAAATGTTCTTGGCTATCATTGTGATTCAAAGCAATGATTCCTCTACTGACACCTGATGAAATTGCGGCAATGCTCTTAGTATAAACCTGGTCTTATTTTCTATAAACTACTTATGCTGTAAGTGTGCGAAAAAGCCTCAAGTTGCAAACTTCTATAAATGCTCAGTGACGGTAATAAAACCTGACACAGATTTTAGTTTTTTTCTGCTCCTTCTGCAACATTTATGCAAATCTTAATCTCCATTTCATAATAACTCCATGATTCAATCCTTATTGATCTATTTTTTCTTTCAAAATTGCAACTCTGTGCTGAATATTAAAAGTGACGCAATAATGCAAGTAAATAATCGGAATTTATAGTCGCAAAGAGACACTAGTAATCTGAATATGTTTCACTGTCATGAAGAGAAGAAAGAATCGTTATGCAAATGTAATACTCGCAGGGAATGACAAGCTATGACAAGATGCTTCTTGAATGGAACTGGATTGCCTGCCATTTATTTTTCAAAATTTCCACTATATACATCGGGCCTTTATTAAATTGTGGCTGGCAGATTTAAGATTAAAACTAAATGAAATCTCAAAAAATCACTTACTATGTTAATAGTAGAAATGGCTTTAAAATGATATGTAGCATCAAGGAATGTCATTAAGGTGCTATGTTATTTAATTATCCTTCGCTCATTCCGTGGAACTGTTAAAGGGTCTGTTCAGGTTTAAAGGGGAATTTCAGTCTAAAGTTGGATTGGTAGGGTGGAGGGATGGGGGGGGGGTTACAAATGCCATCTTGCCAGAAAGAAACAGAGCCTCATCTCTGTGCACGCTACCACCCGCCCATTCAAGCAAATGAGCGCTGACCTGGGGAGATGGGGCTCTGTGTCACAGACACTGGAAGAGGGCTGCTGGCAAGTAAATAACATAGTTTTTTCTTTGTAACCCCCCAGTCCTGCCTCAGCACCAGGGTAGGGTGTGGAGTCAATCTTTGACTGAAGTCCTGCTTTAAGGGATTTTAAACATACCAATTCTGTAGTACTAGGAGGAGGCAATATTCTGGTCATTGAGCTAGCAAATCATGTACAGAATAGAAGGAAAAACAAGAAGCTACAGAACTGATAGGCAGTAGGGAGGTAAGGTTAAAGTCAATATGTCCCCAAGGGAGCGCAAAATGACAGCTTAAACCAGACCAACAGCCTTGCACAGATGGAAAAGGAAACTTCCCAAAACATTCTTGCCCCATCTGCATACATGATACTGAAGCATTGTCTGCACTTAAATTGCTCCTGCATCTATTCAAAGCAGAAACGCCACCACACTTATTTACTAGTGGTAGCGGCCATTTTGGCGCTTCCTTTCCCAGCATCTCCCTGCCTTGGTACAATTGATATAACTAACAGTGCACAGTAACAGGAAACTCAGTAGCACTTCCTGTTTGCAGGTGACCTGCAGGTCCAGAAGACAACAGCAAATTTACTACAGCGGAAGTTAAAAAAAAAGGGTAAATTAATTCTTATGTGCAGCAATCTCAATTGCCCTGGGGAGGGATGCTTATGAGCATTGTTGTGTTGGTCCGGCTTAAGTCCTTTTTGACTGTTTGGGCCACTCTAAGGCTTCGCCTGGTAGGCCCCTATTGGAATTTGACCTTTTGCAGAACAAAATGGAGCATTTATGAACATATGCTGGGGCTAGGGCTTTATTTGAAAAAGAATAAAAAAATAAATCAAAAATAATAAATATGCATTAAAAGGTTTACATTCATAGTGCTTTGTCAAAGGGTCAGATTTGGCGATGGAGGTACTATAAAGTGCACCTGTCAGGAAGGCTGAGAATGACAGATCTGATCTGGTCTGAATAGAAAAAGTCTGGACATTTATGCAAATGTATTAGGAGGTAGGGCTTCATTTTGAAAAAAATAAATAAAGGCAGAAATATTAATTATGAGTAAAGGGGAGTATATATGTGTTTTTTTCTCAGAATTTGTTTTGGTGAGGTGCAGTGATTTTATGCCTACAGATGGCCTTTAATAGAATATACACCTCCCAAACATGCACCCACCTCTCTATCATTAGTTGGACCCTTTCCTCCTCTGCCTACTGCGTATCCCAATCCAGCAAGCCTAATGGGGGCAGCCAATCACGTGACTGTGCACAATGGATTGCTTGCCCACCTGACAAGCCTCAGTGGTTGGCAGCAGTAAGGTGATTGGCAGCTCTGTATGGGAAAGCGTAAGTGGTAAGTATCGGCTTCCCTGGCTTACCGGGGCTGGCATAGATGTGTAGGGGAGCAATCCAAATCAGGTTGAATGAACTAAAACCTTTTTGACTTCTCCTTTTTTAACTAAACATCAGAATTACCAACCAATGTTCTTTAAAGTGGACCAACACCCTCCCGTGATCGGCCCGGGAATCTATAAGATTCCCGGACCGATCAGCCCCCTGACTGCGGGGCACCCCGCTGTGTGAAACCCCCCTGAAACCCCTAAATCCCTACCTGATCATCGATCCAGCAGCGCCCGCCGCTGCCTCCCGCGCGTCCCTCTAGCAGGATGCGCACCCGCGCTGGCCGTTTGTGAATGGCCGGCACGGGCGCGCGCCCTGTAAGAGTGACGCGTGGGAGGCGGCGGCGGGCGCGCTCTCTTGTCCGTCGCTGCCTCCCGTTTGTCCGTTGGCGGGGATTGGCAGCGGCGAGGAGAGGTGAGTTTTTCGGGGTTTCACACAGCGGGGCACCCCCGATTGGGGTGCCCCGCCGAAGTGCACCAAAACCCAGGATAGTCAAAATCCTGGGTGTTGGTCCACTTTAACCCAGAAAAACACCTATTTTGTTGTGCAGTAGGGCCTCCCGGTTGCTGGTTTAACTGGCATTGCCGACATTAACCCTGAGAAATGTTAACTTTCTACTCAGACCCCTTGCAAAATTGAGCAATGCGATTGCATTCGTGTGTTTGCCAATGGCCCATGTGTCTGCAGGAGCCAATTGTAGCATTCAATTTCATTGTGCGGAGTAAGGTAAGATTTCTCAGGTTAATAAGCAGAGGGCCCTGACAATCAGGATGCCATCTTGGACTAGGTACAACACCTATTTTGTGAAAATCCTCATCTCTTCATCTTGTCGGAAATCTCTTTAGGAGTCCTTGATACTAGAGAGGGGAAGCCAAGCTGTTTTATCACATGACCACATCTGGAGGGTTTCAGATAACTGAATAACATTTTATAAAATTATACAAAAAAACAATTAGCAAAGAAAACTCTGGCTCCTCATCTCTTTCCTGCTAAAGCATCTAAACTTTACAGGGGCAGAAGCAGACCTGACAGTAAATAAATAAATGTGCACATCGGAATAAAAGAGCTGCATCAATCATTACCTTTTTCTTGAGCTAGTGTCTCCTTGGAACTTTATAAAAAAGTGAAAAGTAAAATTGTAAAAAAAAAAAAAAAGAAAATGTTGTCAGGTCTAATATTTCCTTTTTGGAGAAAATAAATCTGTAATCTTATTTGTTGTTACTGGCAGCACCTCAGCCTCTTCTTACAGTTTCATTTCATACAGCCTTGTAGACTCTCGCTGTCAACTGCTGCTACTTGACAAGCCATTGACAGAACTATATTAAAATGGAGGGGCAAGGGCTCCTCCACTACTTGTTAGGAATGTCAGATATTAATATACAATTACTTATGGGGGCATCCTTTCTGCATTGGATCTTCCAGTCCACAAGAGTAGTACTCAAAATCTATGGTTTACCTATGCCCATCGTCTGCTATGTCACTTCCAGCACCACCTTGTTGGCATCCCTTGTTGGCATCCATGTGCTAACCATGTCTTGCCTGACCCTTGTAGTCCAACCTGCGACATGTCTGAGCACGTCTTGCCTAATCTACATCTGACAACATCCTACCTGAATATTGTTGACCCTGTACTTGTTACCTTGTTACCACGCTTGTTACCATGCTTGTTACCTTGTTACCACGCTTGTTACCTTGTTACCACGCTTACTATACATCAACTATGCTTACATCCTGCATTGCTCCAGGTTTGCTAAGCTAGAGCATCAGGCTAATGACACATAGCCTCCATACTTAGTTTGTACATACTCCTGTACGTAACATTGTTTACCCTAACTTCCTGTCTGCACTGAACAAACAAAAAGTTTGGGCATCTAAGGACTAGAATGGCTTTGTTGACACAAGACCCTCATATTTCATACTGGTCCCTATAAAATCTTGTTGAAAAGGCTTCTGTTAAATAAGCTTCCTCTTTTTGGTGACAGAAGAAGTGAGACTAGATCTCCTCCATGGGGTCATAAATGAGAAAAACAGTAAAGCTGTATTTGTAATGCCCCATTTTATTCATAATAAAAAGATGTTTGGCTTTGAGCTTGAAATAAAGTTATTTCAATTAGTGGAAAAAACTATAAATTAAAGCTGAATAAACATTTGCTAGAAATAATGTTTTTTTCTAATTTCTTAAGAAAATAAAGAAAGCTATTTGGCCTTAACAATGTTGTAAAGCAAGCCTGACTTAAGTAGACCACATTTATCATTGTACTTTTGTTTTTATTTGTGTTTGCTGTCATGTGCGAGAACTTACTGCCTTAATGTAGCCAAATTTAGGTCAGCCAAGCAGTATAGATCAACCAGGAGACACAGGGAAGCTGCTTGTTCCTGCACAGCATTTAGTAACATATATACAATAACTTGAATTGTGCTGAATCATTTATTTTTATGATGTATCCAAGACTTCATCATGCTCACACATACCTTGTGAGAGTATATAAGGATATAAAGCTACAGTGCTTTGGAGGTGATTTGCAACGTGCAGGCCTTTCACCTTCCCTGCTTTCTCCATGCGAGCGGCCAGATGAGATAACTGCAGTGAATTGAGCTAAACTTACAGCCGCAAAAATCAGTGAACACAGACTTACACCATCTTTTTTGCTGTGTTTGTGCCGAAATTTGCTGACGAAAGTCACTGGTATTTACATTGAAAAGTGGTTTGGAGAATGCTGACAAATTGCTGTGACAGATTTATTTTTAAAAAAAGCATGAATTCTTGCTGAAAACACACGTGTTATTTAAATGAAGTGAGGTTACACCCTGAAGTTCTAGTTAATTTAACATAAGGGTAGTTTTATAATTATTTGTAAAAGCAATCCTTGCTTCATTGAAAAATGTCTGCATCTTATCTGCAGAGCTTCTTCACCTCATAACCCAACCAGGTATATATCCCAACATTTTTTTGCGCACTTTATTGTTTAGTGCTCCAAATTTTGTGGTGAATTGATCCCTTGAATTTTGAGCTAGGCCTGGCATTACACTTGGCTAAATGCCAAGGAAGAAGGATGGGGCCCCTTCACACAAGATGTCTGGCACAGGCATCAGAAGAGGTGGTGAAGAAAATAAAAAGTGAGTGAGGTAAGTATAATCAAATTTAGTTTAAAGCGGAACAACAAACAGGAATGTCACCTTTCCATTTGTTGTTCCTGTGCAGCAACATCGCAAATTGGGATGCCCTGCTGTGTGTACCCCCACAGGTCACCCCGTTCCACTTGTCTTCCTTCCGCTCCCACGCTACCAACACAGACGAGAGCGAATGCCCTGATTGGCTGAGCGGCGCACTCGCAGTCACTCAGCTCCCTGTGGTGCAGCTGACGTCTAAGCAGTCGAGTGTCGCCGAAGGGATCTGAGTGGCGCCGCCAGCCGCATCCCCCCACCCACCTTGCAGGCCTGGCGTGCCTGTACCACCCATTTAGAAAGGCATGTGCACGGCTAGAGGTGAGTGGGGATATGGCCAGAGCGCAGACACGGCAAGGGCTCCAGGAGAAGGTGAGTGAAACTGGTGATCGGGGAGGGGTTCACACAGCTAGGCATCCCAATTCAGATGCCCCAAAGAGTGGAACTCGGACGGCCCAGAAGACTTTTAGACATCAGGGCCTCCAATGTTGTACCCCCCCGCCCCATTACCTGCAAGCCCACAGTCTAGGGGCATAGGGGTTGGTGAGCAATAGTAGAAAAGGCATGTGCGAGGAATCTCTGGACAATTGGGATTGTATAAAAGTATTTGTACAACCAACAGACATTTGAGACCCCATTAACGGGTCTCATCTGTAGTTTTATTTTGCAATACATGGAATCCTTCAAAGAGTATAAATGCAACTGGGAATCACAATGTTAAAAGGATAATATTTACAGACAGTGCTTAACATGATTAGAATGCAGGATCCATTTTAAATAGTAATAGAGGAAGGATATTTGCAAATTTATAAGGATGTAAGCTGGTCACAAGGACAATGAATCATATTTTATTCTTTCCCAAATACTCAAGTCATTGAATGAATCTAAATTGGACAGTTAGGATGGAGAGGATAAAAAGAACTGTTTACTTATTGATAAGGAAGTTAAATTCATTCTGCCCTTTGTTCTTCTTGAAAGGTAATTGATTATAAAACATAATTAAAAGGGAATTTTCAGGTAGATACAAGAAAAACTTCATCCGCTATTCCAGTTTCAGAAAAAAAAATCAATGAGTATTCAGTATTGCGAATCTCACTTTAAAGTATGCAGAATAAAAATGCATTTAAATATTTTCTGCAGGAAACTGTAATGAAATGGGAACAAATAAATATGGAAACATTATCTTATAACTATGGGGAACAGTCATTAGATCTGAAATAAGTCAATAATGGTAATTCTAAAGTTCTTGTAGGAATTAATAGAAATCAAGCCAAGTTGTTTAAAACCTTTGGCCAGACAAGCACAATGGAAATGTAGCATTCCCGTTGTATATAAATCTATACAAAATATGTTGCAAGCAAGAAAACAATATTTAGGGAATACTTGTACTTGGATAAAATTGTCACAGCTTCCTGGCCCTTCTGTGATTAATAAACAAGAATAAACATAATAATCAGAGTTGTGTTATTGATGCTGAACGACATGGAAGATACCTGTGATTATTTGCTCTTTTTAATACTACTTTTTAGCTTCTTCTAAAGTTTTGGCTCAGTGTAACTAAATTGAGATGAAAGGAAGCCCATTCTTAAGACGCCATCTTCCTGCTGGCCCACTTACTTCTTTGCTGGAGCTTGTGGAGGTGTCAGAATCGGTCTACTTAGAAATAGAAACCATCCCATATGAGCAATTTATTGGTACCACAAGGCCACCAGGTAGCTATAATCCCTCCTCTACAAAGAATCTACAGGTTGTTAGTCTATAAAACAGGGTCTCTCCCAATTTCAGGTTAATCATTTTTTAGACCTATTGATAAAATGTCCAGTCTTCTACTTACATACTACACACTTAAAGACAATACTACCAAATTCATACTTCAGCAGCCAGTTAATTTACTCTCCCTTTGCATCACCCAATACTTTTTGAGGAGGGTAGCGTGGCATCTTCCCCATTAGGGCTTTATTCCTTTCATAATTCTGGGGCAGAGGAATGTCTCACAATAGTTCTACTGCCCCACTGGTAAGCCATCAGTAAAAAAAACACTCCTCTCTTATTCAATTGTCAATAGAAGCAATGGAGAGGGGGCTGTTCTTTGCAATGAACTGTGTAAATCATTGTCACCATCTACAATTCTGGTGTGAACAACTTCTCAGTGCTTTACAGAAGCTACAGACACTACCAAAAAAGGCTGATCGGCCTACTGTTTCATTGCTAAATTCTTTAGTGGCGGGACACATTTTTATAAGTCTTTCAAATTATATTGAAACATGTTAACTGTGAAGCAACCATTTGTTTTGTGTTGTCCTCTAGGATAGTGTGCCTCAAACCTCACTTTAAAGTCCCTGTCCATACAAACACTAACTCCGCCTCCACTCACCTCATCTCCTTGGGGAACAGTGTAAAGTTTTCATCTCAAAATCTCTGATCATATGTACATATGTCCTCTCTAAGCAAAGTTGCTGTGTGACCATTGTTTGCCAAGTTGGTACATTCTAAAATCAAGGGACAGAAGGGCTGTTAGACTTTTTTCTGTTATCCTGGAGGAGTGAAATTGAAATGCGGGCAAATGTTTTGCCCATTCAAAAAAAAAAATTTGTAATGAAAAGAAATCCATGTCTGGATGGAAGCATATGTTCTAAAAGCTGTATATAATGGTGAGCATTGATAGTGCCTTTAAAGAAGTGTAAGCTGCCCAAGTCATCGGCACTAATGCAACACCATACCATCAGATTTGCAGGCTTTTGAAATGTTTTTAGTGATAGCAAGCTGAATGGCTCCTGTCCTTTTAATAACCTATTGTGTCATCACCCTCATCCTGCCCCCCTCCCCTGGAGCTGTGGCATGATGCAGGGGTTACATAGAAAAAAACTTCTTACATCATACAAGATACAGCACTGTTCTCCTGGGGATTCGGTACTTGGGCGCCACCATCTTCAAGGGAAATCACAGTGCAGCTTTTCCTGCTCTGTGCATGGCTCTATCCCCCATTCACTTGAAAGGGTGGACGGAAGCTTGCAGAACGGGGGGGGGTGCCGCTATATGCACTATATGTGTGACAGCCGTCCTTGGAAAATGGCGCAGGATTGGGGCAAAGTAAGAGTCTTATTTTGTAACCCCCCATTTTGCTTTAGCGCCAGGGAAGGGAGGCAGAGAGGGGGGTGGAATTTTTGAAAGTGTATATTTTTGTGTGCCAAAATGAGGTCCTCAAAGTGCTTAGTTGATTTCTTTACGTTTTCCTTATGTTTGCAACCTGTTGCCATTGGCAATGTACACCAAATCTGTACACCAAGGAGAGACAGGTGAGTCCTGTACACACAGAACACTGCTGCTGGGCATGTGGTCTCTGGTAAAGAGTTTACCATTTTGCTTCATCTTGCCATAAAACGCTTTATATTTTGCCACAGTCCATTTTAGATAAACCTTGGCCCCGGAGAAGATGGTATGGTTTCTGGATTGTGTTTGTATGACTTTTCTTGATACAGCTTTAACTAACATTTGTGGATCACACCTTTATTGACATACAATGCATTTTGAAAGTACAGGTGCGCTATTCTTGGCAGTGAGAATGCAAGTTGGCTGCAAGTTCTATCCTGTGTGCTAACAATCGCACTAGAGCCCTGCTGTGCACATTCAATGTAATGCACATAACCCAGGGCATCGTGTTTTTTCCTGCATGCTGGTAAAGGCATGTTAAAGGGCTCAGTGTGGGCACCGTTTGGGTACCGAAATTGGTCCGAACCCCATTGAAATCAATTGGGACCCAAACTTTGGGGCTCAAAAATGGCTGTAAAATGGGGGTAGTAAGGGGTAGAAGGCTAACAATTGGTGGTAACACCAGGGCGATTGCCCTGCAGAAAATAGGGTAGGGAAAGTTGTAATATAAATAATCCCTTCATCATAACATAGCAGATTATGCAACAGAATCCTCCCCACCACCCTATAGCAGACTGTGTAGTAGAACACCCCTTATACCACATAGCAGACTGTGTGACAGAGCCCCCCCATCACCCCCCCCATCACCCCCCCCCATAAGAGGCTATGTGACAGCTGCACTCACTGGCCGCAATCTGTAGTCTGCCCTAGCTTGCAGCCATCCCCCATCGCAACTCATCCACGCCTATGTCATGCCTGCTCCCCTAAAGCCAGCTTTAGTGTTGAGGCCCGAACTTCTGACTGAAATACTTTGCAGTTTGGGTTCGCCCAACACTAGCTTTATCTATACAGGTAAGAAGCTGTTATATATTAGTACCATTTACTTTTTCATCTTTGTCTTAATACCATTCCAACTCTTTATTTTATATCTGTTTCTGCCATCTGTTTCGAAATGAGTATATATTTCTAAATGAAATGAAAATATGTTTAGCTTTCAACTTCTGATATGTATTCCATGTTCTATAGTAAAAAAAAAATATATAAAATGTAAACATATGGTTATGTGAGATTTTCTGATAATTCTATTCTTTTTCTTTTTTTTGGTTTGCATTTTACAATTTTACACATCCCAGCCCTTTTGAAATTAGATTAGTAATAGATCCATACCTGGGTGCACTAACCCTTAGTTATTGTCACCACAATTGGTGGCAGTAGTGGTAAATTAAAAGATATATTTGAAACACAACAGAAATATTTGGAGATAAAAATTAAGCAGGCAGTAACAACTGCAATTATTCGTGCATTGCATTGGTTTATAAAAAAAAAAAAAAAAATAACAACTGCACATAATAAAAAGAACATGGACTTACGACAAAAAGAACATAACATTCTGTGCCTGTGCAGTTTTTGAATTGTAGAGCACACAACACACTTGGAAAAAAGGTCATTTGTAAAGCAGGTGTTCTGTGTTGTCGGGACTTGTGCTCTTCTCGCTGCATTGTAAAGCTAAAAGGAATGAACAATAACACTTTATACATCTGTGGAAAGGAGGTGACAGCCTGGTCTCATGGTCTCTATTCATGAATAGCAGTTCTGTGCCTACTGTCCAAACTATGCTGGCTGTAGTGAATTTTCAGGCTAGTTATTAAAAAACATTGTGGAAACATTCATTTGTTTAGGTTGCGCTTATTACAATTATACTAACAAGGCGTCGCGAAGGATAGTCATGTATGAAAGGATAATGTAATAAACAAACATTGTCACTAATGGAAGTGAACTAGTACAGTATAACAGCTTAGAAAAGCTGGATGATTGGTTTTTTCATTCTTTGATGGTCACCTGACATTCGGTCAACAGCAAACTTGCTGTTTGTTCATAAACAAATGTTCTTTTATAGGTGTGATGAACATTTTCTTTTTGTGTATATTAAGTTCTTATGATAGAAAATGTTCAGTGTTTGCACATTGAAAATGTAAAAAGTATTATTTTTTAACTATAAGTCTTGCCCTCTGCAGCTCTTTTTGTTGTTTTGAATGTTTCTTGAGCAGGGCCGGCCCTGGACTTTTTGGGGCGCACCGGCCCTGCTGCACTTTTCCTGGCCCAGTATAGTATCTTAATGTCACATTATATATACACCTAATTTTTCGTTCCACAACACACATCCGACGTTTATAGGACAAAAATAAGAGAGAAAATATTCTGAACCCAATGGTGTGCAAAAATCCCCCCTTTACAGACAGTGTGCAGAATCACTCCATTTCAACCATTAAGTAGCATCCCTCTGGACAGCCACTGGGGGCATTCCTCTGGACAGCCACTGGGGGCATCCCTCAGGACAGCTCACACAGGGTGGGGGCATCCCTCAATACAGCTCACACAGGGTGGGGGCATCCCTCAATACAGCTCACACAGGGTGGGGGCATCCCTCAATACAGCTCACACAGGGTGGGGGCATCCCTCAGTACAGCTCACACAGGGTGGGGGCATCCCTCAGTACAGTTCACACACAGTGGGGGCATCCCTCAATACAGCTCACACACAGTGGGGGCATCCCTCAGTACAGCTCACACACAGTGGGGGCATCCCTCAGTACAGCTCACACACAGTGGGGGTATACCTCAATACAGCTCACACAGGGTGGGGGCATCCCTCAATACAGTTCACACACAGTGGGGGCATCCCTCAATACAGCTCACACACAGTGGGGGCATCCCTCAATACAGCTCACACACAGTGGGGGATCCCTCAGTACAGCTCACACACAGTGGAGGCATCCATCAGTACAGCTCACACACAGTGGGGGATCCCCCAGTACAGCTCACACACAGTGGGGGTATACCTCAATACAGCTCACACACAGTGGGGGCATCCCTCAGTACAGCTCACACACAGTGGGGGATCCCCCAGTACAGCTCACACACAGTGGGGGATCCCTCAGTACAGCTCACACACAGTGGGGGATCCCTCAGTACAGCTCACACACAGTGGGGGCATCCCTCAGTACAACTCACACACAGTGGGGGCATCCCTCAGTACAGCTCACACACAGTGGGGGATCCCTCAGTACAGCTCACACACAGTGGGGGATCCCTCAGTACAGCTCACACACAGTGGGGGATCCCTCAGTACAGCTCACACACAGTGGGGGCATTCCTCAGTACAGCTCACACACAGTGGGGGCATCCCTCAGTACAGCTCACACACAGTGGGGGATCCCTCAGTACAGCTCACACACAGTGGGGGCATCCTTCAGTACAGCCATGTGCAGCATCCATCAGTACATGGTGTCCAGAGTGTGTGTGTGGATCAGATTGGGAGGCAGAGATGAATGGGGGCCTTTGGTCAGACTGGGGGTTATAGGTGAATTGGGCGATGTGTCAGGGGGGGGGGGGGGTGCAGGTAAATGGGGCTGTGTACATTGTACCTGGTCTTGCTGCTGATGTCTGGATTCCAGTTGGCAGTGTTGTGCTGCGCAGAGAAGGGGAAAGGAGAGGAAAGCCTGAGCTGCTGCAGGATGAGCTGGGGAGAGAGGGTGGCGGGCTGCCGCCATCTAGCATGCAGCACTGCTCACCTCCAACATCTCCTCCTGGCCCCGCCAGGACTGCAAAGATAGAAGATTGCTCTCTCTCTGTGCGCAGGTGAGCGGGGCAACCAAGCCTGCGGCCCTGCAAGTCTATTTCCACCCGTTTCTGGACCCTCTTTGCCTCCCAGCCTTGGCTGACAGATCGGGTGAGGGTAGAAGAGCACTAGCGTCAAGTGCTCCTAGCCGCAGACCCTGTTCCACAAAGGGTAGCCGGCCATAGGCTTTATGGTGAGCCTACTAGGGATGCGGAGTTCCTTTCCTGGCTTCTGAGGGGGTGAGTGTTTTGGGGACGGTGTCCCCTTTTTTCATCAGGGGTCCCCCCCCCGGCCTGTATACTCGCCACTGTCTTTTGTCTCTCTCCCCCACCTCTCTGACTTTTGTTCGGGGGCGGCGGGTGGTAGCGGCGAGTGGTGTTAGTTGTTGTGTATTTTGTTGTTTATAGTGTGTTTTTGGTGTTTTTTAGCCGCCTCGCCGTTTTGTACTGCGCTCCGCGGTGGGTGGCGCTGTAACCTGTGGCGTTTTTGCTTTTGTCATGGCGCCGGCGGGGTCACGTGGGCGCTGTTTTCGTGCTCTTTGGAGGGGACGGGGCCGGGGGATGATGCGTATCGCATGGCCCCCCTGCGGCCCGCCCCTCGAGGTACCTCTGCCGGCGCCATTTTGGAAAAGCTACGCATCTGGTTTTCTCCCTTTCTGGCTGCGGTGCTGTGTCCTCCTGTGTCTCGCTTCATCCAGCGGTCTGAGGCTTGGTGATCCTGCGATTTCCTTGGTTCACGAGTCCCCCTTGGGGTTTTTTTTTATTGGTCTTGTGGTGCATGTGCTGCGGGATGTTCATGTGTCTTTTTTTTCAGGCGGGATACCAGTGGGTTGTCTTTTCTGCCCCCCCTCTTTACTGACTTCTGGGGGCATCCCATGGGAGGGCATCTCGGGTGGCTTTTGTATTAGCCTTTACCCAGTGCTGGCCTATTGTGCCTGTGTTAATCACCATATGGAGGCTTCTGGGGATAGCGTGCTTGGGGGTCCTTCGGGGCAATCCCGGCTGTGTGCCATGTGTGGGGTATCCCCTGTGAGTGACAGTGTCAGGGTGTGTGTGCCGTGCGCCCAAATTGTCCTTGCGCTTCAATCTGGTTTGCCTGCATCACTTCCCAGCTCTGCCCCCCTTCAGGGTCGCCTACCCCCCCACTCCAGAAATTGGCCCCCAGTGAGGGGGATAATAGCAGGGGGTCACAGTCTGATCTGGACCTTCGTGTGGCCAACATTGAGAGGCAGTTTGCCGGGCCTGTTCCTAGGAAGGCCTCTGGCAAGAGGCGGCACCTGACTTCCACTCCCTCATGCTCCACAGAGGAGTATGAGGCGTTTGATGCCACTGGTGGACGTTTTTCCCTAGAGGAAGGGGAACTGTTCCAGGACTCTGACCCCTCTGGGGACCAGCAGGAGGGTTGCGATAGAGACCCTGGGTCTGCGTCCGGGGATGAATCATGGTACCCTGAGGACACTGATAATCTGCTTTCTTTACATTTTTGAAATTTTGCACATTGCTCCCCCTGAGGTGGCTAAGAGAAAGCAGGGTGAGCTCTTTCGCCCTGATAAACAGCGTCTTGAGTTCCCTGAGCAGGGACATTTCACTACTATGGTGCTTAAGGAGTGGGAACGTCCTAACAGGCTGCAGGCTGCGCCAAAAGGGCTTGGATAGGAGATATCCCTTTCCTGCTGATCTAGTAAAGCGGTGGTCATGTCCCCCTGAGGTGGACGTTCCCGTGCTAGGTCTGTCCAATACTTCTGTCATGCCTTCCCCTGACACTACCAATCTGAGGGACAGCGAGGACCGGTGCATGGATCAGCTGGCCTACCATGCTTTAACTTGTGTGGGGGGCTGGACTGCGCCCAGCCTGTGCTGCTGCCATTACAGCTATTGCCCTTAAGAAACTGCTCAATTGTCTCTGTGATGGTGCTATGGCTGGTAGGTGGAGGGAGGATTATAGAGCCCTCTTCCTTTGCTCTGATTTTCTAGCATTTATCCTTACTGCCATGGATGATGCTGTGAGGCTGGGCGGTAGGGCCTCTGCTCTTTTGGTGGCTATGCGCCGCTCTGTTTGGTTGTGTCAGTGGGCAGCTGACGCTGCTGCTAAGAAGGCTCTCACTATGTTCCCCTTTGCGGGACTGCGGCTCTTCGGTGAGCGTCTTGATGTTTTACTCAAGGATGGCAGACTGCCTCAACGTAGGAGGCAGCCCCGGCCCTTTCGGGGGACCTCTGTCTCCCTCACTTCCCTTCATACTCCCAGAAGAGGTCGTGGGGGGGCGGCTTCGGCTCTTTGCTCACGTCTGGAGGCTCCATGTCTCAGACCAGTGGATTCAGGAGGTGGTGTCCTCCAGTTACAAGATAGAGTTTGCAGCCTGGCCGCCCCCAAGATTCATCAGATCCCAGATGTCTTTAAACCCCCTGTCAGCTCAAGGGTTGCTTTCGGCGGTTCAATGCCTGCTGGAGTCAGGGGTCATTTGCCTGGTGCCTCCTCAAGAAAAGGGTCAGGGGTACTATTCCAATATTTTCAAGGTCCCCAAAAAGGACAGCTCTCTGAGGCCCATCCTGGACTTGAAGGGCCCCACAAGTTTGTCAGATTCAAGCATTTTCGCAGGGAGACGCTACGCTCGGCTATCGGTACCCTTTGCCCGGGCAACTTCATGACCACCGTGGACATCAAGGATGCTTATCTTCATGTGCCTATCTTCTCAGGTCATCAGAGATTTCTGAGGTTCATGCTGGAGGATCAGCATTACCAGTTTGTAACTTTACCCTTTGGTATCGCCTTGGGTGTTCACCAAGGTGCTGGCGGGGGTGATGGCTCTGCTACGGAACCAGGGCATTCGCGTCCTTCCTTACCTGGACGACATCCTTATTGTGCCCCAGTCCTTTCATCAGGCCGAGCAGGACACCCGGGTGGTGACATCCACTTTGGAGTCCTTCGGCTGGGTGATCAATTTTCCCAAGTCTTCACTGTCCCCATCCTTGGTGAGGTCCTTTCTGGGCATGACACTGGATACCTCTCAGGTCAAGGTGTTCCTTCCTCAGCAGAAGGTGGCGGGCCTTCAGAAGCAGGCATGGGTTCTGCTCTTGTGTCCTCATCCAGCCATCAATCTGGGGATGCAGTTGGTGGGCCTGATGGTGTCCTGCTTAGAGGAGGTCCCCTTTGCTCAGTTTCACATGAGACCTCTTCAGTTGCACCTCTTGTCAATCTGAGATCGGGACCTGTGTCCCTCGATCAGGAATTTTCTCTGTCTCCTCTGGCCAGGCAGTCCCTTTCGTGGTGGCTGGACTCTTCTGGTGGGCAGGACTTTCGTAGCCCCGTGCTGGGAGATGGTCACCACAGATGCCAGTCTGACAGGCTGGGGGGGGGCTTTTGGAAGTCTCTGAAGTACCAGGGTTGGTGGGACCCACAGGAGGCCCATACTCCCATCAATGTACTGGAACTGAGGACGATCAGGTTGGTTCTTTCTCAGCTGACCACACACCTTCGGGGTCGGGCTGTTCAGATTCGCTCAGACAACCTGACGACGGTTGCCTACATCAACCATCAGGAAGTGTCCCTGATACTGTCTTGGGCGGAACAGAATGTTCCCTGCATCTCAGCGGTCTACATTCCGGGGGTGGAGAACCAGGTGGCGGACTCCCTGAGCAGGGAGACATCTCATCTGGGGGAATGGTCCCTCAACCAGGTGTTTCTCTCCCTGTGTCACTGCTGGGGTCAGCCAGATGTGGACCTGTTTGCGTCCCGTCACAATCACAAACTTCCCAAGTTTGTCTCCCTGTCACAGGATCCTTCACCACGGATGCACTGGCAATGCCTTGGATGAAGTTTCGGCTTCTCTGTGTTCCCTCCGTTCCCTCTACTGGGCAGGGTCATGTGCCAACCATCCTGGTGGCCCCTTGTTGGCCAAGAAGGGTGTGGTTCGCAGACGTCATGCAGTTGGCAGTAGATCAGTACGTCTTGCCCAAGGATCCAGATCTTCTCACTCAGAGGCAGCTACGCCATCCCAATTTACAAACGCTGGCTTTAACGGCTTGGCTGCTGAAACCTCCATCTTGATGAAAAAGGGGTTGCCTGCCTCTGTTGTGGATACCATGATTCGGGCTAGGAAAAAGTCCTCGTCCTTTATCTATTACAGGGTCTGGCATGCTTATATTGCCTGGTGTGAGTCCAAGTCTCTTCCCTGTTGGGTTTTTTCCATCCCCAGGATTCTGGAATGTTTGCAACATGGTTTGGATTCCGGCCTTCAACTAAGTACCCTCAAGGGCCATGTTTCAGCTCTGGCAATTTTTTTCCAAAGATTCTTTGCCAATCACCGGTTGGTTAAAACCTTTTTCCAGGGTGTTACTCATGTGCGTCCACCTCGTAAGCCGATGCTACCAGTCTGGGACTTGAATCTGGTGTTGTCTGCTCTGCAGGGTCCTCCCTTTGAGCCTATTCATGGGGCTGCCTTGCCCGTTCTGACTCTTAAAGTAGCCTTTTTGGTGGCTATCACTTCTGTCAGGCGAGTTTCTGAACTGGCGGCACTTTCCATCAATCCTCCTTATTTTGAGAGGCATCAGGATAAGGTGGTGTTTCGGCTTAAGCCGGATTTCTTGCCTAAGGTCGTGTCTGCCTTTCACCTCAATCAGGACATTATTTTGCCTTCATTGTGTCCTAATCCTGCTAATTCCAAGGAGCGGACACTGCATTCTCTGGATGTTGTCAGGGCTCTGAAGTTTTATTTGGTTGCTACTGAGCCTTTCAGGAAATCTGATGCTCTTTTTGTTCTCACTTCTGGACCTAGGAAGGGTTTGCCTCTGGCTAAAACCACTATCAGCAAGTGGATCCGTCAGGCGGTGGTACAAGCCTATTCTGCTAAGGGAAAGGAACCTCACTTTAGGATTACTGCTCATTCCACTCGTGCTATTGTTGCCTCTTGGGCTTTTCAGCACCAAGCTTCTGTTGAACAAGTTTGCAAGGCCGCTACTTGGTCTTCTGTTCATACTTTTTCCAAGTTTTACAAGGTTGATGTTAAGGCCTCAGCGGATGCTGCTTTTGGCCGCAAGGTGCTTCAGGTGGTAGTGACTTGAACTACTGGCCGTTACTCTTTGGGGATCCCACCCTACTTTGGACACTGCTTTTGGATGTCCCAACTGTTATAATTACCAAAGCTGGCCGTGCCATGCAATAAAGAAAAAAGCAATTCTGTGAGTACTCACCTGTAGAATTGTTTTTGTTCTTGCATGGTACAGCCCGCTTCGCCCCACCCTTGTTATCGTTATTCTTGGTTGCCTCTTTATGGTGATTGTTCCAAGGTAATTGTTTTTTTTTACCTTTTTCACATTTTTTACTTTATTCTCTCCCAGCTTCTTGTCTCACTGCTTGGCTACGCTGGGGAACTCTATGGTTAAGCACGTATTTATAGGGAGCCGGGACATGCCACAGCTTTCTGCAGTACCACTGCGCCACCTTGTGGCGGAATAATCCAACTGTTATGAATACCGAAGCGGGCCGTGCCATGCAAGAACAAAAACAATTCTACAGGTGAGTACTCACAGAATTGTTTTTTTTAACTTTTGCCATTAGATTCTCTTTAAGAATTAATTGTTAGCTAAGCTAGTTTGCTTTAACTTTTTGAATGACCTGTCAATCACTCTTTCCCTTGGCTATACACCTGTTAGCATTAACAATGGTGGCTGTTAAGTACAATTTTGACACTTCACTGTGTCAATTTCTTGAAAAGACCAGCATTAATATTGCATATGCCTAATCACTTTTCTGTTTTAACTATCAGTTACCTGCCTGTTTAATTTAATCACATTCTATTTACTGAGACAAACACGTTAATAATTATACATTTATATGATACACTATCCTATTTGTTCTCCGTTAAATTCTTAAATCCACAAATCTAGGAGCATAATAAATTCATTAATACAGAAATGCCCTATAATGTTTTCCCATTAAGGCTGATTGTTAGACATTTATGTAAATATGTTTATGCAAATATGCCAGCAAGTACTGTAAATGGTTTACTCTTCTATCCTAATTCTGTTACAATTAACAAAGTTACAACCTCCCCATTGCCTTTCAGTGGATTAACAAACAGTTTTTCAAAACCACAGCCACTTCAATGGATATTAATTAAGCCAAAGTGGCATATTTAGACTGAGTGAACAAACAAAAAGAGTTTGTATTAGGGACATGGTTATGTTAATGTGCCATAAAACCTATACATTCAGCCTATACTGCATGCAAGTGCTTCAAAACATTATATTAACTTCTACTGATCTCATAACGCCCCTCTGGTGTTTATGGTGAGTAAAGTTTCAGGTCTGAACTATGATCTCGAATAAAGTAACATCCTGGATAAGTGGTAAAATCCTGTTAGGCATCTTTTTGGATGCTTCACAATTCTTATTTATTCACGCATATAACCTGTAGGTTATGTGCAGTGTGTCATAGGGCATTTAAATGTTCCTGCCATAAATGTAGCTTTCACTCCCTCAACATTTAGCCTTTTTGTCAAATAATTATTTTAGATCAGGCAAGGTTAGGCCTTATGTGACCTCACACATCCTACCTTTCTTTTCCTTGACTCAAACACAAGTTAAGGCTATTTGTGTATATCTGTATGCATTTTTTTCTCGGGGAATTATTTTTCATGACTATCAATAAATAGACATAATGGTGGGGACTTGAATGAAAAGCAGACTGAGGAAGTGTGAAGAGATTTAGATTTTTTAAACAGTCCCAAGGTGAGAGCCCTAAAAAAATGTTATGGCGGTCACTGATTTGAAATACTGATTTTGATAGTGGTAACTAGTTATACTGGTTATACAAGAGAAAACTTAGATGTAATAACTTATGGTAGACCAAAAGGAGTCTTTGAGACCCCAGGCCCAGCTAATATCCTATCCACAGGAGCATCACAAACTGGATGCCTCACTTTGTGAAACCCAATACCCCTCCATGCCTCCCCCCTGAGTCGCTCCTATATTCTTACCTGTCCTACGAGCCGAGCCAGCAGCGGCATCACTCGCATACTTCTTTGGCTGTGTGCGGCCACGCCCGGCGCAACTTAGTGGCTGTGCATGGCCGCAAGCAGACAAAGAATACAAGTAATGCCACGCTGCCAATGTGTGAGACAGAAATTACATTCTGTCTCACACAATTCATGAAATTATGACTGCTGTATATAGTGATGATGCACCTCCTTACTACCAAGTAAAGGTTTTAGGCCAAGCAGTTCAAATTGGACAGGGGGATCCACTGAAGATGACCCCCTTCAGGGCTGTTGAGGCATCTTCAGAAGAAATGTGACATAGGTGGAGGAAAATATTTTGAAACATGCATCAGATTTGCTCCCCCCCAAAAAAAAAAGTTTTACAACCCACATTTTCTAGAAATGTTGATTCTATCTTAACCAATTTGCTCATACCTAAACATTCTGCTAAACCATGTAGTGTGAGAATAAACAATATTTTTAAGAATACAAACAAGTGGCAATGCAGCTTTTGGTTAATTTTTCCATGTATTGGTTTAGTTATATTTGGTGTGATCGCATCTATGCTGTGTTATAAATTAATTTATTAGAAATACAGCTTGTGTCATCATGACTAAACATTGGTGACTTGGAAAAAGCATCAGGTTTCTGTGGGAATGACACTCCTCCTGTGCCAGGGTCATGTTTTTTCTGATGAGGCCAACAAGCCTCCTCTGCATTGGGGTGAGGGGACACACGCCTAGGTAAGCAACACACAGCAAATAAATAATATACACCTTATTAAAGAAAATGACATATCTACGTAAAGTTTTTGCCACATTGCATGAGCATAATGCAAACATAATGGCTGTCCCTGCCTTCAATCTCTGATCGTTTGCTCTGTTGACCCAGTAAAGGTTCAAAGAGTTCAAAAATCCTATTTGAATTCTGTGTCAGCAATAGTATTTGTCCTGAATAATCAGCTATGGGCCTGGTGAAATTGCCTTCTGCATTGCTATACAGTAAATAAATTGTGCTTTTTATAAAAATGTATCCAATCCTTCCTGAAAGCAATTAATAGCACAATTGTAAGGGCATATTCTGTTCTATTTGCTCGGAGCAAATGTTTCCCAAGGACATTTTAAATCACATCTAAATGTGTATAGACCTTTGCTGCTTATTTTCATCATTGCTGAAGAGGTGGTACATTGAATACCACATTTAGAAAAGTGGACATCTCTGACTAGAATATATTAAACTGCAGACAAGGCTTTTTACACTATTTGATTGCACAGAGTGGAAAACATACACTGTATACTGAAATGAAATGCACACACACAGCGCACAAATCCTCATAGCATATGAAGAATGCAAATTAAAATAAAATGGAGTTGGTGCCATAATTGTAACAGTGCATATGTAATTTAAAGTCCGTGTCCAGGCTCATGAAAAAGAAAAAACTACACTTATCTTTCTGCCCACAGGCTCAACCCTACTGTGGGATGAGCCAGTCTGGTTGTGGAGGTATCTGCTTCATTGTCAGCAGTGAACTCCCCAACTGACTGGTGGTTCACGTCACTGTTTCCAGTCACCAGGGATCATGTTCCCTATTAATATGCATGGGGCCCTATTACATGAGTGTGCACCACTGATATGCTATTAGCTAAACTGTGGATGTGTATATGTGTGCTGTGTTCTGGGGCAAGAGGAGCTACCTCTTTTTAGAGGTAAAAGATTCAAAACAAGACCACTGTAGGTAAGGGTAGTTTAAGATTTAGCATTTTAGATTGCTGCACATAAAAATTAATTTACCTTTTTCTAACTCTGCTGTAGTGAATTTTAGAAATAAAATGGCGGCGCATGCATTTGCAAGCCATCTGCATACAGGAAGTGCCGCTGGGCTTCCTGTTACTGTGCATTTATGCAGTTGAATCAAGGGAGAGTAAGCTCTAAAATGGCTGCTACCTTTCTTTTCCAACTGAACCAGGTTGTTGGTCCGGTTTAAGTAATGTTTCAGTAACAGATCATTTAACATACAAATATATTGTTTGAGTTCAGATATACCATTTAGACGTTTTTCTACCATTTTATGCTGATAATTCATGATACCCTATTTCAGGTTTTTATCTAAATATAGACAGAAAAAAGGAATGTTACCATACATTCATATAATTTTATATAATTAATTACTTAGAAAGGGATAATATGTATTATGTTCATTCAATCCAGGGGGAATTAGTGTTGTTAAATCAAATATCTACCTCTCTAGTTGTTAGTTTTTACTATCAATATCTCCTCCTCCTCAATTTCAAATACTGGTACGTATCTACTCCAATGCTAAAGCATTGGAGTAGATACGTACCAGTATTTGAAATTTCATCAGGTCTGTGTTTTTACTATGTATTAAAACCCAGTGCTACTGTCAATGTAATGTTTCCATTTTTATACTGTATATGTGTTCATAAATCTATTGTTTCAATTGTTTTTTCATCTTGCCTATATAATAAGCTCCACATAAGCATGTTATTGCAAAGTGGTTAATCAACATTTTTTTTTACCCAATATTTTTATTCCTCAATGTAATTTTTGACCCTTTCTTGATTAAATTGCAATGCTAGCACATTCCACAGGGGATAGTCCCCTTGGTTGAACCATATTTCACATAACAATTTTCTTGGAAATAACTAAAAAACCTTAAAAATTCGACAAAAAAGTGACATGGGGCCCCCCTATCCAGCATAACCAGCCCGGGACCAGCTATGCAGGGCTTGTAGAACAGGGTGCAGGGACCAGTATTTGTGGCCCCCTGCCCTGGCGGCTAAAAGCCCACATAGCTTCCATTGGCCCGGGCCCTTCTGCTCCCCCCCAGCCTTTGGGGAAGCAGGTAAATCGGGTGCCGGGGGTTAATGGCAAGTCACCCACTAGCAGCAGGTGACTTACCAGCCCCCAGCCTTGTGAACTGGTATAGCAATCTCATGGATTCCTTACCAGTTCACAAAGGGTTAAGTTCAAAAAAACACACAGAGGCAAGGAGAAAAAATATTTTATTCATTGTTTTTCTTTTTTTTTTTAAATCCCAGGCTGATCACTCTGGCGTCTGCTCTCCTGCTGCTGCGGGAAGCCTTTTATAGCTGCTGGGCGACAGAACATAAGGGGTTAATTTAACAAAAATAACATAGGGCCCCCCCTCTCAAGGGGGACTAATTGTTTGGGAGGAATTTAAAGGGTTAAAAGCCCTTAAAAATCCCCCACAAAAATGACATGGGGTCCCTCCTTACCCAGCATAACCAGCCTGTGGCCAGCTATGGGGGCTTGAAGAACAGGGAGCAGGGGCCAGCTATGATGGCCCCCCCGCCCTGCCAGCTACAAGCTCCGTGGACCCGGGCTCTTCTGCCCCCCTGGGCTTTGAGGAGGCAGGTAATTGGGGTGCGGGGGGTTAATGGCAAGTCACCCGCTAGCCGCAGGTGATTTTCCAGAACTGGTATAGGGACAGTTCAAAAGGGGTTAACAGTAAAAATAAACACACACACACATAAGAAAAAAAAGACATTTATTTATTTTCTCTACTCACCTCCGATCCTCTGCTGTCCCCCCAGCGATCATGTCCTATGAAGCTCCAATGACAGCTGCCGGGTGATCGGTGGTGCAGGGGCTGGGGGGGGGCAAAAGATCACAGGTCCTCGCCCGTCCAAACTTCCTCCTCCGAACACCCGGAGCGACCAAGCTTCTCAGGGCGGTTGCGAGGTGCCGGCTCCCTGGGCGGGGCTAGCAGCTGGCGACACAGTAAGTGAGGGAGAAGGCCCTCTCCTCTCCAGAAAATCCCTGGCAGGCGATCGGAGGCCCCCACCAGTGAAGAGGAGACCCGACTGCATTTTTATTTATAGTTAACTGTGGCAGTGGCTGAAGCGGGGGGGGGGGGGTAGGGGCGCTATTTCGAGCACTCTCCTGAAGCAACAACAGCCCCGGGCGGGGGGGTCTGGATGCCCCCCTGGGTGAAGAGAAGACCCGGCCCGATCCAACGAGGGGTCAGGTGAGTTTTTAACTTTTATACTTTTCTCCTGTGGGGGTTTAAATTCAGCTACGTGAAACTCATGTATCTGGCACTTAACGGTAGGAGAGACTGCTACGTGAGACTCATGTAGCTGGCACTAGAAGGGTCTCCTATATACAATTTGGGGGTTCAGGAACTAGATCTTTTTTTTTTTTTTTTGAGGAGTCAATGTTTGGCCATGTTGTTTTTCGGAATATCTGATCTAATATCTGAACCGATGTGATGTGATGTTTTAAATATTGTTAAATAAAATCTTGTATTTTTTTTTTCAACAAATCTGGTGTTGAGGTGCTAATAGGGTGATCCATGGACAAGTTTGGGAATGGGGTTCACTGTGCAGAATTTCTATACCCAGAAAAAAATTGTGTAGTTTTGTCATGTACCTGGACTATCCTTTTACTGTGACACTCAGACCTGCAAAAAGCCACAAGATGACCACAATGATTATTTCCTCACTTCGGTGCTGCCTGGATAATCCACTTCAGACCTGGTGGTCACAGGTAGTCAGCATGGGGCTCAATAGCCAGGGGGTAACACCAGCCAGCTGGTCCTTTTTATTGGAATGACTTTATCTCTCTGTATCTCAACAGTTTTTGTGTACCTTAAAGCGACACAAAATCCTAATTTGGTCCCTGTTGCACCCCATGCTTGAGATTGCCGATTGGCTGATGTTAAAAGTGCCAGCTGCTGGCTGGCTTTGCGTCTAGACTGGGGAGCTCTATCAATCCCAGCATACCTGAATTGCTGGGCATGGGAGCATTTTACAGCTACAGGGAAGCTGGGAATGCGCATGTGAAGACAGAATCGTTGGAACATTGGGTGAAGGTAAGTTTACTGGGGAGGTTCACACAGTGGGGCATCCTGATTATCGATGCCCCAGGGACAGGCTAGTGGCTGGCCCCGGAGTATTTTAGACTGCAGGGCTGAGGGGCACAGCTTTTGAGACACTTTAAGCTCAAATTCTAGATGAACCAAGTGGAAGATGCAAGGATATGAATGTATAGGGGGTAATTATCAGACCTTATATCAGCTTTAAACCATTGTTTGGCTGAAAATGATTTGCAATACAATAGAATGGAGCTCATTTAGCTTTGACAGTAATACATTCTCTTGGCTCTGGTGAACAGACAAATAAAAACTCATAAAAAGATGGATTTCAGTAACAGTAAATAACTGGTCAAAGGACAAGTGTTAAAATTGTCAAGAGTTCAACTTTGAATGTTTGCTAATGGAACAGTAATTTTAAGGCAATTATTGAAAACACAAAATAATAAACTGTTTCCAAAAATTACATCAGGGCCTCTTTGGCATGGAGTCACTATTCTGGTTGAAATAATTTCATAATAATTTGTCAAAATGTCAGCTTCAGAAAAGGCTAAAAATGTGCAATTTATATTTTCCATTGTACTATCACTAACATAAAGGTAAGTGACAATAAACAAAATGATGTAAACATAGATTTCTATTATTTAGTTATGTTTACATTTTACTTTTGCCTATTAATTACTAACATGTGCATAAAGTAAAGCACACAGCTATGAAATCTACTTTACAAACACTTGCAGTAGAATGGGTCATACTAAAGAGGTCACTGTCATAGGGTGTCAACTTTTCAAACAATCACTGTTGACTTGAACTGTTATTTTATCGTAATGGGGAATCATCTTCGTGCTTCAACAGCTAAACCATGAATCAAAAGCTTCACAGGTAGTGTTTGGCGAACACGTAGACTTTTGTGTGTGGCAACTTCGGCTGAATTTGAATAAAAGTTTGGTTTGGGTACCCGAACTTGACCCATATCTCCATTAAATTCAATGGGGACCCGAACTTGGGGGCCCAAAAATGGTGATAAAATAGGGGTTGCAAGGTTCAGGGGGCTGAAAATTGGGAGTAACAACAGAGCAATTAATTTGATTAACCCTATCCCAAATGTTCAAGGATTCAATCAGGGTAGGGCATAAAGTGCTAGCTCGGCCTTTCCAATTTAACAAAAAAATAGATTTAACAGAAATGGGCCTACTATTCTCCTCCTCTAACAAAGCCCATACTGGGCACTCTTTCTTATATATTGCCGAGATTTGTTATATACCGTGCTACATAACATAATAAATCTCAAAGCTAACACTATATCATCATAAATCTATGTATCACTGATCTAAAAACTATTAATACCAGACCTATCCAAATTTTCCCAGAAGTTAATTATGGTGTATATTTATACTATAAACTATATATCAAATCAATACATGTGCAATTCTATTCACAAAAAGTGCTCAGTGCTTAAAAGTGCTACAAATAGAGAGGACAAGCCGGGTCAAGGATAGGCAGGGTAATAAAGGATAATGTAATCTCACATGCTCATGGACACCAGTTAGGGCCCCCCAAGATCACCGCCAATGCGTGTCGTGATGTCAGACGCGTCACTTCATCAGGGCGAGAAGGATGTCCCGGTCCCACAGGGCCAGCCTATATACTCACCCACCGCGCTCCCCCGCCCAGCCGCCGGAGCCACGCCCGACGCCGCCGAACGCACCCCGGCTGGATGTGCGTCAGCGGACCCGACCCACGTGACAACGCGTCAGGCCGCATGACGCACCCCGGCCAGAAGTGCGTCAGCAGCCCGAATGCGCTCCAACACCCGGAAGCAGGCATAGCGGCGCGCCTCCCTGCCGTAAAGCTGGGTGCGCGCAACCTGGGAAGAAGAAAATCCGGAGCGAGGCAAGGTGAGTACCACTGGCACAGAAGTTCCGGGATCCCGTGATCCAAAAGCAATAAATGAATAACATTGTTGGCAATTTACACAAATAAATAATATGTTACACAAGAATATTACATACCTATATATACAACATATATACAATAAAGAAACCAGTGTACATATCTGGCAATGCAAATTGATAAACCGCACCAACTCTAGGTTGATATAAAGCCAATTATGTATTAGAATGGGGCAAGTGATGCACCACCACAGCCACAACCACAATCTGGTCCAGGGGCACAGTCACAACCCCATAGGGACTATATAACAGATTATATATTTACAAGGGTCAATGTGCACTGATACAATCCGCCCCCAAATGACGAGGTCCTCCAAGCACCTTCGATATCACTGCAGAACAGGCGAGAAGATTCATCAAAAGATCTAATGGCAATTAAAAGGAAATGTAAAACTTCATATGTATAGAGCCCGGTCACCAACACACCCATCGTTAGGACTTGTAGCCTTCATATTAAATCACCAGTGAAAAACTAAACATATAAATCAGTCACAATACCAATACCTCCACAAACTAGTGGTCAGAGACATGGATAGAAACCCATGTCAGGTTGCCCAACTTAATACAGGTGAAAACACCCCGTGTAGTATAAATAATTAGAAAAAAATAAAAAATACAAATTTTAAGCACTGAGCACTTTTTGTGATTAGAATTGCACATGTATTGATTTGATATTATAGTTTTTAGTATAAATATAGACAGTAATTAACTTCTGGGAAAATTTGGATAGGTCTGGTATTAATAGTTTTTAGATCAGTGATACATAGATTTATGATTATATAGTATTAGCGCCCCCTTGTGTGTTCTGTGTTAGATGTGTTTCAGAGTTTTAATTGTGTCTATATGTGTCTTGTTGGTAACAATATGAAATGAAATAAAATTTGATATATTTTGATTAGAATTCAGTGGTGCTGCTTTTTGCCTAAATAATATTAGGGGTGTTGGGACCCCCTGCCTTTGTTTGCTCTTGTGCACTGCGCTTGTAAAAGTGCATATCTAGGTGCATGCACACTGTTGATTATTGCTGGTGCAGTCCATTTTTCAGTAATGTATTCCAGGATAGGGTATCAAAAGCCTTCTGGACACCCTGTGATAGCATCATACCCTCCCCCTTAGCTACTCCCCCATCTCGCCTTCAATATAGAGATGAGGTTGTATGCTCTTCATATTTGATCGGCCTGCCTATTTGCGATGAAGCCCATCTGATCAGGGTGGATAACAGGAGCCAAAAATAAATTTAACCTAGATTCCATTACCCTAGTGAGGAGTTTAAGATCCAATCCATTCCAAGCTTAGGGACAATAACAATGCTTGCTTCTAGGGCTTCAAATGGAATTATGTTATGCATTTTAATACTATTTAGTACCATAAGGCAAAATGTGAGACCAAAATGTCTGCATATGATTTATAATATAGGCCAGAGAATGCATCCGGACCTTGTACCCCCACCCCACCTATCTTCTGAATAGCTAAAAAAATCTCTCCATCTTTGATGGCTCCCTCCATTATCTTCTGACGTCTGACTTTTTCAGGATTTTGGATTAGAGTACCTTCTTTAATCTTAATCTTAGTCCTGGTTTTTCTTTACCTAGATATTTTTTAATATTCCCCCATCTTAAAGCTTTTTCTGCTTTGGTCATGAGCAACAGGTTTATCTCAGTTCTCAACTCCTCTTTCAGTCAGTAAATTCCTATTGGGATTCTTTTTATGGAATTTTACATATTCCTTCAATAGAGCAGATTTTTTCAAGCTTTTTTTAGCATGCTCCTTCCTAATTCTAGAAGCCACTTGGATCAGCTTTCCCCTAATATAGGCCTTATGAGAAAGACGGTTAGTAGCTGGGCTTGTATCTTTAGCCTGATTTAATTCAAAATATTCCCTAATGATTGTCTTAATTGAGAAGGTGATTGCATTTGTGATGCAAACTGCTACTCCCCTTTTCTTTTCTCCCGCACTTGCTAAGAAAAACTTTGAGAACCATTTATTGAGAAATGTAGGAGCTCCATTCCTTTTGAGATGGGTCTCCTGCAGCAGAAGAATGTTCACCCCTAGAAGTTAAATACTTTGTCTCTTGACCAGGGAGTTCAGGCCCTGAAGGTTGTGAAAAACTATTATATACTAAGACATCTAAGTGAATGAAAAGCAAACTCGGGTTCATAGATGTTCAACGGTTGGCCCCTCCCCCCCAGATATATAGAGATATAGAAAAGAATAAACCGAAAAAAGGAATAGAGATAAAGAGGTTAAGAGGGAGAATCTCCTGTTCATAAAACAGGAAGATCACACTTCTCAATCATCCCCATCTCCCCACTAGATGGAAAATTTAGGAAGGTAAAGTCCCCACTTCACACCCAGATCCCACTGGGAAAGAGGTCGAGACTAATTGGAGGCATGTATTTTAACTCAGCACACTTATATCTTAAAAGCTGATGAAACACTCTTTACATTTTTCACCTTTTTCCTCCTCCCTCCCCACCCTCATCTCTCAGAGAGCGAGAGAATAAAGAAAGGAAAAAAAAAAAATCCAGAACTCAACTTTACTGATGGCTCTCACGGCACTGTGTTCTCCAGTGGCTGCATCCCTGGCTTCCCCGTAACCGTGGTGCGCTCCCACGCCTAGCCATTCAGATAGGCTGGGGCAGGATGGGAGCAGGGAGCTGGGGATGCAGCCAGCTAGCTGACGCATGTTACCCAACACTCTTGAGTGCCAATTGGCAATCTTAAAAGTGCTATGTGGACATGGTATCGATTGTTGGAAAAACCTTTTTTTTCCAACTGGGCGACCACCAAGCCAGCTGCATTGTCTGAGGTACTCGAGCGGGTATGGCAGGTGGTTGTGAGAAGCGTTTTGTTCGGCTTTTTAAAAGCGCACAGTTGGAATTTTAATAAAACAGGATTAACAACTAGTTGTTAAAAGGCACTTCTGCCTTCTTCCACCTAAAGTAAACGTTTTTTACAAATGGTGCTGAACCGACCTCAGAAAACTCTGTTGTGGTGAGAAGAAAAAGAAGGAACCTATTTTCTTCAGGCTGGCTGCACAAAATCAGCATTATTAAGAAAACCATTCTCTAAGCAATTATTTTTAGAAACTGAAATTATTATTATGTCTGTTGATAAATAGAATAGGGTAAATGGTGCATTATTAGAAAAACTATTTCAAAGTAATGTTCAGTAATTTGAATATTGTTTTGATCTTTTAATTGTCTTTTTAAACTCTGGAACTTTGTAACTTGGCTGCTTTATTCATTGTTTGGGTTTATGCTAAATTAACTACTATTATTAACTAAACCATATGTTCTAACTATAAGTTTATTTGCTGGTGTAATAATCATTAAAATGCTGTGAGTTTTAAGCTTCCATATTCATTGCAATAAGAGATGAAAAATTTGATTCAGGCTATTTGCCAAATATCCCCAAGAAATTCAGGTTCGTCCAAATCAAACTAAATAAAAAAATAAGCTTACCTCAGTCCCCATTCCAGTGCCAGGCAATGTCCTTATCCTCCTGCCGGCGGCATTTTTTTAGCGGGACAGAGGACCCACATCCTGCACCCCATGCTGGGCTCCCGAGATCTCGCTCTGCATCACAAGGAAGGCTTTTATGACGAGTGAGCTGATGTCATCTCAATCCACTGGTATAAAAGGCCTCTCCCTGCAGTGTGAGCGAGGTGTCAGAAGCCGGAGTGATTGATGGAAGCTGGGCACAGGACAGGGGACACCGATCTGAGGGGTGCAAAACAACCGTGATCAGCGATGAAAGTACTTTCTTTTTATCTGTGTTTTTTTTAACACTTTGCCCTTTGCAAACTGGCAAAGGGGCTGGCAAGTCACCTGCCAGCAAGCAGATGACTTGCCATAACCCCCTGCCCCCATTACCTACAACCCCAAAGCCTAGGGCTACAGAGGGGGCCACGGACCTCCTCTGCCCCCCCCCCCCCCCCTCCGGGCAACTAGCCCCCACAGCTGGTGCCTAGGCTGGTTTTGCTTAGATAAGGAGGAGGGGGGATCCCCACCCCTTTTAAGTGCTTCATGAAAAAAAACATAATAAAAGTAGAAAATACTTATATTCATGGGGTCTCTCCCAGGAGAAGCATATGCATATGTCAAGATATATCTGCAGTCCTTCTCTATGTGACTCTCCAATGGAAATGCTAGAGTGGTGGAGAAAACAGCAAGCACTAGAGATCCAGAGCATCAGATGAGTGGTCCTGCTTGGATAACACCTGGCTGCTTTCTTTCATCCAGCTGTGTTCAATTTTAAAGTCTTAGCAAACTGCCTCTGTGCCTTGTCTGCACCTATTCCATGATCGTGTTTTAAAGCAATCTTTAAAATACATAGTGCATTACCCAGGCAGGGATATCCTATACCACTTCATGTTTTTCCATATTTTACTAAAGACCATTAGATATGATACACCATTTGCCATGTGATACACAAAAAATACATAGTAGCACATGAACAGAGGGTCTTAAATAACAATATGTCCTTTATATACTAAGAATAAAATTCAACATGGAACATTGATTTAAATTGTAGAAATTCTCAACATCAAAAGAAAATTCAAAATATCAACATCAAGATAATTCCAAAGAGCGGGAGACCTGTACAACATGTAGCACTATATTGTTTTGATCTTTTAATTGTCTTTTTAAACTCTGGAACTTTGTAACTTGGCTGCTTTATTCATTGTTTGGGTTTATGCTAAATTAACTACTATTATTAATTAAACCATATGTTCTAACTATAAGTTTATTTGCTGGTGTAATAATCATTAAAATGCAGTGAGTTTTAAGCTTCCATATTCATTGCAATAAGAGATGAAAAATTTGATTCAGGCTATTTGCCAAATATCCCCAAGAAATTCAGGTTCGTCCAAATCAAACTAAATAAAAAATAAGCTTACCTCAGTCCCCATTCCAGTGCCAGGCAATGTCCCTATCCTCCTGCCGGCGGCATTTTTTTAGCGGGACAGAGGACCCACATCCTGCACCCCATGCTGGGCTCCCGAGATCTCGCTCTGCATCACAAGGAAGGCTTTTATGACGAGTGAGCTGATGTCATCTCAATCCACTGGTATAAAAGGCCTCTCCCTGCAGTGTGAGCGAGGTGTCAGAAGCCGGAGTGATTGATGGAAGCTGGGCACAGGACAGGGGACACCGATCTGAGGGGTGCAAAACAACCGTGATCAGCGATGAAAGTACTTTCTTTTTATCTGTGTTTTTTTTAACACTTTGCCCTTTGCAAACTGGCAAAGGGGCTGGCAAGTCACCTGCCAGCAAGCAGATGACTTGCCATAACCCCCTGCTCCCATTACCTACAACCCCAAAGCCTAGGGCTACAGAGGGGGCCACGGACCTCCTCTGCCCCCCCCCCCCTCCGGGCAACTAGCCCCCACAGCTGGTGCCTAGGCTGGTTTTGCTTAGATATTGCTTCTGAGGGGGTGAGTGTTTTGGGGACTGTGTCCCCTTCTTTTCCTTTAGGGGTCCCCCCCCTCCTGGCCTGGATACTCGCCGCTGCCTTCCCGTCTCTCTCTCTCCCCCCTCCCCCTCTCTGACTTTGTTCGGAGGGGGGGGGGGGTAGCGGCGAGTGGTGTTAGCTGTGGTGTTTTGGCATTTACAGTGTGTTTTTTGGTGTTTTTTGACCGCCGTGCCGCTCTGTACTGCGCTCCGCGACTGTGGCCACTATAACCTGTGGCGTTTTTGCTTTTCTTGGCGCCGGCGGGGTCACGTGAGCGCCGATATTGCGCTCTTCGGGGGGGGGGCACATCCGGGGGATGGCGCTTATAGCGTCGTCCCCCCGCGGCCCGCCCCTTGAGGTAACTCTGCTGCCTCCATTTTGGATTAGCTGCGCGTCTGGATTTCTCCCTTCCGGGCTGCAGCGCTGTTTCCCCCGGTGTGTCGCTTTGTCCTGCAGTCTGTGCCTTGGTAACCCTGCGGTGTCCTTGGTCCATGAGTCCCCCTTGGGGTTTTTTGTATTGGTCTCGTGGGGCATGTGCTGCGGGATGCTCATGTGTCGTTTTTACTTATGTCTTTCAAGCGGGATATCAGTGGGTTGTGGCTTCTCCCAGCTCTACTCCTTCCTCCCCCTCATCCCCCCCCACTCTTTGCTGATCTGGGGGCATCCCATGGGAGGGCATCCCGGGTGGCTTTTGTATTAGCCTTTACCCAGCGCTGGCCTATTGCGCCTGTGTTAATCACCATATGGAGGCTTCTGGGGATACCGTGCTCGGGGGTCCTTCGGGGCAATCCTGGCTGTGTTCCATGTGCGGGGTATCCCCTATCAGCAATTATGTCATGGTGTGTGGCACGTGTGCTCAAAGTGTCCTCGCGCTCCAGCTTGGTTTGCCTGCATCGCTCCCCAGCTCTGCGCTCCCTTTTGCATCACCTACCCCCCCCCCCACTGCTGCAATTAGCTCCCAGTGAGGGGGATGCTAGCAGGGGGTCACAGTCTGATCTGGCACTTCGTGTGGCCAACATTGAGAAGCAGCTTGCCGGGCTTATTCCTAGGAAGGCTTCTGGCAAGAAGCGGCACCTGACTTCCACACCCTCACGCTCCACTGAGGAGTATGGGGAATTTGATTCTACTGGGGGACTTTATTCCCTAGAAGAAGGGGAACTGTTCCAGGACTCTGACTCCTCTGGGGACCAGCAGGAGGGTTGCATTAGTGACCCTGGGTCTGCGTCCGGGGCGAAATCATGGTACCTTGAGGACACTGACAATCTGCTGTCACAAATTTTTGAAATCTTGCACATTGCTCCCCCTGAGGTGGCTAAGAGAAAGCAGGGTGAGCTTTTTCATCCTGGTAAACAGCGGCTGAAGTTCCCTGAGCAGGGCCACTTCACTTCTATGGTGCTTAGGGAGTGGGAACCTCCTAACAGGCTGCCTGCTGTGCCCAAGGGATTGGATAAGAGATATCCCTTTCCTGCTGATCTAGTTAAGCGTTGGTCCTGTCCACCTGAGGTCGACGCTCCCGTGCTAGGCCTGTCTATTACTTCGGTCATGCCTTCCCCTGACACTACCACTCTGAAGGACAGCGAGGACCGTTGCATGGATCAGCTGGCCTGCCATGCTTTTACTTGTGTGGGGGCTAGACTGCACCTGGCCTGTGCTGCTGCCATTACTGCTATTGCCCTTAAGAAACTGTTCAAGCGTCTCTGTGATAGCGCTATGGCTGGTAGGAGGAGGGAGGATTATAGGGCCCTCTTGCTTTGCTCTGATTTTGTTGCATTTTTCCTTACTGCCATGGATGATGCTGTGAGGCTGGGCGGTAGGGCCTCTGCACTTTTGGTGGCTATGCGCCGCTCTGTTTGGTTACGTCAGTGGGCAGCTGCTGCTGCTGCTAAGAAGGCTCCCACTGGGCTCCCCTTTGCGGGGCTGTGGCTCTTTGGTCATCTTGATGTTTTGGCCAAGGATGGCAGGCTGCCTCAGCGTAGGAGACAGCCCCGGCCTTTTCGGGGGACCTCCGTCTCCCTCACCTCCCTTCGTTCTTCCAGAGGAGGTTGTGGCTCTCTCTTCTCAGGTAGCCGCAGAGAGTCTTAGGGCCGTGGCAGATCCTGTGGACGTCCCGGTCTCTCCTGGGGTTCCAAGCCCAAGCGCCCTCCCAAAGGCCCTCAGGAATGAGAAGGCGTCCTCACCCATCCGGGTGGGGGGACGGCTTCGGCTCTTTGCTCACGTCTGGAGGCTCCACGTTTCAGACCGGTGGATTCAGGAGGTGGTGTCCTCCGGTTTCAAGATAGAGTTTGCAGCCTGGCCGCCCCAAGATTCACCAAATCCCGGATGTCTTTAAACCCCCTGTCAGCTCAAGGGTTACTTTTGGCGGTTCAATGCCTGCTGGAGTCAGGGGTCATTTGTCTGGTGCCCCATCAAGAACAGGGTCAGGGGTACTATTCCAATCTCTTCACAGTCCCCAAAAAGGACGGCTCTCTGAGGCCCATTCTGGACTTGAAGGGGCCTCAACAAGATTTTCAGATTCAAACATTTTCGCATGGAGACACTACGCTCTGCTTTATGACCACCGTGGAAATCAAGGATCTTCCCAGGTCATCACAGATTTCTGAGGTTCGTGCTGGAGGGTCAGCATTACCAGTTTGTGGCCTTACCATTCGGTATCATCTCGGCGCCTCGGGTGCTCACCAAGGTGCTGGCGGGAGTGATGGCTCTGCTACGAACCCGGGGCATTCGCATCCTTCCCTACCTGGGCCACATCCTCATTGTGACTCAGTCCTTTCATCAGGCCAAACAGGACACCCAGGTGGTGATCTCCACTCTGGAGTCCTTCGGCTGGGTGATCAATTTTCCCAAGTCTTCACTGTCCCCGTCCTTGGTGAGTTCCTTTCTGGGCATGACACTGGATACCTCTCAGGTCAAGGTGTTCCTTCCTCAGCAGAAGGTGGAGGGCCTTCAGAAGCTGGCACTGGCTCTGCTCTTGTGTCTTCATCCTTCCATCCGTCTGGGGATGCAGTTGATGGGCCTGATGGTGTCCTGCTTCGAGGCGGTCCCCTTTGCTGAGTTTCACATGAGACCTCTTCAGTTGCACCTCTTGTCAGTTTGGGATCCGGACCCTGTGTCCCTGGATCAGGAATTTGCTCTGTCTCTTCTTGCCAGGCAGTCCCTTTCGTGGTGGCTGGACTCAAGGAATCTTCTGGTGGGCAGGTCTTTCCTGCCCCCGTGCTGGGAGACTGTCACCACGGATGCCAGTCTGACGGGCTGGGGGGGGGCTTTTGGAAGTGCCTACAGTTCCAGGGTCGTTGGGGACCCCAGGAGGCCCATGCTCCCATCAATGTCCTGGAACTGAGGTCGATCAGGTTGGTTCTGTCCCACCTGACTACACACCTTTGGGGTCAGGCTGTTCAGATCCGCTCAGACAACCAGACGACGGTTGCCTACATCAACCATCAGGGAGGGACTCGGAGCAAGCGAGCCTTCAAGGAAGTGTCTCTGATACTGTCTTGGGTGGAACAGAATGTCCCCTGCATCTCAGCGGTATACATTCCGGGGGTGGAGAACCAGGTGGCGGACTCCCTGAGCAGGGGGACGTCTCGTCTGGGGGAATGGTTCCTCAACTACCAGGTGTTTCTCTCCCTGTTTCACCGCTGGGGTCAACCAGATGTGGACCTGTTTGTGTCCCGTCACAATCACAAACTTCCCAGGTTTGTCTCCCTGTCACAGGATCCTCTGGCCTTCGCCACGGATGCACTGGACGGAGTTTCGGCTTCCCTATGTGTTCCCTCCGTTCCCTCTACTGGGCAGGGTCATGCGCAAGATTGCCCAGGAGGGAGTGTCAGCCATCCTGGTGGCCCCCTGTTGGCCAAGAAGGGTGTGGTTCGCAGACGTCGTGCAGTTGGCAGTAGACCAGTACTTCTTGCCCAGGGATCCAGATCTTCTCACTCAGGGACAGCTACGATACTTTTTCCAAGTTTTACAAGGTTGATGTTAAGGCCTCAGCAGATGCTGCTTTTGGCCGCAAGGTGCTTCAGGCGGTAGTGACTTGAACTGCCGGCTGTTACTCATTGGGGATCCCACCCTGCTTTTGGACACTGCTTTTGGATGTCCCATCAGTTATGAATACCGAAGCAAGCCGTGCCATGCAATAAAGAAAAAAGCAATTCTGTGAGTACTCACCTGTAGAATTGTTTTTGTTTTTGCATGGCACGGCCTTCTTCGACCCACCCTTGTTATCGTTATTCTTGGTTGCCTCTTTATGGTGATTGTTCCAAGTTAATTGGGGTTTTTTACCTTTTTTTAAATTTTTTGCCTTTATTCTCTCCCAGCTTCTTGTCTCACTGCTTGTCTACGCTGAGAACTCTATGGTTAATCCCGTTTTTATAGGGGGCCGGGAGATGCCACAGCTCTTCTGCAGTACACTAGCTACCTTGTGGCGGAATAACCCAACTGTTATGAATACCAAAGCAGGCCATGCCATGCAAGAACAAAAACAATTCTACAGGTGAGTACTCACAGAATTGCTTTTTTTCCTCTCTCCATGGCATTCGCAGATAAGCGGGACATCCCAAGCCCGTCGGCCGCTGCAAGCCCTATTCCCACCTGCTTCCGGGACCCTTCTGCCTCCCAGCCATGGCTGCGGATCAGGTGACGGTAGGGGAAGGCCGAGGGTCAGGAGTTCGGCAGAGCTCTGCTCTCGGCCGCAGACATTTTTTCCTCAAAGTAAGCCGGCCATAGGCTATGGTGAGCCTATATGGGGGGGGGGGGAACCACACTGTGACCCTGAGTTTAGATATATCCCACAAGCTATATTATTATTTTTGTTTGGAGTTTTGTCACTTTTGCTTAATTTTTACCTCAGAATATACTTACCTTCCTCGTTCCTGTTCTCTCGTCTCCCTCACTGTATTTGTGGGTGGGCACGCGCACCCTCGTTGCCATAGGCAGAGTTGGCGGGCGGTGGTTATTTGTGAGGCGGCCTTATGCCGCCAGAACGCTTCCGTTAGGCGGGGGAGCGGTCTCCCTCCCCCGCCGTTTCTCCTTCTTCCCGGGTGCCATTTAGACGTCCGGGGCCGTTGAGCACTGCGGAGGGGGCAGAGGCGTGCATTCCGCGTCATTGCGGAGCGTCGCGGCCCGCCCCTCGAGGTCCGGATGGGGCTGGTACGGCGCCATTTTGTGGTGTGTTCCCGGCTGTTTCACGCTACGCTGCAAGGCTCCTCCCGCCTATATACGCTTCGCTGCACCCTCTGCCTGTTTAATGGTGGGGTCCTGCGCTCCCAAAGGTCTGCTTCAGCGTTTTTAGGATCCACTGTCCATACTGCGCGGATTCTCATCCCTTTATTTCACCATTGGTCCGTGAGTCCGGTCCTTACTATTATTATTATTATTAACCTGTTATTTACTTGTGGTGTTTTTTATATGGTGGTGCATGTACTGTGGGATGCTCCTGTTATTCACCTCTTATATTTTTCAGGGTCCTGTATTTTACTTGTGGTTCTTCTTGGTCCATTTCACTCCCCCCACACCCCCCCCTCTCTTCCACCACCCCTTACTGCTTGTGGGTTAAGGTGCTGAGGGTTAGATTCAGGATTTATTGTATGGTCCTGGGCCTCCTTAGTGTCTTGTGCCCGTCTTTTCTTACCATAATCACCATAATGGAGGCCTCTGGGAATAGCGGGCTTGGGATACCTCAGGGACTTACTAAGCTTTGTCTTGTGTGTGGTACATGCCTGCTGAGCGGTCGCAACGCAATTTGTGTACCCTGCCCCCAGAATGTTATTTCGGACCAGGACGGGGCGAGTATTACTGACCCCAGTCCCATTGCTTCGCCGGCCTCGCCAAGGACAACTGTCATAAGAAATCTCAGAAAATGTTATGTTCCTGCAGCCCCACATGATACCAATACACATGCTATTTGCCTTACCTCTTCAAATATATTGGTCCCAAATGTATAGTTTATCCTTCCATCAATCCCAGATTGTAACTGTATTCCCAATACGCAACCTGTCTAAACATCTACCACTGCTAAACATACAACTAAATATAGAAAGATTCTTACTTGCACTTTTAATGTCGGGATCAGATGGTTCCGAGGGCAACATGTGGCCCCCGAGCCACAGGTTGGACATATGTGATGTACAGTATCTTCTTTGACGCTAAATCTAAATGCATATTAGGGGAACCCAAACATTTTATACAGAAATTATACTATATCTAAAATGGGTTTTTATTTCACCTTTAAAACATGCAACTGAATCTTACTCCTATGACCTTGTTATATAAACATTGTTTAGTCAACAGTGTTGTAATCGTTGTACTGTTTGACTCAGTTGCAAGACAATTAAGGACAGGTTGGCTTTAATGGTGGACTAATCAGTAGATTGACTGATTGGATGATAACTGAGATGAGCTAGCATTGGCTGCATCTGCTATGAGCAGCCAATAAGCAGCTGGGATACAAGCAGGCTTTATGAGGGTACATGTGGCCAACCAATTGTATTTAGAATATACATTGTCTGTGTTTTGAGAAGAAAAAAGCTATATTAACCTTTTGTCTTTACAGATGATCACACCTAGTGCGACACTTTATATTTTACATGTTCACTAGATCTCAGTGCTGTACCTCCCAGACCTGATTGGGAGTCACATTCAACTTTACGTGTGAGGGCCACCCCCCACCCACAGTCACAGCATCCAGAGCATGTTCGCTCTATTGCTCGCGCAATGAAGTGGGTGTGTCAATGAAATGGGATGCCACCTCCATTGCAGCGAATGTAGAGAGCATGCCAGTGTGACTGACGGTGGGCCTAGAAGCAGATGTGACTTTTTAAAGGCCCAGATAATCACTTTAAAAGACATCTGTAGGCAAAACAATGATTTCTTAGTTTTAATAAATCCTTACAAACATTTCATTCTTGTAAAAGAATACATTTAGTTTACTTTGCTATGTTTTTCTGGATAATTTAAGCTAGTGTACTTCCTAGTAGCTAAAATCCGGCTACAGCTTTCAGTTCTCTTTCCCCTTACATGCAGAATCATCTATGTTTATTTACAGCTAGGGATGAGCGAACCGGTTCGGACGAACCGGAATTCGCTCCGAATTTCAGGGAAAATTCGATTCGGCACGAACCCGAATTTTTTTTGGTTCATGCCGATCGAATTTTCCCTGAAATAAAAAAAAAAATGCCGGCATGGTGGGCATTTTTTTAAAAAGCAAACACTTACCTGCATGGTCAGAGCGTGGAGGCCGGCGCCGCTCTCAGGTGCCCTCTTATGACGCGTCCTCTGATGACGCGTCCTCTGATGACAGCTGAGAGCGGCGCCGGCCTCCACGCTCCGACCATGCAGGTAAGTGTTTGCTTTTTAAAAAAATGCCGGCATGGTGGGAGCGGGCAGGCCGGCTGCGCTGTCAGCGGGCCGGCTTCCGCCGCCCGCTGACAGCGTAGCCGGCCTGCCCGCTCCCACCATGCCGGTATTTTTGCTTAAAAAAAAATGCAGAATCGCCGCCGCCGCCGGCCCGCTCCCACCATGCCGGCATTTTTTTTTTCAGATGAGCGATTCGTGAAAGTTCGATTCAGGCGAACCCGAATTTCTTGGGGAAATTCGGCGAATCGCCCGAATTGAACTTTCAAGAAGTTCGCTCATCTCTATTTACAGCAATGCAACATCTTGAAAACCATATATTTGAATCCATAGGGAGCAACTAGGGGGCAAACCAGCAGTAACAGGGAAATGAACAGCCATATAAATAGATAAAAACAAGGGGGTGCATTTTATTATTGAACGATAAAGTAAAGTTGAAGGGGGCATTTTTAATTATAAATATTAATATTCATGTATTTTATTTACAGTTATCCTTTAGAAATATATTCTGTGTCAGGGCATGTCCGGTTTTTATTGTTTAAGGCACAAACTTACAAATATAGAATTCTATATTTACATTTATTAAATCTGCTTGCACATTAGATCCTATTAATATAATTATAGCAATTAAAAGAGGCAACAATGATGATGTGGTGATGTTCACATTCTGTCTAAAAACACAAGCTGTCCTGATGATGAGATTTTCTTTGTCCTCACCATGTATTGCTGTGTTTGGCCAGTCGTGTCAGTTTTATTCTAATGTATTAGACCGGCTTACTGGGGCTCAGCCGCTTAATGTGTATTGTCTTGCCTTTGACCACAGCGGTAGCAGCACTGCATAATCTGCTGAGATACAGTGAAGAGAGGAAAACAATTGTCATAGCACAGTTGCCACCTTCTTAATAATAGCCTTTATAAATAATCTTCTAAAACGGAATGACAAAATAACTTAGAAATATATAGAAGTGACAAATTGCATTGACCAATTCACCTCATGTATATAATACAGAAAACTTGATCATGCAATAATTGCACTATATATGGGTTGGTGCCCCCACTCCTGCAGTAAGTTGCTGATAGACCAGCGTAAACACTGATTATTACTGATGTATATTTATAACAATAATTTCCCTCTTTCCTGAGGGTAAAAATTAAAGAATTAAAGAACAGATCATTTAAATGTTATTATAACAGTAAGTTATAAATGAATTTACATTTAAAAAATGTACTTTTCTCAATTCAATGTTATATACAATTTAATTACCGTATTTTCGCCCTATAAGACGCACTTAATTTTCCCCAAAAATGGGGGGGAAATGTCTGTGCGTCTTAACGGGTGAATGTAAAAAAAAAAAGAAAAAAAAAACTTACATTCCGTCGATCCCCGCAGCCTCGGTGGTCGCCGCTGTCTGCTTCCTCCGTCTCCTGGGTAGGGCGTGGCCTGTAACTCCTGCCAGCGGAATCGTCTCGCTATCAACAGGCGGCTAACTGCCACGGGGAACGGCAGTCAGCCGTATGTTCACAGTGAGCCGGCCCTAGGGTGGGCGTGGCCTGTGACTCCTGCCATGCCCACCCCAGGCCGGCTCGCTGTGAACATACGGCTGACTGCCGCTCCCCACCGCCTCTTACAGGGTCGGTGGGAGGCAGCGGCGGGAAGCTGCAGTCAGCCGCATGTTGACAGCAAGACTATTCCGGCCCCGGGTGGGCATGGCCGGGTGGGCATGGCCAGTGTCCATTGACACTGGCAGGAGTCACAGGCCACGCCCCCCCGGGTGTGAATTAGCCCTTCTGAACTTGCAGCGGGGAGCAGCAAGAATGCCGGGGAGTACACGGTAAGTTTTTTTTTTTAAAACTGTACAATGACCCCCTTGGGGATGCCCACACACTGCCCCCCTTGGGATGCCCGCACACTGCCCCCCTTGGGATGCCTGCACACTGCCCCCCTTGGGATGCCCACACACTGCTCTGCTTGAGATGCCTGCACAATGCCCCCCTTGGGGATGCCCACACACTGCCCCCCTTGGGGACGCACGCACACTGCCCCCCTTGGGATGCCTGCACACTGCCCCCCTTGGGATGCCTGCACACTTCCCCCCTTGGGATGCCTGCACACTTCCCCCCTTGGGATGCCTGCACACTGCCCCCCTTGGGATGCCTGCACAATGCCCCCCATTGGGGATGCCCGCACACTGCCCCCCATTGGGGATGCACACATAATGCCTGTATTGGGGATGCCCACACACTGTCCCCTTAGGGGATGCCCACACACTGTATTGGGGATGCCCACACACTGCCTGTATTGGGGATGTCCACACACTGCCTGTATTGGGGATGCCTGCACGCTGCCTGTATTGGGGATACCAGCACGCTGCCTGTAATTTGGGATGCCCCTTCCTGCTTGTAATTTGGGATGCTTGCACACTGCCTGTAATTTGGGATTCCCCTTCCTGCCTTTAATGTAGAATACTGCTTACTGTCTGTAATGTGGGGTCTGTAATGGTGTGATCGGGGGGGAATTCTGCACACTATTTGGTTCAGAATATTTTTTTCTAATTTTTCTCTTTCAAATCCATGGTGCGTCTTATAGTATGAAAAATACGGTGAAACTTATTTTAATTTTTCTATTTTTTGTATTCCAGAAGCATGTGTTAAATGTCTTTTGATATTTAAGGCAGCTCTATGAAATTATAGTAATAGAATTTCAGTTAGACTTTGTTTTATTCTTATTGTAATAAAACGTGGACATTAGTCCAACTCTGGGTGCACATTTGGGTGTGACTTGCAGCCTGCATCTCGCTGAGCTTTTTAATTTGAACTCACAAAAAAATTTTCCTAAAAAATATAAAAAAAAATCTGTAACCCAATTGTGTGTTGTTGTGTCCAAACTAAAAAAAAAAACATTTTTTTACCTCACTGGAAAAATTATGCAACTCACTTGTAAAAATGTCCCATCATATGTGCATGTGATTTTTTTTAGGAATGTATGCATTGCGAGGGCCTTGCATTGCTGCTAGGGCCTCAAGACAACTAAAGTTCAATGGTGTTCAGTTGGTGTTCTCTGTCTGGCTTACTCTAATTAGTGAGGCCCATACGCCCCTGCTGTGTTACTCCTCAATTCTGATTGGATAGTAGCTACAAAAAACTACTACCACTTCCCAGCAACCCTTGTCTGTAATAAGCTATTGCTGCTAAGTAGTGATGAACAAATCTGAGCTGCAAACTTTGGGTTCCTACCCAATTTTGCGAGCGGGTTTATGAGCCTGAACACAGATCCCTTGATGGCATCCCTTGCATTCTGCTTACTGGGGGTTAGACTACTCCCATGTTGGCACCCTTAACATAACACTTACTGGGTCTTAGAAAAAACTACTTGTTGTCGTCCCTTACATTCTGCTCACTGGGTGTTAGAATAAACTACTACTCTTACAGGTCTTACAAGTGCAAACAATATTGACTGAGGGTTGGACCTGCAGGTGAATGAGCAGAAATGGGGTTCACGGGAGGTCAGACGAAGCAAGGGTCATACACGGGAAGTCAGTCCAACAGCCATCACTGCAGAGGGATAACTCCTTAAAGAGGCACCCCTTATATTCTACTTACTAGGGGTTAGAAAAAACTCACTCAAATCACTTGTCTGCACCCCTTGCATAACACTTACTGGGGGTTAGAAAAAAAAAATGACTAAATTGTTGTCACCCCTTGCATAACACTTAATGGGTGTTAGATACAACTACTCACTTGTTGGCACCCCTTACATAATACTTATTGGGGGTTAGATTGCATTCTGCTTACTTGATTAGAAAAGGCTATTCTCTTATTGGCACCCCTTAAATTGGTGTTAAAAAAACTACTCACTTGTTGACGCCACCTGTATAATATCTATTTGGGGTTAGCTAAACCTACTCACTTGTTGGCATCCCTTGCATTTTGCTTACTGGGTGTTAGATAATAAAAATAACTACTCAATTGTTGGCACCCCTTGAATAACATTTACTGTGGGTTTGATAAGACAACTGACTTGTTGGCACCCTTTGCATAATACTTCTTGGGGCTTAAAAAAATCTACTTGTTGGCACCCCTTGCATTCTGCTTACTGGGGCTTGATAGAATTACTCACCTCTGCCCACCTGCATTGCACTTACTTACAGGCTGCATATTCCCAATCCAACAATGCAGAAAGCAGAAAATGAGGGACAGAAATGTGGCCATGGTGGTGCTGGGCTGGCGCTGCAGGGAGAGGACGTGTTTCATCTGTGTCTGCTACATTTTCTGCTGGTGCAAGCAGGTGCCAGGGTTTGCAGAATTTTTTTGTAGGCTACAGTACCGCTGCAAGAGTGGTGAGGCAAAAACAAGTTGAGGAAGTTGTAGATTATATGGCAAGCAGAGCCCTCCACCTCACCCCCTTAGAATAAGCAAGGGTGTCCCAGGCACAAATCATGGAGTCAATAATGCTCTATGCATACCATGGGCCATCCACATGCCCCTGCCCCAATTGCAGTCCTAGGGCTTCCAGATGCCAGCAACTTATGTTGGAGGGTGGGGACGTGGCCAGCGGATCATTGCCAGGCACTTGTGTTAATGATGAAACCCTATTGTCGACTCCCTATGGCTCTCTGCATTGTGGAGGCCTAGAGGGAGGGTAGCGTAGAGAAGGGGATGGAAGACAATCAAAATCAAAATAGACCCAGCATGGACTGCAGGCCATCAGAGTTTGAATTAAGAGGTGGTGGTCACACAGCCCCAGGCAGCCAGCAGAAAAGGGAGGAGGGTGCCAGCCGGCAGCACATTGCTACTACTGCTCACCATGCTCATGGACTGAGCATTCCAAGGCAGACTCAAAGGATCTCACCAGCGTGCCATTTTTTTCAAGCAGTGCAGGGATGATGAGACACAGGTTATTTGTAGACTGTACCACATGCAAACACCTGGGACACCCTCTGCTGCTTCGGTTGACACAGCCACTACCACCACCTTCCCAACAACAAGGCCATCTGTCTCCTCCCAATGGGAGAATGTATGATCACCACCCCCAATCCCAACAGCAGCACCACCATCATCAGTCATGTCCACACCATCCCAGGGAAGCGTTCAGCTTTCCATCCCACAAACTTTGGAGAGAAAGTGGAAGTTGGACCCATCTCACCCATTAGCCCTGGCCCTGAATGCAAGCATTTCCAAATTGCTGGCCTTTGAAATGCTCCCATTCCACCTGGTGGAGACAGACCGTTTTAAAGATCTGATGGTGGCGGCTGTTCCACAATACATCATTTCCAGACGACACTACTTTTCTCACCAGGCCATTCCTGCCCTGCACCAACAGGTCACTGGTTCACTGGCAATGCCATTAGTCTTAGTGTCCACATCACCACTGACACATGGACAAGTAAGCATGGGCCGTTACATTTCTCTAATTGCCCATTGGGTCAATGTAGTGGCGGCTGGAACTGAGGTATGAAGCACTTTGGCACATATCCTTCCTCTACCAAGGATTGCTGGACATCAGTCGGTGTCTCCTGTTGCCTCATCCTCCTACTCCTACCAATTTGTGTACAGCCATGGGGAAATGACAGCATGTGGTGCTAAAACTCATCAGTCTGAGCGAAAGACAGAAGCAGACAGATGATTGGCTACTGCCATTGCACCTGAAGCCCAGCAAAGTGGTGTGCAACAATAGGTGTGACCTTGTAGCAGCCTTGGGCCAAGCCAGGTTGATACACATGCCTTGTCTGGCACAGAAATGCCGGCACTGCTGCATTAAAATACATTCCCACCCTGCTGCTGCTCACCTCTCTGCACTGCAAAGGAACTTTGGCCTTCCCACCCACTGCCAATTTCTTGGTCGGTAACCTGGACAATGTGGCCAGAGCTTGTTCTGTATGCCTTGAAGGTGGTGGCCTGCCCTGCAGCAAGTGTCCTATCAGAATGTGTCAACAACGCAGGGGGTGTCTTCAACAACAGGGGGATCTGCCTATCCACAGCCAACATGGACATTCCTTAAGATGAAACAGGTGTGGATCCCATGGGATAAAGTGTTTGGTCTTCCACCTCTTCCACCAATTCTGCCACATCCGCCTCTTTCGTTTATACCACCACATCCACCTCCACCACATCCTCCGAACCATTTCTTGACCACTGACCTGTAAAAAATGTTATATTTTAAATAAGTCTTTTATTTTTTTATTTATGTATATATGTATTTATTGATGTTAATATTTATTTATCTTATGTATATATGTATATATTTTTGTATATATTAATTTATATATATTTATTAATATATGTATACATTGATTGATTTATGTACAAGTATTTAACCTTTACATTGACTACCTATCAACAGTATGAAATATGAGACTGTATATATGAGACATTAAAATGCTAAATGTTTTTTGGGACTTAGCAATAGTAATTAAAGCAATTGTCCAGCTTCATTTTGTGGGGCTACACATGGCAATACTAGCATTTTTCTCTTTTAAAAACATTGCTACATTACCAGTCATTTTAAATTAAAATTGTTCGTTGCATTTCCTGTGTCCTCTGGGAGTGGCAGGCCTGAGTCATACAAAGACGCTATGTGCATTTCATTTCCCACTCCAGCCTCTCTTTTAGTGCATTTCATTAGACTGGGCTGAGCTGTCACTGACAGTGTGGAGGACCCATTTTAGCCTATCACTGTCAGAGGGGTTTTCAACCTGATACAAATCTTAGACTTGAATCCGTGGTTCTGATAGGGGGGGCACTGAAGGCAGAGGAAGAAGAGATTCCCCTTCCTTTCTGAGACCAGAGCAGATACAGCATGGTACTGACATTGTATCAGATAAGCTGCCAGGCAAATGATTTTAAAGTTTGATTGGTCAATAACTTTAAAAGGATTGTCCAGACAGAAACCTAAAAAAGCTCCTCCGTGCAGTCCAGCATCTTTATAACTTGTGATAGTGGGGAGCCAGCGATTCCATCTTCCAGTGCTGGAAACCTCACCCCGTGGCATCCATGGAGCCTTGTTTATACCTCCCTGTCCCAGGGACTTTTAACGCAATGCCTTTGAATCAGTAAGAGTTGAATAAACATTCTCGTGGTAGGAAAAAAAAACACTTTAGGTGAAAAAAGCATGGGAACTTCCTTGTTACTAAATCAGCAGCTAGTAAGACAATGAAAGGCAATGGCACTTTTTACTACAAAGTAATAAAGAGTAAGAAGTTCACTACTTTTCTTAGGAGTAAAAAAGTACCTTTGACTTTCATTGTCTTCCTAGCTGTCAATTTTTCAACAGAGAAAGTCTCATGTTTTTTACTGAATCGAGGCCAATATTTTAATATACACTATCTAAGAATAGCAATGGTAGAATAACTCATTTTTTTATTTCACCTCTTTTTTCACCTTTAATTTGTTTGCAAAATGGAAAATGGTGCACCGTGTTAGCCATTGATGTAATCAGAAAATCTGAAGTTAAAGTAATACCATTTATTGGCAAAGGCAATACATTGAAGACTCAAACTTCAAACTCAAGGTCTCTTTTTCATAATACGAAACTTGATTTTGCCTCCACACTTTTACACAAAAAGTACAAAAAAATTACAAGTCCACTGACACACATAAGTTTGCTGTATTAGTAATAACATTTGAAACAAGTAGACAATCAGAGGTACTATTAAAAGAGAATGATTTGCTGATCCAATCATTCATTAAACTAGAATGTGAGAGGTTTTGTGTGTTTAGTTTTTATGGAACTTCAGATACATCAAAGTATGTTTACTTTTGGCTCTTGTGATCAAACAGACATTGATTTCTTTTTATTCATGTATAAAATTGATGGGCCTGTTAGTCCACAGACGAGTTTGAATTTCCCACTCCAGCCTCTCTTTATATTACATGTCCATCATCAGGATGATGAATTATAAAGCAGGTTATGGTCTGCACAAAAAAAAAATTGGCCCAACAATTGCATAGGTTTTTTTTTTATGTCAAAGCTCTATAGATTTTTCCTTTCTCTCAGTTAGGGATGAGCGAATCGATCCGGACGAACCCGGATTCGATCCGAATTTCAGGAAAAATTCGATTCGGATCGAATCCGAATTTCCCCGCGACTCGATCGCTCGAAGTTTTCCTTTAACATCCATTCATTTACATTTACAGGCATTCTAAGATGGCGGACGGGGCATGTCTGGACATCTATCCCGCGCCAGTGCAAGCTGGGGCAGTCACATGCAGCCTATCAGCAGCCAGCAAGCCCGGTGACGTCACAGCGCTATTTAAGTCGGCCATCTTGCTTTTCCTTCCTCATTTCTCTATTGCATTCGTGAGAGACAGAACGTTGTAGTGAGAGAGAGAGGCAGTTAGACAGGCAGGGACAGACAGGGACAGGCTGGAGACAGGCAGGAGACAGACAGAAAGTCAGCGAAAAACAGGGAAAGGTAGGAAAAATCGGAGGCTGTCACAGCGAGATTTTTATTTTTTTTTCATCCAGCCTGAGTGTTACTAGCTGGCTGACAGGCTTTGTTAGCGTTTTCAGGCTGCTTATACTAACTAACTGTGCATATATACTGAACTGATCTTAAGTCTGCTGTGAGGCATCCCATTCTGTGACTACACCAGCCTCTGTTTAAGACCAGATAACCATTTGAACTTATTATAATTGAAATTAGGCCTGATAAAGACACTTTTGCTGGGCATAGCACTACTGGACCCTGCCAGGTGCACTTCTTTTTTGGGGCATTCCATTCTGTGACTACAGCAGCCTCTGTTTAAGACCATATAACCATTTGCACTTATTATAATTGAAATTAGGCCTGATAAAGACACTTTTGCTGGGCATAGCACTACTGGACCCTGCCAGGTGTACTTACTGCTGGTTTTTAGGGCATCCCATTCTGTGACTACAGCAGCCTCTGTTTAAGACCATATAACCATTTTAACTTATTATAATTGAAATTAGGCCTGATAAAGACACTTTTGCTGGGCATAGCACTACTGGACCCTGCCAGGTGCACTTCTTTTTTGGGGCATCCCATTCTGTGACTACAGCAGCCTCTGTTTAAGACCATATAACCATTTGCACTTATTATAATTGAAATTGGGCCTGATAAAGACACTTTTGCTGGGCATAGCACTACTGGACCCTGCCAGGTGTACTTACTGCTGGTTTTTAGGGCATCCCATTCTGTGACTACAGCAGCCTCTGTTTAAGACCATATAACCATTTGCACTTATTATAATTGAAATTAGGCCTGATAAAGACACTTTTGCTGGGCATAGCACTACTGGACCCTGCCAGGTGCACTTCTTTTTTGGGGCATCCCATTCTGTGACTACAGCAGCCTCTGTTTAAGACCATATAACCATTTGCACTTATTATAATTGAAATTGGGCCTGATAAAGACACTTTTGCTGGGCATAGCACTACTGGACCCTGCCAGGTGTACTTACTGCTGGTTTTTAGGGCATCCCATTCTGTGACTACAGTAGCCTCTGTTTAAGACCATATAACCATTTGCACTTATTATAATTGAAATTAGGCCTGATAAAGACACTTTTGCTGGGCATAGCACTACTGGACCCTGCCAGGTGCACTTCTTTTTTGGGGCATCCCATTCTGTGACTACAGCAGCCTCTGTTTAAGACCATATAACCATTTGCACTTATTATAATTGAAATTAGGCCTGATAAAGACACTTTTGCTGGGCATAGCACTACTGGACCCTGCCAGGTGTACTTACTGCTGGTTTTTAGGGCATCCCATTCTGTGACTACAGCAGCCTCTGTTTAAGACCATATAACCATTTGCACTTATTATAATTGAAATTGGGCCTGATAAAGACACTTTTGCTGGGCATAGCACTACTGGACCCTGCCAGGTGTACTTACTGCTGGTTTTTAGGGCATCCCATTCTGTGACTACAGCAGCCTCTGTTTAAGACCATATAACCATTTGCACTTATTAAAATGGAAATTAGGCCTGATAAAGACACTTTTGCTGGGCATAGCACTACTGGACCCTGCCAGGTGTACTTACTGCTGGTTTTTAGGGCATCCCATTCTGTGACTACAGCAGCCTCTGTTTAAGACCATATAACCATTTGCACTTATTATAATTGAAATTAGGCATGATAAAGACACTTTTGCTGGGCATAGCACTACTGGACCCTGCCAGGTGTACTTACTGCTGGTTTTTAGGGCATCCCATTCTGTGACTACAGCAGCCTCTGTTTAAGACCATATAACCATTTGCACTTATTATAATTGAAATTAGGCCTGATAAAGACACTTTTGCTGGGCATAGCACTACTGGACCCTGCCAGGTGTACTTACTGCTGGTTTTTAGGGCATCCCATTCTGTGACTACAGCAGCCTCTGTTTAAGACCATATAACCATTTGCACTTATTATAATTGAAATTAGGCCTGATAAAGACACTTTTGCTGGGCATAGCACTACTGGACCCTGCCAGGTGCACTTCTTTTTTGGGGCATCCCATTCTGTGACTACAGCAGCCTCTGTTTAAGACCATATAACCATTTGCACTTATTATAATTGAAATTAGGCCTGATAAAGACACTTTTGCTGGGCATAGCACTACTGGACCCTGCCAGGTGCACTTCTTTTTTGGGGCATCCCATTCTGTGACTACAGCAGCCTCTGTTTAAGACCATATAACCATTTGCACTTATTATAATTGCAATTAGGCCTGATAAAGACACTTTTGCTGGGTATAGCACTACTGGACCCTGCCAGGTGTACTTACTGCTGGTTTTTAGAGCATCCCATTCTGTGACTACAGCAGCCTCTGTTTAAGACCATATAACCATTTGCACTTATTATAATTGAAATTGGGCCTGATAAAGACACTTTTGCTGGGCATAGCACTACTGGACCCTGCCAGGTGCATTTCTTTTTTGGGGCATCCCATTCTGTGACTACAGCAGCCTCTGTTTAAGACCATATAACCATTTGCACTTATTATAATTGAAATTGGGCCTGATAAAGACACTTTTGCTGGGCATAGCACTACTGGACCCTGCCAGGTGTACTTACTGCTGGTTTTTAGGGCATCCCATTCTGTGACTACAGCAGCCTCTGTTTAAGACCATATAACCATTTGCACTTATTATAATTGAAATTAGGCCTGATAAAGACACTTTTGCTGGGCATAGCACTACTGGACCCTGCCAGGTGTACTTACTGCTGGTTTTTAGGGCATCCCATTCTGTGACTACAGCGGCCTCTGTTTAAGACCATATAACCATTTGCACTTATTATAATTGAAATTAGGCCTGATAAAGACACTTTTGCTGGGCATAGCACTACTGGTCCCTGCCAGGTGCACTCCTGTTGTGGCATCCCATTCTGTGACTACACCAGCCTCTATTTAAGAACCTAACCATTTGCACCTATTCTAATTGAAATTAGGCATGATAAAGACACTTTTGCTGTGCATAGTCTTACTGCTGCCTGCCAGGTGCTCTCTGGTTTTTGGGGCATCCCATTCTGTAACATACCATTAGCATCTGCATTTACTGTAAGCTGCACAGTTATTTAAAGAAATTTGGCCTGTATGAGCCTGCTAACACACTGCTGCTGTGTGCATATATACTGATCTCAAGTCTGCTTGGGGCATCCCATTCTGTAACATACCATTAGCCTCTGCATTAACTGTAAGCTGCACAGTTATTTAAAGAAATTTGGCCTGTATGAGCCTGCTAACACACTGCTGCTGTGTGCATATATACTGATCTCAAGTCTGCTTGGGGCATTCCATTCTGTAACATACCATTAGCCTCTGCATTTACTGTAAGCTGCACATTTATTTAAAGAAATTTGGCCTGTATGAGCCTGCTAACACACTGCTGCTGTGTGCATATATACTGATCTCAAGTCAGCTTTGGGGCATCCCATTCTGTAACATACCATTAGCCTCTGCATTTACTGTAAGCTGCACAGTTATTTAAAGAAATTTGGCCTGTATGAGCCTGCTAACACACTGCTGCTGTGTGCATATATACTGATCTCAAGTCTGCTTGGGGCATCCCATTCTGTAACATACCATTAGCCTCTGCATTAACTGTAAGCTGCACAGTTATTTAAAGAAATTTGGCCTGTATGAGCCTGCTAACACACTGCTGCGTGCATATATACTGATCTCAAGTCTGCTTGGGGCATCCCATTCTGTAACATACTATTAGCCTCTGCATTAACTGTAAGCTGCACAGTTATTTAAAGAAATTTGGCCTGTATGAGCCTGCTAACACACTGCTGCTGTGTGCATATATACTGATCTCAAGTCTGCTTGGGGCATCCCATTCTGTAACATACCATTAGCCTCTGCATTTACTGTAAGCTGCACAGTTATTTAAAGAAATTTGGCCTGTATGAGCCTGCTAACACACTGCTGCTGTGTGCATATATACTGATCTCAAGTCAGCTTTGGGGCATCCCATTCTGTAACATACTATTAGCCTCTGCATTTACTGTAAGCTGCACAGTTATTTAAAGAAATTTGGCCTGTATGTGCCTGCTAACACACTGCTGCTGTGTGCATATATACTGATCTCAAGTCTGCTTGGGGCATCCCATTCTGTAACATACCATTAGCCTCTGCATTAACTGTAAGCTGCACAGTTATTTAAAGAAATTTGGCCTGTATGACCCTGCTAACACACTGCTGCTGTGTGCATATATACTGATCTCAAGTCTGCTTGGGGCATCCCATTCTGTAACATACCATTAGCCTCTGCATTAACTGTAAGCTGCACAGTTATTTAAAGAAATTTGGCCTGTATGAGCCTGCTTACACTCTGCTGCTGTGTGCATATATACTGATATCAAGTCAGCTTTGGGGCATCCCATTCTGTAACATACCATCAGCCTCTGCATTTACTGTAAGCTGCACAGTTATTTAAAAAAATTTGGCCTGTATGAGCCTGCTAACACACTGCTGCTGTGTGCATATATACTGATATCAAGTCTGCTTGGGGCATCCCATTCTGTAACATACCATTAGCCTCTGCATTAACTGTAAGCTGCACAGTTATTTAAAGAAATTTGGCCTGTATGAGCCTGCTTACACACTGCTGCTGTGTGCATATATACTGATCTCAAGTCTGCTTGGGGCATCCCATTCTGTAACATACCATTAGCCTCTGCATTTACTGTAAGCTGCACAGTTATTTAAAGAAATTTGGCCTGTATGAGCCTGCTAACACACTGCTGCTGTGTGCATATATACTGATCTCAAGTCAGCTTTGGGGCATCCCATTCTGTAACATACCATTAGCATCTGCATTTACTGTAAGCTGCACAGTTATTTAAAGAAATTTGGCCTGTATGAGCCTGCTAACACACTGCTGCTGTGTGCATATATACTGATCTCAAGTCTGCTTGGGGCATCCCATTCTGTAACATACCATTAGCCTCTGCATTAACTGTAAGCTGCACAGTTATTTAAAGAAATTTGGCCTGTATGAGCCTGCTAACACACTGCTGCTGTGTGCATATATACTGATCTCAAGTCTGCTTGGGGCATTCCATTCTGTAACATACCATTAGCCTCTGCATTTACTGTAAGCTGCACATTTATTTAAAGAAATTTGGCCTGTATGAGCCTGCTAACACACTGCTGCTGTGTGCATATATACTGATCTCAAGTCAGCTTTGGGGCATCCCATTCTGTAACATACCATTAGCCTCTGCATTTACTGTAAGCTGCACAGTTATTTAAAGAAATTTGGCCTGTATGAGCCTGCTAACACACTGCTGCTGTGTGCATATATACTGATCTCAAGTCTGCTTGGGGCATCCCATTCTGTAACATACCATTAGCCTCTGCATTAACTGTAAGCTGCACAGTTATTTAAAGAAATTTGGCCTGTATGAGCCTGCTAACACACTGCTGCGTGCATATATACTGATCTCAAGTCTGCTTGGGGCATCCCATTCTGTAACATACTATTAGCCTCTGCATTAACTGTAAGCTGCACAGTTATTTAAAGAAATTTGGCCTGTATGAGCCTGCTAACACACTGCTGCTGTGTGCATATATACTGATCTCAAGTCTGCTTGGGGCATCCCATTCTGTAACATACCATTAGCCTCTGCATTTACTGTAAGCTGCACAGTTATTTAAAGAAATTTGGCCTGTATGAGCCTGCTAACACACTGCTGCTGTGTGCATATATACTGATCTCAAGTCAGCTTTGGGGCATCCCATTCTGTAACATACTATTAGCCTCTGCATTTACTGTAAGCTGCACAGTTATTTAAAGAAATTTGGCCTGTATGTGCCTGCTAACACACTGCTGCTGTGTGCATATATACTGATCTCAAGTCTGCTTGGGGCATCCCATTCTGTAACATACCATTAGCCTCTGCATTAACTGTAAGCTGCACAGTTATTTAAAGAAATTTGGCCTGTATGACCCTGCTAACACACTGCTGCTGTGTGCATATATACTGATCTCAAGTCTGCTTGGGGCATCCCATTCTGTAACATACCATTAGCCTCTGCATTAACTGTAAGCTGCACAGTTATTTAAAGAAATTTGGCCTGTATGAGCCTGCTTACACTCTGCTGCTGTGTGCATATATACTGATATCAAGTCAGCTTTGGGGCATCCCATTCTGTAACATACCATCAGCCTCTGCATTTACTGTAAGCTGCACAGTTATTTAAAAAAATTTGGCCTGTATGAGCCTGCTAACACACTGCTGCTGTGTGCATATATACTGATATCAAGTCTGCTTGGGGCATCCCATTCTGTAACATACCATTAGCCTCTGCATTAACTGTAAGCTGCACAGTTATTTAAAGAAATTTGGCCTGTATGAGCCTGCTTACACACTGCTGCTGTGTGCATATATACTGATCTCAAGTCAGCTTTGGGGCATCCCATTCTGTAACATACCATTAGCCTCTGCATTTACTGTAAGCTGCACAGTTATTTAAAGAAATTTGGCCTGTATGAGCCTGCTAACACACTGCTGCTGTGTGCATATATACTGATCTCAAGTCTGCTTGGGGCATCCCATTCTGTAACATACCATTAGCCTCTGCATTTACTGTAAGCTGCACAGTTATTTAAAGAAATTTGGCCTGTATGAGCCTGCTAACACACTGCTGCTGTGTGCATATATACTGATCTCAAGTCAGCTTTGGGGCATCCCATTCTGTAACATACCATTAGCCTCTGCATTTACTGTAAGCTGCACAGTTATTTAAAGAAATTTGGCCTGTATGAGCCTGCTTACACACTGCTGCTGTGTGCATATATACTGATCTCAAGTCAGCTTTGGGGCATCCCATTCTGTAACATACCATTAGCCTCTGCATTTACTGTAAGCTGCACAGTTATTTAAATAAATTTGGCCTGTATGAGCCTGCTTACACACTGCTGCTGTGTGCATATATACTGATCTCAAGTCAGCTTTGGGGCATCCCATTCTGTAACATACCATTAGCCTCTGCATTTACTGTAAGCTGCACAGTTATTTAAAGAAATTTGGCCTGTATGAGCCTGCTAACACACTGCTGCTGTGTGCATATATACTGATCTCAAGTCTGCTTGGGGCATCCCATTCTGTAACATAACATAACCTACCTACCATACTAAGCAGCTCTCTTATTTAAACTAAGCAGGCCTCTTGGAGTCTGATTGTCCACTTTTGGGTGTGCATTTATATTCGGTTTCATATACAGTGGGGTATCCCAATTTGTAAGATAACCTACCCCAACCATGTAAACTAAATAGGCCTGTTGCAGCCTGAATTTCTCTGCTTGCGTATGGCCTGCATTACAATCTGTCTCTTTCAATGACACTGCTGCCTGGGGTATCCCAATTTGTAAGATAACCTACCCCAACCATGTAAACTAAAGGTTACGTCCTTCCAGAAGGAAAACTTATGCCGAACACTATTTTTGTTAGGGGCATTGACCTTTGGATTGATCGGCATGAAATTATTTTTTTTTTTCAAAGTATGGCGCTGTAAAGAAGGTCAAAATTATGTCTCATACTTGGATTATTGTTACTTTTTGTTCAGCTTGAAATATAACAGGCCACACGGGCATCCCAAGGCACATGCTATTTTAAACCTATCTGTTATACAACATAAGCGTTGATCAGCATCAGCTGCTTTATTAAGCTACTTCAGTTTGCACTTGTTTTTGACTGCTTTTAATAAACCAGGCCGCAGGGCACCCCAAAGCTGCACCTTGCACCCTATCTGGTATACAACATAAGCGTTGATCAGCATCAGCTTCATTAAGCTACTTCAGTTTGCACTTCCTTTTTGACTGCTTTCATTTAACCAGGCCGCAGGGCACCCCAAAGCTGCACCTTGCACCCTACCTGTTTATACTAAATAAGCATCTACAGCCTCAGCTTTATTAAGTTATTGCATTTTGAATTGGTTTTGGTCTGCTTTAAATACACCAGGCCGCAGGGCATCCCAAACCTGCATGTTGCACCCCATCTGTTATACTAAATAAGCGTTGATCAGCATCAGCTTTATTAAGCTATTGCATTTTGCATTGGTTTTTGTACTGCTGCCAAAACACTAGCCCATATGGGCATCCCAAACCAGCACATGTCACCCTATCTGTTATACTAAATAAGCTTCTACAGGCCCTTTTTTTATTTATTTATTTTTATTTATATAGAGCTGCAATAGCTTATATTGTGAGGTTAATTTGCCATTTTGCAGCATAATATAGAGCAGCCCCTTTGTAAATCTGAGGGGCAATAGCTTATATAGTGAGGTAAATTTGCCATTTTGCTTCGTTATATAGAGCAGGCCCTGTGTAAATCTGAGGGGCAATAGCTTATATTGTGAGGTTAATTTGCCATTTTGCAGCATAATATAGAGCAGCCCCTGTGTAAATCTGAGGGGCAATAGCTTATATAGTGAGGTAAATTTGCCATTTTGCTTCGTTATATAGAGCAGCCCAGTTGCCATCTAAATCAACTACTGTCCGGCCAGTACAGCTTTTCCAGGGCAAACTCTGCTAGTTGCGGGCACAAGTCAAGTTTGGCTTCCCAGAAAATCCAGTGGATCTTGAAGGTGTGTTGGCATGGTCATGTCAAGGTATGACATGACCTGCTGTTTGAGGTCCAGCTCCAGGTCTTCCTGCTGCTCATGAGTAGACTCACTATGCGGGTGTAGAAAGCTACTCACTAGCGACTGAAGACTGAGGCTGCTGCTGATGGAGCTGCTGCTGCTGCTCCTTCCACCCCCCCAGCAGCCATGGCAGTGGAAGGTGATCGCAGAGGTCCCCCCGAGTCAGACCTGCGGGAGTATGGGCCATGGCGCAGATAGACATCGCCCAACTGACTACGTGGGATGTCTCTGTAGTAGGTCAGTTTGTCCTCCCTCTCAGTGGGCGTAAAAAATGCCCCCATTTTGTGCCGGAAGCGAGGGTCCAATAAGTTGGAGAGCCAGAAGTCTTCCCGCTGACAAATGGAGACAATTCTGCGCTCACTAGTACGCAAGCATGTGAGCATGCATCGTGCCATTTGTGCAAGTGACTCGGAGGGACTACCTGTCTCCATCTCCACTGTAAACTGCGTGTCTGGGTCCTCTGTCTCGCCTTACTCACAACCCTCTAGCTCCTGTGGCTGCTCCTGCTCCTCCTCTCCTGTCAGATGACTAGATAAAATGGTCATTTTGTGAAACCTAAACTGTGGTTTGCTGTGCCCCACCCCCTCCTCCTCCTCCACTTCAGCCCCCACAGGCTTCATGTGGCTGTGAAATGTATGTGCCATGTCTCCAGTGCCCTGACCAGCCATGGTTTCCAACATGTGTTGTAGTACATGAAGCAGTGGAATCTCATCGTTCATCTCATAGTCCTGGCAACTGACTAATAACGTAGCTTCCTCAAAGGGCCTGAGCAAACGGTCGGTGTCACGTATGAGCTGCCAATGGTTTACATTGAATTTACACAGGGGTGTCCCCCTATCCGTTTGGATCATCCAGAAATCCGTGATGGCTTTTCTCTGTTCCTATAGTGCAGTGGTCCTCAACCCTGTCCTCAAGGCCCACCAACATGTCATGTTTTTTGGATCTCCAAATAGCCAGCTCTATTGCTCTGCAGCTGCACTAATTACTCCACCTGTGCATCTTTGTGGAGATCTGCAAAACCTGGCCTGTTGGTGGGCCTTGAGGACAGGGTTGGGGACCACTGCTATAGTGGATCCTGCATATGGAGGGTGGAATTCCAACGGGTGGAAACATCGCAAATCAGACTATGGTGGGGTACACCGTTGTGACGCTGAGGCTCAATAAGGTTGTGCTTGGTGGTGTAGGAGTGCCAGAAGTGCATGCTAACTTTCTTTCCTGTTGTTCTTTCAGATGGGGGCAAGACTTCAAAACTAGACTGAACACGTGTGCCATGTCAGGACGCATGACTCTGGCTTCCTTGTCGCAGCGCAAACAAGATGTTCTTCCAAGTGTAATGCAGCAGGCTGGACTTATGGTGACGCTGTCTGAGAGGAGAAATCCCTCAGACATCAAGATTAAAAATTCCAAGAATTTTTGAGGGCTAATTATTCAGAGGCAAATGATAGCTAGTTGTTTCTGATTTAATTACAAGGTGGAAACACACCCTCAAACAAAACTTCACTTTGGCAATACTATTGCATTTGTCTATTCCTAATTTTATGTATATACACTAACTAACCTACTTTTTCTCCACAGGATGCTGCATGAAACACTGCCACATCGCTGAGTAGCTGATTTTTCCGAACAACAGTCCGCAATAATCTGCTGCTGCTGCCGCCGCCACCGCCGCAGACTCCAGGGACCCTCTTCCACTACCTCGGCTTGCAACACCTCCTCCCACGACACTCTCCTCATCACTAATTGCCGGCTAGTGGAAGAAGAGGCGAGTGTCTCCTCCACTTCTTGGCTGGGCAGTAGCTGCTGAATTTTATGATTATCAGATCTTCATCAATGGATAGTGGAGCTGAACCCAAAGCATAACAGACAGACAACAGACAGTTGACTGGGGGTGTCAGATGCCACTTGTGATGCAGTGGACTGCTTTTGCAGCACTTCCAGACAAAGTTGCTTCATTGGCTGACACAATGACTGGTAAAGCTGTGGAACATATGGTTTAAAAGCAAAAATAACCATTTGTTTTTATATGAAAAAGACCCTGGTTTATACATAGTTTTTTTTTTTCCAGAGACTGCCCTGCGTGGAAATGGATGGCGCATGGATCATCCAAGCTTTCCTCCCAACAATGCCTGATGTATTCCAGTGGATTGATGACGGGGCCAAACCTACACTAAAGAAAGATGGATCGTGCAAAACAGATTTAAGGCGCTGCTCTCCAGTTACAGACATTCCTCCGCATCGGACCACAAGTAAGTATTGATAAAAAATCCTTTACGTTACTCTTACTTTTTATTAATATTCTTCGGATAAGACGGATCAGACATGATTCCAGATTAAAAATTCCAAGAATTTTTGAGGGCTAATTAGTCAGAGGCAATGATACCTTCTTGTTTCTGATTTAATTAAAAGGTGGAAACACACCCTCAAACAAAACTTCACTTTGGCAATACTTTTGCATTTGTTTATTCATAATTTTATGTAGATATTACTAACTAAGCTACTTTTTCTCCACATGACTCTCCACAGGGTGTGATTCATCCAATTTTTGGGCTCCTGAAGCCAACCCCAGGGTCTCTTTAAAGTAATGTTTGGGCTCCTGCTGCTGCTGCTGCTGCCAACTTCTGCCAACTCCAGGGTGTGATTCATCCAATTTTCGGGCTCCTGAAGCCAACTCCAGTGTATATTTGGGCTCCTGCTGCTGCCAACTCCAGGGTGTGATTCATCCAATTTTTGGGCTCCTGAAGCCAACTCCAGTGTATATTTGGGCTCCTGCTGCTGCTGCTGCAAACTCCAGGGTGTGAATCATCCAATTTTTGGGCTCCTAAAGCCAACCCCAGTGTCTCTTTAAAGTAATATTTGGGCTCCTGCTGCTGCCAACTCCAGGGTGTGATTCATCCAATTTTTGGGCTCCTGAAGCCAACCCCAGTGTCTCTTTAAAGTAATGTTGGGGCTCCTGCTGCTGCTGCTGCCAACTTCTGCCAACTCCAGGGTGTGATTCATCCAATTTTTGGGCTCCTGAAGCCAACCCCAGTGTCTCTTTAAATTAATGTTTGGGCTCCTGCTGCTGCTGCTGCCAACTTCTGCCAACTCCAGGGTGTAATTCATCGAATTTTTGGGCTCCTGAAGCCAACTCCAGTGTATATTTGGGCTCCTGCTGCTGCTGCTGCCAACTCCAGGGTGTGATTCATCAAATTTTTGGGCTCCTGAAGCCAACTCCAGTGTATATTTGGGCTCCTGCTGCTGCTGCCAACTCCAGGGTGTGATTCATCCAATTTTTGGGCTCCTGAAGCCAACCCCAGTGTCTCTTTAAAGTAATGTTGGGGCTCCTGCTGCTGCTGCTGCCAACTCCAGGGTGTGATTCATCCAATTTTTGGGCTCCTGAAGCCAACTCCAGTGCATATTTGGGCTGCTGCTGCTGCCAACTCCAGGGTGTGATTCATCCAATTTTTGGGCTCCTGAAGCCAACCCCAGTGTCTCTTTCAGCCAATGTTTGGGCTCCTGCTGCTGCTGCTGCCAACTCCAGGGTGTGATTCATCCAATTTTTGGGCTCCTGCTGCTGCCAACTCCAGTGTCTCTTTAAAGCAATGTTTGGGCTCCTGCCTCTCATAGTGATGCCACTTCAACTCTCTTGAATTCAATTGTGCCGCTCTGCGATTCTATTAGCGATGCCTCTGATCTGCATGTGATATTTATTCAAAGTATTATTTAACTAACCCAGCACGCATCCTGTGCCTGTTACAGCAAGGCAGAATGGTTTACAACCCTATTGAGGCTCTAGGAGGCTCAGAAATAGCCGTTTTTAATAGCGATTCGTTGCGAATTTATTCGGGTCGAAACGATTTTTGTCGGAAAATTCGGCGAATCAGTCGAATCGAATTTTTCAAAAGTTCACTCATCTCTACTCTCAGTATCTGACCCATCACCTGAGCATAGATTCCTGTGGGGCATGGCACACACATGATCGGGTACATTCGATTTAGCATTTTTACAGGGGAAGAGAACCTCTAACGTCTCATATTGGTTTGAAATTTGGTGGTTGTTAATAGGCTAACAGAGGAGGATTCATATTTTACAAACTCATTGCCTATGATGGATTGAAACTCCTTTGCTATCCTCCACAAACCTCTCTTTTGTGGGTTGTATGTGGCTACCAAGAGGACCTATTTTGGCTTTCTTTAAATGTTATAGGTTGTTTCTAGTGATGCAGATTGCTTTCTGCATCTGAGCATCTGTTGTTGATGGTTTGTATCCCTGCTTTGTAGATGATGAAAATGTTCCTGTTTATTATGTTACAACAGATTCTGTTATATATGATCTCCGATGATTGAATATTATCCTATTACTGAATGAATTAAAAGAATTCACAGCTCACCCATATAGCAGAATGGTGTTGCAATGAAAAGGGCTCTGGACATGTTTGAAGGTGGATCCAGCACAGCAGCCATCCAGCGATTGAAACGCGGAGGCTGATTCATTATTGTATAGCGGCGCTTACGCTGTGAAAAACCATCTCATTCGCTGTAGGTACCTGGCCCGCATTGATGAATGTGATGTATGTTGGGTGCTGTAACACCAGTACAGTGCTGCAGGGAGTGAAAGGTAGCGCCAGCTCAGTGTGACCGACTCTCAGTGCTCCACACCATACTTCAAAACAAGACACACACAGCGTTGGCACTTAAAATCTGGTTGCTATAGCACAGAGCACTAGACACTGTGTGATTAGTCTGTTTTTGAACACATATCCCCCAGTAACAAAGCAAAAACACATGGAATGACATTGTTTTAACACTGTGACATTAACACTTTAGTGCCAGACCTGTAATGACAATTGTGCATAAAAATATAAAAAGTCAAAAAAGTTTCTAAAAGTGTTTGTTTGCAGCCAGGAGAGGTCACAGATTTTGCTACAGGAATTCCATTTTGCATTTGTGTTTGCATTTAAAAAAAAAAATCCTGTTTCCAGGAGCTATGTCTTTCCTTCCTGTCTATGGAATCCCGTACATGGGAGTGCATAGATTATGGCCAGGATGTAGCAGGCAAGATGTTTTCCTCCTCTCTGACACACTGGAGAGATGTGAAAGTGGATTTTCTTTTATTGTACAGCAGTGTCTGCCACGAACGCAGAAATGCATGCAGTACCAAACAGGTGTGAACAAGGACTAAGGGCTTGTGCCAAAAAACGCATCACCTGGCTCATGGACATGAACCCACATGAGAATGCTTTTAAGAATATAAAGTAAAGGTTAAGTTTTAGCACAAAAAAGACAAGATACCGCGCTCAGCACTACAAGTAAAAAAGCTCAACGTGTAGCGAGTCCTTCGTCTCAAAAGTAGTCCAAAACTGTAGTAAAACACAGAGCTGGTAGTAGGTAATAACCCAAATCAAGATTCAGCAGTCCCACAGCGCATGCACCTCCACCGTGAAGTCACCAATAAAGCTGGCCTCTTACCAAATAAACGATGACAATTGGCATATAAGGATCAGCAATTAGACTCAAACTTCCACGGCTCCACGCTGAGGGGGTATAGCTTCCAATGCCCAGATGCAGTTTTGCAACGCTTTAATTTCCTCAGGTATGCACCAAATACCATCCGGTCGAATGATTAACCATGTGGGAGATAAATAAAACCATCTAGTGCAGAGCGCTCATTCAAATAAAGACTAATATTTAATAAGAAATGCACTCACAAATATAAGATTAAAAACAGCGTATCTCAAATACAACAGAAGCAAACAGTTCTCACCGCCAGGGTTCCTTGAAGTAAACAAAAGGCTCAGCCGCTACATCGGTGAAACGTACGTAGGATAAGGACAAAGGCTGCGCCTTTTGTTTACTTCAACAAACCCTGGCGGTGAGAACTGTTGGCTACTGTTGTATTTGAGATACGCTGTTTTTAATCTTATATTTGTGAGTGCATTTCTTATTAAATATTAGTCTTTATTTGAATGAGCGCTCTGCACTAGATGGTTTTATTTATCTCCCACATGGTTAATCATTCGACCGGATGGTATTTGGTGCATACCTGAGGAAATTAAAGCTTTGCAAAACTGCATCTGGGCATTGGAAGCTATACCCCCTCAGCGTGGAGCCGTGGAAGTTTGAGTCTAATTGCTGATCCTTATATGCCCATTGTCATCATTTATTTGGTAGGAGGCCAGCTTTATTGGTGACTTCACGGTGGAGGTGCATGCGTTGTGGGACTGCTGAATCGTGATTTGAGTTATTACCTACTACCAGCTCTGTGTTTTACTAAAGGTTAAGTTTTAATCACTGAATGGCTGCTATGCTGGATCCACCTTCAATCCGATCCTTTTATTTTCCTCGGATGTAAGCTCTCACGATGTCATTTTTTTTGTAACAGAATTTAGCTATTGTTTTATCAGCATCATATGAAAGCAACTTTTGCCATGAATAGATTTGCATAGTGCAGAAAATATTTGTTTAGATGTCTGTTTTCACTGCAATAGATTTAAAGGATGGGCATTGCTAATTTTTAAATAGAAGGCCTTCACTCACATCTCTCTTCACGTACTGAACAGAAAACAAATAACAATAGTTGTCAACGTCCAGTATCTGCAATCAATAGAAACGTACAACAATCTAAAGTTAAATAGAAATGTCTGATGGAAATGTACCAGTTCTTTCTACGGAAATGTAGATTATATGAAAAGTCTATTTGTAAATTACAAATGTAAATGAGTGCAACATCAATATTGGAATATCTTTAGACAGGATTAGAATTCTTTCCCCATTTCATTGAAGTTGTTTCTAAGTCAATAAGAGTACACCTAGAGCTTATGAATAAAGGAGATGTGCCAGTGCTTAAATGCATTAATGGTTTCACCAGACTTTCATGTTAGCAGAGCTTCTAGGTTTTTGTCCCTTAGAGCGATTGTGTTGTCAAATGCGTTTTTTTGTGTTTGATGTTTGTTATTTAAAATCAGTACCAAACAGCATATCAAATTTCCCTCTATTTTCTTTGTACATTATGATACATACTATTATCTGTTGCATTGCTAGGGATGCAGCTGCCCTCCTTTCGCATTGTTTACTTTGCTGAGGGAGCCTAGTCTATTCTCATTCTTCTGGATCTACATTATTCTTTGTCTTCGATGATGTTGACAATTTGCTTCTACTACAAATAGCCACCCCCTAGGAATTCAATATCTTCACTTTCATGACTCTCCTCCCACCTTACAGATCACATACTCACGGTTTTCTTTCCCAGCCCTCTGTCCATTGGTGTTTCACAAGCTTCTGTCCTTAAATCCACTTCTGCTCTCAGTCTACACCTATGATTGCGGCCTAATACACACAACGTCTATCCAGATGCCACTAAAATATTGTCACCTTTCTCCCTCTAACTAAACTTGGGCGTTTGTTGTCCCCCCCCACCGTCCGTTTCCGCTCTTGTATGCAGTATAACAATATCTGTCAATGATCTCACAAATCACTACAGCTCAACAAACACAATGTTTTAATGTTATACTGGACACCTTTCTCTCATTCACACATGACATTTTGTCACTAGCTACTTCCTGTCATCCCCAACACAAAAAACATTTCCCTCATATGTCCTTTCCCCACACCAGACATTAAGGATGAGTAAACCCCCCAAAGTGGGGTTCGGCCAAGTTTTGACTAAAAGTTAAGGACTCCAAATCTGAACCTGGTCCCCAGTGAAATCAATGGGGACTCAAAGTTTGGGGTTGATTCTGGGGGGGGGGGGGGGGTACAGAATGTGCAGCAGTAAGCGCTGCTGTAAAACTTACCTGAGCCCTTCCTTTCAGTAGCGGCATTCCTTTTAAATGCTCCACAGCCGGGGCCACTCTCCTCTGGGTCTGGGTGAGGAAACTTCTAGAGCAAACACTGCCAGCAGCCACTAGGAGTGTCCTCACTTTTAGTTTAAGCTGCATCCTTTAGTTCAAGCTGGTTGAAGCCGATCAACCAACTTTTCCGTGTTTGGGTCGGACATCTGGCTGAAGTCCCTGTTTGGGTTTGGGAATCCACATCACTACCGACACCACTAAAATTCTTCTGAACTCTGCTTGGGGGTACACCAACAGACTTCCACTTATCGCACCTGCCACTTTTCTTTTGCTGTTCCGGTTGCCATTATCTGAAACCCCTTCGAATGTAAATTTGCAAGGACAGGGCACCCGCTCCTATTGTGCATCAGGATCAATGTGTATTTGATGTGTCTTCAGCATGTCTTACCCATAATACTCTGTGTATTACACATTTATTACATTGTCATTTCTATGGAAGATGATTGAGCTTTATAAATAGACTGTTAAAATTATGAGGACAACCACAGATTATAGGGGCCTTGGTGTAACTAACTGATCATGCTCAACACTAGGTAACAGGCACTCATTTAAGACCATTATTAATAGCATTTTTTTTCTGGAGTACAGGTAACTATGATATATTAATGAATAGCTATGTGGTTGTATACACTACTACCAATACTACTACTACTATGTGTGTGACTGTAAAGCATGATTTTTTCAGTGTATTTTGTATAGTTCCCCAAAAAAACTAAATACTAAATCAAAATTCCTTTTTTTCCGAGATGGGGGGATTAAATCCTAATCATTATTAATTTAACTGGGTAAATAATGTGATTAATATGCTATAAATACATTGGTAAGGCTTTTAGTAAACTTCCAACAGCCCTTCAGAGGTACACCTTTCTTCTAAAGTATAAACAATTAACAATATTGAAGAAGATTTAGACGCAAGAAAAAGCAGAAAAGCTTTTGCTTAACAATATGTAATTTGGACCCCAACAGCTAAAATGCAACTCAACCGCACTGTAAAGTTTTTCCCCTTTGTCCCCAGCAGTGATTTCTTGTAACTGTAATAAAAAAACGCTGACCAGCACCGGAAAACAAACCGCCAAAGATTTCAAGGAGGAAAAAAAATCTTTAATATGCTGTGCAAAGTGGACTTCACTGGCACTGAAATATGCGGTTGGCTGATCCAACGGGCGTTGACATGGGGTGGCCAATACCTAAGTGCAACAATCAAAGCTAATTGGTAGTTCTGCTCAGTGACTGCTAGCCAAAAGGTAGTGCACAGTGCCAGATAAGATGGTAATGCTGGCGCTGTAGCCACAACAATGATGCCAAAAAGCACACATCATAAATAAGGCTCTCAGTGAAGCATGTTCAACTCTGGGTACACACTTGGTTGTGAATTGCAGCCTGCATGTGAGCTTTTTAATTTTAACACACAAAAAGGCAATTAAAACAGTATGTTTTACATTTTACCAGAAAAATCACCTGCACGTGTGGTATTTTTACAGGCACATCACTTTTTTCAATAAAGTAAGAATAGTTGTTTAAAAGTTCTTAAACAACAGCAGGCTATGGGGTGTGCAGAAAAAATAATAAAAATCTTAAGCTTAGCGCATAGAGTGCTGTTGTTTCCATACTAAAAATGAGAAAAAAAAAACTAATCGGAAAAATTATGCCCCTCACCTGTAAAAAATGCCGGCATGGTGGGAGCGGGCAGGCCGGCTACGCTGTCAGCGCAGCCGGCCTGCCCACTCCCACTATGCCGGCATTTGTTTAAAAAGCAAACACTTACCTGCATGCTCGGAGCGTGGAGGCCGGCGCCGCTCTCAGCTGTCATCAGAGGACGCGTCATCAGAGGGCGCCTGAGAGCGGCGCCGGCCTCCACGCTCCGACCATGCAGGTAAGTGTTTGCTTTTGAAACAAATGCCGGCATGGTGGGAGCGGGCAGGCCGGCTGCGCTGACAGCGTAGCCGGCCTGCCCGCTCCCACCATGCCGGCATTTTTTTTTTTCAGATGAGCGATTCGTGCAAGTTCGATTCGGGCGAACCCGAATTTCTTGGGGAAATTCGGCGAATCGCCCGAATCGAACTTTCAAGAAGTTCGCTCATCTCTACTTCTAATGGATCTAATTGGCAGACCAAATAATTAAAATATAATGTCATAAACCCAGATCTTTTAGATCCAGGGCAATCCAAAAAACGTGTGGAGTAATGTTTCTGAACCTCCACAGCCTCTAATCATGAGTCAGGGCCCTAATGAGTGACTTTATCTACAATCAGAGCTTTAGCTATAGCCGTTACAATTTCTGACCATTCCTTAGAATTATGTCTCTCCCTTAATTAAAATTCCCATTTAGTTTCATTGAGCAACTCGCCTGAGGTAGAGGAAAGTCACAAGTAGTTATATAATGAAGATACTAAACCTTGTATGAATAAGGTTTAGTACAATGTTTAGTACAATGTTCTCAGATGGCAAAAAAGAGGAACAGTTGGAGCATTAGGTGGTTAGCCTAATGAGAAAAGCAAGACATACTGGAAGAGTAGCATTCAAACATCCATTCACAAGGACCAATTGCTAGCCCAGAGAAACTCATATACAGTACCCCAAAAAAGGTTGCAAAGAACTCAAGCTTCTAACATAGGGCGCATCATTTTTACCTCCTCACAGCTGCAACACCCCTTACCTAGATGTACACTAATGCTTGTCTTTTGCAGCATGGTTTGTAATAATCGTATAATATAAAATGTTACCTGCAGCACGGATCCTATTCTTTAGACAATATGTCTAGACTTGATGAGCAATGCATTGTATTCCTTGCAGAGGAACGTTAATGAGATCATACCATCATTTTTTGGAATAATGCCTGTTCTCACACTTCTGTAATACAATTGTCATAATGTATTGATGCTCCTCAGCAGTCTTTTGACAAAGGATATTGTTTCAATTAGCATCTTAAAAGCTAGAGGGTTATTTTGACCCATGGGCCAGTAAAGTGTTGTGATTCTGTCAACACAAAAAGTATTGAGCTTTATTTCTTTGCAGCCTCTAGTGCTAATTCTCCTTATCCCATTATATGAGGCTATTCAGTTTATAGCAGCCAAAAGAGGAAAGCAATTCATGAAAGGTCAAGGCTTATATACGTAACTTAAAGCATACACCATAGCTTAAGAATTGCTACACATTCAGGCTTTTTTAATAAGGAAGTGCAGAGATCAGAGGCTTTGTACAAACTGCAGTAGCCCCTAGTAACCAAGTCGAATATTTTATTTTAATATTAATATATATATTACTGTATCAAAGAAAGCAACCTTTTTCTTTGGGATACAGATACAAACAACCTAGTAGGGGTGGACACCAAATCAGACACCACGGCAATGACACTACGATTAGCCCTCAAGAAACCCCAGTGAGGTAAAGCCTGCTAAGCAAGGATTTGTTTTTTTGTCCTACCTCTAACTTTTACATATTTAAGTTTGACATAGAACTATTTAAAATAGAAAGAAGAATAGATGAAGCTTAAACATTTCTTGTCTTGTCATTTCTTGAGGAATCCCAAGCCCTAAAAAGTCTCAGAGATGACAATAGCATAATCATCAAACTGGCAGATAAATGCGGTGCGATTGGGGTGTTGGACTATGGTACATATCGTAAAGGAATCCTATAACCCATAGTTATGAGAAAATAAATAGCAACCCAATAAGTGCCTGCAATACAGGGAAGGAGTATGTTTCAATTGGATTAACCAATGGTTGGATTACAGAAAACAAGGTTCACTTTTTATTTACATAGATTTTACAATATCACTCATTATCTATGGTCTACTAAAGGTCCACAGAAGCCTAGATCCTGAAGTATAGACAAATAGTGGCAGGAACAAACTCGGCCACACAACCACTGGCACAATGGCTAGACTTTTATTTGCAGCCATATGTGAGAAAACTACCCTCCTACCTAGGAGAAAATTCAATCATGCCCCAACTGAGGTCAATACACTGATGGTCCTATGGATAGCTCATCTCTTTATACGAATATCCCAAATAAACATGGAATCAAGGCAGTAAAACATTTTTTGACCAAGGAACCCCCTAATCTACCCACAGAATGTGGAATGAATGGACTTGAGCTTGTATTGTATAATACATTTTTCGAGTTTGAAACAGCCTTTTACAAACAAATGATTGGATCAGCTATAGGGAGCGTGACTGCACCCTCCTTTGCAAATTTGTTTGTGGGGTACCTAGAGGTGAGTTATATTTACCCATCAGCCATGTCTACAGAAAAAGTGTCCTGCTGGGGGAGATATATAATGACTTGATGGTGTTATGTCGTAGGAACGAGGAAGAAGTTAAACGGTTTGTTGACTTTATTAAATTGATTATTCCCATGATCATGTTCAATCCAGGAATGGCTGAGAGTTATGTGACATTCCTGAACATAGCGATCAATAAGAAATCAGATGGGGTGATTATGGGCCTGTTTTCAAAACCGACTGATTGGAACACTGAGAACACTCACCCTGATTAATTGATTGACAGCCTCCCGATTTCACAATTTATGATGGTGTTACTCTGATCCCCACAAAAGGAAGATACAACTGAAAGATAATGTATGAGAAGTTCAAAATGCGGGGCTACCCAGACCAGGTCTTACAGGCTGCCAACCAGAAAGCTATGGCTATATTTAGAGGACAGACTGCTGATGCTGCAAAAGCCAGGAAGAAGGAATGATTCCCCTATCTTACAAACAAATAATCATTGATTCCTGAATTTTAAGATGACATAATATTATTGTGAAATCTGATAGCAATCTGTGTACGGTGATGAAACGACCAGTACAAAAGATATACAACAAGAACAAGAACCTGAGGGATATGCTAATAAAAGCTGATCTGGTTGAAAAATACCAGAAAAAGATGATCAGACTATGAACTAGAACTGTTTGTTTGGACCAAAATTAAAAGGGGGCCATCGCCATTGCCTGCTGCGGTGGCATCCGGCATCTTCAGGGCCAGATCCTCTTCCCCCCCGCCAGTTTAGCCGCCTGTTAGTGACATCACATCTACAGCTGTGCTCTTCACAGTCCTGCTCCGCTCAGCAAAGTCCAGCAGGATTTCGGATGGCTCCATTGCATCCCATTTCTAGGCACTGCACAGGCATGAGATGGGGGGCTGGACACAGTGCCTGATGGAATGTAACATGGCATCGCTCGTCGGAAGGTCATCCGGAATCCGAGGGACCCAGATGATGGATCCCCAGGCACAGTGAGTAAATTGTGTCCAAAGGCAAAACCCAAAGTGGGGGGGCAGCAGATCTGTAAAGTTTGGGGGAGTATTTAACCTCCCCCAATGTTCCTCTTTAACACCTTTTGCTTTTCCTGTTTTTTTAGAACGTCCTTAAACTAGGCTACATTGATACCTTATCCAATGCTGTAGGTTGGATTCCCCCCTCCCCTTTTACACTCATTCCTTGTGCTGGTCTAGCCTGGGGTCGGGGGTGGTCACTATTCTATGTTTCACCTCATTCTTCCACTATGCCCCTTTGGTAATTCTGAATCATCTTTCTTGTCTTGGTTTCAGCTTCTATTTCTTTCCCCTCTTCTATTTATTTTTATTTTTCATTTCTTTTCTGCACCTGTTTTTTTCTTCTTTCTTTTTTTTTCTGTTTTCTCTTTTCTTCGGTTTTCCCCTCTAGCTCCCCCTGGCATTTGTACTATAAACCAAAACTGGTGCTGGTACACATTAAAAGGCCACTACATATACTGAGTATAATTACGGACCATTGTCTGCCATTCCTATCCCTCATGGAAGTGAGTTTTACTTTTATTTTAAGTACTACGTACATTGAAATGGTTATTGTGTGCCAGTTATGTTTTTATGTTACATTCTATAATTAAATATATTTATAGCGGTGGCTCAGTGTAAAGCGTCAGTGCTGTATGTTCAGCAGCGTCCTGTAGCACCTGTCGCTAAGTAGCATTCTCCTATACAATTCAATGATCTTTAATTTCTGTATAAACAGAGTTCGGATCCACTTTTCCCTACTATTTTATCATATAATGATTGTTTTGGCTCTCCTGGCCACCAACCTAAGACTTATATTGTCATTTATTTAAATGTTTTTATTTTTGCCAGAATTGTATTTGTTGGTCTGCCATTGCAGTGTTAGTGTTACAGCATAGAAACAAAGTAATTCATGTGTTTTTCTTTCCAGTGCTGGTGTATGTGTTCAGAAACAGACATTTTTATATTACGTCTGGCGCGTGTTGCTAAGTTGCCCAGTGCCGACGCCAACTTCGCAGTCTTTTTCATAACTATGGGCCTCATCGCCAAGCATTGGCCAAACTTAACTGGTGCTACCTATCGTTTGCTGCAGCATTGTCCTGTTGTTATATATAACATCACATTGGGCGGCTTTCCCTCGGGGCACTATATGAAACAATAGCAGCATTGATACACTCAGGCACTGCATTGATTCAGGGAGAGCGCTTCTACAGCGCCCTTGAGACATTACATTTATCAATGCTGGACAGGATACTACAGCGTCAGTTGTCCAGCACCAAAGTTATGTTAATGCACCAGACACATGTTTGCAGCGTAGTCTTACGGACGCTACATAGACACACAAATGGCAATACGTGGTGCTAGTCTTAAATCAGCCTCCACATCAGACTCTACTTTTGGCATTTATAAAACTTGAACAAAAGTTTGCACCATCTTATACACACTGCATGACAAGAAAATTAACATGACAGTGTATGTACGTACGCAGTTTTTTTTTTTTTTTGTATTTCAACACTGGCTTGAAACTGAAAACTATCTAAAACAACTTGAGAATAAACAACGTTACTTCATGCAGGAAGGCCCAAATCTATTCAGCAATATCAGATGGCACCGTTGGGTGCTATAAAACACCAATGGTCCATTTACTTACTAGGGCAAAAAGGTACCATGGCAAATAGCACATAGTAAGCATTCCGCTGGTAAATTTCTACTTTATTTTCTTTAACCAATTAACTATCCAAGCACAGATGTTCAGGGCCAGTGTTACAGCTTTTGATCACAACATAATTATACAATTCTCTGCCTGAAAAACTACAAAATTCATTCATTGTTCTGTTTTAGTTTTTTCTTTTTAATAAAAAATAATTATTAGTTATTAGTTAAATATAGTGTATGAAATTAGTGGTGTGAACTGATTTAATACCCAGAGCCTGGAATTCCTGAGGAGGTCCGCCTGCACCTCCCATGTCAGCATTGTTCAAATTAGGTCCCATAACTAAACCCTGAGTGGAGAAATATTAGTATTTTAAATATTTTGCTTTAATTTTGACTTCACATAGATGCAGAAGTAATATTCCTATCAAGATCAAAAGGTGTATCTCTCCTTTTAGATACATTTTTTTAACCCCCTAATCCACTTTTTAGCAGAGGGCAAGCTTTCACGGAGGCTGGACTTCTACTTAAACACAAAAAATCTGCTGTACATGGGATGGGGCATTTTTACAGGTAAGGTATTTCATTTTTACAATGAGGTAGGGATATTTTTTTGAAAACAGCACCCTATAAGGCTATGAACAATGTTTTAATTCTTTTGCTTACCCCCATAAGGTGCTGTTTTCAAACTTTACCTCATTGGTAAAATGACAGACCTGTAAAAATGCCTCATCACAGGTACAGGTGATTTTTAGGAAAAATTTGAATAAACCTTTTTTTTCATATAATTAATAAAACTATTTTTTTTCATAAAAGCTCACTGAGATTTAGTTCACACCAAATAGCACACCTCATCACCATGAGCAAGTGTCAAAACCGATTGCTTTACAGCAGCTGGAAGTACTGCTCAGTGTCTTAACACACAAACAGCTTTTTCTTTATTGCATGGCACGGCCTGCTTGGGTATTCATAACAGTTGGGTTATTCCGCCACAAGGTGGCGCAGTGTACTGCAGAAGAGCTGTTGCATCTCCGGGCCCCCAATAAAAACAGGATTAACCATAGAGTTCCCAGTGTTTCCTCTGCAGTGAAACTGCGAAGATAGAAGATGGCTCTCTCTCTCTATGCGCAGGTGAGCGAGGCAACCGAGCCTGCGGCCCTGCAAGTCTATTTACACCTGTTTCTGGACCCTCTTCTGCCTCCCAGCCTTGGCTGACAGATCGGGTGAGGGTAGAAGAGAACTAGGGTCAAGTGCTCCAGGAGCGCTGCTCCAAGCCGCAGTCCCTGTTCCACAAAGGGTAGCCGGCCATAGGCTTTATGGTGAGCCTACTAGGGATGCAAAGTTCCTGTCCTGGCTTCTGAGGGGGTAAATGTTTTGGGGTCCCCCCCTCCTGGCCTGGATACCCGCTGCTGCCTTCTCGTCTCTCTCTCCCCCCTCCCTCTCTCTGACTTTGTTCGGGGGGGGGGCAGGTGGTAGCGGCGAGTGGTGTTAGTTGTGGTGTTTTGTAGTTTACAGTGTGTTTTTCGGTTGCCCGCTGTGCCGCTTTGTACTGCGCTCCGCGGCTGTGGGCGCTATAACCTGTGGCGTTTTTGCTTTGTCATGGCGCCGGCGGGGTCACGTGGGCGCCGTTTTTGCGCCCCCCGGGGGGGCGAGGCCGGGGGATGACGCGTATCGCTTCGTTCCCCCGTGGCCCGCCCCTTGAGGTACCTCTGCTGGTGCCATTTTGGATTAGCTGCGCATCTGGATTTCTCCCTTCCGGGCTGCAGCGCTGTTTCCTCCGGTTTGTCCTGCAGTCTGTGCCTTGGTGACCCTGTTGTGTCCTTGGTCCGTGAGTCCCACTTGGGTTTTTTTTTTTATTGGTCTAGTGGGACATGTGCTGCGGGATGCTCGTGACATTTTTACTCATCTCTTTCAGGCGGGATACCAGTGGGTTGTGGTTTCTCCCGGCTCTACTCCTTCCTCCCCCTCATCCCCCCCTTTACTGACATCTGGGGGCATCCCGTGGGAGGGTATCTCGGGTGGCTTTTGTATTAGCCTTTACCCAGCGCTGGCCTATTGCGCCTGTGTTAATCACCATATGGAGGCTTCTGGGGATGGCGTGCTTGGGGGTCCGTCGGGGCAATCCTGGCTGTGTTCTATGTGCAGGGTATCCCCTATCAGAAATGCTGTTGTGGTGTGTGTGTCGTGTGCTCAATGTGTCCTTGCGCTCCAGCTTGGTTTGCCTGCATCGCTTCCCAGCTCTGCACCCCCTTCGGCATCACCTACCCCCCCACTGCTGCAATTAGCTCCCAGTGAGGGGGATGCTAGCAGGGGGTCACAGTCTGATCTGGCACTTCATGTGGCCAACATTGAGAAGCAGCTTGCCAGGCCTATTCCTAGGAAGGCTTCTGGCAAGAAGCGGCACCTGACTTCCACACCCTCCCACTCCACTGAGGAGTATGAGGAATTTGATGCCACTGGTGGACTTTATTCCCTAGAGGAAGGGGAACTGTTCCAGGACTCCTCTGGGGACCAGCCAGAGGGTTGCATTAGTGACCCTGGATCTACGTCCGGGGAGGAATCATGGTACCCTGAGGACACTGACAATCTGCTGTCACAAATTTTTGAAATCTTGCACATTGCTCCCCCTGAGGTGGCTAAAAGAAAGCAGGGTGAGCTTTTTCGTCCTGGTAAACAGCGTCTGGAGTTCCCTGAGCAGGGCTATTTCACTTCTATGGTGCTTATGGAGTGGGAACACTCTAACAGGCTGCCCGCTGTGTCCAAGGGATTGGATAAGAGGTATCCCTTTCCTGCTGATCTAGTAAAGCATTGGTCCTGTCCCCCTGAGGTGGATGCTGCCATGCAAGGCTGTCTAATACTTTGGTCATGCCTTCCCCTGACACTTCCCCTGATAGCGAGGACCGGCGCATGGATCAGCTGGCCTGCCATGCTTTTACTTGTGTGGGGGCTGGACTGCGCCCGGCCTGTGCTGCTGCCATTACCGCTATTGCACTTAAGAAACTTTTCAAGCGTCTCTGCCATGGCGCTATGGCTGGTAGGAGGAGGGAGGATTATAGGGCCCTCTTGCTTTGTTCTGATTTTGTTGTATTTATCCTTACTGCCATGGATGATGCTGTGAGGCTGGGCGGCAGGGCCTCTGCACTTTTGGTGGCTATGCTCCGCTCTGTTTGGTTACGTCAGTAGGCAGCTGATGCTGCTGCTAAGAAGGCTCTCACTGGGCTCCCCTTTGCGGGGCTTTTTTGTAGAACGGTCAATGGTCAGATTAAATATTTAAAGTTATACTAACGGCAAGCCTGATTTTTGTCCTATTGCCTCGGGCTGCACATTGCACTGTCCTAAACTTCAATTTTCAAATAGACCCTGTAGTTCCTAAGTTATTTGGAAAAGAATTAGAGCATTGGAGAGTCATATACAAAAGAGAAACAGTGGGTGTGGCAACAGCAATATGATGTAACCACACTGTGTGCTTATAGGCTGATTCATTACTAGCGCCAGGTAGCGACAGATGAGTGTCTGTAGAGCGGATTTCAGAGCGCCCGCTAGTAGTCGCTGTGCTCGGCCATGGATTTTTGTTTAAGAGCGCCTCAGTCACTGGCCGGCATTGATGAATGTGAAACAGGAGAGGAAAAACAGGAGAGGAGGGACAGCACTTAAATGACTGTCTTACTGATATTTATTTTTTTAACTTTTGATTTGCCAAAGTTAAAAAAGCCTCAATCCTCTGTGTGGAGGCACTAAATATCACTGTCCCCATGCAGAGCCATTTTCACCCCACACCCCAAATCCACAGCTCTTGTGGATAGGAGGAAATGAGGGTCAAACTTTTGAAACTTACTGCAGCATCTACAGCTTGCTGTGGGAAAGTAGTAGACTAAAGATGAGCTCATTGCTGCTTTATTATAGCTATTGCCTGGACTGTCCATTGTATCTGTTTTGATATTAGAACCAGTGTTTCTGTTGGTTATAGATAACCCCTGAAACTTTGGAATACATTATGGCACAAGGAAATGAAAATGAAGATTTCATCAATAAATGTCATTTAGCTTTGAAAGGATACAGCATTACCCCAGTCGCCTGAGCATTCATATTACTGTGAACACATTCTGCGGGTTACTTTTTAGGCTTTATGCACATATTTACTTCTGGAGAAAAGGTGAACACATGGTTCCTTTAGGAAAGCAAGGCCAAAAGATGTATTTAGGGGTGGTTTTCTAAATGCCTTGTGCTCTTAATTAGAGGGTGTTTTGGTCTCTTTAAGCCCTTGATTCTTAGGGGTTTATTCATCAAGGGATAGCGGCAGGTAGCGTCTGGTGAACGCCGGGCGCTGTACGCAATACCATATTTATGAAAGCGAATCTGGTGAGCGACTCTAACAGAGCCAGGTAGCATACGATTCATCATTACAGGCGGCTCAGCGTATAGCGCCGCCGCTCTAGCTTCTAGAGCGCCAGGTATTACCTGTCACTAACTGCCACTCTCCCATACATTTCAATGGACGTTCCTTTTCTTCTGTTTAAACAGGGTTTTTTGTTTTTAATTTTTTTTTTAGTATAAAATAACTGTGTCACCTCTCCTGGCCTAGAAAGTCATTTTTGAAAACTTTTTTGATTTTTTTATATTTTTATGCAGAATTGTCATTACAGGTCTGGCATTAAAGTATTAATGTCACAATGTTACAACAATGTAATTCCATGTGTTTTCGCTTTGTTACTGGTGGATATGTGTTCATAAAAAGACCTTAATCACACAGCGTCTGGAGCTCTGGGCTATAGGGACCATATCCAGAGCTCCTACGCTCTTTGAGTCTGTTTTTTTGTTGAATATGGTGTGAGTCGCTGTGAGTCAGTCGCACTGAGCTGGCGCTACCTTTCGCTCTCTGCAACACAGGACTGGTGTTAGAGCGCCCAACATACATCTCATTCATTAATGCCGGCCAGGTCACTCTAAGCGCCGCTATACAGATACTCATTTGCCGATAGCTGGCATTAGTAATGAATCAGCCTCCACGCCTAATATGGGTCTCTCCCTAACATATGTACTGTCTTTGGGGAAAGGCTGGTGCAGTGTGGTGCCTCTGCATTTTACTAAAGAAAATAGGAGGCTGATTTATTAATAGTGACTGTAGCGGTATTTTCACAGCGCCCGCTAGTAGTCGATGTGCTTGGCCGTTGTTCGGTTGTTGACAGCGACTCAGTCGGTGTGGCTAAATGTTCAATACAACGTTACGAGACGCTATTTGACAGGTTCCGCGATGTATGGGTGTGTATGATAGCGACTGGTCAGAGCGACCGGCTTCCACCATATTCAACAAAAAATCACGCTCAAAAAATTCTCGCGCTGTGAAATGCATGTTTAAACCCCAGAGCGCTGGCGGCGATGTGTTAAAAGTAGTTTTTTAACCCCCAAACCACCATATTTTTGGAAACCAAAAAAAAAAAAAATTTAAATAATTTAGTAATATGAATACATTAATATCAGACCTGTAATATCAATTCTGTACAATTTATTTTTTAATTTTTTTCCCTTAAAAAATTATCTAAAATGGCAGAAGTGGTCACAGAATTTTTCACATTTAAAAAAAAAAAAAAAAAAAAAACATTAATAACAATTAATTATTAATATCTGGGGAGCCGGCGTTCTCGTGGCGGGGCCCGTCATTACCGGCCGCTCACCAGTCGCTACCTGTTGCTATTCCTTCATAAATACGGGCCTTGGTGTAAGCTGACTGGATTTAAATGCAAAAGAGAATATGATGCAAATGCAGTTCAAAGCCATCTTCATAACCCTTTCCTATGATAAATGCTTGGACTGAGCTTAAAAAGGGGTTACTTAGGATTTGTTTATACCTTGCTAACCAATATCTTTCAAGAAAATAAGAAGAAAATTGAAGCATCATCAAAACTGCAGCACTGATAAATAAGATTGATAGACAGATGTATATAAATTGCCGGTAAATTCCTGCACAAGCCATAATGAATCATGGTAATTTGGTTTCTGACATGTTTTCTCCAAAATAGCTATGACTTATTATCCAGTCAGCAAGCATAGCACCGCAGCGTCTTTTTATTATAGTGGGAAGCTATACTGTACACAAGTAATCATAAGTTCTGGTGAAAAATACACTTTCTCCACTTTAACCTCCGCTGAAATGTTGGGTAATAACCATATATTACCTGATGCACAGTCGCGAGAATACCTGTTGAATTGTCATTGTAAAATGCCCTCTGCATTTTCACTGGTTGGGAAAGGATACCTTCAGCAATGTAATATATATTTAAAGCTTTGGCATTTCCAAGAGTGTGTTATAGAAGTTATTTGACTACAGTAGCTGCAAATAAATGATAGAACATTCCAATGTGAAGGAAATTGAAGCAGATTATGACCTTTTCTATGCCGTGGATGAGAAGATTTAGTGTAAGGAAAGTCTTTAAGGTGCCAGACATCCATAATTTTGATTAACTTTGCAATGTTTCGGCACAGGGTCATGGTATTCTGCCAGTACCCTTTGAGATGTCAGTCACATTTCAATAACTTTCCAGTGTGGGTTTGTAACTTCTGTCTTTCTGCCGAGTTGAATGAAGCAGGTTAGCTTATGAATACAGTATGAAATGTCACTCAGAAATTTCTGCATTATGCTATCTATTGATTGGCATGTTTATGGCGGTAGAAGTACTGCAAGGCAGACACATAATCCACTATTGATGAACGATGTCCTTGTTTTGCTTCTTTTTTTCTATGCTGAGCACCCAAGCTTTATGTATTGCATTTAACAAAAGAATATTTTATTTAATTTGTTGTTTTTACTATTTAATAGCTGGAATACGGGTTCTGTATATTCTATAGAATAATGCCTGGCCAAGGCTTAGAGTTGAAATCTCATAAGCCTGTACACTGAGTGTGTCTTTGTGCCTAATTATAGTTTTAAAGCCTCTCAACAATATAGGCGAGAAGCACAAGGCATGTCTGCCTGCTATTAGAAACAGCAGAGACAAGACCCCCGAGCAAAACAACCCATTCACTTAGCTTTGTAATTAAAACATATTTACATGTTTCTTTTAGGCTAGGGTGTGTTTTTTCACTATTATTATTGGCTTATGAATAATTATTATTTTACTCTGTTTCTTATATTTATTTATTTTTTGAAGAAGTAGCAGCAGCAATATATAAATAATAATAATAATAGTATTAATAATAATAATATATTGATAACAACAACAGTGCAATTATCACTAATCTGCACATGCTTAAATAGTCTTTCTAATTTTTCTGTGGCCTCGACTGAGGACCATTTGAACTGAACGCGACCACTGATGAGACCGGGATCGCAGGGCTCAGGTAATTTGTACAAAAGCTTCCTGTTGCATTCTTTAGGTGAAGCTAATTAGCAGCCCATCAACCAGCTAATCCTCATTTGGGCCGAACACTGAATGCAAACATGGACTTGTGGCTAAAGTCGGTGTTCGGGTGTGGGGACAAAGTTTGGTAAAATCCCAAACTTTGTGGTTCGGGTTCGCTCAACTCTACTTTATGTATAATTTTAATATTTACTTATAGAATTAAGGTTATATTGTTATGATTAATTCATTGTTATTCATAAATTATTATGTCATTTGTTTTGTTCAACATATTTAAAAGACCCTGTCTGTCAAACATTTTAAAAAAGACATACTTACCTGTTCTTCTTTGCTAAAGCTTTGCCGAGGTCTGGCTCTATAGTATCTAGTAGGAGGTGCTCAGACAAAGCTAGGTAGTTGGCTATATGGCAATCCACACAACATGACCTGTTAGTGGCCATTGATAAGAAGGTTAGACAGCTATCTGCTTTAAAGAAACCCTTCAGGCATTAAAATTGATACTCCCCAATGATCCCCCAAAGTTTTCTACCCACTCAATGTTCAGAACCTTAGCAGTTTCCTACCCCCCCCCCCGGCATCCTTGTGTGTTTCTGCGGCTTCCTACAGTGCATGTTTGCCTGGTATGTCACCTCTATTATAGTGAATGGAGTTGGGTTTGCTCCAGTCACTGTGACTTACATGGAGGGTGAGGCCATGTGCCAGATAATGGTGGTGGATGGGTGACCAAGGAATCCCAGAGAGTGTGCACGTTAAAAAAAACACGATTTAAGAAAGGGGTACATTTCTGTGCACTGGACTTGGATGTAGCACCTGTGTGTGGTGTCCTAAGATTTTTTCTTTCAGAATTATAACTGTACTAATAAACATATACACCCAAGGTGTTGCATGCTTTCACATCAGATGCCTTTTCACCAGATACCCAAGGGAAATGCCTAAAAACAGGTAAGCCACACCCTCAACATGATCCTTTGTGAAGGACACCCTCTCTGGCCTATGGAGATCAGCAGCAGTGGTGGGTATCCTGTGGGCAAACTCTGGAAGAGAGGGATGACACAAGTGTTCAGAAGGGTGAAAAATATCACCAAATATTTGGTATTTCCCATGGGTTGCTAACTGGGACACTTTGGGACCGGGTACACAGCAGCTCGTACCAGCAATTTATATTATTAAAGTGGACCAACACCCAGGATTTTGACTATCCTGGGTCTTGGTCCACTTCGGTGGGGCACCCCCGATCGAGGGAGGCGGCGGCGGCCGGCCGCCGCCTAAGATAAGGTAAGGAGTTTGGGGTGTTTGGGGGGGGGGTTCACCCCACGGGACATCCCGATCTCGGATGTCCCGCGGGGAGGGAGGTGATCGGCCCCGGGCCGATCACCCGTGGGTGTTGGTCCACTTTAATAATAATATATATATATATATATATATATATATTATATACTAATATTATTATGAATACAGTGACTATTTCCAGTGACTATTTATACATCTATTGATGCTTGAAAATTAACTTGTTCTTTAGTATTATTTTATCCTTTATAAAATTGTGTATCAAACAGTTTTAAATATAGATATACCTACAGTATTTAATATTATAACTACACAATTCTTATTTATAACCGTATTATTGTAAACATTTTTTTTGTCCTTTCAATCACCAAGGGCTTCATTTGACTTCAACTGTGAAACAAGGTTTGTTTGTTTCATTCTCTTAAAAACATTCTCAGAGGCAATAACTTGAGTCTTGTCATCTTATTTTTTATGAACGTTTTAACCCTCGGGTATTAGTAGAAAAAATAAAGAAATGGTAAAAAATGCTTTAGGAATAAAAAGCATTAGAGCACTCAAGGGCAATGCTGGAAATACAAACAGCGTGCATTTTAAGTTCTGGCTGCTGACAATCCATCTCCTAACATCTTTTTTTTTCAGATAAAAGAACAAAAGTAATAGCCGTCTCTGACAAAAGAAATGGCAAAATAATCTAACATAGAAAAAGATGATATTTTGTTTGGAATAAAGATAAAATGTCATGTTATTCTTTTTTCAAGGTTGTCGGTGTGTGGAGCTGTGCACATAGGCCGTATGTTTGATCTAGCTGCTCTGGACCACTTGCCATTTAACTTTGTTCTCAGAATAGCTAAATGCCAAGCAAGAGCAAACAAAATTTGAGGGCACCACACCGAAACATCCAACTGGCATTGTATCTTTGATTCACTCTATCCTGCCATACTGGCTGTGGCAACAATATTTCTTATGTACGAATGCCCTGATTACTCTACTATATCATCCAGCATTAGACTGGCCCACTAGAGGATCCTCCAATGGGCCCAAGGCACTGAATTGGGCCTCCATCACTAACAGAGATCCAAGACTAACTGGTTACAAAACATCACGTGTGGCCTTGATGCAGTAGACTTTTCTTAAAATATCTCATTAAAATAAGGGCCCTTTCATGCTTTGCTTTAAAATAAGACATGATATAAAAGGAGTGGAGTGATTCAAAGAAAATAGTATATATAGTATATATATTATAGTATAGTATAGTATATGATAGTATTATATTCTACTGAATCTGAAGATTGGGATCCCCATCTGAAGAGTTTGAATAGAGCAGTGGGGTTAAACCTGTGAGCTCAGGAATGTGGAGTGTTGTTTCTCCCTCAGCCAATCAGATAATTAGCAAACCAGAGTCAGGAAGTCCCTGCCGGGTACACCAAACCCACCAGTTGGTCTCTGTTGCTAAGGTAAACCTGTTGTTGCTACAAAAATCAGTTTTCTTTTATAACTTTTTCAAACAAATAGAAACATTAAAAAAACAGGCTCAACACCTTGAGGACATAATTTGTGGTACATAATAATGGAAACTTTTATTACCCTTTAATTTACTACTGTTTTCATCCAGCCAAAGTGGGGGGCTTCTAGAATATACGCTGCTGTGACAACTCCACCCTCTGCCAGTCATTGTACTGGCTGCCCATACAGTATAGGATACAGTTTAAACTGCTTGTTCTCACCTTTAAAGCCCTCCATGATGCTGCAACCCCACTCCATCATTCCTGTTACTGGCCTACCCATGCTTTACAAATGACTTACTACCAGTGACATAACTAAATGTGATGGGGCCTTGGTATGAACATTAAATGGGGCCCTTTCACGACCCTATTTTAACTCAGTTGGATGCAGATAGACAACTAATAACTGAAACAGCAGAGACGCATGATGCTTCCTTTATCTAAATGATGCCAAGTGAGCACAAAAATGATAAGTAAGGTAAAGGTGCAACAATGATGCCCCCCGACCTTCTTGGCCTCTGTGCAGTTGCACCCCCTCAAGTTACGCCACTGCTTACTACGAACAACCACCATAATCCGGAAATCTCCTGAGCTGCACCAATTCTCTGAAATGTCCTATCTCCAAAAATTCAATGAACCTTTTTAGGGTAGCCTACCACATACACTAACCACATAGTACCACATAGCGTCAGGAGAACGCTGAGTGCAGTATGTGCAAACCTCTAATAGCATCATATACCACTAGCGGCGGCTCAGTGTAAAGCCATGTAACACCTGCCGCTCAGCAGCGTTATCCCATACATATCAATGGCATTTTTTTTGCCTGTGTATTAATAGCGTTTTAATAAATTATTTTTCTCAAATTTAGCATCAAATGATTGTGTGGCCTCTCCTGCTCAGTAACCAAATACCTATATTGTTATATTTTGATTTTCTTTATGCAGAATGGTATGTGCAGGTCTGCCATTGCAGTGTCATTGTTACAGTGTTAAAACAATGTCATTCCATATGTTTTCGCTCTGGTGCTGGAGTATATGTGTTGACAAACAGACTTTTTTCATATAGCGTCCGGCGGTCGACACTAGTGCTCCCAGTTTTAGCGCGCTGATGCTGGCTATCGTTCGCTGCAGCATTGTCCTGTTGTTATATGTAGCGTCGCCTTGGGCGGCATTCCCCCGGGGAGCTATATATGCATTGATTCAGAGAGAGCACTTCTACAGCGCCCTCCAGACATCACATTTATCAATGCTGGACAGAATACTACAGCATCACTTTTCCAGCTGCTAAGCTAGGTTATAGCACCAGACACCCGCTTGCAGCATCCTCTTACGGATGCTCTATGCGCAGCTACGTAGACGCTTAAATGGCAACACGTGGAGCAAATCTTAAATCAGCCTCCAGCTGACTCTCCTTTAAACGTCATTTTTCTGAACGTGATCCATCATCAAATAGCTGATGGCTAGTCCATGAAGATTGTATATACTTTTTTTGCTAAGATGGCTGGACCATGGTACAAAGTATGTATTTACTTTTTGTCACCCCCATTCTATTCTCTATCATTAATAATAATAATAATAATAATAATAATAATATATTAGATCTTTGAGATCATTGCATCATTGTCATTTATTGGTCTACAAATATAGAAGCCTCGGACTGTCTCTCTGTATTTTTTGCTAAGATGGCTGGACCATGGTACAACGTATGTATTAACTTTTTGTCACCCCCATTCTATTCTCTATCATTATTAATAATAATATAATAATATAATATTAGATCTTTGAGATCATTGTATCATTGTCATTTATTGGTCTACAAATATAGAAGCCTCGGACTGTCTCTCTGTATTGTTTGATTCATTTTCTTTCTCCAGAGGTTGAACTAAGAGTTGGCTTTCCAAACATTAATTGGTTGATACTGTAATACAGCCAGAAGTACCAGGCGATGCAGCATATATATCAGCTAAAGTAACATTGTTAATGCTATTAACAGTTGTATAGATTAAATAAAATGAAATGTAAATCGTTTCTGTCCCAATTGCGTATCAGACAGGTGGGATTATATTATCGTAGTTCATTACAACAACTCCACTATATGTGTTAACTTAATCGTTAATTGTTTTTGAAAATGAGTTACGTTTCAGGTTTTACATTAATAAGCACTGGTATGGTTTTGTACTGCATGGTTTAAAAATAATTGCTTTGAAAAAGATACTTTACAAACTTGCAATACTTACCATATAAAAATGTCACTTGAAGCGAAACCTAAAAGTACTTGATAAATATTTTGGCATAAATATGCTAAATAGTACCAACTGTTACAGAGAAAAAACTTTATATGTAGAAAATTTTAAAAAGTGTGTTCCTAATGTATGTGCATTTTGTTGCCTATAAATATGAAGATAGCAGAAGAAAACTTAAGTAAGCCTAATTAGTAAACACAAGATGATATGAGCAAAATGATTTTCCTTACCATGCTCATTAAAATATAGGCTTAGATAGCGGGCTTGTAGTGTGCCTATATAAAGTTTACATTTGCCCACAAGCTGGAAGAAGTTAGTGTTAAGAGCTAAGCTTTTGCCTATTTTTTCTGGTTTGTATGTTTAGCATTATGGGGGTATTTATGAATGGATAGCGTCAGGTAGTGCCTCATAGCGGCAGGCAGCGTCTGGTGAACGCTCGGTGCTGTACGCAAAACCACATTTAAGAAAGCAAATCTGGTGAGTGCCTCTAACAGCGCCATGTAGCGTCACATGTATTAGTCCAGGAAGCTCAGCATATAGCGCCAGCACTCTAGGCTAAGGAGCACCATGTAGTACCTGTTGCTCTGTAGCACTCTCCCATGCATTTCAATTGGCTTTCATTAGATAGCGTGTTTGGCAATTTACTTTACTTACAAACACTTTTATACATTTTTGGGACTTTTTATATTTTTATGCAGAATTGTATTTACAGGTTTGGCACTAAAGTGTTATTGTCCCAGCGTTAAAACAATGTCACTCCATGTGTTTTTGCTTTGTTACTGGTGTATATGTGTTCAAAAACAGACTTTGATCACACAGCATCTGGGACTTTATGCTACAGCGCCCAGCTTTATAGCAATGACGCTGTGTGTGGCTAGTGTTTTAGTAAATATGGTGTGGAGCGCCAAGTGGGCGGACGCACTGAGCTGGTGCTACCTCTCGCTCGCTGTAGCGCTATACTGTTACAGCGCCCAACACACATCACATTCATCAATGCTGGTCAGGTCACCAGAGCGACCGAGACGCTCTGTCACAGCGCACGATATCCACTACTAGTGGTCACTCTAAGCGTCGCTATACAGACGATCATCTGGCAATACCTGGCATTAGTGAATCAGCCTCCACGTCACACAGACAGCGACCTGATCACCTTAAAAGCTATACAGCAGTGCTATCCTTAGCACCATGATCTTTATGAACTAGACTGCTTCTGTCCAGATGCAGGGATAGGACTATAGGGGGTGCAGGTGGTGCAACTGCACCGGGGCCCAGAAAGTCAGCGGGGCCCCACCATTGTTGCTCCTCCACCTTTTTATTATATTTGTGCAACTTTACATCATTTAGAGAAAAGAAGCAGCATTCCTTTCTGCTTTTTCAGCCTTTAGCTGTCTCGCTGCATCCAATTGCTTTAAAAGACAGAAAAACAGTTTGCTGCATGAGCTTTGAAAGGGCCCCATTTAATGTTCACATCAGGGCCCCGTCACATTTAGTTACACCACTGCCCACATGTATATCACTTTAGCTTTGGGCTTCAAGTTTTGTTACTGGTGTACAGAAAAGTAACAGATGATCCAATTGGCTCGGGTTTTGATGCCTGTGACAACCCTTTGATCCCTGTAATCTGTACCAAATGTCCATCACACCAGAACCATAAAACGTACTATTTAATAGTATCATTAAAAAACATACATTTCCTGTGTGAGGTGTAATCCCGTCTCGCCCCCCTCAAAAGGTGACGCGTTTAGGGGTAAAGTACCCTTTAATCATAGCTTAATTCTGGGGAGAGACATTCCGCTATAAGAAGACTTTCCTTCATGTGGCGGGCGCCATTGTGCTGGTGCATTGTGCTCATAGGTAGAAAGGGAATGATGTCATATGCTAGGATATGATTGGTTGGTAGATGAACACTGAAACACACCCATTTTGCAGTGTCCTACCCTACATGGTTTGAAAACTTGTGACAACTATTGCGTTACTGTTGGTCTTTAAAGAGATAAAACAAAGATAAAACGAGGTCTGCAAAAACTTACGATAGGTGTTTTTTCAGACTTGATTTCTAAAAAATGTTCTCCACTCTTTAAATATTTTGTTGCTTCTAAAGTCAAAAAAATTGACACCTACTCCAGTGAGGTTCTTGACAGCATAGTGTTTAAATAAATCTATTTCAAATTGCAGTCAGTAATAAATGACTGGGTCCTTATTGTACTGGCCATTATCCATTAGGAGAACCATCAGTGGTGAATTGTCTCAGAGAAATACTAATCCAAAAGATTTAGACTTGCCAATACAGAGACAGCTAGCCAATCAATAGGGAGCTGAATGTCTAACTTGTTTAACTGATGATCTCCTTACTGTAATTCTTTGGGGCTGGGGTGGGTGGAGGCTAGAACATTAGGAAACGTGTCAAATACTAAATTAAAAAACAGCAACTCTGTGAATGGGGAGCAATAGATGAGACAAGGATGCATGCACTGTGCTCCCTGGCCCAAACATTTACTTAAAGTTTACCAATGTCATCATTGATGTAGACTGAGAGGAGGTGATGCTGGTTCTTGGACATTGAATTAATCCTGAAATCACATTAGATGCACTTCTGATTAGTCCCTGAAAAGTAAAAAAGATTTAATGTGTCTTTATACAAAAATAGTATGCTTAGTTTTAAAGAAACTATTGGCATGTATTCCGTAATTTGTTCTTGTTCTGCTAAATAACCATTGCACTCTGTTCCTATAGAGTTGATACAGCACCATATTTTTTTTCACAGATTTTTTTGTTACTCTTTTTCAGCTGTGAAACAACATATTTAAGCATTTGCACAGCTTAATATGGCGCTTAATTGCACTGAAAAACTCATGAGAAAGTGTTAACTCACAAAAAAGTGAGTAAAGGAAATACAGTGCTGAATCAACCCTTATGAGTTAGATAATGAAGCAATTTAAAGAAACTGTTCAGAATACTAACACGAAAAACATCACCTACGTGCACACAGGCTTGATTTCTTCTAATCATGCAGGCTGCCAAGGTCCAGTTTCAGAACTCCAAAGTGTATTTCATTGTGTGTAAATGAGCATCCACTTCGTCACATGATGCCCTCCCTACAGAAAAAAAGCAATTCTGTGAGTACTCACCTGTAGAATTGTGCATGGCACGGCTCGCTTTGGTATTCATAACTGATGGGTATTCCACCACCAGGTTGTGCAGCAGCACTGCAGAAAGCTGTGGCAGCTCCCGGCTCCCTATAAAAACAGGATTAAACAACAAGTTCCCAGCGTAGACGAGCAGTGAGACAAGAAGCTGGGAGTGAATAAATGTAAGAATGTAAAAAAGGTAAAAAACCCCAAACCCTTAACTTGGAACAATTACCATAAAGAGGCAACCAAGAATAACGATAACAAGGGTGGGGCAAAGCGGGCCGTGCCATGCAAGAACAAAATCAATTCTACAGGTGAGTACTCACAGAATAGCTTTTTTCTTTATTGCATGGCACGGCCCTCTTCAGTATTCATAACTGATGGGACATCCAAAAGCAGTGTCCAAAAGTAGGATGGGATCCCAAATGAGTAAAGGCTAGTAGATCAAACCACTACCGCCTGAAACACCTTGCGGCCAAAAGCGGCATCCGCTGAGGCCTTAACATCAACCTTTGTAAAACTTGGAAAAAGTATGAACAGAAGACCAAGTAGCGGCCTTGCAAACTTATTCAACAGAAGCTTGGTGCTGAAAAGCCCAAGAGGCACCAACAGCACGAGTGGAATGAGCAGTAATTCTAAAGGGTTCCTTCCCCTTAGCAGAATAGGCTTGAACCACCGCCTGACGGATCCACTTGCTGATAGTGGATTTAGCCGGAGGCAAACCCTTCCGAGGCCCAGAAGTGAGAACGAACAGAGCATCAGACTTCCTGAAGGTCTCAGTAGCAACCAAATAGAATTTCAGAGCCCTGACCACGTCCAAAGAATGCAGATTCCGCTCCTTGCAATTGGCGGGATTAGGACATAAGGAAGGCAAGACAATCCCCTCGATTCAAAGAGCCAAAGTTAATTGATTTCGTATCGAGAATCGTAAGTTTTGGTGGGTGTTTGTCATTTTTTCATGTTTTTTTGCCCATTTCGTATTCGCACGATCGTTCGCGCATAGACGTATATGAACATACGCATTTCGTACGAGAATCGTATAATTTGCGTTAGTTCGTGTGTTTTTCCCGTCCAAATCGTATTATTTGCGTCCTATCCTATTTTTTACGTCCTTCACATGGGCTTGCGCCCAATTCAGAGAGGTGATTGCTAATTGTTTGGAAGCCCATTAAAGAGCTGCTTTACGAAATGTTTGCCGGCAGCTATTTGGCCTCGGGAGTAGGATGGAGCGGAGCGAGTTTGTGGCACATCAAGGGCTTATGCTTTTTGGCATTGAGTTGATCGAGATGTCTGAGAGCAGATTGCCCCTGCGTCGTCGCATGAACATCGATAGCATGAATGATGTTGAGCTGTTCGAGCTGACCAGGCTTAATCGCGCTTCCCTCCATAAATTATATAGTGAGCTGCGGCCATGGTTAGCCCGCACCACAAGGAAGGGGCATGCAATTTCAGGTATGACCAAGATGCTTGGCTGCCTGCAATTTTTGGCGAACGGCTCGTTCCAGAGGCTGGGTGCCCTCTCCGTGGGGATGTCACAGCCTACGCTGAGCCGCGCACTGTCTAAATTTTTGGAAGGCATGGCTGCCATAACTCAAAAATATATTTATTTTCCTGATGATATGGCAGCCAGAAACGCCATTAAGCTTGGGTTTTATAATGTGGCCGACATGCCCAACGTTATTGGTGCAATTGACTGCACACATGTGGCACTCGTACCTAGGGCAGCCGACGAGTATATATATAGGTATTGAGATTGGTTATTATGTTGCCCAACGTGTCATGTAACCTGTTTTCCTTTGCGGCAGCATATTTGTTTAGCCCTCATTTGTGTAGCTGCTTTATCTCGGCTTTTCATTAGTCTTTCCCAATAGAGTGCAGACATGTTTTGTGGTTAATTTATTATTTTGGGTCAAATATCAATTACCCTTTTTGTATGTTTTTGCCTTAAGGAATCGTAAAATGGGACACTCCCTTAATGTCCAGGCCGTGGTTGGTCCGGATATGCGGTTTATGAGTGTCCTTGCCGGCTACCCAGGATCGTCCCACGACTCCTATATCCTCAGGCGATCTGGGTTGTTTCGGAGATTTGAGGCAGGTGAATTTTCGGGGGCATGGCTGCTTGGTAAGTGTGTCCTATTTGTGTGTTATTAAATGTGGCCTTAATCTTGTATTTGTTGATATGTTTGTTTTTGAATTCTTTACATAAGCGTCCAACTGCCTTTTTCTTGGCTCATATATTAGGAACTTCCCAAAAAAATGCTTGCCTCGCTTTGGCCTTCAGAATGTTTTCCCTTTAGTTAGGATGTCTGGAAGTTCCTTGTGCCTAAATATATTGGTTTGGAGTTTATACCCAAGGATCTTTGACCTTTGGCTCCTTTTGTACTATTGGTCTTTAAATGTCAAAGTGGACTTAAACTGCATACATTGTAGTTTCCAGATAAATGTGGATAGGCCCTCAGCAGCATCCTAATTGTAACATGTCTGAAAACTACAAATATATGTAAAATCCAAATACCCTTGGCCGTGCAGATGTTTGTTAATTAATTGTTATATAGAAGTGCCATTTTTATTTAGGTTATACCTTAGTGGAATTTTTTGGGGCCCTAATGTGCCCTGTTTTTTTTTTGGCACACTTTACCTTACATCATTATGATATCTGTGAAATTTTTGGTGTTGCTTGTGTTGCCTTTTTAATTTTGATTACATTTAATTCTCTGTTTAAGGTGATTCCGGGTACCCACTTCTACCCTGGCTCATGACGCCTGTGCTGCGGCCCCAGGATGCCTCTCAGGAAGCGTATAACCGTGCGCATCGCAAGACCCGGGCTGTTGTGGAGAGGGCCTTTGGTCTGCTGAAGACACGTTTTCGTTGCCTTGACCATACTGGGGGGGCCCTGCAATATGATCCCAAGAAAGTGATCGACATTATAATGGCATGTGCTGTTTTGCACAATTTTGCCATCATGGAACGTGTCCCACGTTATGTGGACAGCCTGCCCTCTTCAGCCGTCGAGGATGAAGTCGAGAATTTTGTGGGGCCCCCCAGTGAGTCTGGCCAATCTGTTCGAGCCAACCTGATCAGCCAGCATTTTACTTAACTTTTTCCCCTGTCTCACCATTCTGTGTGTCTGTGTTATCCTTTTTGTTACATATGTTGTTTTGCCGTAATGTGGCATTACCTCTAAGTAAAACATTTAGACCTTAATTGTTGCCTAATGTATTTCATGTAGTTTCCTTAGCTTTAGCTTTGCATTGTTACACCTCTTCAAACCCAAATTATCTGGTTTAGCCCAAGCTGTTTAAAATGTCTTCCCACTAAAAACGCCACAAGTATTGTAAGTGAAGTTTTTTTTTTACTTTGAAAAGGAAAAATTATAGTGCTTAACAGAAAACATTCCACATACATCTGTGGTTACAAATGGATAACATTACCAAAAATACATCGAGCACATCTACACCTGGAAGTGAGTGGCACAACCAAACAAGGACACCCAGTCCAAAGGCCAGCCTAGTCCAGTCATTAATATTGCCTGTGCCCAGGGATAATTGGGCATGGCCATAATGTCACACAAACATGTCTGCAAACAGGAGGAGCACCAACCAAATACATATTTAAAGCCATAAGTGGCCAGATACACTCCACATAGACCTATGGCATTGGCTAGTGGCCTTAAGCATTACTCTAAGGAGCTATATGGGAGCAAATACAAAACACAACCTGCCTGAGCAACACAAAATGGATTGTTTGAAACCTCAAAGGACAAGTAAATACAGTGGGGGTTAAGAGAAAAGATGTCCCACACACCCATGGCTTAATAGGGTGGCTGCCCATAATACCCAGGTGGAGGTCCAGGTGGAGGTCCATGTGAATGGGACCTAGCCTGGGCCATGGCAGCATTGTGAATTTGAAACTGCTCCACAATGTTTCTCTGCATATTGGTCATCTCAGCCATGGCTGACTGGATGCCATTACTTGCATTGGCCACGTTGCTGTTGAGGGTACGCAACTCCGCGAGGATGCCCTGTAGACTGGTATGGATGTTGACCATGTCGGCATGCCTTTGCTCACGCTCTGTAACGAGCTGGGCGTCATAAGAGTCCCTTTGTTGGGTCCATAATTGAAGCAGGGCACTCTGCCTCCCCTGGGAAATTGTGGGGCGGCGTAATGGAGTCCGCCGCACAATTACCCTGGCTCTTGGGCGTGCCCTGCCGCGTGGTGTCGTACCCTCAACAGCAACCGGCCTGCTTTGCAAATCCTCAGCAGCAGAGTGAACACTGGGGACTGTAGTGTCAGTCTCCCCATGTGCATGCACAATGGATGGAGATTCACTCTGCTGCTGAGGATTGGCCAGAGAAACATTATGGAGCAGTTCCAAATTGGGACCCAGGGGGAGGTCATCCGACGTGCCCTGCACGGAGACATCATCATCTTCCTCCATGTCCTGGATCTCTTCCATGAGTGTGCGGGTCTGTAGGGACATATAAAAAAAAAAGTGTAAGTTGGCGTCCAAATTTGGGATTCCAACAGTTTTACACATTCTTAAGCACTTGGTAGTATTTCTGCTACTAAATTAACTTACCGGAAATCTCTGATCTGGGCTCCTATGCTGTACGGACCTGGTAGGCATAACCAAACTGGGGGGTGAGTTTACCCTTGCTGAGGGATCATGCTGGGCTGAAGAAGAGAAAAACAAACCACGTAAACACACACATAACCTTTTTTTGGATAGGTAATCAAATATAGCTCTATTTGTAATATTATTCAACTCTAGAGCAATGGTGACCTTTGTTCAAACACACGCAAGTTTACATAGGTGCAATGGCTCTCAAAAACTGCTAACTGACCTCAGTTCTAAGTCAGGAAGTGTACCCAGTCACCATACAACTTTCAACGCACATTTTGTGATTTAGCCTACCATTCGCTAGGTCCGTGGTACTCAAACAATTGTTGTAAAGGCCCATTTCAAGGTATGTGGTGAGAGGTGAATGTCTGGCCATGGTGCTGACGCAGGGGGTGTCTAGTTAAAAATAAATACACTGGTGGAGGGGCTGGAGATTTCAAAGTGCCAACTAATAAAGGCTGCTTGCCCTTGCTGGGCTGGATGGGCCAGAGCTGAGGGGACAGGGATTGGATGGCTAAAGGGGGGAGTTAACGTATTGATGGTGATGGGATGGATGGAGCAAATCTGTTACAAATGTATGGGGCTTATGTGGGGGGGGGGGCATGGGGGGACTGTGGCAGATGGGCCAGAGCAGGGGCAGCGGGACACGATTGTGCCAAGAGAAATTTTTACAAAGTTACTGTGTACCTTGCAATGCCACTTCCTGTGCAGTACTTCATATTGCAATGCTATGTTTCAGGGAGCCATCACATTGGGCAGGAGACCAACCACTACATCGCCGATCAAGGGGGCAGCTCTGAGCACGTCAACACAGAAGTAACTGAGTGCAGGGCTGTCTGGGCAGGGGTCCTTGAATGTGGTGCCAAGGTCCGCACTGGGACCCCGGGCCACCAGTTGAGTCTCGCTGCTCTAGGTCAGATATGTTTGTGGGTGGCTAATTAAATTGTTAACTCAAACACAACTCACACAACCAAAAGGCAACCCATACATAATGATGTGTGTTTTGTGATTGATTCCAAATATATCACTTATCTTGAGAAACTTCATGACTTTAACAATCCAATTGGACATTTGAGCTTTGCCATAATGGCTGTGGGCCTAAATGTGTGATTCCCAGGGACCAAAAGAGGACACAAACAGCCACAGTAGTGCGAGGCCAAGCAAGGCAAACCATAGGGGCATCCCGTTATCTTGTTACTAGTGAACTGTAGATTTTTTAGCAAACAGGCAAACATGCAGATTTAAGAGTACTCACCGTGGGTACGCGTCGGTGAGTCTGTGTCCCTTAGACCAGCATGTCCACCGACCGCGACCGGATGGAGAAGTCCAAGCACAATCTCCTCAGCAGGGGTAAACTCCAATTTAGATGGAAAGCCACCTCCAGTTTTCATGCTGAAAAGAGAAAATCGTTTGGTACTCAGAAAAGGTGCATACAGTACATCCAAAACATTATATTTAGCGAAAACATTTATTTACCTGTAATTATGCCGTTTAATTTCTTTTTGCCGTACAGCATACTTCAGATCAGAGATTTTCTTCTGAATTTGGGACACATCTTTCCTCTCTTCCCCCGCTGCATTTACTTGTCGGAGGATGGTTTCAAACAATTCCATCTTGCGCTGCTTGGTGGTGTGTTTGGATTTGCTCCCATATAGCTCGTCATAGTATAATGTAAGGCCACTAGCCAATGCCATATTTTGATCATGGGAGAATCTCCCACTCAACTGGCCGCGGCGCAATGTGCGGCCAGATGGTTGGCTTGGCTGCTCCTCCATGTGTGCAGACACATGTGGTGACATTATGGCCTGGGGCTGGGTAGGGGAATGGCCGGATTGGTGGCTTCCCAATGACTGGACTGGACTGGCCAAGGGACTGGGTGTTCTTGCGTGGCTGGCCACCGAACTTCCAGGTGTAGATGTGGTCATGGTTGCAATTCGGGGCCCTCTTGGGGGGCTAGGTTCCCGGCTGGTGCCAGGTCGGGGGCTCTGTTCCCGGCTGGTGCCAGGTCGGGGGCTTCTGGCCCTGGATGGGGTTCTTCGGGCCCTGTAGGGGCTTCTGGCCCTGGATGGGGTTCTTCGGGCCCTGTAGGGGCTTCTGGCCCTGGATGGGGTTCTTCGGGCCCTGTAGGGGCTTCTGGCCCTGGATGGGGTTCGGCGGGCCCTGTAGGGGCTTCTGGCCCTGGATGGGGTTCGGCGGGCCCTGTAGGGGCTTCTGGCCCTGGATGGGCTTCGGCGGGCCCTGTAGGGGCTTCTGGCCCTGGATTGGGTTCTGCGGCCTCTGGCTGGGCTTCGTGCCCTGGATGGGGTTCGGGCCCTGGATTGGGTTCTGCCGCCTCTGGCTGGGCTTCGTGCCCTGGATGGGGTTCGGGCCCTGGATTGGGTTCTGCGGCCTCTGGCTGGGCTTCGTGCCCTGGATGGGGTTCGGGCCCTGGATTGGGTTCTGCCGCCTCTGGCTGGGCTTCGTGCCCTGGATGGGGTTCGGGCCCTGGATTGGGTTCTGCGGCCTCTGGCTGGGCTTCGTGCCCTGGATGGGGTTCGGGCCCTGGATTGGGTTCTGCCGCCTCTGGCTGGGCTTCGTGCCCTGGATGGGGTTCGGGCCCTGGATTGGGTTCTGCCGCCTCTGGCTGGGCTTCGTGCCCTGGATGGGGTTCGGGCCCTGGATTGGGTTCTGCCGCCTCTGGCTGGGCTTCGTGCCCTCAAAGAGAATGAGCTTTGGGTGCAGGGACCTTTAAATAATGAGCCCAGCGTGTGACGCCTATGCGCACGACTACGCGCTCGTACGAACGTACGTTCGAGCGGAACCAGGAAACCGCTGGGGTTTCACTTATCTGCTGCCTTGAAGAAGCATAAAGATGGCGCCCACTATCTTCACCCGTCAACAGGAAGAGATCCTCATGCTGGTAAGTGGCTGCCTGTGCATTTTAATCTAATAGTCAATGATGGCCTAAATGTAAATGATGCGTTTGGAACTAGTTTGGGGTCTCTTAATGTTTAATCACTGGCTCCTCACACTTCATCCTCAAGGGCCGAGCCTGGCCACGTTTTCAACTGTCTATGCTGATGTCCTAATTCGGCCAATTGCTCCGGCTTAGCAACAGTTAATTAACCTGTGGAGTAGCGGGGCGAGCTGGCAAACCTGGCCTGTCTCGGACCTTGATGCGGATGTTTGAGGAACACTGTTTTCCTAAGCCATAAAAACACAACGGGAAGCCACACACGTGGTCCAAAAGCCTAAGCATTAGGCTACATCTTGGATGTTTAAACCATCCTAACATGCCATAGATGCAGGTGGGCTGATTCTTGATGTTGGCTATTATCTGTATGTACATGGTGTGTGATACATATAACATAAGACCAGACTGTCATTCACAGTCAACGTCCTCTTTAAGGTACTCCCCAAAAATGGCTGCCACTCGAAATGTGTGTGTTAATGACATTAAATTCTCAACTTGTGATGCAACACATATGGGTCTGTGTGTAAAAGTAAAAGCTCTGTGTCCATTATGTTTTTCAGATCATGCTTCAGCGCCGGTATGACTTCGCGCCCAATGTGTGCGAGAAAAGGGACATCGCCCGGGAGATCATCGCGGAAATCCACCGTGTGACCAGCACCACCTTCACTCACACCCAGATAATGCAGCATTGGTCGGACCTGAAACGTCTGCACATGCCCCGGGTGCGGAGGTTTTTTGGAATCCATTTCCCAAGTAAGTACAAAGCAATTGCATGGTATATGTTCCAAATGTATAAGTTAGGCCTTTATTTATAATGACTTTTCTTTGGTAGTGTTGGAAATGGATTTCAGAATTCGCCGCACCCGGAGACGTACAGGCCGACCAGTGCTGCATGACTCTGCATCTGTGAGTGAAGGTGGTGGATCTCCCGGGCGACGGACCTACCCCTCCTCTGTGGCCTCCTCAGACCAGCCCCTGGACCTTACCACAGAGGAGGGGCCAAGCCGCGTGGGCGTGGAGTCATACCTGGCCACGCATGGGGAAGGCTCTGGTATGTCACTCTTCATGTATAGGCACAAAGATATACATGGCAGGCCAAAAACTAAGTTATCCTTTATTATGTATTTGTAGAAGCTTCTGGAGCGGGTGAGATAGTGGAGGAGGAGGCAGCAGAGATGCTTGAAGTCGATCCTGGCGAGGGTGAGTGATGTCAGCCAGACTGGGAGCCAGATATGTTGGGAATAGTGACTCTCTACAAGTACTAACCAAATGTCACATGTTTCTCCAGGGACTTCTTCACAGCAGAGCCAGGACCAAGGGCAGCCTGTTGGCCCCAACCAGCCATCTGTCGGCCACCAACTCCGTAAGTCTCCATGCCATTATTCATATTAATGTTTTGTTAGCTTTTTTTTTTAAAAAAAAAAGAAACAAAAATTTTAACTATGTTTTTAACAAAAAAAAAAAACTTTTTAAACTGTTGGGAAACCCAAAAAAAAAAAACATGGGAATCTGTTTGTAAACCCCCCAAAAAAAAGTTGGAATGTGTTTGTAAAAAAGAAAAAATAAAAAAAAATTAAGATGTTTTAAAGAAAACCAACAACCAAAATAAAAATATGTTTAAAGGAAAAAAAAAAAAAAAAAAAACACATAATTTAAATAAATTATATTTTAAGCCTTCATAAATGTGTCTTTTCTAATATGCACACCCAAAAAACATTAAACAAACAAGAAAAAACACGCTTTGAAACATATAGACATATGTACATTATGTGGTTTGTGTAAGTTTTAGGGTCGTCAACATGAAGTTGGATGCAAGCGCTAAGGGGTTTAGGTAAGTTTTAGGGACCGAGAAATGAAGTTGGATGCAGGCACTAAGGGGTTTCGGTAAGTTTTAGGGACCGATAAATGAAGTTGGATGCAGGCGCTAAGGGGTTTAGGTAAGTTTTAGGGACCGAGAAATGAAGTTGGATGCAGGCGCTAAGGGGTTTAGGTAAGTTTTAGGGACCGAGAAATGAAGTTGGATGCAAGCGCTAAGGGGTTTAGGTAAGTTGTAGGGACCGAGAAATGAAGTTGGATGCAGGCGCTAAGGGGTTTCGGTAAGTTTTAGGGACCGAGAAATGAAGTTGGATGCAGGCGCTAAGGGGTTTAGGTAAGTTTTAGGGACCGAGAAATGAAGTTGGATGCAAGCGCTAAGGGGTTTAGGTAAGTTTGAGGGACCGAGAAATGAAGTTGGATGCAGGCGCTAAGGGGTTTCGGTAAGTTTTAGGGACCGATAAATGAAGTTGGATGCAGGCGCTAAGGGGTTTAGGTAAGTTGTAGGGACCGAGAAATGAAGTTGGATGCAGGCGCTAAGGGGTTTAGGTAAGTTTTAGGGACCGAGAAATGAAGTTGGATGCAGGCGCTAAGGGGTTTAGGTAAGTTGTAGGGACCGAGAAATGAAGTTGGATGCAGGCGCTAAGGGGTTTAGGTAAGTTTTAGGGACCGAGAAATGAAGTTGGATGCAGGCGCTAAGGGGTTTAGGTAAGTTTTAGGGACCGAGAAATGAAGTTGGATGCAGGCGCTAAGGGGTTTAGGTAAGTTTCTGGTTGAGGGTGCGCATGCGCAAGATCTTATAAACATACGAACGCACGAATCTAAGAGGCCAAAAACCAATGAAAGCCAGAGGCAAACGCAAGTAATTGGAAGAGGTTGACGATGGAAGCAGCCGAAAAAACAGGCTGCCGCCGCAACAGGTGAGCACATGAACGTGATTTTTACGATTGGCAACTGACTGAGGCAAGTTCGGGAGATATCATACGAACGGACGTATATTTTAGGATAGAAACGTATTTGCTTATTGAATCACTCGCAAGTTCATACGAACGCACGAGCGGACGTGAAAAATAGGATGATCGTGAGCCAAATCCAAGCTGTTACATGTTTCTTTGAATCAACCCAAATGTCCTGATTAAGGTGAAAAGCAGACACAACCTTGGGCAAGAAATCTCGCTTAAGCCAGAACATCAACTTATCTTGATGCCTCTCAAAATAGCCACTAAAAAGGCTACCTTAAGAGTCAAAATGGACAAGGCGGCCTCACGAATAGGTTCATAGCAGACAACACCAGATTCAGATCCCAGACTGGTAGCAAAGGCTTACGTGGCAGACGAGGCAGGGAAAGTTTCCGCACTCCAGTTTAGAAAAAAGGGTGCTCGATCCGGGGTAGTCCCAAGCCCCAGTAATCCAGATTAGCAGAGAACACAATGGATCTGCACTTCCTTAAAAGGTAGATTCTTTATTCCAAAAAATGTTAAAATCATCAGTGTCTCCAAAGCACATCAAGACATCCAAAGCAAGATAAATTCAATGTAGATTCGGGCAGAGAAAAGGAGTGGGGCCCTCTGACACGTTTCGGGTCTTTCAGCGGCCCTTAATCATAGATGACATTGATCTACATTGATTTTATCTTGCGTTTGAAGGTCTTGATGTGCTTTGGAGACACTGATGATTTTAACATTTTTTGGAATAAAGAATCTACCTTTTAAGGAAGTGCGGATCCATTGTGTTCTCTGCTAATCTGGATTACGTGGCAGACGCACATGAGAAACACCCTGGAAAAAAGTTTTAACCAGCCAGTGATTGGCAAAGGATCTTTGGAAAATAATTGCCAGAGCTGAAACATGGCCCTTGAGAGTACGAATTTGAAGGCCCAAGTCCAACCCATGTTGCAAGAATTCCAGACTCCTGGGAATAGAAAACACCCGACAGGGAAGAGATTTGGACTCGCACCAGGCAATGTAAGCATGCCAGACCCTGTAATAAATGAAAGACAAGGACTTCTTTCTAGCCCTAATCATGGTATCTACCACAGAAGCCGGTAATCCTTTTTCCCTCAAGATGGAGGATTCAGCAGCCAAGCTGTTAAAGCCAGCATGTGTAAATTGGGGTGGCGTAGCCGTCCGAGTGAGGAAATCTGGATCCTTGGGTAAGACATACCTGTCTACTGCCAACTACACGACGTCTGCGAACCAAACCCTTCTTAGCCAACAAAGGGCAACCAGGATGGCCGGTACTCGTTCCTGGACTATCTTGCGTATGACCCTGCCCAGGAGAGGAAATGGAGGAAACACACATAGAAGCCGAAACTCCTTCCAAGGAATTGCCAGGGCATCTGTGGCGAAGGCCAGAGGATCCTGAGACAGAGAGACAAATCTGGGAAGTTTGTGATTGTGACGGGACGCAAACAGGTCCCCGTCTGGCTGACCCCAGTGGTGACACAAGGAGAGAAACACCCGGTTGTTGAGGGACCATTCCCCCAGACGAGACGTCTCCTGCTCAGGGAGTCCGCCACCTGGTTCTCCACCCCCGGAATGTATATCGCTGAGATGCAGGGAACATGCCGCTCCACCCAAGACAGAATCTGGGACACTTCTTTGAAGGCTCGCTTGCTCCGAATACCTCCCTGATGATTGATGTAGGCAACCTCCGTCTGGTTGTCTGAGCGGATCTGAACAGCCCGACCCTGAAGATGGGTGGTCAGGTGAGAAAGAACCAACCTGATTGCCCTCAGTTCCAGTACGTTGATGGAAGCATGGGCCTCCTGAGGGCCCCACCGACCCTGGAACCTCAGGGACTGCTAGAAACCTCCCCAACCTGTCAGACTGGCATCTATGGTGACCGTCTCCCAGCACGGGGGCAGGAAGGTCCTGCTCCCGAGAAGGTTCCTTGAGTCCAGCCACCACGAGAGGGACTGCCTGGTCAGAGGAGACAGAGCAAATTCCTGATCCAATGACACAGGGTCCCGATCCCAAACTGACAAGAGGTGCAACTGGAGATGTCTCATGTGAAACTGAGCAAAGGGGACTGCCTCGAAGCAGGACACCATCAGGCCCCACTAACTGCATCCCCTGCCGGATGGAGGGATGAAGACACGATAGCAGAGCCCGAGCCTGCTTCTGAAGATCCTCCACCTTCTGCTGAGGAAGGAATACCCTGACCTGAGAGGTATCCAGAGTCAAGTCCAGAAAGAGCCTCACCAAGGACGGGGACAGAGAAGACTTGGGATAGTTGATCACCCAGCCGAAGGACTGTAGAGTGGAGATCACCATCTGAGTGCCCTGCTCGGCCTGAGGAAAGGATTGGGCCACAATCAGGATGTCGTCCAGGTAAGGAATTATGCGGATGCCCTTGTTCCTGAGCAGAGCCATCACTCCCGCCAGTACCTTGGTGAACACCCGAGGTGATACCGAAGGGTAGAGCCACAAATTGGTAATGCTGATCCTCTAGCGCAAACCTTAGAAATCTCTCATGACCTAGGAAGATAGGCACATAAAGATAAGCATCTTTGATGTCCACAGTGGTCATGAAGTCGCCCTGGTGAAGGGTACTGACAGCAGGGCGTAGCGTCTCCATGCGAAAAGATTGGAATAGTACCCCTGACCCCATTCTTGAGGGGGCACTGGACAAATGACTCCTGACTCTAACTCTGAACCGCCACATGCAAACCTTGAGCATACAGGGGGTTTAAAGACATCCTGGATCTGACGAATCTCGGGGGGGGGGCTATGCTGTAAACTCTATCTTGTAGCCGGCGGACACTATCTCCTGTATACACCGATCTGAGACGTGAAGGCTCCAGACGTGAGCAAAAATCCTAAGCCGTCCCTAACCCCGATTGGTGAGGGCATCCCTTCATGCCTGAGGGTGCTTAGGGGAGGGATTGGGTTTGGAGTTCCAGGAGAGACCGGGACGACCACGGGGTCTACCACTGCCCCAAGCATCTCTACGGCCACTGTGCAGGAGAGAGCCCCGGCCTCCTCTGGGAACACAAAAGGAAGGGAGAGGGGCAGAGGATCCACAAAATGGCCGAGACTGCCTCATACGCTGAGGCAGCTTGCCATCCTTAGCAAGAACATTAAGACGCTCTCCAAAAAGCCGCAATCCCGCGAAGGGGAGACCAGTGAGAGCTTTCCTAGCAGCAGCATCAGCAGCCCATTGGCGCAACCAGACAGATCGTCGTATAGCCACCAAGAGTGCGGAGGCCCTGGCAATTAGCCGCACAGCATCATGCATAGCGGCAAGAATAAAGGCCACAAAATCAGAGCAAACCAAGGGAGTCCGAAACTCCTCCCCCTCTCCACGAGCTGAAGTGCCATCCTTGAGGCGCTTGAGCAGAGACTTAAGAGCAATAGCCGTGGCACAGGTCGGGCGCAATCCAGCCAACACACAGGTAAAAGCATGACAGGTCAACTGGTCCATGCGCCTGTCCTCACCGTCCCTCAGAGTGGTAGTGTCCGAGGAAGGCATGACTGAAGTGTTGAACAAGCCCAGCACGGGAGCATCCACTTCAGGGGGAACTAACCACCTCCTAACAAGATCAGCAGAAAAGGGATACCTCTTATCCAAACTTTTGGACACAGCAACAGTAAACGGGGGTTATTGGGTACCCCCCAGAAAAGAAACAGCGACAGAGCTCCGGTTAACTGCACCACGCCACTAAAAAAGACTTGAATACAGTGAAATACAATATGCCATTATAATTTTGTTATACATACTAAGTAGAAATTTAAGACATCAAAATCCACAAAACATATTATGAGACTTATGAGAACAACATGTACAGACAATATAAATATACAAATATCATACAAATATAGGTAAAACAACAATTAGATCATAATGCAGTGTGTTTAGTCCGTGACCATAAAGGCTCTGGGCGGACTAGTTTCGCCTGCATCCCAGGTTTCTTCAGCGCCCCTTTGTTCACTCTATTTCAAAATTATATCATGGAAAATAAACAACAAGAAGAAAAAAGAAAAAACAATTTTTAAAATAAAAAAAATTATAACATCTAAAGCCACATCGCAAACAAATAAACATTAGGAAAATCAAAAAATTTATCAAATCCAATATCAAAAAGCATCCATCCATATGGATGATCATTATTTAAGGCACAATACCTGTTCCAAAGAAACACACACAGATCCTGGCTTGGGAAACCGACTTTTGGGTCAAGATATATCAATGGTTGCTCAAGGACTAGAAATATTCAACTAAAGGCACACCACATGAAACCGGCCTAGGCAGAGTTAAATATAGAATGAAATTAGGATAGACCACGGAAAATCAGAAAAGGTCAGTAAAAGTCAGAAAAAATCAAACACAATATTGGGACAATCTGTGGCACTGAGCAAAGGTAGCTTGCTAGGACATTCCCATGCTTTAAGTATCATAGAGTTGAAATGACCTTGTTCAGGAAACTCCAGACGCTGTTTAACAGGACGAAACGGCTCACCCTGTTTCCTTTTAGCCTCCACAGGAGGGGCAATGTGTAGGATTTCAAAAATATGAGACAGTAAATTACTAGTGTCCTCAGGATACCATGAATCCCCAGACGCAGCGTCACCATCCCAACTCTCCTCCTGGTCTCCCGAGGAGTCAGAATCCGGAGGCAATTCTCCTTCCTCCAGGGAATAACGTCCAGCAGTGACATCTATTTCCCCATACTCCTCAGTAGAGCGCGAGGGAGTGGAAGTCAGGTGCCGCTTCTTGCCAGAGGCCTTCCTGGGAACAGATTTGGCAAGCTGTCTCTCAATACTGGCCACCAGCAGAGCCAAATCAGAGTGTGACTCCCTGCTGACGTCCCCCTCACTGGGGCCCAGTCGCAGGAGTCAGGGGGGTAGGTGAAGCAGAGGGATGTGCTGAGCTGGAAAGCGAAGCAGGCAAAAAAGCTTGTAGCACAAGGACCCTCTCAGCGCACGGAACGCACACCGTGACACCATTACTCACATGGGACACCCCACACATGGAACACAGCCGGCATTGCCCTGAAAGGCCCCCAAGCACGCTATCCCCAGCAGCCTCCATATGGTGATTAACACAGGCACAATAGGCCAGCGGTGGGTGAAGGGAGGGAAGGAATGGAGCCGGGATATGCCACAACCCAATGGTATCCCGCTGAAAACATAAGGAAAAAAAAAACGTGATCATCCCGCAGCGCATGCACCCTCCAAATACATAAAACCCCAAGGGGGACTCACGGAACAAAGACACCACAGCGTCACTCAGGCACCGCCACAGGAGAAGCGACACACCGGAGGAGCAGCCAGAAGCAGGAAGAGAGAAATCCAGAAGCGCAGCTCACTCAAAATGGCGCCAGCAGAGGTACCTCGAGGGGCGGGCCGCGGGGAGACTACGCAATACGCGTCACCAAGCAGCCCCGCCCCCCTGAAGAGCATAAAAACGGCACTCACGTGACCCGGCTGGCGCCATGACAAAGCAAAATCGCCTCAGGCTACAGCGCACACAGCCGCGGAGCGTAGTACAAAGCGGCGTAAAAACACCAGAAAACACACAAAAAACGTAAAAACACCACAGTTATTACTCGCTACCCCCCCCCCCCCCCGAACAAGTCAGAGAGGGGACGGGGAGAAGAGAGGGACAAGGAGGCAGTGGTGAGCAGTCATGGCCAGGGAGGGGTGGGGACCCCAAAAGGAAATTAAGGGGACACAGTCCCCAACAACTCACCCCCTCAGAGCTGCGCTCCAGGAGCACTTGATCCTAGTGCTCTTCTCCCCTCACCCGATCTGTCAGCCAAGGCTGGGAGGTAGTTAGGGTCCACAAACAGATGGAAATAGACATGCAGGGCCGCAGGCTTGGTTGCCCCGCTTACCTGTGCAAGAGAGAGAGCCATCTTCTAACTTTGCAGTGTCACTGCAGAGACACTGGGAACTTGTTGGTTAATCCCGTTTTTTTTTTTTTTTGCAATATAGATTTATTCAGATTTTCAAGGTTAACAATGAACATCAAAACACAGCAGGATAACAGTGACAGGAATGATAACCAACTTAGACATGTCGGTCCACAGGTTCAAGAAACACACACCAAAAAAAACAATTACGTTCAGAACAGAATCGGCCCCACCCACCCCGTCTGCCCCCACCCGCCCCTCAACTTCACCTCTCGGTGAATTGTACTATACTTTGACCCCGTAGGAAACAATAATCATGCAAGCCGTAGCCTGCACCTGAAATCCACGATCCACACATAGGGCCAGTCTGGAAGTCCAGTGGGCAGCAACAATTACATTTCAGCGTATCCCGACAGGGCGGGAATAGTATGAACGGGAGCTGTTAGAGCCGATAAAAATCCCCTGCAGACCTCCAAGGAGGACAAAAGGAAAAATCAGATATAGAAAAGAAAATGAGAGAAAGGAAAAAACAACAAACACCTAGAGAGACTCAGGGGGGGAGGGAAGGACAAAAGGAGGGGGGGGTAAGAGGATGATGACGGAAGGAAGCAGAGGCGCGCGGCTATGCTCTGTCTATGGTGCTTCGGAGGACAAGCGATTGTCTCTATAATCGATCCACCCAGCCCAGGTCAGCGTATGCCTCTCCCGCATGTCCTTGGCCTCGAAAGCCATCTCCTCCATTCTGCGTATAACCTCCACCTCCCGGGCCCACTCCAGGAACGTCGGCAAGACCGCGGACTTCCAATGCCTTGGAATAATCGTTCTCATTGCTGTTATGAAGTGCCGCAAGACTCCTCTTTTGTTACCAGAAATGGACCCAGGGAGCAGAGACAACAACGCCAGCTGAGGGGTGTTCTGCACTGACTCCCCCGCTATAGCATTATAGGTTGACAAGACCCTCTCCCAGAGATCCCTGATAGCAGGACAACTCCACCAGATATGCAACATGGTACCAGGCTCCCTCAAACACCGCCAACACCTATCAGAGCAGGACTTATTATATTTGTGTATATCCACCGGGCACCTATACCAACGAGCCAAAACCTTGTAATTCCGTTCTTGCGCTGCACAGGGGACCGATAGTTTGTGGGTGAATAAATAAATCTTATCTAAGTCCTCACTGCCTATCTGTACACCCAGTTCCTCCTCCCATTTCCCAATAAATCCCGGCGGTGAGCTGTGTTTGACCTCCAGCAGTGTGCGGTAAAGGACTGCAACCGCATGTTTATCCGGAGGAGCTCGGATCAGCGTGTATTCCAACTGTGTTAGGGGTCTAATCCCTCGGTCCGTAAGGTTTTGGGATTTTATAAAGGCACTCAATTGATTATATAGGAGCCACGAAATACGCTGTCCCGGCACGCCCTGCCTCATCTCATCCAGTGTGGGAAGCCTGCCCGAGGCTAAGATGTCCCCAATGGTGACGTTAGATGACGCCTCCCAAGTCAGAAAACTCCTAGCTTGCATGCCCGGGGCGAAGGAGCAATTATCAAAGAGCGGGGTCAAGGGGCCAGGCCTATGGACCACTTCCCCCCGCTTGGTCAGTTTGTCCCATACCTTCAGGAATTGCCACGCCAAAAATGGGAGGGAATCTCTCCGCCGCTTGGGGATAGGGCCTCCCCACGGCAGAGAGACTGGGTTAATGGGAGACAATGCCTTTTCCAATTCCACCCACTGTTTTCCCTCCCCTCTCCCAGCCCAGTCCAAAATGCGTAGAGACATTACAGCTGTATGGTATGTTCTCAGATCGGGAAGCCCCGCCCCACCGTTCGGTTTAAGCCTAGTCAGGGTACTAAATCTGATCCGGGGTTTCCCCGTGCCCCATACGAATCTCAAAAATGTTGTCCTCAGCCTCCTGAAAAAGCCATTAGGCAAATATATAGGGATCGTTTGAAAAAAATAGAGAAATTTAGGGAGGATGTCCATTTTCAAGACGTTAATCCTCCCGAACCAAGAGAATTGCCTTTTGTTGTAAGTATTCAGCTCATTCAACGTCCTCAGGAGCAGAGGAGAATAATTGAGGTCATATAGGCGGGACAAGTCAGCGGGCACCTGTACACCGAGGTATTTTATGGAATGGGGCTGCCATTTAAATGGGAAGTTGGATTCCAATTGTTTAACTTCCCTCTGTGGGAGGGAAATATTCAAAGCCTCCGATTTCGAGTAATTAATTTTAAAATTACTCACGCGCCCGAATGTCTCAAACTCCTGGAGGGCTGCCGGAAAGGAGATCAGGGGTGCCTTCAAATGTAGCAATAGATCATCGGCATATAAAGAGGCTTTATATTCATGGTCCCCCACAACCAAACCCCTGATGTCAGGGTTCCGCCGTATGGCCACCGCTAAGTGCTCCATTGTGATGACATATAACAATGGAGAAAGCGGGCAACCCTGCCGTGTGCCATTACTAACCTTAAAGGCCGATGAAAGGAGACCATTCACCCTCACCCTTGCCGTGGGCCCGGAATATAGGGCCAATATCCTGGAGAGGAGGGACGGACCAACACCGATCTGCAGAAGAGAAGCCTTAAGAAACATCCAATCCACTCTATCGAATGCCTTTTCCGCATCACACGATAATAGGCAAGCGGGTACCTTATTAGAGTTAGCATATGCAATTAGGTTAAGTACCTTATTGGTGTTGTCCCGCGCCTCCCGCCCAGGCACAAACCCCACCTGATCCAGGCTTATCAATCCCGGAAGTAACGGCTGAAGCCTGGAGGATATAACTTTAGCATATAATTTAATGTCCACATTAATTAACGATATTGGCCTGTAGCTGCTACATAAGGATGGGTCTTTCCCTGGCTTCGGGAGGACCGTAATAATGGCCTCTAAAGACTGCCCCGGAAACCCGCATTTAGGACCTATCGAATTAAATACTCTGACCAGGAAGGGAAGTAGTTCGGGAGCCAGCTGCTTATAAAATTTGGGAGTATAGCCATCTACCCCCGGGCTCTTACCTTGCGGTGTCTCTTTAATTGCCTTGGCCACCTCACATACCGTAAAAGGCTCCTCCAAAACCTCTGCCTCCTCCCCGGGAATGGAAGGAAGGGATGTATCATGGACATATTTAACCACGTCCTCAGGTGGGTCTGCAAAAATTGGGACAGTCTGATCCTGTTTTAGATTATATAAGGATTGGTAGTAGTCCCTGAACGCGTCTGTTATCTGGGAAGGAACCACCATCATATGCCCCTGTGGTCCCCTGACACTGGGGACATAGGTGTTCGCAATTCTAGGGTGTAACGCCCTGGCTAGCTGCCTCCCACATTTGTCGGACGATTCGTAATAAAGCGCCTTTTGCCGTTCCCTGAACCTTAGGTACGCCTGATTATAGAGTCCCTGCAGCTTCTCTCTGGCTCTCGACAAGTCAAGGAGCAAAACATTAGTTGGGTTCTTTTTATGGTCCTGTTCCAATGATTGGATAAGCTGTATAGTGTCCCGAATTGAAGTGGCTCGCTGCTTTTTTAGCCTGGTCCCATGCTTAATAAATTCCCCTCGCACCACGCATTTTAAAGCCTCCCACTGATATGGAAGGGGTGTAGAGTCTTGTGCATGATTCCTCAGGAATTCCTTGATCGTTTCCCTGATCCCTGACATGCAGACAGCGTCCCCCAGCAGATTATTATTAAGCTTCCAGTTCCAGCACTTCGGGTAAAGCCCGGGTAGGTACACCGAGAGAAATATTGGAGCATGGTCCGACCACACAATCTGGCCAATCCGTGCTTGCGGAGCCCAATCCATGGCGTGATGGCTCAGATATAGATAGTCTATTCTGCTATAAGATTTCCTAGCAGAAGAGAAGAACGTAAAGTCCTTGTCCCGTCCATGCAGGGCCCGCCACGAATCTACCAACTGCATGTCAGCCAGCACTTTTTTCAGCCTATTTCGCTTACTCAGGGACACTGCCGACACGCCCGAGGAGGAATCCAACTCAGGCTGCATGGAGATATTAAAATCCCCTCCCACTAGCAAGGTGCCCTCAGAGAACCCCTCTAACATCCTAAGAACTCGTACACAAAAGCCCACCTGGTCAATGTTAGGAGCATAGATGTTCGCTATAGTGTATACCTTCGTATATAGCTCTACTTTAAGAAATACGAATCGCCCATTGGGATCAGCCTTAATGTCTACTACCTTGTGCGGGAGAGACTTATGGATAGCAATCGAAACCCCTGTTGCCTTTATGTTGGGATTGGGTGCATGGTGCCAGGTAGGGTAATATCTATTCCTAATGCTCGGAACCTGGCCCTCTTTAAAATGCGTCTCCTGAAGAAGCAAAATGGCCACCCTGTGCTTATGCATATCATATAACACTTGTGACCTTTTCTCCGGGACATTTAGCCCTTTAACATTAAATGAGCCAACCACTAATTCCGCCATCGTCCGCGCGCCTCTTGGGGGGTGGGAAGGACGGATCGGGGGAGGGGGGAGTTAGAGAGAGACAGGAGGGTTTGTGACACTGAGGGTATCTAAAAAGAGGGGATAAGAATACAATAACAAATTCAACTAAGAAAACAGGTACTAGTGCTAGTATTAGCGGTAACGCTCTCTTGATACTCTTTATAAGAGACGAGCGTTCTGGCCTACTGGGGGGAAGTGGAAAGCCATAACCGCGGGCACGGAGTTGCTTCTGCCTTATACACACGCCATGAGAGTCCACTTCTCCACAGCCACAAGCCACCATGAAGCACCGCAGCAATAACATTGAACTTTAACCAAAGCAAAAGAACATCAAAAACAGTTATCAACTATAGGTTCCCAAACCCCCACGCCGACCCCCCCCCAGTTGTGGGGCAAGACGGCATAAGAGGTCCGGGAAACTCCCATTCCCTAATTCCACCCGAGGAGCAGCCGCATTAGCCTGCCAACTTGCGTCAACATGGTGGGTCACCCCTCCTCCACACCAACCATCCTCAGCCATGCTACTCCTACCCACCCCCGGAGCAACAGCCACACGAGCCAGGGCAGACCGCACCGTCCACGGGCCAACGAATTATACTCACGCTGGCCCATGTCCAGCACCGCCCCCCGGGGACACCCACACCAAGCACCCCCCGGCACCTCCATCAACAGTCAGAAAGGGAATGGCCATCCATGCCTGCAGCACTTCATGACTGCAGTCCAGTAACCAGTCCCGGGGGGGGCGAGGACAGGACGCCCGGACACCGCTGGTGCCTACAACCGGACTAAACAGCTTGTCGGCGTCCGCCACCTCTGATTCTGTTCCTCTGTGGCCTTGGACCTCCAGGAAGTGGGCGTCCGCCCGGCCCACCGAAGTCTCCCACGGAGGGCAACAACCAATCGTCCACCTGTATACTCGGTATGTCCAAAAAGCTGAAAAGATCCGGAAGTTGCGAGTGCGACCGCAGAGCAAACGATCGCCCCCTCTTCATAACCACCAGGTGGAATGGGTGGCCCCACCTGTACGTCGCTCCGACTGATTTAATAGCTTCCAGCAATGGTCTCATGAGTCGACGCATTTGAAGGGTGCGTCTGGCCAGATCGGGAAGCAAGGTGATCCTGGATCCGTTGTAGGAGAAGGGGCCCCTGTCCCAGGCTCTTCTCATTATGTCATCCTTGATTTTATAGAAGTGGACCCGGCATACTATGTCCCTTGGTCTGTCAGGATCCATGGAGCGCGGGCCCGGGGCCCTATGGGCTCTATCGATCTCGATATGTTCTCCAAGGGGCCTGTCCAGGACAATGTTGAAGATCCGGACGACCACCTCGCTAAGGTTATTATTCTCTGGAACCTCTGGGAGACCGCGTATCCGTATGTTGTTCCTGCGGCTCCTGTTCTCCAGGTCATCCAGGTGCATTAGGGCCCTGATTGTTTGTTGGTTAGAGTCCACCTGGGCCCGTTGCATCGCTGCCTGTGTCCGCTCCAGCGCTGCCAGTCGCTGGTCCGTATCGACCTGTTGTTGCTCAAGAGTGTTCACTCTTCCAGAGACCTCGGAGACCGCACGCGTCACCTCCTCAAGCTCCCTTCTCAGGAGAGATTCCATCCTAGTTGTATAATTCTCAAAGTCCCTCCTGGATGGTAAGAATTTCAGCAAGATGTCGAGATTATATTGTTCCTGTGGAAGAGATCTACGATGCGCTGGGTCTTTAGAGGCCCCTGTAGCCTGGGACCAGGTGGGCGACTGTGGCCCAATCGGGCTATCTGGCCCTTCTGAAAACATAGGGCTGGTTACGGCAGACGGGCAGAATCTCCGGTCCTCTAAGTCCGGGGGAAGGCCTCCGGGCCCGGCTGGTGACGGAGTCGAGCTCCTCTCATGGGGTGCGCCCCAGGGTTCGCCATCTCTCTCATCTCTTTGGAGGTTGGCCTCCTGCCCCCTGCTCCCATGGGGCCCGCTAGCAAGGATCCGATCGCCGGAGGACATCTCCTCCCCACCGGCGGCCCCACCACCCGGGGCAGACTGGACTTCATCGCGAGGAGGGGGGTGAACCTCGGCCATCACCACCACCGGACCAGGGGTGCCCCTCCTCCCGTCGGCCCCACTTGATGGCGTCGGAGACCGTCCCCTACAGACAAGGCAGTCCCCTTTGCAATATGGGCTTGTTGGGCATGCTCTGCAACGCGCCGCTGTCCGGCCGGGGGAACGAGCCTGTATTTGGGGTGAGCACCGCAGCCCCGACTGCAGTCCCTGGGGCCATGTCTCCCAGGTGCCCGACTGATTGGCTCCCTCCTGTGGCCTGTGGTCCTGTGTATTTGTGTTTTCCCCCTCCGGGTTATCTCCCCGCTCCCGGGTGGCCAGTCCGATCCCCGCAGGCCGCGCCACATTTGTCTGCTGCTCTGACTGGGGGGGGGTCCCCCTTACCTTGCTCTGTGCCTCCTCGGCCGGGCTTCTGGTTACCCTGCCGCCGCCGTCCTCGCAAGGTAATGCCCCGGATCTCCACAGCTGATCAGGCGGGGGGGGGGCCCCCGCCCCGCTCCGCACCTCCAGGCCTCTCGTCCCGCTGGCAGCGCCCGTGTGGTGTGGCGCCCCGGAGCTCATGTGCTGATCCGGCGGGGGGGGGATCTCCTCCTCCCCGCTCTGCGACTCCCCGCCCGGGCTTCTGCTGACACTGCCGCCGCCGCGGAGGAAGGCGGCACACGTGTGCTGCGGCGCCTGCGACTCCCCGCCCGGGCTCCTGCTGTCACTGCCGCCGCCGCGGAGGACGGCGGCGCACGTGTGCTGCGGCTCTCCCCGCCTCGCCTCTTCCACAGCCACGGGGACCATTACGATGGGCTCTTCTGCCCTGTCATCCAGGCGTCGTTTAGTCTGGGGGGGCGATCGAACTCCAAGCCCCCCCCCTGGACTGGGTGAAGGACTCCTAACCTCCGCTACTTGCTCCGTCGCCGCCATCTTGGTCTCCCTGCTGCTGTTCCCAGACGGCTGCTTTGCCTTCAAAAATCGGCTGATCTTGCCAGCTTTTTCATTCGCAGGGGTCGCCTTGCTCTTCCTGCGCCTGGACATCCCGTTGTTAAGCAGATTGGAGGTAAGACTCCCACGTTCTCCTAGCACTTCTGCAGAGCTCCTAAAAATTGCGCCCTCACGCCGCCATAGCTAAGCCACGCCCCCCGGTTAATCCCGGTTTTATAGGGAGCCGGGAGCTGCCACAGCTTTCTGCAGTGCTGCTGCGCCACCTGGTGGCGGAATACCCATCAGTTATGAATACCGAAGCGGGCCATGCCATGCATTAAAGAAAATAAAGACTGACGGCCTTATTTATCAAGGGCTAGCGCCAGGTAGTGTCTGACGAGCGCCAGGTACCGCCAGCTAACGGCGGCTACCGAATCAAGTACGCCCGGCGGCGGTCACAATGACGCATTTATCACGCTAAATGAGGTTAGTGCTGGCGAGAGCGTCAGCTAGCGCAGGATTCATCATGTAGCCGACTGCAACGAACAGCGCCGCTACTAATCCCATCACAGCGCCAGGTATGACCTGTCGCTCCCTGGCGCTCTCCAATGCATTTCAATGGAGCAATCTTTAAATATTCATAATTAATTGAGTTTATGTTTTTTTTTTTTTTTTTTAACTGTCAAAAATTCTGTGACCACTACGGCAATGTTAGATATTTTTTTAAGCAAAAAAAAAAATAAATAAAATGTGCAGAATTGAGATTACAGGTCTGATATTAATGTATTCATATTACAAAATGTTTAGAAAAACTTGTATAATTTTTACATTTAAAAAAAATGGTTGTTTGGGGGTTAAAAACTACTTTACACACATCGCTGCCAGCGCTCTGGGGTTTAAACAAGGAATTCACAGCGCAAGAAATTTTTGAGCGTGATTTGTTAATGAATCTGCAGCAAGCCGTTCGCTCTGGCCATTCGCTGTCAGGCGCACCCATACAACGCAGAACCTGTGAAACATCGACCCCTAACCCCGTATTCAACATTACCGCACACCGACTGAGTCGCTGTCAACAAGCAAACCCCGGCCAAGCACAGCGAATACTAGCTGGCGCTGTGAAAATCACGCTACTGGCGCTCATCTGTCGCTACCTGGCGCTATTAATGAATCGGCCTCTGAGTTTGGGTGGTGCTCACTTTCATGGACCCCACAGACCTCAGGCAAGATGTGCCAACAGGCACAAGTTGACCCACTTACCTGCCAGCTATTTACGTGCCGCTCATCTCTTACCCAAAGCACCAGTATGAAGAACCAGTGAATGGGTTAGCGTAGCCATGGTATGGAGTAATCACCGCTACTTCAATGGGCACCTCCATTTAGGGAACTTCCTTGTACAGCAGGTTTTACACAAGTCCCAGTAATATTTCATTAAATATAATTCTGTTCTAAATTAGGCAGCACAATTTATAGAAACAGCAATGACATTTCTCTGTAAGGAATGCGTGAGATGCTTTCAGTAAGCTGAGATATAAAGACAAAGTATCTTGCCATTTTGCCTTGCCGTTCATCAATGACACGGGCAGCCCTTCTCATTGCTAGCCAATCAAGAACTAGTGCAGGCTCAATCCAGTTGACTATAGGTTTGTTAAACATAGATCCTATGTGCCTGACTGCAAGTATATGAACCAGGGGAGGGATCAGGTTATATAAGAAAATAATTAGGACGAGGGTTGGGTTTTTGTACAGAGCTTTTGGGGCTATGGTGGATCTTCATTTTTGACTACTGAATGTGCCTTGTCTAAGACCAAGGAGATAGTAAAGATAAAATGTAACATTTTATTGAGGTAAGGCTAGCTTAAAACATAAACCAGGGAATTTGGCTTTTCCAGGTTTTATTCCATGCCCCCAGGGGTATCCATTAAACCCCCTGTTCATCCAGTAAAACTCACCTTTCCATGCTCCAACGGCGCATGTGCAGACTGTCATCCATTGAGAGCCGCCTGCTGTGATTATGTCAGTGTCTCTCATTGAGTTGAATGGGTAGTGCATGCTGCCGCATTCCTGGCCGTGCTCGCACTCCCATCCCAGACTATCTCAATGGCTGTGCATGACACCAGGAATTACCTGGCTTGGGAGAAACCATGATCACAAAGGTCGTTCTCCCAGGGGGAAACATGGTCTCCTGGGAAGCCGGCTATTGTTGTAGTTGTCCCTTACTGGGTACATTTCCTGGCTATGTTGCTGGATAGAGTGTTGGGCCAGATGGTAGTGTAGTTGGAGGGTGGCATCTGCATGGGAAGATGTCCCCCTCTAGCAAACTGATTGGTTGAGGGACGTGGTGCCCCCAGTTGGGAGACAGCTGGTCATCCAGGTATCCGGCCACTAGCCAGGAAACACTTTTAAGCCATCTGCTGTTGCACCCTAGGGTGGCGCCCAAGATGCCTGAAAGTAACTCATTCACGGAGTGCACTAGTAAGGTGTGAGGTTGCACCAGAACATGTTTCTTTCAGAGCACCACCTTCTTGGCAGGGCCTTATGGCTCCACCAGAAGAATTTTTAAAGCCGTAAGGCTCTGCTCTGTCATGCACTGAGCACCTTGCTTTTAAGCACTTAACCCCACTTCCCTTATTTATTCACGCCATAGAGTTTTATATTTGTTGTGTGTGCACATGTGTCATTCTAGTTGTGGGTGCCTTGACCCTTATGGGCCCTGTTCCCAAGAATGGGGATGGAAGAGGGTATATTTTGCCTTGCCTCGGAAACCCAGCCCAGTGGATCCCCTTCAAGGCCCGGGCTAGTACCAGGCAGGTCTTAATGGCCAGCCAAGGAAACCCCGGTGCAGAAGCAAGCTAGTACCCAAGCAACCGCAAGAGAAAGGGAGGGACCCAGCTAGTGGCCCACATGGAATCCTTCGGGTGGTACCTGAGGACCAAGTTCCCTCTTCTCCTTTGGGAGGGAAGGATATGTATCCTTGTACTCTCTGTCAGGAGGTTCGTCCTTCTGGAAAGTAGGGGAAAGAGAATCATTCTCTCTTGAGAAGGTCCTAGAATGGGCACCCCAAAGTGTTTTTCAGTGTGTATGCACTTTTCACTTTGGGTGGCACGTATTTGCATTAAAAAAGAAAAACGTAGTAGCTCGTGCTCTCTATTGTAAACAATGAGATCCTACTGAATGATATAATCATAGCGGGCAGCTCTCATCCGACAAGAGCCCGCACATGCGTTGTTGGAACAGGGAAAGGTGGAAAATCCAGTGGCCTTGAAATCTTTCAGATTCAAGGCCGACCGCTATTGGGTTTTATTCTGCTTAAAAAAGGAAGTCCAATCATTTTGGTATACTCCACCAACAGGTCAGCACCAAATCTCTATTTTTATGCTCGTCAACAGCTTTTAGTTTTAAGACTATGATTTATTTCATTTTGGAGAGACAGTGTTTACTGGATAAGTTTCTTGAAGGCTCTCAAAACTCATCATTTGGGTAACCCTCATTAACACAGGCAAAATAAATTCTTGTTATCAGGAAGGTTCTTGGAGACTTCTTTATACACAGGACCAGGTAAGCCCCTACTGAGATCCATCGATTGGCCTGGCTTTTTCAGAAAACAGTGACATTTGTGCAAATATATTAGGTGGGCTTCAATTAAAAATAGTTAGTTTGGGTTTTTAATGCCACCTTTATTACTTCTAAGTAAAATTAAACTGTATGTTCCATTAGTGAAGAGCTTTTTGAAGTATCGTGTAAACTATAATCAGCTAATGGCATTGACGACTGCATTGTGTTCTCTATAAAACACAACATTACCATACTTAGGATGTGTAAATTGTAAATAGCATTATGCAACTTATTAATGATGGATTCACTTTAATAAATTCAATGCTAGTATCATGCTTCTAGTAGTATCAGGGATGCATCTAAAATAACTTGAGTTACATGAGAAGCAAATCCTATAAATTAAAGATGAGAGGTACAAACATCTGAAATAAATCAAAGGCAGCATAGCAAAAAGAAACATGATGCAAATGTAAGATTAGTAAGGTTTCAACAGGCCCTGCATATGTATCCACAAGAGACAAAATCAGCCAAGAGTCTTGCAGTCCTAATTTGAAGTGTTCAGACTGAGAGAAAGAGATCACAGTTTATCAATCAAACCTACTTTCCTTTGGTAATAGCTTTCTGTCTTTTTGCTCTAAAGTCATGTATCAAGATGAAAAAATCAGCTCGCCTGAGTTTAAATTCAAGATCGGGAGGATTTACTGATATACTGCCAGTCACCTTGCCAATGGATCTAATAGACCCTATCCATTGTTGTGTGTTTTTTTTTCCTTTAAAAAATGGTCCAATCCCTAAAAGAAATTAGCCTGGGCTTTCCACCAAGCAAATGCTGGTCTGCATTTGCTTTGACTGTGAGGTGCTTTGCTACATCAGCTCAGTTATTAGATTCCATTTTTCAGCAAAGCATAACAAAAATGCACATACAAAGGAAGCATGAGCTGTAGGCTAAAATTACCCTATAGTCTGTTTTTAAGCCCCCCCAAGGATGAAAGGAAAAATATTGCTATATTTTTGCTCTATCTCTATTTTCTTTTCTCCCCAAAGTTGTGGAAAATATTGGTGCTTCTTATGGAGCCAATGTGTGTAGGGGTGTTGGCAAGATAAAAGCCCATGCCTTAAGGCGCTTCCTTACCACTTTTAATGCTGCCACTGCCCTAGCTCCGGTGGGTGAGTGTGACCTATGTATGGCTGGTGTCCATTCATGGTCACCGGTCATACATATTACCACCCATCAGAAGCAAGGATGAAGAGCGGTGTAGGCTACCATAAGGTAGAAGCTTTTAACTTGTGAATCCCCATACAAATATATACCTTACCATTCCCCAGCACAGCCTTCATGTAGCCGTAGCAGCCCAAGCTCTGGCAGGTGGGTGTGGGTTTTACATAGCCAGCGTCATTCATGGGTGCTGGCTGTGCATAGGCCACACCCACCTATTAACGCTTGGGCTGCCACGCATAAAAAGCAGTGGTAAGGTGTGTGTGTGTGTGTGTGTGTGTGCTGGGCACCCTACATTGGAGGACTTTCACTGGTGGGGTGGGATGGGGGAACTCTTCCTGGATATGTGGTGGTTCTGCACACTACCTGCTGCTATTGAGTTTTGGGAAAGGGTAGTTTAGCACACCATTTGCTTTGGTACTTTTTTCTAATTTTTTTCCCTCTAAACTCTAGGTGCATCTTACGGTCATGTGCATCTTATGGAGCGAAAAATACAGTAATTAAAAAAAATTGTCTCTGGGCTTCTGTGCTGTCCCTCTGGGCTTCTGGCAGTGGGCCAAGTAAAGGCTAGACAGGGTGACATCCCCTGCTCTGTGTGCAATCCTATCCTCTTGTGCCCTGCCTGTATTTGCGATTTGAAAAAGTATATTGCCTATTGCCTGAAACCCCCAGGACAAAACATAATGTGTTCTCTTCCATCAACTCCCACACCAAATAAAAGGTGTAACCTCTCCCTGGACAAAACACCCATGTCTGCCCTCCAAAAAAACCTTACTCCGCATCTGGCAGCTACTTCACCTGAACACCCAAAAAGCAGGCCATAATTGCCTAGTTTATAAATGTATTGCAGTATATTTGTCCATATTGGCTTGTTTTGCACCATGTGCAGAGAGTTAAAGTTTTTTATGTTCCCGTTGCCCAATATAGCCTAAAGTCTGCTGCAATCTATTTTCCTGCAATTAGATGAAGGGGCGAGAGCGGATCAGAGCGAGCTGAATGGACGAGAGGGCTACGCATGCGTCGTAGGACTGGGGAAGGGTGAGAAGGGTGAGTGAGATCGGGCGACCCTGGGGGCAAGGACCAAAGCCCAGGATAGTTAAAATCCTGGATTTTGGGCCACTCATTGTCTTTGGGTGTTTAGTGTGTGGTCACTCCTCTAGCATCACGCAATCGTTGCTTTAAGATGCATTTGGATGAGTGCAACCCCTTTCTCTTTTTTGTTAAAAATGTTGAGTTTGCCAAGCTCCTATTATTGGACTCCATTTTGCAGTGTTTGCCTATACAGAAATATACCTCCCCATCCAATCTCCTAATTTCACCAAATAAAATATTCCTCAGAGCAGACAGTATTCCCATGTGCAATCTTCCAGTGCAATCCATAAAAGTCTCATTTGCTAATTATAGAGGGACCCATGTAGAAACATTTTTATGTCCCCGTTGCCCAATACAGCCTAAAATCTGCTGTAATCTATTTTCCTGCAATTAGATTTCATACAAGTCAAAACTCTTTTTCAATAACTTTTGCTGAATCGTTGATTTTTTTTTTTAGACTGAACATATCATTTCAAAATATGACTTTGTGCTAGTTTCTACATTTCCAAACCATAAAAAAGTTTTCTTTTAGTGTGACACTTTTATTCCACCAAATCCCTTTTAATCTACAGTCTTAATTAGTTCCCATTAAGAAAGGTGTTTTATTTTTGCTGCAGTCATCCATCTATGAAAGCGGACATTTATATTATCACCTCTGATAAGTTATGCTCTCTGTAGCTGAGAATTCCTGATGCATTTAACAAGTGTAATTTCAGAGCATACATGCTTTAGACAACATACATAAATAGTTTTCAGTTCAGCTTGCCTCCAATCCATAAAATTATACTGTCCCGCTCTCTCACATTCATTTGCATGAAGGCGCTCTTCGGATGAACTTAATGCCTAGTGCATTCAAATTTCATAGCTGTACCTCTGGCCTCATTTTCACTCGGGAATGTAGTGTGACTTTCACCATCAACTTGGCTGAGTTTGTTAATGAGTGAAAGGGAATACTTCAACACGAACAATGTTGCTTTTGTGGGGAAGAAAGAAAACGATGCAAGCGAATACAATTAGGTTTTCCACCACTGCTCTAAATACCGTAATTCAGTTCAGGCTCCTTTCTATGAATCTAATCATTGGCAACTTGTTCACTATAAGGAGGATGATTTTCTGCCTGATTTTACTATCAATAGGGATTTTACAATTTTATGAAGCGGTAATTATTAAAGCTTCTCGCCTCAGATGCTCCCAGAGATAAAGTATGTGTGAGTTTTTTTTTTATCTGCTAAGAACATTTTCGGATTTAAAAAAGGCAAATTTGAATTCATGTATAGAAATCGTAATCTTGTATCTTAGCCCGGTCACTGATCTAAGCTAAGAGGGTTTATAAAAGAGCTGTTTGACAGCAAGTTCCTGCGAGGCTCTCTGATAATCAGAGCCAGATTAAGGGTGTCTATAGCAGTTGGTTTATGTCCCCCGCAACAACATGCTCCCCAAGTCCCCCACTGTCTTAACCTATGACCAGAGATAAATAAAATCAACCCTGCGTTGCAGGAAATAGAGGAGCAGCATCAGGTGAGAGGCATGCAGCCTTATTAATGCCATTGGGTTATATCCTGATGGCATCATGCCTCTCACATGAGGCCACTCCTCCACAGTTTTATTCATCCAGGCCCCCACTGTCTTACCCTATGACCAGAGGTAAATAAAATCAACAATACAACCCAATGGAATTAATAAGGCTGCATGCCTCTCACCTGATGCCGCTCCTCCATTTCCTACAACACAGGGTATTTGCCCTTCTTACAGTTTTATTTATCTAGGCCCCCACTGTCTTACCCTATGATCAGAGGTAAATGAAATCAACAATACAACCCAACAGCATTAATAAGGCAGCATGCTGCTCAGCCAGGAACTCAGAAATTGAAGCAAATAAATCGTTTTAGCCTAAAATACATGATCAATCAGAAATACATACAATCAGAGATTTTACACTATACCCAAGGGGGATAAGGTGGGGAAAGTTAGTGTGTGCCTGGGCAAGGGCTTTAAAGAGGACCAACAGTAAAAAAAAAAAAAACCTCTGAACCTTTCAGTTGCTCGCTGCTCTGCGCCACACACTGGCTCCCCTACTCACCTACTTCTGTGATGGTACACAACCCTGCGTGATGAATGGAAACCAGTGAGGTTTGCCAGGTGTGTGCCAACACAGCACTGTGCATTATACTGGCTGCCAGCAGCCCCGCTCAGTGCATTCGTCCTCATCCGAGTCTGCCCCGTGGGAGCAGAAGGAAGGTGAGTGAAATGGGGTACACACAGAGGGGCATCCCAATTCAGGATGCCGCCTCACACTGGAACAACACACGGAAAGTTAAATTCCTGTGTGTTGTTCCTCTTTAAACATTCAGAATACTATTTCCTTACATTATGCTTAATCATTAGTTTGGTAATCCTGTATTTGCTGCTTTGCAAGTGGAAATTAATAAAAAATGACAAAAAATTATATAAATTCCCTGAGAGGCTATATTAATAATGTTTGCCAACAGTGTTTGCAACAGTGGTTTTGATGCCTTAATTCTGTTTCTTTAGTGTATACATATTTGCTTGGGGAAATCCTTTGTGTTGGTTCAACAGACCATGTACCCAGTTTGTGCACTGTGAATTAATTTATCTTATAGAGCAGTTATTAGTATGCGCATATTTTCAAATTATAGCAGTTTCTTTTCATTTGTTTAAAACTATTAAAGAATAATCCTTTCAAACTATTCGTTTTCAGTAAATACTAGTTTTTAGTACAAGTTAAAGTAGACCAAAACCCTCAGAGACCGGCCCAGGCATTTGTGAATGGCCGGTGTGGGCACGCTCCCTGTTATAGGGTAGCAGGGGATGTGGCCACCAGTGCACTCGCATCCGCTCATATTAGATGAGCTCCTGGATGAAGGGGCTCAAGCGGATCTGAGCAGATCTGATTGGACGAGCAGCCGCGCATGCATCATAGGACCGGACAGAGGTGAGTTTGTTCGGACGACCTGGGAGGTTTCACACAGCACAGCAAGGACCAAAGGATAGTCAAAATCCTGGGTTTTGGTCCACGTTAAGCTGGTGATCTTAAACCAGAGCAACACCCTTACAACAAACAGGGCTCATATGCATCCCTCCCCAGGGCAGTTCATATTGCTGCACATAAAAATGTGTTAACCTTTTGTGTAACTCCTTCTGTGGATGTTTCTCCCCCATCAGTGGTGCACTATGGATCTGCCAGTGGCCTGCTAAGAAAGAGTGCCACTGGGCTTCCTGCCACTGTGCATTGTGGATTATGTTTGGTAAACTCAGGAAGCAGCATGGCTGGGATTCTGAGTAAGGATGCCTCCCGGATGCTCTAAGATGGCCACGGCCAGGGGAAAATCTGTGAGGCAGCATTTCAGCTTTATGTGGATACAGGACCAAAAGTGGAAATGGGGCAAGTGAGTTCTGGGGAGTATTTTTTAACTGTGCAAGGCTGTTGGCCTGGTTTAAAGAAAAAGTCCACTTTTGTGGACTTTGTTGCAGATCTCCAGATCGGACAGTGTCCTCGGGAACAAAAATGTCTTATTTACCTGCTACTTATTCTGCACACCCCCATCTGCAGCGCCAGTATGAGAAGATGCAGTGGGTGGGTGTTGCCTCTGCATAGAGCTCTCCTACTATGGCCCCTCCATACATAAGGAACTCCAAGCTAAAGTCAAGAATGGAGTCCTATCCGATGGGGACAGGAAATAGCTGAGCATTACAATAAGAGATTTACCCTGTTGGAGAAGGTGTGGCCACCACATGGGTAATCGGCTATTTCCTGTCCTGTTTCCTATCCCAATCCATGGTCATTGGTGGCATCAGGGGTAGCTTAGTTTAGTGTCTGTGTGAACTAAGACCCTCACTGGGTAAGTGTAGGTCAGTTTCATTTAATTACTATCAATATTTGGACGAATACTGCATTTGAAAAATATATGTCTAAAACTTGGTAAGTGCTCCTCTCTCTTTCACAATTATGTTAGAACTACTTTTTAGGAGAGGCACTACTGAGCCACAATACAGGCCCAATCCCCAACCCCTTTCTCTCATTGGACTGCAGTGTATGGTGCAAGTGATTTTATTCTCTGTTCTGTTACCTGTAAATCTGTAAACCTCAAACTCCAAGCAGTCCTTGCCTCACTCTTTCGGGTTACCTCTCCAGTGATCCCACAGTACATGTATGTGCTCTCCTTTAATCAACACTGCATGAATTTTCTTTATTGCATGGCATGGCCCTCTTCCGTATTCATAACAGTTGGGTTATTCCGCCACAAGGTGGCGCAGTGGTACTGCAGAAAAGCAGGGGCTTGTCCCGGCTCCCTATAAAAATGGGCTTAACCATAGAGTTCCCCAGTGTTCTCTCTGCAGTGGACTGCAAAGTTAGCAGGTGGCACTCTCTCTTGCACAGGTGAGCGGGGGAACTAAGCCTGCGGCTCTGCTAGTCTATTTTCATCCGTTTCTGGACCTTCACTGCCTCCCAGCCTTGGCTGACAGATTGGGTGAAGATGGAAGAGCACTAGGGTGAAGTGCTCCTGGAGCGCGGCTCCAAGCTGCAGACCCTGTAACACAAAGGGTAGCCAGCCATAGGCTTTATGGTGAGCCTAATAGGGATGCGTAGTTTCTGTCCTAGCTTCTGAGGGGGTAAGTAGTTTGGGGACTGTGTCCTCTCTTTTTCCTTTGGGTCCCTCCCCCCCTCCCTCCCTGACCGTTGCTGCTCACCGCTGCTTTTCTCTCTTTCTCCCCCCCCCTCTAACTTGGTTGGGGGGGAAAAAAGGGGGGGGGTGGAGAGTTGTCATATCTGTGGTGTTTTTACGTTTTTTGTTGTGTTTTCTGGTGTTTTTTAGCTGCCGCGCGGCTTCGTACTGCATTCCGCGGCTATGGGCGCTATAACCTGAGGTGATTTTGCTTTGTCATGGCGCCGGCCAGGTCACGTGAGCGCAGTTTTTTGCGCTCTTCGGAGGGAGTGGGGCTGGGTGATGACGCGTATCGCGCCATTCACCTCGCGGCCCGCCCCTCGAGGTACCTCTGTCGGCGACATTTTGGACGAGCTGCGCGTCTGGATTTCTCCTTTCCTGGCTGCAGAGCGGCTTCCTCCGGCGGGTCGCCTTATCCAGTGGTCTATGCCTGTGTTTCTTGGGGCTCGGCCCATTTTTCACGTTTTGTACCACAATCGTTTTTATGGGAACTGGATTAAAAGTTATATTTTATGGAGACGCTGGACTGCAACTTTGTTCTGGATTGTTAAATTGGAGGAGTCTGTGGTCGGGATCTCCCCTGTCCGTGCGTATGCTAAACTGGTGAGCTGGCTATTTGATGTGATTCGTTCTATGCCTGTGTGACCCTGCGGTGTCTTTGGTCCGTGAGTCCCCCTTGGGTTTTTTTTTATTGAATCGGGGTATATTTGCTGCGGGATGCTCATGTGTGTTTTTACTTATGTCTTTCAGGCGGGATACCATTGGGTTGTGGTTTCTCCCGGCTCTACTACTTCCTCCCCCTCATCCCCCCTTTATTAACTTCTGGGGGCTTCCCGTGGGAGGGCATCCCGGGTGGATTCTGTCTTAAGCCTGTACCCACTGCTGGCCTATTGCGTCTGTGCTGATCACCATATGGAGGCTTCTGGCACGCTTGAGGGCCCTTCAGGGCAAGCACAGCTGTGTTCCATGTGTGGGGTATCCTCTGTGAGTAACAGTATCACGGTGTGCGTGCCGTGCGCTGAAAGTGTCCTTGCGCTTCAAGCTGGTTTGCCTGCTTCGCTTCCCAGCTCTGCGCCTCACTCGGCTTCACCTACTCCCCGGCTCCTGCAATTGGGCCCCAGTGAGGGGAATGTTGGCAGGGAGTCACATTCTGATTTGGCTCTGTGGGTGGCTAACATTGAAAAGCAGCTTGCCAGGAATGCTCCTAGGAAGACCTCTGGCAAGAAGAGACACCCGGACCCTAGGCCTGCTCCCCTTACTGAGATGTACATGGGGATTGATGAGCTTGGTGACTGTCACCCCCTTGAGATGGGGGAGCTCTCCCAGGACTCTGACTCCTCTGGGAACCAGCAGGAGGGTTGCGATAGTGACCCTGGGTCTGCGTCCGGAGAGGAATCATGGTACCCTGAGGACACTGATAATCTGCTGTCACATATTTTTGAAATTTTGCACATTGCTCCCCCTGAGGTAGCTAAAAGAAAGCAGGGGGAGCTTTTTCGCCCTGGTAAATAGCGTCTAGAGTTCCCTGAGCAGGAACATTTTACCACCTTGGTGCTTAAAGAATGGGAACGTCCTAACAAGTTGCCTGCGGTGCCCAAGGGTTTGGATAAAAGTTATCCCTTTCTCGTTGATCTTGTTAAGAGGTGGTCATTTCCCCCTGAAGTGGATGCTCCCGTGCTAGGCTTGTCCAATACTTCGGTCATGCCTTCCCCTGACACTACCACTCCGTTGTGCGGCTGTGTGGAAGGACCTCTGCGCTCCTGGTAGCTATGCGCCGCTCTGTCTGGTTGCGCCAGTGGGCAGCTGATGTTGCAGCTAAGAAAGCTCTCACTGGCCTCCCCTTCGTGGGGCTGCGGCTGTTTGGAAAACATCTTAATGTTCTAGCCAAGGATGGAAGGCTGCCTCAGCGTCGGAGGCAGTCTCGGCCCTTTCGAGGGTCCTCTGCCCCCCTCCCTTCCTTTTGCATTTCAAGAGGGGGCCGTTTGCTCCCTCCTCTCCAGTGGTCGCAGAGATTCTTGGGGCCATGGCAGAAACTGTGGTCATCCGGGTCTCTCCTGGAATCCTAAGTCCAAACCCTCTCCCACGCCCCCTCAGGCATGATGGGGCGCCCTCACCCATCGGGGTGGGGGGGGGCTTCGGCTCTTTGCTCACACGTCTGGAGGCTTCACGTCTCAGACCGGTGGATTCAGGAGGTAGTGTCCTACGGTTACAAAATAGAGTTTGCAGCCTGCCCCCCCCAAGATTCATCAGATCCCGGATGTCTTTAAACCCCCTGTCCGCTCAGGGATTGCTTCTGGCTTTTCATTGCCTGTTAGAGGACACCATCAGGCCCACCATCAGGTGGGCCTGATGGTGTCCTGCTTCGAGGCAGTCCCCTTTGCTCAGTTTTCACATGAGACCGCTCCAGTTGCACCTCTTGTCAGTTTGGGATCGGGACCCTGTGTCCCTGGGAAATGGTCACCTCGGATGCCAGTCTGACCGGCTGGGGAGGCTTCTGAAAGTCCCTGAGGTTCCAGGGTCGGTGGGGCCCACAAAAGGCCCATGCTTCCATCCACGTCCTGGAACTGAGGGCGATCATGTTGGTTCTTTCTCGCCTATCGGGCTGTTCAGATTCGCTCAGACAACCAGACGGTGGTTGCCTACATCAACCATCAGGGAGGGACTCGGAGCAAGCGAGCCTTCAAGGAAGTGTCCCTGATTCTGTCTTGGGCGGAAAAGCATGTTCCCTGAATATCGTCGGTCTACATCCCAGGGGTGGAGAACCAGGTGGCGGACTCCCTGATCAGGGGGACGTCTCGTCTGGGAGAGTGGTCTCTCAACAACCAGGTGTTTTTCTCCCTCTGGGGTCAGCAGGAAGTGGACCTGTTTGCGTCACGTCACAATCACAAACTTCCCAGATTTGTCTCAGGATCCTCTGGCCTTCGCCATGGATGCCTTGCCAATACCTTGGACAGAGTTTCAGCTTCTTTATGTGTTCCCTCCATTACCGCTCCTGGGCAGGGTCCTGCAGAAGATAACCCAGGAGCGGGTCCCAGCCATACTAGTGGCCCCTTGTTGGCCAAGAAGAGTTTGGTTCGCAGATGTCGTGCGGTTGGCAGTGGACTGGCATGTGTTGCCCAAGGATCCAGATCTTCTCACCCAGGGGCAGCTACGCCATCCCAATTTACAAACTCTGGCTTTAACGGCTTGGCTGCTGAAAACCTCCATATTGATGGAAAAGGGGTTGCCTGCCTCTATTGTTGATACCATGATTTGGGCTAGGAAGAAGTCCTCGTCCTTTATTTATTACAGGGTCTGGCATGCTTACATTGCCTGGTGTGAGTCCAAGTCTCTTCCCTGTCGGATGTTTTCTATTCCCAGGATTCTGGAATTCTTGCAACATGGTTTGGATCAGGGCCTTCAACTTAGTACCCTAAAAGGCCATATTTCAGCTCAGCTCTGGCAATTTTTTTCCAAAGATCTTTTGCCAATCACCAGTTGGTTAAAACCTTTTTTCAGGGCCTCCCTTTGAGCCTATCCATGATGCTACCTTGTCTATTCTGACCCTTAAGGTAGCCTTTCTGGTGGCTATCACTTCTGAAAGGCGAGTTTCTGAACTAGCGGCACTTTCCATCAAACCTCCTTATTTTGAGAGGCCTTCATTGTGTCCTAATCCTGCTAATTCCAAGGAGCGGACTCTGCATTCCCCAGATGTGGTCAGGGCTCTGAAGTTTTATTTGGTCGCCACTGAGCCTTTCAGGAAGTCTGATGCTCTTTTTGTTCTCACTTCTGGACCTAGAAAGGGTTTGCCTCTGGCTAAATCCACTATCAGCAAGTGGATCCGTCCGGCGGTGGTTCAAGCCATTCTGCTAAGGGGAAGGAACCTTCCTTTAGGATTACTGCTCATTCTGCTCGTGCTATTGGTGCCTCTTGGGCTTTTCAGCACCAAGCTTCTGTTGAACACTTTGCAAGGCCGCTACTTGGTCTTCTGTTCATACTTTTTCTAAGTTTTACAAGGTTGATGTTAAGGCCTCAGCGGATGCTGCTTTTGGCCGCAAGGTGCTTCAGGCGGTAGTGACTTGAACTACTGGCCGTTACTCTTTGGGGATCCCACCCTACTCTGGACAGTGCTTTTGGATGTCCCAACTGTTATGAATACCGAAACGGGGCGTGCCATGCAATAAAGAAAAAAGCAATTATGTGAGGACTCTGTAGAATTGTTTTTGTTCTTGCATGGCACGGCCCGCTTCGCCCCACCCTTGTTATCGTTGTTCTTGGTTGCCTCTTTATGGTGATTGTTCTAAGTCAATTGGGGTCTTTTACCTTTTTCAGATTTTTTTACTTATTCTCTCCCGGCTTCTTGTCTCACTGCTTGTGTACGCTGGGGAACTCTATGGTTAAGCCTATTTTTATAGGGAGCCGGGACAAGCCACAGCTTTTCTGCAGTACCACTGCTCCACCTTGTGGCGGAATAACCCAACTGTTATGAATACCGAAGCGGGCCGTGCTATGCAAGAACAAAAACAATTCTACAGGTGAGTACTCACAGAATTGCTTTTTTATGAGCAGCATACAATACTGAATAGAAGGGAAGTGGCAGGCATTTCCACAGTCACGTCCCTCTGAAAAAGATAAATATTAATTGCAATCCTGGGGTTTGAAGAGCAACAAAACTCACAATTTGGTTTCTCCTAGTGGGGCCAGTTTGGGTTGTTCTACTGAGTGTATCTCCCAGGATCGCCAATAAACTCACCTTTTCCTCGTTCCCATGGCGCATGCACTGAACACTCAGACAGCCCTGCTGCAAGATAATATGAGTAAATTCAGTATTGCCAGACGCATCCTCACCCCATACTTTAGCTGTGGCCCTGCCCATGCCAGCTACTTGGATAGGCCTGGTATAGAGGTATTGGCAATACAGCTGCAGCACCGAGATGCAGAGAAAAATGTGGAGAGAGCATGGGGAAAAGGCAAGGCGATCGGGGGACTCATGCGATTTCAAACAGCGGGACATCCCAATTCAGAATGCCCTATAGATAGGTAAACCGCTGCCCCAAGAGTTTTAAACCGGACATTCACCCTGAATAAGAGAATCTTGTATGTCTCCCCGACCCTGTACACACAGATTGTCCACATCAAAAATCATCCTACCTGCACCTATTGCATTTTTTTTAGCCTCTTAACATTCAACATGGTGGCCCGTGGAGTCTCAGGCTGCCTGCCAGCAGGAAGTGTCTTCTGACTTTGCTGCTCTGCATTTTAGGATTGCTGTCCTTTTCCTGATCCTAGCTTTTCTCTGTCTGTGCAAAGCACAGCTATAACCCTGCCCCCTGCACCTTTCCCCACTCTCCTCTCCTCAGTATGTGACGCTTCTGCAGCAAGATGTGAGCACCTGTATCCTGGAGTCATGAACAAAGTTGAAGCCCAGCAGGGGAAAGAATAAGTAAGCTTAAAACTTAAAATATATTAACTTTAGATGCTGGGGAATAGTTTTTTTAAGGGGTTGTACTCATTAAATGATACTGAAGATTTATAGACTTGGGGGGGGGGGTGTTTTTTTATTTCAGAAATTTCACTTTTTTATTTCTATTTGACAATTTAGCTCTAGGAAGTAAGGTTTTAAGCTGTCCAGTCTCTATGTTAAGTGTTGATATTCCTACTGTTCATCTTTGCAGCAACATCTTCATGTGAAGTCTCAATCTGCTCATGCAACCTGCTTGTTTTTACCATTTCATATTCATCTAGTTAAAACATTTAGAAATATTTTTTTTATACAAGACTTGTAAGACATATAAAATATGTAAAATGTGGTAGTGATCCTATACAAACAGAGATCCCCAGCCAGTGCCCCAGACCTGCCTGCTTCCCAGTTTTATGAATCATGAGCAAAGGCTTTAGTAAAAAGAAAAGAACAAATAAAAAAAAACAGGCTGTTTTGGGGCACTGAGCTGGGGATAGAAGATGACATAAACTTTCTTTCTTGGTATAGGATCACTTTACTTTTCCTTTAAGAAAATAAAAAAAAAATGCATTCACATTATTGTTTAAAAAATATAAACTTTATTTTTCTTAGTTTTTAAATATAAGACTATTGATTCAGATAAAAAATTTAGAATGTCAAACACTGAAAAAATGTAACGTTAGTTCTGTACCAAAAGTCAGACATTAAAAAAAAAATTTTCCCTTAAAAATATATGCAAACACGATGTTAAAAATGTATTAATTCCTTACAACCTGGATATGAGCAGTGTTGGAACAAACCATTATTATACACCCATTATTATGATATTAATATACTGCAGGCAATATCATATTGCTATGACAAGAGGAAAATGGCAATAGGCAATAGTTGAAAATAAATGCCTGGTGCTAATTTATTTAGGCCCTTATTTATCAAGGGATAGCGCCAGGTAGTGTCTCACTAGCGCCAGGTATCGCCAGCTATCGGCGGCTACCGACTCCAGAACGCCAGGCTGCGAACACAATTACGCATTTATCACGCTAAATGAGGCTAGCGCCGGCGAGAGCATCGGCTAGCGCGGGATTCATCATGTAGCGGACTGCAACGAACAGCGCCGCTGCTAATCCCATCACAGCGCCAGGTATGACCTCTCGCTACCTGGCGCTCTCCAATGCATTTCAATGGAGCAATCTTTAAATCTTCATATTTAATTGTTATTAATGTTTTTTTTTTTTTTTTTTTTTAAATGTCAAAAATTCTGTGACCACTTCGGCAATGTTAGATATTTTTTTTAAGGTAAAAAAATAAAAAAAAAAAATGTGCAGAATTGATATTATAGGTCTGATATTAATGTATTCATATTACAAAATGTTTAGAAAAACTTGTTTCATTTTTTAATCAAAAAATAAGGTTGTTTGGGGGTTAAAAACTACTTTTAAGCCATCGACGCCAGCGCTCTGGGGTTTAAACAAGCTTTTCACAGCGCGAGAATTTTTTGAGCGTGATTTGTTAATGAATATGCTGGGAGCCGTTCGCTATGACCATTCGCTGTCAGGCGCTCCCATACAGCGCGGAACCTGTCAAACAGCGACTCCACACCCCGTATTCAACATTACCGCACACCGACTGAGTCGCTGTCAACAACCGAACAACGGCCAAGCACAGCGAATACTAGCCGGCGCTGTGAAAATCACGCTACTGGCGCTCATCTGTCGCTACCTGGCGCTATTACTGAATCGGCCTCTTAGTTTACTACACCATCCAAATGCACCTGGAAACTAGAGGAAACTCTGGAGGGAAGACATCTAGCGCCAGTCAGAAGACTTGTTTATAAAAGGCAGCAACTTCTGGAATAGACATCTAACAGCAGTTTTAGGCACTATTGCTGGACTAGAATATGTTGCAATACTTTACACAGTACATAGCTGCAGCCTACAGACGCCATACCTGTTCTCACAGCCTCTTCTTCATCAAAGTGCAGAAACTGTCATTCAGTAGCTCACCTCATCCTGGCTGCTCTCTCCCTTCCTGTCAGAACGCAGCTGCTCCTAAAAGTAGAAACAAGGCAAAGAGCAGTTGCACACCCCCTGACTTTCTTTGCCATAGACCACCAATAATAGGGCTAAGCCGGTGGTCTAAAGCTCTGCATCATCAGACTGTGAACACTGAGAGAGAACAGCCAGGGCGATGAGAACGCCATAATGCTGATATTATATGACATCACAGAGCCAAGGCTCACACCCAAATATTGCAAAAGATAAATCATAGGGTGAAACTATAAACCTTTCTTCTTCATTCTTCTTAAATTTAAAAATCGGAAAACAGTTTGGAACAGTGCCAAACCTAGTCCAACACAATGGTCTAACAATTGCCTTTGCCTTTTGTATCCCTTTTAAGTTGCTGTACCGCAAATTATCTTTATACAAAAACTCATATAAACATGCTGAATGGTGAGAGGAGGAGTTACTTATACACAGCACTAAAAAAAACTGCCAAGATTGTGTCTTTTTTCTGGGATGACAGGTTTTGTAGCCAACTATTTCACATATACAAGGTCAATCTGCTCTATTCTCATGGCTGTGGTAAGCAACACCATTAACCACTTCAACATTTGCTCAAAGCATTGCCTGATGGGTAAAATAATCTACATGCCATTGCAGTTACCGAATTGGAATAACAATAAGATGTTTTTTCAGCAGAGGCTGGCTTGAAAGAAAGACTGTTAGTGTTGAGAAAATCTTTGTAAAAGCAGAATGGAATAATCAAAACCTGTCAACCCCCATTTTTTTAGGAAAAAGAATGGTTTTAGGGTAGTGCTAGGATAAGTGAATAAAGCAGAGACTTGTTTTGAGGGGCTAGCTCATCGAAATTAAGGCAAATGTTAAAGTGATGGAAGAAAGCAGGGTGGAACAAGCTCTTCCTATATTTTAGTTGCGCTAGTCTGTAGCTCTGTCCTAGTGATCCTGGACCTCTGGTACATGTATTGTACTGAGGTGTTTACAGTCCTCTAGATCTTTAAATGTAGGTGGTATTGACAGAGAGTTATTCTGCCTTTACAGTCTTACAGGCAGTATGATATGATTGTGTCAATAGGCATGTGCAAGATGCCTACTTTGTGCAAGAATCGTAGAAAGGCACTTACCGCCGCGGCCCGGGGGTTAAAAACCTGCCCTAGGCCTCTGAGGGTTAACCGCTCCTGGAAGCCCATGTATGCAATATTCCTTGGGTGTGCTATTGGGTAAGCGTAGCACTCGCTATATACCCAGACAAACCCAGGAGATCTTTTAATCTGATTTATTATGGTGGTCTCAGTGTAAAAACATTTACTCTAATAAAATATAAAGTCTAAAAAAGGTTTGGGTCCTTTATGGTTCCAAAGTTCCTTGAGGAAGAGGGGAGAGAGTTCCCAGCACAGCTGTGGCTCCTACGTCTCAAGTGTGAATGATGCACGTTTCGTCCTCTGACATCCTCAGAAACCCATCAAACACCCCCCCCCCCCTTCTAGCTGTCATTTTACTTTATGGGCTGGTGGTTCTGCTTTCTGCAGTGACATTTTGGTTTTCCTGGAGATAAGCTCACTGCACCTTTGCTGAGTAGGAGTCTGGTCTCTGCCCACATGGTCATGAAGACTAAGGACACACTATTACCCTGCACCCCAGTCTATGCAGGCTTTATGAAATAAAATGACCTCTATCTGTTTTCCCTTTATCTTTTGTTTTCATTGATCTTAAAGCAATTCTCATTTATCCTGTATGGGGAAATGCACTTACGCTGTAGATGGGTTACACGCGGCCACTCTACGATTTGTCCACAATACATTATTTATTGGAAAATGCAGGTGCAGGAGAATTATGTGATCTGTTTTATTATTTTATGGCCTAAGTAAGGTTTGCACTGTCTGGTATGTTGTCAGCATAGCGGGTATTTTTTTTATCCCCACCCTGATGCTTTTCACACAGCCCCCACCTGCTGAGGATGGGAAAAGCATACCGGCAATTACAAAATACCAGCAGACCAGTGGCCAGTAAAATAAAAACAAAAATTCCAGCCGAGTGGCAACCCAAAGCCCAAATCAGGCTTAGCTTGGGCGTTAAAAAAAAAAAAAAAAAAAAAAAGCTTGAACTCCTTCCTTAATATGGGTTCGAGGAGAGCCTGCACATGTGATGAGTTTCTTGGTGAACCAGGGGCTTTTGCACATCAGGATGCCTTTGTAAAGCAGACCTAAATCCATGAGAGTGAACATCCTGAGTGGCACATAAAAATGATAGCTCAGGTAGCAATGGCTTTTAAGCTATTTTATTTTTAAATGAGGTTCTACAAGTATTGGATGCTGATGCTAATAGTCGGGGGGGGGGGGGGCAGCTTTGTTTTTATTATTTAAAAGCAGGGACGGATCCTGTAATAACCTATTTTGGAACAATACTCATACTGTTTCTGTACAGGTTCTACTTTTCCGAACACTGTTTTGAAAAGGTAGCCTTGTCGTCATTAACCCGGCCAGTACATTATTAGAGGATGCATTAGCTCTGTAGCAGTTCAGCTAATTAGGCACTGACACCAATCACGCAGACTACATAACTGATGATGGAAAAAAAAAATGTATTTCTTCATTTATAAGAAATAAATAATAATATATAATATAAATAATACTTTATAATATAAAGTAATTATATAAAATGCTCAAGGCATGCTAAAAACCAAGTGTTTCTGTAACAGTATAAATTCTAAGAAGGAAGCTGTTCCACTAGTTCTATTTGCATGCCCCCCTGTGTAAAACCCCCTAGAAGCCCCACTACACTCGCCTTGTCCTGGAGCCCTCACCGTGGCCACATTCCCAGCTCACCTCTAGACTTTCTGAATGGACCGCATAGGCAGGGCCGTATTTGGTGTTCATGGTGCCCTAGGCGCCCCCTTAAGTGCTGGTGCCCCCTTTTATTTAGTTAGGTCACGGTGCATACACAAAAAAAGTGTGTAGGGGGAAAGAGTTCCAGGGGCTAGATGCAGATAATGTGTGGAGGAGGGCACAAAGGGGGAAATGCAGACAAGCATGTTCCATCTTTTACTGCATTCTGACATACAGGAGTCACATGACCACACCAGTAGCGGGGAAATGCTCTGGTCTGTGTTCAACCCATTGCCCCCCCTTCACACAAATACACTCTGCATCCTTCTGTGGCTGGGGGGTGTTTGTTAGGAGGAATTAATGTTCTGGCTATGGGATTTTTAATTTATTTTCTTAACTACAGTAGTAAGGCAGTGTCCTCTCCCCCTCCCATGTTGCCACCCTAGACACGTGCCTAGGGTTGCCTAATGGTAAGTACAGCCCTGCGCGTAGGCACATCAAAGCTAGAAGGTGAGTGGTGAAGGTGGCTGGTGGCGCTCCCTTCTGCGCTGCTGTGTTATAAAAGTAAACAGTTTTCCCTAGCAACAATGTGTTTACCTTAGCAATGTACATTAAAGAGGAACTTCAGACTTAAAATTATCAGGAGCTAATCCCCCCCTCCATCGGCCCCTACTTACCTTTTTGATGTTGCCGCTGCTAGCTGAAGTGACCCTGTAAATATACCCTGCCTGCTGTCCCCGCTCTGGCTTCCGGTGCCCCCACTGACTCGGTCCAGTGCTCATTGCTCTTCCATCGGCTGGCCTTCCGATGGCCTTGGCTTGGGTGTGAGGCTCATGTGAGTATATATTTTCTTTTCTTCTCTCGGGGGGGGGGGGGGTGATTCTGCCACATTTACATTGCTTATGGGAATGGGAGGGGGGAATGCCACAGAGTCTATATGGGAAATGGGAGGGGAATGCCACACTGCCTATTGGAATGGGAAGGGGTTATGCCACACTGAATATGGGGATGGGGGAATGCCACACTGCCTATATGGGGAATAGGAGGGGAAATTGCCACACAGCCTATGAGAGGGGGGAATGTCAGACTGCCTATGGGAATGGAAGAGGGTTATGCCACACTGAATATGGGGATGGGGGGAATGCCACACAGCCTATGAGAGGGGGGAATGTCACACTGCCTGTAATAGGGTGTTTAAGCACAACATTTGGTTTAGAATATTTTTTTTCTTACTTCTCACGTCCAAATCCTGGGTGCGTCTTATGGATAGGTACGTCTTATGTGGCGGAAAATACTGTAGCTGACAACATTGAGTTTTCCTTTCAGTCACAGAGGTTAATTATTTGAAATGACAGAAAAAGTCACCTATGAACACTTAAATGAATTTAGGCTTTCTGATTTATATGGTCTATTGCTGCCCCATGCTTTTCTTCTTAGATTTCATTTACAATAAAAACAACAATAAAAGTAACAATACCTTTGTAAAAGTGATGGGCTTCCCACAGCACAATGAGATAGTGAAAATTTCAGTAAGTAAACTGAAATGACCTGTGCATGTGAATGTAACATTGTGGCCTTTGATATGTGACATGTCAGGCCATGAAAAAAGAGAAGCTGTTTCAACAATACCCATGGCAACCCCATGCCTTGAAAATTGATGGTATTACAATGCAATGCTGTTAGTGGAACTTGTGCAATATCCCAAAAGTGATATCATCTGGCTGTCTAACAACCTGATGCCTTCAGGACATTAAGGCGATATTGTATTGCCCTTAAAAAAAGCATATGGGAATAGCTATGACACGATCCAGTCAGATTTTCTAAAAGCAAACAGAGGATTAGATTCTATTACAGCTTTTGTAATAAAAACCTTTCTGACAGATTTATTTGAGACAAATGCCAATTTATCAATGTTACTGGCACAAATGGAGAAACAAATATGCCTCGATCTGTTTCTATTAAAAAGATGGTAGTGGCTGTTTTACGAAAAAGTTATATTATATATATATATATAGATGTTACGTACTTTTCCACTCCATTTTCTGTTCCATTATCTGTTTTTTTTTTTTTATTTTATGCCAATTGACCTTTAACATTGGTAATATCGTGGATAGTGATGAGCGGCTTGGTTGAAATTGGGGTTCGCTGAGATCGGCCCAACTTGCTGCTAAAATCAGGGCCGGGGACCTGAATCCGAACCCAAACCCCATTGAAGCCAATTGGGATACAAACTTTGGGGCCCAAAAATGGCTGTAAAATGGGGCTAGAGGACTGAAAATCGAGGTTAACACCCGGGCATTGCCCTGCACAAAATGGGCTAAGGACGGTACTCAAATTAATCACAGAAAACTAAAAAATAAATACACCATTTAAAAAATAATTAAATATTAGTTTTTTATGGGTGTTGGAGTCCTAATTTGGTGGTAACACCTGGGTGATTGCCCTGCACAAAATAGGTTAGAGAAAGTACTCAAAATAATCACAGAAAACAAAAAAATTAAGAAATACACCAATAAAGAATAAAAATAAAATAAAAGGGGCGAGTATAGCCGAAAAGAGTAGAGTGGAGCGGAGCACGCCGTCGTCTGCATCCCCGCTACCCTCTAGCACGGTGCTCATGCCAGCCAATTCCAAATGCCTGTTCCAGGGATGCACTAAAGGTATAGTGGGGCTTCCGGAATCTGGATGCCCGAGGGGGGGGAAATCTGGCGGCTTCTTTAGGCTCTGGGGACACTTTGGTCAAGAAGAATCAACCCGTGTGTAAGTTGCTATTGCAGTATTACCACATTCCATTGAAGACTATACTGGGGCTTGTAGATCTACATGACTATCTGTAAACAGTCAGGTTGGCGCTGAAATATTCTACCTTCCTAACACTGGGACAATCCATTGCTAATTGATTCTTGCAATCCTGTTAATCTTGAAGTTATAATTCCCTATCAAAATATACAATATGCTTCTTGACACTACAGCTGATCACCTACTGTGAATCCTATGTTGATAGGTGATGGTAGTACCATGAGAACCATGACAGACATGAGGAGATCTGTCACCCTCTCCAGGACTAAAGTAAACATTTCCTACATTAAGGAGTAGCTTTCTCCTCAAGATACGCAAGACAGACAAGGTCCTTGTAGACTTCATAAAGACCTATGATCAGAACTGTGGCCTAAAGTTGACCAAGACCCATTTTAGACTGGTCCCAATGCAAGGGGCATCCTGATTCTTGTTGCCCCCCCATGTACATTAACCAATGCCAGCGTGAGATAAACATACCTGATTTTTGTTCAAAATGCAGCCACGTGATTAACTCATGATGGCTGACAGACTCTGCCTGAAAGCAGCGCAGACCACATGACTCCCGGAAACCAATTATGGAACTACATTTCATTGGTGGAATGAGGAGCAGGTAAGATTAACTTGGGCTGGATACTGCTCCTAGCAGTAGACCACCAATAATAAAGCTTGACTGGTGGTCTATAACTCTGCCCCCTATGACCTGTGCATTGCAGTATTGTAATGAGTTGCCAAAAACAAAGCATGCTGATATAAACAGGCTTCCTGCTTTTGTACTGGAGAGAGGCCACATTGACTGGCTGAAAATTTCAAAAGTGAATGCAAACTTGAAAATATTATTCTCTACTTTGAGGGGTTCGTTTTGAAATAAAAATAAACAAGGAATATTTGGAGCTTTAGGGCTATGTGATTGTAAGGTCTATGTAGTTGCCTGGACAATCCTTTTAATGCTACATTGACTTTTATAAACTCATATAAGATGCTCATCAATTTCCATTTGTCTTTGTGAAAAAAACTGTTCTTTTATCTTTCCTTTTTTTTCTAAATAAAAACCCTTTTGCAGACTGGGAAGTATAAAACAGCTAAACATAAATTAAAGATGTGCAAAACAATTCAACTACTGCTCAAGTTGTTCCATTTGTTAGCAGGTGGTAGATGCATCTGAAGCTCGGAAGGGCTGAGGATTGTCATTTATAATCTATCCATACAGCTAGTTGGTATTCATCATCAATACCTCAGTGACTGCTGTGGCTGGTTCTATATAGCCAGGTGCTTTGCTACATTTTATATTCTCTATAGAACTGGAAAGTCAATGGATAATTAATACCCCTTCACAGCATTGAAATTACCATTATTAGCTGTCTGTGATTGTAAACAGCTTGCCTGTGGCAGTCTAGTAGACCTGGCTTCCCATTTATTTTTTTATGGAAGCATTATATATTTACGAAACCAGCTAAAAGCATTTGCTCCCTGGAAAGTCTAGTTCACCTATCTTTCTTTTGCATGCTTTCTGTTTCATTGTAAGTTAACATTTTAACTTAACGCTCTTTCTACTACATGCTGACACATATTCTTCCTTTTTAATTTAAAATTAATTGTGCAGACTAGACTATGAAGTCACGAGATGCACACTTCTTTGACATGCTCACTACTTGCTGTTTCTGTTTAAAAAACACACACATATATGTATATATATATATATATATATATATATATATATATATACATAACAAGAAACAAATTGGTGATGGCACCACTAATAGCAACAAAGCCAAAATAATATAAATAACCAGAAGGTGCACCCCGGGCTCCTTACATATATATAGCAAATAGCCAGAAAAAAGACCCAACCAAGGAGACCGTATAAAGCCAGGGCACTCAACTAGGTAACATGTATAGCAATACGTTTATTATGTACATTGAGCCATCATATAAAAAACAAGCAACAAAATGACAAGACAAATTAAAAACATGACTATAACATACCCGGGAGGTATATGATACAATTAATATATAAAGCTGATACGGATCTTATCAATCACAATGCTATTAAGATAATAAATATAATACTAATAGTTCTTATAAGCCAAAAAAAATGTATATATAATACATGCGGCTAATCAAAAAATATACTCCAATGATGTAAAAACCCTGAATATTAAATTCTTAAACCATATAATAATAGTATACTAAATTTACCAATATCTCCTAAAAACTAGTGTATAAAGTGACCGTGCTCTAATATTGCTAATAACTACAATGTGCTAAAGAACTAATATATAACAAGATACAATTCATGACAAAAAACCTCTATGTGTAGTGGTATATATATAAGTTAAAGTGCTGGTGGAATAAATACACTATGAAAAACTAAAGTTAAAAAGTGGGCTAAGATCTCTAAGCTCCAATGGTTAACCATATGAAGGCCAGCGCCAGCAGGTCGTTTGTATCACAGAAGCAAACAGATCACAAAAATAACAGGAAATTGAAGTAAAGTCAAAAGTAAAATACTAATCCATCCCGGGTATATGAAGCTGCCCTGCGCGCTCCGCTGTGCGCCCACAGCTTCTCTAGGGGGTAAAATGGACTGATCTGCGTCTCCTTTTGTGCTTGCCAGCCCCTCCCACCGATGACGCCCGGATGTGACGTGTATCTGCCCCAGGAAGTCCAGCAGGTGGAACGCGTTAAGCTTCTCTCACCCAGCTGGTCGGCAGCCTAGCCACGCCCCCTCATACACAGGATACCTGCAAAGGGAGTGCGTGCTGCACCTCCGCCCCTCACATGGCCCCGGTTAACCCCTGCGTGTACAGTCACAGGGTCGCAGGGCAGATGCAGACCCAGGACGGTCACGCTGGTCGCCTCCCATCCCACCCCATCCTGCAGGGCAGTGACCCAGCCACCATCACTGCCCCAGCAAGGAGGGGGCCGGGAAGGGGGAGAGGAGAAAACCCGAGCCGCAGATGTAAACAAATAAGAGGGAAAGAGGTGCAGAACGTCACAACACAAAAAGTGACCCAGCCTATATACTCTAAAATACTGCAAACAGGAATGGCTATAAGAGATTACTCAAAATATGTTATATATAAATAAATATATAATTTTAATCACAAACAATAATGTAATAAAATTATCTAATCATGTTAAATCATTTCAATAATCAATTAAAATACAGATATATGCACATTGGATATATGGACAGTGGATACAAACACACATACACACACACTCACTGCCTGATGCATTCCTTGTGGCATAGTCTCCACATGTTCTACAACACTTCTGTTGCATTAATTGTTTACCAAGATATTGTATTGATGTTAGGAGATTTGTACCACTGTGCAACATTTTCTCCAGCACATCCCAAAAACTTAATGGGGTTCAGGCCTGGACAATTCATGTGTGAAAATGTCTCATGCTCCCTAAATCACTTTTTCAAAATTTAAGCCCAATTAATCCTTGGAATATGCCCGGGCTATCAGAGAAGTAAAAAATCTTTTGATAGAATAATCTCATCCTTCAGAAAATTTACAAAGCCAGCTGAACTTATTCTTTCTGCACATAACGTTGCGGAACATAGACCTGACCAACTGCAGCAACCCCAAATCATTGCACTGCCCCATAAAAGTTTACAGTAGGCACTAGGCATGATGGGTGCTTCTCTTCAGCCACCTCTCTTCTTATCTTGGTGCGCCCATCATTCTGGAACAGTGTAAAACTGGAGTCATCATAAAATATGTCTTATTTTGCTCCAGAGTCCAAAACCTAGCAAACTGAAGACCTTTTTGACAGTAAGCCTTACTGACAAGCGGTTTTCTTAACGGAACAGTCCATTCTAAATTCATCTTGTGCTTCATGGGAGCACCCATGATGGGATCACTGTGGCATGCCACTACATTGTCTTCTATTGAGATGTATGAGACAAAGCAGCCCCCCTCTGTCCTTCCACTTTTTAACTGTTAACTGTTGGACAGTTCTTTCAACAATCTACTTAAATTTTTTCTCTGCTTGATTCGTGACAATAATTTGACACTTCTGAAATATATTTTTTCCATGACCACATGATATGACTCCTGACATGGGAGCCTCTTATCTATCATATATATATATATATATACCGCCTGATTCAGAGCCTCTCTTGCATGCATTCCCGCTAGCAGGAATGACGTCAAAGGACTGTATCTGGTCCATGTTCCATGTCGGGTGAGTCAGAGCATTGTTTTTGTGACTGAGATGTTTTTTTTTGCGGGAACAAACAGTATGCATACGCCAAACTGAGTGTTCGCCGTCTTGCAAAAAAAGGTAAGTATGTGCAAGGACATGCAGCCTATCCTGGGATGCCCTAGATGCCAGCAGGGGGGGCAAAGGTAAGTATGTGCTAAGACATGCAGACTACCATAGGATGCCATAAATGCTAGCGGGGGCAAAGGTATGTAAGTGCAAGGGCATGCTGCCTACCATGGGATGACCTAGATGCCAGCAAGGGGAACAAAGGTAATTATGTGCTTGGACATGCATACTACCATGGGTACACTGGTGGGGGACGGCGGGAAACATTATAAATTAGATGGTTACAACAAAAAAAGGCATGCACCGGAAAGCCATTGACCGACGTGGCACACAGAACAATGGGATCCACAGCAAGTTATGCCCGAAAACAGGTTAACACCCATAAATGCTCAGCTAAACCATATGCGTACACAAAGCAAATACGGAAGCTGTTTAAAGTTCATTGCACTTCATTTGAGAAACAAGTCCAACAAAAATGTTACTGCAATTCATGTAAAAGGGTGCAGCATCAACAGCAATATAAATCCTTCCTATCTGGAGTTAAACATAAAACATAAAATGGGTTTCCTTATCAATAAAGCAGATCCACAGTTTAGCAAGTCCACAATGTGTCAAGTTCACTCTTAGGAGGCAAGCAGCAAAAGTTTCTTTCACAGACCAGTATCTTGTATCTCATCACACAGCTTCCCCCAGACTGTGTTGACCTGCAGTCTTTTGTGGCCCAGTGATGTGCTGATCTCAGCCACTGTGTGGGCTGAGGTCCGGAGCATAGGTAAAACTCTTGCTGATAGGAACCTGCAGTTCCATAAGAATCCAGTCTCCTAAAAAGCTTATAAAACAGCTCCAGTAATGTAACAACAATAAAGCTAAAGAGCTTTCTTGATTTCGATTACCTTACCCAGAGTAGCACCCTGGGTGAGATGTACAACCCTGTTTACCTGCTGCATGCGGACAATATATTTATAATTAACTAGTATACACACAGGTATCTATAACAAGGGCTAAGTTATGGGAGGCCTGATATTTGCCAGCATATGGGCTTTCTGTCCAAAATTATGAGATAGAAGATCTGCCTGGCTCTAATACATGGAGCTATTATCACCAATTTGGGGTGATAATGCGTGCTACATTTTTTGTTCAATAGTAATCTGATAAGACTGAAGTGGGAGGATCTGGCAGATCCTGCGTTTAGGCAGGACTGTCCTTAGAAAGCATGGTACCCCCCATACCCACACATACTGCTCCTTTAAAAGACAGCCCATGGGAAATCCCTGATTCCTTTAGAGGAAAGTCAATCATTTTGAGGCAGTTCTTTTTAAAGACAACTATATTGTAATTGGTGTAAAATAACACACAAAAAGACAGCCCAGGGTGAACCAATAGTATTACCAATAAATGGAAAAAAGTGCAGGAATTTAGCAATTTGTACGTTTTTTATCAATTGTTTTTATCATTTGAAGTTACTCCCCATTTACCCGGAAGTGATTATTGAATGAGAAATCGCTAAAGGGACCAAAATTAATCCATATTCACTCCATGGAAATGTCCAAAGCAATCAACGGTGAATGAGAATTGGTTCATCGGTCGCTTGACAGATTGTTTTGGCTGACCAATTTGTTGCTTGATCATTGCAATGTGGAAACACAAGTTGCCCACAAAAAAATAGTTTTAGCTATTAGAACAAGTGACCAATTAACCAAAAAATCTTTGGCGACTGAACGCATTAGTTCAATCGCAGAAGATTTGTATGGTCATTCACTCGCTGAGAAAACAGCGACCATGGGAAAAAGGGACCAGGCCTGGACTATCGAATTGCAAATGTTGCTTATGGAACTACTGTGATTAAGCCTTAAGTTGTTGCTGCCTATAATAATTTTGATGTCGGAAATAAAATCCATTCCGTGTTAGTAAATTATGAATATACAGTATACTAAGAAGTTGGCAGGTTTTTGGACCATAACTAGACGCAATGCCATGGAATCATGCATCAAATGGTTTATTTTCTTCTTTCCGGCCCAAGACAGTAATCATAGAGCAGTGTATATAAATATTAGCTTTTTTGACCTTACAGGCCTACTCACATATCAGCACAAGGATTCCAATTCGATCAGGGTCTCTCTGAACCTTGACAGGTAATCCTCACTCTCCAAAATGGCTGATGTTATCCTCCGCAGCCCTGATTCGCACTGGCGCCTCCTTGTCCAGACTTGCCCTCCTTGCCCCATTCTCACTGACCCTCTTCTAAGGCTAATCAGCCTCTTTTTTTTTATGCCTCCTGACTTGGACGAAATTGTGCTGATTGATGGTCACATAACAAAGGGCACCTTTTTTCTGGAGTCTATATTAATCACATTTCCTTACTCTGTTCTTATGGCATGTCCATTTTTGTACCTTTTATAGTTTATTTTTTAGTACCATCCTTATGGACAACCTACTGTGTATATATATGCACACACACACACACACACACACTTACTTCACTAAAACTGTGAGAATAGTAAGATACTTTGTCTGGAATTTATGTAATTTAAGTAACCCTAATTGGACCAAGTATGGAAAAACATGCTCATTTATCAACCTATTACAATCAATATTGTTCCATTGTCTTTAAATAAATGATATTTGATATGAGTGGTTGTTGGACATTTCTGCTAGAAATCACTAAATGAAACCCAGAAATTCAGCAGTAATTCCAGGCCTTGATTTTCCCAATTTGATATTGGATTTGTCTTTAAAATGTGTTTCCTGTATTTCCAACCAATGACTACCATGAATATAGACTATCATGGGATGACATGAGTGACTGGATTAGGAAGGATCAGTGCTGAATTGTCTGCTTTTCATGTCTCCATAAAAGCTGGTTCATTTGTAGTGCTCATTTATCATTGTCGTTCGTGGTGCTCTTTGCACTACCTTATTAAATTAGCATCAGTGTGATGTATTACTTCTGTATAGATTGTAACTGAATTGCCTCACTACCAAGAACAGAGGAAGTGTTATTCTTAGCACCCTAATGTAAAATAAAAGCCATCATGTAATTCACCAAATCAGCTATTTTTTTTTATTTTAGTTTTGGACAGAATATAGAAGGATAAAACCAATGCATTGTTATTTTTGCTGCCCGAAACTCAGCTGTGAAACTTAAACCACACCTGTCTGTGGTGACAACTCGGAAAGTCCATTCAATATAAAGGCCACTAGCATTACATTGTCCAGAGTGAGGTCACAAGCACAGGACTCTACCACTATTTTGTCCAGCCATATGTAGGAATGCATGGGGTACTGAACTGATCATACAATGCTATTTTTCTGGTTCAAACTAGTCTAGACTAGGCACTCTGTAATCATGACAGCCTTTCACACCAATGCACAAAGAACACCCATTAATAACCCCACCCCATAAAGATTAATGCCAGAAAATAAAAGCCAGGTACTGATTCTAAGATTAAAAGGAAAAGGGAGTCCAGGCTTCTACACAGTCAAGTCACATAATAACAACCACCAGCTAATATCTAGCGTAACCACAGTGTGCAGGAAGAACAGCAGTTAGATGGGCTGTGATTGGTTGATACAGGTACATGGAACCATGTTGACTGCAGTGCATCCCACAGCTGCTGGAGGGTGCACAGGGCAGTGTCCATAGAGTTTTCAAAGAATGGCATCATTCTGCTCTGTGGCATGGAAAGAAAGATTTAACATCTTACCGCAGGCTTTTGTCAGCTTTTGAAATGTAGGTGATAAACTGATCACTAGTATCATATCATCATCAGAACATTAGAACACAGACGCTCAATATGGCTTAAAGTAGACCAAAACCCAGGAGTTTGACTACCTTGGGTTTTGGTCCTTGCATCCACGATCGGGGTGCCCCGTCATGTGAAACCCCCCAGGTTGCCTTAACGAACTCACCTCTCCCCAGTCCTACTGCGCACGCGCAGCCTCTCGTCCAATCAGTGCGCTTGGATCCACTCCCAACCCTTTGTTTAAGGCAAGAGGATCCAAGCACGCTGGCCCTCTAATAGGAGCATGCCCGTGCCGGGCCACTCACAAATGCCTGGCACAGACATGTGCTCTGCTATAGGGATAGTGGGGATGCAGTTGCTGCTTGCACATGCGCTGTTGGACCAGGAAAGAAGGTGAGTGTCTGGGCGACCTGGGTGGTTTCACACAGCGGGGCATCACAATGGATGGACAAGTTGGATGCCCCAGGGGGATTTCTGGGCCAATCTCAGTGGTCCACTTCAAGGTTGGGGGGTTTAGTGGGACGCTTACTTAATGTCTTTGCCATGCTCCTCCAACCAGTGATGAACATGTTGCATTGTCTTGCTGGAAGATCCCACCTGCCCCGGGAAGACGTGATCAGTCTTTATGCTGAAATCGGTTTAAAGTATCTTCCATCAAGGATGAGTGGGCCCACAGAATTCCATGAAAACATTCCCCAGACCATAAAGCTGCCGCCACCTGGTTGACTTCTTTCAGCAAAGGTTGCTGGATGCTGGTTCTCTGAAGTTTCTTGCCTGTCATATCTCTCGGTTTGAGAAAGCAGAAAACATTAGACACCCCTTCAATTAGCGGAGGTCTAAGGGAAAACTGTAACCTTTTCTGATGATGCAATGTCATAAGCAGGGGTGCAGTGACCATCCATCTGCTTGAAGCCTCATACACAGTAAGGCTAGCTGAGCTGTTAGTATAGAAACACGTCTTGTAGCCCCTGTCTCATTTTAGCAAAACGCTACTTCACCAAGGTTGACATGTTGGTCTGCCCTTGCACACCTTTATAGCCAACATTCACCTCCCATATAAATGTCTCATGGCGCTCCACAGTTTCCACACTGCTTATTTACAGTGGTGTTATTTGTCCAATCACAATAGACTCATCCTTGTCTCAAAAGCCAATATTCATCCCTTTTTGCAACTTTTACCCATAACAGCAGGGACTTGTGTGTAAAAGCCCTTCAAACACCCAAATACCCATCAAAGCTAGCTCATAGCACATGACTCTCTTCATGAGCTGCCGACATTGAAAGTAGCAAGTGATTTTATTTAAAATGTTCCCTAGGGTAACACAATTAAGTTCCCAAAAACTGAAAAAAAAGTAACCATCTCACCCTATTGGATGTTGTCCCATGCCTCTTGCTGCCCTAAGTACAGACCCTAAAGTGCCTAATTTGAAACACAGCCCAGGTGACAAAATTGGCCCAGTGTGTACTTGTATCCTACTGGCCTGGATCAGGATCTGTAGTGTACTTCCTCCCTGCTACAGTGTTCCTTCATGATCACCAACTAGTGGGCTGAGCTAAGCTGGGGGGAATGGGTAGTGAAGGGTTCTACCATTGCACCTGAAGGTGTGAGTGCAATGAACATACAGTATGAGAATGGTACAGTTTAAAATCAAAATCCTTTTATTTGAAATAAACTTTGTGAAGAGACAATGATGATGAAAATTACCTACATAAAATAAAAATAGTTACTTTTGAATAATCCATATCAAAATGCACATAAAACTATTGTGTTCTAATGTTCTGATGATGATATGATACTAGTGATCAGTTTATCACATAGATTTCAGAAGGTAACAAAAACCTACGGTAAGATGTTAAATCTTTCTTTCCATGCCACAGAGCAGAATGATGCCATTCTTTAAAAAATCATAGTTCCTGTAACTAAATTATCAAATCAGCTAGTCCAAGATCCTACATATTCTATGACTATAGCTACAAGACCCGTAAGGATTGTGAGCACAATCTGGGGGATTACAGCTAGTATAAATACTATAGAAAATGTAATATTATATAATAATATATATATATATATATATATATATATATATATATATATATATATATATATATAAATGATTATGTTAATCTTAAATTAGTAATAGAGAAAAAAAAGAAGGCAAAGCAGATTTATTTTAACACTGACTGGAACTGACTATACTTTATTTTTGTGAGAAAACGCCTTTTATCTTGCAATCAAGATGAAAAGTGTTTCCTAAAAAAAAAATTAAAAAAGAAAAAGCCCCCCCTTACAAATGATTAGGGAACTAGAAGAGGATCAGAGGCTCTCTGCAAGTGCCAGCAGGAGCGGCTGCACGTGAACATTGGACGCTGTATGGCGGCAGTGTGGCTGGCACAGCACTGGCGGAAAACTGTGGCCAGATTCATCTGTTCATCAGGACAGGGACAGCAAGAAGTTCGGCACCTGCCTGCGGGGTTTGACAATTTCCAGGGTAGCAGCTCGGCAGACGATGACACCTAAAACATTCATAGTGGTGGCAGTGGCGTGGTGGGACTTCCAGAGCAGTGGCGGAATTGGGTCTGTGACAGGGAGCGGAATAGCGATGGGCCAGCACACGGGACCCCAAGACAGCTGGAGAGGAGAAGCCTCACTCAGGAACTTCATTTCTGCTGGAATTGTTAAAGTGGACCAAAACCCAGCTGGATCAGCTCCGGAATTTATAAGATTCCCGGGCCGATCCATTTCCTCCCTGCGGGACATCCAAAATAGGGATGCCCCCCCTGTGTGAAACCCCCCAGGTCGCCCGCTACTTCTACCATAATCCCGGTCCTACGGCGCATGCACGGGCCGTGGCCGCATACCCACTATCCCTCTAGCAGGGCGTGTGCCCGCTCCGGCCATTTGTGAATGGCCAGCACGGCCGCACACCCTGTTAGAGGAAAGCGTGAGATGCGTCCGCCAGCGCGCTCGGAGCCACTGAGCTTAGACATCGCTGAAACGTGCATAGCTCAACAACTCTGAGCGCGCTGATTGGATGAGCGGCTACACATGTGGGCGATCTAGGGGGTTTCTCATAGCGGGGCACTCCCCGATCGGGGTGCCCCAGGGGGAGTGGACCAAATCCACGGATAGTCAAAATCCTGGGATTTGGTCCACTTTAAGTGTGCCCCTTACCTGTTGCATCCCTGTAGCCTACCCGCCATAATGAATTCCTAGTATGTTTATAATGTATATACGTGGTGAAATAAATCTGATTCTGATTACATTTTTATGTGGTGTAGCACACCTACTGGCTAGTTTTCCACTCCTTCCGCTAGCCTATCTGCATGGCTGGGTGCCAGAGTGTGCCCTTTGAAACACTGTGCGATCACTGGTGATGTATGTATAGCGGCTATCCCGGGGTGTTTCAAACAGCAGCCCCAAACTGGGATGCCTCGGGGAGAGACAATTGGCCAGCCGGCCTTTTAGACTCCAGAGCAATGCAGGGCAATAGGGTTGGGTTCGCTTTAATCTTTGTACCCCACTCAGATTTACCACCCCCGCTATTTGAATCGGACCCAGCCTGGTGGTCCTCTGATTGCTCTTCCTCACTGCCATCAGTCCAGTGCAAAGATTTATGAAGGGATGTAGAATTTTAGCATGTGATCCCAGGCTGGTGGAAATGGTCTGATCTAGAGTAGATTTTGATGGGGACAGACACATTCCAGACTCCGTAGCTGCAATGTTTTCCGTAAAACCCTCTGAAATTTCATACCAGTTTTACATATTAGTTAACTATAGTTCACTGCTGATCCTAGTAAAATAATCCCAATTCTTTTCCTGCATTACAATACAAATCTCCGGCAGAGAATTGTGGTGAAGCGAACGTGTCCCCACACACTTGTAATGACTAAATTCTGTTAATCCTAGGTGAATTCTGCAAGCTCTGCAGCTAAACCTGACGTGACTTCCAGCATCCACACAGGTGATGAGATGTGCACGGCTTACCCAGAAGCCCTGTAAATTCCCCTCATAAAGCTGACTTGATCCATAAACATCTGTTTGTCAGGGTGCGAATGTAATTGAAATTTTATATGTAAAGTCTGGAAAAATGAATCCTGCAGCAAATCTAGCAGCATTTTATATACACCAGCATTGATTCTAGTTTACTGTGTTAAAGAAATGTATTCTTTAGAGAAACCATGCACTTATTATCGCCAGTCCCAGGGAGGATAGGCCATTTATAATGCAGCATGTATGGGGGGATGTTTATTGGATTAGCGGCTGTGATTAATCAGGGATGCCTTCACATTGTTCTGTTACAGAAGCCCAGCCATTTTATGAATGCATATAAAAGATTTTCTTGACAAAATGAGCTCTCTTCAGCCCCCTGTTGTTTTGTTCATGGCCAGTTTGATCCCTCTAGAATCAATGAATTAGGAAAATAAAATTATCTATAGCTTGAGACTCGTATGATGAAGTGAATGAGCGCCTGACACTCAGAATAGCAGCAAATCAAATAAGTGTAAGTTTCATAGTTCGAAAAAACTCCGGGCTGCAGACTCACTGAATTAACTTTGAGGATTTGCTGGCAAAGTCAAGTGTTGCTTGGCATGAGATGCTGTTAACATTAGAAAGGAGAGTGGAGCGATAATGGAGACAAAAGGAAGCCTACAGAGGTAAACAGCACTCACATTTATTAGTGATTATAAAAAGTGCACTGGATGTTTACCAACCATTTTATACATTTAGGCTGGGCCTAGAAAAAAACTCAATGAAAACAAATTGTATATGCAGCCTCATAGGAGAAAAAGGATGTATTCAGTGACATGAGGATATGTTCTTCTCACTTACATAAGAAAAAGAGAGAAAACACAAGTTAATGATATCAGTTATTCCCCCGCACCCCGTCCTTTGTTTCTTGATAGGCATTTTACAATGTTTCCCAGCTGAGCAGGTTCCAGGCAAAATAGCACTGGCTTTGGCACCCAGTGTGATCGCCCTGCTCGCCTTCCCCTGTGAATTATGTATGAAATAACTTACGTTCCTTAAGTTCTAGTATTAAAATAAAAATATGTATTTATTTTGGATTCATTTCCGCAAGCTAAAGAAAGAGGCTTTTCTTATACCACTATAAAGAAGGCCATCTATGGAGTTATTTAACCTTTTAAACGCCAGCCACGTAAAATTTACGTGGCTGCCTCCCCTGCAGTTAACCACCAGCCAAGTAAATTTTACGTGCCTGACTTTCCCCACTAATAGTAAAAAAAGTTTTAAAAAAAGTCACTTACCTGACCCCTCGTTCGTTCCGGCCGGGTCTCCTCTTCAGCCAGAGGGGCTCCGATCGCCAATTGGGGCTCCTCCGGCTGCAGGGGAGTGCCCAAAATTGGGTGCCCCCCCCCGTTTACCGCCGGGATTGCCTGCAAAAAAAAAAAAAAAAAAATGACAGTTACTTACCTTCGTGCCCGATGGCTCCCGCCGGCTCTCCTCCGATCCGATCACCCCCTCGGCTCTTCCGTCTTCTGGAGGGGGCATAACAGCCCTCCTCCCTCCGCAGCTTCCGATGGCGGCCGCCATCTTGGATTTTGTGATGACGTCACCGCCGGGTGTTGTAGGGGCACCCGGCAGTTCAGCTCTCAGATGCCAGTGAGGGCTGGACAGAGGAGGAGGGAGGTAGGCGATCCTCCGATCGCCTGCCTCCCCCCTCCTCTGCCCAGCTGTCACCTGCATATGATCGCCGCGGGACACAGGAGATGTAGATCGGAGGTGAGTAAAGTAAAAAAAAAAATTTTTTTTCTAATAAAGTTTGTTTGAAAGAGTGTGTCTGTGTGTTTTTTTACTTTTAACCCTTTGTGAACTGGTAAAGGGTCCATGTGACCCCTATACCAGTTCACAAGGCTCGGGGGTCTGGCAAGTCACCTGCAACTAGCGGGTGACTTGTCATTAACCCCTGGCCACCCAAATTACCTGCCTCCCCAAAGCCCGGGGGGGCAGAAGAGCCGTGGCCCTAGGCTATGACGGCTTGTAGCCTGCAGGGCCAGGGGCCACTAAAGCTGGCCCTGCACCCTGTTCTACAAGCCCCCATAGCTGGTCACAGGCTGGTTACGCTGGGTAGGGGGGACCTCACGCCATTTTTTGGGGGGGGGATTTTTAAGGGTTTTAACCGTTAAAAATCCCCCCAAAAAATGGGGTCCCCCTACCTAGGGTTTTTAATTAACCCTATGTTACCTGTAACCCAGTAGGTATAAAAGGCTTCCAGCAGCAGCAGGAGAGCAGAAGCCTAAGTGATCAGCATGGGACACAGAGATGGATGGGAGGTAAGTATCTCTGGTAACAAAGGGTGACAAAATCTCAAGGTAGGCTGGCGGTTAAAGGGTTAATCACCCTAGAGCCAGAATTATTTATGGACTGAGTCAATCTAATCAAAATATAAACCCAAAAAGACAAAATAATTGTTGTCAGTGACTCACAGCCTTTTTTCATCAAGTACCACTTTTCATTTTGTAATATTTAAGGAACATCTGAGTGGTTTACACAGAACCAGCCTTATGTTCTAATTCACCCCGTGCGAGGCTGCAGAAAAAGTTTTCCTTCCTGTAGGCAATCTCATAGGAGAAAAGGATGTGTTCAGTGACATGAGGATTTGTTGGTCTCCCTTATAAGAAAAAGCCAGAAATCAAATACTAGCAATGCCTCCCAAATAGTGATAATGGCAGATAGGCAGGTGTTTCCCCAATCCTTATTCTATGGGGAGAATATCTGCCTGTCTAGCTGTACCCTGAATGTGTCTTATGTAAATATAAGCATGTTGATCAAAGTTAATGATATCACTCAGGATTATCAGTTAATCCCTGCACCCAGACCTTTGCTTTATGCTCCTCCTTAGGCTTTTTACAATGTTTACCAGCATGGAGACTGAATTATGAAAAGACCCATAGCTCTTCCATTTTTGTACTAAAATTAAAATATGCATTTATTTTATACCTGAAAGCTATAGAAGGGGGGGCTGAAAGGGGTTATTCTTTCACCAAGATTAAGAAGGCCATTTATGGAGTTATTTATTCACTCTGCAGACAGAATCATTTATGGATGGAGCCTGTCCAATTAAATTACGAACTGAAATATACAAAATGGTATGCCTGAATGGTATATACAGAACCAGCCTTATGTTCTAATTCACCCTGTGCAAGGCTGCAGAATGTTGCCTTCCCAAGACAAAACCGACTATGTGTCCGGCAATGGATCCCCCACCCAAAAAAAAAAGTCTAACAGGGTTGAGCAAGTGACGCCTTCTCCTTTCCCAGGAAAACACATCTACAGCCCAGTGAACCTCACTTGTCTTCCCAAAATGCAACCTGGGAGAACCTGAACTGAGCAGGTGACTCCCCCCTTGCACCCACACAGACCAAATGGCAAGTGTCTCTTATATCCTCCATTAAGTACATAACATTGGATGAGAACCCTTGGTGTATGTGATTAGAGATTAAAATAAAAACATAGGGATTACTACGGTTGTCCTCTCACCTCCAGTATACAGAGTCCTCCTCCAACTGCCACAATGGTCATTGGAGTCAAGTGAAGCTGCACCAGGCATCAAGAAAGGTCACTGCTAGAGAAAGAGTGGGTCATTGTCTTCTGTAAAGTAGTTTTTAAATCTTTTTTCCCCACTATATATTTGTTTTTTTTTATATTGTGGCTCATAAATATACTTAAAATATACATTCTACAATTACATAATCCTCTAAAGACACAAGAGAAACATTTAGTTGTTGCTGTATTAAAATAAAACACGTGGTACATATCCATTTTCTTAATGATCACACAGAATTGCAGAGATCAAGTAAATAAAAAGATATCTGAGGAGTAGGTTAGATGCAAATAAATAGAAACACGTATCTTAGCGCCATATGGAAGTTTCTTAATTGCAATATAATGAAGGAACACATACACAAAATTAAATATGCCTACAAATTAAGAAGAGACTAAGACCCCACATATTTGACATGCTAATTTTGCTGAAACCAATTTAGAAATCATTTAAACTAATATATATGTATATAAGAGAGAGAGAGAGAGAGAGAGAAACTAGTGTACTTTTAGACAGTCTGTGACTATAGCATTGCAGGAACACATTTTGGGCAGGGGTGGATATGGTCACTCTTAAAGTGAGGGTATTGATGCTTTAATATTGCAGATACTGATACAGTGGCAGGAGTAGGTATGGCCATGACAGCCATGATGTTAAAGCTATAGTATTTGGGGGCAGAATATGGCCTGGAGTGTCATAGGTGGGGGGTGCAGTGGGACCTGGATACATGGAGAGGTATTTGAGGAAGGCAGGAAGTGTATGTGGGGTGGGCGGGTATCAAAAGAGGAATGATACGCTACGCATGAATGCTAAGGTTTTCCATCCTTAGGTGATATTCACAATATTTTATGGAATACCCCATAGGGGTCCATTATTTATAACTGGAAAAATAGAATCTCACACTGGAATCCTTTTACACCTCTCATGGAAAACTGCAAAACCTAATACAATGCAAAAAATGGCATTTTATTATTTGACAAACGTGGTTACGAATCCCACAGTTTATCGGCACATTTTAAAAAATATCACAATTGTGATCCCACCTTTATGTCCTTTATGGGGATTGACTACGTTGAACCAAATTGGCGAGGGTCCGATGTAGTCAATGATATTTCTAAAAAAGAGGGTTGGTGGATCTTCACATTAGATACCCTATATCCAGCTGGCTTGAACATAGATTTTGATCTTAATTGTTTTATTGCATCTTAGATTTTTTTTCATTGCTCTTGGGCCTATCACCTTTGGACCCTGATGATGAAATAGGTGTTTTATATGATATACTATTCATTATTATTGTTGTCATGTGCATTTTATGTATCTCTCTGGTGCTGGAATCAGACGCTCATTCTAAAACATTTTTACAATTTAAAAGAAAATATTTTTTTAATGTTTTTTGTAGTTTTTTAATAATTTTTATTCCTTTGTGGTCCATTATCTTTTAGCCATATTTGATGTAAATATGGCCCCAAATTTTAATTTAGTTTTTGCCATGTTGATCTATTCATAACAACAACATTTTTTCAACTTCTGATAAGGCGTCATGTGGTAAGTTGTTTTATAAGTTTTTTTGGGGCATTAAGTCGCTAAATCCTAATTATTTGTGGTGTTAGTTATGGCCAGAATTATTAGGCATATGAGTGGACTGATAGTGCTGTGCTGTGGCTTGTATTGAAGCCACTGACCAATAATGAAAGCACTGGTTGTGGCTGTGCTGGCAGCAGCATGGTTCATATGCCCCCCTAGTGTTGATTGCGGCCGAGCTGTCATTTGCGGCTAGGCGTGGACAGTGTCATGCTGCAGTGTTCAAATGTCTTTCTAGTGCTGACTGCAGCTGAGCTGTCATTTGCGATTAGGTGCGGACAGCGTCATACTGCTATTGTGTTTGACATCGAAGCTCTGTGTACGTGCGGCAGTTTGATGCTGCTAGGCAACCGGCTTAACTGGCCTCTTATTGGTGCTCTCCTCATTGGCTGCCGGACTCATGTGTTCGGCTTTGTTAGAAGGTCGTCGCAGGTCCTTGTGCCTTATCTTTACCTGAAACTGTATTGTTTTCGAATAGGCTACCTGTTTAGACATTTATAATTATTCCCTTAATAGCCCTTGAATTTTTTATTAGGCATCCGCTACCCTTTTTAGATATCTGTTTGCACAGCTATGTTATATTTTGCTCAAGTCACTGAAGGACCTTGATCACGTGACCGGACTCTGTTTTTGTATTTATTTCCCACCGCTCTGCCGCGCCACCAGCCTAGTTAAAGTTGCCTTACGGCGACGAAACGCGTCGGCGGTGGCGAGCGGTGGACCCAGGATCCTTTTTATCTTGCAAGTTTTTAACATTTGGAACAATATTGGCCGGGACTCGGGACGCAGCCGAGGATCGTTTTATTCCAGCGCCGGTGAGAGTGTCACTGTGCTTTTATGCTTATCTCATTGATCTATTATGTGAGTGCAATTCTTGATTTTTATTAAAGTGTCAAAGTTTTACAGAATTACACTATATTCGTTTTCTGTTCTCTGCATTAATGAATTGACATCATTCGAGTTACATCTAATTGCTGAGACTGAGGTCTCTGGGAATTGGTACCTGTGTATATATATCTTCTGGAAGCGTTTTATCCACGGGGAGTTTACACACAGTCTGATTATTGTTTGAGGATATTGTCTACATTGAAGTCCATTGGTGGCATTAATACTGCACAGCATTAATTGAAGGCGCTCTATTCTCATTGAAGTTGGTAAGAGTTTGCACATTTGGTGGTGGATATATTTGCACATATACATGTGAAGTGCATGCACCGTGGGATATTCAATATTTTTTTCATCTGATCAAAGAAAAAATAATTTTTTGAATGTTTTGGACTTGGAATGGTTTTTCTATGTGTATTTCAATATTTAACTGACCTGAAGGTTGTAGTTCACATTTTTGCTCTGTGTTTATTGTTTATTTTATTTTATTATTTGAGTTGGAAAGGCTCCCAATACCCCCAAAATGTGGACACATTTCAAATGTTAATTAATATTGTTCACACCAAGTTTACTGTGACAAAGGACACTGACCAAATGACTGCTGGAGCCTGGCTGCAGGGGTGTCCCTGTCCACAATGAGCTTTTTCTACTGCAGCCAACTGCTCTGTTTGCAAGACTTTCACCCTGGCTATGCGGTAATGTAGGCTCGGGGGGCAGAGGCCAAACTATACATTACATGATGCAGATATATCAAATCACCGGATAAAAACCATAAATCACCCGGCAAAAGCTGGAACAGAGTAGGACTGTTACCCCAGAAAGGCTTAAACCTTTGAAATATTCAGCTGCTTTTTGTTTTTTTAAATGTTTTGTATTGGTACTGGGCCAATACGGAATGATTCCTTAGAAGTACGACAAATATGTTCATTGTAATGAGCTATTATTCAGCACAGTCAGCAGGTGGCAGCATCAGCAGAATCTGGATTCAATGGGCTGGCAGCTTAGTTATTTACTGATTAAGTACCATTCAAGTAGAGCTGCAGCATTATTTTACCGTTTTTATTGCTTCATGCCAATTTGTCTGTCTCTCTTTTTCCCTCCTTTTCCCTCTCTTGTACATGTTTCCTCCATCCAATTCCTTCTTTTTTGACCCTCTATTTTCTCACTCACGCCATCATGTTTCCTCTCTTTCCTCCTACTGTACCTCCACCTTCCTATTCTTTGATCTTCCATTTTTCTTATTCTTGTATTCTCTCTTTTTTCACATATTTTGAAGCAATAGGAGCAGGGGGTAATGCTGGGTGTTTCAGCTCCATAGCGGAGGAGCACAGCTTAATCATTCATCATAGGGGAGGCTTGTGGTTTGTTTTATTGTAGCGTTAGTTTCTGTAATAGCAAAGTGAGTGTGTGTGAGGCCAGAATTACTATGTAAGAGTTCATCTATGCCTCGTGCACCAAATATATGGCTAATTTCCATGAGGGTGATAGAACGCCCTGTGTCTTACCTATCACCCTGTAAACTGGTCACCACAATTGGCTTCTCTGGATGATGTGGCTCCATCTTACATGCCAGCAGTACAGAAGAAAGCTCCTGCTGGAAGCAGCACTTTCTCATCCTACTGCCCACTACTTACACCAAGGACCTGATTTACAAAGCTCTACACTGGCATCCACTAGAATCTGCTGGTTTCCGCCAGCTTGCTTCAGTTTAACAAACAAAAACTGGTCTGCTAGACAGTTTCTGCCCAAGTTAGCTGAATTTACCAATACAGCAAGGAAACGTGGCTAGGTAGTCTAGTTTTTCTAGTGCAGACCGTAGAAATCATTGGTGGCTTTTCCCCACACTTCCCTTTTTTTTACTTTTGTTGGTGGTGGAAAATGTTGCAAACAGGTGGAGCGCGTCATGATTCATCCAGTTTCCATTAGTTTGTTCAGGTCTGCTAGATTCGGTCAGTTTCTGCCTATGCGACCACCACATTAGCAGCAACAGTGGCGTAAACTGACCACCATCAAAAAATCAGCCTCCAAATACTTATGTAATAAAGGAGCTACATTTCATCAGTTAGAACCTCTTTTATAAATAAAAAGCTGGTCTTACACTTTTAGAAACAAGCCTGGGCATTTAACAAAATGTGGCAGGCAGACAGGACCTCATTTAAAAACATGTCCAAAGGTTAATGCATGTGCCGTTGTTTTAATGGATTTCATATGAGGAGAGGGGGTATCGTAAATATATTTTACTTGTTTTGTAACCCATGGGTGTGTTGGACCAGGAGGGGTTTATGAACAAGAATTTGAGTTTATGTGGCTACAGATCATGCCCCAGGGGGCTGATGTTATGTTAAGTTCTAGGCTGGATTGCTGTTAAACTGATAAACCCCCAGTGTGTTATTTATCAGACCCCCCACTCCCCTGAGTATGTATGTGCTATTCCTTATTACTAACTACACTGGTCAGTGGATGTGTAAAATTCAACATAATGACATCCCTCTACAAATTAATCCGAAAAGGTAGTAATATAAAAGAGGACACTACGGTATAGTCAGAGTATAATGAGAAAGAGCGTATAATTGAGCCTTAGGGAATATGAGACATTATTAGGGAATACAGATAGTAAAGAGGTATGGGCTGAGGCATTAATATAAGCTATAAAAGGGTCAAGGAGGAGAGCAGAATGTCTAGCGGAGTTAAAGAATACATATCTAATAAGAGTAAACATCTTGTAATTTCCCTTAATGTCAAAGCATCCTTTGTTAGATTTATGTGCCGCACAATGAAGTAATAATGTGACAGTAATACATTTCTGCCATCAAGAAGCTCCCAGCGCATTGGATGTAATCTGAATGTGGAATAAGGTTTGGTCCCAGTTCTCTAAGAGATATTATTTATCAAAAAGTGCATGCTGAGCGGAATACATAACAGGGAAACGGGATGGAGTGTGTTTGTCACTAATCAATTGCTAAAGGCAATGCTAAACTTTAAAGTGTATATATATATATATATATATATATAGATATATATATATATATATACACATTTTTTTATATATATTTTATCTGTCAATCACTTATCATATAAAAGTAACCTTAGCGTGGCCAACTGGTTTTGGTCCTTCCCCCAGGGGGCACCCCGATCGGGTGCCCCAGCGCCATGGGCCTGGGAAGAGGTGAGCTGGTCTTGGCGTCCTGGGTGGTTTCACACAGCGGGGCACCCCCATTCGGGGTGCCCCCAGGAAAAGGCCCAAAACCCAGGATAGTCAAAATCCTGGGTTTTGGGCCACTTTAAGCAGAAACAAAATGCCCCCCCCCAAAAAAAAAAAAAAAAATTCTGTTGGTCTTCAGCAAAATACATGACTGACTTGTTGGTCATCCAATCAATGTTGCGGCAGAGCCACTGCTACTGCAGTAATTGGGTGACTAACAGGCACTAACCATTCTAGCTGGTGGTTACCCCTTGAATCTAAGCTCTAGGAGTCTCACTTCCATCGTTTCATCGGCAGTTCGGCAACTAGAACCAAGCATGTGTGATTTGTTTTTATTTAACAATCTATCTAACAATAGGTAACAGGGAATTATAATAGTAAATTAAGTTTACATTGGGGTTTCTTTTGGGGGGTTTCTAAAATGAACACACTTATTCTAATGACTGTATCGATTTTGTAGTAATTCCTATTAACTTTAGTAATGCTGTAGTGAAATACGGTTTTATTGGAATTTTAGCACCACATTCACATAAGAGCTGCAGCCCCGGACTAGGAGTGATGGTCTGCATTGGAGAAAAGGTGAGTATAGCATGTTTTTATTTTTTGCCTGATAATTGTCCTTAAGGTTTGTTTCATATTCAACTTTAAACGCTTTTGCATGAGGATGATTTTGATTTCATGCCTCAGCATTACCCTTTAGAATAGAGATCTTAATGCCTGTGTAGATTTGTTGATAACTGTTCTGTCTTTCATGCTGTGCTGGCCCCTGTCTGTGGCCAGGGTGTGAGAAACCATTTTCAATATGTCCAATAATTTGATTGTGTCCTTCCTCTTCTCCATCAATGTTGTTGGGTGACATGGGTTGGTGTTGTTGCTCTTAGTCATCTGGTCCATGCACCTATGAACCCATGCACCTGTCCGCTTCGTCCCCATGCTTCGATGAACAACAATTATGTTAAAAATGGATGATGATGACTGAGACCCGGCCCACATCTATTTCGCCTCACTCCGGCTTCTTTGACTGGGGAAGGGAATGATAAATTCTGTTATAGACATGATGGGGGGAGAGTGAGGTTGGGGCTGGAGGTTGTCTCCATGGTTTCCGGCTGTCTCCCCTGGTCACATTGCTGGGGCTTCTCCTCCCCCCCCATCTTTTTGTCTGTCCCACCCTCCCTCCAGTGTTAAAGCATATAATCAATGACTGTACGTTTGCCGAATAAGCTTGGGCCCTGGTTCGAATCGTTTGCAAATGCGTGTTTTTGTAAGTAGGATGTCGTAGTGTAAGTCGGGTGCCTGTGGCACTGCAGTTCGTGTTGTGTATTGTTGTCAATAAAATTAATAAATACAAAATAAAAACGTAATAAAAAAATGGATGATGGTACATTTTACTACAGGGCTAGAGAATTTATGTTTTACTGGCAACATTTGTGTCATTAGCCTTTTCCTGTTGCTGGGAACACACAGATTGCATGTAAAATAATCAAAAACAAAGAGGCAATGATAGCGAATTAGTTAAAGGACTCAGAATGAATTATCTAATGTAGTGTATGTGTACAACCTATGCCTGTGATCTGCAGTATAAACACAGATGGTTAGTAAATGTACACAGCTGAGCCTGCTGTAATCTTAGTAAGCCACTGTTTCCCAAACCTGTCCTCGAGGCCTGCCAACAGGTCGTGTTTTGAGGATCTAAAAAAAAAAAAAGTGCAGGTGTACTAAAGTTCAGGGTAAAAGAAAACGTTTATTTTCCTGTATACAGCTGACTATATCCAGACTGATGCTTCAAATTTGACATTTTGTGAAACCAATTGACTTGGCATGGAAGCTGTGAGCCCTTGTATTACAGGTCACTCACCTAATACAGTGAGCAGTGCAATCAATCGTAACTGTTAATAAAGTCCTTGGCATTCCATGTCGAGCCCCCGCCCCAGTACAAAGAGGAGGAGGCTGCGAGTGGATCTTTTATTTTTGATGCCCAAATCAGTATTAGCATAAGGGGGGAGAGGGAGGGTATTCTTGGACTTGTGCGTGCCACTTTACCTAATACAGCCAATAGTCAATAGACCTAATACAGTGAGCTAAAAGAGACTGCAAAGCTCCCTATTCAAGGGAACAGGGTAAAGAACACTTTGTAAAAATGGAAACATTAACATGGCACATACAGACCAAACACAGGCTATACCTATTAATCTTATGACTGGCACAGCTGCGCTTGCTCCCTTGCTCTTGTGCTACATCAAGCACCAAGAAAAAGCCAGATGATCATAGAGAACCAATCGATGCCTTTTAAGCTGTGTTCTAGATTATAAAAAAAAATATTATTTTTATGACGTTGTTCTTGTATTTTATGGATCTGCATTTTATGGATCATTTACATTTGGTTTCATTTTACGTCAGAACTATAATCATGGACATTAAGAGGCCAATTCATTAATAGCGCCAGGTAGCGACAGATGAGCGCCAGTAGCGTGATTTTCACAGCGCCCGCTAGTATTCGCTGTGCTTGGCCGTTGTTCGCTTGTTGACAGCGACTCAGTCGGTGTGCGGTAATGTTGAATACGGGGTTAGGAGTCGCTGTTCCACAGGTTCCGCGCTGTATGGGTGCGCCTGACAGCGAATGTCCAGAGCGAACGGCTCCCAGCATATTCATTAACAAATCACGCTCAAAAAATTCTCGCGCTGTGAAATGCTTGTTTAAACCCCAGAGCGCTGGCGGCGATGGCTTAAAAGTAGTTTTTAACCCCCAAACAACCATATTTTTTGATTATAAAATTAAACAAGTTTTTCTAAACATTTTGTAATATGAATACATTAATATCAGACCTGTAATATCAATTCTGCCCAATTTTTTTTTTTTTTTTTACCTTAAAAAAAATGTCTAACATTGCCGAAGTGGTCACAGAATTTTTGACATTTAAAAAAATTAAAAAAAACATTCATATCAATGAATTATGAATATTTAAAGATTGCTCCATTGAAATGCATTGGAGAGCGCCAGGTAGCGAGAGGTCATACCTGGCGCTGTGATGGGATTAGCAGCGGCGCTGTTCGTTGCAGTCCGCTACATGATGAATCCCGCGCTAGCTGACGCTCTCGCCGGCGCTAGCCTCATTTAGCGTGATAGATGCGTGATTGTGTCCGCCGCCTGGCGTTCTGGAGTTGGTGGCTGCCGATAGCTGGCGCTACCTGGCGCTAGTGAGACACTACCTGGCGCTATCCCTTGATAAATAAGGCCCATAGTCTTTTAACAATTGCACCCAGAGCAATTTGAGACCCTGATTGTGAGGCCAAAACTGTGAATGGAGCACAGCATGATGAAAAAGAATAAATGGTTTTACCCTGAAATGAAGCATGTCTACCATTGGTGGAGGTGTGGCTGTTGCATGCATAGCTGTTTCTTGCCATTGGATGGGGCATGGCTAGGAATAGGTGAGTATCTCTATAGGGCACAACTCACTGATGGTGTGAAAGGGGCAACTAGGTTAGTTCCATATCCCTGTGGACCAGGACTGGTCCACAGGGATATGGAACTAACCTAGTTGCCCCTGTCACACCATCTCTCAGACAACTTTAGGTATACTCTAAAGGTACAGTCCAGACAAAGGCAACAAACAGCTCACCTGATGCCTGTCCCATGTGTCTCTCCTCCATTTCATGCAGGGCACCAAAGTTTGCCCTTGTTTCATTCCTCAAGGACCACACACAAAAAAGTAGTTTAACAGCCATTGTAGTTCTCAAGTCACATTGGTCCCAGTGGTGTACCACAGCAGAGTATGCTCATGGCTAATAAAGGTGTGCCATGACATGCACTTCTCACAACCCAGAAATTAAAGATAAGAAATTGTCTTCTTCTTAGAAAAGGTTAAATTAAGGTTTTTGTTATATGATCAGAAATTTTAAGATAATTGGAAATAAGTTATTTTACACTACTCACAATGGGACTAATTCTGCATTGTCACAAGCAGATAAATTGGCCATTCGCTCAGCAAGTAATCAACCATACAAATCTTCTGCGACTGAGCTCCTGCGTTCAAATGCTGCAGGTTGGTTTGTCAATTAGACACTAGATCGATAGTGCTCCTTCTCATAGAAAAACACATTTTTGTGTTCGGGTTCAGGGTTTATTGAAATCAATGGAGACTCAATATTTGGGATGTGATTCCGCCTCTGCCCCCTCCCCACTGCTCACCCACCCGGGCGGAGCAGGCAGTGCTAGCACTAGGAGAGACCTTCCTTATGTGTTCGGCTGTCATTTTTCTATGGCCCTGGCTGTGGATAATTTAAACAGACAGCCAATGGTCAGGGCTCAGATAAGTTGTACAGCAACTTCCTGCTGCTGCATCCTTTAGGTGAGACTGGTTGGTGGGCTGCTTCGGGCCAGATGCCGAATTCAAACAAGAACTTCTGGCTGAAGTCCATGTTTGGGTTTGGGAACCTAAACTCACAAAGTTTGGTACGAACCCAAACTTTGCTGTTTTGGGTTTGCCCAACAGTATTTATCATTTGATTGTGGCTGCCATTTCCACTGAGAAATTATCATAATTAAGCGATTTCTTGATAAACACTCTAAAGGTGGCTTAAGAGTTGGAGGAAGTATATGCCTGGTCAGGGATTTTAATTTAAGTTATGTTTAAACTCGAGGAAAACATTGACTTGTGAATGCAGCCCAGCAAAAAACATTATTATAATAGAACATAAATATGGTAAAGGAACCAATGAATGTAAAAAACACAGAATGGATTGATAGTTTTAGTGCAGCTTCAAGGTGCATTCTAGGACTCAAAAAACATATCCCTATGAATGGAACTCTAATGTCTGATTGTAGGTGTTTGAGTTGGAAATACAGTAGTATACCTCGGCGCATTGTGTCTTTGCCAGGGACAGGCTTTCCCTGCTATATGTGCTATATGTTATGATTTTCCTTGCATGACACTTGTATTAACCCCTAAATCTTATCTTAAGCCCTGACCTTTGCTTTAAATGACCTATGCCTTGGCCTCCTGAGTTGGATTGATTATCTATTGACTCTTTGCTGTCATCTTTGGCTCTTTGGATTTGATATGGTTGATATGTTGTTCTGCTAGGTGGATGTTTTAGTTGTACTCCTATGTCTCATAGGTAGCTTTTACACCTATCCTATTTTAGAAGGACGATAATTGCAATAAGGAATGACAACATTTTAAGTGGTTTAATATGCAAGTCAGCGGCAGCATATTATTAGAATAGTCTTAACCAATGCGTCTAGTGACCTGTTCAGTAAAAACAAACTCTTATTTTACCTACATTATACTTTTTTACATTTCCTACATTACATTTTACCTACATTAGACATTTTGAATATTTGCATGCTCTAAATGCTACTTGGCTTCAAGACAGTTGACAGATTTATTGGGTAGGACAGGAAACAAAATGCTCGGAATAAAAAGCTATGTATAAACTGTGCAGCAAGCAAGAAAATAGCATTTCATGCCAACTGTCGCCCATATAAAACCCCAAACTACCCTACATTGCTGCAAACACAACTATAAATTCCAAGTAATGATGGCTTCTATTTAAAAGTTGCACTTTTTCTACTTTTTAAGAATGCTGCTTGACAGATTTACAGGGAAGTGTTGCAAAAGGTACAAATCTAACATTTCCATCTCTGATATGCCATACTGCAGCATTAAGAGTCTATACATGACTGTGTTCTTGGTAACAACTATTGATTAGTTATTTTTTTTTATCAGATTTTTCTACAATATATTGCAAATGACAGGCTGATCATTTGACAGGCATAGCTCTTATCTTTAGCATGTAAAACATAGATGATTTATGTAAATCAGATGATTTGTGCAGACTTAAGCTGACATGACAGTACATCATCACATGCATGTTTACAATGAAAACTGCGTGTCTGATGAGGGTAATACAGACATTCAAAGAGGCTTGTTTAGCCTATAGCTACTTACATTAAATAAGTTATCCAAAAGTCGGGTATCTTTTTGATACCTTATGGTCACTTGAAAGAAGTATTTTTTGCCAGTAGGTTAGATTGTTTTTCTTCTCTGTGTAGCTAATAGGAAACAAATTGATGCAAGTACATTATAGTTATCAGCTGATAAGGGGGGAGAGGGGGCTACTGGGATAGTCTAAGTAAAAGGTTAACCTATACACAGACAACCCCACTTACTAGCAGTACGTGCTCATAGAGTGGGTTTAAAATGAATGGCCTGGGCTGCTGGTACTTTTAAATAAGCTTCTGTTTATTCAATTGTAATACAATAATGCACACAACACTGCACATAGATTTAATGACTTTTTGGAGCAGTTTTGTATTTATGTATCATATCAGGGTTGAGAACTATAGATAGCAGATTACATTAGGGTAGTAATAATAACAACAATATTAATAGTCTTGACGTGCTCCCTCCTTTGCAGTGAAAAGAGAGAGGGTGCATGTCAGGTGGCAACAGGTATTGGAATTTGGAAACAAACAGAACTGTTGAAGAAGTATATGCTGTATGTGCTATTTTTTCATTGGGTCAGATTTGGTGACAAAGGTATTTTAAAAACACGTGTTGGTCTGGTTTAAACCAGACTAAAGGTATTGCACAGTTGAAACAAAACTTCTCACAACTCACTTGCCCCATCTGCATGATACGGGGAGGCTGATTTATTAATAGCGACATGTAGCGACAGTTGAGCGACTGTAGCGGTATTTTCACAGCGCCCGCTAGTAGTCGCTGTGCTTGGCCGTTGTTTGGTTGTTGACATCGACTCAGTCGGTGTGGCTAAATGTTCAATACGGGGTTACGAGTCGCTATTTGACAGGTTCCGCGATGTATGGGTGCGCATGATAGCGACTGGTCAGAGCGACCGGCTTCCACCATATTCATCAAAAAATCACGCTCAAAAAATTAAAGCGCTGTGAAATGCATGTTTAAACCCCAGAGCACTGGAGGCGATGTGTTAAAAGTATTTTTTTAACCCCCAAACCAACATATTTTTGGAAACCAAAAAAAAATTTTTTTTAAATAATTTAGTAATATGAATACATTAATATCAGACCTGTAATATCAATTCTGTACATTTTTTTTTTCCCTTAAAATAAATATCTAAAAGGGCAGAAGTGGTCACAGAATTTTTCACATTTAAAAAAAAAAAAAAAACATTAATAACAATTAATTATTAATATTTAAAGATTGTTCCATTGAAATGCATTGGAGCGCGCCAGGTAGCGAGAGGTCATACCTGTCGCTGTTCAAGGTCGGACACTGGCGCTGTGGGCTGAGGCCGGAATAATGATGAATGAGATGCTATACGGCGCTATCTGTCGCTAAGCAGGATTGGCTTGATAAATGTGTGATTGTGGTGGGGAGCCGGCGTTCTCGTGGCGGGGCCCGTCATTACCAGACGCTCACCAGTCGCTACCTGTCGCTATTCCTTCATAAATAAGGGCCTTAATCGATGGGGGCATGATAAAGATTTAGTTTATTCAATTATGCAACTATGGGTGCACATTTGGATGTGAGCTTTTTAAATTTAACATACACAAAAAAAATATTTGTTCAAACTTTTTTCTAAAAAAATCACCTGCACGTTATAAGACATTGTTATAGTTGGAGTACATTTTTCCAATGAGCTAAGAATAACTGTTTCAAAGTTTGGAAACCACAGGAACCTATGCAGAAAAAATAAATTCTTTAGCAGGGATGCATATGAGCACTGTGTCTTGTAAGGGTGTTGCTCCAGTTTATGACTATTAAGTTGCCCCTCTAGATGTAGATGAATAGTATTTGCATCTCTGCTGAGCAAGCAATTAAACGCCATGATTGTGTACATGTATGCATGTAAACCCAGTTACAGCCTTGATTAAATATTTCTTGTTACAGATCTTTTTCTGATTTTGCTCATTTCTTCTTTTCCACAGGTAGGTTGCCGCTGCATGATCTTCTCGACCTCTGAAATACCAGTGAGCTAATCAGGTTTGCCCACTGCTGTGATCAGTGTGATTCGGTTACTGTATCTTGCCTACAAAATGAACAGAAAAGCTATATAATCATAATGTGACCTATAAGCAAACTGCTGTGGTTTAGCCTCTTGTTGTTTTGAGTGAAAGAAGAATTTGAAAACTACCTGACCTATAGACTATGTGAACTAATAGCTTACTTTGGGGACCTTCTCTCGTCTTAGTGAATTTTGATTGTTGAGGGTATGATCCAAACTTATGTTTTTCATGCGGAACCTTCCATGTCCTATGGAAGGTTAAATAAAAAAAACATGTATCAACTTTCCTTAGTGTCCTGCTAAATTGGATAAAAATACTCACAAGCTATTTTGGCTTAAAATGAAAAGTTGGGGGAAAATGAAGGAAAATTGTCTCTTTTCGTTTCTTCCTTTTAGACTAATTTCAGTAGTTTGTAATTGCTCCCAGCATGAGATTGCGTGGAGCGGGCTTAAGCAGCTAGTTTAGAACAATGGTATCATGTCAAAAAACAATGGCATATAATGGCATAGCTGGGGAAAACGAAAATCAAAATCACTATAACAGGAATACCAAACAACATTAAGGGCAGAAAATATCCAAACGGTAATGTACCTGGGGTGGTGGAGCAAAACAGACTGAGCTGTTTTGGGGGTTTTGATCTGCTTTAAAAGGATTGTCCATGAAAACATGATTTAAAAAAAAAGCAGCTTATTTTATCCACCGTCTCTCCAGTGCTGTCCTTTTTGCTCGTCGACCCCCAAGATGAAAATGCTATTACATTTCATTGGCTCCAGCCCCTCCCCTCTGGTATGGACCACCAACACAAGGACGAGGAGCGTGTCAAGCTGACGCGCCCTTCACAGCTCTCATAGCTGCTATGCCAGCCCTGCTAACCCCTCTCTCCTCCCTCTGCTGCTACATTTCTTGATGTGAATATGTGCTGCTCAACTATACTGCAAAGGGCAGCAAGTGGCGGCATGTTGACAGCCTCTCTGTGATCTGCTTCTAATCTCACCCCCTCCTCCACCCCCTCACCTAGCAATAAGAAGAATGGGTAAGAGCAAGGGCAGGCTGTTTTGATTGCCTGGCAGAAGCAGAATGTTGGGCACACACTTTGGATTAGCATAAGGTCAGTCTTACAGACCATACATAATGCTGATACAAATCACATAGTGCTTGCATCAGAGCCCTATTTAACATGCTAACACTTTACTATGGGGGTTATTTAAGAAGGGATAGAGGCAGGTAGCAGCACGTAGCGTCAGGTAGCATCAGGTGTACGCTGGGGCGCTGTACACAAAACCACATTTAAGAAAGCGAATCTGGTGAGCGACTCAGGCAGCTCAGCATATAGCGCCGACACTCTAGCTTCCAGAGCACCAGGTATTACCTTTCAGGTACTACCTTTCAGTGTCGCTCTCCTGTACATTTTAATGGGGGTTTATTTGCTTGTTTGATCATTTTGTTTTTTTTTTTGCTCAAATCATTTTGTGACCTCTCCTGGCTGCAAACAAACATTTTTAGAAACTTTTTTGACTTTTTATATTTTTATGCAGAATTGTCATTACAGGTCTGGCACTAAAGTGTTAAAGTCACAGTGTTACAACAATGTCATTCCATGTGTTTTCGCTTTGTTACAGGTGTATGTGTGTTCAAAAACAGACTATATTATAGCAACCAGATTTAGAGCGCCGACGCTGTGTGTGTGTCCTTTTTTGATAAGTATGGTGTGGAGCACTGAGAGTTGGTCGCACTGAGCTGGCGCTACCTCTCGCTCCCTGCAGCGCTGTACTGGTGTCAGACTCTTATCTGCCGATACCTGGCGTTAGTAGTGAATCAGCCTCCTCGTCACACAGACAGCGACAGACATGACAGACAGACATGACCTTAAAGTGGACCAACACCCACCGGTGATCGGCCCGGGAATCTATAAGATTCCCGGGCCGATCACCTCCCTCCCCGCGGGACATCCGAGATCGGGATGTCCCGCGGGGTGAAACCCCCCCAAACACCCCAAACTCCTTACCTCAGTTTAGCCTCCCTCGCGCCCCTCTAGACGTGCGCGCGCCCGCGCTGGCCGTCTGTGAATGGCCGGCGCGGGCACGCGCGCGTCAAGAGGGACGCGCGGGAGGCGGCGGCGGAGGAGCCGCTTGTCCGCGGCTTGTCCGTCGGCTCGGGGAGAGGTGAGTTCGGGGGGTTCGGGGGGGTTTCACACAGCGGGGCACCCCGATCGGGGGTGCCCCACCGAAGTGGACCAAGACCCAGGATAGTCAAAATCCTGGGTGTTGGTCCACTTTAAATGCTAGACAGCAGTGCTATCCTAGCAAATCCTAGCACCATGATCTTTATGAACTAGACTGCTTCTATCCAGCCTCCACAACTGGACAATCTCTTTAAAGCAAATATCTGATCTCTGTTCTAGCAAGCAAGGATTATTAAATCACCCTGGAATTGCTAGTCTATTGGGTTGATTCAGCTGCAATCATGTTTTAAAATAAAAAAAATAAAAAAAATTGGAGTAAAAAGTGCACTTTTTTATTTTATCATGCTAATGTGATTCAGCAAATTAGAAAAAAAATATATATATATATTTTTCACACATTTTTTGCTTTAGTCAGGCTACAAAAAAAACATACAACTGAGAAAAGAGCCCCCTGATCTGGTTTAAAAAAATTAGTTCTTGCATCCCGGCACAGTTTTTTTCAGTGAAAAGTCTGTGCTGGAATTTATTCTAATTTGTTTTACTATTTTTATTATGAAAAGGATAGTCCCAACCACCAGGGCTACCAGCCAAGATCTTCAGGCATGGGGACTGGTTTTAAATCTTTAGTAGGCCCTTTTAGGCCCTTATACTAGTTTGAAAGAAAGGAGGTCAACGAGTAGTGTAGTAGTGGATCACCCTGGACCTTCCAGAGTAAGTAATTTCTTGGGAGCATCCATCTGCTAAAAGACAATTAGATGTTATTTAACCAAAAAACAAGTGTAAATGACTAAATAAATAACAAACTGCTAAAACACTTCAGGCAAACCAAAAACAGCGTGGAAGTCCTGGATCTCTTGTACTGTCCTAATGGTGCCCTTTGGCTTTAGGCCCACTGCAAGATGCTCTCATACTCTGAAGGGCCACTCTGACACTGCTGGCGGGTGGAGTATCTATCCCGCTCCTCCAGTTACCCATACCGCCACTGGTTGGGGGGTGCATGAAAGACCCACTGCCCATTGGTGCAATACCTATGCCAAAGGTAATAGCTGCTGATATATTGGCAGGACAAGACAGTTAGTTAAAAATACATTTACATTTTAAAAACTCACAACCATAGAGAACTGAAAATCAGGAGATTTCAAGGCTTGTATTTTAAAAGCGTTAGTCTGGGATATGCGTATCCTTATCTCCCATGCAGGCGATTCCACCTGCTGTGCTGCTGCAAAAGGCTGTTGCTGATTTCTAGTTGCTTTTCTATAGCCAAAGCCCCTGTTAGTTTTCAATCTGGCTCTCTTTAATAAACCATACTGAGAGTATGGCTTCATGCAGATCTGAACTAGCATATCGGTGTACGCGCTTATAGGGCTAAGGAGATTGTAGATCCCTTACCTGATCTCACAGTTCCCAAAATGTACTTATCTCAGCTCAGCCTTTTTCCAGTGTGGAGGCCAGGGTAATAGAAGCAGCTCTATAGAGGGGTCAGACACAAAACAGGTTCCAGAACGTTTAGATTAAAGTGGATGTGCAGAATTTAAGAAGACATAAGTACTGTAAATACATATATCCAAGATAGGCAGGAATAGTGTTGTTTTCATGAACGTAGGCTCTAGGTTTGCTGAAATCAGACCAGGTTCCCTCATCTGCCACATGCACTTTACACCAGATACAAGGTAAAGGAAGGTGCCACATAGCATTGGTAGCTGATGAGGCCATAAACAGACTATAACAATGTATTCAGACTTGGAACCTTACCTATTACTTATGCTGAAATCATAGAGATGCCTACAGAAGTAGAGGTTACATCCAACTAGGCCCAAATGGAGCCCATTTTGTAATTATTTGTATATATTTTTGTATGTGCCTCTGTAGCCACTAGCCTACTTGTGTACAAATAACTCAGGGGTCTTTGATCATACCTCTATGCCTTTTAGCACAGATCTAGTTCTTTTCCAGGGCTTCTTCTAGACTCTTCTGTACCCCTGGTACCCAGGAAGTAAATGTGGGTACTTATGGGGCTTTGCAACCCACTGCCCAGCACCTGTGTTGAAGTATATGGGGGGGGGGGGGGGGCTGGTATGCTGCTACAGCTTGGAGTCTGCCATTTCCTTGACAAGCCCCATATGCCTGATGCACTGAGCTGGTAGCCCAGGAAGTAGGGCTCCCCAGGGCAGTTAAGCATCTAGAGATAAGAGCACCAATACAGGGCGCAGTTCAGACACTACAGGAACTGTGATTGATGTCAATCTACAGAGGCCATGCCATTTATGGTTTTGTTTAAGAAACACTAAGGCCCCGGTAGTGCCAGATGACCATCAGGTAAATGTCAGGTCCCAGTGGAAAAAGGTGTATGTATCAAGTCAAAATTTCAGAGCGCCTGTGATAGTACCAGGTAGTGTCCAATCTATCAACAGTGCCGGCACTCTGTCCCCAATGCAATTCCTATTTAAAAAAAAAAATTATGTGACCCTAAAATATTTATATATATTGTGACAGAGGCTCTGTCTTTTGGACATAGTTGTCATCACTATTCAGTTGCCCACCGGGTCATTCACTGGCCTTTTCTTAATTAGGTTCCAGACAATGCCATTGTATTTTGATACTGTTACAGGCAATGTCATTGTAGTTTGGATTGTATTATAAACTGCCATTGTGTTAATTGATTACGTCACAGACAATGGCATTGTTCGGATTGAGTGTATTACAGACGTCTCTATTGTATTGCTGATTGCGTCACCGGCAGAGTTGAGGGATTGTGTGCCCTGCTGCTATTGGTCGGTGTGTGTGTCATGCAATAGGAGACTTGTGTATATAAGGCCTAGAGTGGCACTAATAAAGACACTTCACCTTCACCCTCAATACTGAAGTTCTGTCTCTTATTGGGGGAAACGCTATATTACAGTTCACTAGCCCTTGTAAGGGCTGTTCCTGTTTTCCTCACGGACGATTCTGGAATTCCAGCAGCACCTCTTACGATTGGGAAAAGGACGTCTCGGGCGGTGAAGCCCTCCGGCGATAAGGGTTATCGCTACATATATATATATATATATATATATATATATATATATATATATATATATATATTTAGTGCCTCTGCCAGCACTATGTTTTATTTTATTAAATATATATATATATATATATTCAGCTTTCAGCGCTCCTGGCTGGCACTTGGTGTTGCTAGCGCATAGGCATATAAAAGCCGTGCTCTGCAAACACTGCCTGGCCAGAAGCACCACAGCTGACAGCCCTGCCAGGCTAAAGCCGACGTTGTAGTGCCGTCGCTGCCGAGCATCTCGGACGAAGCACCCAATGACACCTGCACCTTTTATAATAAATTAGCCTCCCAATCTGTCTTTTTTGCAGTTATCCTTAGATAATTATGCATGCTAGTAGGCCACCAGCAGGGCTGTTTGTAACCCTTCAGCTCCCTAAGTTATACATTACCATCAAATGCATAAAATTTCTGGTTATTTCTCCAGCTTGTTCTAACAAATGCACATTAGGTTATTGAGCAGTTGCATGAGCCAGGGGCCTTGTTTGTTTTGTTTGTGTGCTGCTTAATGTCTACAATATTGATGCTGGTCCTCCATCTGATTAGGCAATTTGTAACATCTCTACTTGTCTTCCAACATGACTATTACAAACTATTATAGCCGAATATTTAAGACAGATAAGGGGAAAAACATAAAGAATGATTTCCAATACTGCTTGCCAAAATAATTAGGATAGCCCAAGTACCTCCATGTGTAATACTACACATGTAAACTCCTTCTAGCTTATATCTATTTGGAGCAATTGTTTTCCTAATTATGCCCTCAGAAATGGTCCTTTTATTGTAATGTTATTTATTTTCATTGTCTTTATGAGTCTTAACTGTCTCTCCTGACCCATCTTTGAGAGAATAAATAACTTTCAGCTTCTGGCCAGGTGTGTTTTTAGCACTGAACAATGTATTACATTTGCATTGTTATAAGCTCTAATTTTATATTGATAGATTGCTTGTTAGTACAGCTATAAACCTAATGCAAAGGCATATACAGATTAAAACTGGATGCCAGTGAATAGTTTTTGACAGAATGGGGAAGGTTTAGGACCATTTAGGGGTCTAATGACATTACTAACCTCACTTTAGTGACAAGTCCTGCGGTGGTATGTGTGAATATAACAGAGCAAAGCACTTCTTGTGCTCAAAGTCTCTGTGCTATCCTGAATCGAAACGGTGAACTTGTGCCCTGCCATGTTTTACATGCAGCCAATTGACTTTGTCCTGAATTTTTTCTTATTCTTGTCTTTATCCAGCACCAGACCAGCTTGGCTATATTCAGATGTGCTCAAGTGTGCAGCCATGTTTATGTGTCTTAGACGTGTTCCTGTATCTAGACCTACTCTCATGCTCATGTGCTCAGCTTACTCTTACATCCAACTTGTTTCCTGCATATCCATCGTCTTCTATTCCCACAAGCAGCTGAGCCTCCTATTTCCAAATTAGGGCCATTATTTGCTTAAAGTGATTGGCAAATCAAAAGTAAAATAAAATATCGGTAGCTTACCCTTCATTAAATAGCTGGAGTGTTGTGACTCCTCATCTGTCGGTCTCCTTAGTAAGGAAATCACCTCATTCAGCCTTCAGTCCCCACCACGCTGATCTTCGCCATTGATCAACCTTCAGTGGACCAAAAATGGAAACACCTCCCACTCCCTCCCCAAATGTCCTGATTGGCTGCCTATGAAACTCGTCCTACCTCTCCTCTGGTCACAATATGTGCTGGCAGACTGGAGATGCTCTTTGCCTGCTGCATGTCTTACCCCCTTTTTTCTTTATTGCATGGCACGGCCTGCTTTGGTATTCATAACAGTTGGGTTATTCCGCCACAAGGTGGCGCAGTGGTACTGCAGAAAAGCTGTGGCTTGTCCCGGCTCCCTATAAAAACGGGCTTAACCATAGAGTTCCCCAGTGTTTCCTCTGCAGTGGACTGCAAAGTTAGCAGATGGCACTCTCTCTTGCGCAGGTGAGCGGGGCAACCAAGCCTGCGGCCCTGCAAGTCTATTTCCATCCGTTTCTGGACCCTCACTGCCTCCCAGCCTTGGCTGACAGATCGGGTGAAGGTAGAAGAGCACTAGGGTCAAGTGCTCCTGGAGTGCTGCTCCAAGCCGCAGACCCTGTAACACAAAGGGTAGCCGGCCATAGGCTTTATGGTGAGCCTAATAGGGATGCAGAGTTTCTGTCCTAGCTTCTGAGGGGGTAAGTAGTTTGGGGACTATGTCCTCTCTTTTTCCTTCGGGTCCACTGCTGGCCTACTGCGCCTGTGCTAATCCCCATATGGAGGCTTCTGGGGATAGTGCACTTGGGGGCCCTTCGGGGCAAGCATGGCTCCATGTGTGGGGCATCCCCTGTGAGTAACAGTGTCACGGTCTGCGTGCCGTGCACTGAAAGCGGCCTTGCGCTTCAAGCTGGTTTGCCTGCTTCGCGTCCCAGCTCTGCGCCTCACTCGGCTTCACCTACTCCCCCGCTCCTGCAATTGGGCCCCAGTGAGGGGAATGTTGGCAGGGAGTCACATTCTGATTTGGCTCTGCGGGTGGATAACATTGAAAAGCAGCTTGCTAGGAATGTTCCTAGGAAGGCCTCTGGTAAGAAGAGACACCTGGACCCCAGGCCTGCTCCCCTTACTGAGATGTATGTGGGGATTCATGAGCTTGGTGACTGTCACCCCCTTGAGATGGGGGAGCTCTCCCAGGACTCTGACTCCTCTGGGAACCAGCAGGAGGGTTGCGATAGTGACCCTGGGTCTGCGTCCGGAGAGGAATCATGGTACCCTGAGGACACTGATAATCTGCTGTCACATATTTTTGAAATTTTGCACATTGCTCCCCCTGAGGTAACTAAAAGAAAGCAGGGGGAGCTTTTTCGCCCTGGTAAACAGCGTCTAGAGTTCCCTGAGCAAGAACATTTTACCACCTTGGTGCTTAAAGAATTGTAACATTCTAAGTTGCCTGCGGTGCCCAAGGGTTTGGATAAAAGGTATTCCTTTCTCGTTGATCTTGTTAAGAAGTGGTCATTTCCCCCTGAAGTAGACGCTCCTGTGCTAGGCTTGTCCAATACTTTGGTCATGCCTTCCCCTGACACTACCACTCTGAGGGACGGAGAGGACCGGCGCATGGATCAAGTGGCCTGCCATGCTTTTATTTGTGTGGGGGCTGGCTTGCGCCCTGTATGTGCTGCCGCCATTACTGCTATTGCCCTTAAGAAACTTCTTAAGCGTCTCATTGATGGCACAACAGCTGGTAGTGTGGGGGAGGAATATAGGACTCTCTTACTTTGCACTGATTTTGTGACCTTTATCCTTACTGCTATGGATGATGCTGTGCGGCTGTGTAAAAGGACCTCTGTGCTCTTGGTGGCAATGCGTCGCTCTGTCTGGTTGCGCCAGTGGGCAGCTGATGCTACGGCTAAGAAAGCTCTCACTGGCCTCCCCTTCGTGGGGCTGCGGCTGTTTGGAGAACGTCTTGATGTTCTAGCCTAGGATGGAAGGCTGCTTCAGCGTAGGAGGCAGTCTCGGCCCTTTCGGGGGTCCTCTGCCCCATCCCTTCCTTTTGCATTCCCAGAGGGGGCCGTGGCTCTCTCCTCTCCAGTGGTCGCAGAGATTCTTGGGGCCGTGGCAGAACCCGTGGTCATCCCGGTCTCTCCTGGAATCCTAATCCCAAATCCTCTCCCAAGCCCCCTCAGGCATGAAGGGGCTTCGGCTCTTTGCTCACGTCTGGAGGCTTCACGTCTCAAACCGGTGGATTCAGGAGGTAGTGTCCTCCGGTTACAAGATAGAGTTTGCAGCCTGGCCCCCCCCACCCCAAGATTCATCAGATCCCAGATGTCTTTAAACCCCCTGTCCGCTCAGAGATTGCTTCTGGCTGTTCATTGCCTGTTAGAATCCGGAGTCATGGTGCCACATCAAAAAAAAGAGGTCAGGGGTACTATTCCAATTTTTTCACGGTCCCCAAAAAGGACAGCTCTCTGAGGCCCATTCTGGATCTGAATGGCCTCAACAAATTTGTCAGATTCAAACATTTTTGCATGGAGACGCTGCGCTCTGCTGTCAGTACCCTTCGCCCAGGCGATTTCATGACCACTGTGGACATCAAGGATGCTTATCTTCATGTGCCTATCTTCCCAGGTCATCAGAGATTTCTAAGACCTTGGAATTAGCAGGATTAGGACACAATGAAGGCAAGACAATGTCCTGATTAAGATGAAAAGCAGACACGACCTTTGGCAGGAAGTCCGGCTTGAGCCGAAACACCACCTTATCCTGATGCCTCTCAAAATAAGGAGGTTTGATGGAAAGTGCCGCTAGTTCAGAAACTCGCCTTACAGAAGTGATAGCCACCAGAAAGGCTACCTTAAGGGTCAGAATAGACAAGGTAGCATCATGGATAGGCTGAAAGGGAGGTCCTTGCAGGGAAGACAACACCAGATTCAAATCCCAGACTGGTAGCAAAGGTTTACGGCGTGGACGCACATGAGAAACACCCTGGGAAAAGGTTTTAACTAACCGGTGATTGGCAAAAGATCTTTGGAAAAAAATTGCCAGAGCTGAAACATGGCCTTTTAGGGTACTAAGTTGAAGGCCCTGATCCAAAACATGTTGCAAGAATTCCAGAATCCTGGGAATAGAAAACACCCGACAGGGAAGAGACTTGGACTCACACCAGGCAATGTAAGCATGCCAGACCCTGTAATAAATAAAGGACGAGGACTTCTTCCTAGCCCAAATCATGGTATCAACAACAGAAGCAGGCAACCCCTTTTCCATCAATATGGAGGTTTCAGCAGCCAAGCCGTTAAAGCCAGAGTTTGTAAATTGGGATGGCGCAGCTGCCCCTGGTTGAGAAGATCTGGATCCTTGGGCAAGATGTGCCGTGTCTACTGCCAACCGACCCTGCCCAGGAGAGGAAACGGAGGGAGCACATAGAGAAGCTGAAACTCCGTCCACGGTAATGCCAAGGCATCCATGGCGAAGGCCAGAGGATCCTGAGACAGAGAGACAAATCTGGGAAGTTTGTGATTTTGATGTGACGCAAACAGGTCCCTGTCCGGCTGACCCCAGCTGTGGCGGAGGGAGAGAAACACCTGGTTGTTAAGAGACCACTCTCCCAGACGAGAAGTCCCCCTGCTCAGGGAGTCCGCCACCTGGTTCTCCACCCTTGGGATGTAGACCGCTGATATGCAGGGAACATGCTGTTCCGCCCAAGACAGAATCAGGGACTCTTCCTTGAAGGCTCGCTTGCTCCGAGTCCCTCCCTGATGGTTGATGTGGGCAACCGCCGTCTGGTTGTCTGAGCGAATCTGAATAGCCCGATCCTGGAAGTGAGTGGATAGGCCCTGAAACCGACCCTGGAACCTCAGGGACTTCCAGAAGCCTCCCCAGCCGGTCAGACTGGCATCCGTGGTGACCGTTTCACAGCACGGGGGCAGGAAGGACCAGCCCCCCCAGAAGGTTCCTTGGGTCCAGCCACCACGAAAGAGACCGTCTGGCCAGGGGAGACAGAACAAATTCCTGATCCAGGGACACAGGGTCCTGATCCCAAACTGACAAGAGGTGCAACTGGAGAGGTCTCATGTGAAAACTGAGCAAAGGGGACTGCCTCGAAGCAGGACACCATCAGGCCCACCAACTGCATCCCCTGACGGATGGAGGGATGAGGACACGACAGCAGAGCCCGAGCCCGAGCCTGCAGCTGAAGACCTTCCACCTTCTGCTGAGGAAGGAACACCTTGACCTGAGAGGTATCCAGCGTCATGCCCAGAAAGGTCCTCACCAATGACGGGGACAGAGAAGACTTGGGATAGTTGATCACCCAGCCGAAAGACTCTAGAGTGGATGTCACCATTTGAGTGTCCCGCTCGGCCTGAGGAAAAGACTTGGCCACAATCAGGATGTCGTCCAGGTAAGGAATGATGCGGATGCCCTGGTTCCTTAGCTGAGCCATTACTCCCGCCAGCACTTTGGTGAACACCCGAGGTGCCGAGGTGATACCGAAGGGTAGGGCCACAAACTGGCTGGCTCCCTGTCGGGTGTTTTCTATTCCCAGGATTCTGGAATTCTTGCAACATGGTTTGGATCAGGGCCTTCAACTTAGTACCCTAAAAGGCCATGTTTCAGCTCTGGCAATTTTTTTCCAAAGATCTTTTGCCAATCACCGGTTGGTTAAAACCTTTTCCCAGGGTGTTTCTCATGTGCGTCCACCCCGTAAACCTTTGCTACCAGTCTGGGATTTGAATCTGGTGTTGTCTTCCCTGCAAGGACCTCCCTTTGAGCCTATCCATGATGCTACCTTGTCTATTCTGACCCTTAAGGTAGCCTTTCTGGTGGCTATTACTTCTGTAAGGCGAGTTTCTGAACTAGCGGCACTTTCCATCAAACCTCCTTATTTTGAGAGGCATCAGGATAAGGTGGTGTTTCGGCTCAAGCCGGACTTCCTGCCAAAGGTCGTGTCTGCTTTTCATCTTAATCAGGACATTGTCTTGCCTTCATTGTGTCCTAATCCTGCTAATTCCAAGGAGCGGACTCTGCATTCCCTAGATGTGGTCAGGGCTCTGAAGTGTTATATGGTCACCACTGAGCCTTTCAGGAAGTCTGATGCTCTTTTTGTTCTCACTTGTTGACCTAGAAAAGGTTTGCCTCCGGCTAAATCCACTAACAGCAAGTGGATCCGTCAGGCAGTGGTTCAAGCCTATTCGGCTAAGGGAAAGGAGCCTCACTTTAGGATTACTGCTCATTCTACTCGTGCTATTGGTGTCTCTTGGGCTTTTCAGCACCAAGCTTCTGTTGAACAAGTTTGCAAGGCCGCTACTTGGTCTTCTGTTCATACTTTTTCTAAGTTTTACAAGGTTAATGTTAAGGCCTCAGCGGATGCTGCTTTTGGCCGCAAGGTGCTTCAGGCGGTAGTGACTTGAACTACTGGCCATTACTCTTTGGGGATCCCACCCTACTCTGGACACTGCTTTTGGATGTCCCAACTGTTATGAATACCGAAACGGGGCGTGCCATGCGATAAAGAAAAAAGCAATTATGTGAGGATTCACCTGTAGAATTGTTTTTGTTCTTGCATGGCACGGCCCGCTTCGCCCCACCCTTGTTATCGTTGTTCTTGGTTGCCTCTTTATGGTGATTGTTCCAAGTCCATTGGGGTCTTTCCCTTTTTCACATTTTTTACTTTTTCTCTCCCGGCTTCTTGTCTCACTGCTTGTGTACGCTGGGGAACTCTATGATTAAGCCCGTTTTTATAGGGAGCCGGGACAAGCCGCAGCTTTTCTTCAGTACCACTGCGCCACCTTGTGGCGGAATAACCCAACTGTTATGAATACCGAAGCGGGCTGTGCCATGCAAGAACAAAAACAATTCTACAGGTGAGTACTCACAGAATTGCTTATTTTGATCACACTATGTGCAGGCAGTAATAACTAGAGACACAACAATGCACTTATTTTTTTTACTATGATAAGGGCCGGTGCCAGCACAGGGCAAACCGGGCTATTACAAGTGCCCCTGGCATTTTTCTGGGGCCCACTCAGACTCACACTTGGCCATAGTGTTATTTTACAGTGAATACGCACCAACAAATTACGGATGATCAGCGACAATGGGAAAGATGGCATGGAACAGAGGGCAGTTGATAGAAGCTCAGAAGGTGGCGAGAACCAGGTTACAACTGACAGCAATGATGGAGTCTTTAGTGGCAGCGGAGCAAGCAGATGCTTGGTGGCAGTAGAGAATGCAACAAGAACTAGAGGACTGGTTATAAGGAAGGCAATACAGACTGGAGGGCGATCAGTAGCAGAAGAAGACCCATTTGCGGCAATTTATTGACTAATTACATATATTTACAATCACAATAAACATTAAGACTATACAATAACAACTACATGACAAACATTTAAAACCACAAGGGGGCGCTGGAGGTCTGTCTCAGCGCAAAAAGTAAAATACTCTCCATTAAAAGTGTGTATCCAAATCCTATATGCTATAACTAATATGCTCTCAGATGCAAAGGTGCAAAAATACAACACAAAAAGTGTGAAACCCACCTATTAATCAATTCAGGTCCACATGAGTGTACAAAAATAAAGAAAAATAACATACCATTGAGCAGGGAAACACGCTGTGGTGATGGAAGTGAAAGAAATGAACAAAAGTGCATACAGACCAACCAGACGTGGACCCCCCACAGGTAACAACACCGTTCGCGTTCGTAGTGTCTCCTGCACTACTTCAAGGGCGAGTGACTCACTCGCCCTTGAAGTAGTGCAGGAGACACTACGAACGCACTCGGCGTTGTTACCTGTGGGGGGTCCACGTGCTGAGATTTGTTGTATTTTTGCACCTTCGCATCTCATATTAGTTATAGCATATAGGATTTGGATACACACTTTTAATGGAGAGTATTTTACTTTTTGCACTGAGACAGACCTCCAGCGCCCCCTTGTGGTTTTAAATGTTTGTCATGTAGTTGTTATTGTATAGTCTTAATGTTTATTGTGATTGTAAATATATGTAATTAGTCAATAAATTTGAATATTTTTTAGACCCTTAAAGTGGTGCAACTGTTTCATCCTTGGCACTTTTTAGAGGGTATTGTGGGTTTCCCTCTTTTCTTGTAGTGTATTGAGTTTTGAGTGCTGGGATTAGTGTGCACACTATTATTGGCTTTATTGTTGACTTACCATTTGGCTTATAGACTGGTGCAACTTTTCCAGCTTGTCTAAAACTTGTAATAGTGACAACTTGATACAGACAGGCTCATACTTCCCAGTTCCGAGACCCCACCCTGGGACTTGGCCCCAGGTGACCACCGTAGAACAATCTGGTTTGTTAGACATAGCACAAGTGTGTGACTGGCTGCTGGTGATAATCTGGGGTTGAGTCCTGGCCATAAGAATGAAGACATTCTGGCAGCAGTATGAATCTGGCTCTATCAGGCCAGTCAAGTTTAAAGTGGACCAAAACCCAGGATTTTGACCGGCTCCCTCCCCGTGCGGGGGAGGAGTAAGAAGCCGTCTGCACTGTCAGCTGGGCAAGACGGCTTCCACCGCCCGCTGACAGTCGGCCGGCTCCTGCGCTCCCACCTCGCCAGTATGTAAGTAAACTGCACACCACATGGTGGGAGCGGGGGAGGCCACTTAGAGGTGAGCTATTTTCAAATATTCGATTCAGACGAACCCGAATTTCCTGGAGAAGTTTGGCGAATCGTCCGAATCGAATTTTTAGGAACTTCGATCACCTCTAATCACTAACTTTGGTCCTGACTCATCTGCAGAAAAAGGATGGATGGGATAAAGGCGATCACCCTGCCCACCCTCCCCTAGAAACAACCCTGGAAGTAAAAATCAGGAAGAGCCCTTGGGAATTTTAAAATACACCAAGACGCTTGGTAACATGGGGACCTCTACAAAGATTTATGGAGTCCTGGGTGGACAGCCAAAGACAGATTTTGAATATGTGTAGCCTGAGGCCTGTGGTTAATAACAAGTTAACCACCCAGCTTTTGCAGTCTTCAGTGAGAAATTCCATCAGTTTGCTGAGAATAGGTGCTGCCTGAAATAAACCTCACAAACGTGGTTATTAGAGGGGAGGTAGGGGGTATGCATCCTTTTATTATATACACATGTATGTTTCTTTTTAAGAATTAAGGTCACTAATGCATATGTGGTGGAAGGCTGTAGAGCCTGGGGAATGGACAGTAATTTTATTTTATCCTAATCTTGCAAGCTGACACTGGTTTTCCACTCCAATGACCATGCTTATATACCTTCTAACACCTTCAGGGATCAAGCAGGAATTCAGTTCTTTGTGGTCTGAATACCCTGGAGAAATGTACTTTTTTTTTTTCAAACGACTACTTTTTTTTCTCCAAACAGTATTCATGTTCAGCTCATGTTTTTATTTAAATATATATATATATATATATATATATATATATATATATATATATTTCATATATATATATATATATATATATATATATATATATATATATATATATTTCATATATATATATTTCATTTTTAACTCTTTCTACTTGCTAATAGTCTTGCATGCACCATGATTTTCCAGAGGTGCACTGCGAACAGCCTGAAGTACAGATGTTCTGCTTGAGCTATACAAGTTCATAGGGAATGAAGAGCTTAGAGCAATTTAAAAGCAACCAAGCAAAGATAGAAATCCACAATGAAGCAGCTGATGTGAGCAGTTTAGCCACAGACTGGAAGGCATAGACTAGACAAGAACGAATACTCACACACACATTACTATTTAGGATTTTAAAGCACAGTGTATTTTAAGTAAATTATTATTGTATATGTATATTACATATACTAAAATGGATATACAAATCTGGTGTCAAATATTTAGTTCTTAAAAAGGACCATCACCCAGAATTTTCACATTGCTGGGTGTTGCTCCTTCCTGGCAGGGCAAATCCCAAATTATGTATATTCCCACCATAACTCCCCTTTCACATGGCATACTCCCTGATCTTCCCCGTACCTGGTCCAACCTCTCAGAAATTCCTGCCATGGGTATTTTCCCCAGCTAGAGGTACAATGGACATGTGTCCTGTGTATGTGCCATGGGATTGCTTGCTAAGTGAGTTTACTCAATGACCCTAGGGCCTTCACACAATGTGGCATCCCAAATTGGTATGCCCGAGGATGGAAAGAAAGAAATCAGCCTCACTGGAAGTTTCTCTTTAAAGTGGACCAAAACACACCCTAGAGTCTATGAGACTCCAGAGCAGGCTTACTTCCTCCCCCTGGGAATTCTGAACTGGGATGCCCCACTCTGTGAAACCCCCGAATTGTCCCCACAAATTTTAACCTTTTCTCTGAGACCACAGAACATGCACAACACATTTAGTTTAGTATGCCCCGCTGCTTGAAATTCAGCAGTTCGCCTGATTTTCCTACCTTTACCCAGGGCCGTAATTGGTGTTCATGGTGCCCTAGCCACTTTAAGTGCTGCTGCCCCCTTTATTTAAGTTAGGTCACGGTGCATACAAAAAAGTGTGTAGGGGGAAAGGGTGCCAGGGGCTAGATGCAGAGAATGTGTGTAGGAGGGAATAAAGGGAGAAATGCAGAGAAGCGGATAAGCATGTTCCATCTTTTACTGCATTCTGACATACAGAAGTCACATGACCACACCAATAGAGGGGAGATGCTCTGGCCTGTGTTCAACCCATTGCCCCCCTTCACATAAATACATTCTGCATCCTTCTGTGGCTGGGGGGTGCTTGTTAGGGGGCATTAATGTTCTGGCTATGGGATTTTTAATTTATTTTCTTTACTACAGTAGTAAAGGCAGTTTCCTCCCCCCTTCCAGGTTGCCACCCTAGGCACGTGCCTAGGGTTTCCTAATGGTAAATACAGCCCTGCCTTTACCATGAGCCTGTGGCGCAGGTTCCACTCAGTTGGTCCAAATTGGACCAAAACCCACAGTCCGACGACCCAGGAATCTATAAAATTCCAGGGCCACTTGATTCCCTCCCCTTGGAGCATCCAGAATCTTTTGATATAACAGAAGGAAAGAAAGAGAATAAATGAAAGAACAAAGAAAACATTGAAAAAAAAAAGGAAGGAAGGAAAGAAACAAATATAAAAATTAAAATAAAAATTAACACAAGCTTTGAATGAATGACAAGAACAAAGAAAGAGCATGAGTAAATGGCAGAAACAAAGAGAGTAAAAGGAATGGCATAAAAATAGCTGGAAAGAGAGAGAAGGAATGGGAGAAAAAATGAGAAAAGAGAGAGAGAATAGAAGGACTGACAAAAAAGAAAGTGAAGGGGTGACAGAATAGAAGAAATGACAGGAGAAAAATAATAGAAGGAGATAAGAAAGAAAGAAAAGAAATGACAGAAAAAAACAGATGAAAGAAGCACTGACTAGAGGAAAGAATAAATAAAAACAAAGGAGTAGAAGGAAAGAAACAAGGAATAGGAGGACTGACAGAAGAAGAAGAAATTCTCTCCCAGTAGCCAATCTGCCCCTGAATGACAGTCCTTACTTCTGGGTGCTGCACGGCCCTGGGTACTGCATAGGGGCTACCCAGGGTAGAGGGTATGAGATGGACTCCTTCCAAGATGCAGGGGCCCCGCCACATGCCCGGGTACGCCCAGTGCTGACGTCTGCCCTGTTGGTGGGTATAGTCTTTGATGCAGTGTATGTTAGCATATCTAGCATGCTAATGCAGATTTTCGCTATGGAACTCTCAAGATATCTTTTTTATTCATGAGTTGGGGAAAACGATTATGCCACCTAAAATCATGTTTTCTTGGAGTTCCCTATTTCCCACGGGATAGTTTGTTCACCTAAAACAACTGACATATTAATATTCAATCATTGTTGTTAATCATGCGGTTTCTAGTTTACATAAAGCAATCCTAAAGTCTGTAAAGATTATCGGCTTGTAGAACTGGGCCACTATGTGGCATCCCAAATTGAGATTACTTGCAGTGGTAAAACAAAAAAAAGCCCATTTCCGGCTCCGCGTAAAGCATCTGCGTTACCACATCAGTTGCCCCTGCAGCAGGGAAAGCCGAGATCTCAACCCGTATAATAACAAGCTCCTCCCACTTTAGTACTGAAGATAAGATAGCCTCCCTAGGGGCTACTGCATCCCAATTTGTGATTTTTGCTATTTTTGTCCAAATATTTATCATCCCAAGCTACTGTGGTGGTCCAAATTGGTATTGGCAGGAGCCTACTGAGCAGGTGTGAGCAGTAACTTCCAGAGAATTTTCTTGGCAGCCAGTGGTCGCGTGTGGTGCTATATCCATCCAATAAAGGATGTAGCGGGGGCGCCTTCGGGTTCGGGTTTATACTTTTGTAAATGAAATCACAGTGGCCAGTGCTCCAAATCTCTTGTTCTTGTCTTTCAAGTGACCACCAGCCTAAAAGAGGATTTTACATGACATAGTGTAACTTTTCAGTACATATTTAGGGTTCAAGAAAGGCGGGATTGAAAAAAGTATTTCCTGGAGTTTTAAGGCTCCTAATATAATTAAAGTGGACCAACACCCACCGCTGATCGGCTCGGGAATCTATACGATTCCTGGGCCGATCAGCTCCCTCCCCGCAGGGCATCCAAAATCGGGATGCCCCGCTGTGTGAAACCCCCCCGGACGCCCACAAACTTTACCTTCTCCACCGCCGCCTCTTGCGCATCCCTCTAGCAGGGCGCGCACCCACGCCGGCCATTTGTGATTGACGGCCCCAGCTTGTCTGTCGCTTATCCGTCGGCTGTAAGTTACGTTTTTTGGGGCTTGCTGGGGGGTTTCACACAGCGGGGCACCCTCGATCGGGGTGCCCCGCGGAAGTGGACCAACACCCAGGATAGTGAAAATCCTGGGTGTTGGTCCACTTTAATTAGCGTTTATTCCCACAATGATGGCAAGCGACTGACAATTTGCACTGACTTAGATATATTTGTAGTCACGTTTTGTTTTTGCGCATTTAACAAGAATCATATTTTTTTTGGTACTATAGATGATATGAGTAATGATAGAACAATGCCCTAAAAGGAGGTTGCATTTCCATTCCTATTAGAACACGTTCTGATGGCTTTAGAATGATGCAAATATTCAGGCTGTCATAAATAATTTCAATGTGTGACTTCTGTTTTCAGATTTTATAAAGCAATTAAAATATAGTAATTAATTCTATTTTTATACTGAATAAACAGTAGGCTTACTGCAACACTCAGAAGCCAAAATTGATATGCATGTCCCAGCTAGTGAAAAGCTATAAACAACGTGCTCATACACAAATAATAATAGAAATAATAGATTATACACCCACAGGATTTCATAGGAAAAAGTGCAAAGCCCAGAGTCTGACTGGTCACTAGGACTCACTAACCCTACTTTCTTATCTCAGTGAAGCTCAGGCTGTTACACCAAGGTAATGAGATAAAATACAGCCATCCAGACTATTAGCTCAGTGATGACTAAATTAGTTGCTTATGGAACATGGTTTTCCTCATATAATGACTATTACTGTGAACAATCTAACAATTCTGTCTCTGGGATTCACTAAAGCCAGAAAATCCCTCCACATCCTGGGCATCTCAATTTAGGATGTTGTGTGCTCAGTAACTCTTGGAAAGCCAAAACGTTGAGCAATCATATTCACCTAGTTATCAACAAGTTGCATGTTACTGTCAATGTGTGCTGGGCATGCACAGCTGCAGGTACAGTTCACACCCACCCACCCAGAAAACCAAGCTTGATGATGGTGGAATAACAACTGTGAGTATTGTGCCCAGTTGGCCTTCATATGGATGTTTTCTTGTATGAACTTGAAGGGAAGGTCCACTTCTGTGGACTTTTTCCACAGACCTCAGATCAGAAGTGTTACCTAAACCAGGTGAATCCTCCTACCACCTTCTTCACCGGTTACTGTGCTATGCAACCAGCTTCTCGAAGAGTTTCCTGCAATTCCAGTTTCTGGTCTCCAGTAGGTGTGTGCAGATTATGAGCCCAGACAGAGGTGACCAATATTCTTATTGACACATCAGCCGGGGCCCACACTACCATCCAGCCAGATAGAAGCTGAAAGTGTAATGTACACACTGTGCCAAACACAGGCTTCTGTTCGTCTTATGCCTTTGGTCTGGGATTTGCAGTAAAAGTCCAAAGACGTGGACTTTTTTTTTAAAGCTGGCCTATGGTCATATTTGATTTAAAGCCACTTTAAAGGGTAATTCCATTTTCAATGGCATTTTAAAAGTTTCCATTATTGTGTGACAAAATAATGTCTTCAATGTACTAAGCTTATCTGTAATTTTTTTAATTTTCTATTTGTTATATTATAAAACAGTTTTTATAGCAACAATGTGTTTACCTTAGCTATGTATACCAAAGTGGTGATTTCAAGTACATATTATAGACTTCCTCACACTAGCTTGCTAATCATCTGTTTTGCTAAGGCATGAGTGACTGGTTATCTCATTCAGCTGAAATTCAGCTTCTTCAGTTTGGAACATTCACAGTTTTGTGTTCCAGTACCAAAAGGGTTAATGGCCTGCTTATACTTAGCCAAAGCTGTTCCACTGGAAGAATTGTGGTCCATGAAATTTACTCAAGGCCATGAAAACCACTCCCACTGTAGAAAAACAGAGTCCCAGGAATATGAGAATCATGAAAACAGCATTCTGATAAGTAAATCACAGGTTTGGGGGGCACAATCCTAATACTTAAATGTGGTTATTCTGGCAAAGGTCATAGCAGATAAAGACAAGCAGGAGCAGGGGGTTACCTTAAGCATAAAGCCTAAACAGATTGGGAACCAACATGGGTCTTACAAGCAAACAAATGTTACCTGTAAACTACCATATTTTTACTCCATAAGACACTTCCAGAGGGAAATAAGAAAAAAAATATGCTGAACAAAATGGTGTGCTAAAATACCCTCCTCCCAATCACCCCATTACAGACAGTGTGCTGAATCCCCCCCCCCATCACCTCATTATAGGCAGTGTGCGGCATCCCTCATTAAAAGCAGTGTGTACCATCCCTAATTACTGGTGGTGAGCAGTACCCCCCAATTGCATTTGTGAGGAGGAAGTGCAATGGAGAACCTGCAGGCAGGAAGCAGATAAACTTACACTTGCTGCCTGCCGATCCTCCAGCGCCCAGCGCTCCACACACACAAACACACACACACACATGCACGCACACACACACAAACACACACACACACATGCATAGACACACAAAATGCTATAGCTTAATGCTGTGTGTCTGGGGAGCACCGGGCATGGGAACACCGGCAGGCAGCAAGTGTGTTTAACTGCTTCCTGCCCACCAGCCCTCCACTGCGCTCTCTACACACACACACACATACACGCACATACACGCACACACATACACGCACACACACACACATACACGCACACACACACACACACACACACACACACACACACACACACTCACTTGACATGATGCACAAATATTTCCCCTCACTGTTGGGGGGAGGGGGGACTGCCCTGTATATTTGGCAGCCAGTAAGGTTTGCTGAACAGGCCATGCATTTTGTTTTCATTAACTCAGTAACGCCACTCCCCATATTTATTGACAGGGTGATAAAACCAGCTTCTTAAATCAGTGTTCATTACTATATTTGCTTAACAATTTACCAAACAGGAAGTCTACATATAAAATCAAGACTAAAATTCAAAGATTACAAATCTCAGCTCTCCGGTGTAAGCGTAGCCTAACAGCACTAATGATAGTTTCTTGGTGACACGCGAATGCAGCTGAAAATTGCTGCCCCTGGCCTGTCATTGATCTCAGTCTTTTTAATAAATGATAGTGCCTGACACCTCTTGTACATGTCACCAGACCCCTGAATGATTATGCAATGCGGCAATTGTTTGTGTCAACACAGGGTCAGCGTGAGCCATGTATTCATTTACAGGCCAATTATTGCAATCAATTGAGGATCGGTAGGGGCATCTCTTGGTCAAGCGAATGCAAATGAGGGTTGCTGCTCATGTAGTAGGTCCCTTATAGTACGACATATGACTCATTTTGTGCTATGTTACTATTTATGGATTTTGTGGTTTATTTTTTACAATGAATAGCTCTAAGGACAGGGCCATACTAAGGATTTATGCTGTTCTGCCAGCCAGAATGTGTTAGGAGACAGTCGATTAGTGGCAGCACATGCAGGGACCCCCTTTACAAGCAATAGAAAGCTCCGGCAGTTCACTGGCTGACCAGGCAAGCAGGGGTTGTAGAACTTACTGTACACACAATTTGGTGGCCAATGCATGCTGGGACTTGCTCTGTTAAGAAAAGCAGTTTAAAAGTGATGTGCAGCAGAAGGCATTTGATATATTTTAAAAGGAAGTCTACTTCCTTTTATAATACTGCAGGCCAGGGGGGGGGGGGGGGGGGGGCGAATTCGGGATATCTTACTGTCAATAGGCCCTCTGTAAGATACTGCCACTCTGTAAGATACTGCAGAGAGCCATGCACATCACTGCAATTTACAGCTGCCATCATGCACTGTTGCACAGTAAGTTATCCCGATCAGGGATGCTCTTCTGTTGCATGTGGTGGTGTTGGCCTTCTCTTTGATTCTGTCACAGTCGCACTCACTAGCACTGTTGCGTGAGTTTATTCTGCTGATTGTAGAGGAAAGTGAGGAGGACATTTTCCTTGACAGAGGTCAGGAGACCTCTGATAGTTGGGGGTATTGTCGCCCTCTGCAACCTGTCACCCTAGGCACTGGATTTCCAGTGACCTGACAATAGCCTAGTTAGATCCCAGATAGGAATGACCTGGGGGTGATTGTTAAGATGAAGCTAATGTAATTTTTCATTACAGATCTACTTAAAATCCTTGTTAACCCCAGAATATCTTAGTGTGGTCCTTTGTGGCCTTGGGTGTAGCCCTGTCCACAGTGACAAACTAAAAAAAAACACTTTTATGCCAAATGCCCCTAGCAACAAGACATTCCAAAAAAGTACCCCCAATGTTTATAAATTGTAACAAAATAAGTAGGCCAAAGGCACATTTGCAGCAAAAAGGGATCATGTCAGACACCCCCTACCTATTGTTGTGTCCCTGAACCAACTGTTTACCCATAATTGTAAAACTGCAATAAAGGACAGGAAACCGCAGCAAGAACTGTGGTGTCTAGTACCATCTCCAGTTGGAGCTAATGGCTGCTGCAGTTTATTATCACATTTCAGAGAAAGACCCACAGAATTCTGATAAGTATCTCTTGTGGAGTTGGGGCAGTGTCGGACTGGGATGCCTGGGGTCCACCAGTAGAACTGACTCTGGGGGCCCACCCCACATTTAGATGCAAGTAATACCAGCTTACATTCAGGGTCCATGCACAGAAACATTATGCCAGATTGTATTATCTCTGTGTGTGCACTTGGGATGGCACAAATTTCCCTGTAACCCTGTGGGCCAGTCCCAGTCCCAGCGGCACCAGGAGTAGGCGGTACCTATCTGGGTGGAGGGTTGCTTTAAGATGTGGTGTATGTTTATATGAATGTCTAATCAAGGATGCATTGGTAGTTAAACCAGAAAACATTTTTCCAATAATTCGCAAAGATGATATGACGCTTCCCGTGAAATAAACAGCTTTGTGTCATACCATGGGATATTTGCTCTGAATATACAGCATGTACTTTGCATAGCTTAGGGATGACAACATTTCCCATAGAATGGTGTACATAACTAAATTAGCCTTTTAATTCCTTCCTAATAGCACATTTCTATGTGACGAGGAAAGTATACCAGCCATGAATGCAAATGCGACGCCAGCCTGGGCTGGGATATTGCTGTCCTTAATATGACTTGTGGTTGTGTTATTTGTAAATTGCCCATACATATTTTTGCCAGCACTCTTCTTCAGAGCAAGTACAGTTTGTACAGCTGTCAGGGTGAGCAAAATAACGTGATGTAGAAAACTGGGGCATGAATTTCCATGAAGTTTGCATAGCTCACAAAAGCAAAGTACGATAAACTGTTAGACTCGTGGCCTCTGTAAATGTGAAGAAATGTGCATTTTTGGAACACAAGCATATGGCCATTCAGAAAAGGAAAGGAATCTTATAAAATCAATCTTCAATGAAGCATCTCCGAACACAAAACCTGTTCAGGCTTTCTATATATAGAGTGCACAGGGATCATTCATTATTCTACAGACATTTTAAAAGCATAAGTAAAATTAAGCATCGCAGGTCCCTGATGTACATAATCAATATTTCGACTGGGCACATAACAGCAATACATAAACAGTTCGCTAGGCCTTTAAAAGCTTTAATAACATGCAAGATGCCCAAAGGAAAAATGTGCAAAAAAATATTAAACCGATGCACAAACATATTAGATTGGAAGATAACAGGTATCATATATACCCTTTGTGATTAATAGTGTCAGCTATGTAGAATTCAGGGGGATGCCTCTCCAACCGTTAAGTGCCAGCTACATAATTGTATGTAGCTGGGGTTTTCCATTAGTTGCAGCAAAAAAAAGATCACCTTTTTCCAGTATCCAACACAGGGGGTCTCCAATCCCCCCAGGGTCTTCAGCAGGGCAGAGAATGCCTACTCCCTGCCCCGTGCGGTGGCTTCTGATAGCTTGCTCACCACTGCAGGGAGGGGCCATTTATAGCAGAAGTGAGGTGATGTCATCCCACTCTGCATGGGACTCCAGCCCATCAGTGATCAGCTAGAGACAACTGGATTGACAAAAGATTGACACTTAACACTTTGTGAACTGATAAGGGGTCCTTGAGACACTTATACCAGTTCAAAGGGCAGGAGGAGCTGGCAGGTCACCTGTGGGTGACTTGCCATTACCCCTAGCCACATTACCTGCATTCCTAAAGTTCAATGGGGTGCAGAAGAGCCCACGGCCCATATGAGCTATGTGACTCACCTGCCGCCAACATCCCCTGCCAAGACCTCACCCATGCCCTTTTCGGTGGCCCCTCCTGACTTTCCCATGATCACCACCTCTCACAACCCCCCTTCATATCGCCCTTTTAACAAATTGCCAGGCTATTTGTCTTCCTAAGAGATACTGCCGACTCGCCAATCCTCCAACCCCCCCTCGCTATGCCCCATTACGCTATCTCCTGAGTGCCGGACCACTGCCGCTTACTTGGCCCACCATACCCTCTACCACCCTGGTCAACAACTCCTCCTCCCTGCTTCAAAACTTTCCCCCGAACACATAATTCCTACACCAGATAAAACAAACATTAACGACGACCTGCTGGGCATACCTTGAAGGTGCGCGGGTGTATCGGCCCGCCACCCGGACAATCGTTATCCCGTGCCGCTGGAGCGATGTCCTGATACCGCTGTGCCCGGTACCGCCACTTTGCCACCAGCTGCTCCCATCCTGGCCTATTGGGCCGCTGCCACGAACTTCATGAGGCCCTCCGGTGAAGGGGGGGTGGGTATCCGAGTATTGAGCATGAGGTTGAGTGGCCCAGACATGTGCCACCTGACCTAGGTGTGTGGGAGTGAAGGGGGGTGCCGCTGGCTGGCAGTAAGGTACACGGGGGCACCCACCAGGGATAGGTGTGAACACCTAGCCTGAATACCCACCCGTTTCACAGCGGGTGGAGCTCTGACCCCCCCCTCCGATGGGTCCCCAGTGCCAGGTGGGAGGAATCCCCCCCCCCCCCCGGAAACCGGACAACAGACAGGGAAGCAGCAGTGTGAGCCAGCTGGGCTGCCCCCTCCACCTGAACAGGACAGGAGGTGAGGTGTGAGGTGGGTGACCCCCCCGAAAAGGCCAAGCCCGGCCAGCGGCCCCCAGGACGGCCCGCCAGCAGCACCAAGAGGTATGGAGTATATTCCCCCTACACAGGTGCGGAGCCGGGGCCCCACCGTGATGAGACCGCCGGCTCCAGGCGAATCCCCCCGACAGGAGGGGAGAGCTACCCAGCCACTGCGGTGCGGCTGCACACGAGGCCCGCACCCGGCCAGATGACAGGAGGGAGGGAGTAAGGGGAGGAAAGAGGGGGGGTACCCCCACACCACACAGCCCCCTGCCGCACTGACACCAGGCGGGGAGAGCCGCCGATCTACTGCGGCGCGGCCGCACACGAGGCCCACGCCCGGCCACTGACAGGAGGGAGGGAGTAAGGGGAGGAAAGGGGGGTACTCCCCACACCGCAGGCCCCCCCCCTGCCGCACTGACACCAGGCGGGGAGAGCTGCTGATCTACTGCGGTGCGGCCGTACATGAGGCTCGCACCCGGCCAACTGACAGGAGGGAGGGAGGAAGGGGAAGAAAAGGGGGAAAACCCCCGCACCGCCCGGCCGGCAGTACACACAGCGCAGTGGGCGGCCGCGTGCCTGGCCCTGAACAGGAGGAGGGAAAGAGAGGGGGGGAGCGGGTGTTGGCTCCCCACCACACTTACCACAGGCAGGAAGATCCGGGCACCCCCTGTGATGCGGAAGGGAGCCGGGGATGAGGGCACAAACAGCATGAGGGGCAGAAGGAAGGGAAGGGCTCCACCCAGCAAAACAGGGAGGTAGGAATCTTCATGCGAGCCGGGAGACAACCAGGGGGCGAGGGGTTGGGGAGGCGCACTTACCCAGTCCCCCCCTGATGCCATGGCCCGCAGGATGAGGAATTTTTGGCACTGGATGAGCACCAGGCAGACTGCTCTGTCCAGTGCCGAGGAGGACGAGGGTCAAAGAGGAAGAGGGAGGGACTTCCTGGCCTCTATATAGGCCCTACCTCCCCCCTCCCCCCCAACAATCACTGGCCGACTGGTCGAGCTCCCGATAGGAGCTCAGCCAGTCATGTGAGCGCCTCTCTTAAAGGGTCGGCACCTTCTGGATGACGTCATCCTGTTCCTCCCAGTAGGAGATGCTTCCGGCACCGTCAGCACCGTCATATGCCGGTAGTGAACAGTGCAGGGCATGTGGAGGGGCAGGGGAATCCAATCCTCTGCTCCCCCCACTCGGCTTCCACCGATCACTATGGGCTGTCATTGGTGATTGGCACATGACAGAGGATCAGGATGAGTAAAGAAAAAACATTTAAATAAATTACATTTGGCTTAGTGGTGTTGGTGTGTTTTTTACATTTAACTGTTTGTGAACTGATTAAGTGTGTAGATACTACAAAGTTCAAGCCAAATGTTGTGTGCATAGGAGACAACAGGAAAGAGGCATCAGTCCATTGTAGTACACCTTTTACATTTTGCTCAGAGCCTATATGGAATTCATGAATTCCGCTTTTAACCCCCCCACTACCTGCCAACCAAGTCTTTGCCTGAACCCCTTTCCCATTACCTGGCCCCACTGTACCCCAGCCAATGTTCTACCCCCCATAACATTTGTAAGGGGCCGTACTCATTCCTGCCAAAGTATCTGCCCCTACAACACCATTACTTCAGTACCATCGCTTTAAGTGTAGCCATATCCCCTCCTGGCCATGATTTTCCCCCACAGTACTACAGCCAGGGCTGTATTTAGGAGTCGTGCTACCCTAGGAACTTTTTGGTCATGCGCCCCCCACACCTCGACACAGATCATCAGAGGGGACTAAGCCGCCCCCCCCCCCCTTGTCACAGGGACTATGGTATACCCGTCTCTCCGTTAAACTGAATGGAGAGGGAAGTGCCATAGCTCCTGTGATGAGGGGGCAGGGCGCGCCGTAGTCCCCTTCTGTACAGCAGTGTCAAGCTTTGAGGTGGTGGAGGAGTAGGGAGCGGTGCCTGGCACAGGACTGACAGCAGGCGATCCGGTAAGTGTCTTTACACCACACCAGCAGCAATAGCCTGTGCTGGATATAAGGGGGGTGTTTTTTTTTTTTACTATAGTATGACTTTGTTTAACAAAACCCATGATTTTGAATATCCCCAGTTCTGGTCCTTGCCCCTGGAACACCCCAATTTGGGATGCCCTGTTGTGTGAAACCCCCAGGTTGCCAAGTAAAACTCACCTTTCCCTGGTACTATGGCACATCCATGGGCTCCCATCTAATTAGCTGCAGTCCCACTAGCATCTAACAGGGTGCATGCCTGCCATGCACAAATGCCTGGCAAAGGGCCTAGTAATTTTATAGCATGGTGCAGCTGTGCCCTGCTCATGTGCCAATGATAGGTACTTTTTAAGGGACTCAGGAGCAGGGTCGTATCTAGGGCTCATGTTGCCCTAGGCAGTATCTGGCCTTGCACCCCCTATGGTTAAAAGGGACCTCCAGTCAAAACATAGGAGGTCCTGTCACCCTCTAAGCACTGGGGCATCCTGATTTGGGATGCCCTACTGTGCTCATCACTTCTGCTTTTGCTACCATCCCTTGCAGTTCACCTGACAGCCAGCAGCCTATTGGGTTAACCCAGTAGCCTTGGGACGTGATTGGCTGCTGATTATTACATATATAGCAGGTGTAGATGAGAACATGCAGCTGGTAAGTATTGGGTCTGCTAGGGAAGGGGACAGCAGAAATGGGGTACAGTAAGCAGCAAGATAGGGCAGAATTTAAGAAGTGTAATTCGGGAAGAGGGCAGAAAGGTTGAGCATAGTAGGCACCCAGAAGACACCATGAACAGAAGGAATAGCCTGGTGGGCTGTTAGAATAATGGGCAGCGGGGAGGGAGCACAGTGTAAGGTGGTAGAAAAAAGAATCACTTATTAACCTTATTTGAACAAGGTTGGCACAAGCAGCTGCAAGCTACACTCCCCTATTAAAGTTGACTATTCTGGGTTTTGGTCCACTCCCCCGGGGCACCCTGATCAGGAGTGCCCCGCTATGTGAAACCCCCCAGATTGCCCCCATCACCTCACCTCACCGTGGTCCTACGGTGCATGCGCGGGTAATCGTCCAATCAGTGGGCTCGGAGGCACTGAGCTATGCACGTCTGAGCGATGTCTTAGCTCAGCGGCTCAAAGCTTGCTGGTGGCCGCATCTTGTGCTTCCCTCTAACAGGGAGCGTGCCCGCATGCGCCCTGCTAGAGGGCTAGGGGGGGATAAGGCCGAGGCCCACGCATGTGCCGTTGGACCAGGATTAAAGTGTATGAGGCGACCTGGGGGGTTTCACACAGTGGGTCATCCCGATTTCAGATGCCCCGCAGGGAGGGGATAGATCGGCCCGGGAATCTTATAGATCCCCGGGCCGATCCAGCTCAGTTTTGGTCCACTTTAAAAATAATTAAACAGCAGCAATGTCCAGCCCTTGTGCTGCATTCCTGATACTTCAAAGACCAGAGCAAACAGAAGAGGGACGCTGGTGATGATGTCTTAGAGGGGGGGGGGACTCCAGTGAAAGCATGAGCTCTGTTCTATAGACAGTCAGTCATGTAAATGTAAGACAGACACAGGCCATGAGAGGGAGTCAGAGAGGGGAGGAGGGAGGATGCACAGACCTTATCTCCGCAGGACATTTCAGGGGGGACTCCAGTGAAAGCACGAGCTCTGTTCTATAGACAATCATGTAAATGTAAGACAGAGACAGGCCATGAGAGGGAGTCAGAGAGGGGAGGAGGGAGGATGCACAGACCTTATCTCCGCAGGACACTTCAGGGGGGACTCCAGTGAAAGCATGAGCTCTGTTCTATAGACAATCATGTAAATGTAAGACAGACACAGGCCATGAGAGGGAGTCAGAGAGGGGAGGAGGGAGGATGCACAGACCTTATCTCCGCAGGACACTTCAGGGGGGACTCCAGTGAAAGCATGAGCTCTGTTCTATAGACAATCATGTAAATGTAAGACAGAGACAGGCCATGAGAGGGGGTCAGAGAGGGGAAGAGGGAGGATGCACAGACCTTATCTCCGCAGGACACTTTATCTTGCTGTCACGTGCCGTTCTCTTCTTCTCTCCTCCTGTTAGTGTGCTGCTCCCATCCACCCCGCAGTACGCAACACTTTAGTTTCAGCCTGCGCTGCCTCTGCTGCTGAGGGCTCTCCTCTGCGGGGAGTAACAACAAGTGGTGTGACCGGCATTGTGCTCCAAATGCACACCCGAATGCCCCCCCCCCCCCTTCAGCAGCTTGTCTGTATTAGGAACAGGCAACTAACTCTGCAATAGGCAGCCAAGAGAAGCCAGCTAGGGACTCCAGGCAGTCAGCACATCTATAGATTCCCTCACAACGCTCTACTCTCGCCAATGACAGGATGCATGGGGGAAGGAGGGAGCAATCGTCCCGCCCACCATACCTAACACAGCCAGCCAGCCAGCCAGCCAGCATCCACAGCGCAGCGTAGACAGCCTTCATTCATTGGCTGTGCTGCTTGTCATTAGCCCGCCTGCCCCTGGGGACTGACCCTTCCGGGTGCTAGCGCCGGCCCTGTAGGGAGATGAGCTATGCATAGTATGCAGTACGAAAAAAAAAAAACATTTTTATTTGATGTTTGCTGTCTGTCAGCCCCGCCCCTGCTAAAGCTCCGCCCTAGGCACGTGCCTATTTGTGCCTAGTGGCAAATACGGCCCTGCTCTGACCCATTGTAAGCTGATGGATTAAAATGCAGTTACTAAGCACGTGCCTTGAAGCTGGTGATACACTGAGCAATTGGGTTGTTTAATTATCTGGTGATTTGCCAAAAAACAACAAAAAGTAAGTACAGTAAGTCTGTTTTACACATGACCCATGGGTAGTAACAGGGGTTGTGGTTAGGGAATTCCTCCAGGACTGTTGATGTCCCGTGTGTCAATTGTGGGTTATGGGTGCAGCCAAATTCACACACTTTACAGAAGTACACAGAAGTCCTAGACCAACCTTTTGGTAGTTCCTTTTACATTAATGCAACCAATTGATTACCAACAGATTACAATTCCGTACTTACCAACTTTTCAGGGTGGGAAAGAGGGACATTTGTTAAATTAGACCACACCCGCTTATTGAGGGATAGATAGGAGATAGGTTATAGCAGTTAAAACAATATACAATATAACACTTTAAATTGGCCAGTGAATCATTTATTAAGGTGATCTGCATGTTAAACATAAAAGAGGGGCAAAAGAGAACAACAGGCGGCTGAGCACACCTGAGAACAGCTGAGAAGGGATGCGAGTGGTGCCACCACTGGATGCATATGTGCCACAGGCTGGGCGGAAATGTAAGAATTGTGGGCGAACTGGGGGTTTCACACAACAGAGTATCCCAGTTGGGGATGCTACACTATGTGGGACATGCTTTCCTTTAGCACCTGCATTGTCTCCTTCCACCCTGCAGAGTGAAACCCCAGCCTAGACAAAGTAAGTTAAAGCATCTGTAAACGCAGGAAAAGAAACAAACTGTCAATCACTTTCTCTCCCATGCAGCAGGTCCCGGACTCTCAGAAAAACTCCTGGTTTCCCCACGCGCTGCTCCGCCCCTCGCGTCAGTCACTGTACCTGCACACAGTGCTTTCCATTCACGGCCTCCTCATTTGGAAATGAATGGAGGGGGCTGTGAACAGGCACAGTGACTGGCAGGAGTGTCGACTCCACAATCTACAGCGAGCATTGGTCATGGCCTAAAGAATTATGTGGCGCATGCCTATGCTGCCCCTCATTGGCAGATACCATGAGGGTCAGCCAGGATCTGCTACGTGACAGTGAAAGTACATGCCATTTTTTAAAAAATTTGGCTTTGCAATCCACTTAATGTGGATCAATCACCTGGATTTTGACTATCCTGGTGATTGGTCCTTCCACTGGCATCCCGAATCGGGTGCTCATCCAATCATCGCTTTATGCTGTGCATGCAAAAGCCATTGTTTTGGACGGCGTGTCGGCATAGGGAATAGGGGCAGACGCAGTCTCCCATGTGGAGTGGGTGCTCCTGCGCACCCAGCCTACCTAGATGGCTTGACACGGGAGTGAGGGACCAGGGAAAAATAAGGGGGCTTGCAGGAAAACTGGGGGGGGATTCAGACAGTGGGGCATGCTGAATTGGCATGCCACAGGGGAACCTAGTTGGCCGGCCCTTGACTCTTTGAAACTCCAGGGCTGACGTGGGTGGTGATTGGTCTAATTTAAAGCAGTCCTACACACTCGCAAATAGCGAGTCAGTGCACTGTTACCCCTTTACGTGGACTTTCTACATCATGTGTGAAGTTTGCCAAATTAGGCCTTGGCATATGATGTGTCCTATATATCAGAGTCTGGCATCCAGTTATCCCTCTCTAAAAAATAACTGTCAAAACAAGTCATCAAAGTGACATGACAACCACACAACAGCTGGAAAATATTTTTGGGAAGACTGCATGATCTAGTTGCCAAAGGAAGTGAAAACACAGATAAACAAGTCATCTTGTTACATATGACAAAGGCGGCTTTATAAACCCTCATCCATATTTAATGAAACAAAACCCATCAGCACAGCAAACCCATTAGTAAATATGCATATGTGTATCATTTGACCTGTCATTGCCTCTGTAATCCGTACTACATAAAAGGATTGTCACATGCCATTTTCTAAAGCATGACTATATTGTTCTGGGCTTTTATAAGTAACAATGCAGGCGCATAACACTTTTCTTTTAACCCCTTTAGGCCAAGGCAACTGCAAAGAAATAAACTAATGCACAGTAATATGGATATTATTCTGAATAAACTAAAGTCCCACTCACAATATTCAAACAGCAATTACACTTAACAGGTAGCATGTGCCATTGTATACCCTTAAAATGCATCAGACACAAATATGTACAGCAAAGTTATATTTATATTAAAAATAAGAACTGTTGCAAAACTGTCTAATATTAAAAAAAACATATCTAGGCATACTAGATAGTGAGACTTATGACTTATATTCCCCCACAGAAACAAATTTTCTCCAGGTTTGTGCTTTTCTACTGCTGTGACAGGTTTTTGTGTTTTTTCAACTAAAACTTACATTTAAAATACCCCCCCCCCCAAAAAAAAAAAACTATATATTCCCTGAACGTGCACACATTAAGCTTTGTAGATGTACCCAGCATGTTATAGTGGGCGCATCTTTCTGGAAGTAATCCCTCAAAGAATTCTTTGGTTGCACAGGGTTCCCTAAAAAATTAATACAAAAGCAGAATAAACACATTTTCCTAAAATATCAATATGCAAACAAGAAAAAATAAGCGCAAGGTCCCCTGAACAGAATAATACCCAACATGCATAGGTAATTAACCCTTTTAACTGCCAGCCTACTTGAGATGTTGTCACCCTCTGTTGACAGATCATTTTTCACTATGTTTAAAAAATATATAAGAATTATGTTTTTTAAAATGTGTCTCATTTATTTAAAAAAAAAGTATTATATTCAAGAAAACCATATTGCACGTGAAAGCCCCATTTCTCTTGATTACAACGGTACCACATATGTATCACAAAAAGTTAAATGTAAAAATTAAACTCTAATTTCTTGACTCCAGGTTATCTACCTCCTTGCCTTTTAAGGGGCACACCAAACGTGCATGTGCTTACCAAACCAATACTTTGGCAGTAGCAAATGTAGCAAATGTAGTTGTCTCAATATTCTCAGGAGGATTTAACTTCCCTGATAGTAGCAAACTTGTGGTTTGGAAACTCTTTACAGATTTTTTTTTATGAAATCTCTCATCAGGGTCGGCTCCAGGTTTATGTGGGCCCTTGGAGGGCATAGTCTCAGTGGGCCCCTTTGTGGTGAAGAGTCGCATCACATCACCGAGAGATGTCCCAAATTTGGATGCCCCCTAAGGATCATGCTATTTGGATCATAACTCTAGTTTTGGTCTACTTTGAAGCGCCACTCCTTTAAACTTGACTTTGGAGTCTAAACAAAACTAGATTCTCCTAATTTTGGATGATTCTGTGTGTGAACCCCCCTCCCTTTGTTCATAACTTTCCTCAAACTGGTGAATGCACTGTGGGATTTCCAGTTTGAGTTACCGGCTAAACCAGGGGGGTTCTTTCACAAACAGAGGCATCCCAAATTGAGATGCCCCTGTAAAGGGGGTCAAAACTCAGGGTTAGAATTGCTTGCATAGTGGGTATGCCAGCGATCCCAGGGGGGTTCACACAGTAGGGTATCACCAATTGGGATGCTCCAGGGATAGGAAATCAGCTGGGGTGGGCAACTTAAAAGCAGAACAAAACCCAGCACTTCCTCCCCTGGAATCTAAATCGAGATGCCCTGTTGTGTGGAACCCCGAGATGGCATCAGCTGTGGTGGTGACCTCCCAGTCTGCTGGCAGGCCCTGTCAGTGGGGCTCCTGGAGGGCGGGGGGCCCCCGGCAGCTGCCCTGCCTGGCTGGGTGCTGACCTCGGTCCTGCCTTTCATAAAGGGAACATAAATGAAAATAAAAAGCATAAGCAGAAAGACTGTCCCACTAATGACTCCTTGAAACTCAGGAATGGGTTTCTTGCTTGTTTTGTTTTAGGTCAATCTCATAAAACCTAGCTGTAATAAAGTGTTGCTTAAAAGGCCTAGGGTGGGCGTGGTCTGTGTCTCCTACCAGCGTAACACTGGTAGGAGACACAGGCCACGCCCACCCTGGGCTGATATCAGCTCACTGTGCTTGCTGTGAACTTGTGGCTGACTGCCGCTCCCCGCCACCGCTCCCCACAGCCTCTGTAGGAGGCGGAAGGGAGCTGCGGCCATGGAAGCGGCAGTCAGCCGCAAGTTCACAGCAAGCCGGTTCCAGCTTTTGGGTGGGAGTGGCCTGTGACGCCTGTCAGCGTCACAAGCCACGCCCTACCCAGGGGCCAGAACCAGATGAAGGAGGAGGCAGGCAGCGGCGACTACCAAGGCTCTGGGGGATCCACAGAATGTACGTTTTTTTTTTTTTTTTTTTTACATTCGCCCGTTAAGACGCATGGACACTTTCCCCCCACTTTTGGGGAAAAATAAGTGCGTCTTATAGGGCGAAACATACGGTACATACCAACCAAAATTTTAGGGTAAGGCAAATTAAAACATGGTTAAATATTTTAGACTCCGTAGATAATAAGGAAATCATTTTACACAAAAAATAAACTTAAGGTTTCTAAATAAATTAAACTTAGTGTTTTTAAGTTCAATATGTTCTGCCAATATATAGCTATACAAAACACACTACAATATCTATAAAAGGATTTTTTCTACACTAAATATCTGTAAAATCTTTAATGGACTCCTCAAACAGTTTTACCTTTAGAACACGTCTCTCCACATCCAGTAGGCACAGAGCACTTAATCTTTCATGAGTCATCATGATTCTAAGATTATACTCTATCAGTACCAATTTGCTGAATGACCTTTCTCCCGAACAACTAGTGAGTGACCACTGTACTTAAATATATTTTAAGTGCTACATCAACACTTGACAATGTATCAGTGAGTTCTTCATTGTGGAGAGAAACTGGCTGTTGGGATAGAATGGGACATGACCCAAGCATGCCGAGAGCTGCAATTTGGACAATTCTGTCCATGAACATCTTACTGAAATCACAGCAGACAAAGCAGTGTTATGTCTTACACCTCAGCTTGTATCTCTGCCTACTTTAAAGTGTGCTTAACCTGTGGTCCAGGGGCCACATGTGGCCATCAGAGCCATCTGATGTGACCCCTGACCTGCTGTGAGGAAATTGTGAGTGGTAAATAGAACTGGCATGAAATTCATTTTTCTAAATTAATAATAGTATTCTTGGCATTGGTGGGAGCTTAGATGTGTGAGTATTGGAAAATGTGGGACTGGTGGGAAGGGATAGAAATAACGGACCCATATATTTAGCAAGGTAAGCCAATCACCATGCGTATTGCTAGTATGTGAAGTGATACATACATATGTAGGGTTGTGGTGAAAGAACATACAAGGGGAGTTTGTTGTAGAAAATCTTCATTATGCTATTCCAAATGAAAAAATTATGAACCTACTCATTGTGGCCTGCCACTAGATTCTTAATAATTGAAGAGGCCCGTGCTTGTCAAAAGGTTGAGCACCCCTGCTGTAAAGGTTGAGCTCCCCCCCCCCCCTCATGACTTGGAACCTGTCCCATATTGTAAGCCAACAAACAACAAGGTTTTGGGGTTTTTTTTGGGGAGGGAGCTAAGTGGTGGTGGGCAGAAAGGCTGGAACTAGGGGGGAGGGCAACTGCATGGTGGCTCCTATTGAACTATATATATATTGTTAGCACAAGAGCACTTTATTGTTTATTGATCAACAAGTGAACATTGTGGTTTACACTCTGGTGACATTTTGTGATGATATATATTTCATAGACTTTATAATTTCTTGTGTTGAATATCATTATTGTGTAACCGATACTGAATCCATTCAGATAGGTATTTTTAACTCCAATAAACTTCATTTTTTGACATTTCAGCTAATTGTATTAAGTTATTATCTTTCGGTCTTGATGTTATATTCTTTAAGAGTAAACCCATCCGGCCAGGAAGTTTTATCCCATAAGAAGTGATAGTTTGTCATGCCTACATTAAGTAGTAGTAGTAGTATGATAGCAAATAAACTACAAAAGAATAGGTCAGTAATTTAGCTTGGTTGGAAGTGCCTTCAGCTTCTCTTTTTGGTGCCAATTAGAGAGAACATGATAGAAAATGATAGGGGCTGTGCCACTGTGCTTTGCGGTTCCTTCTTTCATTTCACTGTTGTGAGAAGAAAAATAGAACTTCAGGAAAGAGTCAGTGTATCCCTAAGAATCTTTTCCACGCTGCCACCAGCTCACCTGGTATCAATAGGAGGCTCCTACAATAGGATGAGTTATGTTGCTGCTCAGGGCATCATTAGATGAGTTCTTAGACGAATGGGCGGTAGCACACTGATTTGCACTTTAAATAATACCCATATTTCCCACCACAACCCCGCTTAGAGCAAGGGAGGAACTCCTGAAATGGAGCAGGCAAGCATTTATTTCATGTATTATTCCTATTTTGGGTAATGAGGAGGCAATAGCAGGGGCTTTTGAATCACAGCAGATGTGCATGCTGGAAAATGATTCCATGTGTGCATGGGAGAGGAAGCTTATGTCACATGACCAGCCTTCACCTATAGGCTTTTGGCCGCCCCCTCAGGTGTGTAAAAGTAAACCTTTACTGAAAGAAATGTGAAGGTTGTCATTGCTATTTAATTAGTTTCAGGAAACAAGCATCTGTCATAAACAGAGCTGCTGATGGCTCACTAAATGTTATTTTGACTGGAGCAGCTTTGTAGACTATGACAGGTGTCCTGTTAAAAGGATGAGTCATATATATTATAAGAGCAAACCTGAGTCCACACAGTGTTTTTGGCCCACTTCCATGTTACCTTACTGCCAGCAGCCAGTCCGGCACCCCACAAGACCACAGGCATCATAACAACTACAATATGCACTATAGAATATTCTGATGTTAAATACATATTCTCACATGTTAAATACATTTAAAGGGTCTGTAAACACAAATAAAGGACTCATCTTTTCTCCCCCATAGCAGCTCCAGGAGGTTTATGAGCAGAGTTCAGAAACCTCCTGGTTTCTGAGAATGAAGAAATGGTTTCTTCTGATAATGACATGGCAATGCTAGTTTGGCTTCCAGAAATCTGTGGATACTTACGGTAACTAACACTCACAGTCTGTCATGACCCCAAACCCTGCACTTGTCACAGTTCCAGGGCCCCCCAACTCCATTCATTGCACTGAAAATGGACCAACCACCGTACTGCCCGACCCTGAACTCACTACGCATGATACATGGTCGCCAGCAACTAGTAACCTTCCCACTTAAAGGGTCTATAAAGGCAAATGAAAAAGCAACATTCCTCCTTCAAGTGAATGGGATTTTCACTATCCTGGGTTTTTGCCATTGGCCCATGGGAATCTTGATTTGGGATACCCCTGGAAAACCACTTACCTCACTTATGCTTCCACACCACATTCACCGGCTGTGACCACATCCCAGACTGGCCTGTAGCTGAGGCACACTTCTGTGCACAGCCATCCAGATAGGCTGATGGCAGGGGCATGCCTCCAGCCACAGAGAGGCTGGGGATGTGGCTGCTCGGGCTCCCTTTGAGCTCTGGTCTAAATTTTGCAATAATATGTATGGGGCACAGTGCTGATCGGACCAGAGCCCATGCATGCACTGTGGGAATGCTGGGAGGAATGTTATTAGGGAGGACCTTCACACAGCAGGGCATCCCAAATTGGGATTCCTATGGGGGGATGGCCAAAACCCAGGATAGTGAAAAATCGATTCTGAATGAATCCGAATTTCCCCGCGATTCGATCGATCGAAGTTTTCCTTTAAACTCCATTTATTTCAATTACAGGCATTCTAAAATGGTGGATGAACATGTCCAGACATATCCCCTGGAGCAAGGTATCATGGGTAAGTCACATGCAGTCTATCAGCAGCCAGGAAGCCCGGTGACGTCACCGTGCTATATAAAGCGGCGGCCATCTTGCTTGTGCGCATTTCAGCCTTGCATTGCGGCCAGAGCACAGCTAGTTAGAGACAGGGACAGAGAGTTAGAGATAGGTAGGGAGAGTCAGAGAGGCAGACAGAGAGGTAGACAGAGCCAGGGAAAGATAGTGAAAAATTGGGAAAAACCGGAACCATCCAGCCAGGGACAGCTTAGAAGTGACAGTGAAAATTTTAGTCTGCCTTGCCACTGTGCTTCCCATCTATGCAGTGGCTTATTAAACCCTATCTGTTACACACAAGCATTTATCATAATATATAACTGGATTAGTTTAAATATATATATTTAACAAAAAAAAACACCAGCCCACCTGGGTATCCCAAACCTGCACTTAGCAACCTATCTGTTATACTAAATATGCTTGTTGATTCTTCCTCAGCTTAATCAAAGTATTGCATTTTGAATTGGTTTTTGGTCTGCCTTTAACAAAAAAAACACCAGGCCGCAGGGCATCCCAAACCTGCATTAGGCAGCCTATCTGTTATACTAAATACGCTTGTTGATCCTTCCTCGGCTTAATCAAAGTATTGCATTTTGAATTGGTTTTTGGTCTGCCTTTAACAAAAAAAACACCAGGCCGCAGGGCATCCCAAACCTGCATTAGGCAGCCTATCTGTTATACTAAATACGCTTGTTGATCCTTCCTCAGCTTAATCAAAGTATTGCATTTTGAATTGGTTTTTGGTCTACCTTTAACAAAAAAACACCAGGCCGCAGGGCATCCCAAACCTGCACTTAGCAGCCTGTCTGTTATACGAAATACGCTTGTTGATCCTTCCTCAGCTTAATCAAAGTATTGCATTTTGAATTGGTTTTTGGTCTGCCTTTAAGAAAAGAAAACACCAGGCCGCAGGGCATCCCTAACCTGCACTTAGCAGCCTGTTATACTAAATACGCTTGTTGATCCTTCCTCAGCTTAATCAAAGTATTGCATTTTGAATTGGTTTTTGGTCTGCCTTTAACAAAAAAGACACCAGGCCGCAGGACATCCCTAACCTGCACTTAGCAGCCTATCTGTTATACTAAATACGCTTGTTGATACTTCCTCAGCTTAATCAAAGTATTTTGGTCTGCCTTTAACAAAAAAAAACACCAGGCCGCAGGGCATTAGGCAGCCTATCTGTTATACTAAATACGCTTGTTGATCCTTCCTCAGCTTAATCAAAGTATTGCATTTAGAATTGTTTTTTGTCCTGCAGTCAAAACACCAGCCCACATGGGCATCCCAAACCAGCACATCACCCTATCTTTTATACTAAATAAGCTTGTTCAGGCCCTTTTTTTTATTTATTTTTTTTTATATAGAGCTGTAATAGATTATATAGTGAGGTAAATTCGCCATTTTGCACCATTCTATAGAGAAGCCCACTGTGTAAATCTGAGGAGCAATAGTTTATACAGTATTGTGAGGTAACTTCGCTGTTTTGCACTATTATATATATCAACCTAAATCCCTGTGTAAATCTGAGGAGCAATAGTTTATATTGTGAGGTAAAATTGCCATTTTATAGAGCAGGCCCTGTCTGAAAATCTCATTTTGCAATCTATGTTATATTGTGAGCTAAATTCGCCATGTTGCACCATTCTTTAGAGTGTCCCTCCTGTGTAAATCAGAGCAGCAATAGTTTATATTGGACAATACATTTTCCCTGTTTTGCACCATTATATGGAGCAGCCCCTGAGTAAATCTGGGGGGCAATAGTTTATATTATGAGGTAAATTCATGGTTTTGCACCATTACATAGAGCAGTCCCTATATAAACCTGAGAAATAGGTTATATTGTGTGAGTTAAATCCGCTCTTGGTTTTGTAGCATTCTATAGAGCAGGCCCTGTGTAAATCTGAGGGGCAATAGCTTATGCTGTGAGGTAAATTATATTTGTAGCATTATATAGAGCAAGCCATGTGTAAATCTGAGGGGCAATAGTTTATATTATGAGGTAAAGTCATGGTTTTGCACTGTTATATACAGCAGCCCCTATATAAACCTGAGGAGTAATAGTTTATATTGTGAGATAAATTCAGTTTTGCACCATTATATGGAGCAGCAATAGTTTATATTGTAGGTAAATGCATGGTTTTGCACCATTACATAGAGCAGTCCCTATATAAACCTGAGAAATAGGTTACATTTGCCATTTGCCATTTTGCAGCATTATATAGAGCAGGCCCCGTGTAAATCTGAGGGGCAAAAGCTTATATTGTGAGGTAAATTTGCCATTTTGCAGCATAATATAGAGCAGCCCAGTGCCATCTAAATCAACTACTGGCCGGGCAGGACAGCTTTTCCAGGGCAAACTCTGCTAGTTGCGGCCACAAGTCAAGTTTGGCTTCCCAAGGTGTGTTGGCATGGTCATGTCAAGGTATTACATGACCTGCTGGTTCAGGTCTTGCCCCAGGTCTTCCTGCTGCTCATGAGTAGACTCACTATGGGGGTGTAGAAAGCTACTCATTAGCTACTGAAGACTGAGGCTGCTGCTGCCACCCCCCCCCCGGCAGCCATGGCAGCGGAAGGTGAGCGCAGAGGTCCCCCCCAGACCTGCGAGAGTATGAACCATGGCGCAGATAGACATCGCCCAACTGACTACATAGGATGTCTTTGTAGTAGTTCAGTTTGTCCTCCCTCTCAGTGGGTGTAAAAAATGCCCCCATTTTGTGCCAGAAGCGAGGGTCCAATAAGGTGGAGAGCCAGAAGTCATCCCGCTGACAAATGGAGACAATTCTGTGGTCACTACGCAAGCACGTGAGCATGCATCGTACCATTTATGCAAGTGACTCGGAGGGACTACCTGTCTCCATATCCACAGCAAACTGCCACGATGTGTCTGGGTCCTCTGTCTCGCCTTCCTCACAACCCTCTAGCTCCTCTGGCTGCTCCTGTTCCTCCTCTCCTGTCAGATGACTAGATAAAATGGTCATTTTGTCAAACCTAAACTGTGCTTCACTGTGCCCCACCCCCTCCTTCTCCTCCACTTCAGCCCCCACAGGCTTCATGTGGCTGTGAAATGTATGCGCCATGTCTCTAGTGCCCTGACCAGCCATGGTTTCCAACATGTGTTGTAGTACATGAAGCAGTGGAATCTCATTGTTCATCTCATAGTCCTGGCGACTGACTAATAAAGTAGCTTCCACAAAGGGCCTGAGCAAACGGCAGGTGTCACGTATGAGCTGCCACTGGTTTACAATGAAGTTACACAGGGGAGTCCCCCTATCCGTTTGGATCATCAAGAAATCCGTGATGGCTTTTCTCTGTTCCTATAATCGATCCTGCATATGGAGGGTGGAATTCCAACGGATGGAAACATCACAAATCAGACTATGTTGGGGGATACCGTTCTGACGCTGAAGCTCAAGAAGGGTGTGCTTGGCGGTGTAGGAGTGCCTGAAGTGCATGCAAAGTTTCCTTCACGTTGTTAGGATGTCTTTCAGATGGGGGGAAGACTTCAGAAAACGCTTGACAACTAGATTGAACACATGTGCCATGGCAGGACGCATGGCTCAAGCTTCCTTGTTGCAGAGCAGACAAGATGTTCTTCCTAGTGTCAGTCACCATGGGTCCCATTTGCAGTTTTCATCTCATTTTTAGCAGTTCCTCCCATGTGTGACTCTGTTGCTCAAGGCAAACCATGTGAAGAACAGCGTGAAACCGCCGTGTCCTGCACACATGGTAGGCTGGAAGGGCACTTGGAAAAAAAAAGAGAAAAAATAAATATTTAGAAAAAAAAGTAAAAAATAAATTAAAAAAATAAAGAAAAAAAATGTGTACAAAAATTCACAAAATATTAAAAGGCAATGGAAAACAAAACAAAACAAAACAAAAAAAAAAAAAATATATATATATATATATATATATATTTCTAAAAAATGCAAAATATAAAAAAAAAATACAAAATATAAAAAAAAAAAAATACAAAATTAACCCAATGTTGATACAATGTATATGTTACTGTTATTATGTTATATGTTATTGTTGCTATGTTATATGTTATTATATGTTATTATTATAAATATGTTCAAATAAGATAAATGTTAACTATTAATATGTAATTGACAATTTGCCACTATTCTCTGTGACACCATTGCTAAGTGCAAGTGCACTGTCACAGGCACAAAGGCCTAGGAGCGTGGAGGCCACAGCGGAGGGACCTGTCCAAGTTGCTTTTGTGGTTGTGCAGGAACCACAATCACTCAGTGGTCCTAAAAGGATATTTATTGTCCCTGACCATAGTTACAGCTCCAGACGTAGGCACTACTGTGCACTTTGGTACACACTGACAGGCTAAAGGACTGCCCCACCTTCTGTTCAACAAAATTGTACAGGGCTGGTACTGCCTTCTTAGCAAAGAAATGACAGCATGGGACTCTCCACCTCGGCTCGGCACAAGCCATCAGTTCTCTGAAAGGTCCACCAACTCAAAAGGGAGGGACTGCAGCACCAGCAACTTATACAGGAGCACATTTAGCTTCTGCACGTTGGATGAGTAGGCACATACTGTTGTCTCTTGGACATGGCTTGGCAATGGATTGCTGGCGGAATGACTGACTCGGATTAAGGGGAAGAGGAACATCTGGAGCGACAGAGGATGGGTATGACACACAGGAGGTGGTGGAGCCTTGGCTGGCTGGAACAGAGAGCGGTGTGCCACTGGGTAATGCAGCAGGCTGGACCACCACTTTGGAGCCAACTCTCCCAGGCCGCTTTATGGTGATGCTGCAAATGTTGACGCAGGGCTGTGGGTCCAACATTGGGACCCTGGCCACACTTCACCTTCTGCCTACACATCTTTCACATAGCCATGTTAACCTCCTGCGGATGCTTAATGAAAAACTGCAACATGGGCTTGTAGCTGATTTCTCCTACCAACAGTCCGCACTAATTCACTGATGCTGCTGCCTCCACCGCCGCCAGCTCCAGGGACCCTCTTCCACTACCTCCTTGGAAGATAGCCTGCCGCGCGAGTGGTCTACCCTGAGCACATTTGCCTCCATACTTTCCCCTTCTGCCACCATGCTGGCCACTAAATCTGTCCCTCTCCATCGCTTCAAGCCTTTAAAAGTGCCCTCAAAACTCACTGATGTCCTCCTCAGGTTCCTCAACAGTGTCTGCTTAAGGAGCCAAAACGCTTACAATACCTCCTCCCACTCTCCTTATCACTACTTGCCCGCCTAGTGGAAGAAGCGGCAAGTGTCTCCTCCACTTCTTGGCTGGGCAGTAGCTGCTGATTTTTATGATTATCAGATCGTCCTCACTGATTAGTGGAGCTGAACCCAAAGCATAACATACAATAGACAGTTGACTGGAGGTGTCAGATGTCACTTGTGATGCAGTGGATGATCGTGTTAACCAATGGATGACGGCAGATGGGTTGCTGTTCAAGACACGACCGCTAGCTGATCCCGGGAGATCAGGCCTCTCACTGAGACTCCTGCTGCCACTCACCCCTATTCTGCAGAGACCTCTGCTTGATGAAATGAGGCCTTATATGTTACTATGTTACTAATATGTTACTATGTTACTAATATGTTACTAATCTGTCACTCTCCAGAGAGATTGGCCTGCGTGGAAATGAATCAGGCATGGATCAGCCAAGATTTCCACCCACAAATGCCTGATGCATTAGAGTAGATTGATGATGGGGCCAGACCAACACTAAAGAAATATGGATTGTGCAAAACAGATTTAAGGTGCTGCTCTCCAGTTACAGACATTCCTCCGCATCAGACCACAAGAAATTATTGAGAAAATGTTTTACGTTACTCTTACTTTTTATTAATATTCTTCGGATAAGATATATGTGCCGAAAATCTGTATATGTTCTCTTCATGCTGCTGCCAACTCCAGGGTGTGTCTTTCTGGCAATTTTGGGCTCCTGCTGCTGCTGCTTGCAACTCCAAGGTGTGATTCATCCAATTTTTGGGCACCTGCAGCCAACTCCAGTGTTTCTTTCAAGCTATGTTTGGGCTCCTGCTGCTGCTGCTTGCAACTCCAGGGTGTGAGTCATCCAATTTTTGGGCTCCTGAAGCCAACTCCAGTGTCTCTTTAAAGCAATGTTTGGGCTCCTGCTGCTGCTTGCAACTCCAGGGTGTGATTCATCCAATCTTTGGGCTCCTGCAGCCAACACCAGTGTCTCTTTCAAGCTATGTTTGGGCTCCTGCTGCTGCTTGCAACTCCAGGGTGTGATTCATCCAATTTTTGGGCTCCTGAAGCCAACTCCAGTGTCTCTTTAAAGCAATGTTTGGGCTCCGGCTGCTGCTTGCAACTCCAGGGTGTGATTCATCCAATTTTTGGGCTCCTGCTGCCAACTCCAGTGTGTCTTTCAAGCTATGTTTGGGCTCCTGCTGCTGCTGCTGCTTGCAACTCCAGGGTGTGATTCATCCAATTTTTGGGCTCCTGCTGCCAACTCCAGTGTCTCTTTCAAGCTATGTTTGGGCTCCTGCTGCTGCTGCTGCTTGCAACACCAGGGTGTGTTTCATCCAATTTTTGGGCTCCTGCTGCCAACTCCAGTGTCTCTTTCAAGCTATGTTTGGGCTGCTGTTGCTGCTTGCAACTCCAGGGTGTGATTCATCCAATTTTTGGGCTCCTGCTGTCAACTCCAGTGTCTCTTTAAAGCAATGTTTGGGCTCCAGCTGCTGCTTGCAACTCCAGGGTGTGATTCATCCAATTTTTGGCTCCTGCTGCCAACTCCAGTGTCTCTTTAAAGCAATGTTTGGGCTCCAGCTGCTGCTTGCAACTCCAGGGTGTGATTCATCCAATTTTTGGGCCCCTCATAGTGATGCCACCTCAACTCTCTGCAATTGTGCCGCTTTGCGATTCTATTAGCGATGCCTCTGATCTGCATGTGATAATTATTGACAGTATTATTTAACTAACCCAGCACGCGTCCTATGCGTGTTACAGCAAGGCAGAATGGTTTACAACCCTATTGAGGCTCTAGGAGGCTCAGAAATAGCCGTTTTTAATAGAGATTCGTCGCAAATAAATTCGGGTCAAAACTATTTTTGTCGGAAAATTCGGCGAATCAGTCGAATCGAATTTTTCAAAAGTTCGCTCATCTCTAGCCATGTTGCTTTTTAATTTGCTTTTACATACCCTACCCCAAGAGGGAAGGTTAGTAGTTGCTGGTGACCATGTGTCATGTGTAATAAGTTAAGATTAAAATTTTTTTAACTATCATAGGAATAAGCAGTAATTCTTTTTCACTAAGCTAACTAGTGCTGAAATGTTACATATTAAACCAGACCAAGATAATTACAAATGTTCTACACATGAGGTCATATATAAATCAAGGTGACATAAAAATGATGACACTGGAGAGTTTACACAATTTACACCTCCAGCTTTTATTTACATGAAAGCAATTTCTCCATGACCTCAGCCAAGGATTTATAACCCATTGCTGGTGTTATTTGTAGTACATCCCAGTGGCTATTCCCTTTTACATCAAGCACGTGCCATGGTCCTAAGTCAGTGCTAAGCAGGCGAACCTCAAAAGCCTCAGGAAAAAAAGACCTTCAGTTTTAGAACTGCTTCTACTTCTACCTAGAATTTGCAGTTGTGAGTTGGATCAGAAAGTAAACACTGGAACAGAAATGTTGTGCAAGAGAAAACTCCCAAACATACCATGCTTCCCTAGTAGAGGACTCACTCCCTGCAGGCCTATACTGCAAGCTTAAACTCAAAAAAGGGCTCCACCCCAATTACCATTGCTTCCCTGGACATTAAACCCAGGTAAACTGAGAAATCTCACATTTCTCCCCAATCCCCTGGAAAAATCATGCCCCATGATTAACCAACAGGTCTCCGAACCACTGGTGACCATGTGGGACGCTCAGATGTTTCAGTTTACCAGAGGTTAATGCATTGGGACAGTGGGAATTGGGATCCCCCTTGCACAGGGAGCAGCATTTTGTCTCTGGTTTAACTAAATATATGAGATGGCTCTCTGGGATAGAGCCTTGTGCAATAAAGGGGATGGTAAATATGTGAAGGTTTACACCAATATAAGAAACCTTACCATGTTTTAAAACATTTAAAAGGCCTGTGGCCACATTCAGGGTCATATGAGTATACATGGGGGTCATGTCAGTATACATTTTGCATGCTTTTGCTCAATCACCTTGTGATAACAAACAATATATTTACTGTATATACTATTTTTGTCACACCATAAGACACAATTTATTCCCCAAAAAGCGGGGATGAATGTGAAAAAAAAACTACTAGAAAAGTATACTCATGTGTCCTGTTGCTTCCATGTTGCTGACTGGGCTGCCACAGCTGTTGGGAGGCCAGAAGATTGAGAAGTGGCAGGCGGGAAGAGTAACTGAAGCCTGCCCACTGCCTCTCCCGCTGCTGCCACCGCTGCTTCTCCTAGGAGTGTGGGCACATGCAAACACTCGGCTTGCAGTGGGTGGGGTGCCCTGGAAGTTCCCGGGAGAAGCAGCAGAGAGGCGGCTGAAGGGAAGAGGTTGTGGGGAGGCGCCGGGCAGTAACCCTGCTTGCCCACCACTCCTCGATCTTCTAGCCTTCTGGGGACTGTGGCAGACTGCGCAGCAGCAAGCAATGGACATGTGAGTATACTTTTTTTTTCTACCAGAGAATGGGAGGGGAGGATGCCACACAGCCTATGGGAATAAGATGGGGGTAATTCCACGCTTCCTATGTGAATAGGATGGGGGTAATGCCACACTGCCTATGAGGAAGGGAATGGGAGGTAATGCCTCACTGCCTATGGGAATGGGAGGTAATGCCACAGCCCGCCCAGCAGTAAGGGAGCACAAGGACATGTGAGGATAGTTTTTTTTCTACCAGAGAATGGGATGGGGGATGCCACACTGCCTATGGGAATGAGATGGGGGTAATGCCACACTGACTATATAGGGAATGGGAGGGGGGAATGCCACACTGCCTGTAATTGGGGGATGCTGCACCTTGCCTATTGGTCTTTGGGAGCATGGTGTTTTAGCACAACATTTGTGGTTCAGAATATTTTTTTTCTTATTTTCCTCCTCCAAATCCTAGGTGCATCTTATAGGGTGAAAATACGGTACATCTCAATTCTAATGACAATATTTAACAGCTGCATAACAAAGTCTTTGTCAGACAGTGCTGATTAATTACAGCATTAATTATGGTACTCATGGACCTGATGGCAGATCGAGGTCTGCTGCACAGAACGGGAGGGCAGTATTGTTGTATAAGCTTGCACAATAAATATATTTTATTTGTTTGTTTGATTTATGCAATATATACAAGACATGCTTTGTCCATCACTGGATGTTCTCAGAGGGCTTAAGTAATATGTGTAGCTTTGGTCATAGAGAAATATGCTGGGTATGTTATAGGATCAAAACTGGATTTTCTGACAACAGAAAAAGCGGTTTAGGCGCGCTTTAGTACTCAAATGTTAGAAGCATTGATATCCAGGAACAATGGGTTAGTTGTGTCTGGATGAAACTAATACTTCTAATTAGGTTGTTTATGATTTTTGCTATGTAGTTTTATTCACACAGCGCAAGGTTATCAATTGCCATATAGATTATGAAAAATAAAAGAGGTGTAAATAATACAGAAATTATAAGGGATGAAACTCACCGCCGTGGCCCGGGGGTACGCCGACCTGCCCAGGGCCTATGAGGGTTTACCGCACGTGTAGTTGCCTGTGGGGTATCCGGCTCAGATGATAGATGGTTGCTGTAGCTTTAAGAAATTTAAGTGGCTGCAGTCCTGGGAGTTTCCTCTTTGACTTGGTTGCACTTCAAAAATCTCCGACAACTTCTATGTGCTTCAAATATATTTATTAATTAACTCTCAATAAAAAATAAATAATACAGGCGATGTGCCTAGAGACCATAGAATTTAAGTCACATATCAGTTCATTTAGATTGCTGTCCGTTTTATGTGTGCTTTAATTCCAATGCAGGGACTGGAATTGTGCACCTGCAGATCTGACTTGTTCCAATGATTAATCCAAAAAGTAGTTTTTCAAAAGTCTGATAGCAATGAAGGGTAAAATGCAGAGTTGGCTGCTGAGCTGTGTGCGCAGCAGCTTCCCTGCTGGGTATGTTGTCTGGGTTATCAACTCCAAGCTGTGACATGTGCTGATCTTTAGACTGAGCTGAAGGAAGGTATTGAACATGGTCAACAGCCGTGGATTCAGCAGCTTGCTATTTCAGTTGGCTGGTAGTCAGTGAACACAGACACCACAACAGAAATGCAGGTCAGTATTATGACCTGATTTGGTGATTCAACTTTTCAAGAGTATGGGTATCCCAAATCAGGATGCACAGGGGTTGAAGTTTAAAGGACCTAACATAATATTTTACTTTTAATAGATTATGTAAGCACATTTCGAGCCCTATTTATGAAGTGCGCTATTCTGTGCCATTTTGCTATCAGCGTCCTCCTTGTCACTTCCACTCATTATTTTTTTTTTTTCAATTTGCTGATTAACGGAGTAGGACCAACTGCTACGGTCAAGGGATGGTTACTGTGAGGTCCACAATATGGAAGCCTGCCATTGCTCCTATTTGTCTTTGCTGGCTCTATTTCCTGGACTATGCTGCTCCACCAGCAGATGGCGCTCTGCTGCAGAGGTGCTTGTGATCAGCCAGCACCTGTGCTAACTGGGAAACAGGTTTGTTTCTGAGCACTGGACTGGGAGGAAGCTGCTGTAGAGTGAAAATAGATCAGTATCCTTATTTTTTTTAAATAGTTTCACATTTCCTTTAAGTGTTGTTGTCCCAAGCTACACCAGGATATCTAGCAACATTCAGGTCTCTATGCTTGGTGCTGAATGGATTTAGAGAGGTATTGGATAAATACTAGGGGTTCTCAATGGAATAAGGTGCATAGAGATTTCAGACATCTGTGTTGCCCTCAAGCAGACCATAAAAGTGATTTTACATTTCTTTACAAAGCCAACTAAGCCAAGCCAAATTCAGGCATTGCACTTTGAATGGTGGTGGATGGTGTACAAGAAATAGCCTTGAACAAGAAATAAATTTACCCCATCAAATAGAGCTCTCCTAGGAAAAAGCGGATATCTCTTGAATGCAGGGCTCAATAATGACATAAGAAGGGGGATTAAGTTAATAGCTTTTTGTGGGCCAAGCACTCCCTAGCACAGGGTTGCCTTGAATGGTTTAGGTCTGCTTTGTTGATTTTAAGGGCCACACCTGAGACTCACCTTTCTACAATACAGTCTACTGTTTGCATATCTTATCTAAGAGCACAGTGCTGAGAGTGTTTTAGGCAATTCTAAATTTAACATTAATGGTTTGCAAAAAAATCTGTAAACCTATAGCCCACACACAATGGAGATGTCAAGTGCGAAAGCTTGCTAATTATTTATTTTATTTCCCTGATGAAATCAGCCTCTTATACTGCTGGGTTTGCAAGGTAGATAAAGCTTCGCTTCCAGATATGGACATCCTTGGTGAAATTCAATGGCAATTTCCTCTAGCATAAGATTTTGTCTGCATTTAGCAAAGAGGCACAGAACAAAACAAAATCCATTTCATTCCAATCATGCCAACATCATTAGGATGCAAGAGGAGGCAATCGAAACCCGCAAAATTGTGTGCTTGAACTTGACACAACCATTTACAATGCTGGTTTTTAAACTTCTACCTATTCTAGAGGCAATAGCAATCTACATCTAAGATAACGAAAGATATCGTGCCATGCACATGCATCAGTCTTCATTACCTGGAGCAAAACAAAGGCATCTATGGATCTGTATTATAGATTTCTGGTACATAGTGTATGTGTATATATATATATATATATATATATATATATATATATATATATATAACAAATAACAGTTACACTGGACTGTGAGCAGAGGTTTCAGACCTGGATTAATGGATGGGTCTTTTCCTGCAGCTGCAATTGTTTGCTCATTATCGAGGAGAATAAAAACATCAATTTTACTCCTGTGAACAGTATAGAATGAGATGGCTGTCACTATAAACAATTAAGATGAGTTTTCATGTTAACTCAGGGAAACAGGAAGGATTTGAACAAAGTAAACAAGGACAAAATTGGAGGTCAGTTTAAAAAGGTTGTAAAATGTATCTGGCATGTGTCGAGCTGTTTATCTAGGATGAAAAAGCTTGTTTCTCTCAAAAAATCAGATGGCCAGATTTTTTTTGCATTTCAAGTGTTGTCTTCCTGAAAACGTTTTTTTTCTGTGTTCACACGCTATAATTGGAAATTTTAGTTTTAAGGTCACTCTGACCTGTGGTCTCAGTTTTTTCTCAAACTGTTTTTTTTTTATCTTTCAATATTTTTATTGTTTTTAAAGCACAATAAAATATTTAGATCAAGTGTTACATTTCTTGATCCATGAAAATGAGGAACAACAAATCTATAAGCAATTTTTGCCAAATTGTAAATTTTACTTCTAGCAAGTCTTATCAAATAAATTTGTCTCCTTGTTAATCGCTTAGAAATATTAACAAAAATATAAATCAGAAGAAAGGACGAAAGGAAAGGGAAAAGAAAAGAAAGATATAAAAAAAAAAACAAAAAAAAAAAAAAAAAACAATAAAGGGACAAGAGAGGTAGGAAATTCTGATAAGGGGGTAAGACGGGATTTCCCTCTTGTACAGCCAACTTAACAGGCTAGGATCTAATTGCATTGTGGAATATTTGATCCAAGGCTCCCATGCTTGAGAATGTTTTTTAGGTATCATTCAGCATTCTCGTCAACTTTGTATTGGAACAAAAATCTGTTCAGTTGTAAATGTACGCCTCAGAAAGCTACTTTTTTTTTTCATACATTTACAATGGATTGTTTAGCTGTCAGAAAAACAAAGGTCATTAGATGATGTTAGGGCATGTCCAGCACAAATGGAGGACTGCCTTCTACCTGGCAAACTCGAAAGCATGTGCTGCGGTAAGCTGGATTGCTTTCACGATGCGGGATGAAACCAAATACCATCGTAGTAGACCCAATTCAAACGTTTAAATTTACAGATAATTTCCCAAATACTGAGCCATTCCTCTTGTGTTTTCATAAATGCCAGATTTACCTCCCATATACCTCCACGCATTCAGTGAGTTGTATATAGCGCTAATGAACCCAGAGACAGGTTTACCATCTAGGCATTCGATTAGAAGCATGTTTCCCTAAATCATCTTATTTTTAAGCAGTGACAAGATCCAGTATCACAGTTGGACATGTTTAGTATTTGGGTTACTTATTTTTTCTACTAAGTACTCCCAAGATTTGATTTTTAATCTTTTAGTAAATGATGGACCTTGGTTAGACCCCTTTGTATCCACCAGCCAAATGCTCCTGGATGTATTTGCCCAGGGTGAAATAATTGGTTATTTACTATATTTATTAGGAGCAAATGTGGTGAAATCAGGCCTACTCAATATTTAAAATTGTACCATATATTAAGTGAGTGTTGGAGATCTGGACAATTAATGTTACGTCTTGTTTGTGGGGGAGCACGGATTATGCCATCAGGGGATACTTGCGTAAACTATTGGGTAGCTAAATGAACCCATATAGGCATTTTCAACTTCATGTGCAATGCCTTTAACTGGGCGAGCTGAGCTGCATGAAAGTACTTCTGTAATTTTTTTAAGTGTTTGGCAAGTCAAATTTAAAAAAATAAATATCAGTAGCTTACCTTATATTGAGGGCCTTGAACACTGTGCTTCCTCCCCTGTCTGTCGCCCAAGAAAATCAATTCATCTTTTAATCTCCACCCTGTTGATCTTGCCCATCAATTAACCTTCAGTGTTCCAAGATCGGAAATCCCCCACTGCCCCCCTGATTGGCTGCCCCCCTCTGCAGCAGAAACCCCGCCCTGCTCTCACCTCTCACACTCATCACAGTGAGCTTGCATCACATTGCTGTTGCCACACCCACTGTTTCTCCTCATTTTTTCTGTGCATCTCCAGTGCTACTACTACAGGGTGTTTTTGAAAATGGATTGAAGGTTTAGGACAGTGCAATGTGTAGCCTGAGACAATGGGACAACAATCAGGCTAATGTGGTATCAGACAGACTGATTTATTTAAATGGTTAAAAAATCCCACTCCACAAAATGCACACCATGCAATTTTTCAACCAAAACAATCCATTACATTTGGAAACCCCCCCACAAACCATATATTCCCTGAAAGTAAACATATTAAGCTTTCTAGGTGTACCCAGGTTGTTGTAGTGGGCTCATCTTTCTGGAAGTAATCCCTTGAAGAATTCTTTGGTTGCACAGGGTTTACCTAAAAAATGTATAAAAAAGCAGAATAAAAAAAATCCTAAAATATCAATATGCAAACAAGAAAAACCAAGCTTAATCTGAAAGTACAAGGCCCCATGATACAATATCCAACATGCATAGGTACTTTTAAGCCTTTTAACTGCCAGCCTTCTTGAAATGTTATCACCTTCTGATGACAGGTCATTTTTCCCCATCTTGTGTAACTGTGATTTTTGCAGTAATTTTCAGGAAAATGACATGTCTTTTTGTGGCAGAGTTTAGGCTTTAACATTAAATTACTTGTTTTTTAAATATTTTTGAGTAACAATTTAAAATTAACCCTTTAAGTGCCAGCCTACCTGCAGCATTTCCCACTCCCTGTTGCCAGAGCATTTTTCACTATTTTGCGCTCCCCATGTTCAACTGTAATTTTTGAAGGGATTTTCTGGGACTTCCCATAAAAATTACATATTGTTTTTTTCAGCAGAATCTGGGCTTTAACATCCTATCTCTTGTTTATCAATTTTGTAGTTTTATCATAATTATTTTGGGCAAAATATGTGAAAGAAAATAAAAAATACACACGTTTTTACATTTTGCAGTGGTTTTTTTTAATCAAAAATAAAGGTTTTTCAATAAAAACATATTGAGAGTAAAAGCCCCATTTCTCCCGGTTACAACGGTACCACACATGTATTAGTAGACACCCTTTCCTGCCCAGGAGACCCCAGAAACTGCAAAGAGCGCTAGAGGAGATTTTCAGATAAAATACAAATACTTTGCGCTCCTCGCAGTTTTTCAAAAAATACAACCCTTTACATTTGAAATACCCCCCACAAACTATATATTTTTGGAAAGTGCACACCTCAAGGTTTCTAAGCATACTAGGCTTGTTGGCGTGGGTCCATTGGTTTGAACTCTATTGATTGGCAGAATCTCTGGTTCCAAAGGATTTCCCTAAAAAAAAAAGCAAAAAGCAGATTCAAAACCATATTTTCCTATAAAAACAATAAGCAAGCAAGAAGTAACGCAGTAAATCTGAAAGCACAACATCTGCTGAACAAAATAATACCCCACATGCATAGGTACTTTGAAGTGTAGAGTTGCCAAACACCCCAAAGTCCAGCATGCGTTTGAGGGTAATTTTACTTGAAAAAATCAGCGGCGCACACAAAGTGCGCACCTTGCAGTTTCTCCAAATTTACAACCCTTTACATTTGAAATACCCCCCACAAACTATATATTTTTGGAAAGTACATACCTCAAGGTTTCTAAGGCTACTGGGCTTGTTGACGTCTGGGACTTCCTTCAGAATATATTGATTGGCAGAATCTCTGGTTCCAAAGGATTTCGCTAAAAAAATAAGCAAAAAGCAGATTGAAAAACATTTTTTCCTATAAAAACAATAAGCAAGCAAGAAGTAACGCAGTAAATCTGAAAGCACAACGGCTGCTGAACAAAACAATACCCCACATGCATAGGTACTTTGAAGTGTAGAGTTGCCAAACACCACAAAGCCCAGCATGCGTTTGAGGGTAATTGTACTTGAAAAAATCAGCGCCGCACACAAAGTGCGCACCTTGCAGTTTCTTCAAATTTACAACCCTTTACATTTGAAATACCCCCCACAAACTATATATTTTTGGAAAGTACATACCTCAAGGTTTCTAAGGCTACTGGGCTTGTTGACGTCTGGGACTTCCTTCAGAATATATTGATTGGCAGAATCTCTGGTTCCAAAGGATTTCGCTAAAAAAATAAGCAAAAAGCAGATTGAAAAACATTTTTTCCTATAAAAACAATAAGCAAGCAAGAAGTAACGCAGTAAATCTGAAAGCACAACGGCTGCTGAACAAAACAATACCCCACATGCATAGGTACTTTGAAGTGTAGAGTTGCCAAACACCACAAAGCCCAGCATGCGTTTGAGGGTAATTGTACTTGAAAAAATCAGCGCCGCACACAAAGTGCACACCTTGCAGTTTCTCCAAATTTACTACCCTTTACATTTGAAATACCCCCCACAAACTATATATTTTTGGAAAGTACATACCTCAAGGTTTCTAAGGCTACTGGGCTTGTTGACGTCTGGGACTTCCTTCAGAATATATTGATTGGCAGAATCTCTGGTTCCAAAGGATTTCGCTAAAAAAATAAGCAAAAAGCAGATTGAAAAACATTTTTTCCTATAAAAACAATAAGCAAGCAAGAAGTAACGCAGTAAATCTGAAAGCACAACGGCTGCTGAACAAAACAATACCCCACATGCATAGGTACTTTGAAGTGTAGAGTTGCCAAACACCACAAAGCCCAGCATGCGTTTGAGGGTAATTGTACTTGAAAAAATCAGCGCCGCACACAAAGTGCGCACCTTGCAGTTTCTTCAAATTTACAACCCTTTACATTTGAAATACCCCCCACAAACTATATATTTTTGGAAAGTACATACCTCAAGGTTTCTAAGGCTACTGGGCTTGTTGACGTCTGGGACTTCCTTCAGAATATATTGATTGGCAGAATCTCTGGTTCCAAAGGATTTCGCTAAAAAAATAAGCAAAAAGCAGATTGAAAAACATTTTTTCCTATAAAAACAATAAGCAAGCAAGAAGTAACGCAGTAAATCTGAAAGCACAACGGCTGCTGAACAAAACAATACCCCACATGCATAGGTACTTTGAAGTGTAGAGTTGCCAAACACCACAAAGCCCAGCATGCGTTTGAGGGTAATTGTACTTGAAAAAATCAGCGCCGCACACAAAGTGCGCACCTTGCAGTTTCTCCAAATTTACTACCCTTTACATTTGAAATACCCCCCACAAACTATATATTTTTGGAAAGTACATACCTCAAGGTTTCTAAGGCTACTGGGCTTGTTGACGTCTGGGACTTCCTTCAGAATATATTGATTGGCAGAATCTCTGGTTCCAAAGGATTTCGCTAAAAAAATAAGCAAAAAGCAGATTGAAAAACATTTTTTCCTATAAAAACAATAAGCAAGCAAGAAGTAACGCAGTAAATCTGAAAGCACAACGGCTGCTGAACAAAACAATACCCCACATGCATAGGTACTTTGAAGTGTAGAGTTGCCAAACACCACAAAGTCCAGCATGCGTTTGAGGGTAATTGTACTTGAAAAAATCAGCGCCGCACACAAAGTGCGCACCTTGCAGTTTCTTCAAATTTACAACCCTTTACATTTGAAATACCCCCCACAAACTATATATTTTTGGAAAGTACATACCTCAAGGTTTCTAAGGCTACTGGGCTTGTTGACGTCTGGGACTTCCTTCAGAATATATTGATTGGCAGAATCTCTGGTTCCAAAGGATTTCGCTAAAAAAATAAGCAAAAAGCAGATTGAAAAACATTTTTTCCTATAAAAACAATAAGCAAGCAAGAAGTAACGCAGTAAATCTGAAAGCACAACGGCTGCTGAACAAAACAATACCCCACATGCATAGGTACTTTGAAGCGTAGAGTTACCAATCACCCCAAAGTCAAGCATGCGCTATGGAAAAACAAAACAATTTCTTACCTGTTCTAAGAAGTGCAAGTAGGATACTGTAGCTGTGTCATCATTATAGGATACTGTAGCTGTGTCATCAGATTATAGGATACTGTAGCTGTGCCATCAGATTAGGATACTGTAGCTGTGTCATCAGACTATAAGATCAGTGCAGTGATCAATGACCAATATCAGGAATCAAGAACCTGAAATTGGTCACATTTTATAATCACTTGCCACAAGTAACCAGCTGCTCCTGCTCCACTATTTCCCATCGGATTAGCAACAGCGAAAAGAAACTAAAATAACATATAACGGCAACACAAAATACCTAAGAAACCTAATCCTAAAAGGGGCCTACCTACCAAAAAAAAATGCATTGCTCAATAATCTAATTGAGTATGGTATACCTCAAAACAATCTTCGAGGCATAACCCGGGTTGGCTGGGACAGGTCGGGCAATAATACCGCACATCTCTTCTAAAGCCACGCTTCCTACAAACCCTACAAGCTCTCTGGGGATACCGCTTTTTACCAACTTCGGGAAGCAACTTTATAAAGTGCTTCCCTACTAATCTGGCCTGGTTGTCATTGGTAGGCAGATCTGGTTCTTCCGCAGTATCCCCAAACAACAAAGCAGGGAGTAACTGCTGCTGGTATTTTATGTACGATAAATTGGAGCCTGGCACTGCTGCCTTGAAGGCAACAAAGCTGTTGTAGGTTGCCATTTGGACCAAATGTATAGCAACCTTAGTGTACCAGGCTCGAGTTTTTCGGGTGGCGTTGTAATAAGTTAATATTTGGTCCGTTTTATCAACGCCACCCATGAATTTATTATAATCGGTTATGCAACGTGGCTTTTGGGAAGGGGCTCGGGGACCACGTTGCCTTACATTCACAACTGACTCATCGTGGAGTGTTGTCAGAAGGAATACATTTTTTTTGCCCATGTATTTCATGGCCAGGACCTCATCGCTTCTTAGAGCATAAGACTCCCCCCTTTTTAATTTTTTTTCAAGTAGTGGCCTGGGCAATCCTTTGCGTTTAGGGTTGATGGTGCCGCAGGCCGGGGTATCCAACGAATAAAGGGCGCGAAATAAGGGGATGCTGGTATAGAAGTTGTCCACATATAAGTGGTAACCTCTACCCAACAATGGAGTCATAAGGTCCCAAACGATCTTTCCACTTATTGACAAATCAAGGGGACAACCAGGGGGGTCCAGATAGGTGTCCTTTCCTTCATAGATTCGAAAATATTTGATGTAGCCGGTCACACTATCGCATAATTGGTAAAACTTAATCCCGTAGCGGGCACGCTTGCTAGGGATATATTGCCGAAAAACAATGCGCCCTTTGAAAAGCAGTAGTGACTCGTCAATTGATAATTTTTGGCCGGGGGTGTACACTACTGCGAAGCGATCTGACAGACTGTTGAGCAGGGGCCGTAATTTATGCAGCCTGTCGTGACCGGGCTCACCACGGGGAATAGCAGTGGAATTGTCGTTAAAATGCAGATACCGCAGTAAAATTTGGTAGCGGTTTCTGGACATTACGGCCGGAAATAATGGAGTTGCCAATATGGTTTGGGTATCCCAGTAGGAGGAAATACTAAATTTTTTTAGGATACCCATTGCTAGAGTGAGCCCCCAAAATTTCTTTATCTCACTCAAATTTGTGGGTTGCCATGCCTGAGCTCGGGCGTGCCTCTGCTGGGGGTTTTGCGCTAAGACCTGCTCGGCATACAGATTGGTATAGAAGACCATATCCAGTAGGATGGCTTCTGTGAGGAACAATTTGAAAAAGTCAATGACACCAAAATTTGTGGTGTCTACATTGACCCCGGGGACCGAATCAAAAGGGGGAATTTCGGGGGAAATATTATTAGGAGGCCTCCACGCAGACGCTCCTTCACCAGCTGCAGCACTCGATGCCTCATCCTGCACTACACTCGCCTGAAGCGTGGCCTCACTTTGTGCGGTACTATCCCTTCTACGGTGGCTACTACTGGTAGCACTGCGCGGCTGTGTTTCCTCAGTAGAGTATACACTGTCTGACTCGCTATCTGATGGGAAGAACTCAGACCCTGACTCACTAAAATCTTCCGAGTCAGACGCCATCAGGTAAGCCGCAGCTTCCTGTGCAGTGTACCGCTTACCAGCCATACCCCAATGCAAAAAAAAATCTAAAAAAAAAGGCTAAAACTAAAGACTAAAACTAAAGGCTAAAACTAAAGGCTAAAACTAAAGGCTAAAACTAAAGGCTAAAACTAAAGGCTAAAACTAAAGACAAATTACAAAAAAAATACAATACAATAAAACAAAGCAAAAAAACAGACAAAAAATGAAACAAAAAAATACAATACAATAAAACAAAACAAAAAAAACCAGACAAAAATAGAAATAAAAGTTATAGTTACAACCCGATGAGAAGTGGTGGAGTCAGGAGCAGCAGGTCACGGGATCCCAGCTAGGCTCCCAAAAGGAGGCAGGGGCCAAGGTCCAAAAAGGAGGCAGGGGCCAAGGTCCAAAAAGGAGGCAGGGGCCAAGGTCCAAAAAGGAGGCAGGGGCCAAGGTCCAAAAAGGAGGCAGGGGCCAAGGTCCAAAAAGAGCACGGTCCAAAAGAAAATCGTCAAATCGTCAAATCTCAGCGAATCACCTAAGGGAAAAAGTTAAGATTAGGGAGTGTGGGTGAACTGAATGCCTGATAATAACTACCTGATCCCCCAATCTAACGACACATGCATGGGCAATAGCCGCACTATGCTATAGCTAGAGCAGTGGTAAGGTAAGTTTTACTGGGGATTCACTCTACTAGCGCACTGGATTGGACGAGCGGCTGCACCTGCGCAGTAGAAGCGGGGTGAGGTGATTTGATCTGGGCATTCGGGGGGGTTTCACAGTGACCTCCCCCTGACCCTGCCTCCATTAGGATATTGGGGTGTATAATGGGGTGCACCCCACCCCTTTCTCTTACCGTCTCGTTGGCGGCTTGAGTGGCATCAGGAAGCCCGGGGGCCCCCAGTTCTTCTCCACCATCAGCCGGTCCCATCCCCGGTGCTGCAGGCGGCTGCCGCCATAAGCCGCATAACAAGCCAGAGCCAGCCGGGCCCCGGCCGCACCCGCCACCATCACCCGAGATGTGCCGCCACCGGGCACCGGCGCCCAGTCACAGCCCGGAGCAGCCTACGGAGCGCAGCCATCACCACTGACACCCAGGGGCGGACTGACACCACTCAGGGCCCCCGGACCAAAAAAACCATGGGCCCTCAGCGAGACCCCACCCCTTGTCCCACCTCTGCCCCGTTCCTTTTCTGGGGATGAGTGTGGATGGAGGCATGAGTGTGGATGGAGGCATGAGTGTGGATGGAGGCATGAGTGTGGATGGAGGCATGAGTGTGGATGGAGGCATGAGTGTGGATGGAGGCATGAGTGTGGATGGAGGCATGAGTGTGGATGGAGGGGTGACAGGGGCACAGGCTGGGGATGAGTGTGGATGGAGGGGTGACAAGGGCAGGCTGGAGATAGGTGCGGATGGAGGGGTGACAAGGGCAGGCTGGAGATAGGTGCGGATGGAGGGATGGGTGGCAGGGGCAGGCTGGAGATAGGTGCGGATGGATGGAGCAGGCTAGAGATAGGTGAAGATGGAGGGATGGCTGGCAGGAGCAGGCTAGAGATAGGTGCGGATGGATGGATGGGTGGCAGGGGCAGGCTGGAGATAGGTGCGGATGGATGGATGGATGGATGGATGGATGGGTGGCAGGGGCAGGCTGGAGATAGGTGCGGATGGATGGATGGATGGGTGGCAGGGGCAGGCTGGAGATAGGTGCGGATGGATGGATGGGTGGCAGGGGCAGGCTGGAGATAGGTGCGGATGGATGGATGGATGGATGGATGGATGGGTGGCAGGGGCAGGCTGGAGATAGGTGCGGATGGATGGATGGATGGGTGGCAGGGGCAGGCTGGAGATAGGTGCGGATGGATGGATGGGTGGCAGGGGCAGGCTGGAGATAGGTGCGGATGGATGGATGGATGGATGGGTGGCAGGGGCAGGCTGGAGATAGGTGCGGATGGATGGATGGATGGGTGGCAGGGGCAGGCTGGAGATAGGTGCGGATGGATGGATGGGTGGCAGGGGCAGGCTGGAGATAGGTGCGGATGGATGGATGGATGGGTGGCAGGGGCAGGCTGGAGATAGGTGCGGATGGATGGATGGATGGGTGGCAGGGGCAGGCTGGAGATAGGTGCGGATGGATGGATGGATGGGTGGCAGGGGCAGGCTGGAGATAGGTGCGGATGGATGGATGGATGGATGGGTGGCAGGGGCAGGCTGGAGATAGGTGCGGATGGATGGATGGGTGGCAGGGGCAAGCTTGAGATAGGTGCGGATGGATGGATGGATAGGTGGCAGGGGCAGGCTGGAGATAGGTGCGGATGGATGGATGGATGGATGGGTGGCAGGGGCAGGCTGGAGATAGGTGCGGATGGATGGATGGATGGATGGATGGATGGATGGGTGGCAGGCGCAGGCTGGAGATAGGTGCGGATGGATGGATGGATGGATGGATGGGTGGCAGGGGCAGGCTGGAGATAGGTGCGGATGGATGGATGGGTGGCAGGGGCAGGCTTGAGATAGGTGCGGATGGATGGATGGATGGATGGATGGCAGGGGCAGGCTGGAGATAGGTGCGGATGGATGGATGGATGGATGGATGGATGGGTGGCAGGGGCAGGCTGGAGATAGGTGCGGATGGATGGATGGATGGATGGGTGGCAGGCGCAGGCTGGAGATAGGTGCGGATGGATGGATGGATGGATGGGTGGCAGGGGCAGGCTGGAGATAGGTGCGGATGGATGGATGGATGGATGGATGGGTGGCAGGCGCAGGCTGGAGATAGGTGCGGATGGATGGATGGATGGATGGGTGGCAGGGGCAGGCTGGAGATAGGTGCGGATGGATGGATGGATGGATGGATGGGTGGCAGGGGCAGGCTGGAGATAGGTGCGGATGGATGGATGGATGGATGGATGGATGGGTGGCAGGCGCAGGCTGGAGATAGGTGCGGATGGATGGATGGATGGATGGGTGGCAGGGGCAGGCTGGAGATAGGTGCGGATGGATGGATGGATGGGTGGCAGGGTGGGGATAGGTGCGCAAATGAGTCCGTGTCAGTCAGACAGCAAGCTGATCGGGGGGGGGGGATCGGATCGGGGGATCGGATCGGGGGTTGGGGATGCTGGCGGATCGGCGACCGTGACCCCCCCCCCCCCCCGATCAGCTGGCTTGGGTGTGCGCGGGCGGACAACGGCCGATTGGCCCGGCCTGTCAGTCCGCCCCTGCCGATCAGGGTACAGCCACCCACCCCCAACCCCCCCCCAACAAAAAATCACTGACCCCACACACTTGTGACCCCCGAAACCCCCCCCCCCCGATCAGCTGGCTTGGGTGCGCGCAGGCGGACAACGGCCGATTGGCCCGGCCTGTCAGTCCGCCCCTGCCGATCAGGGTACAGCCACCCACCCCCAACCCCCCCCCCCAACAAAAAATCACTGACCCCACACACTCCCCCACACCCCCACACCCCCACCCACACACACACACACACACACCTACCTCGAGCCGGCGAACAGAGAGGGAACCGCAGGTCCGCAAGTTCTTTTTAAAGGGGTGGCGCCGGCTGATGACAGCAGCCGTGCGCCTCTCTTCGGATTGGTCCACCGACGATCTGGTGACTGGGGTGAGGTCAGGGTCACCTCCAGGTGACCCCCCCATGTCTCTTCTACGCTGTGGAGGCGGGATCCAGGCAGTCTTCATCTGTTGATCTTCAGGAGGTGAGTTAAAGTTCAGCACGTAACACCTACGTGCTTGGCACTTAACGCCCAGCCAAGCCAGCACGTAGGTGTTACGGGCTTGGCAACTAAAGGGTTAAATCATTTATTTTAATAAAGAAAATCATATTGTGTGTGAAATCCCCATTTCTTCCAATTTCAGCTGTCCCACATACGTATTGGTAGCCCCTGTTCCTGTCCAGGAGACCCCCAAACTGAAAAGAGCACTTTATAACATTTACATATAAAATACAACTACTATCCCTTACCAGTTCACAAAGGGTTAACAGTAAAAAAAAGATACCACACATAAAGTAAATTACTTTATTAAGATTTTTTTTTCTTTACTCACCTCCGATCGTCAGCTTTTCTGTCCCTCGACGATCTTGATGACAGATGTGGTGATCACTGGGGGGGGGGGGGGGCAGGGGATTAGAGGATCCCATGCCCCTGCACCCCTCTCCACAGTGATCGCTGCATCTGACAACTGTCAGGCTGGGTCTTGTGATGAAGATGTCGCCAGCCATGGCGGAAGCGGGGAGAGGGGTCCTGTCGGGCCCTCCTGTAAAGACTGAGGAGAATGGAGGGGATTGGAGCCTCCCCCCCTGGTGAAGAGGAGACCCAGTGGAAAGGATCACGCATGAAGGTGAGTAAATGTCATTTTTTTATTTTTTTTATTTTACAGGAGATGCCGGTGGTGGCTGAAGCGGGGGGGGGGGGGGCAATTCTGGGCCCTCTACTGAAGTCAGAGGAGCCCAGGCAGTGGATTGGAGGCCCCTTGGGTAAAGAGGAAACCCGAACAGAGGTGGGGGGGAAGCTGGGCATGTAAAATTTACGTGGCTGGCGTTTAACGGCTAGAAAGGCAGCCACGTTAAAAGGTTAATACATTTTAATCTTTGTAGCTTTTTGTTTATAATAGCCTAGGTACTGTATATTTTACCCTGTCTGTAATCACTATTCAGTACAGCACTATAAATAAAGATGGTTCTATATAAATAAATAATAATAACAATACTAAATATCCTCTGGTTCAACCCCTCCTTGTCACACTCTGCACATGTTCAATACTCATGCATCATGTGCAAGGGTCTATGAATCATGTTGTTAAACCCTCAGTTTCCTAGCTATCTTTAAAACCATGTTAAAGTCTCACTTCAGACTATTCAATGTGTGATTCATTCATATTTCATGTGCTGCCATCACATGTCCTTTTCTGATAGTGCACAGTTTCACTGCAATAAGGAGGATGTAAAATCAGATTACATGAATGTCATGCTTGCACTTGAAACCTGAAGGGTTGCCAGCTATCATATAATTGGCTACCATTATCTGCCAATTATGTAAATAAGGATGTGCTAATGTAACTTCCTCTTTAGCCAATTGAAGCTGTATCTAAATACCTATCTCTCCCAGTATATTTATTCTTGACTACAGGAAGGCTTTAATTTTTTCTAATTCTAACAAAGCAGTTATAACTGTAACAAGCCCCACACATACTCTACTTGGGCCTTTTCGACAGTATGGTAACCATAAACACATCTGGAAGGCTGGAAACAAAAGTCACCATCCTCTGCAGAACAAACTGTGGGTAATCCAAACTCTGCTTATCCGACAGAAAAGATTACAACCAGCACAAAAGCTAAGGAAATAGAATTTACCAACTTACAAGTAAAGCTTGAAAACATAACAGAAAAAAATATGGTTATCCTGCATGAAACCAGGGTGTAGGAAAAATGTAGCCACATCATTACCCAATATCACATCCATGTCTGCTTCTATTCTGGAAACACAATTGGGCAACGGCTGGTTCACCCAAAAGACCCAACAACGAAACACAAAAAGAGCAACATTGTATGAAGAGCAGTTAGACCAGCAGATAACACAGTACAGAAGGACCAGCTGCTCTGACCAGGACCCATATGTGAACCTACATCTGAAGGACACATGACATTCCATTCATGACAGTCAAGTTTGCAAGTTTGAAGGGAGCTACAACATCTGGGGCCTTATTTATGAAGCTTGTGTGCCAAAGAAATCCAATTAGCTCCTGAAATTACACCCCAAACTTGCACCTTTATACATTTATGTAACTGTAAACAAATTCAGTTAATTGAAGTAGTGCTTGGTGATTTATGGCATTGACCAGGTCTCAGTGGATGTTACCACACTGCCTTCAGTTAATCTGTTTTACCCGACACATTGATGTACAATCTGATAGGAAATGTAATGGGAATTTTTTGTAGGTTTACAAACGTGTTCTTTAAATGAAAAATGTTTTACTGTTTTTTCTTTGCATACAATTTTTTTCTATTTGGTAATATTTCATTTTTGATCTAAAACTATTTTTTTCACAAGCTGCCCATGCATATGTTTGTTTCATGTTGTTAATTTTCCTGGAAAATCTTTTATGTTGTGTTATTGACAAAAAACAAAAGGCCTATTTGTTGATGTTGTTTTTGGTACGCCCATGCTTACAATCGGATAAATCAATTACCAGTGCCGACAGACACACTGTGTCTTTCTTGTGCTTCTGAAACAGTATATACAGCACCATTATGGCTGTGTGCACTACACTGCTATACCGATTTGCACAAGTTATTTATGAAAGATGCGTGCTACTTTGAATTGCAAGACTGCCTGTATACACTAGGCAAGTGCGCCCAATAATGCCGCGTGCTTGTAAAAGAAAATAGCTTGAAATTGCTATATCCATGCTGCATTATGCGGCCATGTTAAAGTGATGTTATAAATCAGGTCCTATTGTCTCCCAGGGCATTTACTAACACCAGCTAGCTGTAGTCATGCTAATGCAATCAACACCTTACCTCCCTATGTTAGACAGTCTAACTATGTTAGACTATCCAGTTTGACTATCAAAATGTCTTAAGAAAATAAAACTGCTAGTCCAGTTACCTTGGTTTATTCTTACAGATATTTCCTTTCTCTGTTTTTGTCCACCGTTGACATATATATATATATATATATATATATATATATATATATATATATATAACTGCAGTAGAAAAACTTTGAACAAATTAGCTTTCAGTTCGTAACCATAAACCCAGCTCCACCGCTTTAGACACCAGAAATGAGCACAGCCTACATGAAACTTTGTAAGCGATCTTCCGGAATCCTTAGTTATTCCACAGGGAAAATTTATCAAAGAAACATTTGAGCGCTTTGACAAATTACATAGGAAGTTACGATGTTTTTCAGTTGAGAGTTTCGTTTCATTTTCTTTTGTATGATAAATGTTTGACTAGTATGAGACATATTAGGCCTGACAATAAACACTAAAACTGAAAAAAGCCCCAAGGCTTAAACCAAAGGTCCAGTGACTGAGCCGGCATGGCAAAATGAAAAAGAAATGGCCATGGTAAGACTGCTACAAAGGCTTTCTTTGGAAATCAATTTTTGAAACAAATATTTTCACCAAAATAACAGTTCTGAATGTATGATACATGGAGAAATATTAGAACAATCATTTTGTAATATAACATTTTCTGGTTCAAGTTCAATTAACTTGCTTCCCAATCTGAACAACCGCAGCATATTAACTGTTTATTAACATGTAGTTACTATAGGGGGGACCCTAGTTTTAATAGTGGGTAGAGGGGTAATTGGCTAGTTAGCTCAGTGAAGTACTGGCCCCTAGCATCCTGGTGGCTTGGAGTCACAGTATGATCCTTTTGCATTACCCTTCCATTGAAATGAATGGAACAAGTGTGGACAGTGACCGTGAGTAATGCAAGGAGGCAGCATGGTGACCACAGGCTTTGGTCATGAGCAGGGATGACACAGTCTTTGTCTCTGGTGGAGGTATGTTTCAAATAACCAGAATTTCAGTACTACTAGTGAGTATGCATTGCTTACTACTTTGCCCGGGCAATCACTTTAACTAGTTAAGCCCATGCCAGGGCTCCAAAATACTTTTAGAAAGGTTCTGCACATAGCACACGGATAATTCTCAGTGGGCCGCACTACTTTGGGGCTGAATAGACTGGCACACCAGGTCACAAACTCCAAGGTGGAGACCTAATGGTGGGGACCAGAACCAGAACCACTCACTTCTCAGTCTGGAAGCCTGGGGTCTAAGGACCAACCTTGCCTTCACTAGAGCACCCGATGGTGGGGATAGGTTGGGCTGCAGGAAGTCCCCAGGTTAGGTATTGCTGAACTGAGGGCAATGGATGGATCAGGACTGGGTGGGCTGGTAGAAGATGCATAGACTGGAAAAGCAGAGGTTGTGGGCTGGCAGATCAGGTTTAGATGTTATAAATGGGCCAAGGTTATGGGCAGGCAGAATAGGTTCAGAATGGTGAATAAGGCTGAGGTTGGAGACATACAGCACAGGCTCAGAGCTGGTTAACAAGCCGGGGTTAGAGAGTAGGTCAGGAACGAAGTCAAGGGCAATACACAAAAATGACAGGAATTCAACAGTAATGCAGGAGAATGACCAACTGGCTTTATAGGCACCTGCACATGGTTTCGCGTGCACACACTGCCATCGCTTCAAGAGTGGCTGTTTCCAATCCTGCCTTGATCTGCCCCCTGCAGTGCAAACTCAGCTGATACCCCCTCTGCTGACAGGCTGGGAAGCACCTCAGTGGCCAGGGTTCGGCATCTTGTGGGTTGATCCTGGGCTAGCCATGTCCGGCAAAGTCCCGGTCAAATGTTATTGAAAAGAGTTGCTTGCTAGAATCAGACTAATGGTTTTGGTATTGGAACTAGAGAAGTTGTGTGTTATACAGAAGCAATTGTAGAATGAGAAGCAGGAACTAGGCCTACTCCAGAGAGCCTAAAGAATAAGAAAGTCATTGTCCATGCACACTCAAAATAATTCCGATTGTGTAGGGCTAAACATGGCACTATTTTATTCCATTATACAAATGAAGCTATATTGCTAGAGTAATTATAAAATGAAGTGTCATCTCATGTTGTGCTGTCTTCTGTGATTGGAGTGAGCCAGGCTTGAGTTACAGTGTGGAGGGGTCCATACTAGCCTATCACTAGTTAACCTTATACCAGCCCCAGGCTTCACTTTGTGCTCAGGATCAGGAGAGTCTGGCTGGAGGCAACAAAGAGAAAGAAGACATTCTCCTTCCTGTCGGGGACTGGATCGCCTTGACGCCACAGGACTGACACTACATCAGATAAGCTACCAGGCAATTGAAATAAAAGTTTGACTGTTCTCTTTAGGGCCTAGGTGTCATTGTTACCCATGGGAGTCCTAGGTTGTATGAGGGATGCTGGGATTGTAGGAGAACACTGGAACAGCTGGAGAGATTTTGCATGTAGTTGTGCCTTTTAAACTTAAAGTGTAAATCCACTTTCAATTACATAGTTATATTTATATAGTTATAATAAGTTTCCATTATTGTGTGCCAAAGTAATGTCTTCAATGTGCTAGGCTATGGAAACAGTTTTCCATAGTAACAATGTGTTAACTTTAGCTATGTACACCAACGTGGTGATTTCGAGTACATATCAGAGACTTATTCTCTCTAGCAGGCTAATCATCTTTTTGGCTAAGGCATGGACGACAGGTTTAAAACACTCTGCTGAAATTCAACTCCTTCAGTTTGGAAGGATCAAAGTCTTGTGTTCCAGTAGCTAAAAGTTAGCGGCAGCATTCTTACCTGGATAAGTCATTACACTGCATAGACTTAGCCAAAGTTGCTGATTACATCGCCTGCTACATTGTTTTTACTGACGGCCATGAAAACCACTCTTGCTGTAGCAAAACTGAGTCCCAGCAATATGAAACATCATACTGATAAGTAAATCACAGGTATGGGGACACAATCCCACAAATGTGTCCCGTTCTGGGACTTTGTATGTAGTCTTGCAGGGTGTGCAAGAAAATATTACAGTATCCATAACCCTACTCAGTACACCTTAAGGCCATAAAGAATCCCCTAACAACCTCCCCCTGTTACTACGCTTAGGTTTACGACAATAGTTATGCATTTTTTGTGCTTGTTTGGCCGCTTTATCGTTGACTTCTATGCATGATTGCATATCATTATCTAAGCTTACAAGTTTTTGTAACAGGTTTTTTTTGTACGTCATCAGTGTAATTTCAATTTGTAGTGAGCATTTTAGTGAGAACTGATTCCATAAATAGATAAATAGTTAGACAGATCAGTTAGGATATAGAAAGGTTAATCATAAAACATAATGCAGACTTTAACCCGGACCTTCATCATCATTTAATGAAAAGCCTAAGCCCTTAAACTATTCCCTAACAATCTAAAAAAAATTAATATATTGTATGTTTTTAGTCACTTTAGTCACTTAGGCTTCCAGTCATTTTGCTGGATGGAGACCAAAACATGAACAGAGGATTGTTAATATATTGTAATGCAAACAGCTGATATATACAAGTATTTGAAGTTCCTGTGCAGGCAAACACCAAGGACTTTATTTACGAAACGCTAAGACCAGGTAGTGCCAGAAGAGTGTCAGGTGAATGTCAGGTCCCAGTGCAAGGTGTATTTATCAAGTCAAAAACCCAGAGCACCTCCGATAATGCCAGGTAGTGTCGTATCTATCAACATCGCGCTGGTGATGGGATGAATGCCGGGGCTGAGTTTCCTACAGTGCCAGATACAATCAGGAGCTCACCCTGCACTGTGCTGCCTTATCCCTTACATTATAATTTAGGCATTTTTTAGGGATTTTTTATTTTTTTGTGGGGGTGGTGCATGGGTCACAGGATTCCTGGGCTGTTTGGTATTATGTTTAGATTAATTTTTGCATTTTTGTGTTGCGCTGCAAACGTGATTTGGGCCATATGAAAGATGTGTCATGTCTTTTAATTGTCCGAAATGCAATTCCCATTACAAAAAAAACTTCCCTAACCCTAAAAATAAAAAATGGGGATTACGACGCAGTGCACCTTGAATCCTGTCTTTTGAGTGTCTCTGTGAGCACTGTGTATTTTATTCTTAAATTCTTACTACTTGCGGTGCTAGCACATAGGCATATACAAGCCATGCACTGCGAACATTGCCTGGCGGGGAGCGCTACTGCTGACAGTGCTGGTAGGCTGAAGCTGGCATTGCGGCGCTGGAGCTGCCGAGTGTCTTGGGCAAGGCCCACACCTTTTATAATAAATTACCCTACCACTTTCTCCCACCTCATTGATGATAATGAGCCATTTAAAAGCACTTGAAAATCTCTGATTGTATGTAAATACCTCACATATTCTAGATGAAATGTATTGCTTAGCTTCAGTATCTGGGAAGGGCATGTCATGGTGCAGTTGTCTAATTTTTGTCATTGGGTTTAGAGTCCCTTTAACCCTTTAAGTGCCAGCCTACCTGGAATTTTTGTCACCCTTTGTTCCTGCACCTCCCCATCCCCCCCTCTCTCCCTCCCCCCTTATGTCACCTATTCCCTTACCCGCCCCTTCCCTCCTCCTCTCTCAGTACTCCCCCACCCGCCCCCTCCCTCTCTCTCAGTGTCCTTAACGTGTATATGATCATTGCATATTTATTTATCACAGTGTTATGGTATATCATGCAGCCTGCCCCTTAGAGCCCAGTGGCTAGCCACCACCTGTGGGGAGATGAGTGAACACTGAACGCTTCCCGATACTGGCCGGGACTCAGTAATGAAGTCCCTGACCATCGGGCTAAGCGGCACCTGTCCAGTGTACTGACACACATGCTTCCCACGAGCCAATCGGATCGCGGCTTGCACTGTGTCGTCTGTTACCAGGCAAACTTTCTTGCCTGGCTGTCATTCTCCCTTCCGGTCCTCGCGTTTCTAGTGTGCGGTTGTTGGCGGTGGCGGGATCTCCCAGTACGGGGGAGCCCCGATGGGCGCAGGTAAGTAAATACACTTGTTATATTTTATTATATCCTACTTTGTTTCCATATTGCCAGTCACCCACTGACGTCATTTTGACGCCAGGCGGGATTTTTTGAATTCCTTCCTATCAGGTATTTAAAGGGCCACATGGCCCTGCTTCCCTGTTTGCAGTCCTCCCTGAAGAACCCCCTTCTTCAGGGAGGACTGCAAACAGGAAACCAGGTAGGCTGGCACTTAAAGGGATACTCTGCCCCTGAAATGTTGGACTACTATGGACTGTTATAATGGACTATGCGGCATTCTACTGTATATCACTTTGCCTGAATACAGCTGAGCCTGTTTATACCCATTGGAGTGCCGGTTCTCATTGACTGTAATAGATACCTAGGTAAGAGGCTCCCTAGTGCAGGGAGAGCCCTTTCCCACTCTTTAACCTCTGGTTTACCACTTTCACTAGCTTCTCTTCAATTCCTGGATTTTGAAATCAGTATCCCAACAATGTGGAACCCCAGAATTGGCAGCTTGGGTAGGAGGTTTCTAGGATTGGAACGTCCTTTTCCTTATTCCAAATTCTCAATCATTGTATTTTTTATTCTGCTTATGCTGGAATTGTTAACTATTTAGTCCCAGTACTTGTTGTACCTAGGTTTCTTTCACAAACAAATTCTTAGTGTGTGGCAAAATAAATCTGAATCTAATTACCAAACCTAAAATAGCAAACATTTACATCATATTTTAGTTAAACACCTGCTTCAACCTTCACTTAAATCCAAGCCATGTATTTTACCATTGTCCCTATTGAGATTGCCGGTTGTTGGTGATTTTGCTGCATTTACTGTTAGGGGTACTTAGTGCTTAATAAATCAGGCCCTATTTTCCAGTCTACGCTACATCAGTACAAATTAGAGTGGTGCAAAATATAATTTATAGTTTTTTCAGCATGTTACCGCACTGCTAATATTTCAGTAAATGTGTTTCTTGCAGTGTGGCAACATGTGCCAGTGTAATATATATATATATATTATATTTTGTACCACTGTTATCTGCAGCGATGTGGCTTAGTTTGGCAGCTAGGGCTTAATAAATCATGCCCCTAATATTTAACAAAAAATAAATAAAACTGATGAGTTTAAGCCAGACTAAAATTTAGTTTGCCTAAATTTTTTGGATGTAGGAGAGAGTCTTACAATGTGGCATTATGGAGATTTTGTCTTACATCCTACTGTATTTGTGCCACTATACAGTACACCCAAATAAGAAAATGAATGTCGCATAGACCAGGGAGGTGTAACTGATAAATTAACTCAATATTTTGTCCTGAGAGAGCTACGGTTTTGTTAAAAGAGCTGCTTGATCAAACCCCTCTGACTAAACAAACCTGACTAAGGATTCTTTATAACATTGTCCAAGGCAGAAAAAAGAACATTAAACTAACCTCAAAACTTAGCTATTCTTCAAAAATAAAAACACCTGAAGTTAAATTTTTTACAGTTTTAGGAACTGGCAAAAATGCAGGTCTGGTACAATTTTGTGCGGGGAAAAGTGAGAAAGTAAACAGCAGGGTGTCGAGCCGACACTGGTAAATAGTGATGGAAGTGAAAGCTTCACTTTAATAAATAGCCTCTCAACCCCAAATATGTCCTAAAATGTCCTTACCCGTATATCTTGCAGCCGTAAATGTACAGTTCAGTAAGACAAATTCAATTCATCATCCAGTGTTGCTTTGTATGAGCAATTAGCAGACAAGGCTACTTATGAGGTCTACTATATGAAGTCAACTTAATTTTCCCGTATTTGCTGACATAGCAGTTTTCAGGTTGAGAAACTGACCCATTTCTACCTGACCTGATATCTCTTTTTAGCACAGTTGTTTAATAGTTTCTCAAAACCATTAAAATAACAGATGTCTCCGTAATTAAAAAAAACATGGCTTTTATACGTTTGAATACACAACACATTTTTGTTTCACAGGGCTGATTGTGGGCTGCGTAATATCAGCATCTGCCCAAGAAAGCAGAAATTTAACATTAGATAAATGACCCCCTCAAGACAACATGACTTTAGCAGAAGAATCAAGCCTGTTTTTTCTCTATTTGAAATGTATATTGTCAATGCAGCAGCCGTCTGTTGTCTCTACGGCATCTCCTGATCTTCAAACCTTTAATAAATAGTCTTTTAATGTGAACACATTTTATTATGATTAGCCTAAATGGTAAACTTGTGAAGTGTTTTCTGACCTAAGTTACATGTTATGTTGACATGTTTTTTATGATCAACATAAATGGTAAACGCATGTAGATTTCTATGACCTTCATTCCATTACAGTGTTTCTATTGTATTATGCATTGTTTAGGGTCATTAACATGGTTATCTAAATGTTTTGACACTACATTTATACAGATGTATAATGAATTCCCTAGTTGGAATGATTGCATTACAGAAGAAAATAAAACTGAGGGTAAACTTTGATGAATAATGCAAAACTGTTGCAAACTAACCAAAGACCTGTATCACATTGCAGATACTGTAAGTTGCAATGGTTTCACAAATCAAAATATTTTATTTATAAATATATAAGTAGATGGTTTGTAAAAAGTGATGAACTGATCCTAGTCAGCCCACTCTGAATGGCAATGCCATTGTATGTGCAAAATAAAGTTTTTACTGATTTTGTTTAGTGCACTGGATTGTCTGGACCCCCCAACCCCCTATCCACCCCTTCCAAGAAAGCAGACTAGTAGTGGGTTGGATAAGGCCCTTTTATCATTCTACAGGATTACCGACTAGTCAAGATGCATGGACACACATATATATATGGTTCATTTTTGAGCACAAAATATAATTTAACTTAAACTGGACCTTCACCCTGAAAAAGTCTATCTTGTATGTTTCCCAAAACCCTGTACATACAGATTCCCTACATTAAAAATCATCCTACCTGCACCTAGTGCATTTTCTGAGTCTTTAAACATCTAAGATGGTGGCCCATAGAATCTCAGACTGCCTGCAGTAAGGAAGCGTCTTCTGACTATGCGACTATGAATTCTGGGATTGCTGTGCTTTTTCTGACCCCAGCTCTGCTCTGTCTCTGCAGAACAAACCTATAACCCACTCACCTGCACTTGCCCCCTTCTCCTCAGCATGTGATGCTTCTGAGGCAAGATGGCTGTGGCCATATCCTGGAGTCCTTAACAAAGTTGCAGCCCAGCAGGGGAATAACAATAAGTAAACAACTAAAAGCTTAAAATATATTAATTTTAGATGCTGGGAAAGTTTTTTAAGGGTTTGGGCTTTTCATTAAATTACTGTGAAGGTCCGGTTTAGGCATATTTGCAAACTGAGTTAGTGGGGTTGCATAGTGCCTAATGGTCTTGGACTTGCTGTTTCCAACCCAATTTTTTCAGCTGCATTTTAATGAACATAATGGCCTTGATGCAATAAAAATGTTATGGTATTTACTTTTTTTGATAGCAAACGTGCACCTGTGCATAGCAATTTCCATACAAGTCATCCAATAATACCATTAGAGTTGACCTTATTTATTATTTTTTTCACAAAGTTCACACATGATCTAAACCGCTAAAAATTCCCACAAGTGAGAAAAACAGCCGCGGGAAACACATATGTGATTAAATATCATGCAATCCAGTTGTCCAAATGACCTTTGGAGAAGGAAATAAATGGTGCAATTTCTCCCACACGCTTTTTTTTAGGCGCTAACCACATCCCTGCAGATTACACAGACAGAAGCATTGCCAATGGAGCCTTTTACAGCATCAATGCAAGAATTATTTTATTTACTGGAAGAATTTGAGGCACAGCAGCAGTCAGTGGCCTTCTGTAAGAAGATGAGCATCAACCATATATATATTTGGCCCATTTTTGAGCTTGGACCCATTAACATCTTGGGGACATGCTATAAGTGGGATGACAAAGGTTTGGGATGCCTGCAGTTCCTTGTACATGGGTGTGTCATAGGTCATACACTAGACAAGATGCTGAAGGGAATGAATGCAATCAGAAATAAAGGGGCTAATTTATTATTATTGGTGCGGGTCCACCTGAACGCCTCGTCTGAGACGCTCAACAGCGCCCGCACCACAGCATGGGCTTCTGGCTGCCGGCGCTGTCAGCTGTAGTGCTCCCGGGCTGGCAGCTTTCGCAGCGCATGTCTTATATAAGCCTATGCACTAGTGACACCTAGCACCAGCCGAGCGCACCACAAGCTGACAAAATGTTTTTAAAAAAATACCAGGTGCTCTAAGAGGTGCTAAAAAAGGGAATTCAGGCCACACAATGTCTGTTGGATTCCCTAGTTTATTTTTTGGGGTTTTATTTTTAATTAAAAATGGGAATTGCATTATGGAAATTAGACTAACATGACATATCTTTATCACGGCCCAAATCACAAGTTTGCAGCACAAAAAAACGCTAAAATGCATATAAAAATAGTCCCAACCACCCCTGGGATCCCGTGGCTCATGCACCAGCCCAAAATGTTTGTAAAAATTCAACTAAAATGTTTAAATAATTAACCATCCCAGCCCATTGAAATGTATGGGATAAGGCCACACAGTGCTAGGTGAGCGCCTGGTCCTATCCGGCACTCATCCCATCACCGCTGCTGTTGATAGATGGGACACTACCTGGCACTATCTCTGGATTTTTGACTTGATAAAAGAGCTTTTTGACTGAGGCCTGACATTCACCTGATGCTCATCAAGCACTATCTGGCACGGACGGCCGTTTTGTGGGAGCGGTCGGAGGGGTAGGTATAAAAGGTGGGACATGGCCCCCTTATCCCCCTACTCTGCCTTGAAAAAGAGACCAATTGGTCTCGAAACGCATAGGTTTGCTGCAGGGGGCGCTGCCAGCTCTCGATTGATGTACACTTGAATAGGTTGTATGTCTGCTTCTACATTATCCAATTCCTGTATTAGTTTGAAAAATATCTTTTGCACATGTTGGACTTGAAATGGAAGCACTTTATTGAGCACTTGCACTTTTTGGAATGTTTTTGATCATTGTATAAGAAGATAGGATTAATTTGTTTTATAAGATATTAGCATATGCACTTATGAGAGAGAAAAACGCTTATGGCATGAATTCTGTTTTTAATGGGTTTTAATATGATTATAATAAAAAGAACCATTGCTTTGACATTACAAATTGAGTGAGTGCAATTGTTTGACCCTGTGGCTCTTGCTTTTGGGGTTGTGAGCGGTAACCCCTAATTGTTGGACTGGGGTGTCTGGGGCCCACCAGTGGAAGTGACTCGGGGGCCACTATCACTGGCTTGCGTTCAGGTCACATACACAGAAACATTAGGCCACACTGACTGTATTGTCTGTGTGTGTGTGCACCTGGGGTGCCTCAGTTAAGCTATACATGGTTCAGGTCTTGGTGATGAAAGTCCTCACGGGGGGACTCTCGGGTAGCCCCATGGGCCAGTCCAAGACTGCTGGAGTATATGTATCAGAATGTAAAAATTGGTTGGTCCTAACATGGAGGTCCTGAGTGTCCTACCTGGTTTTACAGGATCATTCCATGATTCACACATCTTGAGAAACTCTGGCCTCTATGATAAGTTTGAGAGCCATAGATATTAAGACTGAGCAATTCCAGGCTGAGAAAACCTAATCTAAATGTTTTTACACATGAAACATTAATTTGTGATATGATCCTTGCTTCTGCAGCACCTGTTTGCTTCTTCAGCACCTCCAGCCTGCAAATCACTCCTTTTAACGCGTTCACTTCAAAAATGCATAATTCCATGTTTGACAGAGAAATGTAGACCTAGCATTATAGGTTGAATTTTACATTTTTTACTTGGCACAGACCATCTGCCCCCTCAAGAACACCCAACATGCACAGTTGCCTTTTGTCACTGACTTGGTCACTGACTTGGTAGGCACTATTGTTGGTAGGAAACCACCTTCCGATGCTCTTACAGAACTGACAATCCATTATAACTGATCCTTTGTTTCCTGAATATGAGCTCTCCATTACACTAGTTACAGCCGTTAAGAAAATGGCGGGTAACCTTGTAGGCCCTACAAAGTACTGCTCCATTAATGTTTATCTGTTTTGGCAGAAATTAATAGCCTTTGCCTGACATTGTTGAGACCATCCCATTACATCTGGAAATGTGCCATGTAGTAGAGAATTAACTCTTGCTGTCAATAGCCACTATTTCCTTGAAATAATTAACATATTGCATGCTGCATATTGCATAAATACCTAAAATTCTAGCCATTTATGAAAATTCCTATTATCATTTTGGCTTGCAGGGAATTTGAATGCAGTAAAAAGATTGCCTGACAGATGCGATACCAGGAAAAATACTCCTTTAAAAGGTGTAGGGGTTAGCAGTTCTAAAAAATAAGTTATAAATAGTAAATCCAAAGTAAACTAAACCAACTCAAATTTCACTGCACTGTAATTTGCCTTTCGCTTGCAACTAATGCAGAGCCTTGGCTTAAGTTTTCCGCCACTGCAAGTCTGCTACCACACATGCCCCTCATAGTCCCATCCTTGACTGTCCTCTTCCCCAGACTTGTGGCAACTAAACCTTTTGAGGGACGTGCCATCACATTACTTCACGCTGAGCTCTTCTTCAGTATGGCACAGACCTCCATAAGCAGTTGGTCAGATTGGTGGCACTCCCCACATAGACAGCCTACCACATGATCAATACCACTCCCCTCGAAAGCAGTAAGCCATGGCACCTATCGGGAGGCCCGGGAGCCCACCTGTTTGGCACATCAGCCTACATTACTTGAGTGTTCTTTACCATGTATTTTATTGTATTGTTGCCTGCTTACCTATGTGATATTAGTAAAATAGTGTCAATTCACCATGATGGCTATGGGCAGCAGTTGTAAGTTGTCAATGCCATACAGTGTATGGCTACATAGTTTGGGGATAGCCAACTAGTGTAGTAAATTTGCCATTGTGGTACACCCTTTATGGTTGTTGTTTGTTAGGTTGTTAGGTGTTTTTTTTGTGTGTTCATGGTTTTTAAATAATATTTTTGTATCAAATAGATTCATATAAATAGACTTTGTCAATTTAATATCATTAGCATTTCCTTCTCTGGTTAGAGGTGGGGTCCCCAGGTTTTGGCAAGTCCATCAATAAAGGCTTGCAAATGTTTTATCTGTTTTGAATGTGATACTTCACCCCAGCAGCTTATAAACAAGAATAAAGTAGGATCAGGGAAGAAGTAGGGCATCTAATTTGAACAAGACGTTCCTCTCTTTGAGGCTCCTGTTGCTGTATTTGTTGTCAAATATATTGCTCCCCCCTCCAGGGTCCTAAAATTCTGGCACCGATGCACTGATTGCCTGAAGGTTTTGTAGCTTCTCGCAGCTGCTTTCATTATAAGCCAACTGAAGTTTTGTTCCAATAAACTTCATGTGGTAGCACCAGAAAGCTTTCAACCTTCCTCTCAAGTCACCTTGCTGTGTTCATCATCATATGAGCAATCACATGCATTCAAGGTAACAGATAATGAGGGAATAACCGTTTCAGAGCTATATCATCTCACCTTAGCTACATTATTAAACACTTTTAGCTAATGCGGTTGGTACTTTCTTAACCATTATTATGTTTGCTGTTCAGATTTGTGTTAAATTCTACACGAGTGTTTGTTGCTGATACTGTATGTGGTTGCTTGAGCCCAAAAGAATTCTGTCAATGTTCAGATAAACTTGGACTGCTCTGTTTTAGCTTTCAATCTTTTTTTCAAGTCACATGATAAATACTACAGAAACTTTGTTGAAAAAAAAACAGTGATTAAGGAGAAGACCATGACGTCCATTAAATATTTACACATAGAAGTAAACAACAAGCAAAAAACAAGGTACCAGAGGTAAAAGAGCTGGTCAGAAGTTCTAACTCAGGCTGAAATAAATTGATCACTAGAGACTGGTCTGAGAAGGGGAGGGGGGTCAAGAAAGTGGAGAGGGTAGGCAAGAAGGCTGGGGGCCAACCAACAATTTCCTTTCCACAACTGGGGCCTATAAAATTGGAGCCAAAAGAACAGTTAAAACAAAGCAAATGTCTTCCTGTTGGGATGCAGATAACCTAGTCAAGATTTTCAGGTCTGTTCAAACATCGACTTATGTGTCAGATTGAATACTTGTATGTTTCTTATTTACAAAGAAGGCATTGATTCTATTTTTTTACTTCAATAAGTAAATAACAGCAAACCTTGTGATAGTTTGTTTGGCTGGAGGATGATTATCCTGTTTTCATAGTTAGTTAATCCTTCTGCTTTTTGGACAGAGATATAGTAAAATAATAAAAAAAACATGCCAGTAACGTATCTTTTGATAATGGCAGAAGTTCCCATTTGCCAAATAATGCATTTTAAATAGGATAAATGATTCCCCTTTTAACCTTGGTAAAACACATGGATATAATGCTAGCATTCTTTATTTAAAGATGATTTTGAAATCATTGTGTTCTACCACTGACGTTGATTTCTGCCAGTCTGTTCTCTCAGAATTGTATGAATAATACAATGTAACATGGCTGAGATTTTCTTACAATAGGCTGCCTATATTGTACCCCACAGGCTCTACTATTTGAGACCAAGAGTAGGTTGACTTTTTAGGCATTTAAATTGGTGTCTTTGAAACACTCATACTAGAATTGTGGGGCTATACCTATGTGTGTTTTTTAAGTTACTTCTCTCTTTGTATGCCCTTTGATTAATTTTATTCAATTTATGGTCTTTATTGATAAATTGAGGCAATTACCTATCTTCTATATTTAACAGACATCAAATGCAATAGCGATGCAGCTGATCAGATGTATCTTAATATAGTACAAATGTATATTGCTTACTATCTCTTTAATCTTGGCACAACATAATGTAAAGTAGAATGAAAGGGATCATTAGTATGAGCTAATAATATCTACTGCCTGGGTGCCCTTTAATAGGCATCATTGTTGGCTCTTCAGATAAGCAAATATCTATAGTGGACTTCAGAATGCATAAATAATAAACAGACCGCCATTTAAGTGCCGGTGTTATTGATAAAGATATAAACATTTCTTACTTAAATGACCAATAAACATGAAATACAAGCTGGGGTACGTAGAAAAGACATAAACAACAGTTACTATTTCACAAAGGGACTGTAAACCCAATGCCAACAATAGGGCAGAAAGCAGCTTAACCGATGCCTGTCCCATGTGCCTCTCCTCCACTCCCGGCAGCGCAGGGTAGAAGCCATAGCAGGACTCCAAAGTTTGCCCCTGCTTTCAATCTCATTCCTCCAAATACTCTGTCCCGTCGTACTCTCAGTTTGAGTGAGCATGACAAGTTCACAGTGGTCCCACAGTTGACTCTTGACTCACAGCAGAGTACACTCATGAATCATAAAGCTACACCATGACATACTCTTACCAGCGTAGCCACAACAAAGAAATGATTGTAAAGAAAGCAGCTTTGGTTAAGGTACATAAGGTATTTACATAGCATCTGAGATTGCTAGGAATTAGAAAGGGGGAGAAGAAATGAGTGTATGCTTGGGCAGGAACTTTACTTGAATGTTTCAGGAGTGATGTTATTTGCAGTTTTTTGTGCCCATTTGCAGTTTTTTGTGCCCATACATGTGGGTCATTAGAATTGTTGCCAGATAGTGTGTGTAATTTTACTTTATAACTAGATTATTTAGATGTTTACTGGTGGTCTATTATTGAATTAGTGAGGGTTCATGGGGTTTCACCTTGATGTATTTCATTTCTAGGTTTATTTTGTTAATGTTACCAAACAAGCATTTCATTAACGAAAAAAAACTGTTGGGACAAATTAAGTTGCTTAATTTTATTAAAAATGATGTATAAAGGTTTTCTATGTTTTTGCCTGATTCGTGGCTAGATGATCACATCGGTCCCCAATATAGAATTCACCAACAGCATAGCCATATGATTTTAATCTTTGATGACACACATGCTGAGTTGAGGATGCAGTTCAAGTAGCTTTATTTTTAAGAAGTTAAATATTTATGCTCCCTTCACAGACCAAGAGTCAAAAATGACTTAGAGCGGACCAACACAACAAACAGTGCTCATATGTATTCCTCTCCACAGCAATTTAGATTGATGTACATAAAAATGTATTTATCTTTTTCTGACTCCTGCTGTGGTATATTTTAGAAACAAAATGGCGTTACATGTATCTGCAAGCTGCCTGAAAACAGGAAGTGCTGCTGGGTTTATTGTGCATTGTCAGTTATGTCAGTTGAATCCAGGCAGCAGCATGGCTAAGATGCTGGGAAAGAAAGCTCCAAAATGGATGTTGATCCGGTTTAAGCATTTGTGGGATGGGAGCGAAGTTTGCCTTCTAAACACTGCCCATAGTTGTATATAGTCTTGTTTAGAAAAGTGTTTGCAGGGTGATCAGTGCATGTAGCATTTTTGAAGAATAGCGCTTGCAATTGCATTCCATTTTAAAAGCGCTCACAAGCGATTGTGAATCCATTTGTTCACTTGCGTTTTTCATGGGACATGGCAATTGCACACACAACAGCCTTAAAGCAGATGATCCCATGATTGACTTGTTAAACCAGAAGCTGTAATTTCCACATTTTTCCATCGCAAACTGCTGATGAAGGAATCTTGGTGGGAAGGTTGTCAGTGGGTGAGGGAAAGTGCACCTGCTAACAGCTTTTCTTTGTTGTTTTACATAATACCAGGGTAGGCTCCAAGTTTGTCGGCCTTTGGGCGATAGTGTCTCAGTGGGCCCCTCAATACGCTCAATACATGGTAGTAAAGTTGGAAGTATTGGCAAAGAATAGAAGGAATGACATGAGAGTGTAGATGAAAAAGGTAATACAGGGAATGACAGAGAAATAAAGAATGAAGTAAGAGGAAGAGTGCCAGAAAGATAAGGGATAGAAGAAATTACAGAAAAAAAAGAAAGCAAGAATGAAAGAGAGAAAAGAAATGACAAAAAAGAATATGAGGAAAAAAAGAATAGATGGAAAGTCTATAGATAGATGGAGAGATGGAAATAAGATATAAAAAAATAAAAGGAAAGAAATAATGAAAGCAGAGAATGAATGACAGAAAAAAGAAAGCAGAAATTTACAGAAATGGAAAGCGAAGGAAGGAAGAAGAGAAGGAAGGAAAATAGAATGAAAGGAAAGAAATCGAAACGAAGAAAGAAAAAGGAATGGCAGAACAGACAGGAATGAAAGAAATTATAGAAGGAACGAAGAAAAAAGAAAACGAATGGCAGGCCGAACAGATGAAAGAAAGAATAGAAGGAAAAAAAGAATAGAAGGACTGATATAAATAATAGAAGGAAAGAAGATAGAAAAAATGAAAGGCAGAAAGAAAAGAAAAGAATGGACGATTAAAGAGAGAATAGATGAAGAATAGATGATAGGACTGAAGGACTGACAGTCCATAATCCTGGTTACTTCACAGCCCTGCATCCAGAATAGGGCTGCCCAGGGTAGAGGGAATGAGGCGGGGCCCTCCCAAGGTGCAAGTGCCCCAGCACCTGTCCGAGTACGCCTAGTGCTGACGCCTGCCCTGCATAATACCCTTTCTTTTTGTGTTAGTTTTGCTATGTGATATTGATTTCTAGTGTCATAATGACCTACTTGTGAAAATCTAAACTGCTGAGCTGAACTAAATGATATACAGCAGGGGCGTAGCTAGGGGGGAGCAGGGGGGCACTTGCCCCCGGTGCAGTAGGTCAGGGGGGCTCCAAAGGGGGTCTGAGAACAGGTGGGGGCACCATATTGAATCATTGCCTGGGTGCCAGAAAGCCTAGCTACTCCTCTGATATATAGTAAACCATTAGTATCATTTATGGCCCTTAGATGACTTGTAGCATCAATACAAGATGCTGAGGAGTGAGCTCTTTGTGGCTGCATTGTACCACACATGCTATCTGCAGATAATTCCATATTTTACAACTGCTTTTGAATTTAAAAGAGCAGTTAAAAGATATCAGTGGTGCACAGTGGACAAATGAGTTTGAAAATGCAAACTGTAATGTTCAGTGGTATACGGGGCTGAAGCTGTACATGACATTCCTGGTATCCTAAGAAAGCTGATATATACAGCAGACTGTAACATAGAAAAGAAGTCTTGGCATTATTGGACAGAATGAATTGATATATTACTCTGGTTCCCTAGAGCAGATCATCTGATATAATTTGGGTGAGCTGACATTGCTTGTGCTGAAGTATTTTACTTGATCCGGCAATGTATCTTGTATGTTCTATTTCTGTTCTACTTCATCTTCTGACCTTTATTGTTTGTGAACAAATGATTACTTCCCCACTAAGTGGTCATCATCGGTGGTGTTGCCATAACTTGTTTTCAGCTGCAAACTCAGAGAAGTAAGAAAAATTAATAGATGCTCCCTCGCTCCCTCCAGACTGATGTAGCCGCTCTGGAAAAGGAAGTGCTGCACGTTTGTATCTGAAGTAATGTAATCTGCGATCTTTGTTTACCTAAACTAATAAAAGAAATGAAGGCGGGGGTGGCAGCCGCTCAGACCATTTTATAACTAACCTGGGAGGTGCACGTTAGCAGGGCAATTAGGATACAAAAGTCTTAAAGGAGCCATAGCACCCAACCCTGTCAGCTTGCAGACCAGCCTACAATCTGTCTCTAAACTTAGAGGCCGATTCATTAATAGCGCCAGGTAGCGACAGATGAGCGACTGTAGCGTGATTTTTTCAGCGCCAGCCAGTATTCGCTGTGCTTGGCCGGCATTAGCTTGATGACAGCGACTCAGTCGGTGTGCGGTAATGTTGAATACGGGCTGGGGGGTCGCTGTTTCACAGGTCCAGCGTTGTATGTGAGCGCCTGACAACGAATGGCCAGAGCGAACGGCTAGCTTCATATTCATCAACAAATCACGCTCCGAATGTGCTGTCGCTGTCCATTCCTTGTTTAAACCCCAGAGCACTTGCGGCGATGTGTATTAACTAGTTTTTAACCCCTAAACAACCATATTTTTTGAATGTAACATTATACATGTTTTTAGAATCATTTTGTAATATGAATACATTAATCTCAGACCTGTTAGATCAATTCTGCACATATTTTTTTTATTTTTTTTTTTTGACTTAAAAATAAATCCTAACATTGCAGAAGTGGTCTCCGATTTTTTGACATTAAAAAAAAAAAAAAAAAAAAAAAATTAATACCAATTAATTATGAATAATTATAGATTGCTCCATTGAAATGCATTGGACATCGCCAGGGAGCGACAGCTCATACCTGGCGCTGTGAGGGAATTTGCAGCGGCGCTGTTCGGTCCAGGCGGCTTCATGATGAATGCCGCGCTAGCCGTCGCTAGCCTCATTTTGCTTGATAAATGCGTCATTGTGACCGCCGCCGGGCGTACTTGAGTCGGTAGTCGCCGTTAGCTGCCGCTACCTGGCGCTCGTCAGACACTACCTGGCGCTATCGCTTGATGAATAAGGGCCTTAGTTAAAAACAGAGGGCTCGGTCACACACATCTGCAGAAGTATGCTTAAGCTGCACCACCAAACACCAAGGTGCCCCTGTGAGGTGCAGTCCTAACTCTAATCTCTGAGAGCCCATTTGGGACATACAATGCAATAGATAAATTGGGAGCTTTAAGACTTTTGTAAACTAATAAAAGTATATAACTTAATTCATAAAGCTGAATTTAATCAACGATTGAATAGATATTGTAGATTCGATTATGTGGTTACTTAAAAATTCTTTTGTAATGCACAGTCTGCTGCATATATGAATTAATTCTGTTTAGCTGAAATGAAGTCCCAGCCTAATAAAACCTATTTACAAACAACAGGTACTAATTTAAAATGTGCATTTAGAATAATAAAATGCTTTTTGGGCCTTAAACCGGACCTTCAGCGTGATTTAATGAAAAGCCCAAACTCTTAAAAAACGGTTCCCTAGCATCTAAAATTAATATATTTTACGTTTTTAGTCACTAACTTATTATTCTTTCCCCCACTGGGCTGCAACTCTGTTCAGGAATTTAAGATACGGGCGCCGCCATCTTGACTCAGAAGCATCACACTTACTGAGGAGAGAAGAATGGGATAAGTTACAGGGGGGCGGGTTATAGCTGTGCTTTGCTCAGACAGGTAAAGGTCAGCAGTCCCAGAATGCAGAGCAGCACAGTCAGGAGGCACTTCCTGTTTGCAGGCTGCCTGATAAGATGGCGGCTTCCATAAGCCGCCATCTTGGATGTTTAAAGGCTCATAACATGCAGTAGATGCAGGTAGGATGATTTTTAATGTGGACAATCTGTATGTACAGGGTGTGGGAAACATATAAGATAGACTCTTATTCAGAGTGAAGGTCCGCTTTAAGTGATCCTTCCCTAAGACTTTAACCGAACCAACAGCCTGGTACAGTTGGAAAAGAAAGGTAGCGTGACATAACTGACAATGCACAGTAACAGGAAGCCTGGCAGCACTTCCTGTTTGCAGGCGGCCTGCAAATGCATGAACCACCATCTTGTGTTCAAAATTTACCTCAGCAAGAGTTAGAAAAAGTTAAATGAATTTTTATGTGCAGCAATGTAAACTGCCCCGGGGAGGGATGCATATGAGCACTGTTTGTTGTGTTGGTCTGGTTTAAGTCATTTTTGTCTGTTGGTCTGCTTTAATTCAGTGACAATAAAACATTCACAAATGCTAGTAAGTGGTACCAGACATTCACTGTAGGTGGGCATTGGAAATCTTTACCTGGGAAAAAATAATACGAGTTTTTCCTGCATAAAGCATTTTAACTATCCTGGGTTTTGGTCCTTGTCCCCGGGAGCACTTCAATCGAGGATGCCCTGCTGTAAACCCCCCCCCCCCCCCCGGGTTGCCCGAACTAACTCACGTCTCCCTAGTCCTACGGAGCATGCACAGCCACCTGTCCAGCCAGCGTGCTTGTTTCCGCTCCCCTCCACTCATCTAAGTATTGTCCAAGACTCGCCTCCAGTCAGTGGGCTGCTGCTCTCTAACAGGAAGCGTGCCCGCGCAGGCCATTTCCAAGTTCCTGGTGTGGCCACGCAGCCTGCTAAAAGGATAGCAGGGAGCAGCGCTGCTCATGCATGCACCATTAGGTTGGGCGAAGGTGAGTTTACTGGGCGACCTGGGGGATTTTAAACAGCGGGGCATCCCGAATCTGAATGCCCCAGGGAGAGCAAGTATGTCTGCTTCTGCTTTGGAATACCTACTCACATCTAGCCTTGGTCAACTCTCAATTATACCCAGGGACGGGCTTATCATTTCTGGGGCCCCATGCAATGTTGTGTCTGGGAGCCCTAATCAAAGGCATCTTTATATAACAAAATACAATATTAATGAGGAACTAATCCCAAGCTTTTCATTATCTTGGTTTTGGTCCACTTGCTGGGGCATCCCAGTTTGAGATGCCCTGTGTGTGCGCCAGGCAGGAACAGTATCAGATAGGAACAGTTTTTTCACTGCTCAGAGCACTGGGCTGTATCTGAATCAACTTTCTTTCTCATGTAGCCTCAGTACTGAGGCATATGTAAGCATGTACAGGTATAATAATAAATATTATATATATATATATATATATATATATATATATATATATAATTATTATTATTATTTATTACTTTAAAAGGGGTATAATTGATGAGATGATGTTTTGAAAAGCGGGGTGCACTTAATGATTTTAGACTTAGGCCCTTATGAAGGAATAGCGACAGGTAGCGACTGGTGAGCGACCGGTAATGACGGGCACCGCCATGAGAGCGTCGGCTCCCCATCACAATCACACATTTATCAAGCCCATCCGGCTTAGCGACTGAGATAGCGCCATATAGCCACTCATTCATCATTTTTCCTGCCTCAGCCCACAGCGCCAGCGTCCGACCTTGAAAAGCGACAGGTATGACCTCTCGCTACCTGGCGCTCTCCAGCGCATTTCAATGGAACAATCTTTAAATATTCATAATTAATTGTTATTAATGTTTTTTGTTTTTTTTAATGTGAACAATTCTGTGACCACTTCTGCCATGTTAGATAATTTTTTTAAGGTAAAAATTTGTGCAGAATTGATATTACAGGTCTGATATTATTGTATTCATATTACTAAATTCTTAAAAAAAAAAATTATTTTTGGTTTCTACTTTTAACCCATCGCCGCCAGCGCTCTGGGGTTTAAACATGCATTTCACAGCGTGAGCGTGATTTTTTGATGAATATGGTGGGAGCCGGTCGCTCTGACCAGTCGCTATCATGTGCTCCCATACATCGCGGAACCTGTCAAATAGCGACTCGTCACCCCGTATTCAACATTACTGCACACCGACTAAGTCGCTATCAACAACCGAACAGTGGCCAAGCACAGCGACTACTAGCGGGCGCTGTGAAAATACTGCTACAGTCGCTCAACTGTCGCTACCTGCCGCTATTAATGAATCGGCCTCTTATTGTATTTCAGTAGTGCTGATCTAGTATATTGGGTGGAGTACTGATCCTATGCCAGAGGGTCTGTTGCATTATACTTGATGTGGTTAACCCTATTGGCCTGTAAATGCTTACATTTGTTTGTTTGCCACTCTCACTTTTCTTATCTTTTTTCACTTACCATCTAGCATGTTTGTATGACTTATTAATATTAGATCATTTTGTGATAGAGGAAATGTTGGAAATGCAGAAAAATGTACAAAAGCATTGATTGTTTTTATTTTGCGCAGTAGTTGTGCAACTTGCATTGAAATAACTGGTTACATGAAACTGGAATAATGCAATTCAGAAACATCTTTTCTCCCTGCAGTCAATGTGCTGAGTTCTTCAGGAGTGATATTGTAGCCTTTGGCCTTATGAAATATTGTAAACAGATAGGAAGGGCAGCAATTTCACATATAAAGGCTTTATTGATTTTGACAAACTCTCTGAATTTTATATCACACGCTCTGTCGATGAATCATGCATTGACAAACTCCTTGTAATGTAAAGAAGTTTGTAGTCAGACATGAAATAAAGTGACCCGGGCCTTGGAAAGGTTGACAATAAGTAGGACTGATTCCAAGGAGTAGCTCAAGAAAAAAAGTATTTTGAGGTCTAAAGGGCAAAAAGGCACATATTAGAGCTTGTTATGATTAATAACCCTCAGCACAAGATGCTTTCTTTAGGGACATAACAAAGGAAGAAAATAAAACTGAGAAATAGAAAGAATCATATAGTAAGCAGATGATCGAGGTAAATTTATATGTCGTTTGCTAGAAAACAAAGGAAATAATTTGCATTTAGCATACTTTCCTGTTAATAGAAATCACAGTTTATGGAAATGAATTAAAATATGTTCTAGAAACCTCTCTGAAGTTAATGCATACTCATTGGGTACATTTTTTTGGCGAACATTTTTAATGTTTTAATTTTTTTTTTTCATACAAGATATACAGTAGCAAGTTTACATGGGGGAAAGACAGGTGGTATTACAGATTAGCGGAAATTATGAACTCACCTGTGGCACAAAAGACTTCCTAGTTCCCCCTGGTAACCCCAATCCCCACCTTCCCTGCCCTGCTACCTCGGCTGATGCAGATGGCTCAGCAGGGGACAGGCTTTAAAAAAAAATTTTTCTCACACCCGCTTGGTATTTTTGAGATTGAGGAATAACTGATCTTATGACCTAGTGCGCTGGCCATATCCCTGGTTTCCCCTTTAGTCTGGCGAGCACTTGCACTCCCAGCCACCCTGTGGATTTTGCACAGTGGAGAGTGGGCTTACTGATGGCACTAGAGTCTTTTATACACCTGCACCACCTAGGGTAACTTTTGCGCTACTTTAAAGTGACCCCAAGGTCTCGGTTAAAGCGCCCCCTAGAAATTAGGATATGCGTGGGTTAGAATAAAAAGTTAATCCACTTGGTACCCAAAGCCAGTGTGCTGCTCCAACAATCCTGTCTGTGGCTGCATATACCAGCACCTCTGATGGCCCAGCAGCTTCACTGGAAGCTTGTGAGTGCACAAACTGTTGTTGCTGATTTTTGCAGCCTCGCTATGGCTACCGCCAGAGGTAGAGGAAAGATTGTGCCCTTTAACCCCTCTTTCTGACTCAAGCCAGTGAGAGGATACTAAATGTGACTATTCAAGAGACAGCAGGCAGCTACAAACAGATTTAGATAAATTAAAAACATGGGCAGTAAAATGGCAAATGAAGTTTAATATAGATAAATGAACTCTAACAAAGTGGCAACTAAAGTGGCAACTAAAGTGTCAACGTAACTTTCTATACATTTAATAATTTACATGTTGGCATGTGCAAATGTAGCAAACACATTGGGAAGTACCCATGCAGCCAAATGGCTTGCTCAGTTTTGCTTGAGCAGAGTGTGCCACCAGCCACATCCCCACTCACCTCTTGCTGTTAGCGTGCCCATGCCTCCCATTCAGAAAGGCCTGGGGTGGGTACATGCACAGCAAGAGGCACGCTGGGGATGCAGCTGGTGCACCAAGATACAGTGAGGGCTCAGGAACAGGTAAAAAGATTGAGTGACTCAGAGGGTTTCACACAGTGGGGCATCCCAATTTAGGGATTCCATAGACCTTATTCACATAGTGCAGTAATTACATTTGATATTTACTGACTATTTACTGTGTACTGAATGCTAATTTGCTAGTTGCTAGTGTTGCTCAAAAAGGGCTCTGTCCGAATGTTGTTTAGCTTAAAGTCGACCAAAACCCAGGATTTTGACTATCCTGAATTTTGGTCCTTGCCCCCCAGGCACCCAATCTGACTTGGCCTTCCCCAGTCCTCTCGTCCAATCAGCGCTCCCAGATCTGCTCCCACCCCTTCATCTAAGATCTTGTCAAAGCAAGTGCATCCAAGCACACTGGCTGCCACATCCCCTGCTACCCTCTGACAGGAAGCATGCCCACGCCAGCCATTCACAAATGTCTGACTTTGGCACGGGCCCTGCTAAAGGGATGGCAGGGATGCGGCCGCTGCTTGGACTAGGGAAGAAGGTGAGTTTCCAGATGACCTGGGAGTTTCACACAATGGGGCATCCTGATTCTGGGGGGAGGGAATCAAGCGGCCCTGGAATCTTATAGATTCTAGGGCCGTCAGACCATGGGTTTTGGTCCACTTTAGTTTGATTTACAATTCGAGATTTGGTTACTACTTAATCCAAATCCCTTTAAAGTCTTTGCCCTCAATACAACAAAGTCTGTAACAAGAAATAAGTCTGTTTTTTGAGAAAAAATAATTCTAAAGTTTTAACTTTTACAAATTCTTGTGATTCGGCAAAGAAAAAATAAGTTTCATTATCTACACTAATTTTTTTCACTTGTCTTCTCTCACAAAGTGAAAAAAATTGTCTAAAGTGAGAAAAGTACAACTGAAATTAACAATTGTAAAAAAATTAGTGTGATTCAGTATTGTTTTGACTCTAGTTTTTACTACTCATTTGAATTAATTATTTATAGCTGTCCTGAGCAAGTGTAAAAAATACAGAAAATATCAGCACATTTTTTTATCTGTGATTAAGAAATTACTGCCGACACACCAGGGAGGGAACCAAACCTGGGCCAGTAAAAAAATAATAATTAAAAAGTTAACTCCAGTGGGTCTTCAGGACTTCGAAGCCATTGCAATAGCTGTTTTTTTTCTCCAGTAAGTTTCACAAGTCATCCAGGTGTCTTTCCAATAAGGCAATGTTGAATTCACACATAAATCCAGTGGGAGGAACAACAAAACATGTGGCGCATAAGAAAACAGCATGTCCTGTTGTCTTGATCTGTTACTGAATACATATCTAGCATTACATGGATGAATGTGATCCTTCATAACAGTTGTACAAGGGCATTAAACTTGTCAACGATTCACAATGATATATGACATGGGGACATCACCTGATCATTCTGAAGCTGTGTGAAATATAGGGCCTGATAATGCCATTTAAGTGCAAATTAGAGTAGTGCAAAATATATAAACATTTTCAGCATGTTGCTGCACCACTAATGTTTTAGTAGATGTGTTTCTTGCAGTTCAGCAACATGCACAAGTGTGATAAAGAAAATTGTATTTTTCGCTATTCTAATTTGCAGAGATGTGGCACTGTCTGACAGAAGTGCTTAATAAATCAGGACCATAGAAAATAAATGTACCATTTTCAGTAAAGGCTTCTGAGCACCAGAGATGCTTTAAGACATTTTCAGCAGGAAAATTAGAGGCGTTTTTCTAGAAATTTTTACTACTAAAGCCATTTTCACATGGAAACGTAATTTTTTTGTCCGCATATTCAAGCATATTTGACTGGACGAATTTAATTAGGCAGCTTTGTTGAATCACTTGAGGTTACTTAAGTTTTTTTGCATTTGATCCAATTTTCCAACCCAGACATTTTTTTTCTATGTTTGTTTGGACAATTTGATGTGTTTTTGGGTCCCAGGAAAGCAACTAAAGCTGCATGAGAAGACCACCAAACATCAGAGAAGTACTAATTAATATTACAGTATATTTTATAGTATAATATCTCTATGTAGAGCTGCTGAGGAGCATGTTCCAGGTTCTGGTTGAGATCTTCTGGCTAAAGCAAAAAATACTTTTTATGCATGAAGCTCATTGGGGAAAAACCTTTACGCTGCGCTCCGGCTCTGTTAAAGTTTTACTGAAGGAAAGCCAATTTGTGTTTATTTTATGTTAATAAATTTGGGACTTTGAAAATCTTCAGTTAGGAATAATTATTTACTATAAAAATGGTAAGAGTTCACCATGTGAGGATAGCTCTGGGCAGGGACAGGCTGGGTCCAAAAATCAGCCCAAAAATTTACAGGCCTTGACCAGCCCAGCTGCTCCTTAGTACCCTCATCCTCAAGAGCTTCTCGGCCGATAAAGGAGTGTATTTATCCACTGATGCTATTGCATTGCAGAAATAGGTCATGGGTAGAGATGGATATGTGATAACTGATGGGACTAAAGCTTTTTTAATGTAGGGGCAAATACGGTGGCAGGGGTGGGTATGGCCTCATGATGCTGAGGATATAGCATTGTAGGGGCTGAAGTGTCTTGGCTGAGGAGTTGCAATAGAGCCAGGTATGGGGAAAGGGGCTGGGAGGAACTTAAGAAGCAGGGAGTTGGAAGAAGTGTATAGGCTCCTGGTGAGGTGGGCTGCATGTTGAAGGCTACACCCAGGCCACAGGGCCCTAAAGCATTGTGGCCCACCAGAAATTCACCCTGTGCTCCCTATGGCTAGTCTGCCCCTGGCTATGTGCTAAGTTTTTCTCCATCCTAATACATTTAAATCAGACCAGTCAAACAGTCAAAAATGACTTAAACCAGACCAACACAACAAACAGTGCTCTTACGCATCCCTCCTCAGGGTAATTTAAATTGCAGCACATAAAAATGTATTTACCTTTTTCTATCTCCTGCTGGGGTCAATTTTAAAAACAAGATGGTGGCTTATGCATTTACAGGCCACCTGCAAACAGTAAGTGCTGCTGGGCTTCCTGTTGCTGTACATTGTCAGTTATATCAGTTCAGAGTGGAAGCTTCAAAATGGCCACCATCTTTCTTTTTCAACTGAACCAGTCTGTTGGTGTTGGTCCAGTTTAAGTGCAAAACTTTCCCACATGCCTTGGGTTGGGTAGAAAATTTTCAAATGTAGTAAAAAATGTTTTTTTTAACAAAATGTTTGGTGTGAGGAGCTCTCCACATTTAATATTAACCCTCTCCCCAATTATTATACTGTAGACCAAAAGTCTAAACACTCAGAATGTTCCCAGATTTGGAACGCCCACAGCTTTTATAAATGCAAACCATGCAACATGTTTGACACTTCTGCAGTCCCGCAGTGGTCAGTGGAAGTTGACTTCTGTGGGATTCAGGAACTAGAAAAGTATACAGCAAAGGGTCAGGTGTTTTTTTTTTACTCAAGCCTGAGTATGTACCCAATGTTGAAAAAGTGTAGCAGAACAGCTAACCCTGGTGTTTTCCTTGTGTTCAATGGCAACACCTAGGATCACCTCTTCTCTCCTGGAAAGGACAGGAAATTAGTCAATACATTTGCACTCCACCCATTCCCCCTCAGTGTAACTGTAATCTACCTAGAATTGCAGTGTTTATGGATAATTCTCTGGTACACTTACAGTTTACCTCCTTACCCTTTAGCATAACCTCGGTGCCTCGGTTGTTCGTTAAACTAATGGCAGGGTCGTTGCTCAATTTAGAAGTGAAGGAATGATGGTAATTCCCTATTCCCTAATTGATTATTTCCTTTTGGATGCAAATTTAATGCAGGAGTTGATTTGTCATACGAGGCAGGTCTGCCAGTGTTTAAAAAACCTTGGCTGGTTAATTTATTGGGACAAGTCCAATTTAGTTCCTTCCACCACTAAACAATTTCTGGGAATAGTCCTGAACTCCTTAGTTGATATCTTTCCTTCCCCTGATAGACAAGGATAGGCCTGTCAGAACTTGCAATATACAGGTAGCAGATCTGGGTCTGATGACAGCAGACACACCTGCAGTAAGGAGGCTAAATCTGGATACAGGGCCTTCCAAACCTTTATCTTAAATGAATGGGATGGGTCCTCCAATGCCTTGTATAAAACTATTATTTTTTTACAACAGGTTCTCGAATCTCTAGAATGGTGGACACAGAGAATTTGGGCAGAGGGGTGCAGTGGGTTCTAGAGCCCAAGGTGACACCCATAACAGATGCCAGCGGGTCCAGTTGGGGGGCAGCCACAGCCTTCGGGGCCTACCAGGAACCCTGGTCCACAGAGCAGACCTTTCTCTCCTTGAACCACAAAGAGCTCCTGGCATTGTGGAAGAGGCTGGAATGAGCCTGCCAGTACCTGGTCATCATGTTCTGATTTACTCAGACAACATGGCGGTCATGGCCCATATCAATTGTTAAGGAGGAATGAGATCCATGGATCTGATGCATCTATGCCAGGACATCTTCAAATGGGCAGTGGAAAACTTCCTTTCTCTGAGATCCATTCATCTGAAGGGCATGGACAATGTACATGCGGATTCTCTAAGCAGACCCAGTCTGGATTCAGGGGAATGGGTCCGGAAAAAAATCTTTATCTTCAGCTCACATTCATGTGGGGAACCCTGAGCATGGATGCATTTGCTTCCAGGAGAAACAGGCAGTTGGAGCCCTTTTTTTTTCTTTCAATCCACATGACTCGCCAGCAGCAGTATATGCACTGTCCTAGGATGGGGGGCTGTTATACATGTTCCCTCCGCTCCCCTGTGTGTTGAGCAAGATTCAAACAGAAGGTGTAGATGTAATCCTGATTGCTCCAAATTGGCCGAAGAGGGCATGGTTTGCTCAGTTGAAGAAGCTAGCTCAATGGAGAATGTGGCCTCTACCTCTAAGTCTGGAACTTCTCCATCAAGGTCTCAGCACTGAAACAGATGGCCTGGCATTTGAACAAAAGTTTCTGAGAGCCAGGAACCTGTCTGATCCAGTGATTAAGACTCTGATCAATGCCAAAAAATAAATGGTAACCTACATCATTTATCTCAAAATCTGGAGGAGATTCTTGGAATTCTATGGCAGGACCTTGAATCCATCACACCGACCAGACATCGTCAAGATTCTGGAATTTCTTCAAGCAAGTCTCAATAAAGGGTTGAAGCTCATGTGGTGGCATTGGGTTCAGTCTACGATTAGAGTATTGCAGGCCATAATTGGATCAGAAGGTTCTTTAAAGGGGCATTACAAATGACTGCATAGATCTACATTTCCTCCCTGGGACATACTGAAGGTTCTGGAAACCCTTTCACAGCCTCCATTCGAGTCAATCTCAGAAGTGAGCTTCAAGTTCCTCAGCTAGCTAGAAAATGGCTTTTCTAGTAGTTATCTCCTCTGCTAAATGGGTTTCCGAATTACATTCCCTTTCCATCAGATCCCTTTATTAATGGGTGTTTCCAGGCAGGATAGTTCTTACTCTGGACTTTTCCTTCCTCCCTACCATAGCATCCGAATTTCATAAGGATCAGGAGATAGTCCTCTCTTTCATAGATCTAGATTTGGGTGATGTTGATGTAAAAAGGTTAGTGATGCAATACCTGTTGAAATCAACAGAATGGAGGAAAGTCAATGATTTATTCATGACCTTTGGAGGTAAAGACAAGGTAAAAGGAGTTGTTAGACCTAGCAAGATGGATCAGGTCTTCATGTTGAAATCAACAGAATGGAGGAAAGTCGATAATTTCTTCTTGACCTTTGGAGGTAAAGGTAAAAGGAGTTGCTAGACCTGGCAAGATGGATCAGGTCAACAATCTCCTATGTCTACAGAGGTGGAAGATAAGCGGAGGAAAATTCATCATTCAGGTTAAGGTTCATTCAACCAGGGAAATGGGAACCTCTTGGACAGAGGCTGGCACTGTGTACCTGGAGGGAAATTGCAGGGCCACGACTTGGACCAGCCCTAAAACCTTCATCAGACAATATCTGCTGGACGTCTCTGGGACTAGAGGCCAAACTGTCCTGAAATCAGCTTCCCTCCCATAAATTATAATCTCTGACAGATCTCAGGTGTTGCCATTGAACACAAGGGAAAGTGGTAATTACTAAACGGTGATGTTCTTTCCCTTAAGTTCAATAGTAACAGAAGTATAGTGTATGAAATGTTCCAGTTGGATTCTATGTTATTACACTGAGGGGGAATGGTTGGAGGGCAAATTTATTGACTAATTTCTTGTTCTTTCAAGGAAATAAGAGATGCTCTCAGGTGTTGCCATTGGACTTCAGGGAAAGAACATCACCAGTAATTACCACTTTCAGTTATTATGAACTTTTTCATCAAAATGATGGCTGATTTCAACTTTACAGATGTTTTACAGTACATGTTACAACCAAGCCTGTGTATGCACTTTTCGCATTTGTAGTGATAGCTTCAATTCATCAAGAGAATTGCAATATGATTTATTTAAAAGCAACATCGTGTTCCAATTATTTTAACTTTACGTTTGGCCGCGAAAGCCAGGAAAAGCAGAATACACCATAGTGCAAACCTATTCTGAAGGAGGTTAAAGTAGGCTCTTGTGTGTTTGCTTTTTGTTCACCGAACCATGCTGTGTATTGTAATGTACACATATGTATTTTCTATTGAAATACATCAACGTCACAGCCCTTTTTGCTTTTCTTTCAGTTGGCCTTTCTCTTATTTGGGTGAGCAGCATATAAGAAATAAACAAGTGAGCCACATTAAAAATCAGTTTGTACAGAGTAGCCTCTTAGGGCATATTTATCTGGTTAATGGTTCTTCTTGTGCATCACAAAAAACAAGAATACCTGTCTCATCTCATGCAGATATTTAGTGCAATAGCCTAATCATTTTTTCTTAATAAGGGCAACGACATACAGCTGTATTTGTCTCTCTAATTATTAATTTATAGGTGACATGGAAATGTCTCCCAGTAGACATCCTTGACTACGCCTAACACAACTGTGCCTTGCTTTCTAAGACTTTTGTTATTGTAACATGATTAAAACATTCCATTAATTATGCATCTCTCAATAAAATTGGATACAGGCAAGGAAATAAATCCACTTTAATAATACATTAGTTATGAATCCATGTACTTGTCATGAACGGGATGTAAATGACTGCCTTGTGTTGTCAAAAATGTGTTTGGTGATAGGTTCATTTCCAATGCATTTAGTAAGATATTATTTATCTTAGTTTTTTCTGGGGCTTATTGGGAGGGGGTACACTAAGTTTTTCTTTAGTTTGTAAACATTTTCAGATGCTAGCCTTTTAAACTGACATTGAATTAACAGAAATAACAATACCACTACAGCTCTACATATTCAACAGCACCTTCATTGACTATGCAATTTTTATAAATTATTTTTTCTTATTTCGATCTGGGATAATATAATATGTGATATTTTGTTGAGCCATGAATTGGTTCCAAAAGCAGAGTGGGGCATTGTCAGTTATAAAATGATAAATTTTACAACTACATTCATTTACTCTTCATTTTCCGCCCACCTCAGTTGGACGTTTGTTTCATACATCTACTATTTTTCCTTTCTTGCAATCCTTTCACATATTTAAATGTCTCAATAATGCCTCCTCTTTCCCCTCAAATCCTTTTTAAAGATCAAAAGTGATACTGCAGACAAAGGTAATTGTTACACCATTGCGTCGGATTACATTTGGCACTGTTCTAAACTGTTTTTCTGTTTTTGAATTGAAGTGGAAATGGCTGAAATATCAGAGTTTACAGATTCAGCCAATTACATTTTCTTTTTCATCCTGTCCGCTAATTAGCTCAGCAGAGTGGGACAGGACTGGGCTGATGATGATGTTTCATGGTGCAATTTTATGATACTTGAGCATGGTCTGCTGTGGTAGGAGACTGTGGGACCACTGTGGCTTGCTGTGCATGCTCACTCGCTTGTGTGAGAGCACAAAGGGGCAGGCTGTTAGAATACTTTTTGAGTTGTCCTAGAGCAAGCTCAATGAAATGAGGGCAAACTTTGAAGCCCTGCTACAGCTTCTACCCTCTGCTGCAAGAAATTGAGAAGAGGCACATGGGAAAGGCATGGTTTGTTGTTTTTTTTTCCGTTCTATGTCTAATCTAATTTTCCTCTCTTTTCAGGGACAGAACAAATCTTGCAGCAATACCTAGACACTTTATGATCAGGCCAAAAATAAGCTTCCTACAAGTGTAGCATTCTGCAATGGGTGGTAACTTACCCTTTTTTAAGAACTAGGTTTTTTGAGCAACCCAGTTGTTTAAGCCTAAAGTGGTATTTCCTTGATCAAAGCCCCCTGCTGCCTTATACATTGACTCTCCAGTCCTATTTCATTGAAAGGTGAATGTTTTTTCGTGTTTCTGTCAATAAAAAAATCTAAACCCCAAAAACTTGTATCTACTACTTAATAGATGTAGTCAAATCCATCACCTTGATGCTTACATACATGCCCCCTGTATTATTATATGCTGTTTTTCCCCTTTTCTATTCTACTGTACCAGTGTACTAGTGTAAAAAATGTTAATTATAATTTGTATCAATGCCCTTAATAAATCAGGTCCTTAAGTCTAGACTATGATTGACTCTGGTTGGATGTTTACCATCTTCTCAAAGAAAACACATCACTGCCTCCAACTTAAAATGGACCACCTCTATGGGTCGGCTGACTAAGAGCCCCTGTTTGAACTCCCTATGCAGAACCATTTCAGTGGTGCCTGCATCCCTGCTATCCCTGCAGCTGAGACAGGCTCCAGTGTCTAGCTACTTAGATAGGTTGGGAGTGTGCACACACTGCAAGGAAATGGGGGATGTGGCCAGTCATTATGCCAGCGCACAGTTCAAAACATTGCTGTTGTGGTGCATTAGTATGTGAGCGGCAGGTAGGTGAGTTGTATGGGTGATCTGGAGGGTTTCACACAGCAAATCCACTTTCGATGGCATTTAATTTTATTGTGCCAAAGGAATATCTTCCACATATTGAACATATCTATTTTTGTTTCTAATTTTGGAAAATGTGTGTTCTGTGGAAGCAGATTTTACTACCAGCAATCTGTTGATACTGGCGACAGTACCCCAAGTCTGTACACCGAGAAGTGAACCCTGTACACACAGAACGTTGCTGCTGGGCATGTGTATGTGTGAGTGAGATCGATCACCTTAGCAGTGGCCATAGTGTTCTGTGTGTGCAGTGATCAATTCTTGTAGATCTTGAGATACAGGCTTGGTGCACAGCTGCCAATGGCCATAGATTGCAGGTAGTGAAAATTGCTTCCACAACTAGATTTAGGTCATATGGGTTGATTCAAAGAAACATGTAACAGCTTGGATTTGGGTCACGATCATCCTATTTTTCACGTCCGCTCGTGCGTTCGTATGAACTTGCGAGTGATTCTATAAGCAAATACGTTTCTATCCTAAAATATACGTCCGTTCGTATGGCAGTTCGGGAATCAGACCTATGTCAGTTTCCATCCTGATTTTTCCGTTTCATTTCTCAGGTTGCAACATTGGTTTTGCCCTTTTTCCTTTTTTGTCTGGACGTAAATCCTTCTGATCTTGCGGCTCCGCACTACAAACTTACCTCATTAAAGTGCATTCTAAATATTTGTTCTTTTATTTTTCTTTATTTCATTCATTTTGTAGTAACCAACCATTAATGAATGCATTTGCATAAGTAAATCTTACTTTGTTTAATTTTTACTTAACTTGCATTTTTTACTTGTGGATTTAATTTTAATATTTTGGCTTCAAATGGTACAACTTTAAATTTTGGGTGTGGTTACCCACACCCTCTACATACAGATTGCTCTCAAACCCAGCAACTTCTGCATGTTATGAGCCTCGAAACAGCCAAGATGGCGGCTCAGGTATTATCGGGCAGCCTGCAAACAGAAAGGGCCTTGTGACTGTCCGTGCCCCCAGCTCTGGGGGCAAAATACAGCAGTAACCCACATCCTGCACTTTATCCCGCTCTCCTCTCCTCAGTAAGTGTGATGCATCTGACCAAAGATGTGCTTAAATAATTAAACAAAGCAAAGGTAAACAACTACACCAATAAATGCTATCTAAAAATATTATTCTAGTACATCAATTTTAAAATAAATAACAAAGGACATAAGTTTCTTTAATTAACGCAAATATATTGCAAAATAAAGGTTTACATGCAAAGGACTAATTAAGGTCCACATTAAAATGATTTTATAAGGCATACATGAAATGTATTAAATCAGGCATGCATTGCCATACAATTAATGGCCTCGGCCATGCTGATACATGCAGTTCATTGGAGCACAAGACGCGCAGACTCCTCCACATAGCCAAAAAACCTGTTCACGAACAGCAATCCGGCTGCTAAAAGGTGTCGGCTGTGGCTTTCTTTTAAAACGCGTTTAGAGGTTTCTCTGAATCACACCTAAACACATCCAATTATCCTAAGTTTTACGTTTTGATCGTAAGTTTTAGGATTTGATCCTAAGTTTTACGTTTTGATCCTAAAATTTAGGAACGAACTTCCGCTGATCGTAAGAGCATATACGCATTCGTACGTAGGCTCGTGCGAGTCGGAAATGGCCAAAAAAACAGGAAAAAATGACTAACACCCACCCAAACTTACGATTTTCGATACGAAATCAATTAACTTTTCCTCTTTGAATCGAGGGGATACTCTTTGATCTACAACATATCAATCAACATATGCACCGATGTGGCACTGTCTGGCAGAAGGGCTTGCTAAATCAGGCTCTCAATTTTCCCTCACTTCCTGTCTCTTTGATCATTTTTGTCTAAAAGCTTATGTTTCATCGCAACTCGCAAAGTAAACTTGATACTTACCTATAGCTATCATTATGGTGGCACTAAGGATATGTTCACAGCTGTCCAGTCATGTTTGTGGCATGCATTTTGTGGCAGGAATTCAATTTTGCATTGGGGTTTTTGTTAGCATTTGTGGTCCTGTTCCCTGCTTCCCTGCTTTCCTGTCTGTTGAATTGCATTATAATCTATGGGTCCACAAACACAAAATGCATACGATATCACATGAAATTTGCACTTGTGTTCACGTTTGTGGCCCCATAGGCTTTAATAGGGTTTGTGCAGGCAGCCACTTCTACGACCTGGATCAATGAGAACCGGAGATGTAACGTAATATAATTTCATATTTAAATCAGTGGGGAGCATTTCATCTGATTGGCATGTAAGTGCATAAAGCTGCCCATTGGCATCATAAACTTTGTTTAACAGACTAATTTATATGAGTGTCCTATTCAGTTGTGGCATGTTACTAACTTATGATCTGACCTTATTTCAGAACAAAATATAATGATTGGTATGTAAGGCAACAATTGAGGCAGCCATTGATGTTTCTATGCAAATAAATTGTCAAGGCGTGTTCACAATTGAATGGGACAAAATACATTCTGTTACATTCCTTATACTTTCTATACTTGAATTTGTCTTTGTCATCCTGCAATTCTCAAATTGTTGTAAAGGTTCTTTTAGTGAAGAAATAAAATAGTAATAGAAGGGCATAGCAATATATCCGAGAGAAGCTTTTCAATTGCCTTGTTTCTTTCACTGCCCCAGGCAGGAGATGTGAATGTGTTTGATGCTAAAATGAATGGCATATTTCATTGCTCTATCTTCCATTTCTTCTTTAGCTTACTCAATTATTGAAAAAAAAAATTATGATACACCTCATCTCACAATAAAATGCATGTACTGTTTTGTTTTGGGCACATGCTATAGAACTGACTTGATTTAAAGTTAATGCTCTGAAACTATCCGGGGCTTTTTACATTCTTTAGTAGTACCTAAGGTTAGAATGCCTTTGGGCAATGTTAGAGTAGTAGTGTTGTAAAGCCTTAATGTAACATTAAAGTAGCTTGGCTTTTCCCACAAATGGATAAAATGAAGTCTTTGGTTTGTTCTTAAACTATCTATGTCCTCAAATCAATTATTTTTAAGTAGTGGCAGTAGATTAAAAGACACAATATCCTTTAAATGACCCTGTAGCTTAGAGTTTTTTTTATCTCTAACCTGTACACAATTTCTAAACTGTCCTTTAAAGCAAATAAATACATATACAAAATTAAAGGGCTCAAAGAAGCATTATAATCATGTTGGAAGTATAGGTTTTTATCATAAAGGAAAGATGGGGCTTAAAGGAACATCACAAAATTACTAAAATTACTTTGACTTATCTTATTTAGACTAGGAAGTCCATAGGTGTATTTATAAAATCTACTAGATACTAGACTGTAAGGAAATGCTTTTTAATTCAATTTCCAGCACCATGTTATCTACAATTTGTTGAGAAAAGAGAAAAGAATGACTGGGAGCCAAGTCTGGAATGTAGAGTGGATGGTTAAGCTCCATGAAGCTGCATTCCCTGTGAGTAGCTTGAGATTTGTGAGCTTGCTTATTACTGTGAATCAGCAACACGCCTGCCAACTACTTCCCACTGTGCTCCTTTTTGATTGACTCACATGATGCTCTTTATCATTGAAGCATATGTGTCTCAAGTAATTGTTGTTTTGAGTGGTAGGAATTCTAGTAATAAAACAACTTCTGTGTCCCCCAAAAAACTGTTGCAATGACTGCTACATACTAAATGTATTTGGAGTTGGTGACCTCTTGTGCTTCCATTGCATGGGCTCTTGTTGTGTGGTGGAGCCATGTTTTATCATCACACGTTCCAATTTGAGAATATAAGTATCCTGGATCCTGGATTTTTTCTAGGCATTCTAAATTCTCTTGGCTAAATTTCTGAAGACAAGTTTTTTGCTCAGACATACACATTTTTTGCTCTTCAAAACATCATGAATTATACTGAAAACTCTACCAACTGAAATTCGTCATGATCTCTACTTTATTGCACTTTTCACTCAAAAATGCTTCAGCCCTAAACGTGGGTCATCCTCAATTTATTATTAATGCCAGTTTGATTCCCTTGCCCATTTAAACTGCTTTAATTAAAACTTTACTTGGTGGTAGGATGGGGCATACTCGCCATATACAGCAACCAACCTTTCATGGAATTCTTTATGCTTCGTTCTTTGCAATGGCAATCCACAAGACCAGTTTCCCTCTAAGGAGTCAAAATGGTTCAGACACCAAGCAACATGTGCCAGAAGGCTGGAGGCCCACACATAGAAATACTGTATCAAGCCTTACTCATTTTTTTATTCTAATTTTATATTGAGTTAGAAAGGGGTAGAAACAATCCAACTGTTTATTTGTGTGTTCTTTTTCTAAACTATTATTGAATTCACTGATATTTTTGAAATAATTTGTATTATATACTGCAGGTAAATGATTGGATGTTTATGTTTATGCTTATCCTCTGTTCCTGTACCCCTACTATTTAGCCCTACCTTCATTTTCCTAGAGCAGGACACTGACTGGGATTAATACATTGTTAATTGTTAATTTTTTAAGTTACCCTTCAGTTCTTCCTGCAGACCTCCTGCCATGCCACAATGTATTCATAGTATGTATGTAATGTATGTCCCCGGTGAAATAAATTGAATTCTGATTCTGGGATTGTGTAAGAGCCTTCGGTTTCATTGGAAGGCAACAATGCCCAGGCCAAGATTAGATTCACAGCAGAGTAATGCTTTTTTTTCTCAAGAAAATATAAATTAACTAGGCAAATAAATAATAAGTAAATAGGCAAATTACGATCATTTTCTGTGGTAGGGCCAATGCCATGTTCTGAAACTTAGGTAGTATGGGTGCCAGACAGGCATTTCCACAACAGTAATAAATAAAAAACTCCCCCCCTAAAAAAAAATATTGAAGCTAAAAGACCAGCTCTATTTTTAGATAAGCAGGTACAATGGACCTGCACAATAATGACTGGTCTGCTCTCAACCACAAGACACAACAAAGAGATATGATCATCAACTGATAACTAAATGCTCAAAATTACGTAATAAAATAATAGCAATAAATACAAATGCAAAAACAAAATAAATAACAATAAATGTATGTCAACAATATACAATATAAGTTATGGTAGTTAGTTGTTTCCACATTGCCTGTTGCGACCTGTGCCATTGTGTAAAAAGTCGCCAATGTCTGTTTGTGACTAGCCTTCAGAACTACCTATTCCATGGTCTCTAAGCACCTCTGACTTTCACATTTGCAGCTGGATGTTTTACATTGATACAGTATATAGTAATATCTTGGAGCTGAATGTATCTTCTCTCCTGAGACACATGCCTTCCATTCCATCTTTGCTTCTTTACTTTTATTTGGTATTTTCTGAGTGAAACAGTCATAGCTGACTTACTTTTTACATATTCAGTTGAAATTTGGAATATAAAGTAAGCTTTCACACTTCTGCATACATTAACTGTTTCTATCAAAAATTGGTTTGCGGTGCCCCCTTTCCTCCTCCAAATACGCATAAAAAACAATAGAAATGCATCACTGACATTTCACTGTGCTTTTATCGAAAGCTTATGGAGTAACTTTGCCTTGATGTGGATTTTATGTTCCAATTTTGCTAAAGTGAACTTATTTCATAATTCTTTATTAAGTGATTTTTTTTATCATACGCACAGAAATATTTGTAGATATGATGCTTTTATGTTTGGCAAATGGAATACATCAGCACCTTTGTCAAATCATAACTTTAATGCACTCTATAGCTTTAGCGAGAAGCATGTTTTGAAATAAAAGCACTGTACACGTGCTTCGTGCTTTTTTTTTTTAGGTAATAGTCCTCTTTTATATATATAAAAAAAAAATCCTTTACAGATCCGCTCTGTACATTAAAAGCAGGGGGTGCGACCACACCGAGCCCAGAAAGTCAGGGGGCCCATCATTGTTGCTCCTCCACCTTATTTATAATATTTGAGTGCACTTGGCATAATTTAGAGAAAGGAAGTACCATTTGTCTCGGCTGTTTCAGTCATTAGTTGTTTAGCTGCATCCAATTTAGTTAAAATGTATGTATGAGCGTGAAAGGGTCCTATTTAATGTTCAAAATAGTGCTCGATAACATTAAGTTACACCACATTGAAGGACTAGCAAACTTTATATCACACACCCATATGTGTCCAGGATGTCATTGAGTAAACTAGGGAAAGTCATCCACCTCAGGAATTTCTAAATATCTAGCTGTCTAGTTACAAGCTCATAAATTAGAAAGTAAATCACCAGTGGAATAAATCTCTAGTGGAAGTAGCCAGGGCTACATGTTGTTGAAGTAACCAAATCCCATTAATATATATATATATATATATATATATATATTTATTTAAAGCTCTAAATACATCTGAGGTTTGGACAATTAACCCATCTATGTCTTTTATGTGTGTACTGAATATATATATGTCATAAGCGGTGATATCTGAAGATTGTGCCTGAGCAAAAACTGTACATTATGAATCTTTAATGGCCAAATACTAGTCACATGGGGGTCTTCTTTAGGCTTCACAGTCCTAAGATGGAGAGCTTCACCCTCTACCAAAGCCTTTCCTCACTAGGCATTCCAAGCCACTCCAAATGGTTTTGTATACCCAATAGGTTTCTGGTATTTACAAATTGCAAAAAATAAATATCTGTACCTCTATGGAGATATGTTGCACAATCAGAGCAGCACTCCTAAAATATGCCGCATATAATTGTTCTAAACGTTTGGGATTATTCCTACTTTAAACCTTCTGACTAATGATGAGTGAACAGATTCCTCCAAATCAGAATGCACTCTAAATTTTAGGGAAAAATCAATTTGGGACAAATCTGAACTTCTTGGGATTTGTGATAATTATTTTTTTTTCCTGCAGTAGTAAAAAAAACCTCAACAAACTCCCCTCCTTCACAATCCCATTCGTATCCCACCCAACTCTCTGCTGTCTTCAGCGGGGCAGAGGACACAAATTAAAATAAAAAAATGTAAGCTCTTCACCAGCCACCTCCGATGTCACTGTGAGTGACTGATGGCTTGAAGGGGTTTCCCAGCCAGCTCACTCCTTGCCTATCAATAGCCTCTCCCTTCAGAGGGAGCCCAGTGCTTTCCATGGCCTTCCCCTGTGGCCCACTGGGCAGTGAGGACAACTCCTGGCGCAGGAGCTTTTTTATTTTTAAACAGTGATTCTATGATTCTATTTGATTTAGACAAACCCAAATTTCCTTCCAATCCAAATTGAATTTTTCCCTCTCTGTGTATGCTGTTAATAGCTGTATTTGGATGCAGGTCAGGCACAATCTTCATTTGTCAGATTTCTGCCTATTTTAAAATAGGTTTACTTACTGTGATTTTAGTTTTTAAGCATACATTGTCAGCGTTCAGCCTTGCACAGCGCCAGGTATGACCTCTCGCTACCTGCCGCTCTCCCATACATTTCAATGGACGATCCTTTTCTTCTCTTTTTTTTAAATCCCAAATAATTCTGTGACCTCTTCTGGCATTGAAAAAGCAGTTTTTTCATAATTTTTTAAATATTTCCTCAGAAATGACATTACAGGTCTGGCATTAAAGTGTTCATGTTACAATGTTGTTACAATGTAATTCCATATGTTTTCGCTTTGTTACTAGTTGATAGATGCTTGAAAACAGACTTTAAATACACCGCCTCCTGCGCTCTGGGCTTCAAACAAGCATTTTTCATCGCCAGAGATTTGTGAGGGTGTTTTTTTGCTGAATATGGTGTGGGTCGGTCGCTATGAGCAGTCGCTAACATGTGCTCCCATACAGCGCTGTACTGGTGAAATAGCGACTCCGCACAATGTATTCAACATTACTGAACAGCGACTGAGTCGCTATAAAGTAGCGACTCACGGCCAAGCACTGCGACAACTCGCGGGCGCTCTGAAAATGCCTGCTACAGACGCTCATCTGTCGCTACCTGCTGCTAATGATGAATCAGCCTGCCCGTTTAATCTGGTATAATCACACTGTTGAATTTTTTAAAGCATCTAAAAATACGACTGACCTATATTCATATATTCTGTTAATGATAATTGCACATTGTTCCTAAATGAAGAGAAATTAAAAACACCCAAGACAGCTGTTGACTTTTATTTGAATGTTAGGTGGTCATGTTAGTGTTCAGTGATATCTCATAAGGTGATATCACCAGCAGTTTCTAAAAATGAAACAGTGTTTTGTTAATAAACAATAAATAGATACCTACCTTTTAAGGCATGTGAATAAACCTGGAATACATCACACAGAACAGAAATGAATTTTTTTGAACTATATGAAGCAAACTTATCATTTAAAATGATGTTTCAAAATAAGGATGTAATTCAGAGAGATTTTGAAAGCCTCTTCAGATATTCATTTGCCGGTAATACACATGTGCTATGTTTGGAGAGTCTATTCAACTCAACACACAATAAAGTGCAAAATCAATTGGTGTTTTGCCATGAACTTTTTTTCAAATGAAGTGCAGGATTTTTCCAATGATGCAGAGTTTTTACTATAGTTCGAAGGGGCGTATTCTGAAATGTTATGAAAATCCCCAAACATTGTTACTATTTAAAGATTTGTAAGAATACACTCTAACTGCCTGGAAAAATTCTGCATGTTGCCTACAGTATATAGAGACTTGCTTGTCACTTGAGGCTTCTGTAAGTAACAGCAACAATAACACAAGAAGAAGGCTGAATCTAATGCCAGGCTTTACATTTGGCAATCACATTTTAAACTCTCCAGAACCATCATATGTATTTACTGTGGGCATCCTGTACTGTGCATTATCTCGTGGATAATGCCATGAATAAACAGATGAAGATGTGAGTCAACATGTAATCCTTAGATTATTATAAACATATTGGAAAAGAGTACTAAAGTCAAGTGATATTGGATTAACCCTTCTATTGCCAGCCACGTAAAATTTACGTGCCTGACTTTCCCCATTAATAGAATAAAAAGTATTAAAAAAATCACTTACCTGACCCCTTGTTTGATCCGACCGGGTCTCCTCTTCAGCCAGAGGGGCTCCGATCGCCAATTGGGGCTCCTCCGGCTGCAGGGGAGGGCCCTGCATAGGGTGCCCCCCCCGTTTCAGCAGCCGCCGGGATTTGCCTGCAAAAAAAAAAAAAAGAAATGACAGTTACTCACCTCCGCGCCCGCCGGCTCCCGCCGCCTCTCCTCTTCATGGGGGGGGGCTCTGATCACCGTCTTCCGTCTTCTGGAGGGGGCATACCAGCCCTCCTCCCTATGCATCTTCCGATGGCGGCCGCCATCTTGGATTCTGGCCCCGCCCCTTCGGGGGCGGGGGCGATGACGTCACCGCCGGGTGTCTTCGGGGCACCCGGCAGTTAAGCTCTCAGATGCCGGTGACGGCTGGACAGAGAAGGAGGGGGGTAGGCGATCCTCCGATCCCTGCCTCCCCCCTCCTCTGCCCAGCCGTCACTGACATCAGATCACCGTGGGACACAGAAGATGAAGATCGGAGGTGAGTAAAGTAAATTTTTTTTTTTTTTCAATAAAGTCATTTGAAAAAGTGTCTGTGTCTTTTTTTTACTTTTAACCCTATGTGAACTGGTAAGGGGTCCATGTGACCCCTATACCAGTTCACAGGGCTCGGGGGTCTGGCAAGTCACCTGCGGCTAGCGGGTGACTTGCCATTAACCCCTGGCCCCCCAAATTTCCTGCCTCCCCAAAGCCCAGGGGGGGGCAGAAGAGCCGTGGCCCTAGGCTATGACAGCTTGTAGCCTGCAGGGCCAGGGGCCACTAAAGCTGGCCCCTGCGCCCTGTTCTACAAGCCCCCATAGCTGGTCACAGGCTGGTTACGCTGGGTAGGGGGGACCTCACACCATTTTTTGGGGGGATTTTTAAGGGTTTTAACCCTTAAAAATCCCCCCAAAAATGGGGTCCCCCTCCCTGGGAGGGGGGACCCTATGTCATTTTTTTTTTTAAATTAACCCTATGTTATCTGTAACCCAGTAGGTATAAAAGGCTTCCAGCAGCAGCAGGAGAGCAGAAGCCTAAGTGATTAGTGTGGGACACAGGGATGGATGGGAGGTAAGTATTAAAAAAAAAGAATTAAAAAAGTTATTTTTAAAGTGTGTCTCTGTGTGTTTTTTTTTACTTTTAACCCTTTTACGAGACCCCTATACCGGTTCACAAGGCTCTGGGTCTGGCAAGTCACCTGCAGCTAGTGGGTGACTTGCCATTAACCCCGAGCCCCCCCATTACCTGCCTCCCAAAAAAAACCTTAAAATTCCCCCAAGAAATGGTGTCCCCCCCCCCCCCCCCCCTGTGTAGGGGGACCCCACACCAATTTTTTTTTATTTAACCCTTTATTATGTGGATAGTAATTGTATTTTATTTGTAAATGTTATAAAGTGCTCTTTTCAGTTTAGGGGATCTCCTGGACAGGAACGGGGGGCTACCGATACATATGTGGTATCATTGTAAGAGAAATGGGGCTTTCACGTGCAATATGGTTTTCTTTAATAAAATACATGTTTTTGTTAAAATAAAGGAGACAATTAAAAAAAAATATATATATATATTTATTTTTTTTACTTATTTACTTAACAATATATATAAAAAAGTAGAAAAAATACAAACAAGACATTTCATGTTAATGCCTAAACTCTGCCACAAAAAGAAAATGGAATTTTCTTGGAAATTTCTGCAAAAATCACAGTTAAACATCACGCAAAATGGTGAAAAATATCCTGTCAGCAGAAGGTGACAAAATCTCAAGTAGGCTGGCAGTTAAAAGGTTACAGGTACCTATGCATGTTGGGTATTGTTCTGCTCGGGGGACCTTGTGCTTTCAGATTTACCTTGTTTTTTCTTATTTGCATATTGATATTTTAGAAAAAGGTGTTTTTTATTCTGCTTTTTTATACATTTTTTGTGAAACCCTGTGCAACCTAAGAATTCTTCGAGATATTACTTCCAGAAAGATGAGCCCACTAAACAAGCTATGCTTAGAAAGGTTAACATGTGTACTTTCAGGGAATATATGGTTTATCGGGGATATTCCAAATGTAAAGGGTTGTTTTGGTAGAAAAAGCACAAGGTGCGCACTTTGTCTGCAGAGCTGAAATTTTGAAGTAAAATTACCGCTATGTGCATGATTTACTTTGGTGTGTTTGGCAACTCTTTCCTTGACAGAACCTATGCATGCTGGGTATTGTTCTGTTTGGGGGATGTTGCTTTTTCAGATTTTCTGGTTTGCATATAGTTTTTTTTAGGAAAATGTGGTTTTGATTCTGCTTATTTATTAATTTTTAAGGTAACCCTGTGCAACCAAAGAATACATTGAGGAATTACTTCCAGAAAACTGCACCCATGTCAACAAGCCTGGTACGCCTAGAAAGCCTGAGGTGTGTACTTCTAGGGAATATATAGTTTGTGGGGGGTATTTCAAATGTAAAGGGTTGTTTTTCTTGAAAAACTGCAAGGTGCGCATATTGCATAGCATAGTTGTATTTTATCTGAAAATCTCCTAAAGCGTTGTTTCAGTTTGGGGGAGTCTCCTGGGCAGGAAAGGGTGTCTACCTATACATATGTGGTACCGCTGTAACCAGGAGAAATTGGGGTTTCACACGCAATAAGATTTTATTGACAAACTTACATTTTTTGTTACAAAAAAACACTACAAATTGTAAAAAATTGTTTTTTTTATTTTTTTGTACAATTTTCACCCAAAAATATTGAGAATACACTACACTGACAAACAATACATTTCATGTTAATGCCCAGGCTCTGCTGAAAAAAAACAATATATCACTTTCCTGGGAAATCCCTGGAAATCCCTTCAAAAATCACAGTTGAACATGGGGAGCACAAAATAGTGCAAAATGGTCGGGCAACAAAGGATGACAAAATCTCAAGGTAGGCTGGCGGTTAAAGGGTTAAACCTTTGCAGTCATGCCTGAAGATAATGGCAGACAGGACCAAAACCCGGGATTTAGACTATCCTGTGTTTTGATCCTTGGCCCCAGAATTACCAAATTTGGGATGCCCCGCTGTATGAAACCCTTCATGTTGGCCAATAAACTCACCTTTCCCTGGTCCTAAGATGCATGAGCAGGTTCTCATCCAATCAGCATGCTTTGCTGCGCTTGGGCCAAGTTTAGCTGAGAAGAGCCGAGCGGGCCCGTGTATGTCGATGGCCGCCTATCCACTACCCTCTAACAGGATGAATACCCATACCAGCTATTAGCAAATGCCTGGTAGGGTATAGCTGAAGGCGGTCATGGCTCATGCATGCGGCTTTGGATCAGGGAGAAGGTAAGTTTTATAGGAGACTTGGGAGTTTTCACAGAGTGAGGCATCCCAAATCTGAATGCCCCATAATTAGTTAATTTTGTAGGTTGCATTGTTCTTAAATATTTGAATAAATCACTGGATGACATCGCAAAGAAGAACAAAACTCAGGATTTTGACTATCCTGGGTTTTGTCCCACCCTCCAGAGCATCCCAAAGCCGTGTAAATCCCTTGACTCTGCAGGTTATCTTACTACCTCCACTTTTGCAAAAATCATTCAAATGAGTTGCATTCAAATGAGTAGCAAAAACCCTGAATGAAAATATGCAGCAAACATCTCTTGTGCCATTTTTCCTCCACCCTTACTCATGTCAGCCATTCAGTTGGACATGACATGAACCAGGAGGGTTCACACAACCGGACATACCAAAATAAGTAAAAATATTATAAATCAGCATGCCACTCACCCTCCTGAAAATGGGAAGATAAAAAGGTTAGGCTAGGTTACTGGCATGCCAGGTAGATGTCTTGCTATCTTTAAACGTTTTGAACCCTTATAAAAATGAAAACTCAGTTTATAAAAAATAAATAAATAGCTAATATATATATAAGTTTAATTGCCGAAAATTCACCCTCAATTCCCCTCCTCTTCACCTCTGGTGTCTTGTCAGAGGAATGATATGAACACCATGGGGAGTGGCCTTTATACCCCAGGAATGGGGTTTATTCAGACCCCCCCCCCCCCCAGGCTTCACAGTGTTCACAGTGCAACACTACAATGTTGATATTTTAAAGTAAAATCTTCAATATGCTAATAGAAAAATTGATGCATCATAAACCAGAAGGCTGTTGATTTATGATGGTGCAACCCTCACCTCCAGTTTGGTTTTTCTATTGGTTTTGTGTAAAGGTGATGCAAGTGTATCACTATAACAGTATAATTTCCTACTGGTTTTATGTAGCTAAAAAATTTGATGAGCTAGACAGTAAGGTATGTGCTGATTTTTACAGAAAATCAGTTTCTATTTGATTAATAATTGAGCCAGAGAGTAACCATGGGTTAATAATGCGACCTAAAACGTCTGGTGTAACCCAAGGGATTAGATGACCAGCCACAGCTTGCCTCTGGTTCATTTTAAGTTTAATTAGCAATGTTTTTGATTCATGTGTGTACATGTCTATGTCTGTCCCTTGGCACGGAAGTGTACCTGTACTTCTTGTTAGCATTTTTATTGTTAAGTAATTATCCCTCTACTTATTCATAATATGAGGGTTAAAGTTCAATTCAAAGTTTAATATAAAGTATTCTGCTAATCCAGTTAAACTGCTAAAACATAACATATTGTAGGTATATATAAGATAAACATGCATATTTTAAGGATAATTTTACCAAACATCTGTTTGTACTTTCTAAACAGTGTACAGTATACAATTGGCCTTGATTTGATCATGTTTACTTAAAAAGAACCCATTTTGAATTCTGTGAGCCTGCAATAGTCCTATTTCTTGACCTGGAGCAACCATCAAAAAAGAGTCAGATATCCTCCTCTGTACAATTTTTCCAGATTGTTCTGGATTCAGTAGGAGTTGACAACAGTTCTCATGGTAGTTAACGATTTACTTTAAGAAAAAGTATGAGAATTCCACTATTGCTGAATCATCAACTAGGAAGACAATGAAAGTCAATAGAACTTTTTACTCCTTTTTACACAGTAGCAAAACATGTCATTGACTTTCGATGTTTTCCTAGCTAGTGATTCAGCAACAGTGAAGTTCTCAGGCTTTTTTCACCTAAAGTTAATTTTTTACTACTATGAGAATTTCTTTTCACTTTTCAACAAATGAACCTAATCCTTCCTTTTTATTGTGAAATGCAAGTACACATACATCAACTTCAATCAACTGTACAAGCTTTTAAAAGAAAAAAATAAAAATCAATGTTTGCTTATCTGGCTTGACAGATGATTACTGTATTTTTCCTCCTATAAGACACACAATTTTTTTCCCCAAAAGTGGGGTGAAAATGTCAGTGCGTTTTATTGGGAGAATGTATAAAAAAAAAAACAAGAAAAAGGTAAAAAAAAAAATTCAAGGGCCTCACCCCCGTGTGCCGATGAAAGAGTGGCTGACACCGCCGCTGCTACTGGGGCCTGCGCGTGCTAACACAAAAACTCAAGTCTGTGCAGTGGATGGGCATGGCCTGCATCTGTATTCATTGTCCTCTGGACACTGACATAGGCCACGCCACCGACTGCAAGGACCGGGCGGGAGTGCATGCGATGCAGAGGGCGTCTGCTCCCAGAGGCTGGTCGGGACTTCAGGAAGATGGTGGCGGACCGCCGACCTCGGGTTCTGGATTTGGGGTGAAGTTGAGTGTTTTGTTCTCTTTTATTACATTAGCAAGATTACATTTGGAGGAGGCAGGGCGGGGGTTGCGTTTTTTTTTCAGGAAGGAATGGCCCTTTAAAGCGGACCTTCAGCCTCATTTAATGAAAAGCCCAAAGCCTTAAAAAATAATTGCCCAGCATCTAAATTAATATATTTAATGTTTTTAATCACTTGCTTTTTATTCTTTTTCCCACTGGCCTGCAACTCTGTTCAGCACTCTAGGATACGGGTGCCTCCATCTAGGCTCAGTAGCATCACATACTGAGGAGAGAAGAGGGGTCAAAAGTGCAGGGGGCAGGACAGAGCAGAGCTGGGGGTCAGAAAAAGGTCAGCAATCCCAGAATGCAGAGCGGCACAGTCAAGAGACACTTCCTGTTTGCAGGCAGCCTGAAACTCCATGGGCCACCATCTTAATTGTTTAAAGGCTCAGAAAATGCAGTAGATACAGGTAGGATGATTTTTAATGTGGGCAATCTGTATGAGGGTGGGGTGAAGGTCCGGTTTAAGTATTTAAAGGACGATTGAAAACTTTACTGTAAGTTTCACAATTATGAAGCAATATCTGTGAAGGAGACATGGCTGGGAGGTATACTCTTGGTGCCAACATAATATAAAGTGTTCAATAAGTGGGTTTGTGGAGCAGGAAACATCCAGACAGCAGTCCCTTCAGGGATGTCTAGAAGAAAACTGAACAATTCCTTTTAAGTTCCCGAAAGAATGATGCTTGCATTACTTAAAAAAAAAAGACACTGAGGTTGCAGATTGCTTTGAAAGCTCCTAAACTTGCTGTATCCATCAGAATTTGTAATTCATCAGAAATCTCACTTTTCTCATGGAGGGTTTTTAAGTAGGTGCCACTTGGTTAAATGAAACTCATTTGTAATAGCCTCATTTGCAAAAATGCATATTTTAGACTTTCTATTGTTTACCCCATGCAAATAATAAAATATGTACTACTTTGTTTAACCCTTTATCTGCCAGCCTACCTAGAGATATTGCCGGAATATTTTTCACCATTTTATATGTTTGACTGCTATTTTGCAGGAATTTCCAGGGATTTCCTGGAAAATTATTTGTCAGCAAAGTTTGGGCTTTAACATGAAATGTCTTTTGTATTTTTTTATGGCTTTTTCAATATCTTATGATAAAAAATATCACATTTTTTTTAGAATTTGTAGTTTTTTAATAAAAGTTTTTCAAGAAAACCGTATTGCATGTAAAACCTCCTTTGCTCCCGACTACAGGTACCTAAAGGTACCACATAGGTATCAGTAGACACCATTTCCTGCCCAGGAAATGCCCCAACCTGAAAAGAGCATTTTATGAAATTTTCAATAATACATATTTCAAATCAATAATACTAGCTGCACTTTTTTTAAATGAAGTGGGGTCCTCCCTATCCAACAAACTCAGTCCAGGCACCAGCTATGGGGGCTGGTAGACCAGGGTGCAGAGACTGAGCTGCCTGAAGTTTCCCACCTCCCATAGTCAATATAGCTTTGCAGGCTGATAGGACTCCTCAACAAGACTTAAATGTAAAAAAAATACACACACTGTATCTTTGTACTACTTACCCCTGAGTAATTTCATTGGTCATCAGTGGGGCCTGAAAGTGGGGAAGAGGATTGGAGCCATATGCCCTGCTCTCTGCTTCTGGTTCTCAACCATTGCGAGGAAAAGCCTTTTATACTGGCGAGGGGTTCACTCACCAGAATAAAAGGCCCCTCCCAGGAGCGGTGAGCGAGATGCCAGAAGTGGCACTTGACGCTCGGAGGGATCCCACCAGGGGATCAAGAGGGCCCCAACACTAGATCTACATTGCTGGCAGTTCTACGTGCTTGAAGTTTAAAGGGTTAAAGAACATTTACTCATTGGAGGTTCCAGATTTGCTATACATTTAAGTACTAATATCATGTCATATCAAGTAAATCTCAACCCTCCATCTTTTTAAAATGATTCAGTACACTCCTAGCGAAGTTTACATCCTTTAGCCCACTGCTACTCAACCATTTAATTCCAAATACCCCCTAGCGGCAAGAAGTTCCAACCAAGTCCTTCCAACGTATAGATCAGTTATAAATGTTACAAAATTATGTAGGTTATGGGCATTTTAGTCCAAAACCCTCCACCCTGCCACCCTACCCTGGAGCTGAGGAAGGATGGGGGTTACAAAGAAAAAACCTTCTTCAGCACTCTGGATCCTGGGCGCTGCCATCTTGGATGAAAGCACAGAGCTGCATCCCTCAGGCCCATGCACAATCCTGCCAGCTCAAGTTAATGGGATATGTGGCTTTGTGTCTTTTTCTGAGGAAGCCGTACAGGCTCGGGAGGAGCAGCTCTGGCCCCTGGATAAGGTAAGGGTTTTTTTCTTTGTAACCCCCTGTCCAGTCTTATCACCAGGGCAGGGTGGGGGGTTATAACTTAACTGGAATTCTGTTTCAAAGTTAGTAGGAATTATATTTTACTGTTAAAATTATATACCTGACCTGTCAGGCCCCCACCATTGGCGCACTTCTGAACATTGTTGTGTACCTCATGTTGAGAAACAGTGATTTAGCTAATACATGATTAGAACCTACATCGGTGACCATATTTTTAAACTTTGAATCGAGCTTGTGCTGAGGATATTCTTGTCTCAACTTCAGCTAGAATCTCTCATTAGTGAGTTTTGGCTAACACCATTGGATCTTGTTCAGAGGCATGTTTAACAATAAAAGGGTCCAAAGAGATTATGAGATAAACAGAGATATACTCCGGAAGGCTTAGTGAAAACAAAGTGACTTTATAAAATAGATAAAATACAGCTAAGGAAAGTAATCAATATAGAGTACTAATGTGATCAATACTGTACAATATCAAGCAAACATACACTAAAGAAAGAAGTTACGTTACTTTGAGACAGACAATCATCAGTAAGTTCAAACAATAGGATTGTGCTAGTACAACTCCCTTTGTTTTTATAGTTCATTTTGGTGACTATATCATCAAGCATAAGCCATTCTTCTAACAAATATGAAAAGCAGAGCAACTTTGTATCCACTCACCCATGTGCGGAGCCTTCTACTGACAGTAGAAGCTCTAGAGCCACGTATCCAGGTTCTCTTCTGAAAACAACTCTGTGTCAGACGGTATCCATGGCACACAGTAGCAGATCTAAATGTAACGGGGCCTGGTGCAAACATTAAATAGGGTCCTTTTCGACTTCAGGAAGACTTGTGGCCCCTCCCGACCCATAAAAGGGCCAAGACTACTTCTCTAAGATGGTTTTTAAGGAATGGGAGAAGCCTAATAGGCTGCCGTTGGTGCCTAAGGGTCTGGACAGACGGTATCCCTTTTCGGAGGATTTGGTTCGCCTATGGTCCCATCCTCCGGAAGTGGATGCTCCTGTTCTGGGGCTCTCCAATACCTCCTTTATGCCGTCTCCTGAGACTTCCTCCTTGCGTGATCATGTTGACAGGCCCATGGATCAGCTAGCCTGTCACGCCTTCACTTCTGTGGGAACCGGTCTGCGCCCTGTCTGTGCTGCGGCCATTGTTTCCATGGCCACTAAGAAGGTAAGGCGTCTCGCGGATATTTCCAAATCTCACAAGTGAGCGGAGGGGTATGGGGAGCTTTTGGCTTGTATGGACTTCTTTGCCTTTGTTATATCGGCCATGGATGACGCCGTCCGTTTTGGTGGTAGGGCTTCGGCTGTGATGGTCACGCTGTGTCGCTCTATCTGGTTATGACAGTGGGCAGCGGATTCCCACAGGTATTCCCTTCCTGGGACTTCGGCTGGGGAACGGTTGGACCTCCTGGCTAAGAACGGGAGACTTCCTCAACGTCGGAAGCAGGTACGGCTTTTTTGGGGCTCTTCTTCCTTTCATCCCTCTCGGGGAGGACAAGGATCTTCCTTTTCTGGTGGCTGCAGAGACTCATGGGGGCGAGGTAGAGCCCGAGGTCATCCCGGCCTTGCCTGGGTATCCAAGCCTAAGCCCCCTACCAAGGCCCCTCAGGCATGAGGGGGCGCCCTCACCCAGCTGGGTGGGGGGACGGCTTCGGCTCTTTGCTCACGTCTGGAGGCAATACATCTCGGACCGGTGGATACAGGAGGTGGTGTCCTCCGGGTACAAGATAGAGCTGGCAGCTTGGCCGCCCCCAAGAATCATTCGGTCCCGGATCTCGCAAAATCCTGAGAAGGTGCAGGGCCTGAGGCTGGCTGTTCAACATCTTCTGTCATCAGGAGTGGTTTGCCATGTGCCTCTTCAAGAACGGAGGCGGGGGTTCTACTCCAACCTGTTCACGGTGCCCAAGAAGGACGGTTCCCTGAGACCAATCCTGGATCTAAAGGGTCTCAACAGAATTGTCAGGTTGAAACACTTCCACATGGAGACCTTACGGTCGGCGGTGTGCTCTCTTCGGCCAGGCGATTTCATGACCACTGTGGACATCAAGGATGCCTATCTGCACGTTCCTGTCTTCCTGGGACACCAGAGGTTCCTGAGGTTCGCTCTGGGGGATCAACACTACCAGTTTGTGGCCTTGGCGTTCGGCATCACCTTGGCCCCCCGGGTGTTCACCAAGCTGCTGGCGGGTGTCATGGCCCTTCTGAGGAACCAGAGCATTCGCGTTCTTCCTTACTTGGACGACCTTTTGATTGCAGCTCCATCTTTGCATCAGGCAGAGAGGGATACTCGGATGGTAGTGTCCACCCTCGAGTCTTTTGGTTGGGTGATCAATTATCCCAAATCTTCTCTCTCTCCTTCATCGGTAAGATCCTTCCTGGGAATGACGCTGGATACTTCTCAAGTCAAGGTGTTTCTTCCTTGGCAGAAGGTGGAGGGCCTTCAGATGCAGGCGTGGGCCTTGTTGGCTTGCCCTCATCCCTCCATCCATCTGGGGATGCAGTTGGTGGGTCTCATGGTGTCTTGCTTCGAGGCTGTGCCTTTCGCCCAGTTCCACATGAGACCCCCTTCAGTTGAATCTCTTGACCATCTGGGATATCGAAGTCAGGAGTCCTTGGAGCAGGAATTCGCTCTATCCCCTCTGGCCAGACAGTCCCGCTTGGGGAGGGGTTTGGCATTCGCTGAAGTTCCAGGGCCAGTGGGGCCCTCAAGAGGCTCACGCGCCTATCAATCTCTTGGAGTTGAGAGCGATCAGGTTGGTTCTCTTCCAGTTGACTCCCCACCTTCGGGGTCGTGCGGTCCAGGTCCGCCTACATCTATCATCAGGGAAGGACTCGGAGCAAACGAGCCCTCAAGGAAGTGTCCCTGAAATTGTCTTGAGCGGAGGAGACGGTTCCCTCCATCTCGGCGGTTTACATCCCCAGGGTGGAAAACCAGGAGGCAGATGCCCTGAGCAGAGGGTCGTCTCGCCTAGGGGAATGGTCTCTCGACAACAAGATCTTTCATGCCCTGTGTCGCCGCTGGGGTCAGCCGGACGTGGACCTGTTGGCATCCCGTCACAATCACAAGCTTCCGAGATTCGTATCCCTGTCAAGAGATCCTCTGGCCTTCGACACGGAAGCGCTGGCATTTCCTTGGAAGGAGTTTTGACTCCTTATGTCTTTCCTCCCCTTCCTCTGTTGGGTCATGTGTTGCGCAAGATTGCCCAGGAGGTATGGTTTGCAGATGTCGTCCAGATGGTGGTGGATCAGTACGTCCTGCCCGACGTTCCAGAGCTCCTCTCTCAGAGACAGCTGCACCACCCCAATTTACAAACGCTGGCTTTGACGGCTTGGCTGCTGAAACCTCCATCCTGATGAATAAGGGTTTTGCCGGCTTCAGTCGTCAGTACTATGATTCAGGCTCAGAAAAAATCCTCTTCTATGATTTATTACAGGGTCTTGCACACTTACATTGCCTGGCGTGAGTCTAAGGCCTTCCCTTGCCGCGCCTTCTCCCTTTCCAGGATTCTGGAGTTTCTACGGTCTAGAATCGGGTCTACAACTGAGTACCCTCAAGGGACAAGTTTCTGCGTTGGCAATTTTTTTCCAAAGATCCTTCGCTAATCATAGGCTTGTCAAAACCTTTTTCCAGGGAGTCACTCATGTACGTTCACCGCATAAGCCGGTGTGGAATTTGAACTTGGTGCTTTCTGTTCTTCAGGGTTCCCCCTTCGAGCCCCTGTGCGATGCTGCTCTTTCTATTCTGACTATTAAGGTGGCCTTTTTGGTTGCTATCACTTCGGTGCGTCGCGTCTCTGAGCTGGCGGCGCTTTCCATGAAACCTCCTTATTTTGAGCGGCATCAGGATAAGGTGGTGTTCCGTCTTAGGCCGGAATTCTTGCCCAAGGTTGTTTCTGCCTTTCATCTCAATGAGGACATTGTCTTACCTTCCTATTGTCCTGCCCCTGCTAATTCCAAGGAACGAAACCTTCATTCAATGGATGTGCTCAGGGCACTCAAGTATTATTTGGTCGCCACTGAGTCCGCACATTTCGGAAGTCTGATTCTCTCTTTGTCCTTTCTTCTGGACCTAGGAAGGGCTTGCCTCCAGCCAAATCCACTATCAGTAAGTGGATTAGACAGGCGGTGGTGCAAGCATACTCTGCCATAGGGAAGGAACCCCCTTTCCGTGTTACAGCTCACTCCACTAGGGCTATTGTTGCCTCTTGGGCCTTCCAGCACCAGGCTTCAGTTGAACAGGTTTGTAAGGCCGCTACTTGGTCTTTGGTTCATACTTTTTCCAAGTTTTACAAAGTTGATGTTAGGGCCTCAGCTGACGCTGTTTTTGGCCGCAAGGTGCTTCAGGCGGTAGTGGCTTGAACTGCCTGCCATTGCTCTCTGGGAATTCCACCCTTCTTTTTTGGACACTGCTGTTGGATGTCCCACATGTAAAGAATTGAAATGAAACAAGCCATGCTGTACACCTGGAAAAATACAATTCTGTGATTACTCACCTGTAGAATTGTTTTTACGGTGTACAACACGGCTTGCTTCATCCCACCCTTGTTATCGTTGTTCTCTTTTGCCTTGTTATGGTGATTTTTGTTGAGACAGTTTCCTTTTAGTGGGCTGTGCTTTACTAACATGGTCCTTGCCTCCTGGCTTCTTGCATTACTGCTTTCAAACACTGGGGTCATCTGGGTAATTCTGACCTTTTATGGGCCGGGAGGGGCCACAGGTCTTCCTGCAGTCGATTGCGCCACCTGTGGCGGATTACCCACATGTAAAGAATTGAAATGAAGCAAGCAGTGCTGTACACCGTAAAAACAATTCTACAGGTGAGTATTCACAGAATTGTATTTTTTTAAAATGTGCACTGAATTCATCAAAGCAGGCCTACATCATGCAACTAACCCACTTTTAGCAAACCTTAATGCATTTATGCATAATTCGAAGACTAGGACTCCCACTGGAAATTCTTTTTGTTAGAAGTAATTTGTGTGGGCCATCAAGTGTCTACTTTGTGAATTGGACATATTATGCTGTTAGGCTATTCTAAGCCAAACGAAATTGTACTCATTTTTGATCCATATTTTTCAATTCATAAGAGGTGGGGGGGGGTGTTGGTTTGTCTTATGGAGCAAATGTAAAATAAAAGTCCACTCACCTTAACGGCACTCCCATGGCACTAATTTTCTTCCTGCATCTGATTAACCTTCTGCAGCCCTGGTTCTGCCACACTCAGATGCAGGACACAGTGATGCGGGAATGCCAGTAAAGTGAGTGGACCTGAGTTACAACAACAAAAAACTCCTTACTTCCCCTGGGATACAGATGTTCTGGTGCAACCATCTTGGATTTTCTGCACAGAGTGGCTTGGGTGGGTGGGCAAGCATGCACACGAGGGGGGGTAGCACTGTGCACATATCGATTCTGGGCGAGGTAGGGAGTTTTTATCGTAACCCCCACCCTGGTTCAGCACAGTGATGGGGGGCATTTTGCCATATTGGTTGTTATGAGGGTATTGGGGGGATTCTGCACACTGCTTGTTTTAGGGGGATTGGGGGATCTGGCAAACTTCTTGTTAAAGGATATTGGAGGCATTCTACCATGCTGCTTGATATAGGGGGATTGAGGATATTCTGAACACTGCCCATTATAGGGTTATTGAAAGGATTCTGGACACTACCTGGTATAGGGTGATTGGGAGGGGATTCTGCCGCTTCCTTTTATTTGGTCCTTGGAAAGGAGTATTTTAGAACACCATTTGGTTCAAAATATTTTTTTCTCCTCTAAATCCTAGGTGTGTCCTTTGGTCAGATGCATCTCATATTGCAAAAAATACATACGTTTTTAAAAGGGCAGTTCAGGCAATGGCAATGCAGAAAGGAGCTCCTCCATCTCCTTCACTGCAATGTAGTTGCTGTAGTAGGAATCCAAATTTACCCTTCTTTGTATTTCTTTTTTTCCATGAACATGCTTCAAATGTGGTTTCTTGGCTGCCCATGTCCCTGAGCACTTCCAGAGTAAGTGAGCCGGCAAGTGTGACAACTGTGGCTTGCTGGACTTGCTCAGGCTGGGAACCCTGAGGGACAGAGGCGGCCGTGCAAACAAATTTAGAAGTGATGATGGAAGTAAAGAATAGAAAATGTGGGCAAACTTTAGAGCCCTGCCTACAGCATCTACAGCAAGCTGCAGGAAATGGATTAGAGATGCATGGGACATGCTTTAAGTGAGCACTTTGCTGTATTAAAGTTGCCATTTCCTGAACTGACCCTAAAAATATATTTAGTTAGATTATTTAGCTCCAAAGTCAGAGGAGTAGCTTGGCTTTCAGGCACCTGGGGCAAGATTTCCGAATGGCGCCCCCCTCTTGTGCTCAGGTCCTCCCTTTGGCGCCCCCCTTACCTGTTGCACCTGGGGAATGTGCCCCCCCCCTGATCCCCCCCAGCTACACCCCTGCCAAAGTTATTGCAAAGTAAATGATGTAAAACTACCCAAATATTTCCTTTGGTCTTCAATGGGTTAAAATTCTAAACCATTTTGCTTACTGGAGTATATATAGCTGGTTACAAAAGCAATGTTTTGTCTAGACAAAATACATCTTTTTCTTGTTTTGCAAAATCCTGCTGCATATTTTAGCTGTTTCCCCTGTGTGGTAAGTCAAGATAAGATAAAGCACAAAATTTGCATTAAAATTTATATCAATATGATAAACCTAGGCCATAGTTCAAGAACTAGTTTAATGATTTTGCTAAGTAATAAACTGTTTAAATGATTGTTCTCCAAAATTGGGAAGTAAGAAAAGTCAATAAAGCAGCACTGTTATAATAAGTGCTAACTAGATGACAGAGACTAGGAGTAAAATACCATAAAATAATCAAAACACAGAAATACTAATGCAGCTGAAAACAAGTACTATCGGAAAGATGGGGCGAGGAAATATATATATATATATATATATATATATATATATATATATATATATATATTTTACAGGTACAATTATAAAGCTAGTGAATGCAGTATGAAAAACATTCAGCTTTTCCGAATACGTACTGTTGTTTCTTGAATATCTGAATACATTGTAGTGTACAATGTAAGTTTATTTTTTTTTTTATAAATGCCTTAATTGCCATCAGACTCCTACCCCCTCTCCCCCATTACTTTCCTATGCAATTTCACTCTGTTAACTGAACAGAGACTGTCCTCCCTCTTGTCTAGGGCCCACCTTACTACTTGCTTGCTCAACCCTCTTCCATCCCAACTAATCCCATAGCTCTCCTAATTCCTCATCCATTCCGAATCTTTGCCCCGGGTGGCAGAAAGCCTAGCTACTCCTCTGACATTCCCTTCACTATTCAAAGCAGGCAAAAACTCAATACTCAAAAACCCACCCTTTACCCCTCGATGCTCTCCAGTTACCACCCTATCTTTTCCTTTATCATCCAAACAGCATATTTGACAACTGGAATGCCATAGGCTCAATTCATGGTTGTATGCCTGTGCATTTGTGTGCTGAGGCTTCCTCCTGATTCATGGTTATCTAAATTTTAAGCGTGTGTTTTAAGGTGGAAATTTGCTCCTGAGTGGGTGCCAATGTGGAAACTTGCGCCTGTAATTTTTTGCAAGTGCAAGTTGGTGACTGATTTATAAGGTGTTTAGAGGGCAGAAAAGCAAGCGCAAATGCATTATTTTAAGACTGAAGCTGGAGTAAACTACTGACTTTACCTAAAACACATGCTGGCAGCATCCGGCATGCTTTTTAGCAATAAAAGTGTAAGCCACAAGTTTTTTTTTTGTAATCTTTCCCTATTTTTGGGTTTCAGTGAGGATAAAAAAAATGGTTAAGCGTTGTCAAATCTCAAAATGTTTAATGATAAAAAGGTGGACATTGGGCCCTAAAAATTAAGAAGGGCAGGGAGGGGTAAAGAGTACATTTGGGACTCAACATTTGAAGAAACGACACTGGAGGTGACCTGGATCGGGATATCCCCAATAAAACACAACATAAAAATAAGGAGAAAAAAGCACCTATAAATAAACTACACCTAAATATTTCTCTCCTTTTTTACTGTTTCTCATTTGTGATTTTGTCTCTGCAGCTTCTGTGTTTAAGACAAATCTCTATTCTCCATGTCAGAGATTCTGTTCTCCAATTTGGAGTCAGGTGACAGGGAATATACTCCGAAATAGGGAATAGAGATTCGCCAAAAACACGGAAGCTGGAGAGACAAATTTGCAATTGAGAAGCAGTAAAGAAAGGGTATAAATATAGGGGGCCATCTGGACCAGTTAATGACTTAGCCAACCAGTGCATGAGGCAGAGCCATTTGTGCTTCAAAACAGTAGAATTTCAGGCAGAAAGAGTCTGAAGAGAAATTTTGTACTCGCCTTGAGCACATGCCATTTGGTGCAATCCACATGAATGAGGTGCCTAGGCACATGCAGAATCAGTTGCGCTTGGTTTGGGATTTTTTGTGCATGACCTTGATTTGATCCTCATATGTCTTCTAGCTACTGACTAAATCTGTCCCTAGTCTCTAACTATCTAGTAACAGCCAAATCCTAAGGCCGCAACTCTATTCTTAGTCTTGACCTATTCACTCTCTTAATACTGTTGATTATTCCCTTCACAACAAACACTGCTGCCCAAACAGGTAAGTGGGTAGTTTGAACATGTCTTGTGGCTCATTCTTTCCTCTCCTAAACTACACTAATTTTCATTACAAAAACATTTAACTAACTAGCTGGCAGGATGATAATATATTTATCTCAATGCCACAATAAAATATACATATATATAATATACAGTTTAACAACATATAACATCAGCTTTAATGTTCTCCTAGATTGTACATCATGATTTTGATAATAGAATGTTGTCTGTGAAGGTCCCTAATCATATAGGCTATGGTAGATTTGTATATATCAATCAAGGTATCTACACTGAGTTATGTCTTTTTGAATGTGTTTTATTTAGAATGACTTGTACAGCCTTAAATACTGGTGAGTGGAGCTACAATCCACATCCTCTGTTTACTATTAACAGCATGAGTTCAAGGACCGCAAGATGTTTGATTGTATTTGTACGATTAAAGCTTTTTTATATTAAAACAGCAATGAATGTGGAAGGCAATAAATATTGCAACCCCCACCTCTATTCAAGGTTACCTCATCATTTTTCAGCTATCCAGATTATTGACTCAGATAAATGACTGACCCCAGGGTTAAGATTCACAAGATTCACAAATGAGAGATACAAGCTTTTATTGAAAACATCATCTTACTGACAGCAACATCAGGTTTATACAGAAATATGAGTAAAACAGCACACTGAAGTTCTTGGAGTCAGATGTCTACAGAAAACCAGCTGTAGCCGAAATAAATGACACTCACACTAAGTTTAGCAAAATCAAAAGGGGGCTTTTTGGATGGGGGCACAGGCTAACTTGGGCAATGAAAAAGGGTGCAGAATCAGTGGGGTGTCATCGGATCTTCACGCCTGGGACCGGGGAGGGATGACTGATTCAAGTGCCTAAAAAGTGTTGGAGATACTGTGCAACATCTTACAGTTGTCACTGTATCTGATTTGCATCTATATTGCTAGGTTAATGCAGTTTATATTTATTATAGTAGATGGCGCAGTTACGTATATCTATGTGTAGTGCTCTCTATAACTTATTTTTCCTGTCTGTTATCCACCATGTAAGGTGACCTTCTCTTACTGTACTCATGTTCCGGTAAAGTCAGTTCCTGTTACACCACAAATGTCTATCTGGATTTGACTCCACTGCACCCAGCACTCACACTCTGCAACAAAAAAAGTGGGAAAATGGGATTTAGTGCTGGGAAGATGGTCTAGTGTCCCTTCTGGGAATCCCCATCTTAATGTAATGGTCGCTTAGCAGGTAGCTGATGGAAAGGGAAAGGTGGGCCCACACCGGGAATCAGTGGAACCCACTTGCTAGTGGTCCAGGGATAGCATATAACCCCCATCATCCTGGCATAACCTGAGGAATCCCCAGTCATCCCCACTGGATCCGGGCTACTGTTGGTGCCCGTCTTTAGGTAGAGAGAGGGAAAATTTCTAAATCTAACTACCTACCGGTTTCCTGCAGCATCCTCCTCCGGTCCGGCTCCTCATTCTGTGTCCCTAAAAAGCAATCACTGGATAAAACAAGTTTTTACTTTTGGAGCAAATTTTCGTTTCAGTTCTCACAATAGTTCTAAAAACAAAAATTTTCAACCAAAAAAATCTTGCTTAAAAAATGGTCCGCTCAGTATAGATGTTCACTCGCTCAATTTTTTCTTTTTCTAAGGGCAACTTCTGTTTACACATTTCAACCATTAAGCGATAAACAAGAAATTTTTGGTCAGCTGCAGTGATTCAACTAATCAATTCTAGTTCATCGCTTGTTCGCAGAGGCTGTTTCCATGGAGCGATTATCGCTAAATTGTGGTCGCGTTAACAATTTTTCTATCGATAATCACTCTGTGTAAATAGGTAATTAGTGGTACTTCTCCTTTCAGTTCAAGGGCTAATGGTGCACTTCCCATCCAGCTCCAAGATGCTAAGCTGCTCCAAGTCCCAAATTAAAAATCCAGGTGACATGGTAGTGTACTGTCTTACAAACTGTGGTGTTTTAGCAGCTGGCAATACTGCTGAAATTTTATAATAAGACCATTGGCACACTTACTTCTAGGTATTTTCTTTACTGTATTTTATGGCATTTTAGACTCAGTTGTCCTAATTTTTGCTTATCTTTGCACTTATTTCCCAAAATTGGGGAAATGCAAATATTTATGGGTGTTTTACAGTATTATATTGTGTTTTTTCTAATTCATTATATTATATATTTTTCTTTTACATTTTCTTTATTAAGAAAGTATTCAGAAGTCAGGTTAGTGTGCAGTTACAAAACAAGACAGTTACAGTTTATGAAGTATGGTACATTTTCAGAAGTGGGTGTATTCACATACATCTCATAACAGTGTTGGCTAAAGGTACATAGGGACATGGTTAACACTTGCTAGTGGCGAAGCGGTACATCAAATAGACTGGAGTCTTAATTGAATAGGTAGGGTAATTGGATGCTCATTCTCTTTAGGAGGGGTGCAAGTGAAGGGGTATATAAGAGGATAAAGTGGGTGCGTCACCTCGCTTCCCATAAGCAGGTTACAGATGCAGCTATGGCCCTGCTTATACCAAAATTAACACTTTTAAAATAAACATACAAGACAAAAGACAGGAGGGGGTAAGAAAGGATGGTACGGGTGGGGTCAAGAGTGCATTAAGTGTTGGGGCTTGTCTTGCAGTTTTATGTGCCTGCAGACAGGGATGCCCTGCCGAGCCTGGTGGGGTCTTTCGGATCAGAGCTCGGTAAACTTATTTGTGTCGTATGTTTCTTCCAGAGTGTCCATATCTGTTTGTGCACTTCTAATCTGCCCTGGGAAATGACCGCTCTTATTGGCCATGATATTAAACATTTTGGAGGAGACCTCAGACCAAGGGACAACATCTGATTTGCGTCTATGGGCAGTTGTCAGCCTCATAGCTACCAGTAGGTGATGGGCTAACTGTCATTTGTGACAGTTTTAGCAGAAGAGTGCCTCCCGGGGGTTGGGGGGGTTCGCTGTCAACTTTAAAATTCAATTATATACCTCTTTCCAGAGGGACTATGCTTTTGAGCAGGGCGAAGCTGAGTCCTGAGCTCCAAGCATCCCCTAAAGCAATTGGGTGAGTTTATAAGGTTACAATATGAAATATATTGGGGGGTTAATTACCATCTCATCAAGAGCTTATATGAGTTTTCTGTAGCTAAAACATTGTATGAGGTGGTTTGTGAAGCCTCCCAGATTGTTGCACACTGTTTTGCCAATTTCTTTTTCCCATTTGACCATGTAAGAGTGTACAGGGTTTGGAGTTTGGTGTATAAGGGGGTAGTATATATCTGTTATTGTGCCTGCTGACAAAGGGTCTTTGCTACAATGGCTTTCGAACTTGGTTAAGTTGTATGGGGCTTACTTTTCATTAGGCAAACGGATACAATATGTTGTATCTGCAAGTATCTGAATGTCTCAGAAGCTGCTATGTCATACATCTGTTGTAGAGATACAAGGTACGGAGCCCTCCCATTCCTGGTTAGGGAGTGTATCGTAGTTTGCTTTTGGTCCATCCACCATCTAAAATGGTTCATGCTCATCAGTTTTTGGGATTTTGGGATTCTGTGTGCTTGTTGGTAAGGGGCTGTGTGGAGAAGCTAAGTTGGCTGACAATTTAAATTTGTCCCATAACTTTAGGGTAAATGACAGAAAGGATGGTAGGTTTTTCATTCTGTATTTCTTAGGGATCCAAAGGAAATTTGCCAGAAATGAGAGATGGCAATCTACTCATATATATAGGGTATATCTTTTTCTGCTTGTAGGGGGGCAAGCAGGACCAGCTGGGCAGCTATGTTGTATTTATATAGCTGAGGGATTACAAGCTCAAGATATAGAGATGTAACCTGGGGGTTTACTAGTACATGAGTGATATCTGTTGGGTGTCTATTGGAGTTGAAAGTGCATAGACTGGCTGTATACATAGTTCCAAGAACAGCCCAGAGGATGATAAAATGGGCTAAGGGGATGTAGAAAAATTGGTTGTTAAGTTGATGAGGTTTTCGCCATAGGGCGAGTGCAGGAGAGTTGTCCCCGCAGTTCTAACCTTGGTGGAAGTGGTATGGAGAGTTCAGCTTTCCTGGAAAAAAAGTTAAGGTTTAGCAAAAAGTGTTCCCCATCCTTTCATTCTATTCTTGCTGAGTTGGAAGGTGTGAGACAAGAGGTGTTTTATGGCTTGGGTGTCAGTCTCCTCACCTTTTCTGCCCTTTAAAGCATTGTGAGCGCGCTATGCCATGGACTGCATGCAGCAGCAGACATGCTCGGCTGGATGTTTGTAACAGAGCAGGCTGTTCATCTGTCGCATGCTCCACAGTGACACCTGGTGTTCAGCCCACTGCAAGTACACAAAGCCTAGAGTGTAAGCTCTTGGGCTTGATTTCACTTCCGGGTTTCCTGAGTCTGAATGGACAAGAAGTGACTTCACCAGACTCTGACACATCCCTCGCTGTGCTGATTGATAGCCCTATTTAAGAGGACAGCTGGCCTACAGCCAATGCTGTGTTATCAGCTTACTTCCTGGACTTTGTTTTCCCTGACTCCTAAATTCCTGATCTGAATACCTGGATTTATACACGGACAAATAACCCGGTTTTGACGCGGACTTGCTCAGTGGATTTTGCTTGTTCTCTGCCAGCCTCTGACCCAGGATTCATCCTTGGACTTTTATTTTACTCTTTGGGATTATTTTGCTTCACTTCGCCCCACACCTGGAGCTCAGCTCAGCTCTTCGCATGGTTGTAGCCAGGAGGCTTGACATTGGGCCAGGATTAGGTTTCGGTCTGGGGGGGTGGAGGCTGAGCCACTGGAGTTGCTTCTGGGTGACACATTCTTTTGTGATGTTGCTTGGGAGGAGGGTGAAGAGGCTGCTGTATTGGATAACTAAAGGTTTAGGGACTTAAGTTTATCCTGGTGTTCTGAGGGTTTTGAAGTCTGGAGCTGTTTGCCGTTTGACCAGACATGGTATTTATATCCCTGAAATGTTAGGGAGGGACTGTCCCTGGCTGCTTTCAGGACCATCTTTTTGTCTTTTTCTGAGTGCCCTACATATTATATTATTTTTAAATATATCAAATACATGATTATTTATTTAGGTTGTTGATAATTGTGGGTTGGTTGAATTGCTTCCATGCCCTAAGGTGACTCATGCCTCTTAATAGCATACAATCCCCTTCCTACTGGATGTACATTCACCTTGGCAGGATTCCAGGGTGGGGTGTACGGGCAGGGGAGCTTTGTCCACCTGTTCCTCAGAGGCAGGTGAGTAAATTGAGATGCATTAAAATGTTTTTAAAAGTCAGAGTGTGTGTTTTTATTTCCTTAAACTTTTTATGAATTGGACTCGAGGGCTCTTTATACCAGTACAAAGGATACAAAGATGTATGGCTTGCTAACACCTCCTGCCTGATTACCTGCACTCCTACTGGCCAGGAGGTTACGGAAAAGTACAGACGAGCCCAGTAACCAGTAGACATTGAAGGAGGAGGAAATGTTAAAAAGAAAAAGTAATGTAAAAAGGCCAAGCAATTTGACCCAAATATTGCTGCTGCTTTGGTCTGGCAGAACCAAACTGAATTGACCCAAAACTAAAGCTCATCATTGACAATAAGATTCAGGCTGAATTTAAAAAAGGGTTTCTAGTTTGCACAGATGCAGCAAGGAGCCAGCACGCCAGTGAGCTCACACATTTAAAAGGCAGAGTGTTATTAAAAACCCTGCCTTTTATTTCATCCAGTGCAGTTAGCACACAAATGGGATTTCTTCATCATGTTTGAACATAAAAATTCAATTATCAAAATCTATATACAGAATCCCCCTCAGATGGCAACAGGTTTGTGGTGTAAAAAGTGTAACATTCATTTTATATAATTTAATATATATTGATGCTGCCATGTAATTTTATTCTTTAATGCAAGACCAACCCATCAGAAGACATCTCAGCATTTGCATATACTGTAGCTATTGCTGCTGGAATATGTTCTGATGAAGTCCACCAACTTTTTGGGAATATGCTGGTTTCGGCGGGTACCTGAATCAAAATTCAATTTATGGGGAAGTGGACTCTGTTCTCTGGAAAACAACTAAATCAACAAATGACATGACATGAGAAGAACTCTAAACATTGGAGAAACTGTACTAAGTAGGATCCCTGTCCAGGTACACATTAATTCCCCACCACCTTATTCTCCTTGGGAAATGCTACATTTCAAAGCCAAATTAATGCAAATACCTGCTATTGCTTCTACCCAGTACTGCAGGAAATGGAGGAGAGGCACATGGGATGGGCATCAGGTGTGCTACCTTATTATTGCCATTGGATTTACCAATTAGTCCCTACATATATAGGTCAGAAAATGCCATATAGTTAGTCAAATGTTACAATTGGCATAGGTATTCCGAATAACTGGTGGTCAGTACAGTTTGTTACATATATATTCTGACCTGTTCCTTTAACCTTGGAAAAAAAGATGCCTTTAGACAATTCACCATGGAATATGGCTTCGCCAGAGGGGCTTGTCTGGTCACTACTAATTAGGTTGGGGAACCTGGTATTAGTGAAACGGGCTAGGATACACCCTGTTGTGTTACCTTACATAACAGCAAGCTGTTCCATTGTTACAATTCAAACAATTTAAAAATATGGTATATGTATGAACAGTTATTGTTATTAAGAATTCCAAATACGGTGAAAAAAAATAAGATGGTGCTGATAAGCCCCAATTTGAACCTGACTAGTCCACTAGTACACTGAGTGCCAGTTTGTCCGAGATATTTGCCCCAACCCCCTTATGAGAATCCCACCTAAAACCCCACCCAGTACATTGCATTGTGCTGAACATCAAATGGCAAATCGAGGCAATATACAGAAATCCTGCAGTGGAGCTGGGGGTTTGGCTTGTTAGAGATGTGGTGTAAGCAAACAACAAAGAAGGCAGTTGATAGGATCCCTCTCATTTAAAGAGTCTAGTAGCAATATAGACTTAATACTAAATATCTTTTTGAGAATACCCTATTTTTAGTTTGTGTAATAGATTGGTCCCAGTTTTCACACAAAAGCAAACAGACAGAAGATACTTGCAGTTTTATATTACTGTAGTTTTAATGTAACAATTGTTATCATTCTAGGAAAATGATAGAGTTGCAGATCACCAGTCTCAGGAGCCTCATGCTGGTCATGATTTTGGGGTGGACTTTATAATAAGGCTTACTGAACTGCGCTTTAATTAATTATCATTTGCTAATTAGAGAAATCCCAGCTGCACATTAGGATCAAAGAGGACTAGAGCCTAGCTCTACTGGTATATTGCAACGTGCACTGACAAATTAGTATTTGCAAAATTAGAGCTAATAAACAAAATGTTTTTTTCATGAGCTAATAATCCAGCCTTCTTTAGTATGGCACAGCATAAAACACATGGCACCGTGCTCGCTGATTAAATATTCTCTATATGTTATGCCAGTGCATCCATTTCCCTAATATCATACATCACCAAAACCCCTTTGCATTTTAGATAAGCTATTGTACTAAGCCCTAAATGCAACACTAAGTTAATCGGTCAAGCAGTTTTTAAAAAATATGCAGCTCTAAATTAAATTCTAAATTAAGAAACAACTGTTTTATTGTACATGTTATTAAGTGTTAGTCATGCATTTGTTCTTTTAAACTAAAAATGTCTATATGTATATTTGGATTTAAAGCAAGCTTTTTTTCTTCTTGGTCCAGTTGGGGATGCCGCACTGTATCAAACCCCCCAGATCACCAGATCTCACTCATCCTTCCCGATCCTATGGCGCAAGCAAAGCCTCTCGTCCGGTCAGAGCGCTCGGATCCACTCCCGTCCCCTTCGTCCAAGAGATTGTCTAAGGCGAGCACGCTGGCAGCCTCAACCCCACTACCCTTTAACAGGGAGCTTGCCCATACCGGCCCATACCGGCCATTCACAAATGCCTGGCACTGGCACAGGAAAGAGTTTTCGGGCAACCTCAGGGGTTTTACACAGCGGTGCATCCCAAATCTGGATGCCCCGGTGGGAGCAAGTAAAGTGGATTTGGTCCACTTTAGGTTTGTTCTGTAAGCATCCCCCTCTTTTCATGTATTCAGTGAGATTAACCTGAATTACAAAATCACTTATGCTTGCTTTGTTTATTGTTGTCACAAAACTGGTACTATTACTACTATATTTAGAACAATGTGGGTCCATATTCTTCTTCTACTGAAATTTCAAAACAAAAACACAACAAAATACATCCTACAAAATGTGTTTTTGCTTATTGCTAGGGTGGGTGGCCTAAAATGTCTGGTGGTTCTTTGGTTTCTCGGAGTGCCATTTTGCAGCAGGAACGGTGCTATCAGTGTCTCAATGTGCAGGTTGTTGTTCTGTTGCTCCCCAACCATTGCATAGCAGCATTGTGTCTCCCCATTATTTGGTAGAATTGGCACTGTTTGGCCTGAATGCTCTGCTATCTGCTTACCAGTCTGCTTCCATGAATTGCACCCACCTCACCAGGGAATTATGGCGATGTGCCTGAAGCCGTCATCCTCTTCACTGGGTAGGGACAAAGAGCTGGAGCTGTACTTGGCCTTTACACATGTGTTGAGCTTGATGCGGATGATGGGAAATCCTCAGCAGCAGAGCTGGCCCATGGAGGTGGTGGCTGTCGCTGCTCCCTCATGCTCCAGCAGAGGGAGTGGCTTCTGCTGCTGCAGAGGAAGTGGGGGAGGCAGCTGCTGCTGCTGCAGAGGGAGTAGGGGAGGCAGATGCTTCTGTTTCTGCAGAGGGAATAGGGGACGGAGCTGATGCTGTTGCAGAGGCATTGGGGGGCAGATGCTGCTACAGAGAGAGTGGAGGAGGTAGATACTGCTGCTGCTATAGTTGGAGTGGTTGAGGCAGATGCTTCTGCAGAGGGAGTGGGGGAAGCAGCTGATGCTGCAGTGGGAGCGGTGAAAGCAGATTCTGCTGCAGTGGCAGCTGTAGAGCCAGATTTTGTGTGTGAGGGTGCTGGGGAGGCAACTGCTGCTGCAGAGGGTGTTGGTGCTGCTGTTGTTGTGAGAGCAGATGATGTAGATCATCCTCCTTGAGAGTTGTGCCTGTAGGGCCAGACAAACGGGTTAGCTCTCTGCTGTTTGCCACACATACAGTACACAAAAATAAGGTTGCATGGGGATCCAGGAGTCCCCACTTTGGCCACATGACACTTGATCCAGAATAAGTCTTCCATCGGTGCATTCGTTGATGACTTAGCGCCAGTACTTGTGTGTTCCTGTGGTTGGGTGGCAATGTTTGTTTCCTGGGTCTTTCCTGCCATGTGAATAGGACAGAAGTTTTGTAAAGTGTCATAAGTTGTGTGGTTAAGCAATCACTACCCCATCGGGTTGCATGTTGTACAAGTTAGCAAGTTGTGGCACATACACCTGCATTTAAAGGTCAGTACTTTGCTTTGAGTTGGCAGTTGACAGTATTCCAAGATTTGGCTGGTTGCAAAACCTTTGTGTCATGCACCAGGCACAACATTTATTCCGTGCTTGCGTCATGAACTTGCACATTAAAATGAGGCATACATCAAGCTTGACACAACAACCCAAGCAAAGCCACAACTTACCAATTCCAACAGCAGCATACATGTTGGAGTCGATAGCTCCCAGCAAATCCTGGAGTGTTGTTGGGGTCAACAGGCAATACACCATTTCCTCTGCAGCTATACATTCCAGATTGCGGGCTATTCCTCCTGCGGACTGCAAGCTGAAAAACAGACACAAAGGAAGCAGCCATGCAAAAGTCAGGGCACACATCAGCATCAACAATAGCACACAGTCCCTTGCCTTTGTTACCTTTATTTGTTAATTTTTTTTCCTCACAGAATATTTAATGTCTCTTTTGAACTTGATCCATATCCTTTAGCTGGGCCGGCTCTGGTGATGGTGTCCCACAGGTCAGACCCAAGACAATCCTGGTGTAGCTCTAGACCTTCGTCCAAAGAGCTGATCAAAATGGTTCAACACCCCAGGCACTAAAGCCATACATTGGGCATCATTAATCCTGCCTCTCAGGGTGCCCCCACAAGGGGGTCTGAGCCGGTTCCTGAGGGTGTATATTGTTGAATGGCTGGGGACTGGACACGGCTGCCTGGAGAACTGGGTGTCTGGCCCAGGATCGGCCATGATAAGGGTGGAGTGGAGGCTGCTGGGGAGAGGGGACTATCCAGATTTGAGCTGGACTGCTGCTGACCTAGACCTCTGCTGCAAGTAACAAGTAACTGGTAAGAAGTTAGTGTGTCAGGTACATTGAGAGAGGGAGTGCAGGGGGGCTGCACAGTCTAGGCCTAAAACTTTGCCTGGCACTGCTCTGGCTTGGCCTTGTACTTTGCCTGGAACTGCTCTGGCTTCTGCTTGCCTGACATTTCTATTGTTTTTCTCCACATTTTAGATGATAATGACCCACATGTATGACTTTCTGCCCGACATTTATGTCAAAAGGACGTTGGCACTCAAAGTGATGGCAAAGCTGGCAGAGGAGAAAGATGCCTTGGGTGAGGAGGTTTTTCTGCCTTTGCTAACCACTGACACCTACAATCACAGGTGGAGGATAAGGACCACTGAGAGCGACGAGGCCGGCCAGACCTGGGGGATGTGTATGGAGGCACACAGGGGTGCCAGTGTCCTCACTCTTCTCTGCAGGTGAGTGACAAACTCACCTGGACCAACCTGCTGAGGAGAAGGCACAGATATTGGGCAGGGCGCCAGATGATTCCGTGCATGATGATTCAGGTACGAGCATCACACACAACCATGCACAGGAAGACACAGTCTAAACACTCACACATATGTGTTAAAATGTGGATTTTGGGGCTACTTGTTTCTAGATGGCCAAGATGTCCCATTTGGTGAGCAGTGAGGGCAAGCACCACCACTAATCATGCAACCCCAGAAGAATGTGGGTGATGTGCCGCACACAACACAATCCAGTTGACAGCTTTATCACATTCACTAACAGAGATTTCTTTTTCACCTACAGACTATTTAATAACATGCCTTCTTCAATAGGTTTGCAGGAAGCAGAGGCTAGACACTAAATGTTTGTTTTTTGTCTTTTACAGCATACAGAGATGATGCTCAGCAGAGACACCAAGAGCTGTCTTTTGCCGTACATAGGCTGGTGGGGGACATTGCAGACCTGGCCACAGCCATGGGGAGCCACCTACCTTAAACTGGGAGCCTACCACATTAGTCTTATGCTCTCCCTGGTAAATTGTTTTGTAGGTAAGCACTTAGGAGAAGATATAACACTGCATAGGATATCGGAAAGTGGTAAAGGTAAACATTAAACAGATGAAAATACACTAGATGGGACATGACTAACAAACATCAAGCAAGTAGAAGAATCAACACTGTAAAGAAGGATAGGTAGAGGTAAGCACTTAGGAGCAGAATAGACTTAAGTAAGTACTAGAATGCGAAGGCCAGGGGCAGGAGACTGGAAAATACAAAAAATGATAGGCTTGCCTATGCGTACAAGCCAGCGTATGTGTACACATTACAGATATGTCAACAGGAAACTGCATGAGCACGCAAAAATGAAAGAGAAAACTGTGCTTTTCCGAAAACTAGTAGAACCTCGCTGGACAGTTCAACATTGCAGCAAGGTACATTGAAAAAAGCCCCAAAAACACTGGAGAACAAGACGTTTGCATCATGTAAACGAAACTGTTTTCCATTGCGTAAACTGCGGAAGCTGTATGCAAAATGCTCCTGAAGGCTTAGGTAACAACGAAGAAGTAACAAAGTGGTCCTGATGGAGGCTCTGAATTATGCAAGCGCACGTACAAGCACCAAAAATTATGTGTAACGTATGGGTTTACAAACAAAAAGAATTCTAACATAGAAGGCGGTGAATTGCCCTGATAGTTGCTTGGATTCAAACAAGTTTAAATTAGCAGTACTTGACAGATAGATTCAAAACAAGGGGATACCCTGGCAAGGGTATATCCCCAGGTTATCAGAGAGCCAAACACACCCCATGTCAATCTCTGCTAACGCCTAGACACAGATCTAGAGACATAAGTGGCAGAGTCAGGTTTATTACCACATTTAATGCTCAATGGCTTGGCCTGAGAGAGATTCTGAGCAGACATTAGTGAGTCCTTAGAAGTGATCCAGATCTAGCAAAACGGCTTGGCAATCATCCACAGATGACAGCAAGGCAAGCTCCAAGCCTTATTGTCATAGCCATTTCAAAACACCAACTCGGCTTGAAAGTGTTACTAGGCCCATGTGGACACTGCACTATTTGTCACCTAATACAGGGGTAACGGATACCTAGAAGAAACAAAATTATGCATCAATGAATTCCTGATTTCATTCAAACATGAGAAGTATCTATATGCTTAATTGTAGCTGTAACAAACCGTATGTTGGAGAGACACAAAACACCCTAAAGCTCCGGATCCAAACTCATATTTTATTTATCGGATTGGTGGGTCTAAAATGGATCACCCCTGTAGTGCATTGTTATTTGGAAGCACATTAGCAGGACATTTGAAAGTGGTACATGTGAGTCTGGGTATCCGGGTAGGGAATGTGAAGAAAACCCTTCTTTGTAAAGAACTGAAGTGGATTTAACAATTGGGTACATATTCCCCTTGGGCTAGAATGAAGATATTAACTTCTCTTCTTTCTTAGGGAGTTAGGAACTTACCTATTATAAGAGACGGCCCCCCTTGGAATTAGTGGTCTCTGGATACTGATCTCTCTATTTTTTGGACCTCCTCTCACAGGGGTTGTTTCATATAAATTTATTGTTAATTAGGTGCACAAGACAAACTACACTTATAGATTAATAATTATTAATATATTTATTCACAAAGAATAGTCATGCACATTTTTTTTCCACTTCACTTTGTTTTTTCAGTTTGCGTAGTTGTGAATTTTTGCTGTGTTTGTATTACTGGGTGTCTTTTTTTATATCATTTGGTCTAATGATTGCTTTTCACAGTGGTCTCTGGGTGGAGGACCTATTCAAAATCCAAAATTGGAGATCACCAGGAAAAATAGAAGTAAGTTACAAAAAGCCTTATGGAGCTGAGCATGATTTTGGCCCACCTGGTTTTTCACAAACTGAACTTTAAATCTTTAAAAATATCTGGAACAGTAGTCGATATGGAGGATCATCAAAATGATGACATAGAGACGCTGCTGGCCCCCAGTGTCAAGTTTTGAATTACACAGTCTGTTCCATCTTAATTTGTAGAATTTGATACCCTCCACTGGGTACCCCAGGAGGATTACTGTGATGGTGAGTAATGTGATTTGTGACAATAAGCTTGCAGAAATGCATGTGTATGTGTCCATGACCATGTACCATTGTTAATGGCAGTCTAGAGTTGAAACTCATACCTGTAGAGCCTTTTTTCTGAATAATCAATCAAAATTGCACGCTTCCTGCCCCTGCTAATGTAACTTGAATCTACCTGATAAAGGCAGCAGTTGCTTAGGTACTTTATGTGCTGCTTTTACATTCTGGCTACATTTTTTTATTCAGCATTCCCTATTGTTTTGATTTTAGTTCACTTAGTTCACTTGAGATATATTTTGATTAATTTGCCTCAGGTGTTATTGGACATTATGTTATTTACATTTAGATAATTTACTTTGCCATCACAAATTATGAAATGTTGGCCTGTTGTGTATGTTTCAAAATCTTTCAGGTTACTTTATGGTAAACATCAATCTTTAACAAAGGTATACACTGTATTTGTAGAGATGTAGTATTTAATTGTGTATCTTCTTTCCCACAGCTTGCAATGAAGAGCATCACAATATGTGAGGGAATCTCAGCAAATGCTGCTGGAAATGAAAAATAAAAGACAGGGTGGGGGAACTAATTTTTCCACTGTGTGGATTTTTAATGTTGCCATGTTGTCTTTTTTTTATAAATAAAAAATTTCAATTTTTCAACATACATTTGTGTTTTGTTTTTATTTATCATAGTATTGTCTGACTCCACACACACACACACACACACACACACACACACACACACACACACACAATTAGGTATTTTGTTTGCACCTGGGTTAAAAAAACAAAAATAAATAAATAAAAAAACTAAAAAAAAACAAAGAAAAAAAAACACCAAGAAAAAAGAACATTTGTATATAGTCACATTTAAAACACAAAAAAACATATTTCTTAAAACTCAGGGGGCATTAAAGCTATTTTTGTAATGTAGGTGGAAAATAACACTGCTGCTGATAGTTTTAAAAACAATGGTGGTTTAGAGCAGCATTGAAACGCTCAGGCGCTGCAGTGAATGATGGAGAGCACCTCTACAGCGCCACACACACACATCACATTATCAATGAAAACTACAGCATCACGTCAGCGACTGATGTGCTCTGTTACAGCGCCCAATATCCGCTTAAAGCGTCCACTAGTGGTCGCTCTAAGCGCCACTATACAGATGCTCATCTGGCAATACCTGGAGTTAGTAGTGAATCAGCCTCCACAGTCCTTACCTTATAAGCATTCCTTTAGATCACACTTCCACATGACTGGAAAGCTGCAAAGTGTACCAAAAATCTGGATAGGAGGGAATATGAAGAAATATTCTTATGGGACAATTTAACTGTAAAAGCCTTGATTTACCATTTTAAAGCTCAGAAAGAACCAAAACAGAGTTACTTCTTTACCTAAATGAAATGAAAGCTATTTAACCCTTTAAGTGCCAGCCTACCTAGATTTTTTGTCACACTCTGTTGCCAGACTACTTTTCACGTTTTTGCGCTACACATGTTCAACCTTGATTTTTGAAGGGATTTCCAGGGATTTTCCAGGAAAATTATATATTGTTTTTTTCAGCAGAGTCTGGGCTTCAACATGAAATGTCTTGTTTGGCCTTTTTTTTTTAGTGTATTCTCAATTCTTTTGGGTGAAATGTGTGCAAAAAAATTAAAAAAATCTATTTTTTACAATTTGTAGTGTTTTATTGTGATAAAAAAATGTAAGTTTGTTAATAAAATATTATTGCGTGTGCCTTATTTCTCCCGGTTACAACGGTACCACATATGTATTGGTATACACCCTTTCCTGCCCAGGAAACTCCCCCAAACTGAAACAGCAGTTTAGGAGATTTCAGATAGGATACAACTATGCAATATGATTGCATAGTTGTAAGGGGTTAACTTAAATGGGACCTCATTTTTTTGGGAATTTTAAAAACCCTTAAAATCCTCAAAAAAAATGACGTAGGGTCCCCCTTACCCAGCATTACCAACCCGGACCAGCTATGGGGGCTTGTAGAACAGGGCGCAGGGGCCAGCGTTGGTGGCCCCTGGCCCTGCAGGCTACTAGCCCACATAGCCACTAAGTGGCCCAGGCCCTTCTGCCCCCCCAGCCATTGGGGAGGCAGGTAATGGGGGGCTGGGGGTTATGGCAAGTCACCCGCTAGCCGCAGGTGATTGCCAGCCCCAGAGGCTTGTGAACTGGTATAAGGGGTCTCATGGACCCCTTACCAGTTCACAAAGGGTTAAGTAAAAAAAATTCTTTTTTCACTTACCTCTGATCCAGTGTCCCACGCCGCTACAGATGACAGTTGTCGGTAGTGATCGGAGCAGGGAGGGTGGGAGGCAGGGAGATCAGAGCCATCCTGCCTCCCACCCTCCCTGCTCCGATCGCTACCGACAAGTGACAGTCGGAGCCCGGGTGATGGTATACGAGGAGCGGGATGACGACTGGCTGAAGAGGACGGTGAGGGCCCATTGCTGGGTCCTCACCCAAAGAGTGGTAAGTCCAGGGGGGGATCGGAGCCCCCCTGATGAAGAGAAGACCACGGAGAGCGATCGCGCTGTCAGGTGAGTTTGTGTCATTTTCATTTTTTTTTTCTTTCAGATGGTGCGGGGGGGGGGGGGCAAAATCAAATAGCTGATTTTTGAAGAGAATCGCTGGCACTTTCAAACGAGGGGTCAGGTAAGTCTGTATCTTTTTTCCTTTTTTTTTATGGGGCTCTAAAGTCAGCTGAGTCTCACGTAGCTGGCACTTAACGGTTGGAGAGGCAGCTAAGTGAGACTCACGTGACACTAGAAGGGTTAAAGGCTATGCTATACAAATTGCTAAATTTGTTCTATGACAGGTTCAGTGCCTTAAAGGATACCACAACCCTTTTTGCCTAGCATGCCAGGCATATGGGCTATTAGCTACATGGCTTGTAAGCTGTGGCAGTGGGCCTCCAGCAATGTTGATACTGACCCTTCAGCATAGACACAGTACTCATTAAGGGTGCCCTCAAAAAAGTACAACCCCCTAGAAGAACACTGGGTTGATTCCAGGAGTTCTTCCACACCCTAATTCCCTGTTGCTGAGTCCCCTTTTGAATGTTGGTCCACGGATTAAGGCAATTATCTTTTCATTGCAAGGTTTATTAGGGACTGTTTTTTTTCTTTGGAGTGCCACAGACCAGGATTACCCCTTCCCCCCCGGGCAACTTTGATCACTTTACCATTTTCTAGTGCGACTAACAGATATACTGGAAGCATGACTCAGACCAGAGCTGGGCCTGCTATATGGGTCAATTTCCAACCTGAAGTCATTAGCTTTGGGGGTTGTAAGATATTTTTTTTTTATTTTTAAATACAAATAATTGCCATTTAAAACTAGGTGCTGCCCACTATCAATTTTCTGTCTGCAACCGTTCCAGAATTTGAAGATGCCTACCTCTAAAGTAATATGTAGGATGTAGAGGTAGCAACATACTGCCCAAGAGCTAACCAAAGGGCAGTGGTGTCTATTTTTCTGTTGTCCATTCACATAACTGAATTCTCAGTTAAATATGTATCTGCATTTAATGATGAATCTTAGTCAATACAATGCTCTTCTCATGCTGAATTATCATTTTCTTCCAGCTCTTGCTATCTTTGTACATATATTACTGAGCCCCCTACCTGTAAAGAAGCCTCTTGGAGCTTATTTTAAAATCACGTTCCTCAGTTAAATGAACATTACGTCTTTAGTTTGCCCCCAGCCCCATAATCAATCTCTGTAGATTTCTTTAAAAATTCCAAGGTCATATTTAGAAATTATCTGCAAAGCAGACACACATTGCATCTGAGTAGGAGGATATAAAAGAAAAGGCTGCATTTATAGTTTATACTAAAAAGGGGCCTCAGTGGGTTGAGATTATTGTACTTTAAGTGAAATTGATTTTGTACATGATTTGATTTTAATCTAGTTTAGATGAATCAAATTCTACAAGGAGCAGATATTTAATTTAGTACATTAGGATAAAAAGGACATTGGTTCATAGGAGTTTAATGCAGTTGATGTGATAAAAGCAGTATTTGATTATGATATTTTTTAACAGTTCTGTGTGATTTCATTACCACTTTTATAATTTCATCTACTCTTAATATTTTTATTAAATCCACTGAAGTGTGCTGTATTTTTGTGGAGCTAAACAGGATTGTGCCTGCTCAATTAATGCATTAGATGATGAATTCCCTGTATACAGACATTATTGAGGGTTTTAGAGAGGAGTCTTCCAGTTTGGTACAAGTGGAATTTGCCTTAGATGTCCTTTAATAGCGGATGAAGTTAAGCTGTGGTCTGTACAAACAATCTTTAGTAATTTTCCACTCCGCTGTTTTCTGATATGAGCAGATAAGAGTTCTTATCAACGCTGTGGTGGCACCTACTAGAGTTCACTAGGATTTTAACTGAAATGTGTTTTCTCCTAAAAAATCTTTTAACTTTACAGGCACTATATGTTCTAAATAGCTGACAGTAGTCATAGCAAAAAATAAAAGACCAAACTAATACTATAATGCAATACGAGCACTGCTAGGGTAAAGAGTTAGGTTTTTCATTTTTTAAATGTATCCGATTTTATTTTACTATACCTATTAAATTAAATCAGATATAAGTCACGTACACCACCCATACACACGTACAATGTAAAATAAAAATATCCCTTATGACTGTTCAACATATTTTACGTATAGGTATTCAAAGAATGTCAAAAAATAAAAAGGCATAGCAATAAAACAATAATCAAGTGATAAATGAATATTATTATTATTGTTTATTTATATAGCGCCATCATCTTCCGTAGCGCTTTACAAAGTAGTAATTACAGACAGGGTAGAAACATACAGTACATATACTATTTCAAATGCAGTTTTACAGAGTTGACAATGGATATTCTGAGTACAAGATACAATAGGGGAGAGAGCCCTGCCCTTGCGAGCTTACAGTCTAAAGGAAGAGGGTGAAGACAAGGGGGAAGGATCACAAAACAGTCAGTATTGAGCTTTGTGGCATGCGCCCTTTAGAAGATTGGTTAGGCCAGATTATATGCTTGTCTGAATAAGTGAGTTTTAAGAGGGCTTTTGAAGGTTTTTCGACCTTTGTGGAGTGGCGGATTGGGTGCGGGAGGGCATTCCAGAAGATTGAAGTTGCACGTGAGAAGTCCTGGAGGCGGGCGTGAGAGGAGGTGACCAGGGTGGAGGACAGGTGAGCAGAAGAGCAGAGGCTGCGTCTAGGTTGATACTGTTGGATTAGAGATGAGATGTAGGGAGGGGCCTGGTTGGAGAGAGCTTTGTATGCGAGAGTTAGAGTTTTGAACAGGATTCGCTGTGGGACTGGCAGCCAGTGTAGGGATTGGCACAGAACTGGAGGAGCGAGAGGAGAGATGGATGAGGCGAGCAGTTCAGGATAGATTAGAGGGGTGCCAGTCTGTTAGTTGGTAAGCCACAAAGAAGGATATTGCAGTAATCCAGACGGGATATGACCAGGGCATGCACTAGCATTTTAGTGGTGTCAGGTGAGAGGAAAGGACGGATGTGGGAGATGTTTTTAAGTTGGAGGCGACAGGAGGTGGCCAGGGAGTGAATATGTGGTTTGAATGAGAGTGCAGAGTCCAGAATGACTCCCAGGTACCGAGCTTGGGGAGTTGCTGGTATTGTGTAATTGTTGACAGAAATAGACGTGTTAGAGAGGGGAGGGGAGTTAGATGGTGGGAAAATGACCAGTTCTCTCTTGTCCATGTTTAGCTTGAGGTAGCGAGATGACATGAATGAAGAAATAGCTGAGAGGCAGTTGGGGAGGCGAGATAGGAAAGAGGATAGATTGGGGCCTGAGACATATATCTGAGTGTCATCCGCATAGAAGTGGTATTGGAAGCCTAGTGAAGTTATAAGTTTGCCAAGGCCATGGGTGTAGACTGAGAAAAGTAGGGGCCTAGGACAGAACCTTGTGGTACACCAACAGAAAGGGAACATGAGGATGAGACAGTGTTAGAATAGAATAGAATATATCAACATATTTTGGAAAACTAGGCATGTAAATGTTGTACAGCTGTTGTAAACAGAAATTAAAGTCTGCTGTACCATTCATTATAATGTAAGGACCTCGGTGTAGTTCTGGTGGAGGGCTCAGATGACTTGCAGCAAAAAGTATTTTTGACATTAATGAAATCTCATATCCATATAACACTGTAGGTCCTATTTATGTTTTCTGTAGGTCCTATTTATGTTTTATTCATTGCAATGCCAATTTTTGCCAATTGGTGAAGTCAGCAGGTGTATTATCCTACCAGATTCTATGACTGACATCCTGGCTTTACAACTATTTACAGACCTTGTGCTTACAACTGCTGAAATCAAGGCTGTGCTTTAGGTAGCCTGTCATGTAGTATCTTGGGAGACCTACATCATCCCAGGATGCATATCAAAAGGTTATGTGAGACCAGCTGCAGATGCTGTGCCCAGAGCTTTGAAAATTCTCTCTGTCAGTGCCAGAAGGGGAATTACAAGAAGACTCTCATTGTGCACTATGAATGCACACTCTGGGAAGTGTGTTTGTCCTGCTTGGAACTGGTCCCAAACAAGGCTGCAATTCTCCCTATCGAAAGTGCAATTTAACATCCCCATCCAGTGTAAACAGTGGGAATAGTGTAAACCAGGGGTTCCCAACCTTTTTCATAATTTAAAACGTTTTACTTTCCAATTATATCTTGGAATACCTGTGGTTTGTCACTAACCTGAAACCATGTAGACTCTAACGTGTTGCTTCTCCTATTGTCAACTGCCCAGCTTGTAGAATCTACATGCCTGGTGTTTGCGTGGATATGCAGTAAAATAAAGATGCCACTCACCTCTGCCCAGGATAGAGCAATGAGGTTCTCCCGTTCACCTGGGGGGCATCTGATTTCCCCTGGGGGTATTTAGCGGGACAGAGAATGCCCGTTCTCTGCCAGCGTGTTGCCTTCTAACCTTTTATAGTGTGTGTGAGGTGATATCATCTAACTCGGCCAGGAGCAAGTAGTGACCACTGTGGCAGTTTTGGACAAGAAAGATTTCAATGGAAGGAGGCAAGTAGACGAAAATCAATGAAATAAATACCTTTTTGTGTGGGTTTTTTATACATTTAACTTTTTGTAAACTGGTACGGGGTCCTTGAGACCCCTATACAAGTTTACATAGCAGGAGGGGCTGACAAGTCACCTGGCAGCAGGCAGATGACTGGCTATTAAACCTTCACTCTATATTCCCAGTATGTCACACACCCCGCTTCCGAATATTCATGACACTTGGGTAACTGTCCTGTAGAGGGCGATCTTGCAGAGATGACATGAAAAAAAGGAACCCCTCCCGGTCCATAAATACCTGGGACCTCCCACCATTCCCCAGTCTTTCGTCTCTGCAGTCGGCGAAGCAAGTCAGAAGATGGCTGTCTCCTCCTTGCAGGTAGCCGGGGTAACCCCCTGGCCGTTTGTTTCTATTGCTGCCTGAACCTTTTTTATTTAAACTTTAGCAGTATGCCTCCCAGCCTAGGCTGAAGGTCCAGGCAATGGTAGGCTGCACCTGTGGTGTATATGGGAGCTTGCTCCCCCGTGAGACCCCATACAAAGGGGTAGGCGGTGTCCGGGCTGGTGATCTCGGCTTGGGATGACCGTCCCTCTTGCCCTTTCACCTATTGGTGTGGGTTCCCCCCCCTACCGTGTCCCTCTGTGCCCCTTGGGGGGGAGGCCTTTTCTCCCGTGGGTCTTTATTTGGGGGAAAAGGTGTGTGTATTGTGTGTGTGTTTTGGCGGCCGTCGTTAGCTGGGCCGGTTTCACTCAAGTTGCCTTTACTCAGGTGCAGTTAAGGAGGGGGTGGGGCCGGGCACTCGCCATGCTCGTCACGGCCCTCCCCCCCCCCTCGAGGTCGGCTTCTCTGAAGTGCTCTGCTGGCTGAGGCCGGGCCCTGCGTGAGGGGGGGGGGGCAGGCACGGCCGCGTTGTGCCCCTCTTCTTCCGGCCTCACTGCTCTCACTGCTCTTGCTGCTCTCGCTGCTCTCCCTCTCATTCCCTCGCTGCTGTGAGGGCTGACGGTCGCCTTAGAATTTAATTTAGGGTTCCTAAAAATTAAAAAAAAAAAAAAAAATCCTCCCACTTGGGACCTGAAGGGGCATCCCGGGTAGCTTAATAGCGTAAATCCCTCTGGTCATTGCGACTACATTAAAAATCACCATATGGAGGCTTCTCAGGATCCCGGGCTTGGGCTCCCCTCAGGGCAACCCCGGCAGTGTGTGGGTTGTGGGGCATCCCTTGCGGGGGATAATGTACTTGTTTGCATACCTTGTGCTCAGCGGGCCATAACGGAGCAGTCGGGAGCCCAGGCGTCTGGGTCCGGGGTCCCGGCCTCATCTCCTTCCCCACCCTGCCTTATCCGTACCCCTAGTGATGTTGTCACAGGTGGGGAGTCGCATTCTGATGTGTGTTCCAGACTGCCTAATATTGAGAAATGTATTTCTGGCTCTGTTCTGGCTCTGTTAAGAGAAAGCATTTGTCTTCAGCCGCGCCGGTTTTTGAGTTTGATGATTATGATTTTCTTGACTGGTCTGATTATTCCCCGCTAGAAGAGGGGGAATTATTTGAGGATTCTGAGGGTTCTGACAATCAGCAGTTTGTTGGTGCTGATACTGAGCAAGGGCAGGGAGATGCTGTGGATACCCCGAAGGGCTCACCTTTTTGAGGTTCTGGCGATTTCTCCTCCTGAGAAGGCCGCTCCGCAAAAAAGGGAATTCTTTGGGACTTCTAAGCCGCGCCTGGAATTCCCAAATCAAAGCATTTTGATGGCATTATTCTTAAGGAATGGGAGAAGCCTACTCAGCCTCCTGGTATTCCTCAAGGTTGGGATAAGAAGTATCCCTCTCCGGTGGACGTGGTAAAACGATGGTCGTCCCCTCCCGAGGTGGATGCCCCGGTGCTCAGGTTATCTAATACTTCTATTTTGCATTCTCCTGACTCCACCACTCTCAAAGATGGTGAGGATAAAAGCATTGATCAGATGGCTTGCCACGCTTTTGCTAGTGTCGGTTCAGCTTGCGGCCTGTTTGTGCTTTGACGCTTATGGCAGTGGCTACCAGGTCTGTGGTTAGGGACCTGTTGAGTACTTCCAGGCTTGACCTGGCTAGTGATGAGTTCGCCGCCCTTAAGCGGTGTGAATTGTTCATGTCCTTTGTGCTTGCCGCCTTGGATGACACCATGGTCATGTGTGGTAGAACCTCGGCCTTGCTTGTAGCTATTCGGCGGTCGGTGTGGTTGCGCCAGTGGGCGGCTGATTTTGTGGCCAAAAAGTCGCTTACAGCACTTCCCTTTGTGGGGTTGCGGCTCTTTGGAGAAAGATTAGATTCTGTCATGAAAGGAGGGAAGTTACCTCAGCGTAAGAGGCAACGTCGTCCCATTCGGGGGGCGGCCTCCTTTAACCCTTCCTTTCGTGGTGCCAGGACTGGCAGAGTTTTGGCCTTCTCTACCCTAGAGGTGATTCCTGGAGTAGAGGCAGAGGTCGTGCCCGTCCAGGTCACAACTGGAGTTCCAAACCCAAGCCCGTTGCCAAGCCAGCACAGCAATGAGGGGACGCCCTCACCCTTGTGGGTGGGGGGACGGCTGCGACACTTCTTCCAGGTCTGGGACCAGGAGGTCTCAGACAAATGGATTCTGGAAGTGGTATCTTCCGGTTACAAGCTGGAATTCGAGATTCGGCCTCCTCCCAGATTCTTCAGGTCTCGAGTGCCTTCGGATCCACTGGCCGCACAGGGGCTCCGGGCGGCAGTAAGTTATCTGCTGGACATGGCTGTCATTTGCCCAGTGCATTTCGCGGAAAGGGGCTTGGGAATCTATTCCAATCTATTCACGGTGCCCAAGAAGGACGGCTCCGTTCTACCCATTTTGGATCTGAAGCTCCTCAATCGGTTTATCCGCTTCAGGAAGTTTCGCATGGAAACATTGCGTGTAGCCGTCAATTCTCCTCGTCAGGTGGACTTCATGACGTTCATAGACATCAAGGATGCGTATCTGCATGTACCTATCTTCCCGGCACACCAGAGATTCCTCAGGTTCGTGGTGGAAGGTCAGCATCTTCAGTTTGTGGCCCTTCCATTCGGGCTTACCTCGGCTCTGAGGGTGTTCACCAAGGTACTGGCGGGGGTGATGGCCCTCCTCGGAGTCCAGGGCATTCGCATTGTACCATACCTGGACGACCTTCTCATTTTGGCTTCCTCTCTCAGCCAAGCGGAGCTAGACACCAGAGTGGTGGTATCCATGCTGGAGAGGTTCGGCTGGGTGATCAACTATCCCAAGTCCTCCCTCTTCCCGTCCAGGCAGGTTTTGTTTCTGGGCATGACTCTGGATGCCTTTCAGGCCAGGGTGTTCCTTCCTCAGTCCAAGATTCTTCTGATCCAAGATTTGATTCGGCTTCTACTATCCAATCCTCGCCCGTCTATCTGGCTAGGGATGAGATTGGTAGGTTTGATGGTGGCTTCCTTCGAGGCAGTCCCTTTTGCCCAGTTTCACATGAGGACGCTTCAGCTCCATCTTCTAGCGGAGTCCGCTCTCATTAGATCAGTCTTGTCTGCTGTCTCCTCGGGCTCAACAGTCCCTTCAGTGGTAGCTAGTGTCAAGCAATCTGTTGAAGGGCAGATCCTTTCTGGACCCTTGTTGGGAAACGGTCACCACGGACGCCAGCCTGTCAGGCTGGGGGGCTTCTGGAGGGAACATCAGTTCCAGGGGTTATGGGGGCCTCAGGAGGCTCATGCCCCCATCAACGTTTTGGAGCTGCGGACCATTTGGTTGGTTCTGTCTAGCTTGACTCTTCTCTTGCGAGGATTGCCAGTTCAAGTCCGATCGGACAATCGGACGGCGGTCGCTTACATCAATCACCAAGGAGGAACTCGCAGCAGGAGTGCCCTCAGGGAGGTATCTCTGATCCTTGTTTGGGCAGAGAGCAATGTACCTTGCATCTCAGCCATTTACATTCCGGGAGTGGAGAACACGAAGGCGGACTCCCTGAGCAGGAGATCCTCTCGCCAAGGAGAATGGTCTCTCAGTTCCAAGGTATTCCAGTCCCTTTGTCACAAGTGGGGGACTCCGGAGGTGGATCTCTTTGCCTCACGTCACAATTACAAGCTTCCTGCCTTTGTGTCTCTATCTCAGGATCCTCTGGCCCTGGCAGTGGATTCCATTTCCCTGGCTTGGAGGAAACTGGGGTTTCTGTACCTGTTCCCCCCCTTCTCCATGGTGAGCAAGGTGGTGCGCAAGCTAACTCTAGAATGGGCACCAGCAATTCTGGTGGCTCCAAGGTGGCCAAGACAAGCGTGGTTCGCAGACGCCGTGCGGCTGGCAGTAGATCAGTTTTATCTGCCTCTCCTTCCGGATCTTATCACCCAGGGTGTAGTTCTCCCTTCCTTGTGTCCTAAGCACAGCAATGACAAGGAGAGGACTTTACATTCTTTGGATGTGGTTCGCTGTGTGAAGTATTATTTGGTGGCTACTTCTCCTTTTCGTAAGACGAACGCCTTTTTCGTGGTGCCTTCCGGGCCCAGGAAAGTTTTGGCGCCCGCTAAGTCATCCATTAGTAAATGGATTTGACAGGCCGTTGTTGGGGCCTATTCTGCCAAGGGGAAGATTCCCCCTTTTCGTGTTACTGCTCATTCTACTCGTGCTGTTGGAGCATCTTGGGCTTTTCAGCATCAGGCTTCTGTTGAACATGTTTTCAAGGCTGCTACTTGGTCTTCCGTTCATACTTTTTCTAAGTTTTATAAGGTTGACGTGCGGGCCTCAGCGGATGCTGTTTTTGGCCGCAAAGTTCTGCAAGCTGCAGTAGTTTAAGTTTGCATTATTGTCTTTTTGGGATACCCACCCATTATGGACACTGCTATTGGATGTCCCAAGTGTCATGAATATTCGGAAGCGGGGTGTGTGACATACTGGGAATAATACCATTTTGTGATTACTCACCTGTAAAATGGTTATTACAAGTATGTCACACACTCCGCTTCATCCCGCCCTTTTTTGGTTTTCTGGGATCCTTTATATGGTGAACCTTTTTCTTTTGCTGTTTACATTTGGCTCTTCCTGGTCTCTTTACTGCTGTCTTATACTGGGGAATGGTGGGAGGTCCCAGGTATTTATGGACCGGGAGGGGTTCTTTTTTTTTCATGTCATCTCTGCAAGATCGCACTCTACAGGACAGTTACCCAAGTGTCATGAATATTCGGAAACGGGGTGTGTGACATACTTGTAATAACCATTTTACAGGTGAGTAATCACAAAATGGTATTTTCCTACATCCCCAAAGCTCAGGGGGCACAAAAAAGCCCACAGTCCATGAGGGGTACGCAGGCTGGTAGTCTTCAGGGCTGGGGGCCCAACAGGTGGTTCTTGGATAGGGGAACCACATTCCCTTTAAAAAAATCTTAAGGGTTTTAACTAAGGATGAACAAATCAAATCTGACGAATCCGAATTCATTACGAATTTCAGGAACAATTTGATTCTAAAAGAATTCAAATATCGCCAAGATTTGATAGCGCAAGTCGCTTCCTTAAACTCCATTTAGTGCGATCCAGGCCATCTAAAATGGTGGATCTATATGTCAGGACATGTCGCATGGGGCAAAGAATCCTGGGAAGGCATCACATGCAGCCTATCAGCAGCCAGGCACCCCGGTGATGTCACAGCCCTATATAAGCTGCGGCCATTTTGCGGGCGCTCATTTCAGTGGTGTATTGCGGCGAGAAAGGATCAGGGAGAGATAGAGGCAGGGAGAGATAGAGGCTGGGAGAGAAAAAGACAGGGTGAGAAAGAGAGAGGCAGAGAAAGAGACAGAGAGAGACAGTGTACAGTGTGTTTGCATTTCATTTTATGCCCAGGTCTTTCAAGCCTATTTAGTGTTACAGGTCACATACACCTGCCTATATTGCACTTGCTCTTCTACCCAAACCATGTTTTAACGTTTGCTTCACCGTGTGCATCCCATTAAAAGGTCTCTGACAGTGTGTTTGCATTTGTTTTTAGCTAGAGCACCTGTCTATAGTGCTCTTGCTATTCTACCAAAACCATGTTTTAAAGCTTGCTGTAGTGCATTTAACTCTGACCAGTGGCATCCCATTTAAGGCTATCTGACAGTGTGTTTGTATTTGTTTTTAGCTAGAGCACCTGCCTGTAGTGCTCTTGCTTTTCTACCAAAACCACGTTTTAAAGCTTGCTGTAGTGCATTTAACTCTGACCAGGGGCATCCCATTTAAGGCCATCTGACAGTGTGTTAGCATTTGATTTCATGGCCAGGCCTTGCAAGCCTAGTTAATGTTACAGATCACACACACATACCTATAGGGCTCTTGCTTTTTTACCAAAACCACGTTTTAAAGCTTGCTGTAGTGCATTTAACTCTGATCAGGGGCATCCCATTTAAGACCATCTGACAGTGTGTTTGCATTTGTTTTTAGCTAGAGCACCTTCCTATATTGCTCTTGCTTTTCTACCCAAACTGATGCAAAACCGAGTAGCTGATTTTCCCACCAACCACTAATTCACTGCTACTGCCACCGACTCCAGGAACCCCACTACCTCCTGGGAAAGTAGCCTGCCGCGCAGCTGGTGGTCTACCCTTTCCCCGGGCAGATTTACCTCCAGACTTTCCAATTCTGCCACCATGCTGACTGTTCAATCATTCACTCTCCATCACTCCAAGCCTTTAAAATTGCCTTCAAAACTCACTTCTTCCGACAAGCATATAACCTGGCTTTAGAAACTCCTATAACCTTCAAACAGCACATGCAGCCCAACTCAAGCTCTACCACTTGTGATCCCTACCTTTTGTCCCCATCCCCATCCTTTAGACTGTAAGCTTGCAAGTGCAGGGCTCTCTTTCCTATTGTCTTCTGTGCTCACAACACTTGGTTTGAACCTTGTAGCATCTAGTTTTGTATTGTTCTCTGTACTGTATGTTTTACTTTGTTTGTAATCACACCTTGTAAAGCGCTACGGAAGAAGAGGGTGCTATATAAATACAAATAATAATAATAATCATCATCGAGTTGTGTCTGCACGTCACAGATGTCCTCCTCAGGTTCCTCACAAGTGTCTGCTTCAGGAGCCAGAAAACTTGCAACACCACCTCACATGCCATTTTCCTCATCCCTACTTGCCTGCCTAGTGGAGGAAGCGGCCAGTGTCTTCTCTACTTCTTGGCTGGGCAATGGCTGCTGATTGTTCTCTATCAAATCGTCCTTACTGAATAGTGGAGCTGAACCCAAAGCATAACATACTTTCCTGGGGGAGGGAACAGCATAGGACAGAGGCAATGGGAGGGCAGGGACTGCTCCTTGGTCATGCCAAGTGAGGGCTGTGTCTGAGGAAGCCACTGACAGTTGACTAGGGGTGTCAGATGTCTCTTGTGATGAAGTGGATGACCGTGTTAACCAATCGATGATGGCATATGGGTTGCTGGATGAGACACGGGAGATCAGGCCTCTCACTGCGACTCCTGCTGCCACTCACCCCTAGTCTGCTGCGACCTCTGCTTTATGAATTTAGGCCTCTGACACTCCTCTGTGCCCATCCTGGCACTTCTTCCTGACATACATAGTGTGCATATGACAGGAGGAAAAAACGCTACACTAAGCTTAAAACAGGATTTGTCAACAACAGCAGCAGTTGTGGAACTATGGCCTTTCACAGTAACTAGGCCCTGAAAACTTTAACAAGAACATATTGGTACAATTCTTAGATGTGCGTATGTGGTATGCACTGATGAGGGCAGTTCAATGCGCTCCAGTATGCTTTAAAACTGTTTTTTGGACAACAGCAGCGGGTGTGTAAGTATGGAGAGACTGACCTGTGTAAAGATGAATCAGACATGGATCAGCCAAGATTTCCACCCTCCAATGCCTGATGCATCAGAGTAGAATGATCATGGTGCCACACCAACACTTCAGAAATATGGATAGCGATTAACTGATTTAAGGTGCTGCTCTCCAGTTACAGACATTCCTCTGCATCAAACCACAAGTAATTATTGAGTAAATGCATTACGTAGAAACTTAACTTTTAATAATATTCTTGGGATAACATATATGTGGCCAAAATTTTTATATGTTCACCTCATGCTGCTGCCAACTCCAGGGTATGTCTTTCAGGCAATATATGGTCTCCTCATGCTACTGCCAACTCCATGGTGTCTTTCAGGCAATATATGGGCTCCTCATGCTTCTGGCAACTCTCTAGGAAGTGTCTTTAAGGCAATATATGATCACCTCATGCTGCTGCCAACGCCAGTGTGTCTTTCAGGTGTTATATGGGCTCCTCATGTTGCTGCCAAATCCAGGGTGTGTCTTTCAGGTGATATATGGTCTCCTCATGCTACTACCAACTCCAGGGTGTCTTTCAGGGAATATATGGGCTCTGTACGCTGCTGGCAACTCCAGGGTGTGTCTTTCAGGCAATATATGGGCTCCTCATGCTGCTGCCAACTCCAGTGTGTCTTTCAGGCAATATATTGTCTCCCCATGCTGTTGCCAACTCGAGGCAATATATGGGCTCCTCATGTTGCTGCTAACTCCAGGGTGTCTTTCAGGCAATATATGGGCTCTTCACGCTGCTGCCAACTCGAGGTGTGAGTTTCCGGCATTCTATGGTCCTCCTCCGGTTTTAGTAGATAATGTACAAGAATATGAAGTAAACAAGATTTTGGATTCTCGTAGTGCGTAATACAATACAGTATTTAATTGATTGGATTGGTTATGGTCCTGAGGAGAGGTGCTGGGTTTCTTCTAGGGATGTTCACGCCAGGGCTCTGGTAAAGAAGTTTCACCGTGACAATCCAGAAAAGCCTGGTGAGGGTCCGGAGGCCCCTCGTGAGGGGGGGGGGGTAATGTCAGTAGCCACTTACCTGTGTCCCGTTCCTGCGGCGCTCCCCGTCCCGCCGCGCGGCTCTCTGTTCGGCAGCCGCGGCGGGCGGCAGCCTCCCTTCCGCCTGGCGCGCACGCGCCTCGTTCTCCTCCAGCCGGCGTCCCCGGCTCCAGTTCTCGTGCTCGCGCGTGCACGTTACAGTTATACCCTCCGGCGACGCTGCTCTCAGCACGGCCGCCGGAGGAAAGTTAATTAAACAGCAGGTGTGGGTGGGGGAGTGCTCCATGTAGGTACTGGCCAATCTCCCTCTGGATTATCAGGACGTTATCCTCCTCATATGTTTCATCCAATCAGTCTTTTCAGACTCGTGGGCGGTACGCCCTGTTCTGTCCTATCAGATCTAAGATTCTAGTTGCACCAATCATCAGAATTGTTCCCCTAGCCCAATCATACCTGTTTCCTTTATAACCGCTCTTCAGCCAGTTGCTCATTGCCTGTTATAGTGCTTAGACCCTTGGTAGTTGTTTATCCTTGATATTGATCTTGATTCCAGTTGCCGACCTTTGCTTGTTTTGACCATCCTCGATCTCCACTCCAGTTGCCGACCTTTGCTTGCTTTGACCATCCTCGATCTCCACTCCTGTTGCCGACCTTTGCCTGCCTTTGACCATCCTCGATCTCCACTCCTGTTGCCGACCCTTGCCTGCCTTTGACCATCCTCGATCTACACTCCTGTTGCCGACCCTTGCCTTGAACCTAGACCACGATCTGTCTATTGCTATTGTTCTGTCGCCTCCTCAGATCTCCTGTTGCCAACCTCCAGCCTGTCCTTGGACTTCCGTCTTATGCTCAAATTCGGGCTACCCAATTCCACTTCCAGCCACGGGTTCTCCAGTCCTCTGTACAGTAAGGCTTCATCCTTTGAGCCATAAAGTCCTGGGGGCAACCGATCCCGAGCAGGCGTGTTCTGCGTCTCGGCAAGCGGGGGCTCCTATAGGTGAAGCTGGCTGCGGAGATTGGGGGTTGAGGTCCTTACCAAGAGAGCTGGAGTTATCCAAGTGGTTAATTGCGGTACCTGGAGCGTGACAATTACCCTGTAAAGCTCTGCCCTGTAGGTTTAGTGTGTGGATGCGTAGAACCTCTACCTAGCAAAACGTCATCATATTTACAGAGGGTGGGGATCCAGCGAATCCATCTCCCTCTCAGGGCCTCTTTCTGTGGGGTCTTCTTTCTGCCTCCACATGCCTACTCCATTCATTGCAATTGAGAGGCCGTACCTAGGCGGGTTCAGCACACCCTGCCTTGGCATGCCCTATGCATTTCAATAAATGGAATTGGGGGTTTGGGGACATGAAGCCTGATGGACGCCACCATATCTACTTGTCTACTTGGTGCTAAACCCTGGGATTGCTGGTTTTCTGGTATCAGTTAGAAAGAAGACATTATGAAGACAGTGGCACTGCACAGAGGAGCTACAGGGGAAGAAAAGTATAGACTTTATTATTTTAATATCGGGACTTCCAGTACAGTAACGTGTAAATCTAGTTCTTCTTTGGTGAACATTGATATGGCCAAAAAAATACCATCTCCTAGTTTTTAAACACCTAGTCCTGCTTCCCCTCTCGTAGCCTGGTATGATTATCACAACACAAATAGCGTCTGCATTTATGCAGTGCCAAAGTAACCAAAAAAGTTCTAGACAAATCAGTTATGGTAATTTCTAGCAGCTGGCACCTGACACTATATTTATTAGATGCTAGACAATACATAATAAGAATATATATATATATATTCCACTTAACATGTCCTAAGAAAAAAAGACAAGGCAGTTTCACTATTCTATATACTGAATGTTTCTAAACCTACATAATAATGATTTTTTCATAGACTAAGCTATAATGTAGAAGTCCATATCTGCTACAATAAACCTTCAAATTTGTATGAGAAAAGCCTTCGTCTCCCCAGACAAGCACCTTCTTATGCATTTTAATGGATTACAAATAAAGAAAAATGTTTCATTAATTCCAAGCCTTAATGAATTAGCTGATACAGCCAGTAGATAATTTGAATACTGCACAGGTGAATGCATGTGGACTACAGGTTCATTACTAAAGGCTATTATGGCTATTTTTCATTGTCAGCCATGCTTCAAAATAAGATTAGGGAAAACTATTTTTAGGAATAAAAACCACAGGAGGAACTGAAAACTACACAATTCAAACTGTATTTTTTTATTGAATACATATTATGAAATGCACATGACACCCTTAAATCAATCATAGAGCTTCAGACATTACCCCCTTACAGGTTGTGCAAAGGCACCAGGAAAGAGGCCTCTCAATTTTGCCCAAGCACAGCTAATCATGAATTTAGCTGTGCTGTTAAGCATTTCAGAAACCTGTGTTATGTACCAGCTTTATTTACATGAGTCAAACATTCAAGATAAAAGATTGATAAAACATTTTTTGGGAGGTTTTATTTTATTGTGACTGTTAAGGGATTAAAAGAGAACCTAAATCAAATCTCTTCTTCTAGTATGGTACCAGGATGGGTAATTTGAAAAAGGATAAATCACAAGCAAGAGGACTGATGACTAGCCCGAACCACAAAGTTCAAGTTCGTACCGAATCTTGTGAGTTTGAGACCCCGAACCTGAACACGTACTTCAGCCAGAAGTCTGTGCCGGGGCTTGACGTTCGGTCCGAACACAGAAAAGCTGGTGGATGGACTGCTGAGCATCCCATCAACCAACTTCAACCAGCTTCTACCCACCCGCAGCCAATCAGGTCAGCCAGAAGGCCAATCATCTTGCTACCCCCCACCCCATCCACTCCCCGCAACCAATCAGAAAGCAAAGTAGTCAGGGCCAGGCTGCAACAGAGATGGCCGCAAGCAGACAGCGATGACTGCTATGAAAGATAGGGGGCTTTGTCACAGTCTGCTATGGGATGTTGGGGGGCTTTCTCACACAGTCTTCTATAGGAATGATAGGGGTTCTTCTGCAACACAGTCTGCTATGGGGACAATACATAATTCTGCCACACATTCTGCTATAGGGATGATAGGGGTTGTTCTGCAACACAATATGCTAAGGGGATGATGGGGGTTGTTCTGTCACAGTCTGCTATATGAATGATACATGTTGTTCTGCAACACAGTCTGTTATAGGGATGATGGGGGTTGTTCTGCCACACAGTCCGTTATAGGGATGATGGGGGTTGTTCTGCCGCACAGTCCGTTATAGGGATGATGGGAGTTGTTCTGTAACATAGTCTGCTATAGGGATGATGGGGGTTGTTCTAACACAGATTCTGCTAAAAGGATGATGAGGATTGTTCTACGACACAGTCTACTATGAGGATGATGGGGGTTGTTCTAACACAGATCCTGCTAAAGGGATGATTGGGATGGTTCTGTGACACAGTCTGCTAAAAGGATGATGGAGTTTGCTCTGCCATACAGTCTGCTATGAAGAGTGATTCAGAGCCTTCCCATAAAGGCTCCTTTTGTGCGAAAGCTAACTTGCATGAATTCCCAAATGCTCGTTTGATTCACAGCCACCTGCAAGATTAGTTCGCCCATGCAAACGCAAGTCAAAGTGATTGGTGTAAGTTTTCTTAGACGAGCCTTTAAGTTTTTTTTTCCTCGAGAGTGCATCTTTCCATGTTTAATTCGTTCCTGCTGCAGGTAACTGTCTGCAGATATTTTTTTTTTTTTTTGGGGGGGGGGGGACTTTTTTATTAGATACAATTCGTATCTAAGGAAGAATAGTCTGACATTTTACATTTTATTTCATTGCATTTTTTAGTTTTCAGTGTTTCCTTCAATTTAACATTGAAACTGCCTGTGGGTTTATTTTTTCATGTTTTTTGGCAATCATTTTGGCATTTTTCGTTAGATACAATTTTTTAACTTTTTGGCAATTTCCAAAAACGTTTGTCTGAATTCTTTTTTGTCACTTTTCTCAGTTTTAATGAATGCCGCTTAAGCACTATTGGTGGTCCCTGTCTCTGCAAGTCACAAGCCCTTATGCCCTTTGGGATGGGCTTGAGGCTCTTCCTGCCGAAGAGCATCGCTGGAAGATGGGGGTGCGGGTAATGTGTAATTTTACTAGCATGGCACTCGCCGAGCTCCTGACTATGATGAACTGGTATAGGGGTCCCCTGAACTGGTATAAAGGTTCCCCTCAATGCCAGCACCGTCTTCCTCCTCAGGCGGGTCTTCTGTGTCCTGTGCTGTCTGCTTGTCCTCCTTTGGGGCTCTTTGGGGCCCCCTTCAGCCTGTAAATGGTATGGGAATATCCCCTCTAGGCGCCACCCCTCTTGTGACATCACCCGCGGCTTATCATGGAGTTCCCGGCCAGGAACCAAGGATGAACAAAAGGGGAACCTGTGTTCCCCTCCTTTCTGAATAGACATACATTTAAAGGAGCCTGGGCGGGAGCTCAGGGAAAGGACGAGAAATATAAGTTAATTATAAAGAATAAAGTTTTATTTTTCAAAGGTGTGTGTGTGTTATTTTTTACACTTTCCGAATGAACTGATAAGGGGTCACATGGACCGCTATATCAGTTCATACTCCATTACTCACACCATCAATGACCAGGGTGGTGTGGATGATCACAGCAGCCCATAACACGGGCTGGTGTGGGGCACCGGACCTGTGCTATAGGGCATATAGGCTTGCAATGTTCAAGGCAAGGGACCAGCTGGGTGTGGGGTCCCCCCTCTAAGCATTACCATCCTGGCAAACCAAGCATAGGGGCCTGTAATTCCAGTGCTCAATGGCCACCTAGCCCCCCTGGCCCTGACCATTACAAGCCCATATGCCCTATAGCACAGGTCCGGTGTCCCACACTGGTCCATGCTATAGGCTGATGGGCTCATCCACATCCCCCTGGTTCCCTCGTGGTGCGGGTAATGGAACATGAACTGGTATAGGGACCAGTTCATTTGGAAAGTGTAAAAAAAAAGCTCACACATCCTTTCTAATTTCCGAATTACACCCATTTTGCAGGCAACTTCAGCAAGTTCGCTTATCCCTACTGATGACCCCTTTTGGGTAGTGCATATGACAAACAGTATAAGCCATACAATGATGCAAAGAGGTTGCCACAGAAAGAGACCAAGTATTACAAAAACTGTAGCATGACAGGGCTGTGATGGCTATCACATCTGACTCACACAATTGCCAACATGTTTCAGGTTATTTGAATGCTTGCATTACAGGGCATCAGGGACTATTGTTGCCGTTTTTTCAGTTGTCTCGATTTCTAGTAAGATCTACGCCCCCTACTCTTCCTTCTAATATCACCTTCACAGTTCTCAACGTTAGAGCATACCGGTAAAAATAAATAACTCGCATACTAAGTGCACAATGTGATTCAAAAGTGTACTGGTAAAAGCTTTAAAAGCCTGTAAGGCCAGGGTTGTGAGACTTTTGTTGAAAACACAAATATATAGGTAAGTCATCCATTAGGCCCCTGTTATTCTCCGATCATCTACCACTATTTAATTTTTTACTTATATCGATTTTTCTTGTTTTTATGCTTTCTGTGTTTGCCCTGCTAATGGTACTGTAGGTAGACTTTCCTCTACTTTTAATTCTAATGCATTTCTCTGAACATGTGGCAGCAGGGTCATGCTAATTATTTGGTGAAGCGACCAATCAGCTGTTTGTTCTGCTCCCAGAGCAGGAGCCACCTCTCCCTGCTGTAAAACACAAAAATGAAATACTATTTCTGCCTATACAAGATGGAAAGCCCCACGTAGTGATATGAGCTTGCAAGTGAAAGGTTCTTTTTTGTGCAATATAAGTTTATTTTTTATCAGACATAATAGGGTAACAATGACAAGAATGATAGACATGTCGGTCTCCAGATGCAAAACAAATACAAATCTGACCAACATGTTAAGGTCGGAATTCTACCTCCACCTACCCCGGCCACCCCCACAGTCTCCATCCCTACTCCCTGCCCAGCAACGGTCAATACAAAATTATTAAGCAATGCGTGGAGTTAGCATATAGAGAACACCCTTTGACCGCCCTAGTCCCTCACTTGGAGGCCCGCAAGCGATATTAAGGATCAGTCTGAGGATTAAAAGAGTAGTATCAGTGGAGGTCTGACTGTTCGAGTCCGGACAAATATGGGACAGATGAGAGCAGGCGAGAGCCGCCGAGATCCACTGCAGACCGCCATTAAAGTGAGCTAGAAGTAGTAAAAGAAAGTAGGGGGGGATAAGATCGGGAAGGTACGGGGGGGAGGAAAGGGGAGTTAGGTGTAGGAGCGTGCGGACAAATCACTGTCTACGTGCCTCTAGAGACAACCGAGTGTCCTTATAGTCAATCTACCCAGCCCATGTCGCCATATACCTTTCTTGCGTATTCATAGATTCCGAGACCATCTCCTCCATGAGCGTTGGGGAGATTGGAGACTTCCAATGCCTCTGAATGATTGTTCTCAGTGCCCTTATAAAGTGCCGTAGGACCCCCCTTTTGGTACTGGAGAAGGAGCCAGGGAGCAAAATAATAGTGCCAGCTGAAGTGTGTTCTGTACTGACTCCGCTGTAATGGAGTTGTAGGCCGATAGGACCCTCCCCCAAAGGGCTTTGATTGATGGGCAGCTCCACCATATATGAACCATATTACTGGGCTCTTCCAGGCACCGCCAGCAGTTATCGGTGCATGAATTATCATAGTTATGCAGATCCACAGGGCACCTATACCAACGGGCCAGGACCTTATAATTCCAGTTTATGAGTGAAAGGTTCTTTTTATAGTGTAATAGCATGAACAAGAAGAAATTATTTTTACTTTAATCCATGTACTCACCAACCAAATTTGCCCACTATCTAAAGTCTTAGCTCAGTGTGAAGCATCCTCTGATGGACCTATTGGAGGCAAATTGTCATGATAGGGTACACATCTAATACACAATTGGTTGTTCCCAGGAAAATCATCACCATTTTCTTCTTGGAAAAGGAAAAATGGGGCAGAGCCTTCAGGCAACGAGGTCTTGTTCATTGCCATATGTTGGAAGCAACCAAGTGGAGATTAGATTGTCCCCCATTGTATCTTCCTACCCTCAAAGGAGTTAGGAACTCTTTCCAGTAGTGACAGCTCTGTGTTTAGCAGCCAACTGTAGTTGCATCCTAGTTCCTCTCTATCCTGCCATTTACATGCATTATTGCCGCGTCTGATTATGCTCCATTGTGTTCTCACAGCATGTTTTATTCCTGTTTTCCCTCTGTTTCACCACATCCCTGCACCTTGTTAATAAAGCTAAAGACTCATCACAGTGTTAATAAAGTAGAATAGTGTCTAGCATCCTGTCAGATTACATACAGGTAACAAAGCAAGGTAACTAAGGAAGATGCTTAACAAAAAGACGCTGGATGGAAGGTTTTATTGTTTCAGGAGGAAGAGTGTTTATATAAGTAAATAGTTTAGAAATGTTTCTTAACAGATCATTCTATTTATTGCAAACCTGTCCTCATTTACAACTAAAAAATGCTAATAATAAAACATTTTGTCCATACAAATTACTTTTACTTTATGTAGATGTAGTGAAATGTAATATTTTCAAGCTGTATACAGAATATTCAGTTTGGCCTGGCCATATTCAAGTAAAATAATTTATTACTTTTTTTTTTTTTTAATCTTGTCAAAGAAAAGTGTTCTCACCTGCTCCTGGGGCTACTTGTCTGGTGTTCAGACATAGGGGCTGCTATCCCCAGGACTTGGGGTCCTCTGGCCACAGCAGCAGGCTAACTGCTACTATGACCTTCAGCACAGATGCACAGGGCTCTTCTGCACTTCCTTCTTGCCGACTTTTCTACTCTTGAACTTTTGAACTGGAGTAGGGGAGTCAAAAAGTAATATAGATACATACGGCCCTTATTCTAAGTATGTCACACACCCCGCTTCAAGATATTCATAACCTGTGGGTATACTGACCTGAAGAGGGCGATCTGCAGAGATGATTGGAGGAAAGTAAGCCCCTCCCGGTCCATAAATACCTGGGACCTCCCACTCATTCGCCAGTCTTCATCTCTGCAGGACGGAGAGCAAGCAGAAGATGATCTCTCCTCCTTGCAAGGGGGTTTTCCAAGGTAGCCGGGTCTACCCCCGGCCTATATTATTTTATTCCCGCTCGGACTTATTATCCCTATTTAATATATTTAATATTTACATGCCTCCTCAGTTTTGACTGCGGTCCGGGTGATGGTATTTTAGCACATACGTGCTTAGGAGCTAGGCTCCGCCGCGAGACCCTATTTAGAGGGTAGGCGGTTATGCCGGGTTGGTGACCCCGGTTTGGGATGCCCTGTCCTTAAAAATTTTACCTCAAAAATTTCCCTCATTTACCTCATCCCTCATAGTTAGGCTGGGGGTCCTCCTTTCTTAGATTCTGAGGAACGTATAGGCGTAATCCCTCATTGATTTGGTTACACTGCTATTTATTTTATGTGTGTCTGTTTTAATGTAACTTTTAACTTGCAACTTTGTTCATAACAGACACCGCGGCGGCTATTGCGGTGCTATGTTTTACCTCAGAAGGCGGAGGGGAGGGGCTCCCCCCTCACGCTCTTCTGTCAGGGGCGGGACCGGGCCTCTTGCAGAGGCCGCGGCCCGCGCCCTGTCTCTCTCTAGCCGGGCAGCGGCTCGCAGGCAGCGGGCCGCTGCCAGTCTCAGGTGCACTGTTAGGAGACGCGGGTCCCCGCGTCTCTGGCGGATTATATGTCAGCGGAAGGCGCCGGCTAAGAGAAAACATTTGTCCACAGTTTCTCATTATGAATATGATGATACGGATGGTCTGGACTGGTCAGATTATTCTCCTCCAGAGGAAGGGGAGGTGTTTGAGGATTCGGATAATTCCGAGGATCAACAAATTGTTGGCGCTGATTCTGATAGGGGGTCAGGAGGTTCCTTGGACACCCCTAACGTTTTGACTCAGATGTTTGAGGTTTTGGCAATCTCGCCTCCGGCGGAGGCCCCTCAACAACAAGGGGAGTTTTATGAGGAATCCAGACCGCGCTTAGAATTTCCTAATCAAAAACATTTTGATAATATTATTTCCAAGGAATGGGAGAGACCAGCTCGGCTTCCAGGCATTCCTCAGAGTTGGGATAGAAGGTATACTTCCCCTGTGGACACGGTTAAGCGCTGGGCTTCCCCCCCCCGAAGTGGACGCCCCAATTTTGGGGTTATCCAACTCTGCCGTTTTGAATAACCCTGATTGTTCCTCCCTCAAGGATGGTGAGGATAAACGCATTGACCAGACGGCTTGTCATGGTTTTGCCAGTATTGGGGCAGCTATACGGCCAGTTTGTGCCTCATCACTGTTGGTGGTGGCTGCTAGAAAGGTGATCAGGGATTTACTATCCTCGTCCGGCTTGGAACCGGACAGCGATGAATTTCTTGGACTGAAACGTTGTGAGACTTTTCTTTCCTTCATTTTAACTGCTCTGGATGATTCATTGATGATGAACAGCAGGGCCTCTGCTCTTATGGTTACCATTAGGCGTTCAATTTGGTTGCGCCAGTGGGCGGCCGATTTTGGGTCTAAAAAGTCTCTGACGTCTCTTCCCTTTGTTGGTCTAAGGCTTTTTGGAGAAAAATTGGACTCAGTAGCTAAAGGTGGAAAATTACCTCAACGTAGGAAGCAACGTCGCCCCTTTCGAGGGGCGGCTTCCTTCACTCCTTCCTTTCGGGGAGCTAGAGCGGGAAGAGGTTTTGCCTTCCCTTCTACAAGAGGAGACTCCTGGAACAGGGGCAGAGGTCGTGCCCGTTCAGGATACAGTTGGGGTTCAAAACCCAAGCCCGCTCAACAATGAGGGGGCGCCCTCACCCGCGTGGGTGGGGGGACGGCTGCGACACTTCTCCCAAGTCTGGATTCGGGAGGTCTCGGACAGATGGATCAGGGAAGTGGTGTCTTCCGGTTACATGCTGGAGTTCGAGTCCCGCCCCCCCCCCCCCGCGTTTCCTCACGTCTCGGGTGTCCCCGGACGTACTGGCTGCATTGCAGCTCCGGGCGGCGGTATCGAGTCTTCTAGAAATGGCGGTCATTTGTCCAGTACCCCCATTAGAAAGGGGTTGGGGTTTTTACTCAAATCTGTTCACGGTTCCCAAAAAGGATGGCTCCGTGCGGCCCATCCTGGACCTAAAGATTCTCAACAAATTCGTCAGGCTGCGAAAATTTCGCATGAAAACGTTGCGTTCCGCTATCCACTCTCTTTGTCAGGGGGACTTCATGACGTCCATAGATATCCAGGACGCTTACCTCCATGTTTCCATTTTTCCCGCGCACCAGAGGTTCCAAAGGTTCGCTCTGGAGGATCGGCACTTCCAATTTGTAGCTCTTCCCTTCGGTCTCGCCACAGCTCCAAGGGTTTTCACCAAGGTTCTTGCTGGGGTAATGGCTCTTCTCAGAGCTCAAGGAGTTCGCATAGTGCCATATCTGGACGATCTCCTCATATTGGCATCGTCATTTAGCCAAGCGGAATTGGACACCAGGACGGTTCTATCCACTCTGGAAAGATTCGGCTGGGTGATCAACTACCCCAAGTCCTCCCTTCACCCGTCCAGGTTAATATCTTTTCTGGGGATGTCTCTGGATACAGATCAGGCCAGAGTGTTCCTTCCTCAGTCCAAGGTTCTTCTGATTCAGGAGTTGGTTCGGTCGCTTATGTCCATTCCTCGACCGTCCATCCGGCTAGGGATGAGACTGGTGGGTTTGATGGTGGCCTTCTTCGAGGAAGTCCCCTTTGCTCAGTTTCACACAAGGACACTACAGCTCCATCTGTTGTCGGTCTGGAACAGGTCTCCTCAGTCGCTGGATCAATTCTTCCAGATGTCCCCCCGGGTTCGCCGCTCGCTTCAGTGGTGGCTGAACTCAACCAACCTGCTGAGGGGCAGATCCTTTCGGACTCCCCAGTGGGAGATAGTCACCACGGATGCCAGCCTCTCGGGATGGGGGGGCTTCTGGAAGGATCTGCAATTTCAGGGTTTGTGGGGTCCCCTGGAAGCCCACGAGCCTATCAATGTTCTGGAATTGAGGGCCATCAGGATGGTTCTTTGTCATTTAACTCATCAACTGCGAGGTTTGCCGGTCCAGGTCCGGTCGGACAATCGGACGGCGGTGGCCTACATCAATCACCAGGGAGGCACCCGCAGCAGGAATGCCCTCAAGGAAGTGTCTCTGATTCTGGACTGGGCGGAGAGCCATGTCCCGTGCATCTTGGCAGTTTACATCCCGGGAGTGGAGAATGCGGAGGCGGACTCTCTGAGCAGGCTGTCAGCCCGCAAAGGGGAGTGGTCTCTCAATCCCAAGGTTTTTTACTCAATTTGTCGCAGGTGGGGGTCACCGGCGGTGGACCTCTTTGCCTCCCGTCACAATCACAAACTTCCGTCATTTGTGTCTCTGGCGAAGGATCCTCTGGCCCTTGCGACGGATGCCATGTCTCTGAACTGGAGGGATCTGGGGTTTCTGTACCTGTTCCCTCCGTTTCCCATGGTGGCCAGAGTAGTGCGAAAGCTTGCTCTGGAGAGAGCACCAGCAATCCTGGTGGCTCCAAGGTGGCCAAGACAGGTTTGGTTCGCAGACGTGGTAAGGTTGGCAGAAGATCAGTTCGTTCTGCCCCTGCTGCCAGATCTACTCACACAGGGTCATCTTCGTTACCCGAATTTACCAATGCTGGCTTTGACGGCGTGGCTGCTGAAACCTCCATCTTGAAGGAGGAAGGTCTTTCGGATGCTGTGATTCGGACTCTTATTAGTGCTAGGAAAAGATCCTCATCGTCTGTGTACTATAGGACTTGGAGGTCTTATATTGATTGGTGTGAAACCAGGGCCTTCCCTTGTAGGGAATTCTCTATTTCTAGAATTTTGGAGTTTTTGCAACATGGTCTGGACCTAGGGCTCCAACTCAGTACTCTGAAGGGGCAGGTGTCTGCCCTGACGGTGTTTTTCTGAAGCCTTTTGCTCTTCATCCTTTGGTTAAAACCTTTTTCCAGGGGGTTACACATGTGCGACCTCTGATTCCAGTTTGGGATTTGAACTTGGTTCTTTCTGCACTTCAGGGTCCCCCCTTTAAGCCTTTGCATGATATTCCTTTGTCTTCCCTAACGCAGAAGGTAGCCTTTTTGGTAGCTATCACTTCCGTAAGACGTGTTACTGAGTTGGCGGCTCTGTCTATTCAAGCCCCATATTTTGAAAGACATCAGGACAAAGTGGTTTTCCGTTTTAAGACGGACTTCCTTCCTAAGGTGGTTTCGTCCTTTCATTTGAATCAGGATATTGTTCTGCCCTCTCTGTGTCCCAATCCCAGCAATGACAAGGAGAGGGCCCTGCATTCTTTGGATGTGGTTCGGGTTGTGAAGTATTATTTGGTGGTAACGTCTGCCTTTCGCAAGACTGATGCATTTTTCGTGGTGCCATTTGGGCCCAAGAAGGGTCTAGCACCCACATACCCCTCGATTCAAAGAGCAAAAGTTAATTGATTTCGTATCGAGAATCGTAAGTTTGGGTGGGTGTTTGTCATTTTTTCTTGTTTTTTTGCCCATTTCGTATTCGCACGATCGTTCGCGCATAGACGTATATGAACATACGCATTTCGTACGAGAATCGTATAATTTGCGTTAGTTCGTGTGTTTTTCCCGTCCAAATCGTATTATTTGCGTCCGATCCTATTTTTTACGTCCTTCACATGGGCTTGCGACCAATTCAGAGAGGTGATTGCTAATTGTTTTGAAGCCCATTAAAGAGCTGCTTTACGAAATGTTTGCCGGCAGCTATTTGGCCTCGGGAGTAGGATGGAGCGGAGCGAGTTTGTGGCACATCAAGGGCTTATGCTTTTTGGCATTGAGTTGATCGAGATGTCTGAGAGCAGATTGCCCCTGCGTCGTCGCATGAACATCGATAGCATGAATGATGTTGAGCTGTTCGAGCTGACCAGGCTTAATCGCGCTTCCCTCCATAAATTATATAGTGAGCTGCGGCCATGGTTAGCCCGCACCACAAGGAAGGGGCATGCAATTTCAGGTATGACCAAGATGCTTGGCTGCCTGCAATTTTTGGCGAACGGCTCGTTCCAGAGGCTGGGTGCCCTCTCCGTGGGGATGTCACAGCCTACGCTGAGCCGCGCACTATCTAAATTTTTGGAAGGCATGGCTGCCATAACTCCAAAATATATTTATTTTCCGGATGATATGGCAGCCAGAAACGCCATTAAGCTTGGGTTTTATAATGTGGCCGACATGCCCAACGTTATTGGTGCTATTGACTGCACACATGTGGCACTCGTACCTAGGGCTGCCGACGAGTATATATATAGGTATTGAGATTGGTTATTATGTTGGCCAACGTGTAATGTAACCTGTTTTCCTTTGCGGCAGCATATTTGTTTATCCCTCATTTGTGTAGCTGCTTTATCTAGGCTTTTCATTAGTCTTTCCCAATAGAGTGCAGACATGTTTTTGTTTTTTTGTTTTTTTTTGGGTCAAATATCAATTACCCTTTTTGTATGTTTTTGCCTTAAGGAATCGAAAAATGGGACACTCCCTTAATGTCCAGGCCGTGGTTGGTCCGGACATGCGTTTTATGAGTGTCCTTGCCGGCTACCCAGGATCGTCCCACGACTCATATATCCTCAGGCGATCTGGGTTGTTTCGGAGATTTGAGGCAGGTGAATTTTCGGGGGCATGGCTGCTTGGTAAGTGTGTCCTATTTGTGTGCTATTAAATGTGGGATTAATCTTGTATTTGTTGATATGTTTGTATTTGAATTCTTTACATAAGCCAGAAACTGCCTTTTTCTTGGGTCATATATTATGAACTTCCAAAAAAAATGCTTGCCTCGCTTTGTCCTTCAGAATGTTTTCCCTTTAGTTAGGATGTCTGTAAGTTCCATGTCCCTAAATATATTGGTTGGGAGTTTATACCCAAGGATCTGTGAGCTTTGGCTCCTTTTGTAGTATTGGTCTTTAAATGTCAAAGTGGACTTAAACTGCATACATTGTAGTTTTCATCTAAATGTGGATAGCCCCTCAGCAGCATCCTAATTGTAACATGTCTGAAAACTAAAAATATATTTAAATTCCAACTACCCTTGGCCGTGCAGATGTTTGTTAATTAATTGGTATATTGAAGTGCCATTTTTAATTATGTACTACATTAGTGGCAATATTTATTTTGCTAATGTGCCCTGGGTGTTTTTTTTGGCCCTTTACCTTACATCATTATGATATATGTAAAATTCTTTGTGTTTGTTGTGTTGCCTTTTTAATTTTGATTACATTTAATTGTCTGTTTAAGGTGATTCCGGGTACCCACTTCTACCCTGGCTCATGACGCCTGTGCTGCGGCCCCAGGATGCCTCTCAGGAAGCGTACAACCGTGCGCACCGCAAGACCAGGGCTGTTGTGGAGAGGGCCTTTGGGCTGTTGAAGACACATTTTCGTTGCTTGGACCATACTGGGGGCGCCCTGCAATATGATCCCAAGAAAGTGATCGACATAATCATGGCATGTGCTGTTTTGCACAATTTTGCGATCCTGGAACGTGTCCCACGTTATGTGGATAGCCTGCCCTCTTCAGCCGTAGAGGATGATGTAGAGAATTTTGTTGGGCCACCCAGTGAGTCTGCCCAATCAGTTAGAGCCAACTTGATCTTGCAGCATTTTAGTTAATTTTATTTCGTGTCTCAACATTCTGTGTGTCTGTGTTATCCTTTTTGTTAAATATGTTGTTTTGCCGTAATGTGGCATTACCTCAAAGTAAAACATTTTTACCTTAATTGTTGCCTAATGTATTTCATGTAGTTTCCTTAGCTTTAGATTTGCATTGTTACACCTCTTCAAACCAAAATTATCTGGTTTAGCCCAAGCTGTTTAAAATGTGTTCCCACTAAAAACGCCACAAGTATTGTAAGTGAGAATATTTTTTTACTTAGAAAAGTAAAAATTATTGTGCTTAACAGAAAACATTCCACATACATCTGTGGTTACAAATGGATGACATAACAAAAAAAACATCGAGCACATCTACACCTGGAAGTGAGTGGCACAACCAAACAAGGACACCCAGTCCAAAGGCCAGCCTAGTCCAGTCATTAATATTGCCTGTGCCCAGGGATATTTGGGCATGGCCATAATGTCACACAAACATGTCTGCAAACAGGAGGAGCACCAACCAAATACATATTTAAAGCCATAAGTGGCCAGATACACTCCACATAGACCTATGGCATTGGCTAGTGGCCTTAAGCATTACTCTAAGGAGCTATATGGGAGCAAATACAAAACACAACCTGCATGAGCAACACAAAATGGATTGTTTGAAACCTCAAAGGACAAGTAAATACAGTGGGGGTTAAGAGAAAAGATGTCCCACACACCCATGGCTTAATAGGGTGGCTGCCCATAATACCCAGGTGGAGGTCCAGGTGGAGGTCTATGTGAATGGGACCTAGCCTGGGCCATGGCAGCATTGTGAATTTGAAACTGCTCCACAATGTTTCTCTGCATATTGGTCATCTCAGCCATGGCTGACTGGATGCCATTACTTGCAGTGACCACGTTGCTGTTGAGGGTACGCAACTCCGCGAGGATGCCCTGTAGACTGGTATTGATGGTGACCATGTCGGCATGCCTTTCCTCACGCTCTGTAACGAGCTGTGCCTCATAAGAGTCCCTTTCTTGGGTCCATAATTGAAGCAGGGCACTCTGCCTCCCCTGGGAAATTGTGGGGCGGCGTAATGGAGTCCGCCGCACAATTACCCTGGCTCTTGGGCGTGCCCTGCCGCGTGGTGTCGTCCCCTCAACAGCAACAGGCCTGCTTTGCAAATCCTCAGCAGCAGAGTGAACACTGGGGACTGTTGTGTCAGTCTCCCCATGTGCATGCACAATGGATGGAGATTCACTCTGCTGCTGAGGATTGGCCAGAGAAACATTATGGAGCAGTTCCAAATTGGGACCCAGGGGGAGGTCATCCGACGTGCCCTGCATGGAGACATCATCATCTTCCTCCATTTCCTGGATCTCTTCCATGAGTGTGCGGGTCTGTAGGGACATATAAAAAAAAAAGTGTAAGTTGGCGTCCAAATTTGGGATTCCCACAGTTTAACACATTCTTAAGCACTTGGTAGTATTTATGGTACTAAATTAACTTACCGGAAATCTCGGATCTGGGCTCCTATGCTGTACGGACCTGGTAGGCATAACCAAACTGGGGGGTGAGTTTACCCTTGCTGAGGGATCATGCTGGGCTGAAGAAGAGAAAAACAAACCACGTAAACACACACATAACCATTTTTGGGATAGGTAATCAAATAAACCTCTATTTGTAATATTAAGCAACTCTAGAGCAATGGGGACATTTGTTAAAAGACACGCAAGTTTAGATAGGTGCAATGGCTTGCGAAAACTGCTAACTGACCTCAGTTCTAAGTCAGGAAGTGTACCCAGTCAGCATACAACTTGCAACGCACATTTTTGGATTTAGCCTACCATTCGCTAGGTCCGGGGTACTCAAACAATTGTTGTAAAGGTCCATTTAAAGGTATGTGGTGAGAGGTGAATGTCTGGCCATGGGGCTGACGCAGGGGGTGTCTAGTTAGAAATAAACACACTGGTGGAGGGGCTTGAGATTTCAAAGTGCAAACTAATAAAGGCTGCTTGCCCTTGCTGGGCTGGATGGGGCAGAGCTGAGGGGACAGGGATTGGATGGCTAAAGGGGGGAGTTAACGAATTGATGGTGATGGGATGGATGGAGCAAATCTGTTACAAATGTATGGGGCTTATGTGGGGGGGGGGGGCATGGGGGGACTGTGGCAGATGGGGCAGAGCAGGGGCAGCGGGACACGATTGTGCCAAGAGAAAGATGTACCAAGTTACTGTGTACCTTGCAATGCCACTTCCTGTGCAGTACTTCATATTGCAATGCTATGTTTCAGGGAGCCATGACATTGGGCAGGAGAACAACCACTACATCGCCGATCAAGGGGGCAGCTCTGAGCACGTCAACACAGAAGTAACTGAGTGCAGGGCTGTCTGGGCAGGGGTCCTGGAATCTGGTGCCAAGGTCCGCATTGGTACCCCGGCCCGCCAGTTGAGTCTCGCTGCTCTAGGTCAGATATGTTTGGGGGTGGCTAATTAAATTGTTAACTCAAACACAACTCACACAACAAATAGGCAACCCATCCATAATGATGTGTGTTTTGTGATTGATTCAAAATATATCACTTTTCAGGAGAAACTTCATGACTTTACCAATACAATTGGAAATTTGATCTTTGCCATAATGGATGTGGTCCTAAATGTGTGATTCACAGGGACCAAAAGAGGACACAAACAGGCACAGTAGTGCGAGGCCAAGCAAGGCAAACCATAGGGGCATCCCGTTATCTTGTTACTAGTGAACTTTAGATTATTTAGCAAACATGCAGATTTAAGAGTACTCACCGTGGGTACGGGTCGGTGAGTCTGTGTCCCTTAGACCAGCATGTCCACCGACCGCGACCGGATGGAGAAGTCCCAGCACAATCTCCTCAGCAGGGGTAAACTCCAATTTAGAAGGAAAGCCACCTCCAGTTTTCAGGCTGAAAACAGAAAATCGTTTGGTACTCAGAAAAGGTGCATACAGTACATCCGAAACATTATATTTGGAGAAAACATTTATTTATCTGTAATTATGCCTTTTAATTTCTTTTTGCCGTACAGCATACTTCAGATCAGAGATTTTCTTCTGAATTTGGGACACATCTTTCCTCTCTTCCCCCGCTGCATTTACTTGTCGTAGGATGGTTTCAAACAATTCCATCTTGCGCTGCTTTGTGGTGTGTTTTGATTTGCTCCCATAGAGCTCGTCATAGTATAATGTAAGGCCACTAGCCAATGCCATATTTTGGTCATGGGAGAATCTCCCACTCAACTGGCCGCGGCGCAATGTGCGGCCAGATGGTTGGCTTGGCTGCTCCTCCATGTGTGCAGACACATGTGGTGACATTATGGCCTGGGGCTGGGTAGGGGAATGGCCGGATTGTTGGCTTCCCAATGACTGGACTGGACTGGCCAAGGGACTGGGTGTTCTTGCGTGGCTGGCCACCGAACTTCCAGGTGTAGATGTGGTCATGGTTGAAATTCTGGGCCCTCTTGGGGGGCTATGTTCCCGGCTGGTGCCAGGTCGGGGGCTCTGTTCCCGGCTGGTGCCAGGTCGGGGGCTTCTGGCCCTGGATGGGGTTCTTCGGGCCCTGTAGGGGCTTCTGGCCCTGGATGGGGTTCTTCGGGCCCTGTAGGGGCTTCTGGCCCTGGATGGGGTTCTGCGGGCCCTGTAGGGGCTTCTGGCCCTGGATGGGGTTCTGCGGGCCCTGTAGGGGCTTCTGGCCCTGGATGGGGTTCGGCGGGCCCTGGCTGGGCTTCTGGCCCTGGATGGTGTTCTGCGGGCCCTGTAGGGGCTTCTGGCCCTGGATGGGGTTCTTCGGGCCCTGGCTGGGCTTCTGGCCCTGGATGGGGTTCGGCGGGCCCTGGCTGGGCTTCTGGCCCTGGATGGGGTTCGGCGGGCCCTGGCTGGGCTTCTGGCCCTGGATGGTGTTCTTCGGGCCCTGGCTGGGCTTCTGGCCCTGGATGGTGTTCTTCGGGCCCTGGCTGGGCTTCTGGCCCTGGATGGTGTTCTTCGGGCCCTGGCTGGGCTTCTGGCCCTGGATGGGGTTCGGTGGGCCCTGGCTGGGCTTCTGGCCCTGGATGGGGTTCGGCGGGCCCTGGATGGGGTTCGGGCCCTGGATGGGCTTCTGGCCCTGGATGGGGTTCGGGCCCTGGCTGGGCTTCTGGCCCTGGATGGGGTTCGGGCCCTGGCTGGGCTTCTGGCCCTGGATGGGGTTCGGGCCCTGCTGCGGGGCCTGGGTTGCCGAACTGCCCTACTTGAACCCATGGCCGGTGTGGGCTCCCTTGTGCGGCCTCTTCTGGGGGCAGAGGTGGTGGGTGCTGCAGTTGGCTGCTTTTTGGCTGCAGGGGCACGTGGCTTGGGGCCCCTTTTTTGGGTTCCTGAGGGTCCAGTGTCCCTTGGTGGGGCAGAGGTAGTAGTCTTGCCTCTCAGCTTTCTCCTACCTTGCTGGGACCTTGTTGTTGGGCCCTCCGCGGTCTGGCTTTGCTGGGGTCGCTTGGTCATAGGCTTTTTAGGTGCCATCTTCCACAAATGCTCAAAGAGAATGAGCTTTGGGTGCAGGGACCTTTAAATAATGAGCCCAGCGTGTGACGCCTATGCGCACGACTACGCGCTCGTACGAACGTACGTTCGAGCGGAACCAGGAAACCGCTGGGGTTTCACTTATCTGCTGCCTTGAAGAAGCATAAAGATGGCGCCCACTATCTTCACCCGTCAACAGGAAGAGATCCTCATGCTGGTAAGTGGCTGCCTGTGCATTTTAATCTAATAGTCAATGATGGCCTAAATGTAAATGATGCGTTTGGAACTAGTTTGGGGTCTCTTAATGTTTAATAACTGGCTCCTCACACTTCATCCTCAAGGGCCGAGCCTGGCCACGTTTTCACCTGTCTATGCTGATGTCCTAATTCGGGCAATTGCTCCGGCTTAGCAACAGTTAATTAACCTGTGGAGTAGCGGGGCTAGCTGCCAAACCTGGCCTGTCTCGGACCTTGATGCGGATGTTTGAGGAACACTGTTTTCCTAAGCCATAAAAACACAACGGGAAGCCACACACGTGGTCCAAAAGCCTAAGCATAAGCCTACATCTTGGATGTTTAAACCATCCTAACATGCCATAGATGCAGGTGGCCTGATTCTTGATGTTGGCTATTATCTGTATGTACATGGTGTGTGATACATATAACATAAGACCAGACTCTCATTCACAGTCAACGTCCTCTTTAAGGCACTCCCCAAAAATGGCTGCCACTCTAAATGTGTGTGTTAATGACATGAAATTCTCAACTTGTGATGCAACACATATGGGTCTGTGTGTAAAAGTAAAAGCTCGGTGTCCATTATGTTTTTCAGATCATGCTTCAGCGCCGGTATGACTTCGCGCCCAATGTGTGCGAGAAAAGGGACATCGCCCGGGAGATCATCACGGAAATCCACCGTGTCACCAGCACCACCTTCACTCACACCCAGATAATGCAGCATTGGTCGGACCTGAAACGTCTGCACATGCCCCGGGTGCGGAGGTTTTTTGGAATCCATTTCCCAAGTAAGTACCAAGCAATTGCATGGTATATGTTCCAAATGTATAAGTTATGCCTTTATTTATAATGACTTTTCTTTGGTAGTGTTGGAAATGGATTTCAGAATTCGCCGCACCCGGAGGCGTACAGGCCGACCAGTGCTGCATGAGTCTGCATCTGTGAGTGAAGGTGGTGGATCTCCCGGGCGACGGACCTACCCCTCCTCTGTGGCCTCCTCAGACCAGCCCCTGGACCTTACCACAGAGGAGGGGCCCAACCGCGTGGGCGTGGAGTCATACCTGGCCAGGCATGGGGAAGGCTCTGGTATGTCACTCTTCATGTATAGGCACAAAGATATACATGGCAGGCCAAAAACTAAGTTATCCTTTATTATGTATTTGTAGAAGCTTCTGGTGCGGGTGAAATAGTGGAGGAGGAGGCAGCAGAGATGCTTGAAGTCGATCCTGGCGAAGGTGAGTGATGTCAGCCAGACTGGGAGCCAGATATGTTGGGAATAGTGACTCTATACAAGTACTAACCAAATGTCACATGTTTCTCCAGGGACTTCTTCACAGCATAGCCAGGACCAAGGGCAGCCTGTTGGCCCCAACCAGCCATCTGTCGGCCACCAACTCCGTAAGTCTCCATGCCATTATTCATATTAATGTTTGGTTAGCTAATAACACACACATAACTAAAGGCGTAGCCAATGTGTAGTTCACACTTTCATGTGGGCACTTCGTTAGCTTAAAGAGGACCCTAACTTGTATTAAGAACCTAAGAATTAGCCAACACACTGTACCTACAGATTAGAAACATGGAAAAACACCCTTCAGCCATCTAATGCATGTTATTAGACTGAACAAAACAAATATTGCGGAATATGGAATGCGCAATATTTACAGGCAGCATGGGATACAGATTGAAAAAAGGAAGGTGCTGCCATGCATTGTGGGAGTGATGACCTTTCCCTCAACCCAGCTATGCTCTGGATTCCCAACGCACCACTGTAACCTACTCCCCTGTACTTTATCCAACTCTCAACTCCTCATTAAGTGTTATGCTTCAGAGTCCAGATGGCGGCGCTGTAATCAAAAAAAAACCCAAATTTACTTTGATCTGGTGCCGAATCATTTGGGAATAGTTAGTGGTTTTCATTAAATAATGTTTAAGGTCCGGTTTAAGGAGTTTAAAGACTTACCTGTGGGAAATGCATTAACTGTATCCCTTGGAAGAATGACATATGTCATGCATTTACATGTATTTGATTAACCCCAAATCTATTTCCAGCATACAAACCGGTCTGGGACTCCTATTTATGTTTCTTTCTCTATTGGTTACAGGGATGATCCCCAAAACATTGGCGGCCAAAAAAAAAAGAATGAAGGAGTTGGTGGCCGAGCTGCTGGCCATACAGGCGACGTTGGGGCCAACAGATGAAGAAGAGGAGGAGGATTAGTGCCCTTGGTCCTGGCTACCTTGGTTACAAGTTTTAAAAAGTTTGATATTGTTTTAAATTTTGTAAAGTTTTGGGTTTTTCCCCAAAAAAAAAATTTTAACTCTGTTTTTAAGGCAAGGCCAAAAAATTTTTAATATGTTTGTAAAAAAAAACAAAAAAAAAAAAAAAAAAGGGGTTTTAAACCAAACACCCCAATCCAAAAAAAAAAATAAAACAAAAAAATATCCCAAATCCACCAAAAAATTTTAAATAAATTTTATTTGAAGACTTCATAAATGTGTCTTTTCTAATATGCGCAAACACAAACAATTACACAAACCAGAAAAAACACGCTTAGAAACATATAGACATATGTACATTATGTGGTTTGGGTAAGTTTTAGGGTCGTCAACATGAAGAAGGATGCAAGCGCGAAGGGGTTTAGGTAAGTTTTATGGACCGAGAAATGAAGTTGGATGCAGCCGCTAAGGGGTTTAGGTAAGTTTTAGGGACCGAGAAATGAAGTTGGATGCAGCCGCTAAGAGGTTTAGGTAAGTTTTAGGGACCGAGAAATGAAGTTGGATGCAGCCGCTAAGAGGTTTAGGTAAGTTTGAGGGACCGAGAAATGAAGTTGGATGCAGGCGCTAAGAGGTTTAGGTAAGTTTGAGGGACCGAGAAATGAAGTTGGATGCAGGCGCTAAGAGGTTTAGGTAAGTTTTAGGGACCGAGAAATGAAGTTGGATGCAGGCGCTAAGGGGTTTAGGTAAGTTTGAGGGACCGAGAAATGAAGTTGGATGCAGCCGCTAAGAGGTTTAGGTAAGTTTTAGGGACCGAGAAATGAAGTTGGATGCAGCCGCTAAGAGGTTTAGGTAAGTTTTAGGGACCGAGAAATGAAGTTGGATGCAGGCGCTAAGAGGTTTAGGTAAGTTTTAGGGACCGAGAAATGAAGTTGGATGCAGGCGCTAAGAGGTTTAGGTAAGTTTTAGGGACCGAGAAATGAAGTTGGATGCAGCCGCTAAGGGGTTTAGGTAAGTTTTAGGGACCGAGAAATGAAGTTGGATGCAGGCGCTAAGGGGTTTAGGTAAGTTTGAGGGACCGAGAAATGAAGTTGGATGCAGGCGCTAAGAGGTTTAGGTAAGTTTTAGGGACCGATAAATGAAGTTGGATGCAGCCGCTAAGGGGTTTAGGTAAGTTTTAGGGACCGATAAATGAAGTTGGATGCAGGCGCTAAGGGGTTTAGGTAAGTTTGAGGGACCGAGAAATGAAGTTGGATGCAGGCGCTAAGAGGTTTAGGTAAGTTTTAGGGACCGAGAAATGAAGTTGGATGCAGGCGCTAAGGTGTTTAGGTAAGTTTGAGGGACCGAGAAATGAAGTTGGATGCAGCCGCTAAGGGGTTTAGGTAAGTTTTAGGGACCGAGAAATGAAGTTGGATGCAGGCGCTAAGGGGTTTAGGTAAGTTTGAGGGACCGAGAAATGAAGTTGGATGCAGGCGCTAAGAGGTTTAGGTAAGTTTTAGGGACCGATAAATGAAGTTGGATGCAGGCGCTAAGAGGTTTAGGTAAGTTTTAGGGACCGATAAATGAAGTTGGATGCAGCCGCTAAGGGGTTTAGGTAAGTTTTAGGGACCGATAAATGAAGTTGGATGCAGGCGCTAAGGGGTTTAGGTAAGTTTGAGGGACCGAGAAATGAAGTTGGATGCAGGCGCTAAGAGGTTTAGGTAAGTTTTAGGGACCGAGAAATGAAGTTGGATGCAGCCGCTAAGAGGTTTAGGTAAGTTTGAGGGACAGAGAAATGAAGTTGGATGCAAGCGCTAAGAGGTTTAGTTAAGTTTCTGGTTGAGGGTGCGCATGCGCAAGATCTTATAAACATACGAACGCACGAATCTAAGAGGCCAAAAACCAATGAAAGCCAGAGGCAAACGCAAGTAATTGGAAGAGGTGGACGATGGAAGCAGCCGAAAAAACAGGCTGCCGCCGCAACAGGTGAGCACATGAACGTGATTTTTACGATTGGCAACTGACTGAGGCAAGTTCGGGAGATATCATACGAACGGACGTATCTTTTAGGATAGAAACGTATTTGCTTATTGAATCACTCGCAAGTTCATACGAACGCACGAGCGGACGTGAAAAATAGGATGATCGTGACCCAAATCCAAGCTGTTACATGTTTCTTTGAATCAACCCAATAGTCTACCATCAGCAGGTGGATTCGTCAGGCCATTGTCTGGGCCTATTCTGCTAAGGGGAGAGATCCTCCCTTTCGTGTTACAGCTCATTCTACTCGTGCGGTTGGGGCTTCCTGGGCTTTTCAGCACCAGGCCTCTGTTGAGCAAGTTTGCAAGGCCGCTACCTGGTCTTCTGTTCACACTTTTTCAAAGTTTTACAAGGTTGATGTTCGGGCCTCAGTGGATGCTGTTTTTGGCCGCAAAGTTCTGCAGGCTGCAGCAGTTTAAGTTGTGCTTTATACCTTGTTTTGGATCCCCACCCCTTATGGACACTGCTTTTGGATGTCCCACAGGTTATGAATATCTTGAAGCGGGGTGTGTGACATACTTAGAATAATACCATTTTGTGAATACTCACCTTGTAAAATGGGTATTATAAGTATGTCACACACCCCGCTTCAACCCGCCCCTTCTTTATTCTGGATCCTTCATTTTGTGAACTTTGCGTTGTTATGACTTATGTTTGGCTCTTCCTGGTCCCTTACCTTACTGCTTTCTTTATTTTTTATTTTTATAAATATTTATTTTTTCTCTTTTTTTTTATTTTTGTTTTTTTCCCCCATTGCCCTTCCAGCCTACCATGTGTGCAGGACACGGCGGTTTCACGCTGTTCTTCACATGTGGGGAACTGCTAAAAATGAGAACTCAATACATGAAATCATGGCTTACTCCACGAAAACTGCAAATGGGATCCACGGTGACTGACACTGGGAAGAACATCTTGTCTGCGCTGCGACGAGCCTGAGCCATGCGTCCTGCCATGGCACACGTGTTCAATCTAGTTGTCAAGCGTTTTCTGAAGTCTTCCCCCCATCTGAAAGACATCCTAACAACGGGAAGGAAACTTTGCATGCATTTCAGGCACTCCTACACCGCCAAGCACACCCTTCTTGAGCTACAGCGTCAGAACGGTATCCCCCAACATAGTCTGATTTGCGATGTTTCCACCCATTGGAATTCCACCCTCCATATGCAGGATCGACTATAGGAACAGAGAAAAGCCATCACGGATTTCTTGATGATCCAAACGGATAGGGGGACTCCCCTGTGTAACTTTAATGTAAACCAGTGGCAGCTCATACATGACACCTGCCGTTTGCTCAGGCCCTTTGAGGAAGCTACTTTATTAGTCAGTCGCCAGGACTATGAGATGAACGATGAGATTCCACTGCTTCATGTACTACAACACATGTTGGAAACCATGGCTGGTCAGGGCACTAGAGACATGGCGCATACATTTCACAGCCACATGAAGCCTGTGGGGGCTGAAGTGGAGGAGGGGGTGGGGCACAGCGAAGCACAGTTTAGGTTTGACAAAATGACCATTTTATCTAGTCATCTGACAGGAGAGGAGGAGCAGGAGCAGCCAGAGAAGCTAGAGGGTTGTGAGGAAGGCGAGACAGAGGACCCAGACACACCGTGGCAGTTTGCAGTGGAGATGGAGGCAGGTAGTCCCTCCGAGTCACCAATGGCACGATGCATGCTCACGTGCTTGCGTAGTGACCACAGAATTGTCTCCATTTGTCAGCGGGATGACTTCTGGCTCTCCACCTTATTGGACCCTCGCTTCTGGCACATAATACGTAGTCTGTTGGGCGATGTCTATCTGCGCAGGTCTGACTCGGGGGGAGCTCTGTGCTCACTTCCACTGCCATGACTGCCGGGGGGGTGGCAGCAGCAGCTCCATCAGCAACAGCCTCAGTCTTCAGTTGCTAATGAGTAGCTTTCTACACCCGCATAGTGAGTCTACTCATGAGCAGCAGGAAGACCTGGAGCAGGACCTGAACCAGCAGGTCATGTCATACCTTGACATGACCATGCCAACACACCTTGAGGATCCTCTGGACTTCTGGGCAGCCAAACTTGACTTGTGGCCGCAACTAGCAGAGTTTGCCCTGGAAAAGCTGTCCTGCCCGGCCAGTAGTTGATTTAGATGGCAACTGGCCTGCTCTATATTATGCTGCAAAATGGCAAATTTACCTCACAGTATAAGCTATTGCCCATCAGATTTACACAGGGCCTGCTCTATATAATGCTACAAAACCAAGAGCGGATTAAACTCACACAATATAACCTATTTCTCAGGTTTATATAGGGACTGCTCTACGTAATGGTTCAAAACAATGAATTTACCTCATAATATAAACTATTGCCCCCCAGATTTACTCAGGGGCTGCTCCATATAATGGTGCAAAACAGGCAAATGTATTCTCCAATATAAACTATTGCTGCTCTGATTTACTCAGGAGAGCCACTCTAAAGAATGGTGCAACATGGCGAATTTAGCTCACAATATAACATAAAACATAAAATATTTACACAGGGATTTAGGTTGATATATATAATAGTGCAAAACAGCGAATTTACCTCACAATACTGTATAAACTGTTGCTCCTCAGATTTACACAGTGAGCTTCTCTATATATTGGTGCAAAATGGCGAATTTACCTCACTATATAATCTATTACAGCTCTATATAAAAAAATAAAAATAAAAAAAGGGCCTGTAGAAGCTTATTTAGTATAACAGATAGGGTGACATGTGCTGGTTTGGGATGCCCATGTGGGCTAGTGTTTTGACAGCAGGACAAAAAACAATTAAAAATGCAATAGCTTAATAAAACTGAGGCTGAACAAGCTTATTTAGTATAAAAGATAGGGTGACGTGCTGGTTTGGGATGCCCATGTGGGCTGGTGTTTTGGCTGCAGGACAAAAAACAATTCTAAATGCAATACTTTGATTCAGCTGCAGAAGGATGAACAAGCGTATTTAGTATAACAGATAGGCTGCTAAGTGCAGGTTTGGGATACTCAGGTGGGCTGTTTTTTTTTAGTTAAAGGCAGACCAAAAACCAATTCAAAATGCAATACTTTGATTAAGCTGAGGAAGGATGAACAAGCGTATTTAGTATAACAGATAGGCTGCTAAGTGCAGGTTTGGGATGCCCTGCGGCCTGGTGTTTTTTTGTTAAAGGCAGACCAAAAACCAATTCAAAGTGCAATACTTTGATTAAGCTGGGGAAGGATGAACAAGCGCATTTAGTATAACAGATAGGCTGCTAATTGCAGTTTTGGGATGCCCTGCGGCCTAGTGTTTTGGCAGCAGGACAAAAACCAATTCAAAATGCAAAACTTTTATTCAGCTGAGGAAGGATGAACAAACGTATTTAGTATAACAGATAGGCTGCTAAGTGCAGGTTTGGGATTCCCTGCGGCCTAGTGTTTTGGCAGCAGAATAAAAAACAATTCAAAATGCAATACTTTGATTAAGCTGAGGAAGGATGAACAAGCATATTTAGTATAACAGACAGGCTGCTAAGTGCAGGTTTAGGATGCCCTGTGGCCTGGTGTTTTTTTGTTAAAGGCAGACCAAAAACCATTTCAAAATGAAATACTTTGATTAAGCTGAGGAAGGATGAACAAGCGTATTTAGTATAACAGATAGGCTGCTAAGTGCAGTTTTGGGATACCCAGGTGGGCTGGTGTTTTTTTTGTTAAAGGCAGACCAAAAAATATTTAAACTAATCCAGTTATATATTATGATAAATGCTTGTGTGCATAGATGGCATGCACAGTGGCAGGGCAGATTTACAGCACAAAGAACTGAAATCGTATTGAAAACTGATCTGGCTAATGAAAAAAAAAGAAAATTTTTCACTGTCACTTCTAAGCAGTCCCTGGCTGGATGGTTCCGGTTTTTCCCTATCTTTCCCTGGCTCTGTCTACCTCTCTGTCTGCCTCTCTTACTCTCCCTACCTATCTCTAACTCTCTGTCCCTGTCTCTAACGAGCTGTGCTCTGGCCGCAATGCAAGGCTGAAATGCGCACAAGCAAGATGGCCGCCGCTTTCTATAGCACGGTGACGTCACCGGGCTTCCTGGCTGCTGATAGGCTTCATGCGACTTACCCATGATACCTTGCCTCAGGGGATATGTCTGGACATGTTCATCCACCATTTTAGAAAGCCTGTAATTGAAATAAATGGAGTTTAAAGGAAAACTTCGATCGATCGAATCGCGGGGAAATTCGGATTCGTTCAGAATCGAATTTTCCATGAAATTCGGAAGGAATCCGGGTTCGTCCGGATCGATTCGCTCATCCTTAGTTAAGAGGTTACAAAGATATACTACTTCTTTTCTCAGATACATTGAAGTCTTCCTGCTAATGGGTGTTGGTCTGGATCTGGCCATTTTCACAACCGAAGACATGACCCAGATCCACATTACCTCCAGCAGCCAATCGCAGGGCTGCATTCCCAGCTGAGAATCAAGAAAAAATTTAGAAATACAGGAATCCTGGGGGTAATATTCTGGGGGGATCCAGCATCCTGGATGCCCCCCGAGCCTGTCTAAATGCGACCGGACACTTTAACTGACTAAAGAGGACATCTGACTTTATCTGCAAATGAATTAGAAAGCACTTTTTCCTACCTTTCATTGTAAAGTAAAACTCTATAATTTTATACCTAAAGCGGACCAAAAGTCAAAAATAACAAAAAGCCCAAAGGACTTGCTCACTTTGTGGGCGTAGGCCCAGATGCTCCCACAGCACACTGCTGACTACTGCCAGGGTTCTGGCCCCCTTGTCCCTGTCAATGCCGCTCTAGTCATTTTGTCCCTGATGCTCCCGTCACCTGGCCTCCACCTACGCTCCCGGTCACCTTGGTATCATCTTGCTGCTCCCCTGCCACCATCTTGCAGCCTTTGACCACACTCGGTCTGTGCTTTGAGTGGCCGGTGCAGGTGCAGTAAGATGGTGATGAGTTGACTTGGATAAACACCATGTATTGAGAGGGGGTGCACGGTTAGCGGTGACGGCGCAAATCCACAGGAAGCAAAGAGAACCAGCACTCCTGACGCCTGACGTCATAGTGATGTCACAGCAATTGCGCTGACAGTGATAATAAACACACCATGTGAATAAACAGTAATAAAGATAAAGTTACTTATACTCACCCCTGGAGTCCCCCCTGAGCAAACCGCCAGGCTGCAGTGCTGTCAGATGGCTGCAACGGCGGAGAACACCGCAGAGAACAGAAGTCTGTCAGAAGCCTCCAATCGGAGGAGGGCGGAAGTGACATCACAGGCAGGGCAGTGATGCCCTGCTTAAGCAGCCACAATTGGCTGTAAAGGGCGCAGCACCTGTCAGAGCTGTCAAAGCTCTGTTCAGGGCTGAAAATCCGTCAGATTGCGGTGTTTGTCAGTGGGGAAGACCAGGTAAGTATCTTTAAATATGGAATAAGCAATCTACATCACATGGTATAGAAGACAGCACAAAAAAGCGTAAATAAATATAACACAAAGGCACCGATTGCAAACACAGCCTATACATTACACGTGATTAAACGACATAGATCAGGTATATGCGGGAGTGGGGGGACTGGTAGGGACCTGGGGAGCCCTGCTTACCATGTCCTGTGCCCAGCTGTACAACGTACAGCTGAGGCAGCAGGAACCGCCAAAGGAGCGTGGCCAGTTACAAAGAACCAGCTCACCACACCCGACCATGGGGAGGAAGGTGGAAAGGTAACCGATAGGGTGCAGACCCCACTCGGTGACACCTAACCTCCCTTTGCGATCGGACCAGACCCGCTGGGGCTAAATGTCGAAACGGGGCTGGTGACCACCGACGGGCAGTGGATGGTAAGGAGGAGGACAGGTCAGTCCCGGAAAAGGAAGGCTGGCAAGCAGAGTGGGCCCAGCAAAGAGGGTATAGAGGTATGAATGGACCTAGGTGGCTGTGTAGTACTGTAAGACGAGGCCACTAGGAAGGTGGATCCACATTGACTTGGACAGGCACGCCTTTCAGTTTAAAAAAAAAGACAAACCTTTACATCTGAATACCCCCCATAATTTATATGTCCTCTGGAAGTACATACCTCAAGCTTTTTAGGCGTACCTAGCTTGTTGATGTAGGTGCAGTCTGAAGTAATCCCTCAATGAATTATTTGGTTTTCCCCCCAAAAAATAAATAAAAAAGCAGAGTCAAAGCCACTGTTTAAAAAAAAACAAGCTAAATCAGAAAGTGCAAGGTCCCCTGAACAGAATAATGCCCAACATGCATAGGTACATTTAACCCTTTTAACTGCCAGCCTACTTGAGGTTTTGTCACCCTTTGTTGACAGGTAATTTTTCATCATTTTGCGTTATGTTTAACCGTGATTTTTGCAGAAATTTCCAGGAAAATTATATTTTTTTTGTGGCAGTCTAGGCTTTAACATGAAATGTCTTGTTTGTAATTTTTTTTAATATTATTACGTAATAAAACAGAAAAATGTTATTTTAAATAAAACTTTGAATGACGAAAACCATATTGCATAACCCATTTCTCCCAATAACAACAGTACCACATATTTATCGGTAGCCCCCCATTCCTGCCCAGGAGACCCCCCCAACTAAAAAGAGCACTTTTTAACATTTACAAATAAAATACAACTTCTATCCACACTATCAAAATCCCCTACCCAGCATAACCAGCCCAAGGACCAGCTATGGGGGCTTGTAGAACAGGGTGAAGGGGCCCTGCGGGCTACAAGCCCGCACAGCCTAAATGGCCCTGTGCTCTTCTGGGGGGCTGGGGGCTAATGGCAAGTCACCCGCTAGCCACAGGTGACATCCCAACCCCCTAAACCTTGTAAACTGATATAGGGAACTTATAGATCCCTTACCAGTTCACAAAGGGTTAAGTGTGTAAACGGGTTAAAAAACACACAAACACACACACACACACAGAAAAAATATTTTATTTAATTTAGTATTTTTTTAATACATCCCTAAGCACTGTGTCGCACACAAAGTCCCACGCTGTTCACCTTCTGCTCTCCTGCTGCTGCTGGAAGCCTTTTTTACATGCTGGGTAGCAGGACATAATGGGTTAATTCCCCCCTCGCAGGGGGAATTCTTTGGGGAATTTTAAGGGTTAAAAACCCTTAAAAGTCCAGAGATAAACGACGTGAGGTCTCCCCTACTCAGAATAGCCAGCCCGAGGACCAGCTATGGGAGCTTGGAGAACAGGCCCCCTCCCTGCAGGCTACAAGCCCACACAGCCTAAATAGCCCTGTGCTCTTCTGCCCCCCCTTATGGCAGGTAATTGGGGGCTGTGGGTTAATGGCAAGTCACACCATAGCTTCAGGTGACCTGCCAGCCCCCTAAGCCTTGTGAGCTGGTATAGGGGTCTCATCACATACATATATATATATTTTTTTTTAACTCGCCTCCGATCCTTTGTCCCGGTGATTCAATGACAGCTGCCAGGGTGATTGCTGGAGGGGGGCTCGGGAGGCAAGGGATCATTGCCCAACCGTGCGGGTGCGGGATGACATCACCACATGACATCATCCACCCCCAAGGCTAGCAGCGCGTCAGCAGTAGCGGATATAAACTTCAGCCTCATATGCAAGTCTTCAAACTTAAACCTGCACTGAGGGTAATTCAACAATTTTTCAGCAGCCACTGACGCACCTCATCTACATACCCCTGATTTGTTCTGATGAGGAGTTGAGGAGTGGGGGGTGGCTTTTTATAGTTCTATAGTTGGCAATTTGGGATGCCCCAGAGTAAAACCAAGGAAAGTCAAAATTTTCTTCCAGTCCTTATTTAGCTGATGCCCTGCACCCTTCACTATGTCAGGATGGGGGTGGTCAACAAAATGATAAACCTTACCTGTGAATCCAGTGCTTTCAATTCAGTTGGACGGTGCTGGATCACAAGTACAAGTTAAGATTTTTATTTTGTTTCTCCATTTTACCTTAGCTCGGAGTGGGGTATCAAGACTACATTAAAGCTTAGTAAAAAAACATCTATTGTATAAAAGTTTGTCTTCCTGTATGAAAGAAATAACAAGATTGCTAATCATTACTACCACCACTTTCTCTGTGTTGTAGTCAAAAATGATTTAAATACCCAGTCAAATTTGAGAGTCTCTGCAACTTTTTGGAAAGACATAGAGACTAGACTTCTGCTTTAACCCTTTCAGTGCCAAGCATGTAGATTATACGTGCTTGCTTCCACTCCACTTAAGTGCCAAGCACGTAGAATCTACGTGCTTGACTTCTCCCCCTGCTACAGTAAAAGTAAAATAACAAAAACACTCACCTGACCCCTTGTTTGATCCGGATCTCCTTTTCATCTGGGGGGGCTTTGACCCCCACCCAGGCCCCCCCAGGTGCAGGGGAGGGCCCGGAATGGCCACCCCCCTTCAGCAGCCGCCCAAATACATGCAAAAAAAAAAAAAATAAATAAAATTGACATTTACTTACCTCAATGCTCGATCGCTTGCCCCCCCCCCCCCGGCTCTCCAGCTTCAGGAAAGGGCCTGAAAGGCCCTCTCCCTGTCCTCCTCGACGGGCGCCGCCATCTTGCCGCTAAGCCCTGGGTGTCGTCCTGGCTCCGGGCTGTCATTTCTGACACTTGTCATCGCTGGCCACAGGAGGAGGAAGGCAGGTGGTGATCTGATCTCCTGCCTCCCTCCTCCACTGGCCAGCGATGACAACAACTGTCATCAGAGCTGCGAGGGACACAGGAGCTGAGGATCAGAGGTGAATAAAGCAAAAAAAAAGTTTTTATTTTTTAATAAAATCATTCTTTATTCTGTGTGTGTGTGTGTGTGTGTGTGTGTGTGTGTTTTTTTTTTTACTGTTAACTCCTTGTGAACTGGTAAGGGTCCATGAGACCCCTTATATCAGTTCACAAGGCTCGGGGGTCTGACAAGTCACCTGCGGCTAGCGGGTGACTTGCCATTAACCCCCAGCACCCCCATTACCTGCCTCCCCAAAGCCCGGGGGGGGGGCAGAAGAGCCTGTGACCATGGGCTATGCGGGCTTGTAGCCTGCAGGGCCAGGGGCCACAAAAGCTGGCCCCTGTGCCCTGTTCCTACAAGCCCTGCATAGCTGGTTCCGGGCTGGTTACTTCGGGTAAGAGGGACCCGATGTAATTTTTTGGGGGATTTTTAAGGGTTTTTAACCCTTAAAAATCCCCCAAAAAGTCTTTTTTTTTAATTAACCCCTTATGTTCTGTCACCCAGCAGCTATAAAAGGCTTCCAGCAGGTGAGCAGAAGCCAGTGATCGCCGAGGGACACAGAGCAAGATGGATGGGAGGTAAGTATTAAAAAAAATAAAATATTTTTTCTCTGTGTGTGTGGTTTTTTTTTTTTACACTAAACCCCTTGTGAACTGGTAAGGGGTCCAAGAGATCCCTATACCAGTTCACAAGGCTGCGGGCTGGCAAGTCACCTGCGGCTAGCGGGTGACTTGCCATTAACCCCCAGCACCCCCATTACCTGCCTCCCCAAAGCCCAGGGGGGGGGGGGAAGAAGAGCCCGTGGCCATGGGCTATGCGGGCTTCTAGCCTGCAGGGCCAGGGGCCACAAAAGCTGGCCCCTGCGCCCTGTTTTTACAAGCCCTGCATAGCTGGTCCCGGGCTGGTTATTTTGGGTAAGGGGGACCCCATGTCATCTTTTTTTAGATTTTTAAGGGTTTTTAACCCTTAAAAATCCCCCCCAAAAATGGGGTCCCCCCCCCCCCCCCGGGAGGGGGGACTCTATGTAATTTTTTTTCTCGATTTAACCCTTTTCAGTGTGGATGGTAGTTGTATTTTATTTGTAAATGTTATAAAGTACTTGTTTCAGTTTGGGGGGTCTCCTGGGCAGGGGGCTACCGATAAATATGTGGTACCGTTCTCATCGGTAGAAATAGGGATTTCTCATGCAATATGGTTTTCTTTAATAAAATACATTTTTTATTTAAAATAAAGGAGGCGATTTTCTAAAAAAAAAGTATTTATTTTTATTTTTTTCTTAATAATAACATTGTAAAAAACATAATAAATTTACAAACAAGACATTTCATGTTAAAGCCTAAACTCTGCTGCAAAAAAAATATATATAACTTTACAGAAAATTCCAGAAAAAATGGGCAAAACATGGCGCAAAATGACCTGTCAACAGAGGGTGACAAAATCTCAAGTAAGCTGTCAATTAAAAGGGTTAAAAGTAGCTATGCATGTTGGGTATTGTTCTGTTCGGGGGATCTTGCGCTTTCAGACTTAGCTTGTTTTTTCTTGTTTGTATATTTATATTTTAGGAAAAGGTGTTTTTTATTCAGCTTTTTTATACATTTTTTAGGAAAACCCTGCGCAACCAAAGAATTCTTTGAAGGATTAATTCCAGAAAGATGAGCCCACTACAACAAGCTGGGTATGCTTAGAAAGCTTAACATGTGTACTTTCAGGGAATATATGGTTTATGGGGGATATTCCAAATGTAAAGGGTTGTTTTGGTTGAAAAAACGCAAGATGCACACTTTGTCTGCAGGGCTGAAATTTTCAAGTAAAATTACCGTTACACACATGCTTTACTTTGGGGTGTTTGGCAACTCTTCCCTTGACAGTAGCTATGCATGTTGGGTATCGTTCTGTTCGAGCGATGTTGCTTTTTCAGATTTTACTTGTTTTTTCTTGTTTGTATATAGTTTTTTTAGGAAAACGTGGCTTTGATTTAGCTTTTTTATCCTTTTTTTAGGGAAACTCTTTGCAACCAAAGATTACGTTGAGGGATTACTTCCAGAAAACTGTGACCACATCAACAAGCCTGGTACACCTAGAAAGCTTGAGGTGTGTACTTCCAGAGAATATATAGTTTGTTGGGGGTATTTCAAATGTAACGGGTTGTTTTTCTGGAAAAACTTCAAGGTGCTCATAGCACATATCACAGTTGTATTTTATCTGAAAATCCCCTAAAGCGCTGTTTCAGTTTGGGGGAGTCTCCTGGGCAGGAACGGATGTCTACCTATACATATGTGGTACCGCTGTAACTGGGAGAAATCAGGATTTCACACGCAATAAGATTCTTTTGACAAACTTACATTTTTTATTTCAAAAAAACACTACAAATTGTAAAAAATAGATTTAAAAAAAAAAAAAAATTCACATATTTCACCCAAAAATATTGAGAATACACCTAAGAAATTACAAACAAGACATTTCATGTCAAAGCCCAAACTATGCTGAAAGAAAAATATATCATTTTCCTGGGAAATCCCTGGAAATCCCTTCAAAAATCACATTTGAACATGGGGAGCGCAAAATAGTGCAAAATGGTCTGGCAACAGAGTGTGACAAAAACTCCAGGTAGGCTGGCAGCGAAAGGGTTAAGAAATGTGCATAAACAGTGTTTTTGGGGTGAGGATGAGAACGCAGCAATGTTCATACCACTTTCCCCTTCAGGTGTTAAGAGCCAAGTGTAAGGACTAACATGCATCTGGACGCTGGCTGTTGCGTAAATGGTTTTTGTTACATTATTAGTACGGTTGACAAGTTCAACCAAGGGATGTCTTTTTTATTACAGCTAATAACAACTAATAGTAGCTGTTAATGTTAATTTCTGCTAGAAAAGCATCTAGTCCTCATCTGAAGCTATAACAAACTTCTGTGGGAGGCTATTCCATAGATTTGTTGTTCTTAAGGTAAAAAAAATGATTGTGCCGCCAGAGATTGAATCTTTTTTTTTTTCCAGACAAAGGGAATGACCCCTTGTCTTTAGAGCGGATTTTAGCTGAAATAGTTTTTCCCCATTTTTTTCAGGCAGGTGGCCTTCAGGGTTAGGAGACTGCTGCTTGGCCTCTGTGCCCTGGTCTACCAGCCCCCATAGCTAGTGCCTCTACAACTTTGAACTATGCAACCTTTTTTGTATGGGAAATATATATCACCTTTTTTACATGTATGTACTGTTATATTTTACTTGCTTCAGAAGAAAATAACAATTATTGAAAGTAAATGTAGAGCACTGGCTAGCTACAGGGCACCCTCTAAATAGGGCTGAAGTGCTAAAGTGTGCTGCACATGGCCTAGGACACATGTCCGGGGACTTGCCCAGATTAGTTCTGACTAGTACTTGTTGTTCGCATGTCACCTTTTCCTAAATCATTTTGCCAGACTAGCCAAGACTGACACTAGAGAAGGGAAGTATTTTTTGCTATAAATAAGATTGTTTTAAAGTGAGTTTAAGAGCTTTTGTTGCAAAATGCAACACTGAGGAAGGTTGACAATATGGAAAAGGGAATTCTGCTCACTGAGCAGGCATTAAGTGAGGTAGAAACAGAGGGTGGAGTAATGGGTCAGGAGGAGCAGAAAGGTAGCTGGGTAAATGTAGATAGACGGTGTAGAAAAAAAAAATGAAAAAACTAAAATTTGAAAGGGTGCACAGAAAGGGTCCACCCTAGCAAAATTGCCAAGTTGGATAATGATGAGTTTCAGTCTCAGAAATGGCAGCCCTAGCGGATACTGCTCTCCCTAAGAGCTGGGAGGACAGATCAGCTAGTGAGCGGGTCGGTTGGGACTGCAGGTAGGACTAGAGAGTTAGTGGTAATAGGGGATTCTATTTTCAGATGGACTGAAAACCGAATGGTTTGCTGTCTCCCTGGTGCCAGACTAATGACAGAATTAATGGGAGATGGAGGATGCTTAAGAATACATTTAAGGAATTAGGCAGCAAGTTGAAGAGAAATATCTCCAAGTTTGTATTTTCTGGAATACTGCCTGTGCCATGTGCTAAACATAAACAACAACGGAAGTTAGATAATTAAAAGTCCTGGTGCAGAGCAGAAGGATTTGGGTTCCTAGAGCACTGGGCTGACTTTTCATTGGGGTACAAACTGTAATCTACAGATAATTTGCACCTGAATAGAAGAGGGGCTTCTGTGCTGGGTAAGAGGATAGTAGAAGGGGTGGAGAGATATTTAAACTAGAGATGAGGGGGAGGGCAAGAAAGAAAACAAAGGTGAAGACATGTTACTTACGGGACAGTATATGATGGTTTGTGGAGAACTAGAAGGGGAGGACTGCTATGATGGGTAAGGAAATCCATGTGTTGCAAAACAGCAGTTAAAATGTAGGTGGATGCATAATTGCAGGATCTAATACTATAGCTCCAGGATATAGACTGGGAGCATCTGTTGAGGAATAAGAATACAGATGCCAAATGGGAGTGCTGTAAAACAATTGTGAGTACCAACAGTGAAAAACTTATTCCTATGGGTAACAAATATAAGCGGCTAAAATTAAACCCCTCATGGCTGACACCTGCGGTTAAAAGGGTAATAAAGAACAAGAAAAGGGCATTTAAAAATTACAAGGCTGAGCTCTCAGCTGTAACCTTTGAAAAGTATAAATTTGTAAATAAAGTATGTAAGAAAGAAATAAGGTTGGCAAAAGCACAAAATGAAAGAAATGTGGCCATAGAAAGCAAAATAACCCCTAAACGTTTTTAAATATATAAATTCGAGAAAAAAACAATCAGAACAGGCAGGTGCCCTTGTTTATGATCATTGGGAAACATTCACTGGGGGTGAAGAGAAGGCGGAGCTGTTAAATGGATTCTTTAGCTCAGTGTACATACTCTGAGGAGTAAGGAGCCAACGCTGGAGATGCCACTAATAACAATAGCCCAAGTAAAATACTCAACAAGCTAAACCCAAGAGTTCTCATCACCCCTGCTCTTGATCTTTAAAGACTCACTAACAACTAGTATAGTGCCAAGAGATTGGTGCAAGGCAAATGTGCACATTTTTAAAAAGGGCTCTAGGTCTTCTCCGGGCAATTACAAACCTGTAAGTTTAACATCCATTGTGGGAAAATTGCTTGAGGGGCTATTAAGGGACTACATACACGAATATGTAACTATCCATAATATTATACCGTATTTTTCGCCCTATAAGACGCACTTATTTTTCCCCAAAAGTGGGGGAAAAATGTCAGTGCGCCTTATCGGGCGAATGTAAAAAAAAAAAAAATTAAAAAAAAAAAAACTCACCCGTCCCCGGCGCTCCCGCGTTGTCTGGCACAGTGCGAGAGGCCAGAGGAGCGGCGGGGGCTCTGTCCCGGCCCCGCCGCTGCGATCGCTGTCTTTTCAGGCAGCGATGACAGCGGCGGGGCCAGAGACAGAGCCCCTGCTGCTCCTCCATCTGCTGCCGGGCTCAGAGCACAGGCGAGCAGGAAGGTCGCGGCAGTGGGTGGGCGTGGCCTGCACCGACGCAGGCCACGCCCACCCGCTGCCCGGACCTTCCTGCTCGGCGAGCAGTGCTCGCCTGTGCTCTGAGCCCGGCAGCAGATGGAGGAGCGGCGGGGGCTCTGTCTCTGGCCCCGCCGCTGTCATCGCTGCCTGAAAAGACAGCGATCGCAGCGGCGGGACCGGGACAGAGCCAGCTCGTGAATGGGGTGGGCGTGGCCTGCGTCGACGCTGCGGCGCAGGCCACGCCCACCCCATTCACGGAGCCGGCCGCTCAGCTCAGCGGTGTCAGCGGACAGGTGAGTTTAAGTTTTTTTTTTTTTTTTACTTTGGCGCCTGTCTATACTAACGGGGGGAGGGGGGTGGGAATGTGGGGAGAGGGGCCACACTGCCTATGGGAATGGGGGGATGGGAATGCCACACAGCCTTTGGGAATGGGGGGAGGGGTGTGCCACACAGCCTATGGGAATGGGGGGAGGGGGATGCCACACAGCCTATGGGAATGGGGGAAGGGGGTGGCCACACAGCCTTTGGGAATGGGGGGAGGGGTGTGCCACACAGCCTTTGGGAATGGGGGGAGGGGGATGCCACAAAGCCTTTGGGAATGGGGGGAGGGGGATGCTACACAGCCTTTGGGAATGGGGGGATGGGGATGCCACACAGCCTATGGGAATGGGGGGATGGGGATGCCACACAGCCTTTGGGAATGGGGGGATGGGGATGCCACACAGCCTTTGGGAATGGGGGGATGGGGATGCCACACAGCCTTTGGGAATGGGGGGATGGGGATGCCACACAGCCTATGATAATGGGGGGATGGGGATGCCACACAGCCTATGATAATGGGGGGATGGGGATGCCACACAGCCTTTGGGGATGGGGATGCCACACAGCCTATGGGAATGGGGGGATGGGGATGTCACACAGCCTTTGGGAATGGGGGGAGGGGTATGCCACACAGCCTATGGGAATGGGGGGAGGGGGATGTCACACAGCCTATGGGAATGGGGGGAGGGGGATGCCACACAGCCTATGGGAATAGGGAGAGGGGGATGCCACACAGCCTATGGGAATAGGGAGAGGGGGATGCCACACAGCCCATGCTAATGGGGAGAGGGGGATGCCACGCAGCCCATGCTAATGGGGAGAGGGGGATGCCACGCAGCCCATGCTAATGGGGGGAGGGGGATGCCACACTGCCTATGGGAATGGGGAGAGAGGGATGCCACACAGCCTATACTAATGGGGGGAGAGGGGGATGCCACACAGCCAATGGGTATATGGGGAATGGGAGGGGGGGATGCCACACTGGATATACGGGGAATGGGATGGGGGCATGCTACACTGTCTATGGAATGGGGGCATCCCACACTGCCTATGGGAATTGGATAGGGGAATGCCACACTGTCTGTGATGGTGCGTTTTTGGTTACATTTTTTTTTTTCTTATTTTCTTCCCCCAAATCCTAGGTGCGTCTTATGGGCCGGTGCGTCTTATAGGGCGAAAAATACGGTAAGTGACAACCAGCATGGTTTTACTAAGAGCAGAAGCTGCCAGACTAACCTGATTGGCTCCTATGAGGAGGTGAGTAGAAACCTGGACAGAGGGGAGGCTGTAGATATAGTTTTTCTGGATTTTGCAAAAGCATTTGACACTGTCCCCCATAGACGCTTATTGGGGAAATTGAGATCTTCAGGATTAGAAAATACAGTTTGTACTAGATTAAAAACTGGCTAAAGGATCATGTGCAGAGAGTTGTGGTTAATGATACCTACTCTAAAGCTCGCTATTTCCTGAACCCATTAGCATCTATAGTCTCTCCAAGCTAAACTGTGTAGCAGCCAGCCCACCTCTTTGGATGTTTTTCTTCCTAGCATGCTTACAAGCACACCGGAATGCAACAGAAATGAAACATTTTCAAACTAAATTGGCCAAAAATTCTTGTTCCAATGTGGCGACCGGAGTCTTATCCTCATTTACATTCAGTACACATACAAACATAAAGGCAAAAACAAATGAAATGTCATAAGTGTGTATAAGCATTAGTGACATACATTCCTTTTCAGGTTAATTTTTTTTCTATTTTATTGTGTGCTTCCAGGCAATTTACAGATGAGGCAGAGGACCTGTGCAATTTTCAGTTTAGTCAGTGACCTTTACATGCTCACTCAAAATATATTCTGCAATGAAAAAGCTTTATATTTGTTCTTACATTAAATTATCTCCATGGTTTTCCTAAGGGATATGCACAATGAAAGTGACTAGTATCTGTCAGGTAGAGCTTTAAAAACATTTGTATGTTTGCACTTCCCTTGATATGGTGCTCAGCCGGACAAGTCTGCTAACCATCATGCATTCTGAAACACTATATTCATCATTATGGATTTAATGAAAATATAATGTGCTGCTTAAAGGATGGCCAGATGCTGCTTGCATAGCATTTTCAATACAGCCAAAATAGATGACAACTTTCACTTTTGCTTTGGGAATGATAAATTAGATGATGTGTCTGTTATGTCAGTGATCTCTTCCATAATTGAAAATCAAATAGATATTGCATACTAATTATAAAATAATCATTTTCTGCTATTCCAAACAAGCATATTCTTAGGACATTTCCACTTATGTAAAATAGCACTTTAGAGCAACAATTTTATACAAAGTGCAATTACTTTTTAGGGGGTGTTCTTTAAATGTGCAGAACTTGATGTCTTTGAAACCGCTCTGGTGAATTAATGCAATAAGTTTTCTGTATTGGGGAGCCCTTCACCAGCCTCTAATTACACTATCATTTCAAGTATGTAGACTAGTAAATACTAGTTCTTTTCTCTTCACTAAAGCTTACTTGCTTTGCACATTATTTTGTCTCCTCTCCCTCAGGCAGGCCTCTGATCACCGGTTCCAGGGTCTTCAGTGGGGCAGAGAACACAGATTCTGTTACCCATTCTCCATGCCCCTGGGGGGCCTTTCATACTGGTGAGTGAGACACCAGTAACAGTGTGAAAGGCCTCTCCCTGCAGTGGGAATGAGTCGGAAGCTGAGAGTGAGCAGCTGGAGCCAGTAGAGGACACTGATCTGTTGCCCTGCTCCCAGATTCTGCTGGTGGAAGGTGTGGGACAGCAGCAGTGATTGGTGATGGAAGGAGCTAAGTATTAAAAAATATATATTAAAGGGATTTTTAATGTGTGTATTTTTATTACTCTGTGGAAACTGGTAATGGGTCCTTGAGACTCCTATACCAAATAACAGGGAAGAGGGGCCTGCAAATCACATGCATCTGCAAGCCAAACCCCCCCCCCCCTGGCCTATTATGTGCATCCCCAAAGGCCAGGGGGTGCAGATGTAGGCTATATGGGCTGATAGCTTTCAGAAACGGGGGCAGGACACTCGTCCTTTGTGCCCTGGTCTACCAGTCTCCGTAGATGGTACCTGGGCTAGTTTTACTGGAGAGAGGGGATCCCACACCATTTTTTAAGTATATAACCATTGATAGTTAACTGCAAGGCTCAGTTTGCGGTGTCTCCTGGGCAGCTATGAGTGTCTACTGATACATATATGGTGCTGTTGTTACTGGAAAATTAATGAGGCTTTTATACGCAATATGGTCTTCTTGAAAAAAACATATTTTTCCACATATTTCTCACAAAAATATTGCAAAAGCATGAGAAAAATTACAAACAAAACAGAGCATGTTAAAGCCCAAACTCTGCTGAAAAAAAAATAAAACAATACACTGACAGTGAAAGGGCTATTTATGCCCCCACCAGCATGTTAAAGCCCAAACTCTGCTGAAAATAAAAAAAACAATACACTGACAGTGAAAGGGCTATTTATGCCCCCACCAGCCCTCAGGCCAGCCCGTTCTCCTTGCAGTACTGATGGTGGCTGCAAAAATGGGACCCCCCCCCCCCCCCGCACAGCAATTTTCATGCATTTTTGTGAGAAATATGTGGAAAAAAATGTTTTTTTCAAGAAGACCATATTGCGTATAAAAGCCTCATTCATTTTCCAGTAACAACAGCACCATATATGTATCAGTAGACACTCATAGCTGCCCAGGAGACACCGTAAACTGAGCCTTGCAGTTAACTATCAATGGTTATATACTTAAAAAATGGTGTGGGATCCCCTCTCTCCAGTAAAACTAGCCCAGGTACCATCTACGGAGACTGGTAGACCAGGGCACAAAGGACGAGTGTCCTGCCCCCGTTTCTGAAAGCTATCAGCCCATATAGCCTACATCTGCACCCCCTGGCCTTTGGGGATGCACATAATAGGCCAGGGGGGGGGTTGGCTTGCAGATGCATGCTCTATAAAATGTTTGACTTCTTCAAGGGGTGGAATAAAAAAAAAATCTAACCCTATACCAGCTTATCTAGCATTCTGGGAAAAAATAGTTTACCAGCATATCAACTCAAGTTTAATTAGCTTATGATACCATACTTCCATAGGTCAGCATACAGGTGAAACAACAACAAGCTGGCGTGTTTTAAAAGAATCTCGTTTTTTATTGAAAATCCATATAAACATTAACCACCAACCTTGTTTTCGTTTTCTAATGTTAAGAACAAAATACTGATTTTTTTTGTGAATACAATTCCACTTTCACAGGGGAGACCTGCTCACCTCTAAATGCTTGTCTCCTGAGCTAGACTGTGGTGAACAGTAGCATGAAACATAATAGCCTCTGTCCAAGGCATTGCATTATGGGCAAAATCATATCTACACATTTTAAGAATTGTAATAACAATAAACTGTATCATATGCTGGCTCAGGAGACAAATAGTCTAAGAGTTCTCTCCTAAGAAAGCAAAATGGTGCTTTTAAAGCTCATCACTAGAGATGAGCGAAGTTTTGAAAAATTTGAATCGGTCGATTCGCCGAATTTTCTGACAAAAATTGTTTTGACCTGAATTTATTCGCGGTGAATCGCTATAAAAAAATGCTATTTCTGAGCTTCCCAGAGACTCAATAGGGTTGTAAACCATTCTGCCTTGCTGTAACACACATAGGATGCGTGCTGGGTTAGTGAAATAATACTGTAAATAATTATTACATGCAGATCAGAGGCATCGCTATTAGAATCGCAGAGCGGAACAATTGCAGAGAGTTGAGGTGGCATCACAATGAGGAGCCCCTTGAGCTGGCAGCAGCAGGAGGCCAAATATTGGCTGAAAGACACCCTGGAGTTGGCGGCAGCAGCAGGAGCCCAAAAATTGACAGAGACACACACCCTGGAGTTGGCAGCAGCAGCAGGAGCCCAGAAATTGGCTGGAAGGCACCCTGAAGTTGGCAGCAGCAGGAGCACAAAAATTGGCTGGAAGGCACAACATGGAGTTGGCAGCAGCAGCAGGAGCCCAAACATTGGCTGAAAGACACACCCTGGAGTTGGCAGCAGCAGCAGGAGCCCAAAAATTGACTGAGAGACACACCCTGGAGTTGGCAGCGGCAGCAGGAACCCATAAATTGGCTGGAAGGCACCCTGAAGTTGACAGCAGCAGGAGCACAAAAATTGGCTGGAAGGCACACCCTGGAGTCGGCAGCAGCAGCAGGAGCCCAAACATTGGCTGGAAGGCACCCTGGAGTTGTCAGCATAAGCAGGAGCACAAAAATTGACTGAAAGACACCCTGGAGTTGGCAGAAGCAGCAGGAGCCCAAACATTGCTTGAAAGAGACACTGGAGTTGGCAGCAAGAGCCCATAAAATGGCCTAAAGACACACCCTGGAGTTGGTAGCAGGAGCCCAAACATTGCTTGAAAGAGACACTGGAGTTGGCAGCAGGATCCTAAAAATTAGCCTAAAGACACACCCTGGAGTTGGCAGCAGCAGCAGGAGCCCTAACATTGCTTGAAAGAGACACTGGAGTTGGCAGCAGGAACCCAAACATTGGCCTAAAGACACATCCTGGAGTTGGCAGAAGCAGCAGGAGCCCAAACATTGCTTGAACGAGACACTGGATTTGGCAGCAGCAGCCCAAAAATTGGCCTAAAGACACACTGGAGTTGGCAGCAGCAGCAGCAGGAGCCCAATCATTGCTTGAAAGAGACACCCTGGAGTTGGCAGCAGCAGCAGGAGCCCAAAAATGCTTGAAAGTGACACTGGAGTTGGCAGCAGGAGCCCAAACATTGGCCTAAAGACACACCCTGGAGTTGGCAGCAGCAGCAGGAGCCCAAACATTGCTTGAAAGAGACACTGGAGTTGGCAGCAGGAGCCCAAAAATTGGCCTAAAGACACACCCTGGAGTTGGCAGCAGCAGCAGGAGCACAAACTTGCTTGAAAGAGACACTGGAGTTGGCAGCAGGATCCCAAACATTGGCCTAAAGACACACCCTGGAGTTGGCAGCAGCAGCAGGAGCACAAAATTGCTTGAAAGAGACACTGGAGTTGGCAGCAGGATCCCAAAAATCGGCCTAAAGACACACCCTGGTGTTGGCAGCAGGAGCACAAACATTGCTTGAAAGAGACACTGGAATTGGCAACAGGAGCCCAAAAATTGGCTGAAAGGCACACCCTGGGTGGGTGGAAATCCTGGCTGATCCATCCCTGATTCATTTTCACAAAGGTGAGTCTCTCCACATTTTTAGTTGACAGACAGAGTTCTCCTCGGCTTTACTATGGCCCCCGCCGCACGAAACACCCGCTCAGATGGCACGCTACTGGCCGGGCAGGACAGCTTTCCCAGGGCAAACTCTGCTAGTTGCAGCCACAAGTCAAGTTTGGCTGCCCAGAAGTCCAGCGGATCCTCAAGGTGTGTTGGCATGGTCATGTCAAGGTATGACACGACCTGCTGGTTCAGGTCCTGCTGCAGGTCTTCCTGCTGCTCATGAGTAGCCTCACTATGCGGGTGAATAAAGCTACTCATTAGCGACTGTAGACTCAGGCTGCTGCTGATGGAGCTGCTGCTGCTGCTCCTGCCACCCCCCCCCCCCTAGCAGCTATGGCAGTGGAAGGTGAACGCAGAGGTCCCCCCGTGTCAGACCTGCGAGAGCATGGACGATGGCGCGGATAGGCATCGGCCAACTGACTACGGAGGATGTCTCTGTAGTAGGCCAGTTTTTCCTCCCTCTCAGTGGGTGTAAAAAATGCCCCCATTTTTTGCCGGTAGCGAGGGTCCAATAAGGTGGAGAGCCAGAAGTCATCCCGCTGACAAATGGAAACAATTCTAGGGTATTTACGCAAGCACGTGAGCATGCTTCGTGCCATTTGTGCAAGTGACTTGGAGGGACTACCTGTCTCCATCTCCACTGCATACTGCCACAGTGTGTCTGGGTCCTCTGTCTCGCCTTCCTCACAACCCTCTAGCTCCTCTGGCTGCTCCTGCTCCTCCTCTCCTGTCAGCTGAATAGATAAACCAGCCATTTCACCAAGCCTAAACTGTGCTTCATTGTGCCCCCCCTCCTCCTCCTCCAGTTCAGCTCCAACGGGGTTCATGTGGCCGTAAGATGTAGGCGCCATGTCTCCAGTGACCAGCCATGGTTTCCAACATGTGCTGTAGTACATGAAGCAGTTGAATCACGTCGTTCATCCCGTAATCCTGGCGACTGATAAATAAAGTGGCTTCCTTAAAGGGCCTGAGCAAACAGCAGTTGTCTCATATGAGCTGCCACTGGTTTACATTGAAGTTACACAGGGGAGTGCCCCTATCCGCTTGGATTATCAAGAAATTCGTGATGGCTTTTCTCTGTTCGTATAGTCGGTCCAACATATGGAGGGTGGAAATATCACAAATCAGTGTTGGGGGATACCGTTCTGACGCTGTAGCTCAAGAAGGGTGTAGGAGTGGCTGAAGTGCATGCAAAGTTTCCATCCCCTTGTTAGTATGTCTTGCAGATGGGGGAAGACTTCAGAAACTGCTTGACAACCAGATTGAAGACGTGAGCCATGCAGGGCGCATGGGTCATGCTTCCTTGTCGCAGCACAGACAAAATGTTCTTCCCATTGTCATTCACCATGGTTCCCATTTTCAGTTTTCTTGGAGTAAGCCATGTTTGGATTTCTTGATGAATACATTTTAGCAGTTCCTCCCCTGTGTGACTCCGTTTGCCAAGACAAACCATGTGAAGCACAGCGTGACACCTCCATGCCCTGCACACATGGTAGGCTGGAGGGGCACTGAGACTTGACCCTACAGTGGAGGGTGAGGAGACGGCGGAGGATGAGGAGGCAGAGTCGCACACTGTGACAGGCAAAGCGGCCTGGGAGCATGGAGGCCGAAGCGGTGTGACCTGTCCAAGTTGCTGTGCAGGAACCACATTCACCCAGTGGGCCGTAAATGACATGTACTGTCCCTGACCATAGTTACAGCTCCAGACGTCGGCGCTGCCATGCACTTTGGTGCACACCGACAGGCTCAAGGACTGGCCCACCTTCTGTTCAACAAAATTGTGCAGGGTTGGTACTGCCTTCTTGGCAAAGAAATGACAGCTTGGGACTCTCCACCTCGGCTCGGCACAAGCCATCAGTTCTCTGAAAGGTGCAGAGTCCACCACCTGAAAAGGGAGCGACTGCAGCACCAGCAACTTGGACATCAGCACATTCAGCTTCTGCACCATAGGATGAGTGGGCACATACTGCTGTCTCTTGGACATGGCTTCGCTGATGGATTGCTGGCGGGATGCCTGACTTGGAGGAAGGGGAGGAGCATGAGCATCTGGATCGACAGAGGATGGGTATGACGCACAGCGGCCTTCGGCTGAGGTGCTAGAGCCTTGGCTGGCAGAAATTTGGAGCTGCATGCCAGCTGGTGAGGAAGCAGGCTGGACCACCTCTTCGGGGCCTCTGTTCTCCCAGGCCACTCTATGGTGACGCTGCATATGTTGACGCAGGGCCGTGGTACCAACATTGGGGCCCTGGCCACGCTTCACCTTCAGCCTACACATCTTGTATGTGGCCATGTTACCCTCCTGTGGATGCTTGATGAAAAACTGCCACACTGCCGAGTAGCTAATTTTCCCACCAGCAGCCCGCACTGATTTACTGCTACTGCCGCCAACTCCAGGAAGCCCTGCTCCACTACCTCCCTAGAAGGTAGCCTGCCACACAGCAAGTGATCTACCCCGGCCCCAGCCCCGTTTGGCTCCAGACTTTACAATTCTGGCCCCATGCTGACTGCCAACCATGCTGCTAACACCTTGCTGCCTCAGCTGCTGACTCCGGGGCAACCTGCGCCCCTCTTCTCCTGATGATGATGATGATGATGATGATGATGATGAAGCCCCTTCTGCACCCGGCTCCCAAGTGTGATCGGGTTCATCATCACCATCGAGTTGTGTCTACACGTCACTGATGTTCTCGGTTTCCTCAACAGTGTCTAGTGCAGGAGCTGGAACGCTCGCCACACCACCTCCCACGCCACTCTCCACATCACTATTTGTCTGCCTAGCGAAAGAAGCGACCTCCATTTCTTGGCTGGGCAGTAGCTGCTGACTGTCCTCTATCTGATCGTCCTCACTAAAGAGCTGAACCCAAAGCATAGGATACGTCGCTGGGGGAGGGAACGGCGTAGGACAGAGGCAATGGGAGGCTAGGGAATGCTCCCGGGCCATGCCAACTCAGGGTTGTGTCAGAAGAACCTACCGACCCTAGACTGGGGGTCTCAGATGTACCTTGTGATGATCTGGATGACCGCGTTAACCAATCTACGACGGCAGATGCTTTACTGGTGCAGAAATGACCGCTAGCAGATACTGGCAGATAAGGTCTCTCACCGCGACTCCTGCAATATGGGATGCCCAGTGCTCAGGGGTTTTTAAAGCAGACACAAAAACACTTTTAAACTGTGGTCTAGTTAGATAAAATCAGCTGAAAGGCCTGCTTCTGTGTAAGAGATAGGGTTAAATGTGCAAACATGGGATGCCCAGTGCTCAGGGGTTTTTAAAGCAGACACAAAAACACTTTTAAAACTGTGGTCTAGTTAGATGAAATCAGCTGAAAGGCCTGCTTCTGTGTAACAGATAGGGTTAAATGTGCAAACATGGGATGCCCAGTGCTCAGGGGTTTTTAAAGCAGACACAAAAACACTTTTAAAACTGTGGTCTAGTTAGATGAAATCAGCTGAAGAACTGCTTTTCTGTAACAGATACTATGAAAATTGGCAATATGGGATGCCCAGTGCTCAGGGGTTTTTAAAGCAGGCACAAAAACACTTTTAAAAATGTGGTCTAGTTATATGAAATCAGCTGAAACACCTGCTTCTGTGTAACAGATACTATGAAAATTGGCAATATGGGATGCCCAGTGCTCAGGGGTTTTTAAAGCAGACACAAAAACACTTTTAAAACTGTGGTCTAGTTAGATGAAATCAGGTGAAAGACCTGCTTCTGTGTAACAGATAGGGTTAAATGTGCAAACAGGGGATGCCCAGTGCTCAGGGGGTTTTAAAGCAGACACAAAAACACTTTTAAAACTGTGGTCTAGTTAGATGAAATCAGCTGAAAGACCTGTTTCTGTGTAACAGATAGGGTTAAATGTGCAAACATGGGATGCCCAGTGCTCAGGGGTTTTTAAAGCAGACACAAAAACACTTTTAAAACTGTGGTCTAGTTAGATGAAATCAGCTGAAAGACCTGCTTCTGTGTAACAGATAGGGTTAAATGTGCAAACAGGGGATGCACAGTGCTCAGGGGGTTTTAAAGCAGACACAAAAACACTTTTAAAACTGTGGTCTAGTTAGATGAAATCAGCTGAAAGACCTGTTTCTGTGTAACAGATAGGGTTAAATGTGCAAACATGGGATGCCCAGTGCTCAGGGGTTTTTAAAGCAGACACAAAAACACTTTTAAAACTGTGGTCTAGTTAGATGAAATCAGCTGAAAGACCTGCTTCTGTGAAACAGATAGGGTTAAATGTGCTAACATGGGATGCCCAGTGCTCAGGAGTTTTTGAAGCAGACACAAAAACACTTTTAAAACTGTGGTCTAGTTAGATGAAATCGGCTGAAAGACCTGCTTATGTGTAACAGATACTATGAAAATTGGCAATATGGGATGCCCAGTGCTCAGGGGTTTTTAAAGCAGACGCAAAAATGAAATCAGCTGAAAGACCTGCTTCTGTGTAACAGATAGGGTTAAATGTGTTAACATGGGATGCCCAATGCTCAGGGGTTTTTAAAGCAGACACAAAAACACTTTTAAAACTGTGGTCTAGTTATATGAAATCAGCTGAAACACATTATATTGTGTAACAGATACAAGGGCAGTTGTGGCCTAGAGGTAAGGGGAGCGGACTTGTGACTGGAGGGTTGCAGGTTCGAATCCCGGTCCTGGGACATGACTGAAGTGCTCTTGAGCAAGGCACCTAACCCCCCAACTGCTCCCCGGGCGCCGTAAATAGGGCAGCCCACCGCTCCAGGCATGTGTACACTCACTGCACGGATGGGTTAAATGCGGAGGACGAATTCCTATTTGTGCGCAAGCATACAATGGCCATCTATGCATTAAAATTAAAAAAAAAAAAAAAAATGGCAATATGGGATGCCCAGTGCTCAGGGGTTTTTAAAGCAGGCACAAAAACACTTTTAAAAATGTGGTCTAGTTATATGAAATCAGCTGAAAGACCTGCTTCTGTGTAACAGATGCTATGAAAATTGGCAATATGGGATGCCCAGTGCTCAAGGGTTTTTAAAGCAGACACAAAAACACATTTAAAACTGTGGTCTAGTTAGATGAAATCAGCTTTAAGACCTGCTTCTGTGTAACAGATAGGGTTAAATGTGCAAACATGGGATGCACAGTGCTCAGTGGTTTTTACAGCAGAAACAAAGCAATTTAAAACTGTGATCTGGCTATTAAATCAAATGAAAACAAAAAAAGGCTTTCTCTGTCACTTTATCCCCTCTTCTGCCTCGATCTTTCCCTGGCTCTGTCTGGCTCTCCCTGGCTCTTCGTTTGTCTTTCCCTGTCTCTCCCCAGCCCCGTTCTCGCTGCAATACAACACTGAAATGCGCACTAGCCGCCGCAAGATGTCTGCCGCTTATATAGCGCTGTGACATCACCGGGGTGCCTGGCTGCTGATAGGCTGCATGTGACCTTCCCATGATACCTTGCCCCAGGGGAGATGTCCAGACTTGTCCCCCACCATTTTAGAATGCCTGTAATTGCTGTAAATGGAGTTTAAAGAAAAAATTTGATCGATTGAATCGCTGAGAAATTCGGATTCGTTTAGAATCGAATATTTCATGAATGTCGGAACGAATTTGGGTTCGTCCGAATCGATTCGCTCATCTCTACTCATCACCCCTGATTCTATAAGAACATTTCTCTTGTTTTCTAGCATATTTATGTGGATTTCTATTGTTGAACCATACTTTGTGATAGTGCTTCTTTGGAAGTATAGAGAAAGTATAGAGATACCCCTCGATTCAAAGAGCCAAAGTTAATTGATTTCGTATCGAGAATCGTAAGTTTGGGTGGGTGTTTGTCATTTTTTCTTGTTTTTTTGCCCATTTCGTATTCGCACGATCGTTCGCGCATAGACGTATATGAACATACGCATTTCGTACGAGAATCGTATAATTTGCGTTAGTTCGTGTGTTTTTCCCGTCCAAATCGTATTATTTGCGTCCGATCCTATTTTTTACGTCCTTCACATGGGCTTGCGACCAATTCAGAGAGGTGATTGCTAATTGTTTTGAAGCCCATTAAAGAGCTGCTTTACGAAATGTTTGCCGGCAGCTATTTGGCCTCGGGAGTAGGATGGAGCGGAGCGAGTTTGTGGCACATCAAGGGCTTATGCTTTTTGGCATTGAGTTGATCGAGATGTCTGAGAGCAGATTGCCCCTGCGTCGTCGCATGAACATCGATAGCATGAATGATGTTGAGCTGTTCGAGCTGACCAGGCTTAATCGCGCTTCCCTCCATAAATTATATAGTGAGCTGCGGCCATGGTTAGCCCGCACCACAAGGAAGGGGCATGCAATTTCAGGTATGACCAAGATGCTTGGCTGCCTGCAATTTTTGGCGAACGGCTCGTTCCAGAGGCTGGGTGCCCTCTCCGTGGGGATGTCACAGCCTACGCTGAGCCGCGCAATATCTAAATTTTTGGAAGGCATGGCTGCCATAACTCCAAAATATATTTATTTTCCGGATGATATGGCAGCCAGAAACGCCATTAAGCTTGGGTTTTATAATGTGGCCGACATGCCCAACGTTATTGGTGCTATTGACTGCACACATGTGGCACTCGTACCTAGGGCTGCCGACGAGTATATATATAGGTATTGAGATTGGTTATTATGTTGGCCAACGTGTAATGTAACCTGTTTTCCTTTGCGGCAGCATATTTGTTTATCCCTCATTTGTGTAGCTGCTTTATCTAGGCTTTTCATTAGTATTTCCCAATAGAGTGCAGACATGTTTTTTTTTTTTTTTTTTTTTTTTGGGTCAAATATCAATTACCCTTTTTGTATGTTTTTGCCTTAAGGAATCGAAAAATGGGACACTCCCTTAATGTCCAGGCCGTGGTTGGTCCGGACATGCGTTTTATGAGTGTCCTTGCCGGCTACCCAGGATCGTCCCACGACTCATATATCCTCAGGCGATCTGGGTTGTTTCGGAGATTTGAGGCAGGTGAATTTTCGGGGGCATGGCTGCTTGGTAAGTGTGTCCTATTTGTGTGCTATTAAATGTGGGATTAATCTTGTATTTGTTGATATGTTAGTATTTGAATTCTTTACATAAGCCAGAAACTGCCTTTTTCTTGGGTCATATATTATGAACTTCCAAAAAAAATGCTTGCCTCGCTTTGTCCTTCAGAATGTTTTCCCTTTAGTTAGGATGTCTGTAAGTTCCATGTCCCTAAATATATTGGTTGGGAGTTTATACCCAAGGATCTGTGAGCTTTGGCTCCTTTTGTACTATTGGTCTTTAAATGTCAAAGTGGACTTAAACTGCATACATTGTAGTTTTCATCTAAATGTGGATAGCCCCTCAGCAGCATCCTAATTGTAACATGTCTGAAAACTAAAAATATATTTAAATTCCAAATACCCTTGGCCGTGCAGATGTTTGTTAATTAATTGGTATATTGAAGTGCCATTTTTAATTATGTACTACATTAGTGGCAATATTTCTTTTGCTAATGTGCCCTGGGTGTTTTTTTTTGCCCTTTACCTTACATCATTATGATATATGTAAAATTATTTGTGTTTGTTGTGTTGCCTTTTTAATTTTGATTACATTTAATTGTCTGTTTAAGGTGATTCCGGGTACCCACTTCTACCCTGGCTCATGACGCCTGTGCTGCGGCCCCAGGATGCCTCTCAGGAAGCGTACAACCGTGCGCACCGCAAGACCCGGGCTGTTGTGGAGAGGGCCTTTGGGCTGTTGAAGACACGTTTTCGTTGCCTGGACCATACTGGGGGCGCCCTGCAATATGATCCAAAGAAAGTGATCGACATAATCATGGCATGTGCTGTTTTGCACAATTTTGCCATCCTGGAACGTGTCCCACGTTATGTGGATAGCCTGCCCTCTTCAGCCGTAGAGGATGATGTAGAGAATTTTGTGGGGCCACCCAGTGAGTCTGGCCAATCAGTTAGAGCCAACTTGATCTTGCAGCATTTTAGTTAATTTTATTTCGTGTCTCAACATTCTGTGTGTCTGTGTTATCCTTTTTGTTAAATATGTTGTTTTGCCGTAATGTGGCATTACCTCAAAGTAAAACATTTTTACCTTAATTGTTGCCTAATGTATTTCATGTAGTTTCCTTAGCTTTAGATTTGCATTGTTACACCTCTTCAAACCAAAATTATCTGGTTTAGCCCAAGCTGTTTAAAATGTGTTCCCACTAAAAACGCCACAAGTATTGTAAGTGAGAATTTTTTTTTACTTAGAAAAGTAAAAATTATAGTGCTTAACAGAAAACATTCCACATACATCTGTGGTTACAAATGGATGACATAACAAAAAAAACATCGAGCACATCTACACCTGGAAGTGAGTGGCACAACCAAACAAGGACACCCAGTCCAAAGGCCAGCCTAGTCCAGTCATTAATATTGCCTGTGCCCAGGGATATTTGGGCATGGCCATAATGTCACACAAACATGTCTGCAAACAGGAGGAGCACCAACCAAATACATATTTAAAGCCATAAGTGGCCAGATACCCTCCACATAGACCTATGGCATTGGCTAGTGGCCTTAAGCATTACTCTAAGGAGCTATATGGGAGCAAATACAAAACACAACCTGCATGAGCAACACAAAATGGATTGTTTGAAACCTCAAAGGACAAGTAAATACAGTGGGGGTTAAGAGAAAAGATGTCCCACACACCCATGGCTTAATAGGGTGGCTGCCCATAATACCCAGGTGGAGGTCCAGGTGGAGGTCCATGTGAATGGGACCTAGCCTGGGCCATGGCAGCATTGTGAATTTGAAACTGCTCCACAATGTTTCTCTGCATATTGGTCATCTCAGCCATGGCTGACTGGATGCCATTACTTGCAGTGACCACGTTGCTGTTGAGGGTACGCAACTCCGCGAGGATGCCCTGTAGACTGGTATTGATGGTGACCATGTCGGCATGCCTTTCCTCACGCTCTGTAACGAGCTGTGCCTCATAAGAGTCCCTTTCTTGGGTCCATAATTGAAGCAGGGCACTCTGCCTCCCCTGGGAAATTGTGGGGCGGCGTAATGGAGTCCGCCGCACAATTACCCTGGCTCTTGGGCGTGCCCTGCCGCGTGGTGTCGTCCCCTCAACAGCAACAGGCCTGCTTTGCAAATCCTCAGCAGCAGAGTGAACACTGGGGACTGTAGTGTCAGTCTCCCCATGTGCATGCACAATGGATGGAGATTCACTCTGCTGCTGAGGATTGGCCAGAGAAACATTATGGAGCAGTTCCAAATTGGGACCCAGGGGGAGGTCATCCGACGTGCCCTGCATGGAGACATCATCATCTTCCTCCATTTCCTGGATCTCTTCCATGAGTGTGCGGGTCTGTAGGGACATATAAAAAAAAAAGTGTAAGTTGGCGTCCAAATTTGGGATTCCCACAGTTTAACACATTCTTAAGCACTTGGTAGTATTTATGGTACTAAATTAACTTACCGGAAATCTCGGATCTGGGCTCCTATGCTGTACGGACCTGGTAGGCATAACCAAACTGGGGGGTGAGTTTACCCTTGCTGAGGGATCATGCTGGGCTGAAGAAGAGAAAAACAAACCACGTAAACACACACATAACCATTTTTGGGATAGGTAATCAAATAAACCTCTATTTGTAATATTAAGCAACTCTAGAGCAATGGGGACATTTGTTAAAAGACACGCAAGTTTAGATAGGTGCAATGGCTTGCGAAAACTGCTAACTGACCTCAGTTCTAAGTCAGGAAGTGTACCCAGTCAGCATACAACTTGCAACGCACATTTTTGGATTTAGCCTACCATTCGCTAGGTCCGGGGTACTCAAACAATTGTTGTAAAGGTCCATTTAAAGGTATGTGGTGAGAGGTGAATGTCTGGCCATGGGGCTGACGCAGGGGGTGTCTAGTTAGAAATAAACACACTGGTGGAGGGGCTTGAGATTTCAAAGTGCAAACTAATAAAGGCTGCTTGCCCTTGCTGGGCTGGATGGGGCAGAGCTGAGGGGACAGGGATTGGAGGGCTAAAGGGGGGAGTTAACGTATTGATGGTGATGGGATGGATGGAGCAAATCTGTTACAAATGTATGGTGGCAGATGGGGCAGAGCAGGGGCAGCGGGACACGATTGTGCCAAGAGAAAGATTTACCAAGTTACTGTGTACCTTGTAATGCCACTTCCTGTGCAGTACTTCATATTGCAATGCTATGTTTCAGGGAGCCATGACATTGGGCAGGAGAACAACCACTACATCGCCGATCAAGGGGGCAGCTCTGAGCACGTCAACACAGAAGTAACTGAGTGCAGGGCTGTCTGGGCAGGGGTCCTGGAATCTGGTGCCAAGGTCCGCATTGGTACCCCGGCCCGCCAGTTGAGTCTCGCTGCTCTAGGTCAGATATGTTTGGGGGTGGCTAATTAAATTGTTAACTCAAACACAACTCACACAACAAATAGGCAACCCATCCATAATGATGTGTGTTTTGTGATTGATTCAAAATATATCACTTTTCAGGAGAAACTTCATGACTTTACCAATCCAATTGGAAATTTGATCTTTGCCATAATGGATGTGGTCCTAAATGTGTGATTCACAGGGACCAAAAGAGGACACAAACAGGCACAGTAGTGCGAGGCCAAGCAAGGCAAACCATAGGGGCATCCCGTTATCTTGTTAATAGTGAACTTTAGATTATTTAGCAAACAGGCAAACATGCAGATTTAAGAGTACTCACCGTGGGTACGGGTCGGTGAGTCTGTGTCCCTTAGACCAGCATGTCCACCGACCGCGACCGGATGGAGAAGTCCCAGCACAATCTCCTCAGCAGGGGTAAACTCCAATTTAGAAGGAAAGCCACCTCCAGTTTTCAGGCTGAAAAGAGAAAATCGTTTGGTACTCAGAAAAGGTGCATACAGTACATCCTAAACATTATATTTGGAGAAAACATTTATTTACCTGTAATTATGCCTTTTAATTTCTTTTTGCCGTACAGCATACTTCAAATCAGAGATTTTCTTCTGAATTTGGGACACATCTTTCCTCTCTTCCCCCGCTGCATTTACTTGTCGTAGGATGGTTTCAAACAATTCCATCTTGCGCTGCTTTGTGGTGTGTTTTGATTTGCTCCCATAGAGCTCGTCATAGTATAATGTAAGGCCACTAGCCAATGCCATATTTTGGTCATGGGAGAATCTCCCACTCAACTGGCCGCGGCGCAATGTGCGGCCAGATGGTTGGCTTGGCTGCTCCTCCATGTGTGCAGACACATGTGGTGACATTATGGCTTGGGGCTGGGTAGGGGAATGGCCGGATTGGTGGCTTCCCAATGACTGGACTGGACTGGCCAAGGGACTGGGTGTTCTTGCGTGGCTGGCCACCGAACTTCCAGGTGTAGATGTGGTCATGGTTGAAATTCTGGGCCCTCTTGGGGGGCTATGTTCCCGGCTGGTGCCAGGTTGGGGGCTCTGGTCCCGGCTGGTGCCAGGTCGGGGGCTTCTGGCCCTGGATGGGGTTCTTCGGGCCCTGTAGGGGCTTCTGGCCCTGGATGGGGTTCTTCGGGCCCTGTAGGGGCTTCTGGCCCTGGATGGGGTTCGGCGGGCCCTGGCTGGGCTTCTGGCCCTGGATGGGGTTCGGCGGCCTCTGGATGGGGTTCGGCGGCCTCTGGCTGGGCTTCTGGCCCTGGATGGGGTTCGGCGGCCTCTGGCTGGGCTTCTGGCCCTGGATGGGGTTCGGCGGCCTCTGGCTGGGCTTCTGGCCCTGGATGGGGTTCGGCGGCCTCTGGCTGGGCTTCTGGCCCTGGATGGGGTTCGGCGGCCTCTGGCTGGGCTTCTGGCCCTGGATGGGGTTCGGCGGCCTCTGGCTGGGCTTCTGGCCCTGGATGGGGTTCGGCGGCCTCTGGCTGGGCTTCTGGCCCTGGATGGGGTTCGGCGGGCCCTGGATGGGCTTCTGGCCCTGGATGGGGTTCGGCGGCCTCTGGCTGGGCTTCTGGCCCTGGATGGGGTTCGGCGGCCTCTGGCTGGGCTTCTGGCCCTGGATGGGGTTCGGCGGCCTCTGGCTGGGCTTCTGGCCCTGGATGGGGTTCGGCGGCCTCTGGCTGGGCTTCTGGCCCTGGATGGGGTTCGGCGGCCTCTGGCTGGGCTTCTGGCCCTGGATGGGGTTCGGCGGCCTCTGGCTGGGCTTCTGGCCCTGGATGGGGTTCGGCGGGCCCTGGATGGGCTTCTGGCCCTGGATGGGGTTCGGGCCCTGCTGCGGGGCCTGGGTTGCCGAACTGCCCTACTTGAACCCATGGCCGGTGTGGGCTCCCTTGTGCGGCCTCTTCTGGGGGCAGAGGTGGTGGGTGCTGCAGTTGGCTGCTTTTTGGCTGCAGGGGCACGTGGCTTGGGGCCCCTTTTTTGGGTTCCTGAGGGTCCAGTGTCCCTTGGTGGGGCCGAGGTAGTAGTCTTGCCTCTCAGCTTTCTCCTACCTTGCTGGGACCTTGTTGTTGGGCCCTCCGCGGTCTGGCTTTGCTGGGGTCGCTTGGTCATAGGCTTTTTAGGTGCCATCTTCCACAAATGCTCAAAGAGAATGAGCTTTGGGTGCAGGGACCTTTAAATAATGAGCCCAGCGTGTGACGCCTATGCGCACGACTACGCGCTCGTACGAACGTACGTTCGAGCGGAACCAGGAAACCGCTGGGGTTTCACTTATCTGCTGCCTTGAAGAAGCATAAAGATGGCGCCCACTATCTTCACCCGTCAACAGGAAGAGATCCTCATGCTGGTAAGTGGCTGCCTGTGCATTTTAATCTAATAGTCAATGATGGCCGAAATGTAAATGATGCGTTTGGAGCTAGTTTGGGGTCTCTTCATGTTTAAGAACTGGCTCCTCACACTTCATCCTCAAGGGCCGAGCCTGGCCACGTTTTCACCTGTCTATGCTGATGTCCTAATTCGGCCAATTGCTCCGGCTTAGCAACAGTTAATTAACCTGTGGAGTAGCGGGGCTAGCTGGCAAACCTGGCCTGTCTCGGACCTTGATGCGGATGTTTGAGGAACACTGTTTTCCTAAGCCATAAAAACACAACGGGAAGCCACACACGTGGTCCAAAAGCCTAAGCATTAGCCTACATCTTGGATGTTTAAACCATCCTAACATGCCATAGATGCAGGTGGCCTGATTCTTGATGTTGGCTATTATCTGTATGTACATGGTGTGTGATACATATAACATAAGACCAGACTCTCATTCACAGTCAACGTCCTCTTTAAGGCACTCCCCAAAAATGGCTGCCACTCTAAATGTGTGTGTTAATGACATGAAATTCTCAACTTGTGATGCAACACATATGGGTGTGTGTGTAAAAGTAAAATCTCTGTGTCCATTATGTTTTTCAGATCATGCTTCAGCGCCGGTATGACTTCGCGCCCAATGTGTGCGAGAAAAGGGACATCGCCCGGGAGATCATCGCCGAGATACACCGTGTCACCAGCACCACCTTCACTCACACCCAGATAATGCAGCATTGGTCGGACCTGAAACGTCTGCACATGCCCCGGGTGCGGAGGTTTTTTGGAATCCATTTCCCAAGTAAGTACCAAGCAATTGCATGGTATATGTTCAAAATGTATAAGTTATGCCTTTATTTATAATGACTTTTCTTTGGTAGTGTTGGAAATGGATTTCAGAATTCGCCGCACCCGGAGGCGTACAGGCCGACCAGTGCTGCATGAGTCTGCATCTGTGAGTGAAGGTGGTGGATCTCCCGGGCGACGGACCTACCCCTCCTCTGTGGCCTCCTCAGACCAGCCCCTGGACCTTACCACAGAGGAGGGGCCCAACCACGTGGGCGTGGAGTCATACCTGGCCAGGCATGGGGAAGGCTCTGGTATGTCACTCTTCATGTATAGGCACAAAGATATACATGGCAGGCCAAAAACTAAGTTATCCTTTATTATGTATTTGTAGAAGCTTCTGGTGCGGGTGAAATAGTGGAGGAGGAGGCAGCAGAGATGCTGGAAGTCGATCCTGGCGAAGGTGAGTGATGTCAGCCAGACTGGGAGCCAGATATGTTGGGAATAGTGACTCTATACAAGTACTAACCAAATGTCACATGTTTCTCCAGGGACTTCTTCACAGCATAGCCAGGACCAAGGGCAGCCTGTTGGCCCCAACCAGCCATCTGTCGGCCACCAACTCCGTAAGTCTCCATGCCATTATTCATATTAATGTTTGGTTAGCTAATAACACACACATAACTAAAGGCGTAGCCAATGTGTAGTTCACACTTTCATGTGGGCACTTCGTTAGCTTAAAGAGGACCCTAACTTGTATTAAGAACCTAAGAATTAGCCAACACACTGTACCTACAGATTAGAAACATGGAAAAACACCCTTCAGCCATCTAATGCATGTTATTAGACTGAACCAAACCAATATTGCGGAATATGGAATGCGCAATATTTACAGGCAGCATGGGATACAGATTGAAACAAGGAAGGTGCTGCCATGCATTGTGTGAGTGATGACCTTTCCCTCAACCCAGCTATGCTCTGGATTCCCAACGCACCACTGTAACCTACTCCCCTGTACTTTATCCAACTCTCCACTCCTCATTAAGTGTTATGCTTCAGAGTCCAGATGGCGGCGCTGTAATCCAAAAAAAACCCAAATTTACTTTGATCTGGTGCAGAATCAGTTGGGAATAGTTAGTGGTTTTCATTAAATAATGTAGAAGGTCCGGTTTAAGGAGTTTAAAGACTTACCTGTGGGAAATGCATTAACTGTATCCCTTGGAAGAATGACATATGTCATGCATTTACATGTATTTGATTAACCCCAAATCTATTTCCAGCATACAAACGGGTCTGGGACTCCTATTTATGTTTCTTTCTCTATTGGTTACAGGGATGATCCCCAAAACATTGGCGGAGAAAAAAAAAAGAATGAAGGAGTTGGTGGCCGAGCTGCTGGCCATACAGGCGACGTTGGGGCCAACAGATGAAGAAGACGAGGAGGATTAGTGCCCTTGGTCCTGGCTACTTTGGTTAAAAGTTTAACAAACTTTGTTCTTGTTTTAAATGTTTTAAAGTTTTGGCTTTTTGCCAAAAAACATAAAATGTTACTCTGTTTTTAAGGCAAGGCCAAAAAATTTTTTATATCTTTGTATTAAAACAAATTTTACCAAAAAAAAAAAGGGGTTGGAAACCAAACACCCCAATAAAAACAAAAAATTGACAGACAAAAATATACCAAATCCCCAAAAAAATTTTAAATAAATTATATTTGAATACTTCATAAATGTGTCTTTTCTAATATGCGCAAACACAAACAATTACACAAACAAGAAAAAACACGGTTAGAAACATCTAGACATATGTACATTATGAGGTTTAGGTAAGTTTTAGGGACCGAGAAATGATGAAGGATGCAAGCGCTAAGAGGTTTAGGTAAGTTTTAGGGACCGAGAAATGAAGTTGGATGCAGGCGCTAAGGGGTTTAGGTAAGTTTTAGGGACCGAGAAATGAAGTTGGATGCAGGCGCTAAGGGGTTTAGGTAAGTTTTAGGGACCGAGAAATGAAGAAGGATGCAGGCGCTAAGGGGTTTAGGTAAGTTTTAGGGACCGAGAAATGAAGTTGGATGCAGGCGCTAAGGGGTTTAGGTAAGTTTTAGGGACCGAGAAATGAAGTTGGATGCAGGCGCTAAGGGGTTTAGGTAAGTTTTAGGGACCGAGAAATGAAGAAGGATGCAGGCGCTAAGGGGTTTAGGTAAGTTTTAGGGACCGAGAAATGAAGAAGGATGCAGGCGCTAAGGGGTTTAGGTAAGTTTTAGGGACCGAGAAATGAAGTTGGATGCAGGCGCTAAGGGGTTTAGGTAAGTTTTAGGGACCGAGAAATGAAGAAGGATGCAAGCGCTAAGGGGTTTAGGTAAGTTTTAGGGACCGAGAAATGAAGAAGGATGCAAGCGCTAAGGGGTTTAGGTAAGTTTTAGGGACCGAGAAATGAAGAAGGATGCAAGCGCTAAGGGGTTTAGGTAAGTTTTAGGGACCGAGAAATGAAGTTGGATGCAGGCGCTAAGGGGTTTAGGTAAGTTTTAGGGACCGAGAAATGATGTTGGATGCAGGCGCTAAGGGGTTTAGGTAAGTTTTAGGGACCGAGAAATGAAGTTGGATGCAGGCGCTAAGGGGTTTAGGTAAGTTTTAGGGACCGAGAAATGAAGAAGGATGCAGGCGCTAAGGGGTTTAGGTAAGTTTTAGGGACCGAGAAATGAAGTTGGATGCAGGCGCTAAGGGGTTTAGGTAAGTTTTAGGGACCGAGAAATGAAGTTGGATGCAGGCGCTAAGGGGTTTAGGTAAGTTTTAGGGACCGAGAAATGAAGAAGGATGCAGGCGCTAAGGGGTTTAGGTAAGTTTTAGGGACCGAGAAATGAAGAAGGATGCAAGCGCTAAGGGGTTTAGGTAAGTTTCTGGTTGAGGGTGCGCATGCGCAAGATCTTATAAACATACGAACGCACGAATCTAAGAGGCCAAAAACCAATGAAAACCAGAGGCAAACGCAAGTAATTGGAAGAGGTGGACGATGGAAGCAGCCGAAAAAACAGGCTGCCGCCGCAACAGGTGAGCACATGAACGTGATTTTTACGATTGCCAACTGACTGAGGCAAGTTCGGGAGATATCATACGAACGGACGTATCTTTTAGGATAGAAACGTATTTGCTTATTGAATCACTCGCAAGTTCATACGAACGCACGAGCGGACGTGAAAAATAGGATGATCGTGACCCAAATGCAAGCTGTTACATGTTTCTTTGAATCAACCCTATAGAGTATACTTGTACAAATTAGACAGACTTGGCACATGTTTTTGGTTCAGAGGGCCAGAATTTGTCACAGTTTACATTACAGGCAAAAATAAATTGTATTCTTTTAACACATGAAAATGATTTTTAGCATTTATCAAAATGTTTTTGTAAACCATTTAGTAATTTATTTAGTTTTCTGCTAAATGTTTAATACTTCAGTAATGTTTCTGTGTGCAATTTCTAGTGAGTCCCACAAGAAGATGCTTTGGGACAAACATTTCAAAGAGTATTACGTTTTTCTCAGTAGGTGGTGTCTTGCCTCATCTCCCGCTTCTGGAGGCTCCCCTGGTTTGCCCATCTGGAGTCTGAGTCTGTCCAAACTGCAGGCGGTGTCTCAATATCGAAAGAGGTATTTTATGAAGGCTTTACACTACAGGTGTTTGAGCCATTCAAGCCGCTGACAGCTAAGTGCCAAAAAAACCTCTGAAGCCATGATAGTCTCTACAGATACTTCAGAACAGCAATGGAAAACCGCCCAACTATCAAACACGTTATTACAAATGTCCTTGTTTTGATTGTTCTTACTTAAGATATTTAAGTCAAATTTTCTTTTAAGTCTGATTTCATTTGATTTGATATCTCCCCATAGACCTTTGCTGCTTCCCTCTGTTACTTGTTTTTGCTTTTGAAAAGTTTCCTGTAATGCCAGTGCTCTAAATGGTATGTGGAGCGCCAGCTGTTCCCAGTGATCCAAATTACGTTTCCTATCCCTGCGAGAAAACGCAGAATAGCTTTAGTTGTTGACTAAATAATAAGATGGCTATATGTAGCATATCTTTACATATTCTTTTGAAGTAAAACTCATTTAGCAAATAAAGCATTAAGTCTCAGAATTCATTAAACACTAATCCTGGTTTGCGAATGGATCCTGAACCACAACTGGTTGATTTTATGAAGCAATTTTGTACTCATAAAACGGCATTGATTAGAACAGAGTAAACAGCCATTTCTGTGTCTTGTATTCACATGCTATGAAGATGGAAAGTTTTCAACCCTTGTTGACCTTTGCATTGTTTAAGTATTAGTGGGCAGCTACATATCTAACACACCTAAATTATTAAGTATCACATTTTCATAAAAATAGTTTATTTTCTTATTGCATGGGCTCGCTTCCGTATTCATAACAGTTGGGTTCTTTCGCCACAAGGTGGCGCAGTGGTACTGCAGAAAGCTGTGGCATGTCCCGGCTCCCTATAAAACGGGATTAACCATAGAGTTCCCCAGTGTTTCCTCTGCAGTGGACTGCAAAGTTAGAAGATGTCTCTCTCTCTTGAGCAGGTGAGCGGGGCAACCAAGCCTGCGGCCCTGCATGTCTATTTCCATCCGTTTCTGGACCCTCACTGCCTCCCAGCCTCGGCTGACAGATCGGGTGAAGGTAGAAGAGCACTAGGGTTAAGTGCTCCTGGAGCGCAGCTCCAAGCCGCAGACCCTGTAACACAAAGGGTAGCCTGCCATAGGCTTTATGGTGAGCCTAAAAGGGATGCGGGAGGGCATCCCGGGTGGCTTCTGTCTTAAGCCTGTACCCACTTCTGGCCTATTGTGCCTGTGTTAATCACCATATGGAGGCTTCTGGGGATAGCGTGCTTGGGGGCCCTTCGGGGGAAGCCCGGCTGTGTTCCATGTGTGGGGTATCCCCTGTGAGTAACAGTGTCACGGTGTGCGTGCCGTGCGCTGAAAGTGTCCTTGCGCTTCAAGCTGGTTTGCCTGCTTTGCTTCACAGCTCTGCGCCTCACTCGGCTTCACCTACTCCCCCGCTCCTGCAATTGGGCCCCAGTGAGGGGAATGTTGGCAGGGAGTCACATTCTGATTTGGCTCTGCGGGTGGCTAACATTGAAAAGCAGCTTGCCAGCACTGTTCCTAGGAAGGCCTCTGGCAAGAAGAGACACCTGGATCCCAGGCCCCGCTCCCCTTACTGACATGTATGTGGGGATTGATGATCTTGGTGGCTGTCACCCCCTTGATATGGGGGAGCTCTCCCAGGATTCTGACTCCTCTGGGAACCAGCAGGAGGGTTGCGTTAGTGACCCTGGGTCTGCGTCCGGAGAGGAATCATGGTGCCCTGAGGACACTGATAATCTGCAGTAGCTAAAAGGAAGCAGGGGGAGCTTTTTCGCCCTGGTAAACAGCTTCTAGAGTTCCCTGAGCAGGAACATTTTACCACCTTGGTGCTTAAAGAATGGGAACGTCCTAACAAGATGTCTGCTGTGCCCAAGGGTTTGGATAAAAGGTATCCCTTTCCTGCTGATCTTGTTAAGAGGTGGTCATTTCCCCCTGAAGTGGACACTCCCGTGCTAGGCTTGTCCAATACTTCGGTCATGCCTTCCCCTGACACTACCACTCTGAGGGACGGTGAGGACCGGCGCATGGATCAATTGGCCTGCCATGCTTTTACCTGTGTGGGGGCTGGCTTGCGCCCCGTGTGTGCTGCCGCCATTACTGCTATTGCCCTTAAGAAGCTGGGGGAGGAATATAGGACTCTCTTACTTTGCTCTGATTATGTGGCCTTTATCCTTACTGCTATGGATGATGCTGTGCGGCTGTGTGGTTGTGCTCTTGGTGGCTATGCGCCGCTCTGTCTGGTTGCGCCAGTGGGTAGCGGACGCTGCGGCTAAGAAAGCTTTCACTGGCCTCCCCTTCGAGGGCTGCGGCTATTTGGGGATGTCTTATGTTCTAGCCAAGGATGGGAGGCTGCCTCAGCGTAGGAGGCAGTCTCAGCACTTTTGGGGGTCCTCTGCCGTGGCTCCCTCCTCTCGGTGGTCGCAGAGATTCTTGGGGCCATGGCAGAACCCATGGCCATCCTGGTCTCTCCTGGAATCCTAAGCACAAATCCTCTCCCAAGCCCCCTCAGGCATGAAGGGGCTTCGGCTCTCCATCCGGGTGGGGGGACGGCTTCGGCTCTTTGCTCACGTCTGAAGGCTTCATGTTTCAGATCAGGAGGTAGTGTCCTCCGGTTACCTTCGCCCAGGTGACTTCATGACCACTGTGGACATTAAGGATGCTTATCTTCATGGGCCTATCTTCCCAGGTCATCAGAGATTTCTAAGGTTGGAGCTGCAGGATCAGCATTACCAGTTTGTGGCTCTACCCTTCGGTATCACCTCGGGTGTTCACCAAGGTGCTGGCGGGAGTGATGGCTCTGCTAAGGAACCAGGGCATCCGCATCATTCCTTACCTGGATGACATCCTGATTGTGGCCGAGTCTTTTTCCTCAGGCCGAGCGGGACACTCAAATGGTGACATCCACTCTAGAGTCTTTCGGCTGGGTGATCAACTATCCCAAGTCTTCTCTATCTCCATCCTTGGTGAGGTCCTTTCTGGGCATGACTCTGGATACCCCTCAGGTCAAGGTGTTCCTTCCTCAGCAGAAGGTGGAGGGTCTTCAACTGCACGCTCGGGCTCTGCTGTCGTGTCCTCATCCCTCCATCCATCAGGGGATGCAGTTGATGGGCCTGATGGTGTCCTGCTTTGAGGCAGTCCCCTTTGCTCAGTTTCACATGAGACCTCTTCAATTGGACCTCTTGACAGTTTGGGATCGGGACCCTGTGTCCCTGGATCAGGAATTTGTTCTGTCTCCCCTGGCCAGACAGTCTCTCTCGTGGTGGCTGGACTCAAGGAACCTTCTGGGGGCAGGTCCTTCCTGCCTTCGTGCTGGGAAACAGTCACCACGGATGCCAGTCTGACCGGCTGGGGAGGCTTCTGGAAGTCCCTGAGGTTCCAGGGTCGGTGGGGCCCACAAGAGGCCCATGCTTCCATCAACATCCTGGAACTGAGGGCAACCAGGTTGGTTCTTTCTCGCCTATCCACTCACTTTCAGGGTTGGGCTGTTCAGATCCGCTCAGACAACCTGACGGCGGTGGCCTACCTCAATCATCAGTGAGGGACTCGGAGCAAGCGAGCCTTCAAGAAAGGGGCCCTGATTCTGTCTTGGGCAGAACAGCATGTTCCCTGCATCTCAGCGGTCTACATCCCAGGGGTGGAGAACCAGGTGGCAGACTCCCTGAGCAGGGAGACGTCTCGTCTGGGGGAGTGGTCTCTCAACAACCTGGTGTTTCTCTCCCTCTGTCACCGCTGGGGTCAGCCGGATGTGGATCTGTTTGCGTCCTGTCGCAATCACAAACTTCCCAGATTTGTCTCTCTGTCTCAGGATCCTCTGGCCTTCGCCTCGTATGCCCTGGGAATACCTTGGACGGAGTTCAGCTTCTCTATGTGTTCCCTCCTTTTCCTCTCCTGGGCAGGGTACCAGCCATCCTGGTAGCCCCTTGTTGGCCAAGAAGAGTTTGGTTCGCAGATGTCATGCAGTTGGCAGTAGACCGGCACGTCTTGCCCAAGGATCCAGATCTTCTCACCCAGGGGCAGCTACTTTACAAACTCTGGCTTTAACGGCTTGTCTGCTGAAACCTCCATATTGATGGAAAAGGGGTTGCCTGCCTCTGATACCATGATTCGGGCTAGGAAGAAGTCCTTGTCCTTTATCTATTACAGGGTCTGGCATGCTTACGTTGCCTGGTGTTAGTCCAATCTCTTCCCTGTCGGGTGTTTTCTATTCCCAGGATTCTGGAATTCTTACAACATGGTTTGGATCTGGGCCTTCAACTTAGTACCCTAAAAGGCCATGTTTCAGCTCTGGCAATTCTTTTCCAAAGATCTTTTGCCAATCACCGGTTGGTTAAAACCTTTTTCCAGGGTGTTTCTCATGTGAGTCCACCCCGTAAGCCTTTGCTACCAGTCTGGGATTTGAATCTGGTGTTGTCTGCTCTTCAAGAGCCTATCCGTGAGACTGCCTTGTCTATTTTGACTCTTAAGGTAGCCTTTCTGGTGGCTATCACTTCTGTAAGGTGAGTTTCTGAGCTAGTGGCACTTTCCATCAAACCTCCTTATTTTGAGAGACATCAGGATAAGGTGGTGTTCCGGCTTAAGCCAGATTTCTTGCCAAAGATTGTGTCTGCCTTTCATCTCAATCAGGACATTGTTTTGCCTTCATTGTGTCCTAATCCTGCTAATTCCAAGGAGCGGACTCTGCATTCTCTGGATGTGGTCAGGGCTCTGAAGTATTATTTGGTCGCTACTGAGACTTTCAGGAAGTCTGATGCTCTTTTTGAAATGGTTTAGAAAAGGTTTGCCTCCGGCCAAATCCACTATCAGCATGTGGATCCGTCAGGCGGTGGTTCAAGCCTATTCTGCTAAGGGAAAGGAACCTCCCTTCCGCCTTACTGCTCATTCTACTCGTGCTATTGGTGCCTCTTGGGCTTTTCAGCACCAGGCTTCTGTTGAACAAGTTTGCAAGGCCGCTACTTCGTCTTCTGTTCATACTTTTTCCAAGTTTTACAAGATTGATGTTAAGGCCGCAGCGGATGCTGCTTTTGGCCGCAAGGTGCTTCAGGCGGTAGTGACTTGAACTACTGGCCGTTACTCTTTGGGGATCCCACCCTACTTTGGACACTGCTTTTGGATGTCCCAACTGTTGAATACCAAAGTGGGCCGTGCCAAGCAAAAAGAAAAAAGCAATTCTGTGAGTACTCACCTGTAGAATTGTTTTTGTTCTTGCATGGCACGGCCCGCTTTGCCCCACCCTTGTTATCGTTATTCTTGGTTGCCTTGGTGATTTTCACATTTTTTTACTTTATTCTCTCCCGGCTTCTTGTCTCACAGCTTGTCTATGCTGGGAAACTCTATGGGACATGCCACAGCTTTCTGCAGTACCACTGCGCCACCTTGTGGCGTAATAACCCAACTGTTATGAATACTGAAGCGGGCCGTGCCATGCAAGAACAAAAACAATTCTACAGGTTAGTACTCACAGAATTGCTTTTTTCATGTAAAGAAGACGCCCCTTACAGTTACTCTTATATTCTGGCGTGTGTTAGTGAACAGTTTTTACCAAGCTTTTATGTCTGTGCTAGCTGTATCTGACATAGCCATTTTGTCTGGCTTAATTATTGCTCTTAATAAGAACCTGATGGGCATTTATAATATGCTGTAAACACACCAAATATGGAAGGAAGCCCTGAAACCCATTGTCACAGTCCATATATGAAACGCATCAGGCAGAGCCTAGGAGTGATGTACATCCCAGGAAAAGTGGCACATGCACAACCTGCCCATGCATCCCCGGTATCTTTGGGCTTTGTGCGGCTTTGTGTGTGCTCCCGATGCAGCCACTTGCGCTCCCCTTTATTTGTCGAACATTAAATATGCACGGCAAAAGGCTCTGATTGGAGTAGAGCCCATGCATGCACCTTAGGACCAGGGAAAGGTACGTTTTTCTGGGTGATTTGGGGGTTTCACATAGCAGGACATCCCAAATCCGTATACTCCCGGGGCAGGGAACCCCAGATAGTCAAAATACTGTGTTTGGTTCCACCTTAAAGGTATCATGTTGCGTTATACTCCTGTAAATGAGATCAGGAGCTCTGTAGTAAGTTTTGCGGTTATGGAGAGAGCCTACATGATGCTCGAATCCCCAAAAAAGGAACCTAGTAAAAACATAATTCCACTCATGTTTTCACTGCTGGGAAACGAAAAGTGTTGCATCAAGGTCAACTTGACCCATTCCTCTAGGGTGACTTTTCTCTAGTTTGGTACTTTGATTGACATTCATCATTTTCCTGAACCCATCTTAAAAGGAAATACTAATCTATGGATCTTCTCCACAGACCTCAAATCAGGGGTGCCATAAGACACAAAGCACCCTTAGTTTTCACCTACTGCAGTGACATCAATTGTACTCCCATAGACACAGTAGCTGAAACTGGGTGCTGCACCGGCCTACAGATAGGCTCCCTATTTTACTTTTACAAGCAGGTTAATGGGTGAGTACAGATTTAAAAGAGTTTTAAAATGGATGACTGTAGATAGGCATGTGCAGTGTACTCTAAATTGCACCTTGGATAACCTTTGTACACTGCCATACACCTCCACCACTTAGAGGGCAGCACCTAGCTTCAGATACTGGGATTGTGATCAGTGTTACAGAAATGGGTGAAGGCAAGCAGAGGATCTTTGTGCCCCTTTGGTATATCTGATCTGAGACCTGTAAGGGAAAGTTGACTTTCTCTGTAACTTAACTATATTTTTCAAATGAATTAATCGTCTACTCTCAGATGTGTTTGGAAAAATGTAAAGTACTAAGTGCCGCACTAAAGAAAATCCACAATAATAAGAAGGGTTAGGTTATAATCTATAGATCAGGTACATCTGAATGCCTTCTGTAGGCATAAACAATAAAAAGAACCTCTCCTTACTTTTCCAAAGCTGCTCTTTGTTCACTACCCAACTTTCCCATTCTGAAAATTCAAATTCTGTTCTTCAGACACAGTAGGCAGTGCTCTGTGTCTTAACACTGCGATGTCAGCAGGGAGTTCTACCCACAGCTCTTAGGAGGTCGTAAGAGCCAGAAACAGAATACTAGAAAACCAATGGACCTGGACTGAAGGGGAGGTAAAGTAACAGGCTTCATTAACAGGATTCATTACTAGCGCCAGCTATCGGCAGATGAGCATCTGTACAGAGGCACTAAGAGAGACCGCTAGTATACACTGTGATCGACTATCAGGCGCTGTAAAAGAGCGCCTCAGTCGCTGTAGTAACCTGGCCAGCATTGATGAATGAGATGTATGTTGGGCGTTCTAACACTGATACAGCAGTGCAGGGAGCGAAAGGTAGCGCCAGCTCAATACAACCGACTCTCAACGACTCCCACCATATTCAACAAAAAAACACAGCGTCGGCGCTCTGGATCTGGTCGCTATAGCATAGCGCACCAGACGCTGTGTGATTAAAGTCTGTTTTTGAACATGTATCCACCAGTAACAAAGCAAAAACACATGGAATTACATTGTTGTAACATTGTGACATTAACACTTTAATGCCAGACCTGTAATGACAATTCTGCATAAAAATATAAGAAATCAAAAAATAATTTTTTCCAGGCCAGGAGAGGTAAAAAAAATTATTTGAGAGTAAAAAAAAAAAAAAAAAAAAAAAAAAAAATTAGGATCAGTAAGAGATTAGAAGGAACGTCCATTGAAATGTATGGGAGAGCGACAGGTAGTGAAAGGTAAGACCTGTCGCTCTGGAAGCTATAGCGGCGGTGCTATACGCTGAGCCGCCTGTAATGATGAATCGTATGCTACATGGCACTGTTAGAGTCGCTTGCCAGAATTGCCTTCGTAAATGTGGTTTTGGGTACAGCGCCCAGGGTTCACCGGACGCTGCCTGTTGCTACGAAGCACTACCTGGTGCTAGACATTCATGAATAAACCCCTATGTATCCTAACCTTTTGGTTATAAAGGTAGATTTATATCTATCACATTCGTGGCTTCTAATCCAGTCCAATTCTATATCTCTCTGTTATATATTTTTTAATTTCTAAAACTTGACATTATAGATGCAAATTAGCAGTCCAGTAGCTTTACTTGTCTTGACCTGCTTCTGGCAATTATCTTTATAGCTGCATATTTATTTTTCACAAAGTCGCACTTGATGAGTTACTATATATAAGTACGAAACTTAATTAAGCTATGAAATATGTATTTGCCTCAATTCCTTATTTAATTATCAATGTTCCCTATACACCAGCTGACAAATTAGAATGCCTAAAACTCTAAAAGGAGAAAAACAGACATTTGATGTAAAGTGTTAATTTGGCATATATCTGGTAAGCATTCATAATGCTATACTGTATTTCAAAAGATGTATTGATGGGGAGTGTTAAGACAACATAAAAATGGGTTCAGCCAAGTTTTAGGAGTTAAAACCCCACGGACTTGACAGATATGAAGACTGATTTACTAAAAATGTATTCATGCCGGCAGTGATGTTGGCAAAGGCTTGCTTAGCTCTGCCAATAATATAATGCCTGCTTACATTAGGTCTCAGATGTTGCCTGCGTGGGTGATTTAAATTAAGTGAAGAATAGCTAATTTTGAAGATTTTCCAGAACAAAAAATTTTTTGGAGAGACATAAACAGGAATATGTTAAAAACATCGCTGACAAGTCCTTTCCACAATATATTGCATCATTAAATAAATATTGCTAATCAGTGATCCTTGATAAAGAGACAGAAATCTAATATTCTTAGAGTCAATCGCCTTCTCAGAAGGAGTCTCAACACAAGAAAAACTGCTTTGCAGAGCAGTCCCCAAGAAGCCCACTGCATCAGACTTAAATTATTACAGATTTGTAGCACTAGGGAGGGATGGGGAAAAGTGCAGTAAACTTCCACCTTAACATGAGCTAATAGCATTTCTTTCAGACTAAAAACATGACAGCCCAGCCCACAGCTGTTCTCATACCTCCAGTTTAGCGTGCCTTTTATTTATTTTTTTACTCTCTCAGAACCCTTTGTCACCCGCTCTAAAGGTATATTTATTGTCTCTCCTCTGGTAGATGCCGCTGCACAAATTGCTACAGCAGCCTTTTCCTTTTGGAATGGCTCTAAGTAACTTCCTAAAAATTCAATTCGGGTGGTTTGCCAAGAAATTTGGGTTTGTCAGAATCGAACCTTTAAGAATCGCTCATCTCTATTGGAATGTGTGATACACCCAGCATGATGGGAGCCGGGGAGGCTGACCACTGTGCAAGTCACCTCCTGCCGCGCAGTGCATCCGATCTTCCCCGCTCCCACCGTGCTGTATGTATCACACAGACACCTACATGCAGGCTTCCTCGTCGTTCTGGTCCACCAACATGCCAGCTTCCCTCGTCATTCTGGTCCAGCAGGTGGGCCAAAATGATGGGGAAGCTGGCATGTCACACAGCAGGGTGGAAGCAGGGGAGGCCGGCCGCAATATCAGCGTGCTGCTTGCAAGCCAACTTGCGCCCTCAGCCAGCCTCTGGGCCAGAATGACGTGGAAGCCGGCATGTCACACAGCATGGTGGAAGCGGGGGAGGCCGGCCGCACTGTCAGTGGGCGGTGGAAGCCAACTTGCACAGCTGACAGTGCAGCCTGCTCCCCACTCCCCCATGCAGAGGAGGAGTAGGGACACTGGATTTAAGCATGCTGCTGGAACTAAGATGGTGCAAGTGTCCGAGGTGCAAGTGAATTTCAGGGAAAAATCAGGCAGCACGAACCCAAAAAAAAATGTTTCATGACGAATAGAATTTTTCCTGAAAATTCCTGAAAACCTTGCAGAGGAGGGGAACCTAAGACTGGTTGGCAGGCGTGATAGGGGGGGCTTCTGGAAGTGGTTTAGTCTGGTGCCGACACTAGTAAATATGGACCAGCAGCCATGAATGCAAGCTTAATTTTTTTTACCATTCATGTTCCTTTAACTTATTTTAGTTAATGTGTGTATATGCATGTGTTTGTGGGGAGTTGAACTATTTTCTATTTTTTTCATTTTAGTGCGTTCGAGAAGCCCTCAAATTCTTTAGGAAGCTCTTATATTTTTAATAGATTACCCCCAAATGCACTATACTACTGTTATACTACCTATGGTGTCTATTTGAAATAAAAAATTAAAAGTTTCATAGATAAAATAAACAGGTCAGAAAACCAAAGGGTTGATATAGGCCAGCAAATCAGCATACAAAACATTTTATGAATACAGTCATTGCTGTCTGCCTCCCTGCTTTGATTTCCTATTTTGCTGTTACAGGGACAGTCCTAGAAATGGCAATAATAAGGTAGCAATGAGCTCACCTGAAGCCAGTCCCATGTGCCTCCCCTCCATTTCCTGCAACATCTTATAGATGCTGTAGAAAGGCTCCTTGTTTCCATTTTTCCATAATTACACACAAATGTGGTCATGCACCTACCCCTGTCCCTCAGCATTCCCAGCAAAAGCCAAACAGTTAGTGTGACCACTTTGGCTTCTTTGGCTCACTCACACTGGGGACAATAAGGGACAGTGGTAGTCATGAAACCACATTTGCAGGGGATTAGTATTGATCTTCAGATTTGGGTCAGAGGTAAAGTCAAGCAGAATTGAGCTGGTTCAGATCAGCCAACGTCAGAGTATTGGCCAAATTCAGCTCTATTTCGAGCAGCTCTGTTTTTTGGTTACAAGAAAGGGTTTAATGCTTAGGACTCGATCCAATAAGGCTAAGAAGAAAACGAAAGTCAATGGCACTTTTCCTAGCTGATGATTCAGCAACAGTGACATTCTCTTCCTTTTCACCTAAAGTGAATTTTTACTACCAAGAGAATTAAGGACTGCTTAGTGCTCACCAGTAGCCATCTTATGTATTTCAAAGTGGAAAAAGATTGAAGAAACCCCCTTTAACTATAGTTAACTGCACAATTAACGTTCCCTTTAACAGAATCATTCATTTTCACAGTGAAATACTAATTCCTCTTTAACTCATTTACATTTATATAAAGCTATAGGTCCATCTAACTGAATGTAATTTTAGAGTAGACAATAGAATATACTGCTTCAAAGTGCAAGAGTTTCGGATGCCTGGAAATTACCCTGTCTTGAAGAAGCCTGGGGGGTGCCTCAATGTGGCTCTAACAGAGAAGGAGCCATCTACCATGTGTGTGGAAGAGGAGGAGAGAAGTGCCTAGACTCCAGTAAGGTGTGGCAGCCCTAGTTTGGAAACCCTTAAGCCCCAGGAAGGTGTGGAACCCAGCTGTGAGTGCTGTCCCTGGACATTGAACTGATTCTAAGCTAACACCCAAAGGGATCTCTGGAAGCCCCTAACCCAAGAAGTGGCTATAGTGTCTGTAATGGAGAAGCTCCCCTTAGCACTAATTACCCTGTATGATTCCCCGACTGGTTTACTAAGTTAGTGCTCATCTCAAAGTGAGGTGGACGGACCACCAGAGCACTGTGAACAGGAGCTCCTGGCAAGGACTCCCAGACAGGACTGTATTTGAAACACCAATGCTGGAAGATAAACCAGCTGGGCATGTCGGACATTCTCCCAAGGGGATTTAAAGAGAGCCATCAAGTATATTCATTGTTATTGAATCCAATGAAAGCAATTATAACATCAAATTGAAAAAGCAGGATTTAACCCGTGAAATGCATGTGCATTCCTATCATGAATTTATAAGTTGAAGATTGTCTGACAAAATTTCCCTAAGGATTTTCAATAATATGAAGATGATGACTAAAAGCATGTAGAGTGAACCATGTATATTGAATTATTCTTTGAAAAGAAAGTGTCATATGTTGTTTTAAAGAAAAAGCTGTTTTTAAACTGGACCTTCAGCATTCAACCTTCAGAAACTATTCCCCAGCATCTAAAATTAATATATTTTACATTTTACTTATTATTATTTCCCCCTCTGGGCTGCAGCTCTATTCAGAACTTTAGGGTATGGGCACCACCATCTTGCCTCAGAAGCATCACATACTGAGGAGAGGAGAGGGTGGGAAGTGCAGGGGGCGGGTTATAGCTGTGCTTTACACAAACAGAGCAGAGCTGGGGTCAGGAAAAGGACAGCAATCCTAGAATGCAGAGTGGCACAGTCAGAAGACACTTCCTGTCTGTAAGCAGCCTGAGACACCATGAACTGCCTTCTTGGATGATGAAAGGCTCAGAAAATGCACTAGGTGCATGTAGCAGGACTTTAAATGTGGGCAGTCTGTATCTGCAAGGTGGGGGAAGCCATACAAGATAGGCTCTTATTTAGGGTGAAGGTCCGATTTGAATATTGAAAAAAAAAAATTAAATTAAAGCTGAACTAAAGTGATGTATGCTAATGTGTTGAATTAGGGAAAAGAGTAAGGCAGGTGTGGGAAGGGGCAGGAGGTTCCTCTTGGATCATCTGAGAGGTGTTCCTCCTCTACCACTCTCCTCTTTTGTTATATATATACTTGAAAAGTAGCTACTCCGTACCTTTTATTTGCTGTTTTACCTTAAAGCCCAACCAGATGTAATCCCATAAGGATAGCATCTGGCTTTTTTGGTTGTTCTAGTACCATAGAAATGCTTAGTAGATAATACGAGTCACATTATTATTCCTAAAAGTTTTTTAGCATTTTGCTTGGGCACACTTTCTATGATCAGCATTCTTTTCTAGTAATAGACGTTGCTTCAGTAGCTTTGATATTCTTTCATGGATCAACATGCAGTGTCATTCTCATAAGGTAATGTAGTGCATAATCTTTTAAGCCTGCAGATGTCTTTCCTTCAGATGTAAATATAAATTACAGAACAGGTGTTCAATGGGGGCTTTGTTCTACGTTCAGCACCTGTAAACAAACTGCTTCAAAGGAAGAAAAAAAATCTTTATTCGAGGTCAGTTGGGCTTTATTGCAAAGGCTGAGGATGTAGTTATCTCGCTGAATCCTACTCAGTAGATGATATTTTTTGTGCGGCTCTGAATCAGTTTTAAAAAACCTGAAATAGAGTTTTTGTGTCTTTCTAGTTTGCTTTCTGTGGAGACGTAACTTCCAGCCACGTTGTAGATTCAGTTTCTTGTGTAATTTATTCTCTTTGCTAGCAAACAATGATCAATGCTTTCCCAAATACAACAGTTTTGGCTAGATATGAATCTGGATAGAGACAGCAAATGCAGTAATAATTGTGTAATGTTGAAACCTTTCGAAAGAAAAGTCTCCATTTGTGTGTCATTTAAAGACGTTTTTCTCTGCCATTTGCCTTCAGCTTTGGCTAAGAAACAGACTGTCTGTGCTTATCGTCTTCCAATTGTGCAAAGACAAATCATGCTCATGTTCAAAATCTGGATCTATGGGGAGAACAGGAAATAAAACCAATGATATTGTATTGGTCACACATACAGGCATGCTCATCACAACATGCAGTGAAAAGCCCTTCAAACAAGCGCAAGTTTCAGGCAAATGAAATACGTCTGCGCATTTATACAGCCAGGAGGCACGTAAACCTCCTTAAATGAAGTGTTCTCTAAATTAAATGGGCCTCATCTTCTTTTTTTAGTGCAGTAATGGGGGCCCTTGGGCAGCCTGTAGCCACCAAAGTGGTTGGCGCTCTACTCCAGAGCGGCTGTGACAGTGCCTTGTCGGAAGGGGGGACCTGTGGGAGAATAAAGCATGCATGCCCTATCAATGGGTCTAGGGGTGTCTCCAGGGGCTGTTTGATATGTTCTTTAGGTTCACTTGTGGGATTGTGTCACTTTCCAGTAGGCCAGTTCCAACACCACAATTCAGTAAACCCTCGTTCAGATATTGTTGCACATAGGGGTCTTTATCTCCTCCCCAGTTTCTGAGGGCTACTACCTGGCTCAGTCTCAACCTCTGGGCCACCAGGCCTTTGCTATTCTCATTCCTACTTTAGCTTTTTTTGCCATTCTAGCGCCACTCATTTCTGACTGGTTCCTAAAATGTATAATCCCACTTCTGTAAAATAAGCTCACATGATTGACATGCTTTAATATGTGTGAAGGTCTAGTACCACCAGGATAATGTTCTACACTGCCATCCTGTCCTAAAACATCAAACTACACTTAAAGCGGACCAGCAGTCAAAAATGACTTAAACCAGACCAACACAACAAATAGGATAATAGTGCAATAGTGGCCATTATATACTACTGCATACATGGAATTCCTTCTCCGCATTTAACCCATCTGTGCACTGTGAACAACACAACTCCGTGTACACACCAGAGTGAATAAACACCATGTGGGTTACTATACACAAGTGCTCCTATGCATCCCTCCATGGGGCAATTTAGATTGCTGAACATAAAATGTACCCTTTTTAACTCTTGCTGTGGTAAATTTTAAGAACAAGATGGCGGCTTTTGCATTTGCAAGCCGCCTGCAAAGAGGAAGTGCTGATGGGCTTCCTGTTACTGTGCATTGTCAGTTATGTCAGTCGAATCCAGGCAGTGGCATGACTGAAATGCTGGGAGAGGAAGCTGCAAAATCGCCGCTACCTTTCTTTTCCAACTGTGCCAGGCTGCAGGTCAAGTTGAAGTCTTGATTCTACTAACTACAATATGGTATCCCACTAGCCCCAAATCAGTGCATAAGACCACGTGGCTACCTACTTTCCTTCAGGCTTACTATTCCCATCCCATTCCTATACCCATCCAGCACAATTAAAACTAGACATCCCAACTAACTGACCAACCGATCACATAAAGCAGAACCCATCATTCCTAAGGAATCCAGATTCCAAAAAGGACTGGAGGCCCAATATTTGGGACCTGCATCGCTGCTTACCCAATCCTTCATTCCCAATGACTGTGGACTGCCAATTAGGTGCTGGGCTAGTAAACCCCAATGGCCATGGGTTGTCATATGGGTGACCAGAGTGAAACCGCAGACAAGGGAACATTACAGCTAGTGATGCCCTGTCTTGAGCATCCTGTTAGTCTTAGCACAGTGGGTACATTCCAGATGATATGGTCCTCCAGTCCTTTTGACGTCAGGTCAGTTTTAACATCTATTTTGCCTGTTATAGATATCAAGTCATAACTAGGTTACAGTTGTTGGGGGATGCATGTTACTTTTAAACAGAAAAATGAATTGTTTTGTGTATACTTTTCAAACCTCACTATACCGAAGGATTTTGCAAACTACTGGAAAACTACATTTTTAGGATTCTCTCATTCCTGGCTTGCTATTTTTAGAATTTGGCTGATGACTGACCTTGTTTGCATTGTAAAACTGAATATGATGCAGCTGCTCTAGTTAAGCAATGGATACTCAATGGCATTCATAAACAATGGCTGAATGCAACACATTTTGTTCATGTTTGTTGTAGTGATTTTTCTTTGTTATTTTTATTTGTACAAAGAAAACTGTCAATGATGTATCTAAGGCCATAGTAACAAAAGACAGTTCTAGCTCCCACTAATAAACAATGCTTCATTGTTTGTTGGTGCCTAGTGTGTGCACGTCAATGGAACACAACCACAGGCATTTTATTTTTAATGTGTGCATTCAACAGCTTCCGAAATATTTTGCCTTTTTAGCCCTTTAACTGCACATTTCATAGCTGTTACTTAACAATGGCTATGCTACTTCTTACCTGCCAAGGCTAATATTGTGACTCTTGGAAACACACTCTGATATTGATCCAGGGTATTTGTAATCAATTTATGCATGAATGAAGAAACCCAAATACATACGTGCAATTCATTGTTGTATTGCGAGCTTCTGGATATTATAATACCCTCTCATCCTTTTCCTCTGACCTTCAGTCCCTGGTATTGTGGCATTTTGCCTAAATAAACTTGATGAGCTGCCATACAAAGTGAATATATTAAATCCATAAAAATATAGGGGAAATACAAAGTTTTAAAGGACATATTTACTGCCTGGCGCTACTAGCAACAGATGTTGAGCTTGTGGCAGCGCCTAAATCATTTTGTAACAGTCCATCTATCTCTTCCTCCCCCTGTGCTAAGCCCAGTTTAAGCAACAACATGAAAAACAACTTGCGGAAGGGCAATCTGCACGGAAGCTGAAGCTGAGACCCTTGGTGAAAGGTCGCTCCCCGTATCTCATTATCCCATGCATCAGTGTGACTATGCTGGTCTGTTACTCAAGTCCAACTGTCACCCAAGTTCACATCTGCCATGCAGAGCCCCCCCCCCAGCATCAGGAGAGGATTTAGGCCATCAGATTTTATAATTTTAACATCCAAATTGGTCTGAGCAAAAGGGGTGACTGGGGTAGTTACAAAAAGCTTGGTCTTGCGCTTTAATGATGGTATGATTAAGAGCTGCTACAAGTATTTAACATTGTTCAGTCTGAGCAGTTCTCAAAAACTCCCCAAACTTCGCCCTCTGCTCCATTTAAACTTTCACTTCTACATTTGGCAGGTTTAACTTACCTGTCTTCTGCTCTTCCTTCTACACTTGACCACTCTTCTCAGGTGCTTTTTGTAGGCAGCACCATCTTGTCTTCATCTCTGTCCCACAATGCACTGCACCACCCCCTAAGATCTCGTACCTGCAGAGTGTAGTGCTCATCTTGGGCCAGGACGGCAGCAGCAGCAGGAAATCCGCAAGACTTTGGGGGAACTTGCGAGGGCGGAGGGGGCGGCGAGAGGAGGAGGGGAGGACATCAGAGGACAGCAGCACGGCTAAGCCCCCTGTCGTCTGTCAGAGGTCACACAATGATTTGAGCAAAAAAAAAAATTTTTGGGATTGCCAAACACGCTATTTAAAGTGGCCCTTCACTCTGAATAAGAGTCTATCTTATATGTTTCCCACACCCTGTACATACAGATTGCTCAAATTAAAAATCATCCTACCTGCATCTACTGCATGTTATGAGCCTTTAAACATCCAAGATGGCGGCTCATGGGACATCAGGTAGCCTGCAAACAGGAAGTGCCTTCTGACTGTGCTGCTCTGCCTTCTGGGATTGCTGACCTTTTCCTGACCCCAGCTCTGCTCTGTCTGAGCAAAGCACAGCTATAACCCCGCCCCCTGTACTTTATCCTGCTCTTCTCAGTAAGTGTGATGCTTCTGAGGCAAGATGGCGGCGCCTGTATCCTAAAGTCCTGAACAGAGTTGCAGCCCAGTGGGGGAAAGAATAATAAGTAAGTGACTAAAAACGTAAAATATATTAATTTTAGATGCTGGGGAATCGTTTTATAAGGGTTTGGACTTTTCAATAAATCATGGTGAAGGTCCGGTTTAAATGCAAACAAATGAAAACCCATTGAAATGTAAGAGAGAGTGACACTGAGTGAAAGGTAATATGTCGCTCTCTTGAACCTAGAGCGCCAGTGCTATACGCTGAGCCACCTGTATTAATACATGTGACGCTACATGGCGCTGTTAGAGGCACTCAACAGATTTGCTTTCTTAAATGTGTCTTCCCGTACAGAGCCCAGCGTTCATCAGACGCTGCCTGACGCTACGAAGCACTACCTGGTGCTAGCCATTATTAAATAACCCCCTTAGTTTATCATTATTTACTTATATCTTTTTGTGTTAATGTGGATCTCACCACTGTTTTCTTTTAGACCCATTTGGTATTACTTTTCATACCCCCCTAAAAATTAAATTGTTTCCAGCCGCTTACCCCTTTACCTCAACATATGTTCTACCCACATGACTTTCTGAGAACCAACCGAATTATCTTACAAGATCTTCATGTCCAGTAGAAAGGCTGGCAAAGATTGCTATGCATTGTAACCTAATAGTATGATGATGCTTGTGTGTGTATATATATATATATTATATATCATATATCACTTTCTAAACTCTGTTAGGCAGAGGATTTAAAGAAATATTTTTAAGTTTTATATTACTGTGTATAGTTATATTTTTACCAAATTTCCTGTCTTCATCTTCATATTAAACCTTCATCTTCATCTTCATATTAAACCGGACCTACAGCATCATTTAATGAAAAGCCCAAACCTTTATAAAACTACTCTGCAACATCTAAAATTAATCTATTTTTCATTTTTATTCACTTATTTATTATTCTTTCCCCCACTGGGCTGCAACTCTGTTCAGGACACTAGAATACGGATGCCACCATCTTGACTCAGAAGCATCACATACTGAGGAGAGGAGAGGGGGCAAAAGTGCAGAGGGGCGGGTTATAGCTGTGCTTTGCAAGGGCAGATCAGAGCTGGGGTCAGGAAAATGACAGCAATCCCAGAATGCAGAGCTGCACAGTCAGGTGAAACTTCCTGTTTGCAGGCAGCCTGAGACTCCGTGTGCCGCCATCTTGGATGTTTAAAGGCTCAGAAAATGCAGTAGATGCAGGTAGGATGAATTTTAAAGTGGGCAATCTGTATGTATGGGGTGGAGGGAACATATAAGATATGCTCTTACTCAGGGTGAAGGTCCAGTTTAAGGGGAGGAATACATTGATAACTTATTGAAACCTTATTTAATAATTATGGAGTATACTTTTTCCAGGCTTTAGTATATGCATGGCTGAAATGTAGTATACAGTTTTTTTGTAGATGCCCACATTTTTATTTTGTCTTTATTTAAAGCCTTTTTACTACTTGCCTCTATTGACTCCTGCCTTATTTTTGATGTATGTGTTATTTTTTAAGGAACTGCAGAAGATAAAAATGAATCTGCTCTAAAATGGTATATGTGGTATTAAAGCACATTATGAATAGTCCTATAACATATACTGAGGTGTGTCTTTCTGTCCTGTTCTTTATTCATTTGGTCACTGGTTTTGAGTCCATAATTTTCAATTTTCGTCCCTAATCCACTGGAACAAAACCCACTAACGTCCCCCCCCCCCCCCCTTGACCCCCACCACCCTCCACATCCGAATACTTCAGGTGATGCTGCAGTCGCAGCTCGGTTTGGAAATAAATAGATTTTTTTGCTGCCATGGCCACGCCCAGCCAGTGGATTTGAAAAACAGTGTCTTACATTTCTTTGAGTGGCTGCCCTTCCTCTCCTGTATGTCTCTTTAATGAGAAAAATCAATTGCTCATTGCTTGTTTCCTTCCCCATTCCGCAAATGTGGTCCACCAATCAACCAATCTAAGAATGGAAAGACCCTCACTTCCTTCCTGCCCAGACGTCCTGAGTGGCTGCCTCTCTCTCTTTGCAGCTATGAAACCTGGTCCTCCTCTCTGATCTTCTGCTGCATTTCTCACCCCCGTTATCTGATCACACACTATGTACTGGCACATACGTTAGAGACGGCCCATTATGAATATGTAAATCACACAGTGTGCTTACATTACATCGCTGTTGCCACACCCACTGTTTCTCCTCAATGTTTCTTTGCATCTCCTATGCTCAAATACTTTTACAAATAACTTAGGAACTACAGGGTCTTTTTGAAATTGGATTGAAGTTTGGGAAAGTGCAACATGTAGCCTGAAACAATGGGACAACAATCAGGCTTGTCTTTAGTATAACTTTAAATCTGCCAGCTGATGTGCCAAGCCCACTGGTGACATGGCTGGCTTTCCTCTAGTCTGAGGCATGCTCCACCCTCAGTTTATACGAATGGCTGGGCGCTGGTGTGTTGCCTCAACTAAAAGGCTGCAAGGGATGTCAGTGCGGGAACCCTGAGAAATGTGAAGTTATGTGGGTGATGAGCGGGGTTTCCCACAGCGGGGTAACCTAAATTGGGATGCTCCAGGGGCAGTGAGGTGGCCTGCCCTGGAGTTTTTAATTCTTCAGCACCAACCAGCGCAGGCTTTGATCATCTTTAAATCATGGGTTCTAATGCTGTTTTTTATGCATATTTATAATCAACTCAATTACAAAGCAGATACTTATTATTTTACTTTATAAGATGACTAAACAATGTTTCTTTTTTATTCACAGGTATATGAACAGTCCTTTTTGTATCCTGTCAGTGAGTAAAATGCTGAATCTAATGTGGTATTTCCAACCATTTAGAGAATATTCACAATGGGGAACATTCATATCATTATAGGGAATATAATTCTATTCACTTTTCAATAACTTTATTTGTTCTAAATACTGTAGGTTATAGCATATCAAGGCCTCGATTCAATAAAGGTAGAAAAAAATTCTCATGGTAATAAAAAATTCAATTCATGAGAAAAAAGCCTGAGAATGTCACTGTTACTGAATCACTAGATAAAAAGACAATTAAAGTCAATGGCAGCTTCTTCTTCTACAGTGTAGAAATAAATAAACAGTTCTCTACTTTTCTTAGGAGTAAAAAAGTACCATTGACTTTCATTGTTTTCTTAGCTAGTGATTCAGTAACAGTGACATTCTCAGGCTTTTTTCTCATGAATTGAATATTTTACTACCATGAGAATTTTTTTTTACCTTTATTGAATCGAGGCCCAAATGTTTTTCAGAGCTGAAATGTTGACATCCAATTGACTTGCATTACATAAAAATCTCATGCCATCGTTAGCTCACCAAGTTGGCTGGTGGTTTTTCATATCTTCTCTAGAAATATTGGAGACAGATGTACTATGTATAACCACCTTTAAAATGTTTCATTTTATAGGCTACATCTCTCACGGATTGACAGCCAAAAAGGGTGAATAATTAGAACTTCAGAATTCTTCACAAAAGAATGGAGACATTTTGTAGTCGGATAGCTGTATATTTACATTGATATCTGTGATCAAGCTTTCCTAGGAATATGAGTTTGCCACAGCAGTATATAAAGGAACCTTCAGCATGGGCGCTGACTTTATTTGGGAAATATTGAATCCTTCTTCTCTGTCTTCCACGGAATGGAATTAGGGGATGGAGTCCAAGGGGAGGAGGGATGCATCAGTGGGTGGAGCCTACATCCATAGCTCTTGGTTATGCAACCAAGCCTCGAGGTAGCTGTCACATGGGCAGCCATTGAATGGTGTAAAGAACATACAGTTCAAGTATCCCTCTCCATTGACTTAAAAGCATCAAAGATTATTACTCACATGTGATTAAAATTCCAACGCATTTCAGATGGTTACTTGATCCTAAGTCCTTGCATGGGGTAACCATCTGAAATGCGCTGTGAGCTATGGATACAAACTGATGATGAATTTAATATTTTAAACACATGTGAGTAATAAACTTTGATAACTTTATGTCAATGGAGCTGGATACTTAAACTTTTTTGCTTTGATGGGTTAGTGCCCATCCGTGCTACAAGATTTAAGTATTTGTGAAGACAGGCTCAGGGAGCCATTAAACTGATTGCATGTAATGATGTGAAGAGTCAGTAAAGGTGGTAAGTGGGGTCTTGAATGACTGTATCGAATGAAAGTATCTTATAGCGGGTTAAGCTGCACTCAGACCTACCCTTGGTGTCCCCAAGTGCTGAATGAATTGAAATGCGGTCTTTTATGAGACTTGAGACAATTTGTAGGTGTAATATGATCTGCTAGACTACAACTGGTGGAATAACTACAACAAGTGCCCATGGGGCAGATTATCTATTGGATATTACAGTGACTTTGTGGACCCATTTCTTGCATAAATGAATTTGTTAGTCTGCCATTAATCCCTAACCTGCAGAGCTTTGTAAACTTTACATCGGGAATAGAAAAAGTCAGAGCACTATGGGGTTGATTCAGAGCCAGGTGAGAATACTCACTCCTTTAGGAGAGAAAATTGTCATTAACTTTAATTCAGAGCTAGGTGAAAATTTACATCCAGTAGACAATGAAAGACAATGGCAGTTTTCTCTCCTACAAAAGGATTGAGAATTTCCACCTGGCTCTGAATTGACCCATATGTAACAGCAAGAAGCTATTGTCTCTGATACAGTCTCTTTAATCACACAAAAAGTTCCAAAAGTGAAAAATATTTGTTGTACACCTTGAGTGTGTCTCCCACCACCACAATACTGTGCTTACTACAAAGATTTCACCGTAAACTGTTTTTTATTGCTTTATGTATCACCACTGGCAGTTCTCATACAGGCTCACAGTGCACTCCTTTTTCACTTCCATATAACATATTATAAAAAAAAAAAAAAAAAAAAAACATTTTTCTTAAATATTGCTGGGTTAGTGTCACGACTTTAGGTACAAACACACATAGGCAAGCCACTAATAGTGTAAAACCTTTGGTCAAATTCCTAATTGGCCAAAACACGGCAGGTGGTGGAAGCAACCGGGTCTACGGCGGTGAGATCCCAGCCATGGTTAAAAGGTGAATACAGCAGCTGGAGGGACAAAATAATGAGTGGACAGAAATTTTGACAGTATGCCGCCACTTTATATCCACCCCCAGCCATATAGACTCATTTTGGTATCGCTGGATTACAATTATGATGTGCCTGTTACCAGCAACCATTTGTAAGTTTATAAATTACTAATTTTATAATAAAAGGTTTCACACTATTGGCGGTATCAAGAATACATTTAATGATTTTTTTTTATATGGCGTATGGAAGTGAAAACTGAGCCTATATAAGAACTTGTGGCCATGGTGATACGCAAAGAAATATATACCAGTTTATGGTCAAATCTTTCTGGTAATATTGTGGTGGTGGAAGACACACTCAAGGTTTAGAATGAATATTTTTCACTTTTGAGACTGCATCAGGGACAATGCCTTCTTGAAATTACATAGTGCTCTGACTATTTTGTTATTTATGATGCTCTATAAAATAGCTTGATTTATTACAAGTCGTTCAACTTTGTAGGAAAGTAATTAAGTGTAATATATTAACTTGTCTACTAAGCGCGACAATACTTTTATATATTTTTATATATACTTTAACTTTACATCAGAGGCTGTCTGGGTGATTTCAGTTATCATTATGAGTAAAGCTGGGCATGTACCCAGGTTTTCATTCAATAAACTTGAGCTGACAATAAAAAAAATAGTGGCTGAGAAACTTTTCATTCTGTACCCTGGGCAAATGAAATGCTGATTAAGTCAAATTGGCCTTCCCTCCAGGAACCTCAAATAAATAAATTGGGCATTTTAAGTTAGACTCACACAGCACACTTGACTAAAAAAGGACCTACAATAATAAAATATCTATGTCTACTGGATAGACACAGTTTTGTGGTCTCTTTTGGATCCATACAGGAAAATCTGATGGGATTTTTTTCACTTTACCAATAGGTATCTAACAGCCAATATAAATATATACGTAAAAATATATGTATTATACAGAGCACCAAAGCTAGATGATAAATGAAGTCCCACAGCACATGCACATCAAATCGTGACTGGATCCAATCCTTTACCAACAATATAAATGCTTACCAGCTATGAGACGAAATAAGGCTTCACAAACACGCAACCATAAAAGCTGTAGTCAGTTTCAGGGCGTTTCCTCTTTAAGGCACTGGCTCACCACAATGTATGCAGGTCCAAATCTCAGTAGATTATATGCAAAGAACACAGAACCAGACCAAACATAGTGTATTCCGTATCATAAAGTGTTTAATTAGTAAAAATAGAAATGCACTCACAAGCCAACAAGGATAAAAATGTTATTCAATCAATTCAAAGTTCAGCCAGCCCTGGAATCCGACAGCCGCAGGGGGGCACAGAATAGTAACGTTGGGTACCTCTATAAAACGAACTCCACCACAGGCCACCGCCGACGCGTTTCGTCGCAACTCGGCGACTTTGACATGGCTGGTGGCATAGCAGAGTGGCAGGAGTTTTATAGTAAAAAGATAATAAGAGCTTATCCCATGATGCAATGCAGACAGTGTAGTCACGTGATCGCAACTACCGATCACGTGATATAAGCTCTGAAGCACAGCCCACTTCCCTTAAGGGGAACACCAGACCTACTGGCAAACAACCCATCATCCCAAAGTCTCAAGGAATAAATCCAAACAGCGGGGACATAGTCAGAAAGACCAAAAGGGAATTTAATTATTAATGTGCTACTAAAAAATAGTTATAAAATCCGGCTAAAAGTTAGAAAATGAAAAATAAATTAAAAACAAAAACAAAACCCTGTGCGGTCTGATTCCAGTGCCAGCCAAGGCAAGTATAAGAAAAAATACATATAATGCATAATATAAACAGCACAAAAACACATATTTTTTTTAAGCGCAAGCCTTAATTGACAGGCGCTGCATTGCATCATGGGATAAGCACCAGCCTTGTCAAAGTCGCCGAGTTGCGACAAAACGTGTCGGTGGTGGCCTTCGTTTTTATAGAGGTACCCAACATTACTATTTGCCCCCCTGCGGCTGTCATATTCCAGGGCTGGCTGAACTTTGAATTGATTGAATGCCGTTTTTATCCTTATTGGCTTGTGAGTGCATTTCTATTTTTACTAATTAAACACTTTATGATACGAAATTACACTATGTTTGGTCTGGTTCTGTGTTCTTTGCATATAATCTGCTGAGATTTGGACCTGCATACATTATGGCGAGCCAGTGCCTTAAAGAGGAAACGCCCTGAAACTGACTACAGTTTTTATGGTTGCGTGTTTGTGAAGCCTTATTTCGTCTCATGGCTGGTAAGCATTTATATTGTTGGTAAAGGATTGGATCCAGTCACGATTTTATGTGCATGTGCTGTGGGACTCCATGACTTCATTTATCATCTAGCTTTGGTGCTCTGTATAATACATATATTTTTACGCTTGTATTACCCTTGTTGAAATAAGGACATTTTTACGTTGAGCACTATACATATTAATGTGGATTTGTATATTGATGAAATCTTGAGCGCGGCGTGATGTACTGATATTTGCAATTTGTAAATATTTTTACTTTTTTATTGTTGAGTTTTATTCCAAAACACACCTGTCGCTTTAAAAAAAAATTTTTGTTATATTTATTGTTGTTGAAAAAGAATGGATGTTTTTTGTAAAACAACTAAGGTTGACTTTGGAAGTTTGGTGACAAGCGATCCTAGTCCATCCTCCACTTCCTGTCTTATCACTGACTTTAGGGATAAAGTTCTCAATAAGGACCTTAGACTAAAATGGGACATAGCTAGTTTAGAATTTTATATTTCAAAACGTATGGTGCCCCAACAGTTAAGGTGGTCGTTACAGATATATGATGGCAATGACACACCAGAATCAAAGAATGAGTGGGCAGAATTCTTTAACAGCTGTGGAATTTTACTTTTAGAGAATTTAGTAGCCAAGAAGAAAGAACAATTTAAACAATTAGAAAATCAGATTGGCACACTCAAAGAAAAATTATTACCATGTAGTGCTTCGGATGAGTTCCTTACGAAGTCTGTGGAATGAAAGAACAAGCTAGAGGGGGAGGAGGCCCAGATTAAGTTAAAAAAAACTCCAAAAAGTTTTACGGGGATCAGAAAGACTACCAAGGAAACAGAGTTTTTAAATGGCAATTGTGTGAGGTGGATAGGGGACAGGGAGGGGCTAATGGCCCAATTATCAATGCCCCAGTTACATCTACAGAAACCAGATGAAGGCGCCTCACAGATGAGATCATGGGATAGAACTAAATGGGAAAGGTGGGGTTCGCCACCCTCCCGCAGTCTTTCTAATCGTTCTATGATTAGAAATAGGAATGATGGTGCTAATTGGTGTAATTTTAAAAAACAGCCCGACCGGCGTGGACCTGACCTCCCTAGGGTAAACTATAGAAGGGATAATAGCCTTGCTAATTCCAACATAGGAAATAGACCAATGTCACAAAGACAACCTCCCTCCCGCACTAATAGATATTTTCCTCCAGCTGCTAATGTCCCTCCCACCCTGGATACCCCTTTTCATTTTACCTCCGTTACGAGGAAATTCCCCTCGTTTGAATTCACTCGAATTCTCCCCAAGGAGACAAAATGGGGCGACAAAAAGAAAAGCTCCCACAAACGAGGAAAACGAGGGGGAAAGAAACATCAGAAGGCCCAGGCGCCTTTAGGGGAAGGAATCTTTTTTCTAAGTAGTGCCGTGTTTTCTGAAAATGAATTGAAATTGCTAGACAGGGGGTTAAAATAGATACATTTGAGGCATATGTGGATATGCAGAAATATTTCCGTAGACTTGTTAGATGTTAAATGTTTTTTCTGAACAAACCCATGGTGGGTGATACATTGGGACCGATTGAACCCATTGCTGATCAATTGTCTTATCAGCACTCCCAGTTAAAAAATAAATCTTTATTTAACCCCCCCAGGCTATATGAACCCACAAATAGAGACTTTTAAAGCGCTTGTCCTTAAAAATCTTGAAACCATTAAGGTGAAACATGGTACTATGCCGGTCGACATTAAAAGCGGCCTAAAAAAACCTGAGCAGTAAAAGGGACGTGGCTATCAAGACGGCCGATAGGGGGGGGGGGGAGGTGGTTTAGTAATCTTGAATAAAATGGACTATATTGATGAGGTCAATATGCTTTTGGCAGATACAGAGACCTACCTTCTACTTAAAAAAGACCCCACGGCAGGATATAAACAGGAACTTTCAAATCTATTGGATAAGGGCCTAGAAATGGGAATCCTAAGTAAAAAAGAATTTGATTATCTAACGGTACCACGAATACCAACTATATATATCCTACCTAAGATCCACAAGAATTTGACCCCACCCCCCGGGAAGACCTATTGTTAGTGGGGTGGGGTCAATTACATGTCGACTTGGGGAATACATAGATGGTTTTCTGCAGGGAATCGTCACCTCCCTTCCATCTTACCTGAGGGACTCGTCTCAGGTGCTTGACATCTGCAGCGGCCTTAGAGTTGGTCCTCAATCCGTCTTGGTCACTGCGGATGTTACTTCTTTATATACAGTTATCCCTCATGACAAGGGTATCGCAGCAGTGTGGTTTTTTCTTTCCACAAAATCCACCCTACCAGTTAGACAGATCAACTTTATAATTGAATGCCTCACCTTTGCTTTAGAGAGAAACTACTTTTGGTTTAATAACAACTTTTATTTGCAGAGGAAAGGAGTTGCTATGGGCGCAAAATTTGCACCCAGTATTGCGAATCTTTATGTAGGGTGGCGGGAATTATCTTCCATTTATGAGCAGCTCATACTCGATTTATGTTGTTGGTATCGTTATATAGATGACGTATTCTTTGTGTGGGATGGATCGCAGGAGGGTTTAAACTCCTTCTGCAAAGTAATCAATGATAATACGTTTAATTTGGAGTTCACCACTGAAGTTAGTATGGACTCTGTGTACAGATCGAAATGGCTACGTGCCATTCTCAAGTTGCCACCACCCGAGTTGGCTACAGGCAATACCAAAAGGGCAGTTTGCGCGATTAAGGCGGAACTGTACCTCTTTAGAGGGCTATGATATTCAGTCCGCCATGCTTATGAAACGCTTTACTGATAAGGGTTGTGATAGTGACAAAATCCGTGAGAATAGGGCATTGATTAGGCAGCGCCCTAGGGAGTCTTTTTTAAAGAAGAATCCCATGAGACAATTGAGAGCTGTTTAAAAAAGGGATAATGACATTCCTTTTATAACTTGGTTTAATGTCCAACACAAACAGGTTCGGAACATATTGACCAGACACTGGCACATTCTAAAAGCCGATACAGTCCTGGGCCCCATATTACCCGAACGCCCGAGAGTTTTTAGGAAAGCGCCAAATTTAAGAGACTGTTTGGTAAAAAGTTACATCGACCCCCCCCCCCAAACCTAGATCTTTACTGGGAAATCCGTCTATGGGATTTTATCGATGTGGCACTTGTGCTGGATGCAAGGGGTGCATTCCAACTGAAAAATCCAAAAGATAATTTCAAGATCCCAAAACAAGAAAAGTTAATAAAATCTCGAAGTTTATTTCTTGTCGGACTAAGGGAGTTGTGTACTTGATCTGGTGTCCATGTCAGAAGCTGTATGTTGGGTGTACTACTCGTGAACTGAGGACACGGATACGAGAACATATGTATAATGTGAAACAAGGGTAGCCCATAGCTTATCAGCTCATTTTAAATCATGTCATAATAGTGACCCCACACTGATGTCCTATATTGGGCTAGACAGGGTTGAACATCATTGGCGGGGTTCCCATCTTGTTAGGGAACTTTCAAAGAAAGAAGGCTGGTGGATTTACAATTTAGGCACGCTTTATCCAGCCGGTTTAAACATTGAATTTGATTTAAACTGTTTCATTGATTGATGTGTATTTTTTCTTATACTTTCCTTGGCTGGCACTGGAATCAGACCGCACAGGGTTTTGTTTTTGTTTTTAATTTATTTTTCATTTTCTAACTTTTAACCAAATTTTATAACTATTTTTTAGTAGCACATTAATAATTAAATTCCCTTTTGGTCTTTCTGACTATGTCCCCTCTGTTTGGATTTATTCCTTGAGACTTTGGGAAGATGGGTTGTTTGCCAGTAGGTCTGGTGTTCCCCTTAAGGGAAGTGGGTTGTGCTTCAGAGCTTATATCACTATACATATTAATGTGGATTTGTATATTGATGACATTTTGAGCGCGGCGTATATTTGCAATTTGTAAATATTTTTACTTATTTATAATATAAATATATAGAACTGGTTATAGAAGTGGGTTAATGCCAGGCAGCTTGCAGAGGACTACTGGGATAAACCTATATGCAGTGCTTTAAAAGTAATTGTGTTAGAGTACCTAACCAACAGCACCACCATTACGTGGTTTACTTTGTTTTAATATCCTTACATTCAGTGTAGACTGCTAAAAACTTCAAATGTTAAAAAGCGTTTCCACGGTTGAATGCTTAGCAGGAAATATTGACTCCTTCACCTAGTGAAAAATTACTTTGGAATAAAAAGTTGCATTAGCACAACACTACATATAAACATTGGATCATGCTTTGGAAAAAGTTGCTGGTGAAATGTATATTAACCTAGAGCCTAGGATTTGCCACATAGTAAAAGGACACATCGAGTTTCATTAGTGGGTAATTTAATTACATTATTTTTTCCAAACTCCTAATTTTGAAAGAATTTCCTGCGTTAAAGGGTTCTGGGTTCTTTAAAATGATAGAATTGCTTGTACCTCTACAAATCTAGCATCAGCAGAGATCATTTTTGCATGACTGATAGGCTATATGGCTTCTAATGATACCTATAATAATTATAGTGACAATGAAGTAATGTGCTGTGAAATATAATGTGTCTAAATTTAACATTAGTGCAATAAAACATGTGCACACACAGTAACATGTAATGCATGGTTAAGAATACATTTTATACATGTAGATCCATATAGTTATCTAAACAATGGCTTTTCCTAACTTGAATTTAGCACAGCTTGGGCACGTGTGTGTTTAAGAAGTGTTTATCATGGATTCATGGTACATACATGCTTAGATTCAGTTCTCCCTGACTCTTCCTTATCTTACGGCTTGTGAGAACTTTAGTAGTTAGTAGTCAAGATTACACCGATTAACAGAAAATTATTGCATAAATTAAAAAAAAAAAAGTATATTTTTAATTTTTGGGGTCTTGGTCACAGATAACACCCCACTAATATTTTGTTATAAAAACTAAACCAGAAATAAAAAGTATACACACGCCTTTTTAATGCTAGTTTTTTTTTTTTCTTACTTTTTCCGCTGACATAATCCACGATCTGTACATTGAAAAAAAAACAACAGAAACCATCCAAGGAAAAATAATATACCAAAACTCAAGTAATGTGGTTGAATTAGTGAGGGCACCCTCTTATAATGGGGGGGATCTATTTTTTCACCCTTGCCTATTACCTTTAAAGGGACATTTCAGGCAAAGGGTTAAATTAGGCTGCTTTCTGCTTGCCCCATTCTGGCTGCCAGAGGCAGCATCCTTCATTTACCAGCATTTTGTATTCTTTGATAAACCCTATAGAACTTTGCTCCCTACTGTTGATTTTTTTTTCAGGGTCCCCAAAATGAATTGACTTCTGAAGGGTACCTAATATTAAAACATGCATGGAGGAGTCAGCATCTGCTGCTGAAGAGACCCTGCAGAAGGGATAGAGTTCACTGGAAGAAAGATAAAGCAGGCTGAATATTGGCTGGATGAAAGATGCCCCCTATGGCAGCCAGCATGGGGAGAGAGGAAAGCAGACTCATTTAACCCTTTGCTTAGAATATCACTCTAATTAAATAGTTAGAACACAGCTGCCATGGTTTAAAGTGATTCTGAATAAGCCCATAACTCCAAGTTCAACTGTTCCAGTTAGATTTTTTCACTTTCTTCAGATGAATAGCTAGGCTTTCTGGCCCCCCACCTGTTTTCAGGCCCCCCTTTGGAACCCCCCTGACCTGCTGCACCCGGCCCCCCCCATGGTATTATTCATCAATACTGATTGTGTTCTGGATAATACTGCATAATTCTTTAAATGTCTTGGCTCTAGGGTAGGGTGGAAAAACAGAAGGAACCTGCAGCAAGTGTATAAATTATATAAATTACCCCCTCCACTTTCCTTTATGGTTATGGGATAAGAGATGTAAACAATATACAAAAACCTAATAAAGAATGTATACACAGATTATGTATAAATATTCATATTCAAAATGGTACACATTAGAGCAAAAAAGACTAACCCTAGATAATTATAACATACCAAACAACAAAACACCACATACATATACATAATACTAACAGCCAATGAACAATCCAAAGTAGCAGTGCAAGAGCAAATAACAATAGAGCAAATCTATGGCGTATACAGTACTTAGCAATAATATGGATGGTCACCCCATGAGGCCCAAGCATTATTTTGTGTCTAACGCCACTGCATCAAGGAGCCCTAGATGCAGTGGTGTTAGACACCACAGAACAGACTCAGAATGTGGGGCGTGCTGTAAAAAGATGAGAACTGGTCATGAACACGTGGCAACCTTATGGGGAGTGTTTAGACACAGCCAAGTGGACAGCAACCAGGGAAGAATGAAGATGTAGCAGACAGCAACTCGGGCATGGTCAGCACAAAAGAGAGGTCAGCAATCTGGACTACAACTTGTATGTGATTAAGACATAGCAGAGGTTGGCAATGTGGATAACTTGGAGATAGTCAGGATGTAGCAGGCAGCAACTCATGCACAGTCAAGACTTAGCAGAGATTGACAAATCCCAGATGCTGGCAAGATCTGGTTCAAATGACACCCATTGGTGCCAGCAGGTGGCATGCCATCCATCACTATCCTGTTACCTGGCATAGATAAAAATATCAATATAAAAATAAATAAAACTCACCAATTCCGTGTCTTCCTTTCTGTAGGTCCGCCTGGTAGGCGGTGGCTCTCTTCTGTAGAGGGGGGCTGTGTTTTTCTATGTCGTGATAATAGGGGGCTGCCAGAGCAAGAACCTTTTATACAACATAGTTTGAACCTCTGTGTAATCCCCCCTCATGTGACAGGAGAGGAGAAACATGGAAGGGGATACCCCAGGATATCCTCTCCATGCCCCTCCCCTCCAATGAGCTTCCCATGGGAGGATTCTACAGAGGCTCCACACTTGTGGTATAAAATGTTCTCTCCCTGTGGCTTGAATGGTCAAGATAGAGTAGAGGTCGGTTACATGAACAGCAATCAGACATGGTCAGGATGTAGTAGAGATAAATAACATGCATGTCAGCAGTGTGGCTACCAAAGTGGAGAAATGGTAATAAAGTAGAGAAGGTTGGCAATTTGGCCAGCAGCATGGCAGAGATCAGGGTGTAGCAGAGGTCAGTAACAAGGACAGCAACTGTGTGGTCAGGATGTAGCAGAGATTGACAATATGCATTCAAGAGGCAAGGCTGGGACTCAGAGGTGGCTAGAACAGCATGACAATCTGACAACACTGTCAGTGCTCAGATTGCAAGGCAATACGGGTGCCAATAACATTGCAATAACAGAGGAGATCCGATGGGTTAGCAGTCACAGAAAGCAGAACTTCCTGTGAACAATGCTGCCAACAGTTGCCAGGCAATGCAACAGCCACACACTGGTGAGTAACTGATTGTGGCAGTTGTATTTAAGGCTGGGTACAGACATGCAATAAAGATCACTTAGAACAGTCCAGCTTAAAAATATGATGAAAGATCTTCAAAATATTAGTTGTCCTCATGCACCCCACTCTGCTATTGTTGCATTGTTTTCATACTGGTTATATTTAATAGCAACATTAAACCTTAAAAGTGTTTTGACTGGTGTATTTCAGATCTAAAGAGATGGAAAATATAGTTGGTATATTTGTATAAGTGATAGTCTAACACGCTGTTGTTTCTTTACCTGAGAAGATGCTTTTACAGTGATACTTTTTTTTTGTACCAGGCAGATAAGACATTGATCCTTCCAGATAAAATTAGGACTGACATTATCCGAGCCAAACTTGCAAGCTGCCTCTAATGTCAGAGAGGTTTAATTAGAGAAATACAAACTGTAGGCAGAGACAAGGAATGGAATCACAGGGAAAGTGGGAAGAATGATTCCTGGGGTATGTAAAGACCTTTCAACAAAATTGAATTTTAGGAGAGAAGTGTTCCAGTAAGAGGAACCTGTAACTCATTGGTTCATTTTATTGTCGGCTTTGAAAGATTTACTCAGTCTGTTCAAATCATTAGAACTCCCCATCCTAAGCTTTCATTAAATTTGAAGCAAATGTCAGCATCAACTAGACGTGTTTCAAGATTGCAATAAGTAGCCGCCTTCTGCTTACAAGCTTGTAAGCTTTTGATAACTTTTAACCGGATTTGTTTTTTCTTTTTTCCTTCAAAGGGCTTAATTTTCCCAGGATTGCCAGGAACATAATGAGACTCTCTAGCTGGACTAGACTTATAATAAGCATCAAATAGTGCTCGGAAATGTTAGCCGTTCCCAAATTCACTTATTCAGGCAGGGATGTGCAGAATGTGCACCTCCCAGCATCTATTTCTGGTGGCCAGATAAATAACATATTATTGTTCTTGGTGGCAGCAATTTTTCACAGGATTAGAATTACATTACAGAATTTAAATTGTGATTTAGAAAAGTTTTTAGTGTTTTGAAGTGTAATGGAAGAAATATAATGTTCATAAAATCTCATTCTAAATGGTATTAAAACTTTGCAGCTCAGCGGCAATTGTCTTTAAGTTGTATTTCCACCTAATTTGTTTTACATACAGTATTAGGCAAACTCTTTGCACCTAAACAATGTCATTTCTGAAAAAGTTATTTTTTATGACTGAAAAAGCTTTTAGTGAAAATAGCAATTTGTACCTGTGACTTCTATCGGCTAGTTCATTTAGTCTAGACTGCTGTTAAATTATCCAGATTATTACGTTTTCATATCACGCTTGCAAAAATATATTAGAGCAATAGAATGCAATGAATAAACAATGGGCAGCTCAAGGCTAATAATAAATACAGAACAATGTTAATACAGTTATTAAAGTGACCTCTTGTCGAAACTTAATGGAGGTCGTCTTACCTTCCCAGAGCCAAATTGGATCCATCAGATTAAAGTAAGCCTAAAATCTGTCATATTATCTTGTTCAGGGCCCATGCACCGCTTGCCCACCCCGTGTGACCACTAGTGGCCCATAGAGTTTTTGAAGGTGACATGTAAAGCACATACACAGCATTCCCAGACCACTGGCAGTCATGTGAAAGAGGTTCTGGAGCGTGAACTCGGTGGAGATGAGAGCAGACGTTTCTAACTGTCTGCTTAACAGGACATTTAGAATATATATATATATATATATATATATATATATATATATATTTGACAACAGAAGGAGACCATATGGTCTCCTCTGCTGGAAGTTTGTTCCAAGCATCTACTGCTCTACATCTACTTTCTGTAAAATTCTATTTCCTAACGTTGTTCCTGATCTTCCCTCCGACTAGCTTCAGGTTGGGCCCCTCGTTATATCATTCCGATTCTTCTTAAAGTGGACCAAAACCCAGGATTTTGACTGTCCTGTGTTTTGGTCCTTCCCCCCCGAGGCACCTGGAACGAAAATGCACCACTATGTGAAACTCCCTAGGTCACTCGAACAAACTAACCACCTCTCTGCTCTATTTCTGCAGTGCACAGTAGATGCTGTAGCTGGGCTCCAATGTTTGCCTCTCCTTTTTCTTTTTAATGTGGTCATTTTTCAAATGTGGTCGTAGAGTCTCCCCATTCCTTCAGCCCTCCCAGTGAATGAGCCCAACAAACCACACTGATCGTGGTTGCTGGACTTGCACACAATGGAAACATTGAGGCATAGGGGTGGCTGTGTGACCACAACTGGTGTGTGGTTGTTTCAAAATGGAAAGATGCAATGCAGGAAATAGAATAAGCAAAGAAAATAGGAGGATAAGCAAAGAAAAAAACTTACTCACATCTCAGAGCCACAAGCATCTTTGACTGGATCAGGAACCTTCTGATAAACACGGTAAAATTAGGATCAGTTATATCCAGAACCAGCAGTCGTGCCCTGCAAAGGTATGTATTATCATCACTGCTTTTACCATGTACTGTACACCAATGAATGCATTCAACAGTAGACTCAGAGGCTAATTCACTACTAACGCCAGGTATCGGCAGATAAGTATCTGTATAGCGGCACTTAGAGCACCTGCTAGTAGACGCTGTAAGCGGGTATCGGGCGTTGTAAGAGTTTCTCAGTTGCTCTAGTAACCTGGCCCGCATTGATGAATGTGATGTATGTTGGGCGTACAGCGCTGCAGGGAACAAAAGGTAGTGCCAGCTCAGCGCGATGGACTCTCGGCGCTCCACACCATACTGATCAAAAAAGGACACACACAGCATCGGCGCTCTAAATTTGGCCGCTATAGCATAGAGCGCCAGACGCTGTGTGATTAAAATCTGTTTTTGAACACATATGCACCTGTAACAAAGCAAAAACATGAAACATGGTATGACACTGTGACAATTACACTTTAGTGCCAGACCTGTAATCACAATTCTGCATAAAAAAAAAAAATAAAAAGTCAAAAAAGTTTCTAAAAGTGTTTGCAGCCAGGAGAGGTCACACAATGATTGAACGCTGTTTAAACAGAAGCACATGAACGCCCATTGAAATGTATGGGAGAGCAACGGTGAGAGAAAGGTAATATCTGGCGCTCTGGTAGCTAGAGCGCCAGCGCTATACGCTGAGCCACCTGTAATAATACATCGGACGCTACATGGCGCTATTAGAGTTGCTCACCAGATTCACTTTCATAAATGTGGTTTTGCGTACATGCGCCTGGCGTTCACCAGACGCTGCCTGCTGCTACGGGGCACTACCTGGCGCTATCCCTTCCTAAATCACCTCCTCAGTCAAGATACTGTGTATGCAGATAACACCACTTGTCTGAATGAAAATGATGAGCCCCATCTGTTCTTACCTGTCCAACAATCCCACAGTGTAGGCGCGGCTTTCATTTAATCAGCTTTTACGACCACGCATATTAATGTGTGACTGGAAAAACCTGATTAAAATCTTAGCCACTCAGGCATGGGGTCCCCCTATGGAGTAAAATCAGCCTGGGACCAAGGCTCCAGCCCGCATAGCCCATGGACTAATGGGGTGGGGGGTTGTGACAAGTCACCTGCTTGCTGGCAGATGACTTGCCATCCCCTCCTTCCCTGTGCACTTCTATAGGGGTCTCAAGGACCCCTTACCAGTTCATAAACAGTTAAATGTACACACAGAGACAAGAATTAAGCCTATAAATTGCACATTTAGAATCATAAAAGACACAGAATATAGGGGACTACTTATTATTATTTGTGCTGTTTTTGTCACACCAACCTATGGAGACTCCAAATGAAGAACTATACAACAAGAAAACAGTTCTTACCCTTTGGTTATCTACGTTCTTATCACTGCTGTAACACTTTGCTAAAAACAAAGACATTGACTCTATAGTATGAACTTGCATAGCTTCAAGATGGAGATATCTAGTCAACACCTACAGTACTTACTGTATATATTTGCTCATTTCTACAGCAACAGACAGCAGAAACACAAGTAAAGAAGTTAGCAAGATGAAAATGCCCACAGTATTGCGCACCATGGAGGAACACCTAAATATGTTTACTATATAAGACTAAACCTAATTTAATTTTCTTATGAATGTTCAATAGTAAAATAAAACATGAATACGGTGTATGACCCTATGGTGTGCAACCTTTGCTACCCCTTATTATTAGGCTTCTGGGGACATCTGTAAACGTCTCTACACCTTTCTTTTATTAGGCTTCTGGGGATATCTGTAAATGTCTGTGAAATATATCAAATCACTCACTTCTACAAAAGCCAATTAGCCTTTCTTAACAGCCACATATCATGTCTATATTAATCTTAAATAGCATTTTTATCTGGAATTCTGATTCCTTGTTGTATTTTAGTTATTAACAATGAAATTCAAGCAGATCTAGAGGGAAGGGCATCCTATTTTATTCATTTTGTCCCCAAATACAATAAAAATAAATCTAATAAAAATACAAAGTGTGCTTACTTTGCATTTAAGGCTTTGCATCGACTGGGTAAATATTCACCCTATAAAGTTAAAGATTGCTAGCTACCATCCAACCATATAACCAAGTAAAAACATAACATTTCCCAAATACACATTAAAACCATACATCTAGAAATAGATGCCACATCCATGTCACAACATGTTTCGGGGGTTAGATGGCAAGCCCTTACTCACTTGCCATCACCTAATCCACAAATGTCATTACTTCCCAAAAAAACAGCTGCGGGAGTGTATACCCTGTAATTGGTCAGAGAGTAGCCAATGAAATGTCTAGGACCATGCATGCATGAGCAGTGCACTAAAATAAATATTAAAATGACACCTCTAGGTAAATTAAATATTAGTAGAAATGCCTATATATGTTTGATTTATTGTAATAGTATTCACTAACTCGAGAACAAACTCCAAAGGTCAGGAGGACCTGCTACAATTGGTAACTATTCACCCTCAATAATGTGCCTATATAATAAAACAAAATATGTTGTCCCCCATATATAAATGCAGATATACGAATACTTTATTGACCGCCAAGTAAGTACAGGATACATACAAGGAATGCTTCTTGGAAGGGAGGTACCCCGTTAGAGCTATAACATTAAATATAAAATAGAACATTTAACATATTATACATATAATATTATACTATTATACATTTTTACTTTTACATTAACATTTTAACATATTTACATATGGTATCGGAGGTAAATCAGTCAGTTCGTGGCAGATTATTTAGTGGTGGTTATTTAGTGTCTTAATGGCTAGTGGATAAAAACTATTTTTGTACCTGGAGGTTCTTGTCGAAAGAGCCAAGTACCTCCGGCCAGAGGGCAAGAGTTTGAAAGATGAATGTCCTGAGTGTGTTGGGTCCAGGGATGGTAAGGGGCATCCAGTGATCCGCTTGGCTGTCCTGGTGATCCTGTTCAGCCTGTTCTTGTCCTTGGCTTTTGTCCCGCAATACCAGACCGTGAAGGGGGAGGTCAGAAGTGAGCCTATGGCACCATTATAAAAGGTTTTTAGGATCCTTATAGACATACCGTATCTTGCTAGTTGTCTCAAGAAGTATAGCCTCTGTTGGGCCTTTTTCAAGATGACGGTAGTTTGCCTGCTCCACTTCAAGTCTTGCGTGATCATGGTGCCGAGAAATGTTGTGCTGGTAGCGATATTGACCTCTCCATTACCAATGGAAATGGGACGATGTGTTATGTGGGATCGTCTGGGTTCAACCGTTTTCTGGATGTTCAGGATAAGGTTGTTCTCTTTGCACCAGGATTCCAGGTTTTTTACTTGTGTTCAGTAGGGAGACTCCTCATTGTCGTTGATGAGGCCTACCACTGTGGTATCATCTGCAAACTTGATTATCTTGATGGATGGGTCTGAGGATTTGAAGTCATTTGTGTAGATGGAAAAGAGAATGGGAGACAGAACACATCCCTGTGGTGCACCTATATTTGTTGATCTGGATGTGGAAATAAAGGGGCCCAGTTTTACTCTCTGGGTCCTGTTCGTGAGGAAGTTGGTAATCCAGCCACATAAATTTGGTGAGATGCCCAGTGCGAGCATTTTCCCATGGAGAATTTGTGGGTTAATGGTGTTGAAGGCGGAGGAGAAGTCTACAAATAACAGTCTGGTGTGCGTACTGGGTCGATCTACATGTTCTAATGTGAGCTTGACTGCCAGATTGACTGCGTCTTCCGCGGATCTGTTTGCTTTGTAAGCAAACTGCAGTAGATCCCACTGGGAGCCAATGGCCTCCTTGAGGAATGGTATGACCAGTCATTCAAAGACTTTCATGACCACTGGGGCCAGAGCAATGGGTCTGTAGTCATTCAAGGCTGAGGCTGATGATGACTTTGGGATTGGAATGATGACTGAGTTCTTCAGACAGTCAGGGACTAGTCCAACCTCGAGTGAGCTCCTGAAGATGTCAGTGAGGACTGGGGCAATCTGTTCTGCACATACTTTAAGGCAGGTTGTTGAAATTCCATCAGGGCCAGACACTTTCCTGGTGTTGAGCGTCAGTAGAATCTTCTTGACATTTGACACTTCAAGGTTCAGTGTGGGTGAGGTCACTGGACATGATGTCTCACTTACTGGTGGGGAGGGGCTTGCAAATCCTTCTTCAGGCTTCATTGTGTCAAATCGGCTATAGAACTGATTCAGTTCCTCAGCGAGGTCCTTGCTAGGATTGATGGAAGGGGCGGAACCCTTGAAGTTGGTGATATTCTTTAGGATAGACCAAAGTACTCTGGAATTAGCTGAAGAAAATTTCTCCTCTAATTTGTTTGAGTAAGACCTTTTTGCAGCTTTTATCTCCTTTGTAAGAAGATTCCTCAATTTCCTATATTCATTGAGATTGCCATGTTTGTGGGCTGCCTCCTTTTTCATCCTAATGGCTTTGATTGAGCTGTTGAACCATGGTTTGTTGTGCATCTGTTTCCTATAGGTCCTTGTGGGGATCAGCATGTCCTCACAGAATTTGATGTAAGACTTGACCTTATCAGTCCAGTCACTGACGTTTCTGGGGTTCTCAAAGACTTCCCATTTGGTGGAATCGAGGCATGCTTGTAGATTAGATTTTGCTTCCGCTGTCCATTTTTTTGTAGTAATAAGGGAAGGCTTGCAGGATTTCAGTTGCTGTCTGTATGCTGGTACCAGGTGGATAAGGGCATGATCAAAATGGCAGTACAGGTTTGACTATGGGTTTGTAGGCTCCTTTGATTGTAGTATAGCAATGGTCTAAGGAATTCACACCTCTGGTGGGACAGGTAATGTGCTGGGTGAACTTCGGAAGTTCTAAGTTAAGCTTGGCCTGGTTGAAGTCACCCAATATGATGATAAGGGCCTGGGGATGTTTCTTTTCGCATTCGATAATACAGTCAACCAAGCCATCTAAGGCGGATTTTACAGATCCTTGTGGAGGAATGTAGACAGTAGACACCAATCAAGATAAACGAGGAAAATTCCCTTGGGGCGTAGAAGGGTCTGCAGTTTACTGCTAATAGTTCTAGACATGTGGAGCAGCTTTGAGCTAGTATATTTATGTCTTTGCACCAGTTGGAGTTCACATAAAAGCAAATACCGCCTCCTCGCGATTTTTGCGCTAAGTCACAGTTCCTGTCTGCACGGATGATGTTAAAATTCGGGAGTTCCAGGGCCACATCAGGAATGTAATCATTAAGCCAAGTCTCAGTGAAGCAAAGAATTGTTGAATTTGAGAACTCCGGATAATTGTTGCACAGAATATATAGTTCCTCATTTTGTTGGGAAGTTAACGCAAGTTGGCCAGGTGTATGGAAGGAAGGGCCGAACGTAGATATATGCAGACATTTCCTTATCCCTTATTTAAAAAAAAGAAGTGCATTTATTAATGCATAAATAAGTCAATTAAGTTTTAATGGAGCATGTATAATAAGCAACTAATGCCCTGTAATTGATATATAGCAGTAATAGCTGTTCATGCTTTCATTTACTTGGGGAACATAACAAGCCCACAACTATTAGATTACAAACAATCTTATAATGTAATGGTATTTCTTAATACAGGCATAGTAATCTTAATTTTGCCCCTAAAGTGTAACTTTATTAAGAAAAGTGACAGACCGGTCAGCTTTATATATACTCATACACGTTTGTTACAGTTTTAAACATATACATCGGAAATATACCTGTTTTTGTAACGGGAATACTGCACAAAATTCACATATGAGACTGGAGGACATTTATGTCCCCACGGTAGTTTAACTGATGCCCTTTATAGTGTCCGCTATGTCTCTGTAGTCCAAAAGACAGCCCAGGAGGTGCAGCAAATATATTACAAAGCTCAGTTTCTAATGGTTACAACAAAACAGGCCATTATCTACTCTCAGCAAAGCAAATGTAACTACACATGTTAGCTGACATTGACCTAATCATGCCTAGAGCCATGTGAGAGCAAATTACTTTAAATATTTACACTTATAAAATGTTTAGCGCTTCATGTAATCAGCACACATTGATTTTTGTACCTTACTGGCTGAAACATTTTTCCGATAACCTTTTATTGCTTTGACTTGAGTGTTTGGGTATAATAGAACAGATTTGTCAGGACAGGTCAATGGAAAAGTGCAGCAGCTACCCAGAGTAGATATATATATCTGCTCTTGCTGAATTCACATGGATGGGAGGAATGCAGGTGAGGGTGAGTATAAAGGTGAAGGTGTATAGTTTACTTCAGTTCCTTCCCTCACTTAGTTCAAGCGGCACCGGTAGCCACGTGCGCAGGTGTTTCTGCTGCTCCTTCCCCTTCTTTATGGAACGGTTGTGCTGCTTAACAAATTGGTGTGGTAACATTTTACGTTTTATATCATGTTCCTTTGATTCTTATGCACTTAGCACTTTTGTGTCTATAGTGACAGAAATCAGTACATTAATTTTTCATTATTAGTTGTGGATTCATAATCATGTGCACATTTTGAATTTATATGTGATTTTTTCTTCATATGATGTTTTTTATATTGAGCCTTATTTATTAGTGAATTTTGGACTTAGCACTAGTCACTTTATTGGGGATTTTTTTTTGTGCCGGCACAACATTTATATAACAGACCCCTTATTGTCTAAATCATGGGCCTTCCGTTCCTTGAATATTTGCTATCATGAATTTTTTAGATTTGACCATGGCATTTTTGGATCAAATGTTATTGTTATGGGGAAGGTTCAGCTTGTTTTTAAATTTGTCTTGTTTAGAATGACTGTGTGTTTTGTCTTGGTGTCATTTCTCTGAATAAAGTTTTTAGTTTTATTAATTTTTTGATACATTGTGTGGTGCTCCTTCTTTGGGGTAAGTGTGGCTTTCTGACCACATTCCCTTTTTTGGTTGTATTTCTGATTCTATTAGTGAGTACACTAGATAAATTAGTTGGTGCACCCTTTGTTTCTATGAATGGTGTGCCGACAGCCATTTTTGTACTAATGTGTTTCGTATAAGCATTCAAAATCAGGAGGACCATGATATGGGTGACCACAAAAGTGGACTTTTCCTAAGACTCTAGACAGCACCAGAATTAACTAGCAGATCTGTTTGTAGAGCCTGCGCAAGGCATGTTAATTTAATGGTTTCTGGTGTCATGCTGGTGCAGTTGCAAAACCTTGGTTTTGAACTGGCATCATGAAACTACCATTCTTTCATTAAAGTCCTGCTTTTATTAAATTATAGTAAAAGAAAAGGAGACAAATCCAAAAAGTTAAGAAAAAAGTAACATTAAGAGCTGATAGGTCTCTTGAGTGAGGTTGTTTCTGATGTGTGTCGTTTTCAGAGGAATGATGATTTATAGTGACAGGTTCACCTTTACATTGAAGTTTCCTGTAATGAAATTCTCACAAAGGTTAATGATAATCTACAACCATGGATGCACAATTTATACAGGGTACCACGTCCCCTCCTAATGGTGGAAACCTGTTTCTACCAACTCCTATGGATGTTGGTGAAAAAGAAATTAAAAGGTTATTGTGCATTTTGCCATAAAAAAATGAAGAAACCGCTACATATTTATGTGAGGTTTGTATCATGGGATCATTTTTCAGTCGAGTGGATGTTGTTCTATGATGCTGTAGGAAGTGCAGAGCACTAGTTTTCTAGTGTGTAAAAGTTAGTTTTCAGAACTGCGTGTTGCGGTATTATTGCCATTGGGTTCATGGTCCCTTTAACCCTTTAAATGCCAAGCACATGAAATTCACATTGCTCTCTCTCCACCCGTTAAGTGCCAGCTAAGTAAATTTCATGGACCTTGCTTTTTACCCTGTTTGCAAGAAGAAAGAAAATGCTCACCTCCATCGGGGATTCAGCAGCAGGGGTCTCCTCTTACTATGGGGGGGGTGGCTCCTGTCCTCCTGGGGTTCTTCTGTGGGGCAGAGAATGCCCATTCCCTATCCCCCCACCAGCTTCTGTCTGGCTGTCTGCCACAGGGAGGGGCATTTTATATGGCGAGTGAGATGATGTCCTCTCACCCTGCCAATATAAAAGCCGCTTCCGGCAGCAGGAGATCTGTCAGGAGCCGGCAGTGATCTGTGGAGGTTTGGTGTGGGGCAGCGGCCTAGAGATGGGAGACTCCAAACCATTTTTTTTAATTATTAAGGGTTTAACCCTTGATAATGCACATAGTAGTTGTTTTTCATTTGAAAATGTCATAAAGCAGTTTGGGAAGTCTCCTGGGCAGGAACAGGTATTTACTGATACATATTACCATTGTATTATCATATTATTATTGTAATTGGGACTTTTAAATGAAATATGTTTTTCTTACATTTTTATTTTAAAAAAAGTGACACATTTACATTTTTTACAGATAAATATTATGAAAGCACTGGAAAGAATTACAAACATTTCATGTTACAGCCTAAACAAATTTTCCCTGAAATTCCTTGTAATCCATGCAAAAATCACAGTTAAACATACATAGCAAAATGGTGAAAAAGGGTCTGGCAACAGAGGGAGACAACAACTCTAGGTAGACTGGCAGTGCAAGTATTAAGTAACAGACAAAGCAAGCAGCATTTATGATCTCATGTCCCTTTACTGTTTTCAAGCTCCTAAAATATATCTTAAAGAGGAACAACCGATCCCCTAGAGCCTGTAAGAGACTAGGGGCATGGTCTCCATCTTCATTGGGCATTCCTATTTCCAATCGACTCATCTTTTTCCTAAGCCCATTGCCACATCTTGGACTGGAGCAGACCGAAGGGGTCCTTGATTTTCAAATTTGGTAAGCTGTGGTCCTGCGCATCCTGGCGGTGGAGCAGTGCTGGACAAAGTGTGAGTAGTGGCTATTCCCTTTAACTTTAACCCAAAAGTGAACAGCAACAAAAAGCGCTAACTTCAAAATGCATATTGGACGTACAATAATAAAAATAATTCATTTTCTAATGAAAATTGCTTTGGAATCTAATTTTAATTTTAACGGAATGATATACTAAAGAATTTAAAATATATTATTACCTAAAATATGACTGATGGTTGATCTACTGTTGTTTTTCTTTCATCATATTTTGGCCATTTCAATTAATTTTAAACTAATTAGGAGAAGAGAACTGCAAGAATTTTATATTAATTCATTCGCTGTGTAAACATTTTTAATGTGCAGGCCAATTTTTCATCCGCTACAGGCAATAAGTGACACTTGACGGTCCTCTTTCATGTAATGTCCTTTAATGACACAAGGGCAACTTAGCTCTAAAAATATCTGAGAAAACATTGAGTTAATTATGTTGACTATAGGGGTCTCATGACAACCGTATAGTAGAGCTCAATTAATATAAGAAATAGATGAAGAGGTGAGAGGTACGTGTCAAACCTGCTTAGTGACCATATGCTGCTGGACGGAAGATTAATTAGAAAATAAGACTTTTTGTTTAGAGAATAAACTTAAATTTTTTATTATCAATCTGGAGGCGAGATTAGAAATGAAAATTGGAAAAGAACCAAACATACATTTTAAAACAAATCTGTCATGAAGAAGTTGCTGGAAGACTCTGGAGGCTTCAGTATATGCAGCATCAGGTGACACCAAATTGGATTCATATATGGACATATATGGGCCTTTTTTTGAGCCTCTTTTGAAAATAAGCAGGAATTTTAAACAAACAAATAAAAAAGAACTTGGGTTTCCCTTAACAACCCCCCCTTAGGCATCACAATTTCTGCAAGCAAAAACATACCACCGGAGCAAGAATCCTTATTTGGGAAAACCCTCCAGTTTAAATGTGCTAGAAAGTATAGAAATACTCACCCTTCTGCATTTCTAAGCGTTGGCAACTGTTTCCTGTTCATGTGTGTCCGACATGAGGACATGTCGGCACATCCTAGGGCATCACAAATCAAAATTCCCTGAAGGTGATTGATACCTGAATCATTTTGACCTTTTATGTAGGCAGTTCTTGCAGTGGGTCAGATTAGGTGACAAAGGTATTTTAGACCAGTCTGCTCCTTTGGGTCTTATAGCGGTCTCATATAAAATTGATGGCTCATTGGGACCAGCCTGATAACATGCACTAGTCTATGTTATTAGGCTTGACTTGTGAAACATATTCATGGGTATCTAGCCACTCCCCTCATTTGTAGCCTCAAATATCATGTTCACACCTCAGATCAGAAAGCACAACTCACTTAGAATTGGACTCTTAATCATGACGATGTCTAAACAGAAATTAATTACTTAAATACCTTTTAATTCCCACCAGTCGCGAGATGCCATCCCAACAGATGATAGGAAGACATGGATCAAAAGATTCCACTTGAGTCCCGCTACTATTGTTATCGGCGGGCTTGGCACTGCCTGTGCTCCACACAGGACTCAAGTGGAGGGGCACCATCTCGGAACTGGTGGGAATTAAAAGGTATTTAAGTCATTGGTTTCTATTTGGATATTAGGGTTGATTCAGAGAGACAAAAAAGACTTTAGTTTTTGTGCCGATCTGTTTTTTTTTTTAAATGTTCCCGCTCTCGTATGAGTGTACGAGCGATTCTGTGCATGCATTGCTATCCTTCTGTAAAGTTTTCGTCCGTTCGTACGGCAGAGTACGAGTACGAGGATGTAATTTTCCAGCGTGACTTTTCCGTTTCATTTTCTCATGTTACAACGGAGGTTTTCGTTTTTGCCCTTTTTCCATCGTCTCCTCCCACGAATCCTTTACGTTTCCCGTTAGATTCTGTTAACTTTTTCAATAAATAATCATCTAGACGTAAATCCTTATGATCTTGCGCCTGCGCACTACAAATTTAACTCATTAAAGTGCTCGCCTACATATTTGGCTCACTCACTTCTACTACAATGCTTAGCTAAACCACTTTGCGCTTTCCTACATCTTCCATGTTTCACCCTTAAAACTGACCCAAACCACTTTGTGCTTTCCTACATCTTCCATGTTTCACCCCTAAACCTGACCCAAACCACTTTGCGCTTTCCTACATCTTCCATGTATGACCCCTTAAACTTACCAAAACCACTTAGCGCAATCCTACATCTTCCATGTTTCACCCCTAAAACTTACCCAAATCACTTCGCGGTTAGGTTCTTCTTCCATTTTAGGCCCCTAAAACTTACCCAAATCACTTCTCTGTCATGTGAATATTCATCTCTAAATATTTTTGGGCCCATTAGTTTTGTGTTAATGTATTTTGTAAATGAAATGACACTGAAACTTTTATTAATTTTTTTTTTTAATACCAAATGCCATTTTTGTTTGGCCTTTTTTTGAAAATTTTTTTTTTTAAATGTAACATTTTTTCTTTCTTCATAAAATATAAAATATAAAAATATGTAGAAAATGTTACATTTTTACAACTATAAAAAACTAAATACATAGCAATGGCAGGCCACAGAACATTATTCTTCATCTGTGGTCCCCAACGAGTCGTTCAGCTCCTGCATCTCGCCCACCAACTGAAGAACCCAGACACTCAGTTGTGTCCCTCTGGCATGTGTGGTCCATGTTAAAAAATGTAAATTAAATTATTAGTATATCCCTGGGGTCATACCCCCCCCCCCCCCTGTATGGTCCAAACACCTAAATCTGGATTTCAAAAGCCCGAAGGCCCTCGCCACCACGACCCGGGTTTTGCATAGGGCCCGATTATAGAACTCCTGGCCCGCATTCTGCAGGCAAAGAACGGGCGTCAGGAGCAAGGGCAGGAGTGGATATCCAGAATCCCCTGAAAGAATTTAAAAATACTAACATAAAATACACATTCTAAGCAACAATATTGTTTAACATGTCATCAAGGGCTAAAAACAGCCATAGCTTAAGACATGAGTCATCAACTATATTCATTGCCATACAGTGATGGAATGTGAGCAAACTTACCCAGGAGCCATCCACAAGATAATTCTCCTGACTCAAACTGACGAAATAAGCCGGAGCTCTGCAATATATAAGCATCATGGGACGACCCTGGATGCCCTGCAAGAACACTGAGGAATCGCATAGCTGGACCAAACACTGCTTGTATGTTGTGTGAGTGGCACATCTTGCGGTTCCTGCAACCAAAAATAAAATAATAACACAAAGCAAAGGTAAGCAACTAAAACAATAACTCCTACAACAAATTTAGATTCAAGTTGAACAATCCAAATATAATTCACAAAGGACATAAGTCTAAAAAAAATAGCAATTATATGGATGTGTTGAAAAATAAAGGTTTACATGCTAAGGACTGATTAAGGTCAGCATTAAAATGCTTCTATAAGGCATACATGAAATGTATTGATTCAGGTATGCATTGCTATACAATTTATGGCCTCGGCCATGCTGATACATGCAATGTCTTGGAGCTAAAGGCGCGCAAACTCCTCCACATAGCCGCAAAACATGTTCAACAATAGCAATCCGAGGCCTCAAAGGTCCCGTAAGTGGATCGCAAATGAAACGGTTTAATAGGGTGGTGGTCCCTCGGCAATCAGCTCTCTAAATCAGACGCAACCCCATCCCAACAACGTAAGTTATCTGAACGAACGCAAAATATCAGATTTTGATGGGAAAATGATCCGAACTAACGCAAATGATCCGATTTAGTTTCGTTCTTCGAAAGCGCATATACGAAAGCGTCCGAACGTTCGTATGAATGGAAAATGAACGAAAAATCAAAAAAAATGACTAACACACACAAAAACTTTCACAGACAGCTACGGAAGTCCAGACGAATGTGCCTCTGAATCGAGCCTATTGTCATGATTAAAAGCCTAGGTGGCGTGAAGCGCTCTGACATGCCATTTCATTGTGGAAGAAGTGTGTATTTTGAAACCAATAAATGTGATGTTTTATATGTGGACTCACGGGCCCTACTTCACAATGGAGTTTACTGAGGGATTAGAGCGCCCTGGCCAACTTGAGACTGCAACATTGCATGGGTGAGCTGACTTGCCTTTTTTTTTATCTGCTGTATATGTGGAGCTGTTATCAGCCACTCTTTCATGTTTTATTCTACTTTAACACATGTATAGTGTTTTATGGTATAAATTCCTAGTCGTTTGGCTTTAAGGGCTTGTGTATAGAAGCATTGATTATTTGCCTTTGGTGTTTTTTATTACAGCATTGTAGGCTCTTTGTGTAGCCATTCCATTTACTCACATAGATAAATCTCTTGATGTGTAGAAGGGTGCTTAAAACTTTGAGCTGTGCACCTTTTCGGAATTCTGTTTGAAGTTGTTTCACCTACTTTCAACTGCAATGCAAAGCAACGAAAGGCAATTACTGTGCCCAGGCCTAGAGAAGGCTGTTAGTACTGGAAAAATTAACACAAACTAGGAACATATATCACAAATATTTTCAAAGGAATCTGAAATGTAGCATTGTATTCTAGATGCGCCTTAAAGGGTCCTTGGGTCCTTGGCTATAGTCACATTTGTCTAGATCAGGGGTTCCCAACCCTTTCATCAAGTACCCCTTTCCATTTTCTAATCATATCAAGTACTGCCTAGATGGTAGGTATGGATTGTCAGTCACCTAAAATCGCGATTTAATGTGCATGAACCTAACAAAAGTGCACATAAATATTTGTTATCACCCTTTGGAGCAGTTTTGTACTTAAAGAACAAAAGAGGCTTGCGTAAAGCATAGATGGTATCAGATCAGACTGGGGTACAGGTCTGTAGCCATGCTGAGTACCACCTGATAAGATCTTAAATACCACCAGTGGTACTAGTACCACTAGTTTGTAACCCCTGGTCTAGATGTACCCCAAACTCTTTTGACCTAGTAGCACTTAACATTTTGAAAGACTGCCTGGGTGGCCTGTATAGGTTGTCAGGTTATTCAGGGACCATAAATGGCTGTAAAATTGGGGAAACAAGGGCCATAGGGCTTCAAATTGGGGGGACACCAGGGCAATTGCCTTGCACAAAATGAGGTAGGGAGAGTACTAAAAATAATAACAAAGAAACAACAAAAATTAAGAAATACACAAATATATAAATATTATTCTTGGTGTGCCACACACCCCGCTTCACCTTTAATATTCTTCACGATTGGGTTAACTCACCGCCAGGTGACGCTGTGCAGAGAGGAAGTCTTGTAACGAGCCCCCTTCCAGCCTATATATACCTGGTACCTCCCATTTATCACCAGTGTTTTTCTCTCTGCTTGACGACAAGACAGAAGATTGAAGTCTCCTGCTTACAGGGTCTTACCCCGGCACCCCCTTTTGGTCTATTTCTGCCCGGTTTTTGATTGTTTGTACCTTTATGGTGGAATGGAAGCCTCCCAGCCTAGGCTGCTCACTGGGCAATTGGTAGACGGCACTATAGGTGCCTAGGAGCTTATCTCCTCCGCTCGACCCCCTCTTTTGGGGGCAATGCGGCTATCCGGCATGGTGATCCGGAAATGGGATGCCCCTGTCCCGAGGGTCCCCTTAGCCCCTTACTCTCCCGTTTTCGGTCCCTTCTCCCTTCACTATGGGGGGGGGGGGGGTTAGAGGGATGTGTATTGCGTGTGTATTTCACTGTATGTTTTTATTGCATGTGTGTTTTACTTTTGTACCCTTGTCAGACTGCACCGCAAGAGTGCACTTGGTCTGATTAATCCTCCTCATAGAGCTTCCTCGGGCAGGTCTTTTAAATAGCTGCTGGCCGGCATGGCCAGAATTTGGGTCAGCTTTAAAGGGCGGCCGGGGCGGGCTGCGCTGTGGCAGGCTGGCTTGGCTGCCTGAGCCTTTGTGTATTACAGCCCCCCTCCCCCCTGGTCTCCTCCCTGTACGGCCGCCGTTTGAGGGGCCGCGTTATCAGCGTCGGCTGCGCTGTTAGTTCCCCCCCCCTTCCTTTGCTGTGGTTGCCTGTTGTAGTGGCTCATCTGGAAATAATCCCTACATTAATTGGCCGCACTGATCGGGCTTGAAGGGGGCGGGCTCCGGTGACGTGGGAACGGGGGGTGTGGCATCGGCGGCAGCGTCATGCGGCCGGCCCCAGCCGCACTTCCTTCCTTCCTGTCTTAAAGGAAGACACGTGGGGGGGGCTCGCTGCCGCACATGGGTCTGTTTACTCTTGGCCTCCTATTGCTGCTGCTGCTGCTGCTGCTGCTGCTGCTGCTGCGTTTTTTCGTTCCTGCTGCTGCTGCTGCTGCTGCTCTCTGATCATTGCTCAGGTAAGCGGCCTCACCTTGTGTGGGGCCGTCTAGTGTTAAAAGTTTATAATAATTATAATTTTATAAGATAAAAGGGGGAAGATATTTAAGAGGGTGTTTTTTATTATTATGGATTAAATAGAGGGCAAAGTTTTTCCTTTGCTTATTCAAAAGCACCTTGGTGCTGTGCATAAGTATTGTTGCATGTTGCCACATGTTGTCTGGGGGTCTGACTGTTGGTTTTCTTCCCCTACAGATCCTGGGAATCCCTGAATAAAGCGGCCTCCCGGTTCTATATTACTTGGCTAGTCCTTCTTTTTAAAAAAAAAATAAAAATTTGGGACATATTTATATATATATATATATATATATATATATATATATATTATTAAAAAAAATATATCTATATATATATATACAAAGATTATTAAGGGGATCTTCATTATAAATTAAATCCTCCCTTCCGGGACATTTACAATAAGGGGGCATCCCGGGTGGCTTATGCCTTAAACCCAAAAATTTGCGAATGCCATAAATCACCATATGGAGGCTTCCGATATTACCGGAAATGGTTCTTCTGGGCCATCTAGGGTGTGCGCAGGATGTGGGACTCCGCTCCCAGCTGATGATGTCTTTGTATGCATTCCTTGTGCAAAGCAGAGTATTGCGCGTCAGTCCGTTGCTCCGGCTGCTGACCCGTCGCAACTTCCATCATCTCCTACATCTCCCTCCCTGTTCCGGACCCCGCGTGACACTGTCAAGAGTGGGGATTCGCAATCCGAGGTGGCGGCACGGTTGGCCAGCCTCGACAATATAGTGTCCGTTAAAGCAGGGTCAAAAGCCACTGCAAAACGAAAGCACCTGACTCCGATACCTCCGGCTTCACAGGATGAGGTATGTGAGCCTGTGGAATGGTCCGATGGCTCCCTGGATGAGGAGGGAGAATTCCTGCTGGAGTCAGATGAGCCTGCAGATCAGCTTGAGGCTGATGCTATTGGTGATTTGTCGGCGGGGGTTTCCCTTGACACCCCCTCCATTCTGGCTCAAATGTTTAAAATTTTGAATTTAGATCCGCCTGAGGCTGTCACCCTGCCAAAGGGTCAGTTGTTTAAGGAGCCTCAGCCGCGTTGGGTTTTTCCCAGACAACATCACTTTGAGAGGGTGGTGCATAAGGAATGGGAACATCCCACACGGTTAACTGGAATCCCTTCCAATTGGGAAAAGCGTTATCCTTTTCCGCCAGAATTGGTGAAGCTTTGGTCCGTCCCTCCTGACGTTGATACCCCTGTGCTGGGGCTCTCCAGCACGGCTATGGTGCAGTCTGCTGAGACCACTGCCCCTAAGGATGGGGAGGATCGTCGGATTGACCAGTACGCTCGCCATGGTTTTATTTATGCTGGGTCAACGATGCGCCCGGTGTGTGCTTCGGCGCTTCTTCTATTGGCGGTTAGGTCTGTAATTCAGGAGCTGTGTGTGGATCTCGATCCCACTTGTAAAGAGTTTACTGCGCTCAGGCAGTGTGAGTCTTTTGTTTCCTATGTTCTATCCGCTCAGGACGATGCGCTGGAATGCTGGTGGCTATTCGTCGGTCAGTGTGGCTGCGCCAGTGGTCGGCGGACTCAGCTTCTAAAAAGGTGCTCACAGCTCTCCCCTTTTTGGGCTTGCGACTGTTTGGTGAAAAAATTGATTCAGTCGCAAAAGGTGGTAAAATGCCGCAACGCAAGAGGCCTCGTCGTCCCTTTAGGGGGGCAAGTTCTGGTAGGCTTTCATTTCGGGGATTCAGAGCGGGTAGGGGGGCTTCCTTTCCCGCTACCAGAGGTGCAGGTTGGACTCGGGGGAGGGGCCGTCCCGCTCAGTCCTGGGGCACCAAGCCCAAGCCTGCCAGTAAGCCCGCTCAGCAATGAGGGGCTGCCCTCACCCGTGCAGGGGGGGGACTATTACGACACTTCTCCCAGGTTTGGGACCAGGAGATTCCGGACAGATGGATCCGGGGGGTAGTGTCGTCCGGTTACAAGCTGGAATTCGACTCTCGCCTTCCTTCACGGTTCTTTCGGTCTCGGGTGCCCATCGATCCTTTGGCCGCACAGGGGCTCCTGGCGTCGGTAAAGAATCTGTTAGAGATGGCGGTCATCCGGCCGGTACCGCGCTTAGAGATGGGCCTCGGTTTTTATTCCAATCTTTTCGCAGTCCCCAAAAAGGAGGGGTCGGTTCGTCCCGTCCTGGACCTGAAATTACTCAACAGGGTCATCCGTTTTCGGAAGTTTCGCATGGAAACCTTGCGTACGGCCATCGGTTCCCTTCGGCAGGGGGACTTCATGGCGTCCATAGACATCAAGGATGCTTATCTTCATGTTCCCATCTGCCACGCTCATCAACGTTTTCTTCGATTCGTGATGGAAAATCAGCATTATCAATTCGTGGCACTTCCGTTTGGCCTTACCTCAGCTCCAAGAGTGTTCACCAAGGTGCTGGCAGGGGTCATGGCCATTTTCAGATCTCGGGGCATTCGTGTCGTACCTTATTTGGATGACCTTCTCATCATGGCTCCGTCGCTCAATCAATCGGAGACAGACACCAGGATGGTGGTCTCCACGCTGGAAAGCTTTGGTTGGGTGATCAACTTCCCCAAGTCCTCCCTCGCTCCGGCCAGGGTGGTGTCCTTTCTGGGGATGCAGTTGGACTCTCTTCAACACAGAGTGTTTCTCCCCCAGTCCAAAATTCATCTGATTCAGGAGTTGGCTCGGGTCCTACTTTCCAATCCTCGGCCGTCCATCCGTCTGGGGATGAGGCTGATAGGGTTGATGGTCGCCTCTTTCGAGGCAGTTCCTTTTGCTCAATTGCACACGAGGACGCTTCAGCTTTATCTGTTGGCGTCCTGGGACCGGCAGCCTCGGTCGCTGGATCAGCCCTTCCAGTTGTCCTCCCGGGTCCGGCAGTCCCTCCAGTGGTGGTTGGTCTCGGCCAATCTCGTGAGGGGCAGGTCCTTCCTGACCCCTCTTAGGGAAATTGTCACCACGGACGCCAGTCTTTCGGGATGGGGCGGATTCTAGAAGGAGCTTCAGTTCCAGGGGCAATGGGGACCTCAAGAGGCCCACTTACCCATCAATGTGCTGGAACTGAGAGCCGTCCGTCGGGTGCTGGCTCTCCTGACTCATCACGGTCTGGGCCTTCCGGTCCAGGTGCATTCAGACAATTGAACAGCGGTTGCTTACATCAATCATCAGGGAGGGGCTCGCAGTCTGAGTGCTCTCAGAGAGGTGTCCCTGATCCTGACCTGGGCAGAGGCCCATGTTCCTTGTCTCTCGGCGGTATACATTCCAGGAGTGGAGAACCAGGAAGCGGACCGGTTGAGCAGGGGCTCTCCCCGTCTGGGAGAATGGCTCTCCATCCTCAGGTTTTTCGCTCACTGTGTCTCCGATGGGGGACACCGGAGGTGGACCTGTTTGCCTCTCGTCACAATCACAGGCTCCCGAAGTTCGTGTCGCTCTCCTGGGATCCTCTGGCTCTGGCAGTGGACGCCATGTCCCTGAGCTGGGGGGATCTGGGATTTCTATACCTGTTTCCTCTGATACCCATGCTGGGCAGGGTGGTTCGGAAGTTGACTCTGGAAAGGGTGTCCACCGTTCTCGTGGCCCCAAGGTGGCCAAGGCGAGTGTGGTTCACAGACATTGTTCGGCTGGCAGTGGACCAGTTTGTTCTGCCTCTTCGGCCCGATCTGCTCACTCAGGGTCGGTTGTGTTACCCCAATTTACCAGCGCTGGGTTTGACGGCCTGGCTGCTGAAACCGCCATCTTGAAGGAGGAGGGTCTTTCTGACTCAGTCGTTAAGACTCTGATCAGTGCCCGGAAGAGGTCTTCTTCTATCATCTACTATAGGACTTGGAAAGCCTATATCGCTTGGTGTGAGATGAGATCTTTTCCTTGTAGGGTCTTTTCGGTCTCCAGGATTCTGGAGTTTTTACAATCAGGGCTGGACTCTGGTCTTCAGCTAAGTACGTTGAAAGGGCAAGTTTCTGCCTTATCTATCTTTTTTCAGAAGCGTTTTGCGCTTAAACCTTTAGTTAAAACTTTTTTCCAGGGGGTTACGCATGTGCGGCCTCCCAGGAAACCATTACTCCCGGTTTGGGATTTGAATTTGGTTCTTTCTACTCTGCAGGCTCCTCCTTTCGAGCCTCTGCAAGATATTGCTTTGTCTACCCTGACTCAGAAGATTGTCTTCTTGGTAGCTATCACTTCGGTCCGGCGTGTCTCAGAGTTGGCGGCCTTGTCTATCCAGGCGCCTTACTTTGAGAGGCATCAGGATAAAGTGGTCTTTCGGTTCAAGCCAGAGTTTCTTCCTAAGGTTGTTTCTGCTTTTCATTTGAATCAGGATATTGTTCTTCCCTCCTTGTGCCCTAATCCTAAGAATGACAAAAAGAGGGTTTTGCATTGTTTGGATGTAGTACGCTGTGTTAAGTACTACTTGATTATCACGTCTCCTTTTCGTAAGACAGATGCCTTTTTTGTTGTGCCCTGTGGGCCTAAGAAGGGTTTGGCACCAGCCAAATCTGCCATTAGCAAATGGATACATCAGGCCGTTACTGCGGCCTATTCTGCTAAGGGGAAAGTTCCCCCTTTTCGTATCACTGCTCATTCTACTCGCGCCATCGGGGCGTCTTGGGCTTTTCAGCACCAAGCTTCTGTTGAACAGGTTTGTAAGGCCGCCACTTGGTCTTCTGTTCACACTTTTTCTAAGTTTTACAAAGTTGATGTGCGGGCCTCAGCGGATGCTGTTTTTGGCCGCAAAGTTCTGCAGACTGCAGTCATTTAAATTATGCTTCACCTGGCCTTGAGATGCCCATCCCTTGTGGACACTGCTTTTGGATGTCCCAATCGTGAAGAATATTAAAGGTGAAGCGGGGTGTGTGGCACACCAAGAATAATACCATTTTGTGAGTACTCACCTGAAAAATGGATATTGTTGGTGTGCCACACACCCCGCTTCACTCCCACCCTTTTCGGTATTCCGAATCCTTTATATGGTGAAGCTTTTATTTATATTGATTTATTTTGAGGTTACCGTTAATTTACTGGTACCTTGTCTTTCTGCTTTTTAATACACTGGTGATAAATGGGAGGTACCAGGTATATATAGGCCGGAAGGGGGCTCGTTACAAGACTTCCTCTCTGCACAGCGTCACCTGGCGGTGAGTTAACCCAATCGTGAAGAATATTAAAGGTGAAGCGGGGTGTGTGGCACACCAACAATATCCATTTTTCAGGTGAGTACTCACAAAATGGTATTTTTTTATGGGTGTCATAGGACAAATCAGGGGGTAACACCAGGGAGATGCACAAAATGGCGAAGGGAAAGTACTCAGTTTAATCACAGAAAGCAAAAAGAAGTATTAAATAAATAAAAAATAAAGAGTTATAAACCCTTATGCCATTCGGTATGAGCTTGGGGCACTTCCAGGGGTGCCTTGGACCCTGGAATTCCAAGCCCCTATGCTTGGTTTGCTGGGTTGGTAATGCTTAGTGGCATTTTTTAACATTTTTTTAAACATGCTGGGGGAGAAGTTTAATTTTCCCACGACAAGTGTGAAAAATTGGGATCCTCTCATCTAAGCATTACCAACCCATAAAACCAAGCATAACGGCTTGCAATTCCAGGGCTCAAGGGCAAATCTTTGTTAAAATATATTCAAAATTACATACAGTACATGAAACACAAATTGTGCATACATTTTGTTATTCAACTTTTTAGCAGTTCTTTTTTGTATTGAAAAAAATGGCTTTTGTTTAGAGTTTAGATGGCAGCTTGGATTTTGCTCACGATCATCCTATTTTTTACGTCCGCTCGTGCGTTCGTATGAACTTGCGAGTGATTCAATAAGCAAATACGTTTCTATCCTAAAAGATACGTCCGTTCGTATGATATCTCCCGAACTTGCCTCAGTCAGTTGGCAATCGTAAAAATCACGTTCATGTGCTCACCTGTTGCGGCGGCAGCCTGTTTTGTCGGCGGCTTCCATCGTCCAGCTCTTCCAATTACTTGCGTTTGCCTCTGGTTTTCATTGGTTTTTGGCCTCTTAGATTCGTGCGTTCTTATGTATATAAGATCTTGCGCATGCGCACCCTCAACCAGAAACTTACATAAACCCCGTAGCGGCTGCATCCAACTTCATTTCTCGGTCCCTTAAACTTACCTAAACCCCGTAGCGCCTGCATCCAACTTCATTTCTCGGTCCCTCAAACTTACCTAAACCCCTTAGCGCCTGCATCCAATTTCATTTCTCGGTCCCTTAAACTTACCTAAACCCCTTAGCGCCTGCATCCAATTTCATTTCTCGGTCCCTTAAACTTACCTAAACCCCTTAGCGCCTGCATCCAACTTCATTTCTCGGTCCCTCAAACTTACCTAAACCCCTTAGCGCCTGCATCCAATTTCATTTCTCGGTCCCTTAAACTTACCTAAACCCCTTAGCGCCTGCATCCAATTTCATTTCTCGGTCCCTTAAACTTACCTAAACCCCGTAGCGCCTGCATCCAACTTCATTTCTCGGTCCCTCAAACTTACCTAAACCCCTTAGCGCCTGCATCCAATTTCATTTCTCGGTCCCTTAAACTTACCTAAACCCCTTAGCGCCTGCATCCAACTTCATTTCTCGGTCCCTCAAACTTACCTAAACCCCTTAGCGCCTGCATCCAATTTCATTTCTCGGTCCCTTAAACTTACCTAAACCCCTTAGCGCCTGCATCCAACTTCATTTCTCGGTCCCTCAAACTTACCTAAACCCCTTAGCGCCTGCATCCAATTTAATTTCTCGGTCCCTTAAACTTACCTAAACCCCTTAGCGCCTGCATCCAATTTCATTTCTCGGTCCCTTAAACTTACCTAAACCCCGTAGCGCCTGCATCCAACTTCATTTCTCGGTCCCTCAAACTTACCTAAACCTCTTAGCGCCTGCATCCTTCTTCATTTCTCGGTCCCTAAAACTTACCTAAACCTCTTAGCGCTTGCATCCTTCTTCATGTTGACGACCCTAAAACTTACCCAAACCACATAATGTACATATGTCTATATGTTTCTAAGCGTGTTTTTTCTGGTTTGTGTAATTGTTTGTGTTTGCGCATATTAGAAAAGACACATTTATGAAGTATTAAAATATAATTTATTTAAAATTTTTTTGTGGATTTTGGATATTTTTTGGTTTCAATATTTTTTTTTTATTGGGGTGTTTGGTTTGAAACCCCTTTATTTTTTTTTTTTTTTACACAAACATCTTAAAAGTTTTTTTGGCTTTCCTTAAAAACAGAGTAAAATTTTTTTTGGGTGTGAAAAACCCAAAACTTTAAAATTTTGCCAAAAATATGAAAATTTTTAAAACTTTTAACCAAAGTAGCCAGGACCAAGGGCACTAATCCTCCTCCTCTTCTTCATCTGTTGGCCCCAACGTCGCCTGTATGGCCAGCAGCTCGGCCACCAACTCCTTCATTCTTTTTTTTTTGGCCGCCAATGTTTTGGGGATCATCCCTGTAACCAATAGAGAAAGAAACATAAATAGGAGTCCCAGACCGGTTTGTATGCTGGAAATAGATTTGGGGTTAATCAAATACATGTAAATGCATGACATAGGTCATTCTTCCAAGGGATACAGTTAATGCATTTCCCACAGGTAAGTCTTTAAACTCCTTAAACCGGACCTTAAACATTATTTAATGAAAACCACTAACTATTCCCAAATGATTCTGCACCAGATCAAAGTAAATTTGGGTTTTTTTTTTATTACAGCGCCGCCATCTGGACTCTGAAGCATAACACTTAATGAGGAGTGGAGAGTTGGATAAAGTACAGGGGAGTAGGTTACAGTGGTGCGTTGGGAATCCAGAGCATAGCTGGGTTGAGGGAAAGGTCATCACTCCCACAATGCATGGCAGCACCTTCCTTTTTACAATCTGTATCCCATGCTGCCTGTAAATATTGCGCCTTCCATATTCCCCAATATGGGCTGTTTTCACGCTCCTAACATGCATTAGATGGCTGAAGTCTGTTTTTCTATGTTTCCAATCTGTAGGTACAGTGTGTTGCCTAATTATTACCTATGTTCTTAATACGAGTTAGGGTCCGCTTTAAGCTAAAGAAGTGGCCACATGAAAGTGTTAACTACACATTGGCTACGCCTTTAGTTATGTGTGTGTTATTAGCTTACAAAACATTAATCTGAATCATGGCATGGAGACTTACGGAGTTGGTGGCCGACAGATGGCTGGTTGGGGCCAACAGGCTGCCCTTGGTCCTGGCTCGGCTGTGAAGAAGTCCCTGGAGAAACATGTGACATTTGGTTAGTCTTTGTAGAGAGTCACTATCCCCAACATATCTGGCTCCCAGTCTGGCTGACATCACTCACCTTCGCCAGGATCGACTTCAAGCATCTCTGCTGCCTCCTCCTCCACTATCTCACCCGCTCCTGAAGCTTCTACAAATACATAATAAAGGAGGTTTTTGGCCTGACATGTATATCTTTGTGCCTATACATGAAGAGTGACATACCAGAGCCTTCCCCATGCGTGGCCAGGTATGACTCCACGCCCACGCGCCTTGGCCCCTCCTCTGTGGTAAGGTCCAGGGGCTGGTCTGAGGAGGCCACAGAGGAGGGGTAGGTCCGTCGCCCGGGAGATCCACCACCTTCACTCACAGATGCAGAGTCATGCAGCACTGGTCGGCCTGTACGTCTCCGGGTGCGGCGAATTCTGAAATCCATTTCCAACACTACCAAAGAAAAGTCATTATAAATAAAGGCATAACTTAGACATTTGGAACATATAACATGCAATTGCTTGGTACTTACTTGGGAAATGGATCCCAAAAAACCTCCGCACCCGGGGCATGTGCAGACGCTTCAGGTCCGACCAATGCTGCATGATCTGGGTGTGAGTGAAGGTGGTGCTGGTGACACGGTGGATCTCGGCGATGATCTCCCGGGCGATGTCCCTTTTCTCGCACACATTGGGCGCGAAGTCATACCGGCGCTGAAGCATGATCTGAAAAACATAATGGACACAGAGCTTGTACTTTTACACACAGACCCATATGTGTTGCATCACAAGTTGAGTATTTAATGTCATTAACACACACATTTCGAATGGCCGCCATTTTTGGGGAGTGCCTTAAAGAGGACGTTGACTGTGATTGACAGTCTGGTCTTATGTTATATGTATCACACACCATGTACATACAGATAATAGCCAACATCAACAATCAGGCCACCTGCATCTATGGCATGTTAGGATGTTTTAAAGATCCAAGATGTAGCCTAATGCTTAGGCTTTTGGCCCACGTGTGTGGCTTCCCGTTGTGTTTTTATGGCTTAGGAAAACAGTGTTCCGCAAACATCCGCATCAAGGTCCGAGACAGGCCAGGTTTGACAGCTCGCCCCGCTACTCCACAGGTTAATTAACTGTTGCTAAGCCGGAGCAATTGGCCGAATTAGGACATCAGCATAGACAGGTGAAAACGTGGCCAGGCTCGGCCCTTGAGGATGAAGTGTGAGGAGCCAGTGATTAAACATTAAGAGACCCCAAACTAGTTCCCAACGCATCATTTACATTTAGGCCATCATTGACTATTCTATTAAAATGCACAGGCAGCCACTTACCAGCATGAGGATCTCTTCCTGTTGACGGGTGAAGATAGTGGGCGCCATCTTTAGTCTTCTTCCAGGCAGCAGATAAGTGAAACCCCAGCGGTTTCCTGGTTCCGCTCGAACGTACGTTCGTACGAGCGCGTAGTCGTGCGCATAGGCGTCACACGCTGGGCTCATTATTTAAAGGTCCTTTCCCCCCAAGCTCATTCTCTTTGAGCATTTCTGTACGATGGCACCAAAAAAGGCGATCAGCAAGCGACCCCAGGCAAGCAAGACCGCGGAGGGCCCCACCACAAGGTCCCAGCAAGCTGGCCGAAAACTGAGAGGCAAGACTCCCACCTCGGCCCCACCAAGGGATCCTGGACCGTCAGGTACAAAAAAAAGGGGCCCCAAGCCCCGTGCCCCTGCAGCCAAGAAGCTGGCAACTGCAGCACCCACCACCTCTGCCCCCAGAACAGGCAGCACAAGTGAGACCACACCGGGCATGCCTTCAAGTAGGGCAGTTCGGAAACCCATGCCCCGCAGCAGGGCCCGAAGCCCATCCAGGGCCAGAAGAACCCCATCCAGGGCCAGAAGCCCCTACAGGGCCCCAACCCCATCCAGGGCCAGAAGCCCCTACAGGGCCCCAACCCCATCCAGGGCCAGAAGCCCCTACAGGGCCCGAACCCCATCCAGGGCCAGAAGAACCCCATCCAGGGCCAGAAGCCCCTACAGGGCCCGAACCCCATCCAGGGCCAGAAGAACCCCATCCAGGGCCAGAAGCCCAGCCAGGGCCAGAAGCCCAGCCAGGGCCCGAACCCCATCCAGGGCCAGAAGAACCCCATCCAGGGCCAGAAGCCCAGCCAGGGCCAGAAGCCCCTACAGGGCCCGAACCCCATCCAGGGCCAGAAGAACCCCATCCAGGGCCAGAAGCCCAGCCAGGGCCCGAACCCCATCCAGGGCCCGAAGAACCCCATCCAGGGCCAGAAGCCCAGCCAGGGCCAGAAGCCCCTACAGGGCCCGAACCCCATCCAGGGCCAGAAGAACCCCATCCAGGGCCAGAAGCCCAGCCAGGGCCAGAAGCCCCTACAGGGCCCGAACCCCATCCAGGGCCAGAAGAACCCCATCCAGGGCCAGAAGCCCAGCCAGGGCCCGAACCCCATCCAGGGCCCGAAGAACCCCATCCAGGGCCAGAAGCCCAGCCAGGGCCAGAAGCCCCTACAGGGCCCGAACCCCATCCAGGGCCAGAAGAACCCCATCCAGGGCCAGAAGCCCAGCCAGGGCCAGAAGCCCCTACAGGGCCCGAACCCCATCCAGGGCCAGAAGAACCCCATCCAGGGCCAGAAGCCCCTACAGGGCCCGAACCCCATCCAGGGCCAGAAGCCCCCGACCTGGCACCAGCCGGGAACAGAGCCCCCGACCTGGCACCAGCCGGGAACCTAGCCCCCCAAGAGGGCCCCGAATTGCAACCATGACCACATCTACACCTGGAAGTTCGGTGGCCAGCCACGCCAGAACACCCAGTCCCTTGGCCAGTCCAGTCCAGTCATTGGGAAGCCACCAATCCGGCCATTCCCCTACCCAGCCCCAGGCCATAATGTCACCACATGTGTCTGCACACATGGAGGAGCAGCCAAGCCAACCATCTGGCCGCACATTGCGCCGCGGCCAGTTGAGTGGGAGATTCTCCCATGACCAAAATATGGCATTGGCTAGTGGCCTTACATTATACTATGACGAGCTATATGGGAGCAAATCCAAACACACCACCAAGCAGCGCAAGATGGAATTGTTTGAAACCATCCTCCGACAAGTAAATGCAGCGGGGGAAGAGAGGAAAGATGTGTCCCAAATTCAGAAGAAAATCTCTGATCTGAAGTATGCTGTACGGCAAAAAGAAATTAAAAGGCATAATTACAGGTAAATAAATGTTTTCGCTAAATATAATGTTTGGGATGTGCTGTATGCCCCTTTTCTGAATACCAAACGATTTTCTCTTTTCAGCATGAAAACTGGAGGTGGCTTTCCATCTAAATTGGAGTTTACCCCTGCTGAGGAGATTGTGCTTGGACTTCTCCATCCGGTCGCGGTCGGTGGACATGCTGGTCTAAGGGACACAGACTCCCCGACCCGTACCCACGGTGAGTACTATTAAATCTGCATGTTTGCCTGTTTGCTAAATAATCTACAGTTCACTAGTAACAAGATAACGGGATGCCCCTATGGTTTGCCTTGCTTGGCCTCGCACTACTGTGGCTGTTTGTGTCCTCTTTTGGTCCCTGTGAATCACACATTTAGGCCCACAGCCATTATGGCAAAGATCAAATGTCCAATTGTATTGTTAAAGTCATGAAGTTTCGCAAGATAAGTGAGATATTTAGAATCAATCACAAAACACACATCATTATGTATGGGTTGCCTTTTGGTTGTGTGAGTTGTGTTTGAGTTAACAATTTAATTAGCCACCCACAAACATATGTGACCAAGAGCAGCGAGACTCAACTGGCGGCCCGGGGTCCCAATGCGGGCCTTGCCACCACATTCAAGGACCCCTGCCCAGACAGCCCTGCACTCAGTTACTTCTGTGTTGACGTGCTCAGAGCTGCCCCCTTGATCGGCCATGTAGTGGTTGGTCTCCTGCCCAATGTCATGGCTCCCTGAAACATAGCATTGCAATATGAAGTACTGCACAGGAAGTGGCATTGCAAGGTACACAGTAACTTATTTACATTTTCACTGGCCACAATCGTGTCCCGCTGCCCCTGCTCTGGCCCATGTGCCACAGTCCCCCCATGCCCCCCCCCCACATAAGCCCCATACATTTGTAACAGATTGGCTCCATCCATCCCATCACCATCAATACGTTAACTCCCCCCTTTAGACATCCAATCCCTGTCCCCTCAGCTCTGGCCCATCCAGCCCAGCAAGGGCAAGCAGCCTTTATTAGTTGGCACTTTGAAAGCTCCAGCCCCTCCACCAGTGTCTTTATTTTTAACTAGACACCCCCTGCGTCAGCACCATGGCCAGACATTCACCTCTCACCACATACCTTTAAATGGGCGTTTCAAACAATTGTTTGAGTACCCCGGACCTAGCGAATGGTAGGCTAAATCCAAAAATGTGCCATGAAAGTTGGATGCTGACTGGGTACACTTCATGACTTAGAACTGAGGTCACTTAGCAGTTTGTCCGAGCCATTGCACCTATGTAAACTTGCGTGGGTTTGAACAAAGGTCACCATTGCTCTAGAGTTGAATAATATTACAAATAGAGCTATATTTGATTACCTATCAAAAAAAAGGTTATGTGTGTGTGTTTACGTGGTATTTTTTTCTCTTCTTCAGCCCAGCATGATCCCTCAGCAAGGGTAAACTCACCCCCCAGTTTGGTTATGCCTACCAGGTCCGTACAGCATCGGAGCCCAGATCAGAGATTTTCGGTAAGTTAATTTAGTAGCATAAATACTAACAAGTGCTTAAGAATGTGTTAAACTGTTGAAATCCTAAATTGGAACGCAAACTTAGCCTTTTTTTTTTTGATATGTCCCTACAGACCCGCACACTCATGGAAGAGATCCAGGACATGGAGGAAGATGATGATGTCTCCGTACAGGGCACGTCGGATGAACTCCCCCTGGGTCCCAATTTGGAACTGCTCGATAATGTTTCTCTGGCCAATCCTCAGCAGCAGAGTGAATCTCCATCCATTGTGCTTGCACATGGGGAGACTGACACTACAGTCCCCAGTGTTCACTCTGCTGCTGAGGATTTGCAAAGCAGGCCGGTTGCTGTTGAGGGTACGACACCACGCGGCAGGGCACGCCCAAGAGCCAGGGTAATTGTGCGGCGGACTCCATTACGCCGCCCCACAATTTCCCAGGGGAGGCAGAGTGCCCTGCTTCAATTATGGACCCAACAAAGGGACTCTTATGACGCCCAGCTCGTTACAGAGCGTGAGCAAAGGCATGCCGACATGGTGAACATCCATACCAGTCTACAGGGCATCCTCGCGGAGTTGCGTACCCTCAACAGCAACGTGGCCAATGCAAGTAATGGCATCCAGTCAGCCATGGCTGAGATGACCAATATGCAGAGAAACATTGTGGAGCAGTTTCAAATTCACAATGCTGCCATGGCCCAGGCTAGGTCCCATTCCCATGGACCTCCACCTGGACCTCCACCTGGGTATTATGGGCAGCCACCCTATTAAGCCATGGGTGTGTGGGACATCTTTTCTCTTAACCCCCACTGTATTTACTTGTCCTTTGAGGTTTCAAACAATCCATTTTGTGTTGCTCTGGCAGGTTGTGTTTTGTATTTGCTCCCATATAGCTCCTTAGAGTAATGCTTAAGGCCACTAGCCAATGCCATAGGTCTATGTGGAGTTTATCTGGCCACTTATGGCTTTACCTATGTATTTGGTTGGTGCTCCTCCTGTTTGCAGACATGTTTGTGTGACATTATGGCCATGCCCAAATATCCCTGGGCACAGGCAATATTAATGACTGGACTAGGCTGGCCTTTGGACTGGGTGTCCTTGTTTGGTTGTGCCACTCACTTCCAGGTGTAGATGTGCTCGATGTTTTTTTTAATGTTATCCATTTGTTACCACAGATGTATGTGGACTGATTTCTGTTAACCACTATAATTTTTCATTTGCTAAGTAAAACAAAAATTTAACTTCCAATACTTGTGGCGTTTTTAGTGGGAAGACTTTTGTAACAGCTTGGCCTAAACCAGATAATTTTGGTTGGAAGAGGTGTAACAATGCACAGCGAAAGCTAAGGAAACTACATGAAATACATTAGGCAACAATTAAGGTCGAAATGTTTTACTTAGAGGTAATGCCACATTAGGGCAAAACAACATATGTTTCCAAAAGGATAACACAGACATCCAGAATGGTGAGACAGGGAAAAAAGTTAACTAAAATGCTGGCTGATCAGGTTGGCTCGAACAGATTGGCCAGACTCACTGGGGGGCCCCTCAAAATTCTCGGCTTCATCCTCGACGGCTGAAGAGGGCAGGCTGTCCACATAACGTGGGACACGTTCCATGATGGCAAAATTGTGCAAAACAGCACATGCCATTATAATGTCGATCACTTTCTTGGGATCATATTGCAGGGCCCCCCCAGTATGGTCAAGGCAACGAAAACGTGTCTTCAGCAGACCAAAGGCCCTCTCCACAACAGCCCGGGTCTTGCGATGCGCACGGTTATACGCTTCCTGAGAGGCATCCTGGGGCCGCAGCACAGGCGTCATGAGCCAGGGTAGAAGTGGGTACCCGGAATCACCTTAAACAGAGAATTAAATGTAATCAAAATTAAAAAGGCAACACAACCAACACCAAAAAATTCACAGATATCATAATGATGTAAGGTAAAGTGTTCCCCAAAAAAAACAGGGCACATTAGGGCCCCCAAAAATTGCACTAAGGTATAACCTAAATAAAAATGGCACTTCTATATACCAATTAATTAACAAACATCTGCACGGCCAAGGGTATTTGTATTTTACATATATTTGTAGTTTTCAGACATGTTACAATTAGGATGCTGCTGAGGGCCTATCCACATTTCTCTGGAAACTACAATGTATGCAGTTTAAGTCCACTTTGACATTTAACGACCAATAGTCCAAAAGGAGCCAAATGTCAAAGATCCCTAGCCACATTTCACTGGAAACTACAATGTATGCAGTTTAAGTCCACTTTGACATTTAACGACCAATAGTACAAAAGGAGCCAAATGTCAAAGATCCTTGGGTATAAACTCCAAACCAATATATTTAGGCACAAGGAACTTACAGACATCCTAACTAAAGGGAAAACATTCTGAAGGCCAAAGCGAGACAAGGATTTTTTGGGTAAGTTCCTAATATATGAGCCAAGAAAAAGGCAGTTGGACGCTTCTGTCAAGTTTTCCAAAACAAACATATCAACAAATACAAGATTAATGCCACATTTAATAACACACAAATAGGACACACTTACCAAGCAGCCATGCCCCCGAAAATTCACCTGCCTCAAATCTCCGAAACAACCCAGATCGCCGGAGGATATAGGAGTCGTGGGACGATCCGGGGTAGCCGGCAAGGACACTCATAAACCGCATATCCGGACCAACCACGGCCTGGACATTAAGTGAGTGTCCCATTTTACGATTCCTTAAGGCAAAAACATACAAAAAGGGTAATTGATATTTGACCCAAAATAATAAATTAACCACAAAACATGTCTGCACTCTATTGGGAAATACTAATGAAAAGCCGAGATAAAGCAGCTACACAAATGAGGGATAAACAAATATGCTGCCGCAAAGGAAAACAGGTGACATGACACGTTGGGCAACATAATAACCAATCTCAATACCTATATATATACTCGTCGGCTGCCCTAGGTACGAGTGCCACATGTGTGCAGTCAATTGCACCAATAACGTTGGGCATGTCGGCCACATTATAAAACCCAAGCTTAATGGCGTTTCTGCCTGCCATATCATCAGGAAAATAAATATATTTTTGAGTTATGGCAGCCATGCCTTCCAAAAATTTAGATAGTGCGCGGCTCAGCGTAGGCTGTGACATCCCCACGGAGAGGGCACCCAGCCTCTGGAACGAGCCGTTCGCCAAAAATTGCAGGCAGCCAAGCATCTTGGTCATACCTGAAATTGCATGCCCCTTCCTTGTGGTGCGGGCTAACCATGGCCGCAGCTCACTATATAATTTATGGAGGGAAGCGCGATTAAGCCTGGTCAGCTCGAACAGCTCAACATCATTCATGCTATCGATGTTCATGCGACGACGCAGGGGCAATCTGCTCTCAGACATCTCGATCAACTCAATGCCAAAAAGCATAAGCCCTTGATGTGCCACAAACTCGCTCCGCTCCATCCTACTCCCGAGGCCAAATAGCTGCCGGCAAACATTTCGTAAAGCAGCTCTTTAATGGGCTTCAAAACAATTAGCAATCACCTCTCTGAATTGGGCGCAAGCCCATGTGAAGGACGTAAAAAATAGGATCGGACGCAAATAATACGATTTGGACGGGAAAAACACACGAACTAACGCAAATAATACGATTTGGACGGGAAAAACACACGAACTAACGCAAATTATACGATTCTCGTACGAAATGCGTATGTTCATATACGTCTATGCGCGAACGATCGTACGAATACGAAATGGCCAAAAAAACCAGAAAAAATGACAAACACCCACCCAAACTTACGATTCTCGATACGAAATCACTTAACTTTTGCTCTTTGAATCGAGGGGATAGACAGATCAGTCTCCATGCAGCACCTGATAAGATGTATACCACTAGTAGTATGTGTACCACTGGTTGATAAACACTGGTCTAGATGAAAGCACACATACAGTGGCCTGCTCAATCACCATGCAAACCATGCAAATGCACAGGGCCCCACCTGCCAAGGGGCCCCCAGAGTCAGGGTCCGATCAGGGGCCACTTTTTGTAAAAAAAAAAAAGTGGGTGGTGGCCTTTGACAATTGAGGGTGTATAAACATAATTCAGAGTGTGCAGCAGATAGGAAACCGCTGCACATTCTGTGAGGCAGCTGCTGCAGAATCAGTGCACTCAGCTCCATTTAGTTATGCAAGATGCTGTGATATCACAACAGCTAGAAAGCTGAATGGTGAAGATAGGGCTACTGGTTGCATCCCTGCTCACCTCTAGCTGGGAGCATGCCCGGGCTGGACAATCACAAATGGCTTCCCTGGGAATGCACCTAGATAAATGTACAGCATGGCCCAAGTGTCATTGGAATGAGGTTAGGTGAGTGACTGCGGCAATTTTATGGGGTCTCACACAATGGGGAATCCTAATTTGTGATACCACAGGAAGTAGAAATTGGATGGCCATATGAGCAATTCCCAAACAATTCCCTATGCCATGGATGGACAATGCCTTGGTGCCCCTCTCTGCTGACGCTCCCACAGCACACGAGCATGCCGGGTTACATCCCCAACAGGGTGTGTTAATATTGTATTTTGCTATACAATGTTTGTCTTGGGTTAGGGCCCCCAGACACAACTTTGTATGGGACCCCAGAAATAATAAGCTCATCCCTGCACTCATATGAGGGAGTTAATCATTCTGGCATGCAGGGAGCAGGTTCTATATTACTGGGCCTGTGCGACTTCCCAAAGTGAAAGGTTTCTTTGTACCTTACTGCTTGTACCATCTTCTCACTCACAAACTACTATAATGATCCAAAGACCCTCTATTTCCCTTGGCTCATCCCTATAAAGGCTATACTAGAGGGGTTTCCTTTATACCTTCGGGTCCAACAATTTTTCCACCCATTTCCTTACTTTTTGTTTCAAGGGACTGTGTGAATCCAGCAGCAATCATTAGCCAGCAAGCAGATGACCTGATGCCTTTCCCATACACTTTCCCTCCATTTCCAGCAGCTTAGAGTGGATATTGCAGCAGGGCTCCAAAGTTTGCCCTTTTTCAATTTCATTTCTACATGACCAAGCAAAAAAAGTAATCTGTCCCTTGGGGCTCTCAGCGTGAGCAAGCACAGAAAGCCACAGTGGTCCCACAGCTATCTCTGACCACAGCAGAGCATTCTTATGACTCATAAATCTGCTGCATCAACAAGCCCCTCCCTGCCCAGATATTTTCAGGTCCTTCTAAATGGCTCATTTGGTACCAGGGGGGAGAAAGTGGGAGAAAGTTAGTATGTGCCTGTACAGGAACTGTCATCATTTAGAGTTATCCTCCATTTGGATTTGTTCTGCTACTGCAGCAAATACAATTCTAAGGCTTAAATGTATCTACCACCACACTTAAAATTGTTTTCCCGACCACACAAACATAGAAGACTGATGGCAGAATGAGACCACCTCATGTGTATATGTTCTCCTTATTGAAACCAGACCAAAACCCATTATTACTTTAACAGATGCTGGTCCCTATCTCTGCAGATAGCAAGAAGCTTGGGGGGGGGGGGCATCCAGAATGCTGGAGCCCCCTCGCACCTAACTGCACAGATCGCACAGAATACTCACCTTCATTATGAGCCAGCGCCGGGAAAGGAACCCCGCAATTGGCCGCCGGGAGGTCCTGCCAGTGGCTGGCACAGAGGACGTGACTATGGCCCATGTGACCGCCCGGCAGCAAATCGCGGGACTCCTTTCCCAGCTCTGGCTCTTAATGAAGGTGAGTATTGTTTGATCTGTTCAGTTAGGTGTGAGGGGGCTCCAGCGTTCTGTATGCCCCCCCCCCCCCCCCCCGAGATTCTTGCTGTCAGCAGAGAGAGGGACCAACACCTATTAAAGAAATAATGGGTGTTGGTCTGGTTTAAGGATGGACATATGGAAATGTCCTATTAACCTACCAATGGGGTTGACATTGCTGCATTTATTGGCCTGTTTATTTTAATGCTGACAACAAAAGAAAAAAAAAACATTTTGTAGTACCCGTATTACATACCTACCAACTTTTCAGTGTGGGAAAGAGGAGCATTTGTTAAATTAGGCCACGTCCCCTCATTGAGGGATGGATAGAAGATTATAGGTTGGTAGGTATATAAGGTTATAAGAGTTAAAACAATATAAACACTTTAAATAGGCATTAATCATTTATTGAAGCAGATCTGCATTTTAAACCTCAATGAGGGACAGAAGAGAACAACGTGGGACAGGGGGACAAGGACTCCAAATCAGGGACACATAGGAGTTATGTTATTGTAACTAGTGTAAGTAGGGATTTGGAATATTTTGCCTAGCGTTATATGCCAAGCATTACTTGTGTTACATGTCCACAGCCTGCCTGAATGATACTGACAGCACACACATCTTTATTAGATATTTCATGTGTATCCCAGCACATGGTGCACGTCTTTTCTAACAATCGTCAAGTGACTATACTGGGCTCATCCAAGTTGGAAGCTTTCTCTTAGATCATGAGAAGACTTAAAAAGAAAGCCTCTCAGCTCGCATGATGACTATTGTCATTAAAGAAATGTATCCAGCCTCACATTCATGTTTTGATCTCCCATCAAGCAGAGACAACATGGACAAATAACATATAGCTGGAAATATTTCACTCCCTATTCCTATTACATGTTTTAATGTGGTATTCCCTTTTATCTTTCAGTGCTAGCTGGGCAGATTAGATGTTACTGGGCACTTGCTGTGCTAACTGTGGCCATCTCTGAGTTTAAATGTGTATCATATCAGTCAGAGAACTCCAGGATTCCTGACTGCTGCTGACACTGGAAAAAAAACACATCTCTCAAATGTTCCGCTGACCGATGCCTACAACTGCTTTCTATGGGTCAGTGAGTGTTACTGACTTTTAGGTTTAGGTTCTATTATAGGATGCATCTCAGGCAATAGCACTTTGCCATTCATGGTGTAATCATTACTAACTGTAGCAAATTAAAGCTGGCAGAAATTTAGGGCCTGATTTATCAAACACTTCTGCCAGACTTCACAAAATCGGTTCAAATTAGAGTGATGCAAAATCTAATTGAAACTACTTTATTACACTGTCGCATGTTACTGCATTATGAAAATACACACAATAAGACATTAGCGGTGCGGCATGCTCAAAAAATAAATCATTTTTTGCATCTCTCTAAATGTTCACATATGTGTCGTATTCTGCCGATAAGTGCTTGATAAATCAGGCCCTTAGTATTTTTCTGCTGAAATAAAAGCAAAATTCCAGTCAGCCCATAACCCACCCCCTGCCCTGCCACCCTACCCTGATGCTGCGGCACGCCAAGCAGTTACAAAAAAAAAAGCCCTTACATGATCCTCGCACCAGTGCCACTCACCCAGTCATAGGCACAGCTGCTGACAATGGCACAGAGCCACATCCCCCAGGACTGCGCACTCTCCCGGTGTCCATTCACTTGAATGGGTGGACCGGAGTGCGCATGGAGCCAGGAGGTGCAGTTTTGTGCTTTCAGACAAAATGGCGGCGCCCAGGATTCGGACTGCCAGGAGAATCAGGTAGGGTTTTCTTTTCTTTGCAACCCCCCATCCTGCCTCAGCGCCAGGGTAGGATAGCAGGGCGGGGGGGTTGAGATGAGGGTTGTGGGACTATGCTTTATATTTAAGGCCACTCACTATTATTTACTAAGCAAAAGGTGCACTCCAGATGTGCCTGGCCTCAGTCTTGCCTTTGTCCTGTACATACATACTAATATGCACACTGCGGTGATCTACAGTTACATGCAGTGGAAACCCTACCAGTTTGAATGGATATAAATGCAAGGTCCTCCCCTTTAATCAATGATTTGGTATTCTGTCCAAGTACAGGAAGTCATTTCTCTAAGATGTACTCATGGATTTGGCTTCCCCACTAGTTTTTCGTGGACCAAACCTGACCCAGTGCCTATAGGACACTGGTAGACAACCACCCTTTGAGCATCCCAATTTCGGATTCCCCACTATGTGAAATCCCACTAGTCGCCCACTTTTCTTATAATTACAACTAGCCCATGGCACATGTGCGGTTGCAGTTGTCATTTCTCGCATATTTCTCGGCTCAACCATAACTGAATTGCTGGCATGGGCCCATGCAGCTAGTGCAGCTAGGATTTTATTCAGCTTCTCCAGCTGATTGGAGGAGCGCTGCATTTGTGAGTTGGGAATGCCAGCAACGTGTGTAGATCAGGTCATCTGGGGGTGATACACACAGCAGGGCACCTCAAATCGGGATGCCCCAGGAGGGACAGACAAAAGCCTGGGATAGTGAAAATCCTGGGTTTTGGTTAAATTTTTGTCAAATTAAAGTCAGTTCTCTTCAAATTACCCTGTCATATTTGAAGGTGTTTTGTCCTGTTTTTCAGGACTCATGGACTTGCCAAACTGCATTATGTGTGTGCACTTGGGATGCCACAAATAAGCTATACATAGTGCAGGTCTGCTATATAAATATTATATACACGATACCCAGCACAATGACTGTTACCAGGTTAGAGAGGGACACATGACCCACAGGTATCCACTGTGTAGGAACACAGATATGTAAGTAATGAAGCCTGAGATTAGGTTCCTGCTTACCTTAACCAAGCATGTGAAATTCACATGGTTACTTCTCCTACTGTTAAACGCCAACCACAGGAATTTTGTGTGTCTGCCTGTTTCCCCCAATCCTGGCCAACAACAAAAAAAAAAGCTCACCTCTGGCCAGGATCCTGCTTCACCAATCAGCTGAGGAAGAGAAATGAGCCTTTTATAGTGGCATGTGAGCAGATGTCAGCTCACTCAGCCAGTATAAAAGGCCATCCCATCGGTGGAAGGGAGCGGAGACAACGGAAGTGACTGATGGAAGTGGGCTCCGATCTTCTCCCCTGCGTTGATCACTTATGGAAGCTACTTCAAGCTGTCATTGACAGCAGTAGCGGACGGTGTATGACACAGCGATCGACGATGGAAAGTGTAAGTAGAGACTTTATTCAATGTGTGTTTTTTCCATTAAACCCTTTGTGAACTTGTAAGGGGTCCTTGAGATGCCTTTACCAGTTCACAGGGCAGGAGGGGCTTGGTATGTCACCTGCTAGCAAGTGTGTAATGTACCATTAACCCCTGGCCCCATTAACTGCATCCCCAAGCACCAGGAGAGTGCAGAGAAGCCCGCGTTCCATATGAGATATACGGGCTGGTAGACTCCAAGGCCAAGGGCCGGCCCAGCTGGCCACCATACCCTGGTTTACCAGCCCCCATAGCTGCTACCTGGGTTGGTTTTACTAGGAATGAGGGGCCCATGCAATATTTTTAACCCTTAGAACTAAATACAGGGGCGACCCATGCATTTTTTTTCTTAATTTATAAGGGTTCAAGCCTTGATAGCCCACATAGTATTTTATTTTGAAATCTCTTAAAGTGCTCTTTTCAGTTTGGTGTGTCTACTGATACATATGGGGTATTATTATAATCGCAAGGAATGGGGCTTTTACACAGAATACTATTTTCTAGACCATCAACATTTAAAAAATATACATTTTTTTATTTTTTTCACATATTTCACTCAAAAATATTGTGAAATCACTGAAAATTTTTAAAACAAGACATTTTATTTTAAAACCCAAACTCCACCAACAAAAACAATATATATTTTTTCTGGAAATCCCTGCCAAAAACACAGTTAAACAAACGGTGAAACTTACAGTTTTTTCACCATATAAGATGCACCTGCCCATAGGACGCACCAATGATTTGGAGGAGGAAAATAAGAACATAAGTATTCTGAACCAAATGTTGTGCTACAACACCATCCCCCAAGAACCAAATAATAGACAATGTGCAGAATCCTCCCATTTACAGGCAGAGTGGCATTCTCCTCCCCCCATTCCCCATGGGCATTGTGGCATTCTCCCCTTCCATTCCCATCGGTAGTGTGACATTTCCCCCTCCCATTCCCATCGGCTGTGTGGCATTTCCCCCCTCCCATTCCCCATAGGAAGTGTGGCATTCCCCCCTCCTATTCCCTATAGGAAAAAAAAGTAAACTCACCTTTCCATCGTACTCATACTGCTGACCAGGCCGCCATAGCCATAGGAAGTGAGAAGATGTAGGAGCAGCAGGCGGGCAGGGTTCCTCTATCTTCTGGCCTGGCCAGCAGCAGAGGGACGATGGAAAATTGAGTTTCCATTTTTCCTTTTTTGCACATTTGCCTGATAAGATGCCCAAACATTTTCCCCCCAATTTTAGGAAAAAATAAGTGCATCTCATGGGGTGAAAATTATTACTCAGGCCCTGATTTATGAACCCTGCATCCTCCACTATCCTCCCATTTCCACCAGCCTAAGTTGTATTTAATAAGTAAGAACTGGTCTGGTCTGAACTGGTCTGTCATGCTCTTTCTGCTTGAGTTACAGTAGCATAGATTAAATCGGACCTTCACCCTGAATAAGAGCCTATCTCGTATGTTTTCCCCACCCTGTATTTACAGATTGCCCACATTAAAAATCATCCTACCTCTACCTAGTGCATTTTCTAAGCCTTTAAACATCCAAGATGGTGGTCCATTGAGTTTCAGGCTCCCCGCAGACATGAAGTGTTTTCTGACTATGCCCCTCTGCATTCTGGGATTGCTGTCATTTCCTGACCCTAATTCCGTTCTGTCTGTGCAGAGCACAGTAATAACATGCCCTCCTCTCCTCATTATGTGATGCTTCTGAGGTGCCCGTATCCTAGAGTCCTGAACAGAGTTTCAGCCCAGTGGGGGAAAGAATAATAATTAAGTGACTAAAAACAAAAAGAAAAATTATATCAATTTTAGATGCTGGGGAGTAGTTTTAAGGGTTTGGGCTTTTATTAAATGATGCTGAAGGTCCAGTTTAACAATATTGTGGGTGTAAGGCTCACCAGTTAGCAGCTCCAGGTTAGTAGATAGCCCAATATCCACCTCTGGCTTCACCTATAGACAAGCACCGTCTGCCACCAGGACAGCGCAAACATACACCAGATGTCAGTCCAACAGGTATCAAGCAAAGGGATAACTGGAGGTGAGGTCAGAAGGCAGGCTAAAGGTCAAACAGAGAGGAAGGCTTGTGGTACCAAAGGGAGCCGAAAGAGGCAGGGTCAGAAAATCCGAGGTTGGCAATGAAGGTTCAGATATGGCAAGGTCAAAGGTTGATTTTGGGTCAAACACAATGGAATGGAGACCAGCACAAACACCCGAGCACAAGCTATCATGGGCACTAATGACACATTTATAGAGGAATGTGTAAGTGGATTGGCTGGCTGGTGGGCAGGCTCATTGGCTCACAGTAACTGTTCGGCTGATTAGCTCCACAGCCATAGGAGCTAGGTAGCCCAATAAACAACCTTAGGGCTCATTGACCCATTTAAACTAGCCCCTGATGGCCACCCTGTCTGCAGTGCCACTGGAGGGCATAAAGTTCTCGTGTACAAGTTGAGATGCCGAAGATGTGTGAGGACAAGAAAGCACGTAGCACCACTCGAGTCGACGTTGTTCGAGCTGCCGCTTGATACTGATGTGCTGACCAGGCGACGGTCAGCTCAGCGTTCTGCCCAAGGACCCACTGGACCAAGGACAAAGTGAGTGATTTCCAATGACAGTGGGGAAACCCAACAGAGATTGGTGGACACAGGCAGGGTAGTTTTATTTTGCTGGCACAGACAGTAGACAGTCATTAGTGGCTTTTCCCCTGGACTACTTTTTTGCTTTTAGTTTTTTAACTGGTTCTCAAGTCTTTATTCCAGAATCATTAACATGTAAGTATTAAAGAGCACCAACTATGTGTGTCACCGGCCCTGAAATGTGGGATGATCAAATACCCCTGGGGCATCCGGATTGCATACTGTTGGAATCGGGAGTGCACCACAGACATCAGGGAGTCCAGGAATGAGCCAGCTCCTCTTTCTATGGAGATGCTCTGTTCCAAACATAGATGTATGCATTGCATTAATATGCAGGGAATACACTCTGATTAGAGCCTGCACATGAGCCATGGACAAATGGAAAGGTACATTTTTAGGGAGATCAAGAGGGTTTAAAAAATTGGGATGGTTTCCCAAATTGAGATGCCCCAGGCAAGTAGACAGAAACCCTGAGTGGTTATTGATATGCATGGAATACAGATTTGATTGAATTAGAAATTATGGTGATCTGGGGGTTTCACACAATGGGGCATCCCTAATTGGAATGTCCTAGGAAAATGGAATAGATCACATTAGTTAAGGTATCATAAAACACTTGGGGTTTGCATTTGTTATGAATTAATTATTAATTTAATGAGCTTCATGACAAACCCCAAAACTTTGGGTTTATTCCCAAGATTTTTTTTGGCTGCATTTATTAGACTACTTAGGGCAAATTACACAGGACAAACTGTGGGATAAAAAGTCTTGAGTACAATGCATTCATTTGTTGAACTGAGATACCTGTATGGTGTAGAAGATCCCCCGGGCACATCTTCTTTTCCATTCCACATAAATTATGGTTCACAGAGAGTTTTGTAGACTTTGGAAATTCTGACAGTTACAGTTAGGAATATGATAATTCAACAGTTTCCAGCAAATTAAATCTATTTTGTGTTAGATCATGAAATGTTAATTTGCCTTTGTCAGATTGTCATTATCAAGATGGTCTCTACCTCTTTGTATTCTATTGTTTAAGCTGCAGAATGAGCCAGATTGATTGTGACATGTACTATACGAATATTAAAGCCATTTCTTGATTTTAACCTTACAAATATTTCATAAAATGTTGAGATGGGTTTTTAACTACAGCTGTCCTTAGTTTGATATGATTTGAACTGATATGCTCTTCTCAGAAGTGATAAAGGAACCTAAAAAGGATGATGAGACAAAGGTCTATAGCAGTGTTTCCTAGCCATTGGCACTGGTAGCACTTGTGGTACTTAAAGTGATACTGCAAGCAAAGGTAATTGTTGCACCAAATGCGTCCGGCTACATTTGGCACTGCGGGGTGTGAATAACGATTTGTGAGGTCGGACCTGGCTCTGCTTATCTGGTGACATTTAATTATTTATTTTTTATTCAGTCTATGCACTTAAATTGCACACTGGTACTGTTATTCTATATTGCACTTGTCACTTTCATACAAGTACTCACTCCTTGGCACTTTTATACTTTTATACTTTATTTGTGCGCTGGACACTTTGTGATATTGATTTTACCCAAAAAAAGGGAACCCCAAATAATTAGGGCTCCCCTTCCTCCCCTATTTTCCCCTATTTAGGGGGCTTCTTTGCACAATTCTTTATGATCACATGATATTGCATTATATTTTTTTAGCACCTCCAGAATTCATGAATTCAAGTCCATATGAATTAGAGCCATATATCTAAGGTCCCGTCTCCATGGTATATTTTAATTGTTTTTAATTGTTGTGTGTCTTCAATGTTGTCATGTTTATGTTTTTCTAATAAAGGCTAATTACAGATTCTCACAATTTATATGTAGTGCGGCTTACTTCAGAATACCCTTGCCAGCAGTGGCTAGTGCATTGGGTGGCAAAACAGATGAAGCTGCTATGAGGAAGTGAGGGGTGATGGGTAGGAATCCCTTATGTCCTTTCCCCACCTTAGCTAATCAACTCTCTTTGGGGCCTATCATTGTCTAGCCATGGAGACCAAACTTTAAAATGGCTCAAAGAGCAGCTCCCACATTACTGTCTGCGCCACCAGCCTCAGCTTTGTAGCTGGGCCACGCTCCTGCACCCAGCTGCTTAGATACATTGGGGGCAGGAGCCCTCCAGACCACAGGAAAACAAGGGATGTGGTTGGGTCACATCAGCCGGCAATCTTGAGATCAGCCAATAATTGGTCTCAAAATTGCCAGGTTAGGGGTGTCCTCGGCGGTAGCCTGGTTTGGCCGGTGGGGGTGAAGCAAAATGGCTTTAAGAATTTTAGGCATTGAATGTGTGATCTTTTCATGAAACAATAATTATAAATTAATCCATGCTGTCCCCACCACCGCCGCTCCTTCTTTGGGACAAGCAAACAGAGCTCTGTGCAGCGGGTGGGCATGGCTGATGCTTGGCGCAGGCCATGCCCATCCGCTGCATGAAGCCGGGTCTGTTTGCAGCTTGTGCTGCCGAAGAAGCAGTTGTTGCAGCAGGGACAGCGAGGATTGTGGATGCCACAGAAATCAGGCAGGGATCAGTTACCTTTTTTTTTCCTTTTCTGGAATGTAAAATAAATGATTGTGTTAGGATTGTGCCCCAATACCTATGATTTACTCATTAGCATGCTGTTTCCAATTTTCTTATATTTCTGTGGCTCTGTGGGAGAGGCTTTCCTAGCCTTGAGTAAAGCCCTTTAGTATAGCTGTTGCCTAAAAATCTTAGAAGCCTTCCACTGTCAAGGGTGAGCCCCTCTCCCAACAAAGTAGAGCATAGAAAGAATCAGGCAGCAGTAATGAGACATCTTTTCCCAGGTTAGAATGCTGCCAGTAACCCTTTAGCTACTGGAAAACAAGACCTTCTCAGCTAAAAAGGCTGAATTAGAGCAGGAGCAATTAAACCTGTGAGCTTAGGAATGTGGGGCGTCATCTGCCACAGCCAAGTAGATAATTATCAAGGCAGAGCCAGGAAGTTTCTGCCTCATACACCAAACACATCGGTTAATGTATGGTTGCTAACATAAACATATTTACTAGTTTATTTAGTTACTAGAGAATACAGAGTTGCAAACCAACTGAAAAAAAAACAGATAAGCTCATCACATTGAGTACATCATTTTGACATACAATAATAGATACGTTAAAAATACCATAAAAGCTGACTTTTTTTAAATGAGGCACTGAATTCACACCTTAAAGCACAATCAAAGCTTATCATGCTTGACCAAATTAGCATTGATGATCAGGCACAAGCCGGTCTGGGAGCAGGCTGGCAGATTTGGTAAATCAGGTCCATTAAATAGTGCTAATAAAATGTAAAGCCCATCAACATATAACCTAGCAAATGCAATGAAATGTGTTTTGTTCTAAAGAGGTTCCCATGTGATAATCATTGGCTGCTCCCAAATTTCATAACATTCTCGCTACATTTTATTAAAAATATATCAAACACATAAAAAGCCAGCTAGACGAGTTGAGAACGAAGATCATTCCAGTGGTGTCCCTTATGAATGCTCTCACCATGTTTTTAGCAATACACAGAGTTTAAAGTAGCATTCCATATTTGCTCGAGGCTGTGAATATTATTGAGCTAGTGTTGCAGGCTGTATAATTGGAAAGATGGTAAACTATTGAATAAGCCACTATTTGAGGTCTTTGAAACAGTCTCACAGGATTGTCAATGTATGGTTCCAAATAGCTTCAGAAACCTGATCGGAAACCTTGACCCCCTGTGGCCTAGCTAAATTTGCAGCTTCGTCTGGTTCCAACGCATCATCCTGTTTATAAAATGCAGCATTCTAGGAATAAGAAGATCTTGGAAATCAAGGCCATTGTTTTTGTGAGCAATATTCAGTGAGCACAAGTAGCTGCAAGTGCTTTTTAATTAGAGTATTTGATTTGGTTGTTTTTGGCCCAAACTCAACTGGATGGAAACGTACTCTGAAAAGCATGAATGTATTCCAAATTGAGTTAACATATCAAATATCAGGAGCAGCGCGGCTTATTCAGACATTTGCACATTTTCTGAAGCTGAAGATTAAGGAATCTGTGCTTTTCTATTCCAGTGCATTCGCTTGAAAAACATAAGTACCAGAAAACAAGACTCAAGTGTCAGGAAAATATGATAACTCGAGTTTTTATCATTAAAATGTACAAGCCATTGCAAAATCATCCATGCAATAATTCTCAGGTAAACAGCCCCAAATAACTTATACAAGAGAAAAAAACACAGGGGTTTTACCTTTTGCATAAATAGATATAATATAAAACATGTTCCATATAACTAATGGATGAAAGCTTAACTGTGCCTGCTAACATCAATATTTGTATTGTGACAACAGCGTAAATTGCACCGACTTGATTTCCGAGTAAAATGTTCATGACAAATATGCAATATTAATACGAATGAATTCCTAAAACCTGCATTTAGGGCACTTATTCAGATGTGGATTGGGGAATGATTTTATGCGGCTAATGTTTTATTTGTTTTCTTTTGAACAAAAAAAAAAACAGCATATTGCATCTTTGGATTATACATTTGGGGTATTTTTGCAATTAAATTGTCTTTTTTTGTATGGTTTTATGCTGTACAGGTGTTTTGACTACACCCTGGTAGGGGATCCAGGGGTGGGGGGAGGGGGGGCACCTGTGCATGTTGGGCTTTGGCCCCTACCTGTCTTCATTCTGCCACCCCAGAGAAAAGCATTATTTACATTTCCATCTCAGTCGCAATTACAACGGTGTCCAGCTAGAGTTTTTTTGAGGGTCATAGCAGACCTATACTTTTCCTGGAAAAGGTCTAGTTTAGGTAAAAAAATGTATTTTTAGAATGGAAAAATAATCTCCCGTTAACTCCGCTAAACACACAAATGTATAAAGATTTTGGCTTTTAACAAAGTAATGTATATTTAGAGAGAATACCCCAATACCTAAGCAAAATTCCCTTTATACAAAACTAGACAGCCCCCTTAAAGTGAAGCAACCACTGACCTACAGTCTATAAGGTGATCTCACTCTTTGTGAGACATCCTAGTTTGGGATGCCCAGTAATGTGAAATGTGGTTCATCTTAATACTCACCTTTCCGGTGATACCAAGGTGCATGTGCGGGCAGTGATGGCATGCCTGGCATCCTTTCATCATGCTTGCCACTCTCATTCTATTTATCATTCTTTGCTGCTCAATATTATGCACAGCATAGAATGCTGATTGGTGAAGAGCCCCTACATGTGCTGAGAGGTTGTGAAAGAGGTAAGTCTAGCCAGCATTTCAGGGGGTGTCACACGACAGTGAATCCCAGGATTTGTTCCTATGTTACAAAATTCTGCTCTTTATAGAGTGAAAGAAGACATACTCTGAATCCTGACATAAAAGCTGCTGAGAAAGCTGTTCAGAGTTGACCTTGAATGGTAGTGATACTGTTGATGCTTTCTTCAGTGATCTATAGAGGTTATTAGGCAGATATATTGTCATTTGTAATTTACTGACAGGCCATTTGAAAGGAACACATGTAAAGTGACTGTCTGGCCAGAAAACAATAAAACCCTTTACCCACCTCACCTCCCATACCCCACTGGCATGGTGTCCTATTCTCAGATATGTACTTGGTTTGGAGATTGGATCCCACACTATGCATTGGCACAGGGTTTCTTTGGGAACGTGTCTACAAGCAAACTGGAGACTCTCCTCCCTTCACCTTATCACAATGTAAGTGACACAGAAGGGTGGGCTTGGCAATGTCTTGGGGCACTTTCTCTGTATAGGTCAGTAATGGTGAGCATAGGCAGCAGGGCACCTGTTTTAGAAATGTAAGTGTGTGTGTGTGTGTGTGTGTGTGTGTGTGTGTGTGTTTGTGTTGTGTTTTCTTCGTTTTGATGATGCCCAGTTGTCAGTCACTAACTGCAAAAGGCAACAACATGACAACTGATTGCCATTGGCAGTAAGTAATGTATTTATTAGGTCACTGACATAATATAAAAGTGTACCTTTCTCCAAGTCAGTGGCTCACTTAAAATAAACTTTTTGGTAGCTTAATAGACAAGGAACTAGCATAAAAGATAAAAAGGCAGCCCCATGTGTTCCATTTTTACATGATCACTTGATCAAAAAGTTTTATTTTGTTAAGGCAGGCCAAAACCTAGGGATTCCCCATGGATTTTGGTTCATTTTATGGGGGCATCCAGATTTGTGATGCCTCTGTGCGTGAAAACCCCTGATTCGCATGGAGGGCTGAATGAATTTCAGTATGCTGAATGAATGAATTGTGGTGGCACCCCTGTTGGCCGCTCCCTTTTGCCGCACTTACATGCCACCATCCATCCATTTATGCCTGTTGTGGGTGCACACAGGGAACAGAGGGGGGCTGAGGATGTTGCTGGAGGACCATGCGCGCGAGACAAGCAAGCTTTGGAGCAAGTTTTTTACAACAGTTCCGGCCAAATCGGGTTGCCCCCAGGCAGAGCGTTTACCTGGTTCTTCAGTCTTTTAGGCTCCACAGCAAGGTTGGGTGGATTTTATTTTACTTTAAATGACAGTACAGAGAGAAATGGAGAAATGAATGTCTGTAAGCACCTATGTACTACTATTATTGAGTCTAATTTCATATACTGAGTCTGAAAGCAACTATTAATAGACTCCAATTTATGAATTTCTACAGCCATGTGACTGTAGAAATTTGTGTTACTGTACATGTAGAAATGTAGAAATTCATGTTGACTGTAAGTGTTACTATATTAGATAGTGATCTGACGCAAACTCCCAAGACCGTGTGATGTCTGTCTCTAATTTTATACTGATTTAAGCTAAACCCGACAAAGAAAATGTCATATGTTCCTGTACGCCTTCATTATCCCTGAGTGCTACAATCCTTTGGCATTTGGATGACAAAGTTCCTTCTTTGCAAGTATAATGTTATCCATAGCAGGTGTACCTCAGTGACCAACTCAAAGTGTCAGCATCCCTATCGGTCATTTTAACACAGCAGAATGATTGTATCTGAAATCTTTTCTGTGTTAACCAGCCAAACATATTTGGAGGAAGAATTGCAATGTTTACAGAATGTTCCATAAACTATCTGAGACACCAGTAATCAGGCTATCTGAAGGAGCAGCATGCTTTCCACCTAACCAGTCACTTTTACACAGACACATTTCAAGTAATCACATAGAGGCCAACACACAGGTCCCACTTATCTGGTACAGGAACATCAGTGGACAGCAAGTTAAAAAACGTTCAAATAACCATTTTTATTCTTAGACGGTCTACTTTGGACATCAGTTATAATAGTGAAAATAGTCAAATAAAATATAAGCTTTCCAAGCACTGATTGAGGACAGAGTTGTCTAGCAGAAACGTTTGCATTTTACCTTGGTCTACTCAAGCAGGGCAGTATAAGGTGTGAGAAATCTAAAGAAAATTTGAATGTCTTTTACACCAGATATTCATTTATATCTAATGTATTATACTGCTCATATACATATATTTTTTATTGAATAGCCTCATTCTCAAATTCCCCCCACAGCTTTTTGTCTATATGTTTTTTCATCGTGTCTTGTATTGTTGATTACTTGTCTGGATCACATTAGTGTTAGCTTTTGTATTCAATACATTTCTACTAATTGATAATTAGTCGATTGGTTTGCGGCCATTTATGCGGGGTGTTTGTTTGGTGTACATTGCAATTCTGAAATTCACCTCTTTGGCCTGCAACCCTAGTGTCTTTGGCTGTGCATATCCAAACTGTTTTTCCTTTTACACCAGATTGAGTGTTGAGATAAAGAATAAAGAAGACTAAAACTAATTTTTCCAGGTACGGTGGGGCATAAGGGGTTGATTTAACCCTTTAAACGCCAGCTACGTAAAATTCACGTAGCTGCCTCTCCTTTCGTTAAACGGCAGCTACGTAAATTTTACGTACCTGGCTTTCCCCCCTGCTAACTGGCAAAAAAAAAAAAAAGACACTCACCTGACCCCTCGTTTGATTCGGCCGGGTCTCCTCTTTAAGATGGTGTGCTCCGATCGTCCGGACCTCCTCCAGCTGCAGGGGAGGGCCCGGAATATGGTGCCCCCCTCCCCCGTTTCAGCTGCCACTGGCTTTCCTGTAAAAAAAAAAAATAAATAAAAATGACATTTACTTACCTGCGTGTGCGCTGGCTCCCGCCGACCCTCCTCTTCACCTGGGGGCCTCCGATCCCCCCCCCCAGGACTTACAGATCTTCAGGAGAGAGCCCGGGAGGCTCTCTCCCCTTTCCTCCTGGATGGCGGCTGCCATCTTGCCGCTAAGGGGGCGGGGCTAATTACGTCATCACGGCCCCGTTCACCGGCTTCATCGTTCTCAGCTGTCAGATGCCGGTGATCGGTGCCCGGGGAAGGAGGTGGCAGGAGATCCTCTGAGATGTCTAAGCTCAGCCACTCTGAGCGTGCTGGAGACCGCATCCCCCACTTCCCTCTAACAGGGAGCGTGCCCGTGCTGGCCATTCATAAATAGCCAGCGCGGGCACGTGCCCTGCTAGAGGGATAGCGGGGATGCGGCCCGCGCATGCGCCGTAGGACTGGGATTCAGGTAAGTGGTAGTGGGTGTTCCGGAGGGTTTCACACAGAGGGGCATCCCAATTTCGGATGCCCGGGGGGGGAGGGAATAGAAAGGTCTGGGAATCTTATAGATTCCCGGGCCGATCAGCCCTGGGTGTTGGTCCACTTTAACCCATTATGAACTTGTAAGGAGTCCATGAAACCCCTATACCAGTTCACAAGGCTGGGGTCTCTCAAGTCACCTGCGGCTAGCGGGTAATTTGCCATTAACCCCGACCCCCCTATTACCTGCCTCCCCGAAGCCCAGGGGGGACAGAAGGGCCCGGGCTGATTTAGGCAGTGCGGGCTTGTACTTGGCAGGGCGGGGGGCCACCAAAGCTGGCCCCTGCGCCCTGTTCTACAAGTCCTGCATAGCTGATCCCCGGGCTGGTTATGCTGGGTAGGGGGGACTCCATGTCATTTTTATGGGAATTTTTAAGGGTTTTTAACCCTTAAAATTAAAAAAAATGGGGATTACCCCCCCTTGGAAGGGGAACCCTACGCCAATGTTTTTCTTGAACCCTTTGTAGTGTGGATTGTAGTTGTATTTTATTTTTACATGTTATAAAGTGTTCTTTTCAGTTTGGGGGGTCTTCTAAACAGTAACGGGGGGCTACCGATACATATGTGGTACCGTTGTAATCGAGAGAAATGGGGCTTTCACATGCAATATGGTTTTCTTTAAAAAAAAAAGGCTTTATTTGAAATAAAGGAGACAATTTTCTAAAAAATATTTTTTTTATTTTGTTTTGTTTAATTTACTCAAAAATATTTAAAAAAACAGTAAAAAAATTACAAACAAGACATTTCATGTTAGAGCCTAAACTCTGCCACAAAAATAAAATGTATCATTTTCCTGGAAATTCCTGCAAAAATCACAGTTAAGTATAGCGCAAAATGGTGAAAAATTAGCTGTCAAGAGAGGGTGACAAAACCTCAAGTAGGCTGGCAGTTAAAAGGGTTAAAAGTACCTATGCATGTTGGGTATCGTTCTGCTCGGGGGACCTTGCGCTTTCAGATTTAGCTTGTTTTTTCTTGTTTGCATATTGATATTTTAGGAAAACTAATTTTTTATTCTGCTTTATTATACATTTTTTAAGGAAACCCTGTGCGACCAAAGAATTCTTTAAGGGATTACTTTCAGAAAGATGGGCCCACTACAACATGCTGGGTATGCTTAGAAAGCTTATCATGTGTACTTGCAGGGAATATATGGTTTGTGGGGGGTATTCCAAATGTAATGGGTTGTTTTGGTAGAAAAAGCGCAAGGTGCGCACTTTGTCTGCAGAGCTGAAATCTTCAAGCAAAATTACCATTGTGCACATGCTTTACTTTTTGGTGTTTGGCAACTCTTCCCTTGACAGAACCTATGCATGTTGGGTATCGTTCTGTTCAGGGGATGTTGCTTTTTCAGATTAACTTGTTTTTTCTTGTTTGCATATAGTTTTTTTAGGAAAATGTGGCTTTGATCCTGTTTTTTTATCCTTTTTTAGGGAAGCTCTGTGTAACTAAAGAATACATTGAGGGAGAACTTCCAGAAAACTGTGGCAACATCAACAAGCCTGGTACGCCTAGAAAGCTTGAAGTGTGTATTTCCAGAGAATATATAGTTTGTGGGGGGTATTTCAAATGTAAAGGGTTGTTTTTATTAAAAAACTGCAAGGTGCACATAGCGCTTAGCATAGCTGTATTTGATCTAAAAATCTCTTGTGTTGTGCTGTTTCAGTTTGGGGGGGTCTCCTGGGCAGAAAGGGTGTCTACCAATACATATGTGGTACCGTTGTAACCGGGAGAAATTGGGATTTCACACGCGATAAGATTTTATTGACAAACTTACATTTTTTATTACAAAAAAAAACACTACAAATTGTAAAAAATAGATTTTTTTAATTTTTTTACACATATTTCACCCCAAAATATTAAGAATACACTTGACAAATGACAAACAAGACATTTCATGTTAAAACCCAGACTCTGCTAAAAAAAAAAAAAAAAAACTATATATAATTTTCCTGGGAAATCCCTTCAAAAATCACAGTTGAACATGCATAGTGCAAAATAGTGAAAAATGGTCTGGCAACAAAGCGTAACAAAAACTCCAGGTAGGCTGTCAGTTAAAGGGTTAAAGCGGACCAACAGTCAAAAATGTCTTAATCCAGACCAACACAACAAACAGTGCTCATATACACCCCTCCCCAGGGTAATTTAGATTGCTGCACATAAAAATTTACCCCCGCAGCCTGCACGGTCCCAAAAGAGAACAGGGTGTAGTGTGGACCGTGCTAGTTGCAATGAGTCCCTTGCTCTATCATTTTTGCAATTATACTGTGGATTGTCAAAACACTAGTATGGTTAATCTACTATTTTGTGTAACACAGGCTGCTAGTTCTTTTATTTTTTATACCTCCCCTGCAAGGGATGGCAGTATAATGCTATATGTCTCGCATAACTGTATCTTTGAAAACCCAATAAAAAATATTTAAACAGAAAAATTAATTTATCTTTTTCTAGCTGTAGCGAATTTTAGGAAACAAAATAGGGGCGGCTCATCTGCAAACAGGAAGTGCTTCTGGACTTCCTGTTACTGTGCATTGTCAGTTGTGTCAGTTGAATTCTGGCAGCAGCATGTCTGAGATGCTGGGAGAGGAAGCTCCAAAATGGGCGCTAACTTTCTTTCCTAACTGTGCCAGACCGTTGTTCCTGTTTAAGAAGCATCCTGTTTAAGTCGCTATTTGACCAGTACAGCGCTGTATGGGAGCGCATGTTAGCGACTGCTCATAGCGACCGACTCACACCATATTCAGGAAAAAAACAGCTTCACAAATCTCTGAAAAATACTTGATTGAAGCCCAGAGCGCAGGAGGCGGTGTGTTTCAAGACTAGTATCAACTAGTAACAAAGCGAAAACATATGGAATTACATTGTAACAACATTGTAACATGAACACTTTAATGCCAGACCTGTAATGTCATTTTTGAGGAAATATTTAAAAAATGAAAAAATTATGAAAAAACTGCTTTTTCAATGCCAGAAGAGGTCAAAGAATTAGTTGTGATTTTTTGGGGAAAAAAACCCGTTTAAAGAGAAGAAAAGGATCGTCCATTGAAATGTATGGGAGAGCGCCAGGTAGCGAGAGGTCATACTTGACGCTGTGCAAGGCTGAACATTGGCACTGTTCGCTGAGGCTGTGAAAATGATGAATCAGACGCTACATGGCGCTATCCCAGTCGCTAAACAGATTCTGCTTGATAAATGTGTAATTGCGTGCCGTGTCCGGCGTTGACCAGTCGCTATCTGTCGCTACCTCTCATTAACCAGGCGCTACCTGACGCTATCCCTTCTTAAATAAGGGCCTAAGCTACACCAGTCATAAGTAGTGCTGAATACTGAGCTATCATAGAGCACAATGTCAGGAAAAGTATTGAAGTGTTTTATAATGGAACAAAAATTTGAAAAGAAACACAAAAAAACGTAAATAGTTTGTGTAATGTGAATGCATGCCTGAGATATCATCAACTCCTATTCTTTTAGAAATGGGCAAAAATCACTATTTTCTCTTGATTTTCACACCAATGTGTTCATGTAACCTCAATAACTTAAAATGTTGTCACACAAAGTTTTGTGTGCAATTTTGCTTTAATGCAATTTCTCTACTAAACAGAATCTTGCCCCATTATTTCCTACACAAAAGGGATATATATTTACCAGTAAGTCAATAAGCAACAAAATGACTTACAATCTTTTTGGAGGAGATGACAAGTATAGAAAGAGACTCTCATTTGCTGCTCTGGATATAATGGGTGCAGGGCCCACAGCTGTGTGGTAAGCAAGGCACACAACACCACAAAAAACCCAGCGCCCGGAACAGCACACACTGCACCTTCATTACCAGCTGCTGTGTGCTGCTCTATGCAGGCTCTGCATGCTTTGAGTGTATACTTAGGCCCTTATTTATGAAGGAATAGCGACAGGTAGCGACTGGTGAGCGACCGGTAATGACGGGCCCCGCCACAAGAACACCGGCTCCCCACCACAATCACACATTTATCAAGCCAATCCTGCTTAGCGACTGAGATAGCGCCATATAGCGACTCATTCATCATTATTCCAGCCTCAGCCCACAGCGCCAGCGTCTGACCTTGAACAGCGACAGGTATGACCTCTCGCTACCTGGCGCTCTCCAATGCATTTCAATGGAATAATCTTTAAATATTAATAATTATTAATTTTTTTTTTTTTTAATGTGAAAAATTCTGTGACCACTTCTGCCATTTTAGATAATTTTTAAGGGAAAAAAATTAAAAAAAAAATTGTACAGAATTGATATTACAGGTCTGATATTAATGTATTCATATTACAAAATTATTTAAAAAACTTATTTTTTTTGGTTTCCAAAAATATGGTTGTTTGGGGGTTAAAAAAACTACTTTTAACCCATCGCCGCCAGCGCTCTGGGGTTTAAACATGCATTTTACAGCGCGAGAGCGTGATTTTTTAATGAATATGGTGGGAGCCGGTCGCTAGGGCCAGTCGCTATCATGCGCTCCCATCCAGCGCGGAACCTGTCAAATAGAGACTCCTCACCCAATATTCAACATTACGGCAAACCGACTGAGTCGCTATCAACTACCGAACAACGGCCAAGCACAGCGACTATTAGCGGGCGCTCTGAAAATGCCGCTACAGTTGCTCAACTGTCGCTACCTGCCGCTATTAATGAATCGGCCTCCCCCTAACATCCTGCATATGACACCCCTGGGCACAGGCCGCTGCACACAATAAGGGGGTGATTTACAACGTGCACTACTTTGTACAGCTTTCACCTTCCCTGCTTTCTCCATGCATGCAGCCAGAGGAGAAAACAGCGGCGAATTGAGCTAAATTCACAGAAGCGAACGCCAGTGAGTACAAACTTACACCATGTATTTTCCTGTGTTTGCGCCACAATCTGCTGGTATTTACATTGAAAAGTGGTTTAGAAAATGCCGCCAATATGCTGGCAAACTGCTGTGGCAGATTTATAGTCAAAAAAGCATAAAATCTTGTTGAAAACACACTTTCACTGCATATTTCAGCATCGGAGGGGTCTCACAATATATGTAGGGTATCTTTGGAGTGTCTGGGCTGCTTAAAAAACTGAAGAAAAAAAGTTTAATTGAAAATAAAAGTCATGTAAAAATATTATCATTAGTTGTTTTTGTGTAACTTTCTGGTGTTCACATGTGAAAAATAGGTCAGAGATGATAAACAAAAACTAAAGACACAATCTCTTCAAAAATAACATTGATTCCTATGGGATTTGCCACTAAAAGCTGGCGAACAGAAAAGATTTTTACCAGCATGCGATGCGCAAAATTACTTTGATGGTCAGCAGATCGTTTTGTAAGTTTAATAGTTGAAAATACCTCTTCTATACCAGAACAACTGCTTTGCTCATTTAGAAACAAAAACTCCCCTAAACGTACTTGCCCCCTCTCTGCATGGATTATACTGAATCATTGTCAGCACTTACATTTGCTCCTGCAAGCACCTAACTGCACTGCTGCCTGAATATAACCGACATAACCCCACAAGGCACAGCAGCAGTAAACTCTTTGCAGGCAGCCTGCAGCTCCACGAGAGGGCATTTTGTTTTTTTTAAATTGACTAAAGAAGTAGTTACAAAAAAGTAAATGATTTTTTTATGTGCAGCAATCTGAATTTCCCTGGGGAGGGATGCATATGAGTACTGTTCCTTGTAAGGGTGTTGGTTCAGCTTAAAGACAAATATACTTTTTATCTATGTCACATATGTGGCAGGTTGACTGGCAGGTGCTATATTTCCTATATTTTCCAAAAGATATTCAATTTAGATGGATATATTTGGGCCACTGTCTTTGTTTCAAATACATGACATCATTTCTTTTGAATCCAAAACCACAGTCCCTATGGGAATGGGTCTTTACAAAACGAATCAATAGCATTAATTGCACTGTGAAATTTTGCAGTCTATAAGCCACATTCATTGGTTGAAGCACTGGAACTGTTGAAGCATAGCTGGCAGAGATGTGACCGTGGATGGGGCTAGAGCAGCCTGGGAGGGTGAATATGATCAACACCTTCCACCTAGTACGTAATGGCAGGTAACTAAGGACCTTGTCAATAGCAGCAAGACACATGGCTGGTGTGGATGATAGCCAGAAGCAAAAGTACAGCTGAGTTCAAATTGACACAAGTGAGGCCCCAGCACGTGGTCAGCAACACAAAGGGGCGATTCAGAGCCAGGCGAGAATTCTCATTCCTTTTTAAGGAAATAAACATTCATTGTCTATAAGGTTGTACATTTTCACCTTGCTCTGAAGCAGCCCACAGTTAGTTGGTTTTATCTACTTCTACTAAAAAGTAGTGCGAATTTTCACCTGGATCTGAATTGACCCCAAAGAGTAGCACATGAACTTCAAGGACAGGGCTGGAAAACCACAAATGTTGGCAATATAGATAAAATAAATTATATATATATATATATATATATATATATACACACACAAATCTTATACTGATAAATATATATATATATATATATAAATATATATATATATATATATATATATATATATATATATATATATATTCATATATATATACTTGTGCTGTGTATGAGACTAGACCGAGGTGGTCATTATTCTCTATTGGCATCTTGAGGGCCATCATGGGGGGAAAGTGACTCCACAAAAGATTCTGAGATGCTGACCAAGCACGTGGCATGAGCATTTTTTTTTTTTTTTTGAATGATGGCTTCTTTTTTTCGGAGGTATGAGTCAGATAAAGTAGATATGCAGTTGGATTTCAACCAGGCCCAAGCGTAATACCATTTCTGTGACTGAGGCACTGTAACACTGGACCAAAAATATTGTAAACCAACTTGAGACAGAGAATGTGACAGGATAGTATACAGGATTCTTCACGATTGTTCCTCTCTGGTGGCCTTAAACCAGACCAACCGCCTGGCAAAGTTGGAAAAGAAAGGTAGCGGCCATTTTGGCACATCCTTTTCCAGCATCTGAGCCATGCTGCTGCCTGGATTCAACTGACATAACTGACAATACACAGTAACAGGAAGCCAAGCAGCACTTCCTGTTTGTAATTGACCTGTAAATGCATGAGCCACCATTATGTTTCTAAAATTTACTACAGCAGGAGTTATAAAAAGATAAATGAATTTTTATATGCAGCAATTGCCCTGGGGAGAGATAAATATGAGCACTGTTTGTTGTGTTGGTCTGGTTTAAGTCATTTTTGACTGTTGGTCCGCTTTAAGCATTTTGGGAAAACTTAGAGGCCGATTCATTAATAGCGCCAGGTAGCGACAGATGAGCGCCAGTAGCGTTATTTTCACAGCGCACGCTAGTATTCGCTGTGCTTGGCCGTTCGGTTGTTGACAGCGACTCAGTCGGTGTGCGGTAATGTTGAATATTGGGTGAGGAGTCGCTATTTGACAGGTTCCACGCTGTATGGGAGCGCATGACAGCGAACGGCCATAGCGACCGGCTCCCAGCATATTCATTAACAAATCACGCTCAAAAAATTCTCGCGCTGTGAAATGCTTGTTTAAACCCCAGAGCGCTGGCGGCGATGGGTTAAAAGTAGTTTTTTAACCCCCAAACAACCATATTTTTGGAAAAAAAAAACATGTTTTTACAAACATTTTGTAATATGAATACATTAATATCAGACCTGTAATATCAATTCTGCACAAATTTTTTTTTTTTTTTACCTTAAAAAAAATATCTAACATTGCAGAAGTGGTCACAGAATTTTTGCCATTTAAAAAAAAAAAAAAATACATTAATAGCAAATAATTATGAATATTTAAAGATTGCTCCATTAAAATGCATTGGAGAGCGCCAGGTAGCGAGAGGTCATACCTGTCGCTGTTCAAGGTCGCTCGATGGCGCTGTGAGGTGAGGCTGGAATAATGATGAATGATTCGCTATCTGGCGCTCTGTCAGTCGCTAAGCAGGATCGGCTTGATAAATGTGTGATTGGAGGGGAGCCGGCGTTCTCGTGGCGGTGAGCGTCATTACCGTTTGCTCACCATTCGCTACCTGGCGCTATCCCTTGTTAAATAAGGGCCTAAGCCTAGTGGCAGGTCCAGTTATGTGCTTATGGCATCCAGAGTACACTGATGGCTGTGCTGACTAAAGCAGCCTGAATGGGAAACATGTAGAAATGCTATCAAGTGTGACTAGTATGAATTGCCATGCGGTGTGAAACATTCAGCTAGTCTGGAGCAAAAGTTAATATTAACTATGGTAGATAGATGACAATTTCAGAGGGTTTTGACATAATATTATGTTTATATTAAAGGGAATATTATTCTGTTTCTCTCCTACTCTGAACCTGCTGGTTTCCCTTTCAGAAACCTGATAAAATATGTGATCATCCTCTGCCAAGGATCTCAATTCCTCTTCTGTGCAGACGGCAGGGTTTATATGATAAAATTTTAATGACCCTGGACCTGCATAATAATGCGAAGCACCAGCACATTTTCAATAATGCTTACGATTCTGTGAAGACTGGCACTGAGTGATATTCCTACAGCTGAATCCTCCATGGCCGGAGAAGCAAGCTTGCAGAAGACAGACTCCGCTCCAGAGAAAGCACCATTATCATTCAGCAGTCGTACTGATGAAACAGATTTATGAATCCCTGCCAACAAAACTATATTACAGACTGTAAATTAAAATGGGGTTTAACTCATCCCCAGCCAAAGGATGCTGCTTTCATTTTTAGAATTGCATTTTGTGACACAGCATATATAACTCTACAACCCTTTCACCTTCACAAAATCAAAGTACAAAAAATAAGTCAGCCTACGTTTTAGCCTCTGCCAAAGACGCAAGTGGCAGTTCAAGCAGCGAAATAAAAGTGGCACCTGTTGCGTTACAAATATTTTGCAATGTCATTCGTTAATTTATTCATGTAATGGTTGCTATATAGATTTGCCGGTGCCACAACCGCAAACACAGCTTGGAACGGGTGGCACTGCCATGCGTCACTGGATATCGCCAAGTCGTGATTTGTAATTTTAATGACAAAAGAGCTAAGGTACGTAGAGGAAGTCAGATCTGTCACTGCTGAGGTGGCACTTCTATCCTCTTAAATAGGAGCTCTAATGACAGCTAGAAGAAAGAATGGCTTCATGGCTTGGCACCAACACACACAGTTGTCACCTTTGTGTCACAAATCAAAAGTTAGCTCGAAAAAGCCTTACATTTAAATCTTTCTGCAGCTGGAAAATTAAAACTAGAAAAGCAGCGTGGGTAGCTGATCTAGATTTCTGGCATGTGGATTTCCACTGCTTCTTTTCTGGTCTGCTGAAATCACATTAAAATAGACAAAATATAATTATAGGCATCTGAGTTTGTATTTTATACTCTTCTTTGTTTTTAATGTTTAATGCACTTAAAGAGGAACAATTCAGTCAATTTGGGGTGTTGTTCCTCTATGTGCCTGCAAATTGGGATGCCCCTCTGTGTGTATCCCCCCTCCCACAGGTCGCCCCATACACTCACCTTTCTGTCGCTCCCTCATGCGCAGACTTAGGTGAGAACATGCGCACTGATTGGCTTTGCGGCTGAGTGATGCATAAGGGCACAGCCAGCCACATCCCCTGCTCACCTTCCAGTCGTGGCATGCCCACTCCGCCCATTCAGAAAGGTGGGCAGGGATGCGGCCATAGCACAAAGATGTGGTGAGAGCTCCAGGAGAAGGTTAGTGAATTACGGGGTTTTACTCAGGGGGGCATCCTAATTCAGGATGACCCAAGGAGGGGAGCTTGAATGGCCCTGGAGTATTTTAGACTCCAGGGCCTGCATAGTTCCTCTTTAAAGAGGAATAAGGTTATCTATACTTAGATGCCCTCAGGTAAATTTGCTTGCTGCAGATTCATTAACAAATCACGCTCCGAATTTTTTCGCGCTGTGAATTCCTTGTATAAACCCCAGACCGCTGCCGGCGATGGATTTAAAATAGTTTTTAACCCCCAAACAACCGTATTTTTTGATTGTAAAATTATACAAGTTTTTATAAACATCCCGTAATATGAATACATTAATATCAGACCTGTAATATCAATTCTGCACAAAATCCTTTTTTTTTTTTTTTACCTTAAAAAAAAATCCTAACATTGCAGAAGTGGTCACAGAATATTTGGCCTTTAAAAAAATAAAAAAAACATTAATAGCAATTAATTATGATTAGTTAAAGATTGCTCCATTGAAATGCATTGGACATCGCCATGGAGCGACAGGTCATACCTGGCGCTGTGATGGGATTAGCAGCAGCGCTCTTCGTTGCAGTCGGCTACATGATGAATCCTGCGCTAGCTGTCGCTCTCGCCGGCGCTAGCCTCATTTAGCTTGATAAATGCGTCACTGTGGCCGACGCCGGGCGTACTTGAGTCGGTAGCCGCCGTTAGCTGGCGGGACCTGGCGCTCGTCAGACACTACCTGGCGCTATCGCTTGATGAATAAGGGCATTAGAGAAAGTTAATTATGGTAAATACTCATAGCAGGTATTGCTAGGTTTAAGGTGGTGGGTTGACTTTGGCCGCCTGTCCTGTTTGACAGATGGCCACATAAAACCAGGCCTCTACCACCATACATTGCCCATTATAGCTTTTGCTGGGTGTTTTAGTGCCACTGTTAGCTTAAATCTGATTACCTGTTGCCAACTTTTGCTTTGTCTCACCCTCCTTTGATCCCTGCTGCCTGGGCCGACATCTGTCTGACCTTGAGCTTGTCTACCCGTCTGTACCATGGACCCTCTGACAACCCGGCTTGATCCTTGACTATTCTCATGTGTATCCCCTTGGAACCCCGAATCAGAAGGACTGTCATTGCCATGTAGGACCTCAGCCAGCCCAACTTCCACCCAGCCTTGTCCCTGGTTCATCAGCTTTCACCTTGTAAGTCTTCTTCATCCTTTGTGCTATCTAAGTCCTGGGGGCAACCGTGTCTGGTAATATGTATTCAGCATCCCAGCAAATGGGGCCTTGTCTATAGACAGAAGCAGCAGCAGAGATTGGGGGTTGCAGACTCACCTGACAATAATGCTGTATTGTGAATTAGATGTTGGGCAGAACCAGTTATTGTGAAACTGCAAATGGGTGTACATGTGGATTAGTTTGTTATAAATGAATGCTATGAAGTGGATATAGTCTGCATAGTTTTCTGAAGGGAGGTTATTTAAGTAAACTTAAACTATTTAGAACCAGATTGGTTGTTGCAGATAGTGTAACAGTGTGCAGGAGAAAGGGGGAGTGGGCATTCAAACCAAGAACTAATTTAGCCAGAGGCCCAAGTTAAAGGAGCACTATCGTGAAAAAATGGCCCAAGGATAAAAATCCATATAAACATGCTGGATGGAGGGAGGAGGGGTCACTTATACTCCCGGTATCGAGAAATATCCAGCCAGACTTGTTTTTTATATTTTAATGAAAGGAGTGACTCTGTCACCCCTCATAGACTAAACCTTTAACCCTGGATTTTATTCCTACCAGGGGAAGAAAAGAGTTTTATTCAGTTCAGGTGTATAAGTGACCACTCCCCTCATTAGTTAAAGTGTTTATATCGATTTTTAATATTACACAATTTTGCAATAGTTCTCCTTTAAGCTAAGAGGCATCTCCAAGGAACATGATGAGGAAGCTTAAGACTCAGGGATCAACACTAAGGTACTTTTGTGACTGTTACCTCTGAGAGTGAGGCCAACTGGGCTATAGTAGGGTTGCTAAGAGTGAACTGGAACAATACTGTAATAAAACTGTGCTTTGAGAATACCCAAGACTGCTGTAGAAGTGACAATAAATAATATGTGGGAACTAAGAGAATAACTTGTAACTCCTTGTGGGCCCTTGTGGGGAACAATATTCTGCCCCTATACCCCAAAGTGCCACACAAAATGTCTCAAGGTCCAGAAAGATTCCCTACCCACCTCCTGGTACCCCAGTTGTGCCTGCAAAAATAATATTAATATAGTATAAATAAATAGTTCCAGTGATACAAGTTTTTATTTTTTCTTATCTAAAGTATTGTGAGTTTTTAGTTTGTATAGGTGATGATTTTTGCATGTATTTACATCACCATTAGCCCTCAAATTGATTATAAAAATAGTTATTTAATCTTACAGTGAGTCGAGAATGTATTTCAACAGGTAAAATCACTATACATATAAAGGGAGCAATTGTAGAGCAGCATGATGCATTAAAAGTCCAGGCTGCACCTGCTACAGCACTCATATTCTTCAGTGGCTACATTAAACATTGCTACAGCGGTGCCGCAATCTTATATTCACAATGGATGATGTGCCATGACAGATATCCCTCCAGGATGTTTGCATTAAGAGGGTCTGTACAACTAATGATCACTGTGTAATGCATTGGCCTATTTTATAGATATTTCTGATTTTTGTAGCTTTATTCTGCATTGGTTTATTTTATTCACTTAGTTTTCAATCCAAATATATATATTTTTTATGCTTGCCCCTTAAAGTGAACCTATCAGCTGATATGCCAGTCTAGAGTCTAAAAGACTCCAGGGCCTTGCTAAGTAACCCACATGAGAACCCGAGCGATTGCCCACACTCCTTACCTATCCAGCACTCCCACACCGCACTCTTGTGCCGCAGCCTCATCCTCTGGCTGCCTATATGCCAAATCGTGATGCGCCAAACATAGGGTTCTATCACCAGGATAGGAAAAATCATTTCGTTAGGTCTACTTCAAAGCCTGTCCTCAACACCCCCCCCCCCCCCCCGCCGCTGTGCCATAATGAGCTTACATCTTCCCTGTGGAGTCTCTGTCTGAGTTAGTAACTACGCCACAGAACATTGTAAAGCTGTTGGCACATTCACCAATAAGAATAGATGACTATCTTTTCAATGTAGGTCTGCCAGTAGTTTTTTTGCTTTGGGTTGCAGAGGGTATGGCTGTACTAATTGATTTAAAAAAAATGTTCATCGTCACCTTAAATGTTGTTAAATATCACAATTTGTCATTTTGTGCTTTCAACACAGTATCAGAACATTGTAAATCCCTGAAAGGTTTCATTTATATACATTTACTTGCTGGCCTCCCAAAGAGCAGTTATAGGCCTTATACAAATATAATCCTGAAATTCCTCTTCCCCCGTTGATGCTATTGCTAGGAAGTCAGCCTTTATAGGAAGGAAGAGGGCTTGGTTAGTGGTTATGTCTAGCTCAAAGTAACATAAAAAAAAAAAAAAACAGATCAAATTGCAGTCATGTGAAATCAAACAGTATAAACTGGTTTACAGAGGTCACTTACAGAGTTAGTGCTGGTGGGAAAGCTGGAAACCATGCTGTGTGATTTAGAAATAGCACCAGCAAGTCCTGATGTGCCCTGGTGATCACATTAAATACAGTGTGCTTATCCCAGTACACAGCGATTCTTTTTATTTGTTGGGGCTCTTCTCCGTGGGATGAGAGCAGCCAGCAATTTTGCCTCTGTATATAGCAAATAAGAGACCTAAAATGCTTACATTCATTCATTATCCCAATTTTACAGCAGGGCTATCATTGATAGGGAATTACAGTATTTGCTGCAATTATTAAAGTGGACCTCCAGCCTGTAGTTCTTTTCCAAAAGGAACATCTGAGGGGTGGGGGAATGCAAATCCTAATTGGGAAGCTTAGCTAAAACCAAAAACGTTCCTGATTGCTGCAAATCTCCACAAATCAGGACGGGAGATATGTGAATGAACCAATCACTGTGCAGAGGTGCTGCTGCAGAAGTTGAATAACTGACAAGCTGCTAGCTCCACAGCATCTGTGGAACAGGGCTTTGATCTTCAAGTGATTGCATTGATAAGAAGTATTTTTTTGATCTAAGTGCCCAAATTTAGCACATAGCTAACCCCAAAGTTTGCTACTCCTGTTTTAACTTCTTACTTTGTTCAAACCGTTTCTGTAGCTTACTAGGAGCAGCAATGTCCTTTTATGGAGAACATTTTAAGACTTTTAGGGGGGTTGTTGCTTATGAATTCCTGGAAAATATTTTGACCTCAGTGGAAAACACTGAAGTGATACAACTACCATGGGTGCCCCAAACCCCAAAACGGGATATATCCAGAGACTGACAATGGCACTCTATTGAATATAGTTCATAGCATGTTTATTACATAATCAAAATGACATACAAAGACACATTAAAAAAGATTTCTTTTAAAAAACGTGTAACACACATATAAACTGCCATCAAATGAGAGGAAAGGTGGGGGATTTTCTCCTGTAATATCCCAGTGGGGTACCCTAATCTCTATATAATAAATAATAATAATACTATATATGTAGACATGTAAAGTGTCAAAGTGCTTCCAAAGTGCATCAGTATCAAAGTGGAAATACTCAGTGGAAAACATCTAAGCTTCACCTAGAAAGCTTCTCAGTCAATAAATGTTGTTGCACTCAAAGGACATATGACAAGGAATGTGTTGCACAGAACTTAGAGGCCGATTCATTAATAGCGCCAGGGAGCGACAGATGAGCGCCAGTAGCGTGATTTTCACAGCGCCAGCTAGTATTCGCTGTGCTTGGCCGGGGTTTGCTTGTTGACAGCGACTCAGTCGGTGTGCGGTAATGTTGAATACGGGGTTAGGGGTCCCTGTTTCACAGGTTCCGCGTTGTATGGGTGCGCCTGACAGCGAATGGCCAGAGCGAACGGCTTGCTGCATATTCATTAACAAATCACGCTCAAAAATTTCTCGCGCTGTGAATTCCTTGTTTAAACCCCAGAGCGCTGGCGGCGATGTGTGTAAAGTAGTTTTTAACCCCCAAACAACCTTTTTTTTTATATGTAAAAATTATACAAGTTTTTCTAAACATTTTGTAATATGAATACATGAATATCAGACCTGTAATATCAATTCTGCACAATTTTTTTTTTTTTTTTTTTTTTTTAACTTAAAAAAAAATCCTAACATTGCAGAAGTGGTCACAGAATTTTTGACATTAAAAAAAAAAAAAAAAAAAAACTTTAATAGCAATTAATTATGATTATTTAAAGATTGCTCCATTGAAATGCATTGGACCACGCCAGGGAGCGCCAGGTCATACCTGTCGCTGTGATGGGATTAGCAGCGGCGCTGTTCGTTGCAGTCGGCTACATGATGAATCCCGCGCTAGCTGACACTCTCGCCGGCGCTAGCCTCATTTAGCGTGATAAATGCGTCATTGTGACCGCCGCCGGGCGTACTTGATTCGGTAGCCGCCGTTAGCTGGCGGTACCTGGCGCTCGTCAGACACTACCTGGCGCTAGCCCTTGATAAATAAGGCCGTAAGTGTCCCATTGTTGTCATCTCTAAAAAGTGGTGCATTAAACATATATGAACAACATGGCCAGGCTTATGAAAATCAGTAACCATACTAGGCATAGGGTTACAGGAACATGGCAAATCTGCTCCTCAGATATCTTCAAAGGGCTATTGTTTTTATAAAAGGGTGAGAGAGGGGGTGTCATATCTTGAGATACATGACCCATCATTTAAAACCCACCTATAGCTTATCCAACCTATAGCCCCGAGCCATCTGATGTGAGCCCTGAGCTGCTGTGGGGAAAGTGGAAGGGGTAAATAGAACGAATGTGTAAAGTTGGTTAAATATGGGTTCAGTAACTATAGCTTGAAGAGTGATACAGGTGGGCACATGGGCAAATAGAAGGAAAAGTGATGGCTTGATGGCATTGATCATATACTACCACCCCTGTGTCTGGCAGAAAAATTAGATAAAATCATTTTTCTATAATAATTGTATGCTTAGTTAACAATAGTTAACCTGTACCTCCGCTGACAGATGAGATAGACCTAACTGAGCTGCTAATTAAAGGTCATGGAATCAATTTGGGTCAAAGGTCCCACTAAAGCACCTAGACAAATCTGCCACCAGAGAAGGAGCAGGGTAGTACTACTGAAGAGTAGTAGTCATTATGAATGTGAAAATAAAAACGTACATTCCATGGCTCCCCCGCTGCCGCCGTAGTTCCCGCTGACTGCCTCCCCCATAGCCACTGCAAGTGTGAGGTGGAAAAACGACCTCATTTAAAACTTAAAGTTAGAAAAACAAACTGTCATCAGCAAGGTGATCGCTATACTGTACACGTCTGTAATGTACATTTCCTTCCACTTGAGTTGCAAGTTGCTGGTTGCTAAAGATCTTTGAGTTCTATAAGTCCTTTGTAGATGATAGAAAATACAATTAGTCCCATTCAGTCAACGTGTCAATCCCTTTTGACGTCCTCAATTCATCAGTTATATTCAGTTGTGACTGTTGATGGCATATGTTCAGCAATAGCTATCAAATAGTGATATATACTTAGCTCTTCTTGTAATTTGATGACATTTGTTTTTAGCAACATACTCTATGCTAATGACAGATTTAATTTATGCTATACCTAATGTATTCTAAATGAGAATCAGAGAAGATAAAGAAACTAACGTCATCCAGTAAAAGTCTGCAGATTCCTATATAACTGACATGCCTTTCATCCTATAGGTAGATGAACTGCTATAACCAAATTAGTGATTAAAGGGACTGTAAACCCTATGGTACTAAAAAGGCAGCAAGCAGCTCACTGCAGTGCAATTTTATTCCGCTAGGGCTATGTCTGACAGCCACTCTGTCCCTTTGGTTCGCGTCAGTAAACATGGCAATCCAAAGTGATCCCACAAATGTCTCTGACCAAATTAGAGCGTTTACAAGACACATAAAGTTGCTCAATGATACTCCCTTCCCAGCTCAGCTCAGAGGCAGAAATTGAAGCGAAAAAGTGGTTTGCTAAAAATACATAAGCTATTTACATATAATCAGAGATTTTTTAAAAAGGCAAATTTTACACTGTTCCCAAGAGGTTAAAGTGGAACAAAACTCATCAGCAACATATGTGTGAAACCCCCCCAGGGCGCCCTTTAAAACTCAACTTTCCCCACTCCAACAGTGCATGCATGGGCTCTTGTCCACTGAGAGCCATCCGTTATGACCCCATCATTCGGCAGGCAGCTCTCATTGTTGAGATTGCACACTGCCGCATCCCCGGCGTTGTGTGTGCGCTCCCGTCCCAGCCATTCAGGTAAGCTAGGATGGGAGCCTGAGCACGACCAGGGATGCGGGGGATGCACCAGCTCCCAATTCTAGTAATTGAGAGCCACATGTCGAATGACTAGGTCATTTCAGGTGGCTCTCATTGGATGAGAGCCCAGGCAAGCGCCTTTGGAGCCTGAACAAGTAAGCCTTTTCTGGCTTCCAGGGGGGTTTTAGACAGGTGGGGATCTTGATTTGGGATGCCCTGGGGGCATAGAACAAAACCCAGGTATATCAAAGTCCCGGGTTTTGTTCTGCTTTAAAGGTGTGATGTGCCTGCACAGGGACTTCCTGTGGCAATGATATTTGTGTCTAAACACACGCTTACCTTGTATCCTCATACTGACATTAGATTACAAGATTCACAGGCAGCCTTATTATATATATTAAGGCCCATAGTGATAGTAACTTATGGAAGGACAACATAAAAGTTGAGTCCAGTCTCTAGGTAACGTCGTGTCCTAGGTGCAGCCATCTTGGAGATTCGGCAGGTTTGTCACCCAATCTCATGCAGCAGTGTGATTGTACTGGCCATTCTCTCAAGTCCTACTGTCACTCGGGTCTACGGCTGCCAATCAGAGTCTATCCCTCCCCTGTGGGAATCAAGGAAAGGTTGCAGTGATCAGGTGAGGACTTTTATTATGTTAACACTCAATTTGGACTTGCATGCGCGGGGAGGGCTGATTCAGGGTTACCCTTTAATACATTTGTCATTTCCCGAGACACAAATCCAAAGTTTGCCCATGGTACTGAATCAACCCTTCTTTTCAGCACCAGGTGAAAAATCACACTACTTTTTTTTTGGACAGGTCTGAAGACACAGCACTGAACCTGAAATCATTGTAAGCAGACACATGCTGCCACCTCCCCCTGTCATGCTGCTCTGCCCTGTCACTTTCTGCTGACATCTATCATCTGCTAATTCTGCTCTTTTTTCTTTTCTATGTTTTTTTTTAAATTTTCTATCATATAAAAGCATTTATCAAATGATCCTCAAAGAGGATACAGATAAGCAGAGCCAAAAGATAAATAATTAATTGAATTTATTTCACATAACGCATACATGGTCAATCTAAAAATGGATCTAAAAATCCCTCCTCTTCACTGCATATTCAAAAACAGGTTGATTTATACCCCAATTCAAATAAAACAATGCAGAATAAATACACATACAAATAACTGGTGTCAAACTCTTTAAAGCGGATGGAAAACTTTTTTATTTTTGTATAGAAAATGACAGCTGCCAACTTAACTTATGATGCTTTAGGGCTTGTCATTTGTGTGTATGAAGACATAGCATTGAACTTGAAATCTTTGTAAGCAGTCACATGCTGCTCTCTCTCCCAGTCTTATCCTTTTCTCTGTGCTTACCTTCTCATGGGGGTTGTTTCTCCCTCTTTGCCTGCATTCTTTGATTACTTTATGTGACACGGCCTAATAGTGCATATAATAGCAAATCATTTTGCTATTGTTTAATTTGTTTAACTATAGATTTTCTTTCAAAACGTATGTGTCCAACCCTCTCCTCAAGGACCACCAACAGGTCATGTTTTGTGGATTTCCATATAGCTGCCTTTATAGCTCTGCTGCTGCGCTAATTACTCTACCTGTGCATCTGTGTGGGCCTCTGCAAAACCTGGCCACTGAACTTGAGTGAACTGTGAGTTTGGGTCCCCAAATCCAAGCATGGATTTCATGTGTTCTGTCTGAACCTGAAAGAAGGCTGATTTGCTACACAGCCAATCTGGGCATGACTGTAATTGGCCCGGGTCAACACGTGACCCTGCCGTATAAAAGGCAGGGTCCATCTCCTGACGTGCTCAGAGCACTCTGCAGTGGATAGAGAGAAGTGCTGGCTTCTGCTGAGGAACAAAGCGGGATTTTTTTTATTTTACAAAAACTATCTTTTAAATAATTTTGAAGGGCATTTATTTAGGAAAAGCAGTTGAAGTGAGAGCTAGATAGGTTGTCAAGCATACTTTTGTCCTTTTCAGGACATTTATTTAAGAAAAATGGCTGAAGTGAGGGCTAGATAGGTTGGGTGCTCAAACCACTGGTGTTTCACTACAGTTACTTAAACCACTGGTGTGTCAGTACTCTTTAATACCACTTGCTCAATCCATTGGTGTGTCAGTATTCTTTAATACCATTTGGCTCAAACCACTTAGGTGTCAGTGCTCTTTAATACCACTTGCTCAAACCACTTGGGTGCCCATATTCTTTAATATCACTTGCTCAAACTACTGGTGTGTCAGTGCTATTCAACACCATTTGCTTAAACCACTGGGGTGTTTAATACCAATTGTTAGTGGAGTATGCACTGGTTCAGGGCACTTAACCCTTTAAGTGCCAGTCTACCTAGAGTTTTTGTCACCCTCTGTTGCCAGACCATGTTTCACTATATTGTGCTACACATGTTCAACTATGATTTTTGAAGGGATTTCCCAGGACAATTATATACTGTTTTCTCAGCAGCCGCAGGTGATTTGCCAGCCCCAAGCCTTGTCAACTGGTATAGAGGTCTCATAGATCCCTTACCAGTTGACAAAAAAAATATTTTTTGCTTTACCCACCTCTGATCCTGTGTCCTGTGGCAATCCTGTCCCACTGAGCTCCAGTGACAGATACCGAGTGATTGCTGGAGAGGGGGTGCTGGGGAGGTAGGGTATCACAGCCCCCTACCCCTACAACCTCCCTCCAACAATTACCCGGCACTACTGAGCATCTTTGAGAGAGTGCGGGATGATTTCACCGATTATGTAATTCACCCTGCCCACAAAAGGTGGGGCTAGCGGGGATGTTTTGGGCCCTTTACTCAGCACGGAAGAGCCCAGGGAGGATCGGAGGCCCCCCCCAATGAGTTTTTTTAAGGCCGAAGCGTGGGGGAAGGGCTCTTCTGGGCCCTCTTCTGAAGCCAGAAGAGGGGGGATTGGATGCCCCCTGGGTGAAGAAATGACCCTGTCAGATCGATTGATGGGTCAGGTGAGTTTTTATCTTTCATAGTTTTTTTTAATGGGGCTTTATAGTCAGCTACGTGAGTCTTGTAGTGTAATACTAATTATTCAGGGCACCTGTGTGTTGCTACAATTTAACACCAATTGTTCCGGGCACTTAGGAGTCATTACAGTTTAATACTAATTGTTCAGGACACTTGTGTTTCGCTACAGTTTAATACCATTTGTTGCTACTCTTTAATACAACTTGTGTAAACCACTTGGATGTCACTGCTCTTTAATACCAATTTTTAGTGGAGTATCCACTGGTTCAGGGCACTTAAGTGTTATTTTCCTGTTCTAGGTTTTGGAGGGCATTTTTGTAGGCCCCAGAACTGCTGGTAGAGTGGTGAGACCCAAACAAGTTGAGGTCATAGGTTATATGGCATGCGGTGGTACCAATTCCATGGGATTGTCTTCCACCTATTGTACTTCTTTAGGGAGTGATGAGCCCTCGACCACACCCCCCTAAAAATCAGCAAGGCTGCCCGAGCCACAAGTTACGGAGTCAATAATGCTTTATGATGACACTCCTAGCTGCCATACCGTGGGCCACCCACCTGCCATTTCCCAGTTGCAGACCTAGGGTTAACAGGTGCCCAGAAACTGATGTTGGAGGACAAGGACATGACTAGAAGACCATCAAAGAACACCCTCGATAAGGATGGTATCCTCTTCCACCCACTTCTCCTTGCTAGCCTCCCTCTCAGCCTCAACATTGCAGAAAGATGCAGCAGTCAGCACTAGGGGAACCGAACTTTAGTGGCAAGTTCGAACGAACTTGTCGAACCCGAACCTGAGCGCGTTTGCTCATTCCTATTGAGTATGTGTGTTTTGAAAGTAGGGAAAAGAGGCAGCACTCACAGTGCTGAATCAGCCCTTTAGTATCTGTGTAGGGAGGCAAGGGGAGCCCTCAGCAGCCAGGCTCCTCATATGTCTATATACATACTCTATAGCTCTTCTGATGACCAGCACTTCCATACTCTCATAACACACTCTACATGATGATGACTTTTTAGAGCATGCTAAACTCCAGCACTGGATCGCAGATGTGAATATGTGTCATGAGCAGAAGTTTAGTCTGCAATTTTGACTGTGGGGCATTCAGAATCAGGATGAGCCCTAAGAGTTAAGTTATGGGGACCACAAGTCATTTGTAACTTTTGGTCCATTTCAAAGCATACCAAACCCCAATATTTTTACACTCCCGGGATTACCTGTATGTGCAACCCCCACAATCACTAGAAATCTTAACTTAATAAACGTTCCAACGACACAGAGGCGGTCTCTTTTTTATTCACCACACATTGGGTGGAGGGTGCTATGGATGAAGTTAAGTTTACTTGAAATCCTGGGGATTTCACACAGCAGGGCATCTCAAGGAGGGGAGAGGGGCGTTTAGACCCTGGGGCTGGATCCAATTTAAGTTGTTTGTGTGAGTGAGAATTTGCCTCCTCTTATATTAACTTTAGCAGGGATGTATGACAGTTATGGCCATACTTACTATAAGTGGTTATCCTGCTGTTCAGTCATGAGTAAACTAAAGAATCAACCTCCCATGGCAGCACTGGATACGTTTCTGGAGAGCAACAACTGACCTAACTTCTTTAAGACTCTAAAGCGTGTGGTCTCCATTGTATAGTGGTATTCAAATGGGGCTTTCCAATGATCTGCATGTCACTCACTTTTTCTGTGATCCCATGGCGCATGTTTGAACTGTGGCAGCTTTCCTGACATGCCTCCGGCTGATGCATGCTCCCACACCGGGCCTATCTGAATGAAGGTAAGTGGCTGTGGGTATGCCTGCCACTCCCCCTTTATTCAGCAATATACACAGCATAGCTGATTGGAGGAGAGTCCACACATGTGCTGTGGGATCGTCGGCAAGGTCAGTTTTCTTCTGTTTTCATTCAAATTGGGATGCCACCTGGAGGATCAACAAATCCCAGATAGTGAAGATCCTAGTTGCTGTTCTTCTTTAAATAGCCTAATCAGGCCTGGTGCCAGGGGAGGGAAGGCTGTTGGGGAGTTCTAATTTAGCGGCCTTCCACTTTACTGATTGGGATCAAGGAGGATCAAGAAGGGCTATGCTTCTCTCATTAGATTTACATAAAGCGTTTGGCATGTTGACTTGGCATTATATGTTTTATGTTTTGGGAAGACAAGGTTTTGAAACTACATTTCAAAATATTTTTAGAAATTTATATAGGGATCCTCATGCAGTTATATGGATAAATGGACTTCAGTCGAAATCTATTGATATATACAGTGTGGGGGATGGATCATAAATGGGCATTATTTGCAGACAATCTAGTGTCTCCTCACCCCACACTCCACTTACTAATTTATTTGAGATGTTTTAAGAAATTTAGCAAGATTTAGGGCTTAAAATTAAATGATACCAAGTCTAAGGAGTTGAATTGGACACTTTCAAACCAAGACCAAAACATTCCTTTTATCTTATTTGGAAAACTGATATCATTAATTATCTTGGGATCCGACTAACCCCTCAGTTTCATTTATTGTATGAAAACTGGTCTGGTCTGAGGCTCTCGTAGTTGGGGGGCATTAAGGCAATTACAATTACTTTGTTACCTAGACTGTTATATTTGTTCAGAACACTTCCTATACCTATTCCGAAGGCAGATTTAAAGAAATGTCAGTCTAAAGTGTTGAGATTTATTTGGGCAGGCAAAAGTAGAGGGATTAATTTAGAGAATTTTTATATAGCTAAACTTATATAGTTGTTATGTTGTTGTTCAATTAGCCTAACTTACACAGATTTTTATTAGTGGAGAATAGCACAGCTGGATAATTATAGAACAGAAAGCCTGGGGTTTGTTTTCCATTGATTCTCTCAGGCCAGCTATTTTATGTTCTATATTGTCTAATGCATTAGCTCCTTGGGATACTATTAGAAAAAAACACAACCTGATTTCCAAACACATATTGGTACCTCCCTAGAGTAACTTCCTGACTTTGAGCCTGGGAGAAAACGAGCATATCTATGGTGGACACAGAAAGGTCTCTATAGAAAAGAAGAATACACATATAGACAAATAGAGCAATTTTTAAATCCTTAAATAAGTAAAGAAGGGGATAGAGTTAATGTTACTATTTTTGAAAAATTATGTCTAACTTGTCCTCAAGGGAAAGGTAGAATTTCTACCATATATAAATACTTCACAGATGAAGAAGGCAAACTTAATTATAAAGTAGGAAGCACATTTACAGCAACCTTTTAAAGTTAAAGATTGGGTTAAATAGGCGATTAGTAGCTCTAAAGGTTCTCTCAACACTTTGCTGTTAGTTAGAATCCAACTTGAAGATATTTACTCATTGGTATATGGTCATCAAGTATATACCCTAATATATGTTGATATGTTTCATATATGGTGGAAATGCCCTAAAGTAGTAAAAATAATAATATTTATTTATTTAGCTCCAACATATTCCGCAGTGCTTTACAATCAGAGGGTTCATGTACAAACAGAATAAAAAATTACATAGCAAAAAATAAAAAGGGTATCCATTGAAACAAAAGGAATGAGGATCCTGCTCGCAAGCTTACAATCTAAGAGGAGAATGGGGGTGACACAAAATGCAATAAGTGTTTTGTGCCTGGTCTAGCGATCTAAGTAACAATAAGAGTATATACAATCTGTATGGGCCACGGGTTGATTTAGTGCTCTTTGGAGCAAAGTGTCTGATAATAGATTGGGTTCAGATAAATAATCTAGAACACTGGTTTGAGAGGAGGAGTTAGATTAGGGGATGTGGTAGATTACCCTAAAAAGATGCATTTTTAGGGATCATCTAAAGTTATTGATTTTTGAATCAGATTGTTGGGGATAGAGCATTCCAGAGAATTGGTGCAGCTCGGAAAACATCTTGTAGGCAGGGTAAGGTTTGGCCAGGGCAAGGTTCAGATTTAGGTAGAAGTAAGTTGTATATCATTAGCAGAGTGCAGGGCACAGGTAGAGTGGTACACACAGATTAGGGAAGACCTGTAGGGGAGTGCAGCACCATGAAGAGCTTTGTGGGTGAGAATAAGCTGTTTAAGCTGAATCCTATACTGTATGGGTAACCAATGCAATGACTTGCAGAAGGTGAAGGCGTCAGCGTAGCAGTTAGAGAAATAGATGAGCTGGGGTGCTGCATTAAGCATGGATTGCAGAGGAGAGAGTTTAGTAAGGAGGAGACCAGTTAGTAGTGAGTTAGTTAGTAATCTAGAAAAACAAAAATGGATTGGGGCAAAAATATGATGTTTTGTTCTTTCCGCTACGAGAAAGGGACAGATTCTAGAGAATCCAACAGGGCAAATAGAGGGTACTGAAAGTCAAATCTACTGATAGTCTGTTCAATAAGGACTGTGTAGAGAGACAAGAGGAGAGGTCCTAGGACTGAACCCTGAGGAACTCAAATAGTAAGAGAGAAAGTAGAGGAGGTAGAGCCAGCAAAAGATATATTGAAGGAGCAACCAGAAAGGTAGGAAGAAGACCAAGATAGATCAGTGTCTTTAAGGCCAAGTATAACATTGTGGTCTACTGTCAAATGCTGCTGAAAGATCAAGCAGAATGAGCAGTGAGTAGTCACCATTGCATTTGGCAGTCAGGAGGTCATTTGCTGCTTTGGTGAGGGCAATTCCAGTTGAGTGTAGAGTGGGGAATCCTGATTGCAGTGAGTCAAGAACACAGTTGTCTGAGAGGTAGCGCATAAGCCGGGTGTGACCAAGCATTCCACTAGTTTCGAGATAAGGGGAAGATTAGAGGTCTTTAGCTGGTTGTGCTAGATGGGTCAAGGGTGGATTATTTTAATAGAGGAATTATGACAGAATGTTTAAAAGTGGAAGGGAAGATACCAGAAGAGAGACAACGGCTAAATATTCTGATTAGGTGGGTAGTGGATGCGGGGGCTGGAGGAGATGGGGTGGTAACATTTTGGAACCAAGTGTTTGGTATTATATGCAAGGTTAAGGGGAAAAGGGTGAAAAAAATCGCAGTTGGTTGTCTTATTAAATAAACCTGTTGTGAGGATCTCCAGATTTATTTTCTATGCTTGTTTGGCATCTAAATTGACCATTGCTAAGTCATGGAAATCTCATACATTGAGACTTCAAATGTTTATTAATAAATAAACTGTACAATGGTCAATAAAAAGATGAGTAGTATTTAAAGAGTGACAATTCAGGAAGATTTGGAGTCCTTGGTCTGAATTCTGGAATCCTGTGCAGGTGGGGGGGGGGGGGCAATTGGGCTCTGAGTTCTTTAATTTCCCCTTCCTAGTAATATTTATTGTTATTTAACTTTGATAATGCTAATATTGCTGAAATAAAGATGTTATAAAACAAAAGATGGCAACTACCAATCAAAATAGCAATACTTGTCAAGTTAGTACTGTATGGAATTCTATAGCATTGGAAGCAGAAATGTTGTAAAAAGATTTTTTTTAAATAAAGGTGTGACCCCCCCCCCCCCCCCCAAGCTCAGAAGGGGACACTATGTAGTTTCTTTTTTACATTAAACACAGCTCCAAGCTTCCGTGAGGACAAATAATCACACACAGTAGGTAAATATTTTTTTATATTATATTAAAAATAACCTTGTTGCCAATATTTTTGCCTCAGCAGCACTCAGTATGCAAGTTAACAAAATAAAAAAAGGCAGTGGCGATGCAACTGCCAGCATGTGTCTAATTTAACATTAGCACCAGAGGTGTAAATATCATAGAGTTAGGGGAGGCAGCTGCTACCAGGCCCTTGTCAGAAGGGGGCCCATGCAGGTGCCTGTGGTAATGTTCAGACTGGCTCCCCTGAGTGGTTTTTGCCATCTCTAACAGCTAAGAAACCGCCAGCTTGATTCCCCTCCTTACTTAATACACAGTGCACGGGGTGTGGTGACTGTGGCAGATGACAGAGATGACAGTCCTTCACAGGGGGGCCTTCTACCCCCAGCCCAGTGCCCCAAAACAGCCTGTGTTTCTTTTTTCACTAAAGCCTATGCCCAGTATTCATAACAACACAAACCGGATGCAGATGGCCATATTGCTCCCCGGCGAGTGGGCCAAGCAGACCTGCCCCCTGGTGCTTTTCAGTGATGATACATTCAGATATAGTACACACATCTTAGCACTGGTGATCAGCCTTATCAGTTATAATAACTGCAATAAATCTAAAAGCACTGCAACCTAACAAACACTATGTGAATCTTTAGCATGTAAACTGTAATTAATTAGCATATGGCAGTCGTTGAGAAATCAGACTGCTTCCTGATAGTGTTTCTATGAATATTGGGAAAAGGCTTTAGTAAAGAAAAGAAACACTGGCTGTTTTGGGGCATTGGGCTGGGGATGGAAGGTTTTAATTGTAAAATAGTTTGTCACGTTTTTTTTGCTTACAAATGGGTAATCTTGACAACAACAACTAAACCGCAGCCTAAACGCACTGTAACGTTTTACCCTTTGTCCCCAGCAGTGATATCATGTAACAGAAGTGTTGATACAACAACCTTTTCAGGGTGTCAAAAACGAATAAATATGGCACGCAGAGCCAAAAAACGCTGGTACAAAGTGATGCTCACTGGCGCTGTTATAATCTAGAGTCGGTGCAGCAGGGTGCTGACACTGGTCAGGCCAATACCTAGTGCAAAAATCAAAGTTAAATATTTAACATCAAGTGCTATGATTCCCAGCGCCATCTGTCCAAATAGCACTCAAAAAATGGCACCATTCTAGGAAAATTATGCTAAACAGCACATATAAATAAAACCCAAAGTTTTGTGGCCAAGCCATTGTCAAGGCAAACCGAGAAAAGACTGATTATGGGGGTTATTTAAGAAGGGATAGGGCAGGTAGTGCCTCGTAGCGCCAGGCAGTGTCTGGTGAACTCCGGGCTCTGTACGCAAAACTACATTTATGAAAGCGAATCTGGTGTTGAGTGCCGGACGCACTGAGCTGGTGCTACCTGTCGCTGGCTGCAGCGCTGTACTGGTGTTAAAGTGCCTTAGCGGGCCAGGTGCCTGCAGCGCCCGATACCCGCTTACAGCGTCTACTAGCAGTCGCTCTATGCGCCAATACCTGGCGCTAGTAGTGAATCAGCCTCCACGTTTGTTACACAGCAGTGACAGTAGTGATGTATACTACTATACATTTACAGCAAATTATGGAGAACATCATTTAGTCATTGTACTGGCAAATAAAATATTTTTTTTATTATCGAGAGCAGGTTCTTCTAGACATTTCCCTGATTAAACTCCTCCCTAGGTCTGGGACAAGTGACAGACTTGCGTAATGATTGCCTTAGCCAGTCTTAGTCTTAGTCTTAAGCCTCCCATAGGACATATATATTGAATTGAAATGATACTAAAAGCTGGAAGTAATTAAGAACTGCACAGTCTCCACAACTGACATCATCGCTGGGAACTGCAGCTAAGTAAGCTGATTATGTAAATGAAAGCGTGCTATCATCACAATGTATTGCCAGCATTTAAAGCAGTCCTTACAGTACATGAAGAAATGATGACACTCTTACAGCATAATCTACACTGCCAAATTTGCATTCTAAAGTAAGTGAAATGTATAAGAACACTATGAATTAAAAAAAAAACAAAACAATATTTGGCCTATCCTCTCTACCTTGCTTTGGCAATACGACAATGTAAAACTGAAATGACAGCTCACTGGTAACAGTTGTCAGTATGCTGGCTCAGCAATATTTCACCAGCTCAGGGATCCGCATATATATATATATATATATATATATTTCTGCACTCAATGTCTTACAATGTCATTTCAATGTGCAACGCCAAAATGTTAATCAATTACCAGAGTTTATTTATTGTGTGCCACATCGTTACTTACTTACCTCTGATGGGCTAACTACTTTACATTTTGAAAAAATTATGGTGGCTACATTTTTTCAGCCAAGACTTCTGAACTGTGCTTATTTAAGATGATCGAAAGTAGTTTAGGCGGACTCTAGAGTCTGATGCCAGGTGATTCTCTGTCCCAGGGGCATCCCGATTTGTGATGTTTGCAGTGTGATTTACCTGTATAATGATTTATCCTGTATAATCATCATGAATCTTGATCCCGCAGCGTATGTGCGGCAGCCTCCACACTCAACACACTTGCTATATTTAGGGGCTTAAATGTCTGTGGATGGAGCTGTGCAGGCTGGAGAGATCCGGGAGTTTAGCCACTGCTGGAAAACAAGGGGTTTTACACTGCACGACCTCCGACAATGGGATGCCCCAAAGGAAAACTCTTTCATTCAGCTCATTTTCATGGGTGTTGTTCCTCTAAATTTTATTTTTATTTTTGTTTTTTATTTATTTTATTATTGTAGTTATTTGGAATAAAATGAAGGATTCCCATTTGCATTTTATTAGAGATATCTACTACTGGGAGATGCCATAAAACCATGTTGAATGCCTGTATTCTGCTTCCAGGCTAACAGAGCTGCTGGCTCTTAAACAACCATGCTGCAGGACCCAGGACACATGGGCTCAATGCACTGCAATGGCAGGTAAGTATCTAGCAATAAAAAAACATTGGTTTACACTGTTACTAATAGCTTGACATGGCAAGCTCATTAGCTGCATTTCAAGCTTCCCTCTAGTTTGAGGGGCGCCCCTGCCCCCAGTTTATCTGAATAGCTGGGCACTGCCACAGGCCTTAGCTGAAGGGAAGCTGGGGGTGGAGCTGTAAGCTGAAAAAATGCTTTTGGAGCCTCAGGAAAGGTGTTTTCCCAGGGGATTCACACAGTGGGGCATCTCAATCATTTAGTCAAGCAGCCAACAAGTGTGTTTTGCTTTGTGGGCCTAAAGCAAAATTCCAAATGCACTGCAGATCAGGGGTGCCATAGGGTCACAAGGTTCCCCTGCTTAGCTTTCCTCAGCACCTGTGGGGTCCATACCTCTCCTGGAGCCCCAGTATCATAAGCCTGGTGCATTGTAGTCATGTACTGAGCTCAACTGAGACACCCACAGAAAATAATGCAACAAGGTAACAGCCACCTACAGGTTGGAAGTGTGGCATCTGGCTTTAGATACCAGGGATGCAGAAGAGAGATTGATGCAGCAGGAGCAGGTGAGAGGTAAGCAGGTAAGCCTTTTGCACTTATACCACCCCTGATCTGAGGCCTGATCAAAAACTCTACGACAGTGCACTTTCCTGTAGACGTAAAACAAAAAAGAATACTAATATTACAGTAACCCATAGCAGATCTGTTCAGGTTGGCTGCTATAAAGTGTAACTGTTTAGGAGATCCAGACTGTATGTATACACCCATTAGCTCTTCCAGTCCATCCACACTTTGCTAGGAGCCACCCATTCCTGTCATCTGGTGTGACAATAAAGACAGGATCCAAATCTCTTCAAGGTTTAAGTTTTGAGGAAGCCAAACTGGACATATCTAAGGCAAATTAGGTAAGTCCTCTGGGTCAGGCTACAGCGTAGGTTGTGGCAGCAGCTGCAGCGGGGGTGTGGTTTGTGCAATCAGGGGAGTTCCTGGTCCCCAGAACTGCACCGATCTGCGGCGATGGACAAAAGGTAAGTGACCATTTATTTTTACTTCTGCCTGCTGAATCGCCCTAAGAGAATGAAAGCCTACAGTATTGCCAGAACGGAATGCTGAACTTAATTGCCCCCTAACCCTGTGTGCCAGGACCCAACACCCCACACTGTATTTCTGGTGCTGCTTCTGCTAATGGAGGCATATGTGACATTTATAGATTTTTTTCCTATTTAACTAGAATAGTTATGAACAGTCTCTGTATTAGCCTCATTCTCTTACTGAACTGCCTTAGCTGCTGCCATTGCTGTTTCCCAAAACATTGATACACAGTAGAATAGATTTCAGGGGCGTAGCTAGGGGGAACAGGGGGTACACTTGCCCCGGGTGCAGCAGGTCAGGGGGGCACCAAAATGGGGGCCTGAGAACTGGTAGGGGGCACCATTTTGAATCTTTGTCTGGTGCTAGAAAGCCTAGCTACTCCTCTGGATGTAATTATGACTGGCAATGACTATTCCCGGGTTTGGTTTCTGGCAGCGTGGCTGTGCTATATCCCACTAAACTTTAAGTATAAGTCTTGAAGGTCTCACACACAAGCAGAGACAAGTGGACTTTTCCTGCCCCTTTAATACAATCTCAAATGAGACTCCCCATCTTACCTGCTGGCATTCCCACAGTTTGGACAACACTCCAGTGCCCCCCCAGGGCTTGATCCCAGGTACTGTTGTCCTGGCACGTGGCTCCAAGTTGACATGTAAAGAATAACCTTATACATATGACCCACAAGCCAGAAGTTCAGTACACAATATCAGGCACCAGGGCCTCTGGGAATTCATTCTAAGCTGCAGAGCATCATCACGAATGAGGGATGTCTCATTCTGGTCTTGTACCCTGCACATGTCACCTTGAGGCTGGAAGCCAGAAGTGCAGTACCTTGATGGCAGACACCAGAAGCCTGGGAGCATGATCTATGCCATGGTAGTCCTAGTAGGATGGAGAGAGTTCTTATTAGAAAATGCAGTGGAAAGTGGACTTTCTTTGGTTTAATATTTTATTTGTGTGTAATATATTTGTGGAATGTATGTTTTTTGTAGCTTGGCGCTTGAATACATTTTGCTGTAAATAAATATAGGTTGTGCAGCATTTTTTTCAGATATTTACTCTAGTAGGGACATATAGATGTTGTGGTTAGAAAGCCCCTTTAAACTCTGATGTTAAGTGATTAGGTGCAATCACTTCCCGTCTATTGGTTTATGAGGTCACACACACACTTAGAAAGAGATAAACAATTTGACAAAGATCACTCATTCTTTAGATACTGAGGCTTAAAACATAGGCAAACAAAAAACTGTTATCTGCTTTAAATCTTTCCGTCTATGGATTGAAATGGTCCGGCAATCTATCCAAAGTAACAGATTTGCATTTAGTGCATTCCGGAAACGTAATTAGGTATTTCTAATTGGCAGCAACGATAACGCTGTGTCCCTTCAAAATTAAACAAGATTAAATAAAAAAAATAACAATACAAAACCATATTAATTTGTCCATGACATATTTCCCCAGGGACTTTGTGAAGCTCAATGCAGATAATTAAGAAGCACTGTTTGTAGTAGTTTTTTAATAAAAATGGGGGTTAAGTAAAAAATAAACAGGATTTAACATAGTAACAATGCACAATATCGAATAAACGTAAAGCAGGAAGTGCAATAATAACACATACACTACAATAGCTATTTGCATGCAATATGTCACCAAATATTTTGTGCTATTTAGCACACTGTCCACACCAATATAATTAACTATTTAAAATGTTTCAAATTATTCAAAACCCAAATGACATACAAGCAATTAATAGACAATGGTCCCTCGCTATTTGATTTATGATGCAATATTAGCAATTGAGTAATTCCAGTACAGTGAAGAAATCCAAGTATATTCAAAAGATTGCTTGAAATAATTTACTATATCTGTATAGGATGGTGGGGGATTTTTTAATGGTCTATAGATATAAACTGAGCAAAGGGGGTGGGAGTAGCGCCATCAATATTATTTATACAAAATTATCAACATTATTATTCAGGGCCTGGGAACCAATTTACCGCTCAGTTTAACCCTCTCATCATCCAAGTATTAAGCACCAAACATGTCTAGCTATGTGGAAAGACAGAGATTTGGCTGCACATATCTGCAGATACATGTGGAAGCCACGCTGCCCCGGCAAGGCACTCTGTATTCAGTGTGGTCCCTACTCTTATTTTTGAGTCCCCAAAGTTGGGACATGCAATGCAGCCAGAGCTACTCACCTGGGAAGCTGCCAGCCTCCCTTTAGAATACTCCACATGGAGAGATCCATGGTGGCTGAATCCCCCCCTGTGTGTGTTCATGGCAATTCAAACTGCGCAAACGGGGTGGGAGTAGCTCCATCAATATTATTTATACAAAATTATCAACATTATTATTCAGGGCCTGGGAACCAATTTACCGCCCAGTTTAACCCTCTCATCATCTAAGTATTAAGCACCAAACATGTCTAGCTATGTGGAAAGACAGAGATTTGGTTGCACATATCTGCAGATACATGTACATCTATAGATATAAAGATTTTCTTCCCCTGCAATGTTAGAGCCCTGGAATCACACCAGTGGGGGTTATACCCACATTTGCCCCCACAATTCTAGAGATTTGGTAGCAACATCCCGGCCTATTATATGTCCCTGTAATACTATAGCCATAGATTACTCTGTTGACTACATGGAAAGCACATTGATGGTGGGGCTCAGCAGGGTTGTCACAGGCTGTCCAGGAATCAGTAAAATCAAGGGATGTATTTTTGGCCCCGGCCTAGAGGCATGTCACTTCGAGCTCTGAGTTACTCTATTCTTGGTGTGCGAAGCTAGTGGGGAGGGGGGGGGGTGACTTTTTTAAGACAAAAGGTAAAAAAAATACAATTGAACAAGTATGTGTTAATTTAATTTGACCTGAATATTACTTGGATGTGACCAAGCCAAACTGAGTAGGCAACTATAAGGTAAAGTAAAACAGTGGCCCCAAGCTCATCAATAGTCATCAGGAGGCCTCCAGAGGACAGGCCTATTTTGAAGCAACCCCCATATTGTTGATGGTTTAATGTAAGCAAGAAACGTTTAACATGAAAAATGGAGATGGACATTGCTGATCACCTTCAGAATGTACTGTGTGTTGGCTTCAGTGGTGACCATCCAGTGTCCCTGTTCCCATAGTAACACACACGGTCGGCGTCAGCACCCGGCAAGGCGGGCAGCTGCCAGGGGCCCCCACTCACTGGGGGGGCCCAATGACAAGGCCGGCCTTTGGGGTGTGCGATGGCATTTGACCGGCATTGGACTTGGAGAGCACGCCAAAGCTGGTTGAATAGCGGGGTACCACACAACGGGGCATCTCGATTAAGATTTCAGGGGAGGAAGTGCTGGGTTTTGTTCTGCGTTTATGTTGCCCTCCCCAGCTGATTTCCTATCCTTGGAGCATCCCAATCTGTGATACCCTACTGTGTGAAACCCCCTGGGATGGCTGGCAAACTCACTATGCAAGCAATTCCACCCCTGAGTTTTTGGTCCGCTTTACAGAGGCATCTCAATTTGGGATGCCCCGGTTTGTTAATGAACCCCCCTGGTTTGGCCGTTAACTCAAACTGTGATCCCAGTGCGCATTCACCAGTTCAAGGAAAGAAATGAAGAAATGGGGGGGTCACACCGGGGCATCCAAAATAAGGAGAATCAAAATTCGTTTAGACTCCGAGGTAAGGTTATGATCCGTAGGGGGCATTCAGATTTGGGATGTCCCTCAGTGATGTAACGCGACTCTTCACCACAAAGGGGCCCACTGAGACCATGCCGCCAAGGGCCCACATAAATCTCAAGCCAGCCCTGGTCACACACATGAAATAAACATAGAGACCTGCAGAGTTCTTCATTTCCATAACCTGGTTAGGATCAGAGTTTCTTTCCTGACAGGTTTTCTTTATTTTTTTTTCCTCTCTAATATTAAATACTGGCATCTAACTGTATCTTGAATTACATTCAGTACTTACAAACGTTTATCTGATTTTGTGATTGTTTGCAGGCTGCATTGCATTCATACTAAGAACCAATTCTGACAGCAGAACAAAGCAATCTTGATACCCGTCACATAAATGAATATAAAATCAGCACTTTTTTTTGCTAAATCAATTTAAGGACGGTCAATATTCTAATCCTGTAAAATATCTTGGCTTTGCGGGACAATGCTCGGCAATCCATACTGTAAAAAATAATATATTCTGCTCATAGAGTAGCTCTTGACATAGCACGCTGGCACAATTAATGGGCTTTACTACATCACCCCCTTGTGTTTTGTATTAAACTGATATTTGCGAGAGCAGTGTTGTGCTTGGATTTAAAAACACAAGTAAATCTTGGTTATAGTGTACCAGTGACATGTATTTTTACATGCTGGAAGGATTGATTTGTTGTTAGCTCTTTTTCTGCCAAAGCTCTGTGAAGATTTGAATTATGCTGCACAATTGGAGTGATATAGCAGATATGTGGCAGTTTTACTTGCCTTTAAAAAATACACAAACAGATCATTTTACAGAAACACACATTCAGCAATACTCAGAGGGTCCTGTGTCTTACTTTGGAAAGCAAGTTCTACAACCTATGGCATGCTTGGATAGCCTAATCAACAACTGCCATTATCCAGCTGTTAAGCTACTGAATATCTGGGTGATCCAGATTTACAACTATCTACCAATGTTAGTTTTTTATGCATACAGAGCTAACTGGCTAGAATAAATGTTTAACAGTATTTTTCACCCTATAAGACGCACTTCTTTCCCCCAAAAGCTGGGGGAAAATGGGCTGGGGTGGGGCATTGATGGACTGCACCTGGATCCTGTATGTGCTTCCTGGGTGTCAGGCCGCAGCCGGACGGGCCGCCACACGCATGGGAGCACGTGCTGGATTCCGAAAATGCTATAATTGCCATTTATACACAGGGGCTTATAAAAGGATGAGAGGATTCAGGATTCTTCCACGGAACGCGTGGGTGAAGATTACCAGTGGGATTCGGCAGGGACACCATCCAGACTTCACGTAGATGAACTTGTTTTATGTAGTTGTTTGTTTTTGTTCATTGTGTTTTCTCTTTCTGCATTGTTCAGCTTATTTGCACTATTTGGAGCACTTTATGATAGCACAAGCCTTATATATATATATATACATATTTATTAAGATTCACCTGCGCAGCGATCGTCTGGCCATGGAGAGCGGCTACTTCGGGGAGGGGGGGAAATACCCATGCGTCTTATAGGGTGAAGGCGATGAGTAGTCCCGCCTGCTGCTGGTTCAGTTAGTTAAACTATGTGGATCGCGGCATAGAGCAGTGCGCCAATATTATTGATGTGTTGGCACATGCTTGCCGCGGAGAGTGGCGGCTTCCGGATCGTGATACAGGTAAGAAGCTTTGAACTGACTCAGCGGCAGTTGGGGATGGGGGGTGGTGATCTGCTGTACTGCCTGTTCTATGGTGGATTGGGGGCCACACACTGTTATTAAGGGAGCAGGATCTTATTCGGGATGGAAGATCTGCCACACTACCCTCCACGGTGCCAAACTACCTGTTTTAGGGGTGATTGGGATGGTTCTGCCATGTCCTGTAAGGTTCTGGGGGGCACACCATTTGGTTCAGAATATTTGTTTTTCTTTTTTCCTCGTCAAATATCCTAGGTGCGTCTTATGGGCATGTGCTTCTCATAGGGCGGAAATTCACAACAAGGGTAATTCCACTTTCAGTGGTATTTTTTAAAGTTTCCATTATTGTTTGCCAAAATGATGTGCTCAATGTGTTAAGCTTATCTATTATATTTTATTTTCTATTTGCTTGCAACTATGTTTTGTAAAAGAAAACTGTTTTCTGGAGAGTTTCCAAACTGCAGGTTACTGGCATACTTCGCAGCTGGGGTCATTACTGCTGCTTGACTTGTTTGCCAAAGATGCTACCGTGCTCACCTTTTACAGTGGAAGTATTCTGGGATATGTAGTACTTTTTATTCAAGGCCAGAAAAAATACTCACATCTTAGGATCACAGACACACAGGAATATGAGAAATTTGGAAAGTAAATCACGAGTCTGGGGGCACAATCCTAGGACAAATGTTTATTTTACATCCCAAAAGAGAAAGACAATAAGGCAAAAAAACAAAAACCTGACAAAAATTGAGTTTTCCTTTGAAGTGGACCAAAAGCAGCACTGGAATCTATAAGATTCCAGGACCACCTGATATCTTCCTCTGGAGCACCAACAGCTATACATTTAGTAAACCCCTGTAGTGGGTTTGAAAAGCTGATTGGCCGACTTGCATGGCCATACACCCATACTAGTATCCATAGTGCGCCCCAATCATTGTATTATGATACAAGTATAATTATGCTATTGGAGGATTTTGTGAGTTTAGTACTTTTATCAGTTTATGAATAAAGATTGGGGCAAAACTGTAAAGCCACCTAAAGCTGGTGGCCCAGTGGGAATGTCTGCCAACAGGCTCCTGGAATATGACCGTAAGTTGCACTATCTAGGGAGGTTATACACATTGGAACAGCCCAAATCTTAATGCCTTAATCTTAAGGGAGGGCTGTCACCCGGGCCTTCATTTAGACTCTAGGGCTGGGCTCAGTAGCTTTTGGTCTTCTTTAAATTCATTAATAGTTGGTTTAATTGCATTAGGTGGAAACACTGATATATAGTCATTAGGCAAGTTGTTATCATGTGTTATTTATGATAACTTGATTTGATTACAGGAGTTGTTAATCTGCTATTAATTTTCTATTCCAATTAGGTGTATGTTTTCATTTTTTAATATTCATTATTAGACATGGTTATTAAGATGTTACTTGTGTAATCTTACAGTGATTAGTTTACATGATTAACAGTTTAGGTGTTTTTCAGGTGTTAATTTCTAAATTGTAGTAAAAAATTTCTATATCAGGGCTGGTTGTTAAAGAGGAACATTGGAGGGCCGTCCGAGTCCCATTCCCTGAGGCATACCCAATTGGCCCCTGTGTGATACTCCCAGGGTCACCTGATCCACTCATGTTTTTCAGGAGCCCCCATCGCATCTCAGCACTGTGGCTGCTTTCCCAGCATACCTAAACGTCCACGGCTAGAGGTGAGCAAAAATGCAGCTGGCAGCGTGTTTGTCTCACTTAGCTGCATTCGGCTTTACAGCTAGCAGAGAAAAACGGGATGCCCCTCCTGAAAGGAACAACACCAGGGAGAGTGAAATTGTTCTCTACTTACTCTTTACTTACTTTACTTACTCTTAATAACTCTTTCAGACATGTGGTTCTATGTGATTGATTAATTTGCATTGTTAGATCATTATTCCCGGCTAATTAGTCATTGCCAATCATGCAATTGTTGGATTGTTGTCATAAAAAAAATTGCAACATTGTTGTGAGATAGCTTTTAATAACAATGTGGGTTTATTTTATTGGGCATCTATGGGAGTCTGGCTATTTTATGCTCATAGATCAACAGCAGCAAACTGCTGACTGGAGCAGGTCTCGAAGGGCAGAAATTTGATACATTGATGTGTTGAAAAGGTGAGCGTCCATGAATATCTGAGCGGTTTAAATTGTGTTTAGCAACTGTGTGCTAGGTACTATGCTTAATATTTAATTCCTGTTTATAATAAACCGACAATAAGGGCCAAACCCATGAATAAAGACAGCTGATCACATACTTGTATTTATTCAGAGTGTATGTTTTACATTCACAACAGTGTAGTTTGACATGTACTTTGTAAGCTGTCATTCGTATCTGCTAGCTTGTATTTTCACTAGCAGGCAAGGTCATATAACCTTACTTGTGTTATTTTAATTGGAAAAAAACCTTCCACCATGAAAGTAGAGTGGTTTGGAGTCTAAAAACCAAAATATAATCTAAAATAAACCTGTGACAAGAATGGGGCCCACTAGTAGACTTGACTCTGGGGGAACACCCCACACTTAAATACAAATATCACTTGCTTATATTCAGGGGCCCATGCACAGAAACATTATGTCAAACTGCATTGTCCCTGTGTGTGCACTTGGGATGGTTCGAATAAGCTATACATAGTTTCATCATAGATTTTGGTTATGAAGGTCCTCAAAGGGCCATCTGAGCCCATTGGCCCCGCAGGGGATATCCTGGTAGCCCTGTAGGCCAGTTCAGAAGAATGCATTGGTTCTCCAATTATGATCATCCACTGACTATTGTTTGTAGAGATGAGCGAACTTTTGAAAAATTCGATTGCACTGATTCGCAGAATTTTCCGACAAAAATCGCTTCGACCCAAATTTATTCGCAACGAATCGCTATTAAAAACGGCTACTTCTGAGCTTCCTAGAGCCTCAATAGGGTTGTAAACCATTCTGCCTTGCTGTACCACGCATAGGATGCGTGCTGGGTTAGTGAAATAATACTGTAAATATTTATGACATGCAGATCAGAGGCATCGCTAATAGAATCGCAGAGCAGCACAATTGCAGAGAGTTGAGGTGGCATTACTATGAGGGGCCCCTATAGTGCCTGAAAAACACACCCTGGATCTGGCAGCAGCAGGAGCCCAAATATTGGCTGAAAGACATCCTGGAGTTGGCAGCAGGAGCCCAAAAATTGTCCGAAAGAGACACTGGAGTTGCCAGCAGCAGCAGGAGCCCAAACATTGGCGGAAAGAGACACTGGAGTTGGCAGCAGGAGCCCAAAAATTGGCCTAAAGACACACTGGAGTTGGCAGCAGCCGGAGCCCAAACAATGGCTGAAAGAGACACTGGAGTTGGCAGCAGCAGCAGCAGGAGCCCAAAAATAGCTTGAAAGACACAACCTGGAGTTGCAAGCAGCAGCAGGAGCCCAAACATTGCTTGATAGAGACACTGGAGTTGGAAGCAGGAGCAGCAGGAGCCCAAAAGACAGACAGACAGAGATACTGCATTTGGCAGCAGGATCCCAAAAATTGGCCGAATGACACCCTGGAGTTGGCAGCAGCAGGAGCCCAAACATTGCTGGAAAGAGACACTGGAGTTGGCAGCAGGAGCCAAAACATTGGCTCAAAGAGACACTGGAGTTGGCAGCAGCAGCAGCAGGAGGCCAAAATTGGCTGAATGACACCCTGGAGTTGCAAGCAGCAGCAGCAGGAGCCCAAACATTGCTTGAAACAGACACTGGAGTTGGCAGCAAAAGCCCAAAAATTGGCCTAAAGACACACCCTGGAGTTGCAAGCAGCAGCAGCAGGAGCCCAAACATTGCTTGAAAGACACACTGGAGTTGGCAGCAGGAGCCCAAACATTGCTTGAAAGAGACACTGGAGTTGGCAGAAGGAGCAGCAGGAGCCCAAACATTGCTTGAAAGAGACACTGGAGTTGGAAGCAGGAGCAGCAGGAGCCCAAACATTGCTTGAAAGACACACTGGAGGTGGCAGCAGGAGCAGCAGCAGGAGCCCAAACATTGCTTGAAAGAGACACTGGAGTTGGCAGCAGGAGCCCAAACATTGCTTGAAAGACACACTGGAGTTGGCAGCAGGAGCCCAAAAATTGGCTGAATGACACCCTGGAGTTGCAAGCAGCAACAGGAGCCCAAACATTGCTTGAAATAGACACTGGAGTTGGCAGCAGGAGCCCAAACATTGGCTGAATGACACCCTGGAGTTGCAAGCAGCAGCAGCAGGAGACACACTGGAGTTGGCAGCAGGAGCCCAAACATTGGCTCAAAGAGACACTGGATTTGGCAGCAGCAGCAGGAGCCCAAACATTGCTTGAAAGAGACACTGCATTTGGCAGCAGGAGCCCAAAAATTGGCCGAATGACACCTTGGAGTTGGCAGCAGCAGGAGCAGGAGCCCAAACATTGGCTCAAAGAGACTCTACAGTTGGCAGCAGGAGCAACAGGAGCCCAAACATTGGCTCAAAGAGACACTGGAGTTGACAGCAGCAGGAGCCCAAACATTGCTTGAAAGAGACACTGCATTTGGCAGCAGGAGCCCAAAAATTGGCTGAATGACACCTGCAGTTGGCGGGAGCAGGAGCCCAAACATTGCTTGAAAGAGACACTAGAGTTGGCAGCAGGAGCCCAAACATTGATTGAAAGAGACACTGGATTTGACAGCAGGAGCTCTCACCGCGACTCCTGCTGCCACTCAACCCTAGTCTGCTGCGACCTCTGCCTGCTGAATCTTGGCCTCTGCCACTACTTCCAGGCACTTGTCTTTCTGACATTTTTATGTATTTGAAATGCGCAACAGGCACTTTAAAAAATGTGTTTACTTAAAAAACCAGAAGCTACATAAACTGTAACAGATACTATGAAAATTGGCAATATGGGATGCCCTGTGGGCAGGGCTGTTTACAGCAGACACAGAAACAATTGAAACTGCAATATATTTATGAGAAATAGCCTTTAAAAGCTGCTTTAGTGTAACAGATAGGGCCAAATGTGCAGGTTTGGGATACCCTGCGGCCTGGTGTTTTTACAGCACACACAAAAACAATTCAAACTGCAATATATTAATGAGAAATAGCCTTAGAAAATAGCCTTAGAAATAACCCTTTAAAAGCTGCTTGTAACAGATAGGGTCAAATGTGCAGGTTTGGGATACCCTGCGGCCTGCTGTTTTTACAGCACACAAAAACAATTCAAACTGCAATATATTTATGAGAGATAGTCTTTAAAAGCTACTTCAGTGTAACAGAGCAAAATGTGCAGGTTTGGGATACCCTGTGGCCTGGTGTTTTTACAGCACACACAAAAACAATTCAAACTGCAATACATTTTAGCTTAATTAGCTTAATTAAAATGAGGCTGAACAACGCTTATTTAGTATAACAGGGTGACATGTGCTGGTTTGGGATGCCCATGTGGGCTGGTGTATTTAAACCAGACAAAAACCAATTCAAAATGCAATAGTTTGGTTAAGCTGAAGAAGGATGAACAAGCGTATTTAGTATAACAGATAGGCTGCTAAGTGCAGGTTTGGGATGCCCTGCGGCCTAGTGTTTTGGCAGCAGACCATAAACCAATTCAAAATGCATTAGTTTGATAAAGCTGAAGAAGGATGCACAAGCGTATTTAATATAACAGATAGGCTGCTAAGTGCAGGTTTGGGATGCCCTGCGGCCTAGTGTTTTGGCAGCAGACCAAAAACCAATTCAAAATGCAATAGTTTGATTCAGCTGAAGAAGGATGAACAAGCGTATTTATTATAACAGATAGGCTGCTAAGTGCAGGTTTGGGATACCCTGCGGCCTAGTGTTTTGGCAGCAGGACAAAAACCAATTCAAAATGCAATAGTTTGATTAAGCTGAGGATCAACAAGGATATTTAGTATAACAGACTGCTAAGTGCAGGTTTGGGATACCCTGCGGCCTAGTGTTTTGGCAGCAGGACAAAAACCAATTCAAAATGCAATAGTTTGATTCAGCTGAAGAAAGATGAACAAACGTATTTAGCATAACAGATAGGCTGCTAAGTGCAGGTTTGGGATGCTCTGCGGCCTAGTGTTTTGCAGCAGACCAAAAACCAATTCAAAATGCAATAGTTTGATTAAGCTGCGGAAAGATCAACAAGCGTATTTAGTATAACAGATAGGCTGCTAAGTGCAGGTTTGGGATGCCCTGCGGCCTAGTGTTTTAGCAGCAGACCAAAAACCAATTCAAAATGCAATAGTTTGATTAAGCTGAAGAAGGATGAACAAGCATATTTAGTATAACAGATAGGCTGCTAAGTGCAGGTTTGGGATACCCTGCGGCCTAGTGTTTTGGCAGCAGGACAAAAAACAATTCAAAATGCAATAGTTTGATTTAGCTGAAAAAGGATGAACAAGCATATTTAGTATAACAGATAGGCTGCTAAGTACAGGTTTGGGATACCCTGCGGCCTAGTGTTTTTGCAGCAGGACAAAAAACAATTCAAAATGCAATAGTTTGATTTAGCTGAAGAAGGATGAACAAGCGTATTTAGTATAACAGATAGGCTGCTAAGTGCAGGTTTGGGATGCCCTGCGGCCTAGTGTTTTGGCAGCAGGACAAAAACAATTCAAAATGCAATAGTTTGATTAAGCTGAAGAAGGATGAACAAGCGTATTTAGTATAACAGATAGGCTGCTAAGTGCAGGTTTGGGATACCCTGCGGCCTGCTGTTTTTACAGCACACAAAAACAATTCAAACTGCAATATATTTATGAGAGATAGTCTTTAAAAGCTGCTTCAGTGTAACAGAGCAAAATGTGCAGGTTTGGGATACCCTGTGGCCTGGTGTTTTTACAGCACACACAAAAACAATTCAAACTGCAATACATTTTAGCTTAATTAGCTTAATTAAAATGAGGCTGAACAACGCTTATTTAGTATAACAGGGTGACATGTGCTGGTTTGGGATGCCCATGTGGGCTGGTGTATTTAAACCAGACAAAAACCAATTCAAAATGCAATAGTTTGGTTAAGCTGAAGAAGGATGAACAAGCGTATTTAGTATAACAGATAGGCTGCTAAGTGCAGGTTTGGGATGCCCTGCGGCTTAGTGTTTTGGCAGCAGACCAAAAACCAATTCAAAATGCAATAGTTTGATTCAGCTGAAGAAGGATGAACAAGCGTATTTATTATAACAGATAGGCTGCTAAGTGCAGGTTTGGGATACCCTGCGGCCTAGTGTTTTGGCAGCAGGACAAAAACCAATTCAAAATGCAATAGTTTGATTAAGCTGAGGATCAACAAGGATATTTAGTATAACAGATAGACTGCTAAGTGCAGGTTTGGGATACCCTGCGGCCTAGTGTTTTGGCAGCAGGACAAAAACCAATTCAAAATGCAATAGTTTGATTCAGCTGAAGAAAGATGAACAAACGTATTTAGCATAACAGATAGGCTGCTAAGTGCAGGTTTGGGATGCTCTGCGGCCTAGTGTTTTGCAGCAGACCAAAAACCAATTCAAAATGCAATAGTTTGATTAAGCTGCGGAAAGATCAACAAGCGTATTTAGTATAACAGGCTGCTAAGTGCAGGTTTGGGATGCCCTGCGGCCTAGTGTTTTAGCAGCAGACCAAAAACCAATTCAAAATGCAATAGTTTGATTAAGCTGAAGAAGGATGAACAAGCATATTTAGTATAACAGATAGGCTGCTAAGTGCAGGTTTGGGATACCCTGCGGCCTAGTGTTTTGGCAGCAGGACAAAAAACAATTCAAAATGCAATAGTTTGATTTAGCTGAAAAAGGATGAACAAGCATATTTAGTATAACAGATAGGCTGCTAAGTACAGGTTTGGGATACCCTGCAGCCTAGTGTTTTTGCAGCAGGACAAAAAACAATTCAAAATGCAATAGTTTGATTTAGCTGAAGAAGGATGAACAAGCGTATTTAGTATAACAGATAGGCTGCTAAGTGCAGGTTTGGGATGCCCTGCGGCCTAGTGTTTTGGCAGCAGGACAAAAAACAATTCAAAATGCAATAGTTTGATTAAGCTGAAGAAGGATGAACAAGCGTATTTAGTATAACAGATAGGCTGCTAAGTGCAGGTTTGGGATACCCTGCGGCCTAGTGTTTTGGCAGTAAGACAAAAAACAGTTCAAAATGCAATAGTTTGATTTAGCTGAAGAAGGATGAACAAGCATGTTTAGTATAACAGATAGGCTGCTAAGTGCAGGTTTGGGATGCCCTGCGGCCTAGTGTTTTGGCAGCAGGACAAAAAACAATTTAAAATGCAATAGTTTGATTCAGCTGAAGAAGGATGAACAAGCGTATTTAGGCCCTTATTTATGAAGGAATAGCTACAGGTAGCGACTGGTGAGCGACCGGTAATGACGGGCACCGCCACGAGAACGCCGGCTCCCCACCACAATCACACATTTATCAAGCCGATCCTGCTTAGCGACTGAGATAGCGCCAGATAGCCACTCATTCATCATTATTCCAGCCTCAGCCCACAGCGCCAGCGTCTGACCTTGAACAGCGACAGGTATGACCTCTCGCTACCTGGCGCTCTCCAATGCATTTCAATGGAACAATCTTTAAGTATTAATAATTAATTATTAATTTTTTTTTTTTTTTTTTAAATGAGAAAAATTCTGTGACCACTTCTGCCATGTTAGTTAATTTTCTTAAGGTAAAAAAAAAAAAAAAAAATTGTGCAGAATTGATATTACAGGTCTGATATTATTGTATTCATATTACTAAATTCTTTAAATTTTTTTTTTTTTTTTGGTTTCCAAAAATATGGTGGTTTGGGGATTAAAAAACTACTTTTAACACATCGCCGCCAGCGCTCTGGGGTTTAAACATGCATTTCACAGCGCAAGAATTTCTTGAGCGTGATTTTTTGATGAATGTGGTGGGAGCCGGTCGCTCTGACCAGTCGCTATCATGCGCTCCCATACATCGCGGAACCTGTCAAATAGCGACTCGTCACCCCGCATTCAACATTACTGCACACCGACTCAGTCGCTATCAACATCCGAACAATGGCCAAGCACAGCGACTACTAGCGGGCGCTGTGAAAATACTGCTACAGTCGCTTAACTGTCGCTACCTGACGCTATTAATGAAGTCAATGGCAGCTTATACTACAGTGTAGAAAGGAGTAAACACTTCTCTACTTTTCTTAGGAGAAAATAGTGCCATTGACTTTCATTGTCTTTTTATCTGTGGATTCAGTAACAGTGACATTCTCAGGCTTTTTTCTCATGACTTGAATCTTTTACTACCATGAGAATTTTTTTCTACCTTTATTGAATCGAGGCCATACTCATAGAACATTGGCAGAATACTGTCTGTTTCCCTTACACTTCTAGAATTGGGGAAACCTTATTGAATGCTTTGATTTTGTCAGCCAGCGTATTGTCTTTTAACCTCCCTGGCGTTGTGAAAAAGACAAATGCAATGGTAACGAAAGCGTTACCATTGCATTTGTCTCTGACACATGGCTCCACCCCCATGAGCCTCTGCGGCTCACAGAGACGGAACTCGGAAGCGGAGACGGACGCCGCAGCCGCGGCTCTCACCTGCGATCGCGGCGGAGACATCGCTGGATCGCAGGGAGAAGGTAAGGAGGCTGCGCCGCCCGCTCTTGCTCCCAAATCGATCCCGAGCGTGACTCGGGGTTACCGCCACTTACAGCGCAAATTAACCCCGAGTCACGCTCGGGATCGCCGCCAAGGGGGTTAAAGAAGAGTCAGTGAATAGCATGGGGATATTTAGGTTGAAATGATCAGCTTACCAAAATTTCCATAAAGTGCTGGTAAATAGTTTTTACAAAATGTTATACAAATGTGCCAATGTACCACACATAGCATACTTTCGGGCAAGGCAACTTTGTCATAAACTTGAGTTTGTCCCCACCTCCAAGGAGGTAAATGGAATGAAAGGAAAAAGATATAAAAATATATATTCTACTTTCGATGCACTTTTTTTTTCTTTCTAGAGTTTGTATTGAACAAATACTTTCCTTTCCACCTCTTTAAATACAACTTGCATTAAACATTTGCGTATAATACATTTGTTGCATTGCCTAAAGAAGTTAATTCCCAGCTATACCTTTTGTACCACCAGTTAAAAGAAAAAGGTAAAATGATTTGGTGGCTCCAGGCAACCCTTTTCCTTTCTTCTCTGTTCCTTTCCATCAATAAACCTGTCCATGCATTTCGCATTCAGGGGTAAGGTTCCCTTGTAGCAAAGTAACATTTGAAACTCATATTAAATTGTAAGCAGCGAGCACACTGAGCAATAACTTCTCGCCTGGCTTTTTTGCTTCATGCATATTAGCTGCTGAATATAGATAAATACTTAATATTTGCAGTTCAGGTTCTCTGTGTTGAACTTAAAAGGCAAACACGGTGAAATCAGAAATAAGATAAATTGTCCCGGCAAAACATTATGAATTGTGCATTCTGGTCTGGTTATTTAGTGGCAAAGTTTTTTCCCTTTTGGTAACCATGGCAACCTGCGCTCAAATGAGCCCGGAAAGCCTAAATGATTGTCTCATTCAAACTCATACATAAACTCTGCACGCTGTAGCTGCTTCTAATTCTCTTTATTTATGACATCCAATCAGATGGCACCTTCCCTGGCAAAACACGAGCCACTTCCCAAAGTGCTTTCCTATTAGTCAACCTACATTAATTCTTCATGCTTGCAGATCAAGACTTCTCTAATGTTTCACAATCTTCCCGCGCTCGGAAAATAGAAGCATTTGCTAGAATGCTTTATTAAACTGTAATTGTTTCAGAAGAAATATTAAACATTACAGAAAAGATTAATTTCCACAATGGCGGCAAATTTCGATGACAAAATGCACGAGTTTCTTGAAGTGCAGAATGGCATCGTGAAGCGTACTAAGATGATTGCCTCATTTCAGCAAGGGAGAAGCAATTGACAGTAGCAGGTAAATGGAAGGAGGGAGCTTAACGCGCTTAGAAAGAAGCGTTTTCTTTTTCTTCAAGAGAAAGAAGGGCATAATAAAGAGCAGTGGGCTTGGAAATAAATGCTGAAGAGTGTTCAGTAGTGATTGGGTTTGATTTGGGGAATAAAGTGCTATTTTCAGTTTCAATTTGAATCAATAGGCAATGCCTTCCACACCTGCTGTGCCTGTCACTCTGGGTAACCTTTACTCTGCCAACTCCAATATAGCTAGTCTTTTGTTACGTTCCCTATGTATTGCTCTGTAATCTTCACAGGGGAGAGCATTAAATTCCACCAGATGCAAAATATATCGTAAAAGATTCTTTACTACTTCAAATGCATCTATCAACACCAGGAGGTTTTTTCTCCAAAATAGTAAATTGGTTAAGAATTGTTATAACTAAAGTGTGTTTTATTATGGAATGCAGAAACAACACATTCTGTGAAGCGCTTCAAGATAAAGGAATGATAAATTCAGGGGAGATCATTGGGAGGCAAGTGACATTGCTGGTGTGGGTAACCAGGAGTATGGAAGAGCATAGACAGGCTCATACCTTAATTCAGTTGGATGCAGCTAGACAACTTAAGACTGAAACAGGAGGGGAAAAGTGGTGCTTCCTTTCTATAAATAATGCTAAGTGAACACAAATTAATAAATGATAAATAAGGTGGAGGAGCAATAATGATGTGGCCCCCTGTCTTTCTGGGTTCCAGTGTGGGCACACCTCCTGTAGCCCCCAGGAGTGTGTGTGCTCAAATCGCTATGGCTGAAGGATATTGACAGCTGTTGGTGTGTTGGAGCATGAAAAATGTAGGACTAGATCTCAGCATGTGGTATGTGTATTTTTCGAACTGGAGTAGCATGGAAGTGCGCCAGGGGACAAAAGAGGGCTATGACCTTCCTCATGCCTGAACAGACCTCTTAAACAGAACCAACAGCTTGGCACAGTTGTAGAAGAAAGGTAGCAGCCATTTTGAAGCTTCTTCTCCCATCTCAGCCATGCTGTTGCCTGGATTCATCTGACATAACTGACAATGCTCAGTATCAGAAATCCCAGAAGCACTTCCTGTTTGCAGGTGGCTTGCAAATGCATGGGCCACCATTTCTTTTCTAAAATTTACTACAGAAGCAATGTATTTACTATGTGCATCAATCTAAATTGATTTTTCAGTTTACAGTACAGTTATACTTGACCAGCACATTAGTGATTTAAATCCAATTAATGCAACAACAATTTTCATTTAAAAATCCTAAAAAATTGTTACATCTCAATGTATGTCCCGATGCTGTTAAAATGGACCAAAATCCACCTTGGAGTCTATGAGGCTCCAGGGCAGGGTTACTCCCTCTTCTGGGAAATCCCGAACTGGGATGCCCCATGTGTTAAATCCCCTTGGGAGCCCAATAAACTCACCTTTCCACCGAGCTCACATCGCATACACTGCTGGTGCCGGCATGACTCGCCTCCCTTCTTGGCAATCCCATCCATTGCAACTGAATGGCTGAGCCGAATGGAACGAGTTACACCACATGCCACTTTCAGGTGCTGCTAGGATTCTATTCAGCTGCCCTAGCCATGCTATGGGCTTGAGGAGAAATGAGATAGCTCGGGGAACGGCGGGCTGTCCCAGCGGGAAGGACCAAAACTCTGTATAGTGAAAATTTCGGGTTGTGGTCCACTTTATCCAGATCAATTCATTTGTAAATAATGAGACGTTTTATCTGCTATAGTGTCTTTAGTATATATAAATAAAAAAGTCCAGTTTAACTGTAATAAATCATCTGTATTTATTGCTATATTTCACCTTCTCACACAGTCCTGTCACACTTCAGAGCCCTCAGTACCATGATTGGTACAAACTCTCTGCAACCCAACCTCTTTTCTTCATCCCCATTCTTTAGACTGTAAGCCTGCAATAATAACAGAGTGAAATAATATGCATGTTTCAACTCACTTACCTAGGTATTGGTCCCCAGTAAAACATCCTTCCAGTGTTCCCATAACTCAGGCAAAGGCAATAGAGTGAGTGCACCACCTGCCACATCCCCACTCACTAACAGCTGGGGTGTGCCTTTAACAAATGCCTGGTGCCTGTGCCTAGCTAAAAGTATGGCATCCCTCACATGGGCCATGAGATTGGCAACTAGGTGAGTTAATGCGGTGATCACCAGGGTTTTACACACCTTGTTCCTTGCCCCAAGGAGAGTGAATCAGCCGAGAACGTTTTGATCCACTTTAAACTTTTGTAAAAAGTTGCCCTTTAATAAATTATTATATTTTAGAGTGTTTTCAATTTCACTAATTGTGCTAATGTTTACAGAGAGGTTATCTGCTACCATCTGCTAATGAATTACTAGAATTAAAGAGCTTCTCTTTTCTCGCTAAAATACTGTTGATTTTTGTTAAAGGTGACCTTTAACTTGTTTTAATTAGCAAAGTGTTCCTAATATGGTTGGTGGTCTATTCATGCAATCTACATGCGTGTGGTGGCTTTAGTTACTTCCCAGAACAAGCAATTTCCCTCCTATAGACTTCAGGAGCTATTGGAACAGAATATTCCTAAATGTTAGCTAAATTGCTGGCAAACTGAACAGAGGCATATTCCAGCGACACTAGGCTGATTCAATAAATGCCGGTAATAACTATATTTTTCTACAGTGTATTGGGCAGTTTCTTGTATTTGTTAGTTAATGTCCTTATTCTCGGAATGGGCTATTTTAACCTGCTGTGTCACTTTCAGCCTTCTAGTCAGTTCCTGAATTTGGTGGTTTCTCTGTATGTTAAGACACATTTTATTTCCAGCCTAGTGCTTGCGTCTCTTTGTTTATTGAGTTGTGGCTCATTTCGAAGCCAGCATTCTGCTTCCATCATTGGTAACTTTCCATCCTCTCTTTCATTTGGTTGCTTAGAAATAAGCTGGTGTCTGACAGCAGGCTGCGATTCTGCTGGTGACATCGGGTTATACATGATCATTGACATTCACACCAGGTAGCTGCTTTTCCTGTGCTCAGTTGTGTAGTTGGGCCGTTACAGATTTTTGAAGATTATCATTATGTTTCATACTGTCCCTTCCCTTTCTCTCCTGTACACTAATAAAGATGTTTTAGGAAAAAAAATCATTGCTTTGGTTCAGTGCAAAAATAAAATAAAAAAGGTCTGCACACATGAATTGATTTTTGTACACTTAAACCAGTCTTTCAGCATCATTTAATAAAAAGCCTAAACCCTTAAAAAAAACAATTCCCCAGCATCTAAAATTAATTTTGAGTTTTTAGTCACTTTCCCCTGCTGGGCTACAGCTCTGTTCAGGACTCTAGGATATGGGTGCCACCATCTTGCCTCAGAAGCATCACATACTAAGGAAAGAAAAGGGGGCAAAAGTACAGAAAGGCGTGTTATAGCTGTGCTTTGCACACACGGAGCAGAGCTGGGGTCAGGAGAAAGGATAGAAATCCCAGAATGCAGAGCTGCATGGTTAGAAGACACTTCCTGCTTGCAGACAGCGTGGTTGCAACCACTCTTGCATTGCCGAATGAGTGAGCTTGTCATGTGTGACCACTGGGCTCGCTGTGCTCGCTCATGCTGGAAGCGATGAGGGACAGGGGTGGCCATGTAACCACATTTGGAGCGTAGAATTGAAAGGAGGGGCAAACTTTGAAGCCCTGCTACAGTAGCTACAGCGTGCTGTCGAAAAAAACATTTAGCTACTATTTTAATGGATAAAAATTATGTATATGAGCAATTTGTAGATGGGTAAAGAGTCATTTTATACAGATGTCACCAACAGGCTGACCTAGGCAGGTTGTTAGAGCTCAGCAATCAGCCCCTGCTTAAAATGTTTGATGTCACCCATTAAGTAACGGAAGAAAAAGAAGAATAATTCGCCTTTAACGTTTAGGTTAAGGGTCAATTAAGGGCTCAAGTAAACCTAAACCCAGCTTTGTGCCAGGGAGAGTCTACCCTAACCCCCCCTAGCCAACCCTCTTCTGCCTCCCTGCTGTGTTCTTAGTTGGATGGATCGCCAAAAGAAAAATGTAAATGTCTTTTTGAACTAGGCACACTTTAAGGCCTACAGTCCAAAAAGATTTGCGGACTGATTGCTCATTGGGAATCTCAAATTGGTATGCCCCTTTTGTTTAAGAGCAGAAATCAAGAGGAAGCCTAGAATCTTATAAAATATCCCCCCCCCCCATTCTTTCAGAGGCGGCTGCAGAGGATGCTGGCAGTCACGTAGGTAGCAACAGCAGCATGGGAGCACAAACATGTTAAGCAATTCTTTTGATCCTTAATGGAAGGGCATCCTAAATTTGGATGCTTGGGGGGTGGAATTGTTGGAACGAGTGCACATCTAGTGTTTCTGATGTAGAACCCATTATAATTCTTACATGAGTGGCAAATAAAAGCTTCCACTGTTCCATGGCAGCACTCCAGCCATTCCTACACATTACATATAGATTTGAAAAGCTTGTCAATCAATAAAATAGCCATTATTCTTAAGCCTTTGCAGATCCATTATTAATTGTTCTTGGTTTTATATTCTATATAATTGCAGTCAGCATCAAAGGCTTCTGCAATCTATAAGAAATATATGCTGACCTTTAGACCCCAGCCATATTGCCTTTATTATCAGGGTAATATTTAAATCACAGAAAGTAATGAAAAAGGAACCTGTCCATGGTGTTTTTTCAAACTGCCTTTTTTTGCTGTTAGAAAAAAAAGTTATAATTATATGTAATCACAATCTAAAATGTACTACTGTAATGTAAATGTAAATGTCTTGCATGCCTGAACTGATGACAATATCCATTCGAGTCCTTCGACCTTCACAAGTAATATAGTCAAAACGGAACTAAAGCCTCGTGGTCGGCCGTGGGGCCTAAAACACTCAATGACTTGGCACTTGCCTGCCTCTGGGGTATCCTAAGTCAGTATGCTATGTGAAACTCATGTGGTTGCTGGTAAACTCTTGTTTAGCAGCGGCTCCCAAGATTCTGTCTTCTCTGGTGGCCCCATCCCTGGCTTCCCTGTAGCTGTCACACAACCAGTGTCCAGGCATTCAGATGGGAATGGGATCACTCCTAAATGTACTGGGAACCAAAGTAAACCTTTAGCCAGCTTTTTGCCAGGGAGAGTCTACATCTATGGCGCCCTAACCCATCCTAGCCTGCCGTCTTCTGTTCCCGTTCTAGTCTCCCAGTCAGATGGAGCTCCAAAAGAAAAATGTGAATGTCTGGCCATAGCAGAGTATAGCGGATGTAGAAGAGGTAGTTTATGGTCCCACAGACATAGACTCTCCAAAAAAGAGGATTTAGGTCCCCTTTAAAGCCTGGCTGTGACAAATTAAACATATAAAATCTAGTATACACACTAAATAGAGAAACCCAAAAAATGTTTGGGTGCTCTGCCATGCAAAGTGTTTATAATCTGGGATTCTTTTCTTTTCAGTTGCAGTGTATGCATAATGCTTCCTCTCAATATTTTGCATGTGAGCGATGCTGCGTGCTGATCTTGTGTGTGGCTGGATTTCCATTCAGCTTCTCCAGCCACATATTAATATGCACGGCCAGGGAAAATGATTGGATGAGAGACGTGCATGCGCTGTGGGCTAGAGGAAAACAAAAAACAATCAAGTGGACATGCCACAAGGCATACCTTTCTCCAAAGAGGAGCACCAACACATGAAAAATCTTAGAAAAAATATTGAATATTAAATAATTTTTATTAATACACCAAAAGATCACTTAAAAAACACACAAAAACCACAAGACATATTAAAAATACACTGTGATGACCCCTGTCTATTCAAAAATACAAAATAATTACTCAATCCAATAGGGTAATAGGTGATATATATATATATATATATATATATATATATATATATATATATATATATGGAACACCATGGGCTGTATAATCCCAAGTAGTGTCACACCCTGAATAGTTTGTGCCGGCACAAAATAATGTTAATAAAATACAACCAATATAAAGTGCACTAGTGCTAAAAATACCATATATCCAATTATACTAAAAAGTATTGATATCCATACATAAAAATAAACCACTTGAATGGACGAACGGGCCCAGCCCTTCCAGCCAAGATGGTGGCACCCAGTATCTGGAGCTCTGCAGGAGCTGCCCGAGCGAATGGCTAAGGTATGTTTTTTTTTCTTTGAACCCCCCCTTCCTGCCCCAGCACCAGCACCAGTGTGGCAGTGCAGGGGGTCCTTTTTAACCTGAAGCTCCACTTTAATGCATGCTTAAGGATAACAGTGTCAAAAATGTGGATGCAAATGCCAACAAAATGGTGCAAGATGCCACAGAGAAGAACACTTCATAACTCAACTTCTAAGTTTCAAGATGAATAGATTAAAGGCTTCACTTAGCAATTGGTAGCCACATACAGTACCCTGGCAAGGTGCGAGAGAGCAAATGAATAGATTAGATTATCCACAATAATACAATGACTCCTTCCTCCTCAAGTCAAAGGACTTTTTTAAGCAGATGTCAAGCGTAACACTGTCCACTGTCTATTTTCAGCGATTTTGAGAGCTAAAGGTGTTAATAGCCATTGTGTGTGAGCTTACATAAATATATTCTTGTCTGTAAATGTCTTCTTTTTGAAACATGATTTAACTGACTTCCTGAAATAAATCATAACATATCCCTTATTGCATAAGATACTAAAACAATAATCATTTTGTTTAATAGTGCTTAGATAATGATGTGCTATGTAAGTGGGGGACATGTATCATTTCACCAGCTTAAGGAGACATGTTGCTGGTGTAACAAAGCTATGGCCCTTAAAATGTGATCCTAATTTCAACTTTTTAAAGCAACTGGGAGGTGGGGGTGGGGAGGTATTACATCTTTGTTACAGGGGCACATTGGCTGATACCATACATGATTAATGTTACTCTGGGGCCAGTGTGGGAAAACAGGTCTATTGCATTACACCAGACCAACAACCATTTTACAGAAAAAAATCTTACCTGTCACCGTGCTCCTCCAGCAAATGTGGCCCGTGATTGGCCAGGGGAGGGATAGTCATGTGTCCTTGTCTCTGACAGTAGCAAAGAAAATACCTGAGAACTGGACATGTGGCCGCCATCGACCAATCACACAGCGGCATTTTGCAGTGTGACGGATTTAGGGGTTTGCAGGGAGTTTGCTTGATAAAGGGGAGCACCCCAATAATCCAGACCCCCCCCCCCCCCCCCAGAGTGGACCAACACCCTTTTTTGTAAAATTAGTTTTGGTCTGGTTTAAGCAACAAGCACTGTTGGGGTTGAAGGGTACAGAAGGCAACTTTGGGGTAAATATGGGCTTTAAGCCTACAGGAGGGTTTGATACAACATGTCAGGTGATCCCACAGGTGTTAGATATATAGGATGGGCAGTCTTGGTTGAACTCTTGGTTGGCCTTGTGAGGTTGTAGAATTGTGTGTGTACCATCTGTAGAACAGAAGATGCAAGAAAGAGGGTTTTTTAGATGTGCACAGCACCAAGGGCAGGGCAGTACATACTGTAAGGGGCAGTGCAGGCATGTGGAACAAGGGGGCATGGGGCACGCTGCCTCTGCTGTATGTACCTGGTCAAAATAATTATCTAGCCATGGCAGCTCCTTCCCACCGTGCCTTGGGCACATGACTTGGCCGATGAGTGTTCAAGGGGGTGGGGGGGTGGCATCAGCTTTGGGTCCCTATCGGAGCTATGTATGCCCCTGACCAAGGAGGTATAATGTACCAACAACAAACCCTGCCCCAGATGGTCCCACATTGTACATGGAAAAACAATATAGCTTTATCAATGAAATATGGTTATCATGCCAAAGCCCAGCTTTCAAATGTCTAAAAAGTCTATGTACATATAATAAATATAGTGAATATATTTAAATCATTTGAAAAAAAAAAATTAAAAAATGTGTGTTAACCTGCCAAACAAAAATTGTACACTAAGGCCCTTATTTAACAAGGGATAGCGACAGGTAGCGACCGGTAATGATGGGCACCGCCGTGAGAACGCCGGCTCCCCACCACAATCACACATTTATCAAGCCGATCCTGCTTACCGACTGAGATAGCGCCAGATAGCCACTCATTCATCATTATTCCAGCCTCAGCCCACAGCGCCAGCGTCCGACCTTGAACAGCGACAGGTATGACCTCTCGCTACCTGGCGCTCTCCAATGCATTTCAAAGGAACAATCTTTAAATATTCATAATTAGTTCATATTAATGTTTTTGTTTTTTTTTAATGTGAAAAATTCTGTGACCACTTCTGCCATGTTATGGTTTTTTTTAAGTTAAAAAAACAAAACAAAACAGGTGTTAGATATATAGGATGGGCAGTCTTGGTTGAACTCTTGGTTGGCCTTGTGAGGTTGTATAATTGTGTGTGTACCATCTGTAGAACAGAAGATGCAAGAAAGAGGGTTTTTTAGATGTGCACAGCACCAAGGGCAGGGCAGTACATACTGTAAGGGGCAGTGCAGGCATGTGGAACAAGGGGGCATGGGGCACAGGATGATATCACAGCAGACAGACACTCAACGACAAGCATGATAAGTGAAAGCATCAGTTTGTTTTATTTTTGCAGGGTGATGAAAAGAAAGCTTTAATGCTTCAATCCATGTCACAATCACATTCACGGTACACAGGCCAAATAAACTTCCATAGGTTGTATAAAAGCAAACACTTTTATATACGGATGTTTCAGTGAAAGTGTTAAATAGGCTTGTGTTCATCAAGCATAGAACATAGGTACTCTTGCTTATTAGAACATTTCAGCATAGGGGACAGGCAGCATGGTATTTCCCAATTAACAGTAGGGAATTGGGCAGCACCACCACTCTTGTGGGGAAGACCGTCTATGGGGTATCCCAGACTGAGACTCATGATTGCCCAATGTCAGCAGCAGAGCCATCAGCTGGAAGGGAAATAGCATCTGAGCCTGGACAATCCCCAACACAAGGGCTTCTTCCTCATACAACAGTCTCTTCAGGGCAGGGGCCTCAGACAGGGGTAGCCATACCTTACCGGAGTGTCAGGCATAGTGTCCTTCTCCATATGGCCTTTCGGTCCACTTGGATCCTCTCTACTCCTAAGAGACGGCTCCTCTATCACATTCAATACCAGGACCCCTCTGGGCTTCTTCATTTACTCTCTGTGTGGAATTTTCTGCACCACAGATTTTTCACTCTTTCTCTCTCTCTGCAACTCACCATGGCTCTACTTCACTATAGTCACGTCCTTCTACTCGTTTCCAGCTGCACATCATCTCTGTAGGAGCCCCACCAGACGTCTTACACAGGAGGCTACACCAGTCTTCCCCTTAGCATGGTTATGGACGATCTCTCCTATACCTGTACCCTATACATTAAAACCTATACATTAAAAAAAAGGTTTGCCCTCCAAAAAGCAACCAACCAATCTCAGCAGATTCCTGTTGTTCCCCAAATGTATGCCCCTGGATTACACTGAAGGGGAATCCTACACCGAGATTTTAAGAGTCTGAATTAAACTCTTATTCTATGTGTGGTCTTATACCCCCATTTATTGACCAAAGTAGGAATAGCAACACCATTTTCAAATTAATGGATAATTCCCCAAATAATGCTTACCCACTGCATTTAATCACATTTAATCACAAATGTGTGAGCATGTTTTTTGATACTACCACATCACCAGGAGAAGAAGGATGTTGGCGGAACAGAAAAGTCATTAATATAACCAGGAGCATAAGGCACAGGAAAATCTAAATCTGCTAAATATTCACTGATGTTTGGTTCTAGAAGAAGAGTCCCAAATACTCCTTAATTTTACCATAAAACAAAACTAATACCCCATATAATAGTGAATATTATTAATTTTTTCCCTTAGTTAGACCTAAAAATATTGCTATCTCAAATTGCAACAGATACAAAATGCGCAGGCCAAGCCTATGACTAGTATTCAATTAAGAGCATTCAATCTAATTTATTGCTCATACGTGAAAGCCGACTACACTAACAATTTTAGGATATATTTCCTTGTGCTTTTTTAAACATTCTGCCAAAGTCAAATTAAAATCATAATGCGTTGGCAGACTAGCTGGTATCACTTTAGTTCACTTGCAGTTAGCAGGCTGCTAGAAATGGACTTCTGGGAAAAGCAGAAAATCTATTATCATGGCCTGGCATAAGTAGAATGTGTGCTTTGTTTGTGTGATTGCTGTGGAACAACATCCGGGTAGAGAAAGAGACTGCCTAAAAACTAGTGAACAGTGAATCTAAAATGCATGGCCCACATCAGATTGGCAATTGTGATTGTAAGCATTATGTGAAGATGCTATTGAGTTGTTTTTTATTTATGAATGACATTTCAGAATTAATGTATATTAAAGGAATACTATCAGGAGAAAATGATCCAGTAATATAAATCCAAATATTTCTAGAATATTATTATATATAAACATACTAGATAGCAAGAGAAGATGTTAATTATGCACCCTCAACTTTCTCCAAAGCCAGCCTGTGCTGCATTAACAGATTGTTGATACTGCAAATCATCTGATTTGTGTAAAGGCTTTTACCAATCATGCAATGCTTTCAGCAGATATTTAATGCTACCGCTTCTCACTGGATGACTTAGGAGATGCATTGGAATGAAACAGATCACCCCATGAAATCGTATTTTCCCAGTTCCATAAGTAGCTCCTCATTATCTAGTATGTTTATATTGATTCCTACTATTATGTAACTTCGTAATACAGCTCCTTTAATATATATGTGGAAGGAATACTGAGTTTCTATATATAAATAATTGGTAGAGGAACCCATTTACCAAGTCCCTTTAGGAGAAGAGAAAGGCCATTATTTGCATAGGGCATCAATCACCAGAACTACACTGATTAAAGGGGGAGAGTTGGGCAAGAGACCCTTGTGTATCCTATATGTACATAGAAACATAGAAGGTTGACGGCAGAAGGAGACCATACGGTCCAGCTAGTCTGCCCTAATGTGTATACTGTATGTACTCTTTATCTTAGGATAGATGTGTGCTTATCCCAGGCATGTTTAAATTCAGTGACTGTTGATTTTTCAACTACCTCTGCTGGAAGTTTATTCCAAGCATCTACTACTCTTTCTGTAAAATAATATTTTCTAACATTGCTCCTGAATCTTCCCCCCGACTAGCTTCAGGTTGTGCCCCCTTGTTCTATCATTATGCTTCTTCTTAAAAACACTTCCCTCCTGAACCTTATTCAATCCTTTCACATATTTAAAGGTCTCAATCATGTCCCCCCTCTCCCTTCTTTCCTCCAGACTGTACAAATTAAGTTCTTTAAGTCTCTCCTGATAAGTTTTAAGTTTAAGTCCTTCCACCATTTTCGTTGCCCGCCTTTGGACACGTTCTATTTGAATAATGTCTTTTTGCAGGTAAGGTCTCCAGAACTGCACACAGTATTCTAGCTGTGGCCTCACCAGGGCTCTATACAACGGCATCACAACCTCCCTCTTCCTACTGGTGATGCCTCGAGCTATGCAGCCGAGCATCCTGCTTGCTTTTCCCACTGCCTGGCTACACTGCCCACTCATCTTGCAGCTATCAGTAATCAGTACCCCTAAATCTCTCTCCTCCGAGGTCCTGGCTAACACAGTGCTGCCCATACGGTACTCAGAGCAGGGATTCCTTCTACCCAAGTGCATGATTTTACATTTAGAGACATTAAACTCTAGTTTCCACAGTTTTGACCATCTATCCAGTAAAGCTAAATCATTTTCCATGTTGCAGACACCTCCAGGGATATCCACCCTATTACTAACCTTTGTATCATCAGCAAACAGACAAACTTTTCCTACCAAGCCTTCTCCTATGTCACTTACAAATATATTAAAAAGAATGGGGCCCAGGACAGAGCCTTGCGGCACACCACTTGTAACTCGCCTTTGTACAGATTGCACGCCATTTACAACAACGCTCTGATACCGATCCCTCAGCCAACTGGAAATCCACTGAACTATTCAGGGATTGAGTCCAACCTTCAATAACTTATCTATGAGCTCCTTATGTGGTACAGTGTCAAAGGCTTTGCTAAAATCCAGATAGGTGATATCCACAGCACCACCTTCATCTAACACTTTAGTGACATTGTCAAAGAAATCAATAAGATTGGTCTGACATGATCTGCCCTCAGTAAAGCCATGCTGTTTTGGGTCCAATAGGTCATTAATTTTTAGATGGGAAATGATCTGTTTTTTTTTACGACATTGGCCATTCTCCAATCATCTGGAACCTCACCAGTTGAAAGGGAATGGTTAAGTAAATCAGTCAAAGGGGCTGCAATCACAAACCTAAGTTCCCTTAGAACTCTGGGGTGGATTCCATCTGGACCCATCACCTTACTTACCTTTAGATGTGCCAGCTCGGATAGGACATCAGCCTCCAGAAACTCCGGAGCTGTGCCATCCCAGCGGGATGCTGTGCTATGGTCATGCCTGCTACTATCTGAAAATACCGAACAAAAGTAGCTATTCAGATGGTCAGCCACAGCCTTATCTCCGTCAATATATTTATTTTCCCTATTTCTAATTTTTGAGACTGCATTGTTTTTCTTCTTTCTATCACCAATATATCGGAAAAAGGTTTTATCTCCCCTCTTCATAGATTTGGCCATTTCTTCCTCCTTTTGCCCTTTAGCAGTCCTTATAATCAGTTTTGCTTCCCTTTGTTTAATTTTATATGCCTCTCTGTCAGCTACACTTCCACTTACTTTATACTTCTTATAGGCAGACTTCTTATCTTTTATGATAGTGCTGACTTCCCTAGTAAACCATAATGGTTTCTTCTTCCTTTTATTCTTGCTAGTTTGTTTCACATATTGCTTAGTTGCCTTTAAGATGGCCATTTTTAATAGTGACCACTTCTGCTACTCTGTTCCAGAATGTTATCTCCTCTAGTTGGCAATGTCACAAGTTGTTTTAGAGACACTCCATTAAGTGCCTCTAATATAGTCCTGCTCTTGCATGTCGATGCACTTGGGATATTCCAGTCCGCATGTTGAAGTCACCTGTAATTACAATGTCCCCCTTCTCTGCCATTCCACTGATTTCATCTATTAACAGGTTATCTAGATCCTCAGATTGTCCAGGGGGCCTATATATTACACCAACTCTGACCACAGCTCCCTCCTTAGTCTGCATGGTAACCCAGAGAGTTTCTAGTTCATTATGTGTATGCTGAATTATTGTTGATTGAAGGGTAGTCTTGACATAAATGGCTACTCCACCGCCCTTTCTATCCAATCTGTCTTTTCTCTACACTGTGTAACCGGGTATGGCTATCTCCCAGTCATTGTGATCCTTGAACCAAGTCTCTGTTATTGCAACAATATCCAATTCATCTCTGGATATGATAGCCATTAATTCACAGAGCTTGTTGCCCAAGCTACGAGCATTGGTACACATCATGTGGATGTTGTTGGTATTGTTTTTTAGTGTGTCCTTGATCTTTTCCACCTCTAGCCTACCACTGACCGGGCTTCCTGCTTCAATGTCCTGCTTCATCCTAAATGGTAGGGGACAGAAATCACCCTTACAAGTTACATCTCTGTCCCCTTCCTCTAGTTTAAATCAAAAAATGTTCTGAGTTCCACTCCAAGTTCTTCTGTGCCTTTCTGTGAAGGATGCAAGCCATCCCTCTTAAACAACTCATTGTTCGACCACTTTCTAACATCATGACTAATACATCCAAAGCCTTTGTCTTCACACCACTGACGTAACCACAAATTGAACTTGGCGATGTTGATTGCCTTTTTTCCCTGATTACATACTGTTACATATGTGTGCAGCTATCTGCTTTGTGACTTGTAGCTATTCCCATGTTGGAACGTTTCCACAGTAGGTGGGGAGCACAAGTGGACTTGAAAATAGATTTAAAAAATTAGCTTCACATGCTACTTATTTTTTCATGTCCTGGACATATATTGTTGGTCAAACAGAAAGAAGTCATGCTAAACATTTAGTAAATCAATCAATATGAGCTGAAACTCAAATATGACTTAGCTTTTTAACGTGTACTCACAATCTATGAAAATGTTTTGTTCTAACTTATCCCAATAAATCACATACCCACCCCTGCACTGGGGCATTTATACAGATGAGGTGCATAAAAAAAACAGCAGCACCCTCTGGGGTATGCTAAAGAAATTGCCCGATTTTTCTGCTTTTTCTGCTTTGTTTTCAAACTTTAGAAAAAAATCCTTACCTTGTTGGATACATGATGCACCTCACCTTTAACCATCTGTATAGGTATGTGATTTATTGGGATAAGTTAGAACTAAATATTTTTATAATTTTTTAGTGTGTACAAGTTAAAAATCTCACTCAGATATGAGTTTCAATTCACCCAAAAAAGCACAATCAAAGTGACCTTGATTTACCAAATCTTCACAAAGCAGATTTCAACTAGTGCTACGAGAGCTACAGTATCCATGGTAAATAATTACTAAGGTGACAGAGGATAATAAATGACAGCTGTGATGTCTTTTAAGAATTAACAATGTGTTCTATGCATACTGGGTGAACAGATATATTTGGATTCTTTAAATAAGTAATCTATTCAGAGAGGTACCTTACAGCATAAAATGGCTGCCTCTTTCTTTAGGCCCACTGCAAAAAAAAAAAGAAATACACAGAGATGTTCATTGTAATAAAGAAAAGGAACGTAGCCCATTTGCTGTCTTGACCAGGAATGCATTTAGCATTAAGGATGGTAGACTTTAGACTATGCTGGGTTTTGGTCCTTTCACCCGGGGCACCACCCCGCTGTGTGAAACCCCCCAGATCGCCTGAAGAAACTCACCTCATCCCAGTCCTATGGTGCATGTGCGCGGATTGTACGAACGGCCCCTGGCCCATCACACAGATTGTTAGCATGACATTCACCTAAATATCTGAATGTGAACGGTCACTGCAGTATCCTGGCTGGCATTGATTAATTTGATGTGTGGTAGGCACTGTAGAAGAGCTGTCCGTGATTCACTACAGAGCCAATGGAGAACACTAGGTGGTGTCCTAAGGTCAAAGCGCCCAAGACTACACCACATCTAACAAGAGGACAACGCTGCAGCGAGCGATGGGTAGTGCCAGCTTAGTACTCGGATGCACACACACCCAGCATCGGTGCTCTAAAGCTGGGCGCTCTAGCATAGAGCGGCAGACACTGTGTGATCAAAGTCTGTTTCTGGACACATATCCACCAGTAACAGAGTGAAAACACATGGAATTACATTACACTTTACACTTTAGTGCCAGACCTGCAAATACCATTCTGCATAAAAATATAAAAACCAAAGAAAAATTTTATAAAAGTGTTTGTTTGCAGGGCAGGAGAGATCACACAATGATTTAAGCAAAAAAAAAAAAAATTTAATTGCCCAACACACTATTTAACCACAACCAAATGAAACCCAATTGAAATGTATGGCAGTGACACTGAGCAAAAGGTAATACGTGGTGCTCCTGAACCTAGAGCGCCAGCGCTATACACTGAGCCACCTCTTGTAATACATGTGATGCTATGTGACACTGTTAGAGGCGCTCACCAGATTCACTTTCTTAAATGTGGTTTCACATACAGCACCCAGCGTTCACCAGGCGCTACCTGCCGCTACGTAGCACTACCTGGCGCTAGCCTTTCTTAAATAACCACTTTTATCCATATTGTGTTCATAGTTGTGCCACTGTTCCCCCTAAACATGCTCTAGATCAGGGGTGCACAACCTGCTCCCTGGGGCCCACATTGTCCTCAGTTACAGTCCACGGCACTCCTAACTAAATGTTAGGAAGTGGCAAAGCTGAGCTTGCCTTGTCATCTGTACACATGGCCGACCACTAGAGGCAGTGCTAATTAGATTGTAGAGGACATTGTATTGTAGATGTTTATAGGTATTGCTGCAACACGGTATCCAAACTATTATCACAGTGCATGGAAAGCTTTGTTTCAAGTTATAGCCCAAATCCAGGAAAAGTGTTTTAGGCGGGAAAGGGAAAGGGAAATTAATAGTAGTGATCTATGAGATCTACCCTCAGTTTTGATTTGGGCACTTTATGGTCTCCATTCTATTACTAGCTGTGCCACCTCACATATCACTGCCTGTGTTCTACCCAGCCCCCCTGCCTTACCTATGCTTACCTCACCTCTTACTACTTTTACTCTTACTTCTACTATTAACCTCAACTTTTCTTGCCTACCCCTAGCCACTTCTTCCAGCCTCACCTCTGCCCGCATCTCCTCACTTCTGCAAAAGCTATTTTGAAATTTTAAGGTTACATCTTTCTTGCAGTAAACTGTTTTTTTCTTAACTTCCATTTTGTTGCAGCCCCTGCAGTGGAACAATAAGACAATGAGGCTCTTAGACCAAAAAATGTTGTGCACCCCTAGATGCTTGAGAACATTGGCATCACACCACATGGCATCACACCACATGGGTGGCAGGGATGATTAACTAGCGAAAAATGCAAAAATAGTCTTATGTGACTAACACAAGACATATGGCTTGTAGTGAAAGATCTGTACATGTAAAAATTACCCTGCTACATTGACACCAGGGCTGATTCCATTCATCAGAATTTATAAGTTATAAATGGATTTGAAAAAATCTAAATAAAAAAAAGTTTAGAAAACAGCTTTAGCCCTCTTACAGCCAATCTCCAGTATAGAAATACAATATACAATCTGGAAAAGTGGTAATATATGCAAATATAACATGTTTACTGGATAACATTTGTTATTTCATCAGTGCTTGAATTTTGAATTATTTATTAGCAGAATTTCTACGCACATAAACTCTGCATTTGTTAATTTTTTTTTTGATGCAACATTTCGGCATGATCTATTTCTTAATGAGCCCTTTTGCCATAATTTAATGCAATTCAAGTCTTTTCCTGTTACAGAACACAACCTTTATTTTTTGAAACTTGTCAAACAATGCAGTCAATAGTGTTCAGTTTAACAAGATAGGTGTACAGAAGAAGTAAAACAATATACAAAAAAAAAAAAAAAAAAAACAGAAAGGCACTACTACCTCTAATGGTTAACATTTGGCCTCTGGTTAAAACATTTATACATGCACCAAGTTGGCTCCATTGGGTCATAAAAATCCACACCAGTGCAGCTGGTTATATCGATAATTTTACAAATCAGTCAAACAACAAATGTCTGATACAGCAAGGTAAAGGCCATAAACCATTGTCTAGCTATAACCTTACCATTTTTCTTACCAGACCAGTTCACTTTTGCCTTATAAAAAAAGAAAAGGTCATCTTTTAGGGTCAAATTTGAGTTAGGCCAACAATCTCCAACCTTCTATACTGTTATACTTTTAGCAATGAGAGATGATTGGAAGCCACTTTGTTAATGGATCATAAATGCCACATAGCTTATAGAACAAGAAGCTATTTAAAACAATTCAAAATACAGTGAAGGAAACACTAGTTTATTGAACATGGGGCTTTCTATTACCCCCCAAAATAATAAACTTCTCTGCCTATAACATATCTACTCCACAGGAGTGGATCCTCTAGTCACCAGGTGATTTCATGAGCAGAAAAGGCATGCTGGCTTACTGCACTCTAATTTCCAGCTTACGTCCTCTTCAATTTCTAGGAAGGTGGGAAAGGGGGCACTGGGTGCTGGAAAAATAGGTAATATTGGCATATTTCTTTACCTGTTGAATCTGCATTAACTCAGGAATGGTACTGCAATGTCTAACCCAGGGAGCCATGTACCTCCCCAGCCTCAAGAGTGTGCTAGATCCCCACAAGTGTTTTGGTCCAGCATACAGTCTGCAAGTCACATGTGACTCCTCTTGAGCCTGTGAGGACCCCTGGTTTAGGCTAGGAAATAACGTATGTCAAGGGTTCCGTGGGTGTTTGTTTCCCATTTCAAAGGATCCAGGCTCCTTAGTAACTGATCCCTGTCCCAAAACCTGTCCTTTCCCTGTCCTGTTGTGAATTGGAAACTTCTGTCGGCTGGCAATTCAAGTAACAGTAGATTAGACAATGCCAAAACAAAAAGGAATTCCCTGGAACTCAAATCCCCACCAGCCTACAACAAATCCAACAATCTGTCTAAATTTGTTGAAAACAGAGAGGTTTTCGTGGCACACATTTGCAAACGTATGGTAAGCTGCAAGACCCAACACGACACCTCTTTTTCCAGCAATCCTACTCTAAACAGTGTAAGCTCCCCTGACTTTAAAACAATAAACTTTGTCAAACACTGCTTACCTCCAGGCAGTGTCCTTCTTGCCTAGAGGGGTTTCCCAAACTATTCTCCACTAAAGACTGGAAGGCTTTTTCTTAAGCTGGATGGAAGACACAGATCCTATACCACACACTGGCCTCCTGCCACTCACTTGGGCCACAGGGAGATGATTGAGCAGACAGGGAGAACCATTCAACTCCCCAATTCATCACCAAAATTCTCCAATAAAAATGTTTGAAAAATTAAAGCACAAAAAAATAAATAGTTTGTTTAAAATGTCGAGAATGCCAATGCGTGACTTATCAAAAATCGTTTTTCCTCCAGATTTTTAAACCCAAGAAAATTATATTCCATACCAGTACATGCATGTCCATACACACCTATAAAGAATATATATATATATATATATATATATATATATATATATATATATTATAGAGAGAGAGAGAGACTACTCATTTGCTAGCTTAGACCGTAATATGTTTTTTGTGTATTTACATTATTTCTGGTAAATTACACTGAGGTAAGTGCCAACGCAATCCCTATTTCTATTTGTAAGTGGCATTTTGCTGTCATGGCCCGTGGTTTCTCCATAAATATAAACATATGGTGAGGTGAGGGAACATAATACCATTAATGTTATCTCAAATGCAAACCAAATTTCTCTGCAAAATGTCACAGACGATGCAATTAAGCAAGTAAATCTAGTTAGCATGGTTTGTGTTTTAGATTTCCAAGGAAAATATTCAAGACAGGATGGGAGATGACATACACGTAAGCTCTGTTAGTTGTCCTGTTGCATGGGATTTGATGCCTTTTCATTCCTCCCCTATAGCAATGTAGAAGGAAAACCAGTATAACAACGACTTGGTAGATACTGTTCAGCTAGTGTGACCAGATCTACTCTTTAATGGGGAAATCTATAAAAAATGTATATAGCCAGGTTTCCTTAGATTCACTGCAGCCCAGCAAAATGAATATTTAATAATGGCTGAACATTAAAGTCAATGTGCTGCAAAGGCACATTGCTGGCAAGGTTTAATAGAAAGGGGGACAGAAAGAAAGTTACAGAAGTCCATCTTTAATTTGAAGAATGTTTTGTTTGTTAAATAATCGAAATGAAGCGTAAAATGAATCTTTTCTGTGTCTGCTCTTCCATTTTTTAGGGATGAGGTGGATTTTGGGGCAAAGATGTCTAACGTATGCTTGCACACACATAGGCATTTTTAATTCATTTAGCTTATTTAATCTATCTGTGCAAGATACAGTGAGTGGGGTTGCCTTCAAATGCATCAGCAATGATGACTGTGCTCATGTACTCTTATCACTGCCGCAGCACCTGGTGGTGTCCTGGCTCTCTCCACCCCATGTGCAACCTTATAGTTGTGTTGAAGAGAAGATGCTACAAAACTTGACCTGCTGGTGGATCTTGAGGAGGGGGGTAAGGAATACAGCTACTGTGTATAGCATCAGAGGAGTAGCATGTACATTTAATCCTGGTGCTGGACACATGGTTCTGTGGGCTGCTGGTTGGCTTTACCTAACTGGGCTTCCTGTTACCTGCCAACAAGTGAAATATCACTGGAACCCACAACCTAGAAAACCAAAGCTCCATAGCTGATGCTGCTCCAGGCTCCCAGAAGCAGAAGGAGAGGCTGCACCATGAGCACCAGGTGTAGGAGAGAAGATCAGATGTGCCACCCTATTCTATTAAAACATTCACAGGGTAGAGGGCAGAAGATCTACCTGCCTCGGATTAGAGCACTTCTCAGCCAATCAAAAGATCTTTTCCACACAGAGCATAAGGCTCATTTGATTGGCCAGGGAGTGCTGTAATTAGAGGATTCAGGGACATAGCTGGGGGGGGGCACAAGCCCCTGATGCAGCAAGTCTGGGAGGTACCAAAGGGCACAACTTTAAATCTTTACCTCCGGTAGAGACACCCCAAGAAATGTAAAATGGAAGATGGCAACGACATACAAACTATGCTGGCTCCCTTTCTGTCAGGATAAAAGTTAATGTAGTAAGATATTTTGATACAACTAGGTAATATCATTGTGCTCTTGCTGGTTTGTTTTCCATCTAAAACCTACCTTTGGTGCCTATGACCTTCAACTCAACCTCCAAATTTAGATACCAGAAAGCCTACCCTATATCCACTCTATCCACTCTTTCAGAAAATAAGACAGTATGGTATCTTTCAGACTTACAAGTATATTTAATTAAAACCACACCAGGTCCTTATTCCTATTCCTACACTCTAAGTGGCTGGGTGTGGGAGCGCATCTCAGACCAGAAATGATCAGGATGTGGCCGGCATTGTTTGCATTGCCGTAGGAGCCAGGGCAAAGGTGAGATTTGTAGCTAACCAGGGAGGTTCACACAGCAAGACATCCTGATTTGGGCTGACCCAAATGAAGGCCAGTAGCTGCCTCTGGATAATTTTAGCCACCAAGGGTCCACCAGAATGATGCCAATTCAGGTTAGTTTGGCCACACCAGAATATTGAGTATATTTGGGCAGTTCTGTATTTTATTAAAAAAAAAAAAAAAGATTTCAACAAACTTACGTAGACATGTTATGTCACCATAACTATTACATCTGAAAGAGATAGAAATCAACCTGTAGTAAACGTCTGAACTAATGTTAAAATGATGTATTTGTACAGTGAAAGAATAATCAAGGTTTAACTGCTAGATGAATTTTAACATTACATACAAAAGTTTTAAATGAATAAATATAGATTTTCCACTTCTCAGGAAGTGATTTGGGATGCTCCATTCTGATTTGGGATGCGCCATGTTTAAAACCCTCCAGATTTCCCAGTAAAACTCAATGTTTCTTGGTCCTACAGCACATGCATGGGCTCTCGTTCAATCAGAACTGTGTGCTGTGCATATGTAATGCTCTGTTTATGACGCACAGCCAAATATACTGGGGATGCTGTCATCCAACATTTACATTGACAAGCGAGCCAGTGAGTAGGTGAGTTTTGCAGCAGCGGGTTTCACACGGCGATGCATCCTGATTTGGGCTGCCCAGGGGGGAGGCCAGCAGTCAGCCCTAAAATCTTTTAGATTCTAGCAAATGAAACCTTTTGCTTTACAAACAGATCTCATTAAAGGGGGGGGGGCTAATTTAGTTACCTACCACAGTCCCAAAAACAGATTCTTAATATACATTAAAGGAATTCAGATTTGTTTGTTGCAGTACTAGAATATTACACATTATTTGTCAGATCTTAACCAGAACAGAATAGAGTAAGATTCGGCTCATCAATACTAGTGACACTACAGGGATCTCGCCTCTGTTGCAGGGGACCAGTGCACCAGGTGGCGCTCCAGGTGTTTAACCCTTACCTTTTTAAAATAAAAAAACAACATAGGGTCATCCTTTCCAGGAGAGGGGAACCCCGTGCCTTTTTTATTTTTAAGGGTTAAACCCATGGATCCTGGGCTCTTCTGCACCCCTGGGCATTCGAGATGCAGGTAATAGTTTGGGGGCTATGGCAGGTAATCTTGTTACCAGGTGACTTGCCAGCTCCTCCTGCCCTGTAAACTGGTATAGTGGACCTAACTAGTGGTTTGAAAACAAACACCACACAGTGAAAAAAATATTTTATTATTAGGTTTTTTCCCCCATACTCTAATCCATCGCAATCCCGCTGCTACTCTTACTGAAAGTCAGGGAGATTGGCGGAAGTGCTTGGCTTTCACCTATCTCTCTGGCTTCTGACATCTGGCTCCCTGCTGCAGAGAAAGCTGACATCGGCTCACTTCCGGTATTAATGCCCCTCTCTGCGGCCGGGAGCTGAGAGGTCAGGAGTGCAGGTTACCACCAGAGGATGAGGACATCACCCTGCACTGGAATAGGAATGAAGGATTGAGCGAATTCATTAAAAGTTTGGTTCAGACAAACCCTGTAATTCTTTGGGAAATTCAGCAAATCACCCAAAACTGAACTTTTAAAAAGTTTGCTTATCAGTAGTCACAAAATGAATCCAGAGAGTCAGGTCGAGCTAGAGTCACAACAGAAAGCCAGGAATAATCTTGGATCCAGGAACAACTGAGCTAACTTAAAGTGGATCTAAGCCAACATTTTTCACTAGCATCCTCTGAATTGCTGCCCACCCATAAAAAGTACCTTTTGCCAATTTTCACTGCTCCTGCTTCACTTGAATCCGAGATAATGCCGCCTGTTTTAGCTGCAAAGCTCCGCCTTCTCCATTCATTGCCACTGTTGTGTGTAGCAATGATGTCACTACCACACCTATACAATGAGTAATCGCCTGCTGTGTCACACCAAGGGGCAGCAAAAAAAAATTCTCGTTCTACAACCTATAAAGGGAGTATCGTCAGGGGCTTTGGACTAATAGATTTCACAAGTTCAGTGGGTTCTGGTTCACTTCAAGCCACAATGTCTGCCAGGCAGGGACATTTATATTTAAAAATGGCGCCTTGGTGCATGAGTGTTTAAGTATCTGCACAAGCACATATCTCTGTGCATGCCCATATTTTCACCCATGCAGACTTTCCTTTCTGCGCATATGCACATCTTCACATGTGAGTGTCTGGTAATGTTCCTGTATATATTTGCATTTGTGCATGAGCCTGGATATAGCCTGGAGAAGATCTTGCAAATCTGAGCATGTGCTCTCTCCTGTTCCTTGCTGGTTCTGACTAGAACCCTGCTTAAATAATCTCTGATACCTTTGCATGGGTGGCACATTGGCCATCCATGTGTAGTACTTTTCAAGAGCTCTTAAGAAGTATTGGTACAAGCTGGCCTAGTTAACTATTTCTGTTCATTTCTAACACCTATTACTAACTCAGTAAGATGTTCTCATAGACAGGACAGGTGCTCTTGACTATAAAGTCTCTATGGGGGTGTTCTTTCCTATAGGCTAACCCTCTCTTAGCACTGTAAAGCTATAGGTCCTCCCACTAGTTCTAACCTAAGAAGGTTCTGTGCCAGTAAAGAGCACAAAATGTATATGGCTCTCTATGAGGAACCCCCTGTAAACTTGTGTATGCACAGCATTTTTTTAGTCGTTATGGGGTTGGTGATATTTTCCTGTACACAATTTCTCATTGCATCTGCTTACCTCTGTCACTGTTCTGTGTTCAGGGAGCTACATGGTCAAAATATGGATAATTGCAAATAAAAGCAGATGATCTGGGGTATCTGTTTACAGCATATTTTTCATTAGGCAAAACCTTAACTTCAATGGCAGCAAAAGAAGCAGATGAGTTTTACATATTGCTCTATATTTAGCTCAATTAAAAAAGCTAATATGTGGCACATGTTGGTGGTATTAATAGCCTAATAGATGTCTTACACAGGAAGAAGCTGGAAAGTGTTAGGGAAAAGGAAGATGTTAACATGCAGGGATGTCTCACCTAATGAAGAACAGCTGTGAAGTTTGTTTTTCAATCTGTCAGGGTAGCAGAGGCAGAGCAAAACCATGCATTTTATCCAACAAGAATACAAACGGAAAGACATATAGTGTGATATAGTGATTTATCTTCTAGACTTACATCTGAAGACCAGAGTTTAAATTGAGTGCAAATCACATACAAAATGAGCTTGCGGCTTGTTGGGATATTTTTCCCATAAAAACAGCATGCATCACTTGCCCTAATATTACACAAGTGGCCTTCGCCAATATCAAAGAAGAGCTACTGAGTGGTAGATGTGATGGATCGTACCTTTTCAATGTATGTTCTGTATGTGGGCTGTGCTCTTTCACTCTGTTCCCCGTTGTCAGAGCTGAGCTTCTTAGAATTTCCATCAAATGTGCGTGTGTTATATTTTACAGATGATATCATGGCCCTGGTCTGACAGACTGAGCTGGCAGAGCAGGAAAAAAACAGGCATGTTTTATTCAATTACCCCTTCTTGCTCTGTTACTCATAGCAAGAATAAAAATAGATTGTTGTGTAATTTCAAAGTGCGTTTCATAACACGTATGTAGGTCATTCTCACGCCAACATTTTCTGAAACAATAGTAATGTACATTTACACAGCATAGAATAAGAAACTTGGTATTATTATTATTATTATTATTTATATAGCGCCATCATCTTACCTAGCGCTTTACAAAGTAGTAATTGATAAACTTCTTTTGGAAGAATTTCCATAGTGCTCTACAAGGTGTTTGGTATGGCACCTGAGAATTAAGGATAGTTAGAATTCGTTTGGGTTAGTCCTATCAAAGTTGCTATTTGTTCAGGAGTACCACAGAAAAACACAATATAACATATTGTCCAACTCAAGATCTCTGGATACACTTGAGTCAGTCACTCAGATACACTTGAACAGTCAGGGTGCCTAATGATGGTTTCCATCCCTACATTTAGTGGTTGATGGATCCACTTCTCATAGTTCTTAGACTTGCTACTAACTAGATCACTTCCACATAAATGGTGTTCAAATGCTGTAAACCCTTTTACATAACATAAAATTTAGAATCTGTATGTAAAAGAAGACATTAAAAAATGCTCTTGCCATACAATTCTCAAAATCCTACGAGACCAATCATTGACCAACAAGTGCCAACTTGAATGTTGGAAATGAAGTCAAAGGGGCTTATATGGAGCTCATATTCTGGTACAGCAGATGGGAATGTGAAGATGAAGGAAGACTTCTTTATACTGTACAATATATGAACTGCACATGAACAGAAATCAAATAATAGACATAAATGTAACACACTCAACATGAGTACAGTTAGCAGTTTGGTACCACAAGGTTTTTAATCAAGATGTCATGGATGAAATTGAAAATAGACATTAGAGCTAAAGGGATAATGAGGGATAGAGAGATCAAAGAGATAAAACGAACATAAAAACCCTAAATGGATACTCGCCTTTTGTTCCCTATGATCAGTCTGACTCCAGAAAATTGTGGTTTCGAGTCCCTGTGTTGTCCATGTCTATTCTTGAGTCACTGCCAGCCTCTGCAACAAATTTCCTCCATCATATACAATGCCTGCTGTATGTGCATTCTATTTACTGCAATGGAGAAGGCGTGGTGAAGCCTGGCCTGGCCTGGCATGCCCTTCTATTGCTGTGAATGAAAAGGATGAGACAGCATGAGGGGCAGATGCTCATTGTGGGGGGGGGGGGCAGTCATTTATTGCTAAAGAGGTCTGTGAGCTTCAGCGGTCCTGGAAAATGATGGGACCTGATATCACAATCTTGTAAGTTTCCCATTTCCAGTCTTAATTAGATGTGGGGGACAAAAAGTGAGTATCCCTTTTGCTTAGTTTTTTGTTTTGTTTGTTTTCTGGACTATACTGAAACGGTATTTGGCCCTTCCCCCTTTTTAATTTGCATATGGAGCAGAAGAGATTATATAAGAGTGGTGACATTTTGGAATACACTTCCTAGTGGTGTAGCAAGGACAACATTGATAACACAAGTTAAAAATGTGAATTTACCAGCATATGCCTGACAGGGGTTGAGCAATGTTTGTTACTTATATGACCTTATTATAGACCAAAATTGAGGGTGGCTAACAAAGCTTGGACTTAATAGACATATCTGTTTTGCCACCTAAATGACTATGTAACAAGGCGTACATTTAAATTATAATATGAATAGATTAAAACTCTAATGTCGTATATAAAGTAATTTACATTTCTGTCCAGTCCTGTTGCTAATGATTTCTTTTATTGCTAAGATTATAATAGAACAACCTTGCCTCCGTTGAAATTGTGGTAGACCTCTATATATACAGAACCGTGTTCATTGATTTGCATTTCATAAAATCCCTGTCTTCATGTCGGTACATAATAACACAATGGTTATTCCATCCAGGGAACTTATGAGGATGAGAAATAATTATAGGAGGCAAATTTTGCTGCAAACAAAATGGGAATTGGTAATACAGCTGGGGAGAGCTCACATATAATCACACATTTGTAAAGAATTAGGACTTCCATACGAAATGAAAATGAGATTGGGGATACAGCGTTGTGAATAATCCTCTTTGGACATGATGCTAACCTAATTAATATGAAATTTGTTTAATGTGGAGTGTTTTAGTTCATTTAGGTAACATTAATGGTAAATTATATCATGAATGTGTATTTTACCATATGGCTCTATTCTCTCATACAACCAGCATTAGTAATGTATTATTACTATTATTATTATTATTATTATGTTGCATGTTATATTTGAGTGAAACCAATCCTATTTTATAATATGAACATTTTGCTTGAAATTAAAGTGAAAACATTTGGTTGCTGACCTTTTTTGTACATTCTGTCACCAACTCTGAAGAAAATGTAAGAAATAGAGAAACGTGATGTTCATCCCACATTCCATATGTGTCTTTTTTGTGAGTAAAAGCATGCATGCAAGTGTCTGTCAGAATGGTTAAGCTACATTAATTAATGCATTACCAGAACATTCCCCAAGCACTTCAAACGTCAAGGTGCCCCGAGACATCTGCAGCATAACCTTCGGGCAAAATACGCCTAGAAACTTTGTTATGCAACTCACAGTAGAGAAGGGAAGGGCTATACTTCATTCCTGCTGCTGTGGCCACCTATGGCTAAATACAGCTGGGCCTTGGATGGAAAATACAAGAATATAATGGCACTGGAAGAATCATCCTTTGAATCATCCCACTTCATGTTTTGCTGTTTGCTGTTACCTTCCTGTATGCATTTGAGAAAGATGGAGTAAAATATTTTTATAAGTGGACCAACACCCAGATGCTCACTATCCTGGGTTTTGGTCCTTGTAGAGAAAGATGGAGTAAAATATTTTTTTAAATGAACCAACACCCAGACGCTCACTATCCTGGGTTTTGGTTCTTGTTTCTGGGACATCCCAATTTGGGATGCCCCGCTGTATGAAGCTCCCCAGATCATCCTAAAAACGTACCTTTCTGCTAGTCTCACGGTGCATGCATGGGCTCTCATCCAACCAGCACTGTATGATGATTAATGCACTCTGTTTGAAACAAAGCATGGATATAGTTAAGTGGAAGTAAAGTCTTTGGGCACCATGCAGTCTGGGGCATGCACCTGCCCCAATCTGAATAGCTGGATGCTGGACTGTGCCTCAGCTGCAGGGAGGCTGCGGAATTGGCCACAACCAAGGAAATTTGTGGGGAATTGTCAGACAGGTGAGTGATTTAAGTCGGTAATGAATGGCCAACCCCAGCATTGGTCACATTGTCTTGCAGCATGCCCACTCTATTTAGTACAATAGAGGGGGTATGTCAGACTTTGTCAAGCCTCCCCCATTGCATCGAATGTGCAGTCAGGCACAACTACTGTTTGTAATGGAGGACAGCTGTAAATAGAGACTTGTGCTTGTGCTTACTTGTACTTGGGAAATGTGAGTTTTGCACTGCCAGAGTAGGAATGATCGGTTGTGGGGGGTGAAACCGAACCGCAAAGTTCGGGTTTCCAAACCCGAACACGGACCTCAGCCAGAAGTTTGTGTTTGAGTTCGGTGCAGGGCCCGAACATGGAGCTGCTGAGGAGCCCATCAACCCATTTCACCTAGGGTTGCAGCAGCAGACAGCTGCTATAACTCACCTGAGCCCCTATCCTCTTCTATCAGCAGTGCCGGTGGATGCAGCAGTGCCAGTGGTGGCCCCAGCTGGGGCTACAAAAAGATGCCGCCACTAACAGAAGAGGATCGGGGCTCAGGTCAGTTACAGCAGCGCTTCTGCAACACAATCTGCACCCCCCCCGCCTTGCCACAGCCATCCCCCATTCCTAATGACTTGGGGCCTGGGTTCGGGTCCCTGATTCTGAACATTTATTCAAAGATCGGGCGAACTTGCCAAAACCGAACTTTGGGGTGGGGGGGTCGTCCATCTCTAGCCACAATGTGAAAATGCATTTAGATGAACTAATCATTTTCCTTGTTTGCAAAAATTTTTAGTTCGCTCTTCCTTCTGTATAGTTATCTTTGAAACAACAAATTTTTGATTGTTAGGATGATTTTCATTCAGTTTGTTGTGCAAAGTGTAAAAAAATTAAGGTAAGGGTTGATTTGCAAAGTTGTAACAATAACAGGAAAATGTATAAAACTAGACACTTGTTTGTTTTTAATCAATCATAAATTGTTTCTTGATCCCTAACTAAGGTAGTGTTTAATTTTTATTTTTTCTTTACAGATATGAAATTGCAATACTTTTTTGTAATACAGTATGACCTCCTAGGTCCTGGTTCATCCCCTATAGTCATGCCTCTGATGGGAACAATGATGGGGCCCTCTGACTTCCTGGGCTCAGTGCATCCCCAATAGTTACGCCCCTGATGGGAACAATGATGGGCCCCTCTGACCTCCTCGGCTCAGTGCATCCCCAATAGTTACACCCCTGATGGGAACAATGATGGGCCCCTCTGACCTCCTAGGCTCGGTGCACCCACTATAGTTATGCCCCACTGATGGGAACAATGATTGGGCCCTTGACCTTCTGGGTCCCAGTGCACCCCTATAGTTACTTCCCGAACAAAGAAGGGCCCCCCTGGGACCCAGTGCACCCCCTATAGTTACGCCCCCCAATGGCCACTCCTGTAAATGCGAGGCAAAGAAATGAAAAGACCTCACCTTTCCCTGTTAGCCCGGAATCCACACAGCTGCTGTGTGGGCATAGGCCGGCTCATGTCTTTGCACTTTAGGTCCAGTTTAAGCCTTTGGAGCAATTCAAAGACTTGCTAGCAGTAACCCCAATGCTAAGATAGTTGTTACAGAGATGCTTGGAGTAAACATTCATAGGGTGTTTCATGTATGGTTGTGATTAGGCAAGTGTTTCTCACTCCTGTCCTCAAGTACCCCCTACAGGCAATGTTTTGCGGATCTCCACACATGCAGCTCTGTAGCTCTGCTGAGCCATAATTACTTGTGCATCTGTGTGGAGAGCCACAAAAATGGCCTGTTTGGGGCACTTGAGGACAGGTGAGAAACACTGATTTTCAATGACCAAAAAAGGATATTAGTGTGCTTTAATTGTGCTGTAAGTCGGGTTTCAGTGCATATTAATCCGGCTGTGAGTTGAGTTGATGCACAATGGAATCAGGCCTGCGAGTCAGGTGGTGTGTATAAATAAAGGTTATCTGCAAGCTATTTGTAACACTGCTTCCTTTAGTTCTAGTGCGCAGATCACTAGGAGAAATGCAATAAAATTATTCCATCACATGTGTTAGCAGATCTGGCCCTTATATTCAAGTAAGAAGGTACAAACATGAAGATACTTAAAAAATACATATATAATAATATATATATATATATATATATATATATATATATATATATATATATATCCTAACTAAATTACCGAGTCATTAATATTTGCCATACTGGGCAGTTAATATACCACTAGCAGTTGATATTCAGCTAGAAAAACTCCATTACTGGAAAGAGACAAAAAGACATATGGCAGAAGGAAATCACCCCCAGAAGGAATAACTGCCAAATGTATTTTAAATGGTATATGCAATATTTATTAATAAAGGGACACGTGAGATATACATGAACATTTTGCATTTAAATTACTTAGGGGACGCAGTATAACTAGAAAGAGGTTTTCCATCCTGGCATCCGTATTGCACAGCTGGCTGCCCTTCTATCCAACTCCCAATAGGGGTCTTCTGCCTGCCCAGAAAATGCAGAGCAGCATGCTCTTTGATTTTAGCATAAAACACGTTAGTAGTTTGCTGTAGTTTGAAATCTTATTTGGATATTTAGATGCATTGTATCAGGGGTGTAACAACAAATATCAGGAGCCTATAGCAAAAAGTGTATTGGAGTCCCCCCTCCAACAAAGGAAATAAATCATGGACCACAGACTACTGTATGCTGCCAGAACACAGAAGATCATGTCAATATTAAAACATTCCAGAAGACACCTTTGCTGTTTTCTAGCATCCATAAGCCAATTTGCTTTTTGTTTTAAAGCACCAAATGAAATATCCATTTTTACCACTCACCAGCTAAAACTATAAGTGCGGCTGCAGCGACCAGCCCAATCAGTCTATTCTGTCTAGCTTCAAGGCTTGAGCTCTCCATACCTAGAAGAGCCACTTTGGGATCACACCTTACTGGTCTCTTCAATATTCTCTGCATTAACTTGAATGTTTGATTCCAATAGTGTCTAGCTTTCGGGCATAACCGCCATATATGCCATAGATCCCTTTTCATCTTGTACCCCCTAAATCACATGTATCTTGGATCTGCTATCCCCCTATATAATCTTAATGGCGTCAGATACCATCTAGTTATTACCTTTAGGCCTGATTCCACTATTTAGGTCTTTTTAGATATTTTTCCAATTTTTTAACTCTGGTGCCCCACTATTCCATTGTCAGTTCCTCTTCTAGGTCTCTGCCCCAGGCCACCATATACTTGAGTTTCTCCCTAGTCAAAGTTAAGTTTGTGTAAAGCAGGGATATACCTCCAGGGCATTCACTAGGTGGAAGGGGTTAATAATCTTTTAGTTGGGCCAGAGAAATCATCTTCTGAAAACAGAATAGTCCCACCTTGTATAGGTTCTTCCCTTTCCACCACTTTCCATCAATCCTCAGATTAAAGTTGGGGTTCCCAAAAAATGGTTGTCAGCAGGGCTTTTATGGATTTCAGAGAGTTGTTCCCAGATATCCGGTTCCAAATAATCAAAGATTCTTCACAAATAGGGCACTCTAGTTGTGGTCTAGAGTTCTTAGCAATCCAAAATGGACAATCTATTCTCCTTCTACTGATACCAATCTTGGTTTCACTTTTCTATAAATGTAAGATATTTGATTTACCTTAGCTGTATAATAATATTTAATTAAGCCGAATAAATCTCACAATGGTTGACTGCAATGTTTCCAGTTCTTTAGGATCTATTGCTATGGAAAGGGCTCTAAAATAATACGATAGTTTAGGCAATAAATTAATTTTAACAGCATTAATTATTGCCATCCAAGTGAATGTTCTTGTTTCCCATTGCAATAGATCCTCTTTTATACAATGGGAGCTATTTCTTTTTATATGCTTCCGTTAATTTTGCCATAAATTTGATCCCCAGATAAGTTATATTTGACAATGTCCACTGGACCCCTGTTATAGATTGTATTTCCCTTAGCCGATCCTAATTTAAATTAATATTCAGGGCTGTTGATTTGGACCTATTCATCTCAAGCAAGGCGATCTTTGAAACATTTTCCAGTACTTATATAGCAGCTGGAAGCGAATCTTCCGGGCTGGTCATGAACGGGAGCAAATCATCTACAAAGAGTGCACATTTGTGCTCCTCCCTGCAACAAGTAACTCCCTTAAATGCTCTCATCCTTCTCAGTTTTTCAGCCAATGGTTCTATGGCTAGGAGAAAAAGGCTGGGGAGAGTAGGCAACCCTGCTTCGTGCCACAGTGGCTGTGAGACCACGTTCTATCATGGTCCTGGAAGTTTAAAAAAAGGGCAAATTTTGAAGCCCTTCTGCACAGCATTACAAGAAAGAGAGCAGGCAAGTCGCTGCCTTACTATTAGGTTAGGTTAGGCAGTTAGTTTTACAGTACAGTTTACATTAGGTGCACCTGTCTGCTTGAAAGAATTTGAAAATGCCCAACATTTTGTGACTTTGTAATCCACTTGTTGAGTCAGTCCATCATTGAGGCCGCCTTTTAGCAAGTGTGGGTCTAATTGACGTGACATCATACGCTCTGTATTAAATGTCATTGTCTATTATAATAAGCCAAATGACACTACTGCCTGAGGCAAAAGTGAGAAGGACCCCATACAAAATGTTCTATTTCACATTATAACAAGTAAGCACTAAAAGAGCGGTTGTTGATAAGCCACATGCAACAGCATTGCATAATAGACCGTACACAGACTGTAAAATAATCCATAAACATACACAAAGAGAATAAATGATTGCACAGCAGACCATAAACAGCAAGTTTGTAGAAAAGACCATACTTTGAGACATTCACAGAATTTACCATAAACAGATCGATCACATATTCAACCATTTACAGAGAGGCTGCAAATAGACTGTATACATATAGGTGGTGAGGAAGTGTAAAAAAGGTGTCCCCAACCATTCTTGTCATAAAAGCTACATTTAGCACAAAAAGATGAACGCGGGACACATTTAAAGTGGACCAACACCCAGCGTGATCGGCCCGGGAATCTATAAGATTTCTCCCAGCGGGACATCCAAAATCGGGATGCCCCGCTGAGTGAAACCCCCAAGGACGCCTTATCCAGAAACCTTACCTGGATCCCGATCCAATGGCGCATGCGTGGGCCACGGCCGCATCTCGCGCTTCTCTCTAGCAGGGCGCGTGCCCGTGCCGGCTATTTCTGAATGGCCGGCATGGGTGCGCTCCCTGTTAGAGTGAAGCACCAGATGCTGCCGCCGGCGTGCTCGGAGCCGCTGTGGTAAGACATCTCATTGACGCGCATACCACAGCAGCTCCGAGCGCGCTGATTCCGGGCACGCGGGTGAGGTGAGTTTTTACTTGCGATTTGGGGGGTTTCACATAGTGGGGCACCCCCAATCGGAAGTCAAAATCTTGGGTGTTGGTCCACTTTAATGTGAACAAATAGTAGAAGCCATAGAACACTTGTAGACAAGGGCCAGCTGCAGACAGTTCCAAACCACAATACAGTGAAATATTTGAAAGCATCAAACTTGACGTATTCCCATCAATACTCCAACAAATGGGTACACTTGGTGTACTCTGAGCCCTTTGTATAAAATACTAGAAAAGCATGCTTTGTGACTGTGTCTCAGTTTTCAAGTGGTACATGTGTCCCAAGATACGAGCAGGCGAGGGTGGGAAACTGAGCCGGAATGTTTTTCTACCGGTCCAACTGTGCATTAACCCCATGCATGGCGCTGACCCTGTCAAACCCTGGGCATGTACTCCCACTGCCTTAAAGCACACTAAAACCCACTGAACTTGTGCAATACAGTTGGCCTAAGCCCCTGCCAATAACATTCATATGGTGTAGAACTGAAAATTTATACCAAATTGTCCTGGAATTTTTAACTTCCCCTCTCTGTAAGATGGCAGATGGGGCTTTACAGCTAAAACAGGCAGCATTAACTAGAAATAGTGAGAAGCAGTAGCAGCAAAAAATTCCAAAATGTACTCTTCATTTAGGAGATGCTATTTAAGAATGGGGCTTTTGGTCCACTTTAACAGTGTGATCTGTTAAAGATCTGTGTGGTCTGACAGACAGTCTGCAAACCACAGAGCAGGTGTCTGGGCATAACATGGGGCCAGGGCCGGTATCAGTACCTGGCCAAGTGGGGCAGCTGCCGAAGGCCCCCACCCTCCAATGGGCCCACTGACAGGGCCGGCCTTTGGGGTGTGTGATGGCGCTTGAACGGCAGTGGACTGGGAGGGCACCACCACAGCTGGTGCCCACATCTTCTTGTGCTCCACACAATGGAGCATCTCGATTTAGATTCCAGAGGAAGAAGTGCTGGGTTTTGTTCTGCTTTTAAGTTGCCCATCCCAGCTGATTTCCTATCCCTGGAGCATATCCAACTGTGTGAAACCACCTGGGATCGCTGGCATACCCACTATGCAACTCAAACTGGCGATCCCACAGTGCATTCACCAGTTCGAGGAAAGTAATGAACAAAGGGGGGTCACAGGGGCATCCAAAATCAGGAGAATCTAGATTCGTTTAGACTCCAGTTCAGGTTTAAAGTGGTTTGCTGTGCTTGAAAGTAGACCAAAGCTAGAGTTTTGGTCCTTTAGGGGGCATGATTCTTAGGGGGCATCCCTCTGTGATGTGACGCAACTCTTCACCACAAAGGATCCCACTGAGACCATGCCACCCAAGGGCCCACATAAACCTGGAGCCAGCCCTGAATGGGGCTCCTGAGCTACAGGTTGGGGGTTCCCTGGTCAGAATGCAAGGATTGTCTAAACACAGAGATTACAGTATAGATGGTTATAAATAACCTCATAAACTATAACCTCTATGCACTCGATCTGCTAGGGAGTGATTCTACATGAAGGTGTTAATATTTCAGAAACACGGTGCTATTCTTAATGCAGAAAAGTTGAGTTTGTGATGCTAGGTTTTCTTTTAGCTGCTAGCTGGTTCCAATTTGCATGCAGCAGGCAGGATTTGAAATAAAACCATGGTAGATAGCTTCACAGCTAGCTGTAGTAATATACCGAGCAGTAGTTTCAGATGTTTCCACTTTGCATAGCAAATTCAGGTATTTTGTAAATTGGTATCTCTGGAATCCTTATGCAGCCAGCTTGATATTCTTTCTGGATCTGGAATAAAATGCTCAATTCATTCTTTTCTACTCGAGGCAGAATGGAGAGGAGGCTTTTCAGTCAACATTTTTATAATATTATTTTGCACAAGTAAGTATCTGATTTGCTATTCCCCAGCCGGTAGCCATAATTGTTACCAGAGGCCAAGCGTATCAAAGCACGCACGTGTTTGGAGATTCTCATCACATCGCAACTACTCCAAAGACGGTAAAGTGCGATTGTTCAAGGGAATTCTATTATCCCACCTGCCTCTTACAGAGGAAGTTGTGAGATGATAAGTGCAACATTTTCTTGTATGAACTTTGAGAAGTAGAATATTACCAGTTTCCTGGCAATTGATTTTTATACAGCACAGCAAAGCATGTTACAAACTCTAAGCATATTAAATAGTATTCCATAGAAAGTTTTGATTGTAAACAATGACAGCTCAGGATGCTTGCCAGTGATTCATTTTGCAGTCTAAAAATGGGATTCTGTCATTAGACAAAATACATGGTTTCCAAGCCTTTGATGTTAGCGGGCATCTTTCACTCCCTGGCTGTGAACTAGTTCAGTGACTTTTAATTGCATTTTTAAAAATGTCCATTATTGTGTGCAAAACTGATGTCCTCAAGGTGCCGGGCTTATCTTTTCTTGTTTCTTTCATTTTTTTGTTTGCCTTTCTGTGTTTTAAAAAGAAAAACTTTTCTCTAGCAACAATGTGTTTACCTTAGCAACAGGACATCAAAGTGGTGTGTTTACTTTACAGCTAAAACAGCATTAGCGAGAAGTAGTGAGAAGCAGTAGCAACAAGAATTGCTAAAAATGTACTCTTCATTCAGGAGATGCTAGACAAAAATGGGGGTTTTGGTCCACTTTAACAGTGTGATAGACCATCGGGAGTGTTCTGGTATGACAGACAGGCCGCAAGCCACAGAGCAGATGTCTGAGCATCACATGGGGCTCCTGAGCTACAGGTTGGGGGTTCCCTGGTCTAAACACAGAGATTGCAGTATGGATGGTTATAAATAACCTCATAAACTATAACCTCTATGCACTCGAATTGCTAGCGAGATATTCTAAGGAGTGAGTTCCACATGAAGGTGTTAATATTTCACAGTCCTATTCTAAATGCAGAAAAGTTGAGTTTGTGATGCGGGGAGGCCGATTTATTAATAGCGCCAGGTAGCGACAGATGAGCGGCAGTAGCGTTATTTTCACAGCGCCGGCTAGTATTCACTGTGCTTGGCCGTTGTTCGGTTGTTGACAGCGACTCAGTCGGTGTGCGGTAATGTTGAATACGGGGTTAGGAGTCGCTGTTTGACAGGTTCCGCGCTGTATGGGAGCGCATGACAGCGAATGGCCATAGCGAATGGCTCCCAGCATATTCATTAACAAATCACGCTCAAAAATTTCTCGCGCTGTGAAATGCTTGTTTAAACCCCAGTGCGCTGGCAGCGATGGGTTAAAAGTAGTTTTTTAACCCCCAAACAACCTTATTTTTTGGAAAAAAAAATAAACAAGTTTTTATAAACATTTTGTAATATGAATACATTAATTTCAGACCTGTAATATCAATTCTGCACAATTTTTTTTTTTTTTTTACCTTTAAAAAAATATATAACATTGCAGAAGTGGTCACCGAATTTTGGACATTTAAAAAAAAAAAAAAAAAAAAAACATTAATAACAATTATTTATGAATATTTAAAGATTGCTCCATTGAAATGCATTGGAGAGCGCCAGGTAGCGAGAGGTCATACTTGGCGCTGTGATGGGATTAGTAGCGGCGCTGTTCGTTGCAGTCGGCTACATGATGAATCCCGCGCTAGCTGACGCTTTCGCCGGCGCTAGCCTCATTTAGCGTGATAAATGCGTGATTGTGTTCGCAGCCTGGCGTTCTGTATTCGGTAGCCGCCGTTAGCTGGCGATACCTGGCGCTAGTGAGACACTACCTGGCGCTATCACTTGATGAATAAGGGCCTAAGTCCTCAAAGTTATCTTTTTTTTTTTTTGTTTGCTTGTCTGTGTTTTAAAAAGAAACAGTTTTCTAGCAACCAGCAACAATGTGTTTATGTGTATTAAAGTACAGAGCAAAAATTATTATAACAACCACCTTTAGTGAAAGGCTTGCGCCTATAAAATAATTTAAATGTGATTATAAATCATTAGCATGAGTCCATAATAAATGGTTGGACGCGATCCCCAAAGGGCAGTATTCAAGACTTAGAAGGAATTGCACAAATTTAAGTGATTTTGATAGGCAGGCTAGTCTGCTAACTAACCGCTTTATAGAAAAGGGTTATAATCCACAAACTATTAAGTTGCAACGGGAGGAAGTAAGGGCTAAGGATAGGTGTCTCAGTAAGAGAGACGAAAAGGAGGGGAAAGGAAATATGACATCCCCTTTTTTTGTTACTGATTTTAATGTCCAGCATAGGGAGGTGAAACATCTGATATCGAGGCATTGGCACCATTTAAAAGATGACCCTGTGTTAAGCTCTACTTTACCCGAAAATCCTCGGGTTGTGTTCAGAAGGGCACCGAATCTAAAAGATCTCCTAACCCGAAGCTATGTGGATCCCCCTAGAAAGGTTTCCCTAATTGGGGATGCCCTTAAGGGTTTCTATAAATGCGGTTCCTGCATGGGGTGTAAGACATGCAAACCGGTCGAGAAACCCAAAAAGGCTTTTAAATTGAGTGATAGAGGGAAGACGTATGAGATCTCCACTTTTATTTCTTGCCACACGAAACATGTGGTGTACCTTATTTGGTGCCCCTGTCAACTTTACTATGTGGGCCGAACTACTAGGGATTTGAAAACTAGAATTAGGGAACACGTGTATAACATCAAACGAGGGTTCCTGGCCCATAGTCTGTCTGCCCATTTCCAACGGGAACATCAGAGTGATCCCCAATTTATGTCCTTCATTGGTATTGACCACATAGAAAAGAATTGGAGAGGGTCAAATCTGACTAGGGAAATATCCCAACGGGAAAGTAGGTGGATTTTTGAGTTAGACACCCTCTCTCCCCGGGGACTCAATGTGGATTTTGATCTCAACTGCTTTTAGACAATTCTTAGATTTTATGGTTTTTATATATGTCATGTTTTAGATAAGTTCTGTATATAATTCTAGACGATTTTTATATATGGATATATGTATGTATATAGGTAATGTCATTTCTGTGGTACATTTATTTTGTATGCTATTGAGGAGTGGTTCCCCTTCCTCTGGGCCCCAGTTAAATTAGCATCCTCTCCGTAGCTATATAACCTTACATCTTAAATTTTAAGATATTGAAACATCTCTCCCATGGCTGTTTAGGTTACTTGGATGTATAGTTTTTCTGTCTCTACAGCCTATGCCATTTTTTAGTATTATTTAGTTACAGCTATTGATCTCTGATGTTTTTTGCAGGTGTAGATCCTGCTGGATGCCGGCCTGCCTCGTTTGGCGGTCGAGAACGTTGATTGGTGGCCAGTTCCGGAGTGTTAGTGGGGATCTCCGGCTGGTATGTGTGGTGCCATGTATAACTGTCTACATGGGTGCCTTCCCTTTGTTTTCAGCCGAGTTCTGTTCGGCTGTTTTCGGCGGCGGCCGGCTCTGCGTCAGTAGGAGGGGCGTGCCTGAATGCAGTGTCCTCTGACGTAGTTGTCAGGGCTCTAATGTGCTAGGCAGCAGGCATTTGCATAAGGGGCGGACACCGTTGGCGACGGCTCATGACGCGGGTTTCTGTGTGCCTTCGGAGACGAGGTCTACACGTGGAGAGGGGAAGGCTGTGACGTCTCCCTCTTGCATTGTCTATTTTTCATCACGAGCCTGTCAGCTGGGTTCTGTGCTAGCTTGGAAGCGCCATTACTGCACTCGGCGATTAAGCATGTCATCTTAGAAGGTAGGATTATACCATATATAATATATGAGTACTGTGTGACAGGTGAACAACTAAATGTGTTTAGATAGTAAAAGCCGCTTTTTCTGCTCCCTGCCTTCAGCCTTTAAAAAAGCTGTATTAACAGTGAAACGCGTTAGGCGGGGCAGCGGCAGAGTTTTGTTTTTATACCTTAAGGTGTTTTATTCCTGAAGTGCAAGTTCAGTCCTAAATATACCTATATCTACTACTGGCCATAGTGGACTGGGGGAAGGAGAACTACTCTTCGGTTTTTATTCTGTGTATATATTCGTTGGATGTTTGTGATCATTGAATATATGGAGTGATATATGGAACCTCATTGAACTTGGAATTACTTCATGGAGCACGTTTATTACAAGGCATTGATTTAAGGAGTTGTCTTTTATAAGTTTCTGGTAAGCACACATGAGTGAAGGGTGATCACTATCAATAGGTGCATGAGTTTGGGATACTCACTGGATTCATCAACACAAAAAATGTTTTCTCTTGCATCACTTCAGCAACTGTGCATGTGTTTCGGGACATTTATTATGGACTCATGCTAATGATTTATAATCACATTTAAATTATTTTATAGGCGCAAGCCTTTCACTAAAGGTGGTTGTTATAATAATTTTTGCTCTGTACTTTAATACACATTTTTTTTGAGGCCACTTAGGGATAAATGGTCTGGTACGTGTAGCATTTAATTTAACCTTTTTTTTCAAGATTTAGGAGCGCGGTGTTTACTTAATTTATTTAACAATGTGTTTATGTTAGCAACAGGGCACCAAAGTGGAGTATTTATTTTACGGTGCAGAGACATTCTGATTCGGGTTTAACAGTGATCTGATTTGCTGAGACAGAGGCGACACTGCACATTCCTAAACACTTCCTGCTCAAATGAGTCCTCTTCAGATGAGAGGATGACTTCTGTTCCAGTAGCTTAAGTTTTACTTGGCAGCATTCCAGCTGTTCCAAATTCTGATTTTTGGGGGGAGATCCACAGGGATAAAAAATAATTGGAGCCAGCATGCTGATAAGTAACTATCACAGGCCTGGCTCCCCTCCTACTACCAGCCAAAAAAAGAAAAAAAATCACCTGATTCATTGATTTTCCTGGTCTTCCTGTAAAAAATAAAAATGACATTTACAAATCTGCACCCATAATCCCTCCTGCCGGGTCTCCTCTTTACTTCGGGGGTCTCCAATCCCCCCTGGCCTCTTACACCATGAGGAGAGGGCCTGAGGCTTTCTCCCCTGCTTCTGCTGTCACCACGACAGTGGAGAATTGGAGGTGAGTGTAAGAAAATAAATAAAAGTCTTTTTTTTTCTGTGTTTTTTTACTGTTAACCCTTTGAGATCTGTTAAGGCATCCATGAGACCCCTAAACATGAACTTTAAAGGAACAGCAATATACTTACCTCACAGCCCATGGTGCAGCAGTCTCACTTCAGCTTTAAATCTGAGCGTGTGCTCCTGCCCCTCCCATAGCTCACATACCTATTATGAGCAACCACCATAGAATGCATACTAATGGTGGAAACTAATGTGATATGTCCCCTGTGTGATCAGTGGATCACAACAGAGATGTGTACACACAGACAAGCACATCAATTTGTTAATAGATGGCATATCATTGATGTAGTGGAATGCAGTGAATGCAGTTTGGTTTCTGATATCTAATCCCTTGCTGATTAACTGGTCAATACCCAGTCCCAATACCCATGTGCATTTGTGACTTGATCACCACTTCTTCTCGAATGCTTGATCTGGGTTTTTCTCTGGATATCACTCTAGCCTGTTCATTCTGTTTTGACACCTTTTGGACAGACACAGGTTTCCAGAGTATCCCCATGTCATATCAAACTCAGTTTTGTACATCAATTTGTACATTGGCCTTTCCAGCCTCAGGTGGCATCCTTTTGCACTACTAAGTATTCAAGGTATCTGTTCTCATTTAGGTATGTGATGTCACCCGCCATATGGGGGCTGTAGGTGAAAAGACGATGGACATTGGGGAATTGTCATCTGAACAAACGCTGGTGATTGGCCAGGGCATTGCAAAAATAAGTTCTGTTAAGGCATGGACACTTGATGGTGTAATTTATCAGGGCTCTAGATGATGAGAATTGACAGTCATGTGGTTTTAGGGCTGCAACTCCTTGGATTGCCAAGCTTTTAACATTCAACTCATGGGAACAAGGTTAGGGAAAACTCAATAGGAGCTACAACAGGGGCTCACCACACAGGCATGGGGCAATAAAAATGGGATACATAGGTCTAGAAGCAAGCCATTGCTTTTACTTTTACTGGTAAATATGGAGAACCAGCATTGGTTGGCTAGCCTCATAAATATAGCATTATATCCCTGCCCCACTATTTATGTCTGCATAAATATGTATTTATCCTGGATGAGCAGACTAAGAATTCTTTATTGTCTCCTTAAAACATTTTGAACATTGTTTGTATTCTTTAACTACTTTGATCATTATTTGTTTTCCAGCATATTTGTAAAACCAAATTTTAGATTATATGGCCTGTAACATACAAATGTTGCTCGAGCTGTAACCTATTTCAACAAGTGATAAAAATTCCAGTGAATAATACGGCATTTTATTGTACTATTTGTTCCTGTCAGAGTTGATAAATACCCTGCATGAAATATCTGACAAAGTGTGAATGCTTATGAAACCCAATCTGTCAAATGTGTCTTGGAGCTCTCTTAAAGAGCCCCCTTACCCGCCTACAAAAGTATATGTATTACCTAATGGACATACAGTACTATAAACATTGGATTATATAACTAATTCATAATAAAGTCAGAACAGCAACCGATAGTTCTATGCAGTTATTTGACAGACGGACTGCTGTGTGTTTGAAAAAGAATTCTCTCACTATGCCACCATGGTTTTAATATTTTATCATGGCTGTAATATAGACAGGCTTTGTATTGTACTTTTTCCAATAACTGCTGAACCTGTACTGAAAACAGATAAATATAAATATGGCACCTAAACCCTCGGTGCCAGCACACAGTAGTTTCTTTACATATATAGATTTATTCTGTGGAATGCACAATTTCTAATGTGTTCCTCCAGTTGCTGGAGTAGGAATTGCAGTAAAGGACCCCTTAAAGCAGAACAACAAACTGTGCTGCTTACCTCCACCACAAGCCTAGTGCATTGATGTGGTAAACCAGCAGCCAAAATGGAGGTAATGCAGAAATGGCTAAGTAGGTCTTCCTTGGTATGAGGTTTTCTTCCTTGCATGTGTCACATTTGAGTGTGGGCAATGGGGTATTCTTGGGCCCTGAAGTGCCCCAAGGTTGCTAATGTGGTTTGGGGAGGCAGACAGTATAATTTAACTTCTGCAGGTCACAAAATATTACAACATTCTTTAAGGAAGGTCACATTGAGGCCGATTCATTAATAGCGGCAGGTAGTGACAGCTGAGTGACTGTAGCGGCATTTTCAGAGCGCCCGCTAGTAGTCGCTGTGCTTGGCTGTTGTTCGGTAGTTGCCGTAATGTTGAATATTGGGTGAGGAGTCGCTATTTGACAGGTTCCGCGCTGTATGGGAGCGCATGATAGCGACTGGCCATAGCGACCGGCTCCCACCATATTCATTAACAAATCACGCTCAAAAAATTCTTGCGCTGTGAAATGCATGTTTAAACCCCAGAGCGCTGGCGGCGATGGGTTAAAAGTAGTTTTTTAACTCCCAAACAACCATATTTTTGGAGACCAAAAAAAACAAGTTTTTTAAATAATTTTGTAATATCAATACATTAATATCAGACCTGTAATATCAATACTGTACATTTTTTTATTTTTTTTTTTTGCCTTAAAAAAAAAATCTAACATGGCAGAAGTGGTCACAGAATTTTTCACATTAAAAAAAAAAAATTATAACAATTAATTATGAATATTTAGATTGCTCCATTGAAATGCATTGGAGCACGCCAGGTAGCGAGAGGTCATACCTGTCGCTGTTCAAGGTCGGACGCTGGCGCTGTGGGCTGAGGCTGGAATAATGATGAATGAGTGGCTATATGGCGCTATCTCAGTCGCTAAGCAGGATTGGCTTGATAAATGTGTGATTGTGGTGGGGAGCAGGCATTCTCGTGTGGCGGGGCCCGTCATTACCGGCCGCTCACCAGTCGCTACCTGTCGCTATTCCTTCATAAATAAGGGCCTTACTCGATTAGACCAGCAGTATTATTCAAAAGATGGTTCAGATACAACACTTTCCCAAGATAAACTTGTACCACTGGCTGCACATGTCTGTTTTTTCCTTTTTGCAAGAAGATGGCTGCAACACCATTCTATTTCCTGCATGTTTGTGCATTAGGCTTCCTCCTCAGACTCCTGGTCAGATGTCTGGCCTGATTTTTGCACTGTTCTGGGCAACAATCCTGACTTCTGCACTTCCGCCTAAACGGTTCTTCCACTCATCTTATACAATTAAAATAATGCACTTATCCTAACATGATTATAACCTTTTATAACCTCTGGCTCCTCCCAGCCAAAATGTAATGATTCCTTCACATCCCATAGTATCAGCCATGTGTCCTGAATGTGAGACCCCCAATTACTTTACAACCATCTAGTGTTAGCATATTTGAGGCAAGCTACAACAATCAGGATGCCCTCACTGCTGCAGAGGTAAGTGTACCAACAATCATTTATTGTCCAAAATATTAACTGTAGGTAATTTTTTGTTTCACTTAGAAAATATCTCTTTACTAGTTGCAATTGTGCAATCTTTGTTGAGAAAAGATCACTTACAACTGCCGTGCAAAAGCAGAAACACAGGGTAGAACTTTAGAACAAAGTTTGGGTAGACATAGTAAAGGTAGCCAGGTAGATCAAATGTTCACATACATTGTTAAATACAGATACAGATGCTAGATACAGTCTGCCACAGAAAAGTTCCCAATGTGTGGCATATGCTAGGGCTCAGGTCAGCTAATCCAACAAATGGTCACCTGGGTCCATTGTACTCTCTTATCTCCAGTAACAAGGGAGGCTGCGGTGACTGGGGTAGAGGAGTATGGGCACATCATCCACAGTGAGTACTGGTACATTACTGGTCTGGGACACACTGGAGCCAATAGAAAAGCTGGTAATCCTGGCTGGTAGCAGAAAAGGAAGGCTTTTGTTCTAATAGCTATAAACTTAACCCTTAACATAGGTTTGGTTGAAGCTTTCAAAAAGTGATGCTAGTGATATTGACATGTCAAGATAAAAATTCTCAGGTGTTCACAGACATATTTACCACTTGAACATGTCATGTTCCAGCCTGCTTCAAATCATCCATAATTATCCATTTACCTAAAAATGACCTCAGGACCCAATGACTTCAGATCTGCCGCCTTAAATTCTTTAAACCGGACCTTCAGCATCATTTAATGAAAAGCTCAAACCCTTAAAAAACTATTCCCCAGCATCTAAAATTAACATAGTTAACATTTTTAATTTTGATTCTTTCCCCCACTGGGCTGTAACTCTGCTCTGCACTTTAGGATTGTTTCAGTAGCATCACATACTGAGGTGAGGAGAGGAGAGGGGGTAAAACTGCAGGGAAGGCGAGGTTATAGCTGTGCTTTGCACAGACAGAGCAGAGCTGGGGTCAGGAGAAGGACAACATCCCAAAATGCATAGCGGCACACTCAGAAGGCACTTCCTGTTTGCAAGCAGCCTGAGACTCCATGTGCTGTCATCTTGTATGTTTAAAGGCTCAGAAAATGCAGTACATACAGGTAGGATGATTCTTAATATGGACAATGTGGGGGAAACATATTAGACAGGCTCTTATTCATGATGAAGGCCTGGTTTAATAATTAGAGATGAGCGAGTAGTGAAATATTCGAAATTTCGAATTTCGATTCGAATAGACCGCGTTACTCGACTACTTGACCGATTATCGAATCCCATTATAGTCTATGGGAAAAAAATGCTCGCCACTTGGAAATCTCAATTCGACCACTTGGAGGTCACCAAGTCCACCCTGAAACATCAGAAAATGATGCCAACACTGCTGGAATGCAACTGGGACAGCAGGGGAAGCATGTCTGGGTGCATATAACGCGCCCAAGTCGCACTATTACGCCACTATCACAGCCTCTCAACAATACACTCCAAACACAATATAACTTCTACGTAAAGTGAGACAACACAAGGAAACCTTCTTTCCTCTACATTGCCATGGACCCCAAGCCAAACTGTACAAAAAAGAACAAAATTCTGCACCCCTTAAAATCACGTTGCCTAATGACAACCACAGATGGCATAGGCAAGGGGGAAAATAAATAGACCCCACCCCTAATTGTCATTGTGTGTGTGTGTGAGATGTGGTCAGACATGTCCTCTTGTGTCATTGTGTCACCCCAGCAGTAAGGGAAGCTTAAAGGAGGAGGTATGTTACAGTGTGTTACCCCAGCAGTAAGGGAAGCTTACAGGAGGAGGTTTGTTACAGTGTGTCACCCCAGTAGTCAGGGAAGCTTACAGGAGGAGGTTTGTTACAGTGTGTCACCCCAGCAGTCAGGGAAGCTTACAGGAGGAGGTTTGTTACAGTGTGTCACCCCAGCAGTAAGGGAAGCTTACAGGAGGAGGTTCGTTACAGTGTGTTACCCCAGCAGTAAGGGAAGCTTAAAGGAGGAGGTTTGTTACATTGTGTCACCCCAGCAGTCAGGGAAGCTTACAGGAGGAGGTTTGTTACATTGTGTCACCCCAGCAGTAAGGGAAGCTTACAGGAGGAGGTTTGTTACAGTGTGTCACCCCAGCAGTAAGGGAAGCTTACAGGAGGAGGTTTGTTACATTGTGTCACCCCAGCAGTCAGGGAAGCTTACAGGAGGAGGTTTGTTACAGTGTGTCACCCCAGCAGTCAGGGAAGCTTACAGGAGGAGGTTTGTTACAGTGTGTCACCCCAGCAGTAAGGGAAGCTTACAGGAGGAGGTTTGTTACAGTGTGTCACCCCAGCAGTAAGGGAAGCTTACAGGAGGAGGTTTGTTACAGTGTGTCACCCCAGCAGTCAGGGAAGCTTACAGGAGGAGGTTTGTTACAGTGTGTCACCCCAGCAGTAAGGGAAGCTTACAGGAGGAGGTTTGTTACAGTGTGTCACCCCAGCAGTCAGGGAAGCTTACAGGAGGAGGTTTGTTACATTGTGTCACCCCAGCAGTCAGGGAAGCTTACAGGAGGAGGTTTGTTACAGTGTGTCACCCCAGCAGTCAGGGAAGCTTACAGGAGGAGGTTTGTTACATTGTGTCACCCCAGCAGTCAGGGAAGCTTACAGGAGGAGGTTTGTTACAGTGTGTCACCCCAGCAGTCAGGGAAGCTTACAGGAGGAGGTTTGTTACAGTGTGTCACCCCAGCAGTCAGGGAAGCTTACAGGAGGAGGTTTGTTACATTGTTTCACCCCAGCAGTAAGGGAAGCTTACAGGAGGAGGTTTGTTACAGTGTGTCACCCCAGCAGTAAGGGAAGCTTACAGGAGGAGGTTTGTTACATTGTGTCACCCCAGCAGTCAGGGAAGCTTACAGGAGGAGGTTTGTTACAGTGTGTCACCCCAGCAGTAAGGGAAGCTTACAGGAGGAGGTTTGTTACAGTGTGTCACCCCAGCAGTCAGGGAAGCTTACAGGAGGAGGTTTGTTACAGTGTGTCACCCCAGCAGTAAGGGAAGCTTACAGGAGGAGGTTTGTTACAGTGTGTCACCCCAGCAGTAAGGGAAGCTTACAGGAGGAGGTTTGTTACAGTGTGTCACCCCAGCAGTAAGGGAAGCTTACAGGAGGAGGTTTGTTACAGTGTGTCACCCCAGCAGTAAGGGAAGCTTACAGGAGGAGGTTTGTTACAGTGTGTCACCCCAGCAGTCAGGGAAGCTTACAGGAGGAGGTTTGTTACATTGTGTCACCCCAGCAGTCAGGGAAGCTTACAGGAGGAGGTTTGTTACAGTGTGTCACCCCAGCAGTCAGGGAAGCTTACAGGAGGAGGTTTGTTACATTGTGTCACCCCAGCAGTCAGGGAAGCTTACAGGAGGAGGTTTGTTACAGTGTGTCACCCCAGCAGTCAGGGAAGCTTACAGGAGGAGGTTTGTTACAGTGTGTCACCCCAGCAGTAAGGGAAGCTTACAGGAGGAGGTTTGTTACAGTGTGTCACCCCAGCAGTCGGGGAAGCTTACAGGAGGAGCTTTGTTACAGTGTGTCACTCCAGCAGTAAGGGAAGCTTACAGGAGGAGGTTTGTTACAGTGTGTCACCCCAGCAGTAAGGGAAGCTTACAGGAGGAGCTTTGTTACAGTGTGTCGCCCCAGCAGTAAGGGAAGCTTACAGGAGGAGGTTTGTTACAGTGTGTCACCCCAGCAGTCAGGGAAGCTTACAGGAGGAGGTTTGTTACATTGTGTCACCCCAGCAGTCAGGGAAGCTTACAGGAGGAGGTTTGTTACAGTGTGTCACCCCAGCAGTAAGGGAAGCTTACAGGAGGAGGTTTGTTACAGTGTGTCACCCCAGCAGTCGGGGAAGCTTACAGGAGGAGGTTTGTTACAGTGTGTCACTCCAGCAGTAAGGGAAGCTTACAGGAGGAGGTTTGTTACAGTGTGTCACCCCAGCAGTAAGGGAAGCTTACAGGAGGAGGTTTGTTACAGTGTGTCACCCCAGCAGTAAGGGAAGCTTACAGGAGGAGGTTTGTTACACTGTGTCACCCCAGCAGTCAGGGAAGCTTACAGGAGGAGGTTTGTTACATTGTGTCACCCCAGCAGTCAGGGAAGCTTACAGGAGGAGGTTTGTTAAAGTGTGTTACCCCAGCAGTAAGGGAAGCTTGGCACAGAGGACACAAAACAGTAGTGCCAAATATAAATATATTTTTTAGGAGAACACCTGGCTATACAGCCGTATACTGCCAGAAGGTGAAATGGTGCCTATACGCACCGGGTATAAAACAGTGTTTTGTTGGCACAGAGGACACAAAACAGTAGTGCAAAATATAGTTTTGTATATAGGTGCTAATACACCACTGAAGTCTTTCTGTCCCTATTCCAGCAGCAGCTACCCCTCACTAAAGCAGCCGTTTTGAGCAGAGTGTATATAGTTTTGTATATAGGTGGTAATACACCACTGAAGTCTTTCTGTCCCTATTCCAGCAGCAGCTATCCCTCACTAAAGCAGCCGTTGTGTGCAGTGTGTATATAGCTAGAATGAGCTATATACTGTTCAGCATAGTAGCCCTAATAAGGACTCTCAATGACTCTCTTGTCTTCTGGTAGCTGGTATATATGGTGGTAAATGCGATATTCTGAGCTTCTGGGGCCCTGCCTGCCTACATATGAGCTATATACTGTTCAGCATAGTAGCCCTAATAAGGGCTCTCAATGACTCTCTTGTCTTCTGGTAGCTGGTATATATGGTGGTAAATGCGATATTCTGAGCTTCTGGGGCCCTGCCTGCCTACATATGGGCTATATACTGTTCAGCATAGTAGCCCTAATAATAAGGACTCTCAATGACTCTCTTGTCTTCTGGTAGCTGGTATATATGGTGGTAAATGCGATATTCTGAGCTTCTGGGGCCCTGCCTGCCTACATATGAGCTATATACTGTTCAGCATAGTAGCCCTAATAAGGGCTCTCAATGACTCTCTTGTCTTCTGGTAGCTGGTATATATGGTGGTAAATGCGATATTCTGAGCTTCTGGGGCCCTGCCTGCCTACATTTGAGCTATATACTGTTCAACATAGTAGCCCTAATAAGGGCTCTCAATGACTCTCTTGTCTTCTGGTAGCTGGTATATATGGTGGTAAATGCGATATTCTGAGCTTCTGGGGCCCTGCCTGCCTACATATGAGCTATATACTGTTCAGCATAGTAGCCCTAATAAGGGCTCTCAATGACTCTCTTGTCTTCTGGTAGCTGGTATATATGGTGGTAAATGCGATATTCTGAGCTTCTGGGGCCCTGCCTGCCTACATATGAGCTATATACCGTTCAGCATAGTAGCCCTAATAAGGGCTCTCAATGACTCTCTTGTCTTCTGGTAGCTGGTATATATGGTGGTAAATGCGATATTCTGAGCTTCTGGGGCCCTGCCTGCCTACATATGGGCTATATACTGTTCAGCATAGTAGCCCTAATAATAAGGACTCTCAATGACTCTCTTGTCTTCTGGTAGCTGGTATATATGGTGGTAAATGCGATATTCTGAGCTTCTGGGGCCCTGCCTGCCTACATATGAGCTATATACCGTTCAGCATAGTAGCCCTAATAAGGGCTCTCAATGACTCTCTTGTCTTCTGGTAGCTGGTATATATGGTGGTAAATGCGATATTCTGAGCTTCTGGGGCCCTGCCTGCCTACATATGAGCTATATACCGTTCAGCATAGTAGCCCTAATAAGGGCTCTCAGTGACTCTCTTGTCTTCTGGTAGCTGGTATATATGGTGGTAAATGCGATATTCTGAGCTTCTGGGGCCCTGCCTGCCTACATATGAGCTATATACCGTTCAGCATAGTAGCCCTAATAAGGGCTCTCAATGACTCTCCTGTCTTCTGGTAGCTGGTATATATGGTGGTAAATGCGATATTCTGAGCTTCTGGGGCCCTGCCTGCCTACATATGAGCTATATACCGTTCAGCATAGTAGCCCTAATAAGGGCTCTTAATGACTCTCTTGTCTTCTGGTAGCTGGTATATATGGTGGTAAATGCGATATTCTGAGCTTCTGGGGCCCTGCCTGCCTACATATGAGCTATATACCGTTCAGCATAGTAGCCCTAATAAGGGCTCTCAATGACTCTCTTGTCTTCTGGTAGCTGGTATATATGGTGGTAAATGCGATATTCTGAGCTTCTGGGGCCCTGCCTGCCTACATATGGGCTATATACTGTTCAGCATAGTAGCCCTAATGATAAGGACTCTCAATGACTCTCTTGTCTTCTGGTAGCTGGTATATATGGTGGTAAATGCGATATTCTGAGCTTCTGGGGCCCTGCCTGCCTACATATGAGCTATATACTGTTCAGCATAGTAGCCCTAATAAGGGCTCTCAATGACTCTCTTGTCTTCTGGTAGCTGGTATATATGGTGGTAAATGCGATATTCTGAGCTTCTGGGGCCCTGCCTGCCTACATATGAGCTATATACCGTTCAGCATAGTAGCCCTAATAAGGGCTCTCAATGACTCTCTTGTCTTCTGGTAGCTGGTATATATGGTGGTAAATGCGATATTCTGAGCTTCTGGGGCCCTGCCTGCCTACATATGAGCTATATACCGTTCAGCATAGTAGCCCTAATAAGGGCTCTCAATGACTCTCTTGTCTTCTGGTAGCTGGTATATATGGTGGTAAATGCGATATTCTGAGCTTCTGGGGCCCTGCCTGCCTACATATGAGCTATATACCGTTCAGCATAGTAGCCCTAATAAGGGCTCTTAATGACTCTCTTGTCTTCTGGTAGCTGGTATATATGGTGGTAAAAGCGATATTCTGAGCTTCTGGGGCCCTGCCTGCCTACATATGAGCTATATACCGTTCAGCATAGTAGCCCTAATAAGGGCTCTTAATGACTCTCTTGTCTTCTGGTAGCTGGTATATATGGTGGTAAATGCGATATTCCGAGCTTCTGGGGCCCTGCCAGCTACAGCCTGTCTTTCCCTGCTGTGAGCGTCTATCCCTCACTAAGTTCAAGCTGCTAATGCTGACGAAGAGGAAGTGCTGAGTTTTGTAGATTCGAGGTCACATGGTTTTTCCAGCCAATGCGTCTAGACGCCGTTCTCGCGATACCAGCGTCCTCCCAGGACCTGTCCCACCCCCCCTGCATGGTGATTGGTGTAAAAAACGCGCCAGGGAAGGTGTGAGGGGAAACGAATTGTGAGTGCGCCATCGCCGCTGTACTCGATCGAAATCGAGTATGACGAATAGCGTAGTATTCGATCGAATACCGACTCGGTCGAATACTACTCGCTCATCTCTATTAATAATCAAGTTATCGCCCTGTGCTCCATCACCTCAAAGACATGACAGAGCTAATTGCTAATTGATCTACAGATGATGCTATAAACACCACCTTCCACCTTATTCTAGAGCATCTGAACTCACCTGGAAACCATTGTGGCAGTGGAAAATAATATAATTGACCATGAACTGGATTAAAACATTAACTCTTTTCACTGCAACAATAAAGCTGGTTATTTCACCACTACTGTTTGCCATTGAGTGTTTATCTCCTGAGGTATCACCTTACCATCACCCCATGCTGTGATCTAATTAACCCTTATCATTGGCTACCATACATGTGTACTGTGATCCCGGAAAGTAGGGTTACACTTTGCCAGGATCCTTCTTGTAGACTTTAACTATGCATTTAATACCACCATCCTTTCCATGCTACAGGAGAAGCTCTATTGATTCCACCAACTTTTCTGACTTCAGTCAAGTGAAGCTGTCAAATCTCTCTCTCCCTTACTTCCCATCTACGTTTCTCCTTTTACACCAACATTAAGCTCAATGCCCAAAAAACAGTGCAGATGAATGTAGACTTCAAGAAGTCCAGTCCAACCCACCCACCTCATCACCCTTCTTGACGTCTCAGTAAATAGAGTCCTTCTACTTCCTAGGCACAATCATCATGACAGGACCTCTAGTAAAAGTACAGCATCCGCTTCCTTATCATGAAGGCCCATAAGAATATGTACTTCCTGTGGCAGCTAAAAAGGTTCAACCTACCACAGCCAATGGTGATTTACAGTACTTCTATTCTGCCATCATTAAATGTATTCCAAGCTGCTCCGTTACTGTCTTGTTGGGTGCCTCTACCACAGAAGAAAAGAGCAGACTTCAGCGCATCATTCACTGTGCTGAGAAGGAGTTTGGTTGCAATCTGTCATCACTGCCTGATAGAAGAACCCAGAAGCAAGCAAGAAAAATTGGGACTGACCCCTCTCATCCTACTTGCAAACTTTTTAAAAGCTCCCCTTTGGAAATAGACCTAGCAGGGAATCAAGACTAAATCCACCAAACTGACTAATGACAGACCTCTATTACCCCCCCAGAAAGCAATCCTACCACTTGGTGCAATTTAATATCGGCTGTCTCAACTGATGGGCTATATTAAAGGTTCCACACAAGAAACATGTAATAATGGGTAAAAGCAATAAAACATACTGACAGTATTTGTTAGAAATACATTTCTGAACTACTGAAGGTTCCGAAGAGGACTGTTGAGGCCATAATACGAAAGTAAACATTTCACCATAAATCAGCCATGACCAGATGCTCCCTTCTATATTTCAGACAGAAGAGTAAAAATAATGAGAAGTTGTCTGAGAGCCAACAACAGAAAGACCTAGAATCAGCAGGTACAATTGTTTCAAGGAAAGCAATAAGTAATACACTCAATGTTGATGGCCTGTATGCAGGCTAACTGCACATTGCTTGAAACACAGCTTGATGAAGCACATTTAAGGTTTGTTCAACAACATTTAAACAAGCCTGTGAAATACTGGAAGAACATAGTCTGGTCAAATAAGTCCAATAACTTACTGGATGTCATAATACCCAACTGAAAAATGCACTGCATCATTGTTTTACACATATGGACAAAAGAGACCGTTATGCAAACCTCCGCAGTGCATATGAACCAATAGAAGCTGCCTATGTTTGATTGGAAAGGTCAGCTTATTAATCTGAATTGAACCATGAGTTGAGTGAGCTGTCACTTCAGCATTTAATTAAGATAAGTTCATCACCTTGAGGACCTCATTTTTTGCATACAATAATGGAAATATTTAAAAATGTCCTCGATTGTGGACTTTTCCTTTAAGCCCTCCACTACACAGATTTGGCCTAAAACTTCTACAGTAATAGGATTCCATCATTGTTGCTTCCACCTTGTTTATCTGGTTTGTTCCCACCTGACATCATGTACTGAATGCAAGCACCATTGTTTTTGTCATTTCAGTGTTTATTAGACTAATTGTATTCAATCTAGTCAACAATATGTATCCTAGGGGCTGAGCAGCACCAGGCCCCCATGTAATGTCTGCATCAAGCACAGGTCACATTAAGTTTCTCCTCTAGTATGAGCCATGTTGTCATTTCACCAACCAGGCTAATACACCTATCCCAGATCTGAAGTCTGTGTACACGAAGAAAAGCATAAATTACTCTACTTGAAGGTCAATCATATTGTCACATTTGGAAGAATTTTATTTTTGTAATTTGCCAACTGTTCGAGCTTCTGATGTGGTTATCTTACCATCTCAGTAAATGTCACCTCATTAAACGTGTGCTAAACAACTGTGAGGATTTGCAGAAATGTGATGCTTTATTTATGGGTTTAAATCCACATTATTCTGGTAAGATAGGTGAGAGAGTTTTGCAAATATGGAACGAAACTGATTTAATTATTTTGGCATTCTTTTCTTAATGTGCACCCAAACGTTTCCTGGCAACTTTGTGCAGTGAAGGTTCCTGATCTGTAGCAGGCCCCTCACACTGCAGCACTTTTGTGCAGTTGTTTTCCAGTCCCCTGTTTGCAACAGCTCTGTGAGAAAAAGGTACTTATCCCCCCTCTCCAAAACGTAAGGAGAACTAACAAAATAACTGTTCTTCTGAGACCAGCAGGAGGGGGGCTTCTGGTAGTGGAAAGTCCAGCTCTGTATACTGGAAGGAGAAGTTCCATTTAGGGCTCTATTATATGTGTGCAATCCCTCCTGCAGTACTCTGGATGGCAACCCCATGTGACTACTGGGGCCTTGTGTGGGTTTCCTGGCCACAGCACTGTGCAAGCCCATTCAACAAGCTTTACTGGCTGCAGTGCAGGGAGAATTCCTGGTGGAACACACTTCTTTGGGGTCAACTGGGCTGCACACCTTACCCAGAGCATGTGGAGGAGCATGTGGCTTTCTTCTTATAACACCTTTTTCCAGTAACTATCCAGTAACTTTCCGACTTATTGTTGCCCTCCCAGCCGTTCTACCCTTTTGATGCCACATTATCTGCCTCTGCAATACTAAAGATTCTTGTTTTAACCACTGCAATTCTATAGTCTTGGTTGATGAACACACTGGAACTGGTTGACTGGGAAGCATGGCAGCCCATGGTTGAGTGGTGGGTTAGTTATGGCCAGAAAAATCCTTGGCTGATTTTTGGCCCCAGTTCACCCTTGCTCTTTAGCAGCCACAGAAGGAATGGATTTTCATACTTGCTTGAGTTTTCATGGCTCATGGCTTTGGTATTGAGTATAGGACTTGAAGAGTAACCAGCAAGTAACAAACCAGTTTAGCAAAGGGGTTGTGAAAGGGATTCATGTCTCTTGGATGGATATATATATATATATATATATATATATTATTCACTAAGAAGTAATATATATATATATATATATATTAGGTTTTATTGCATGGCTGGTGATGTATTCTTAAGGATTTAGCATGCTGTGAATATGAAATTATAGGCAGAGATTTCAAGACACATATTGCAGACATACATTTTTCAGATCAAAAGCAGAAAACACACAATGATTCTATCTATATTTCTAAGTAGAAAATAAGAAAAAGGTCTATCAAAGATTTGCTTAATTCCTATGGGGCTAATGTAACACATCAATTAGGGAAGCAGGAAAAAAGATTCTTCTGAGACTCAGGGTGTCCTGTGTATGCCAGTGTATGGGGGCAGGCAGGGGCGGGCTGGCCATAGGGCATACCGGGCAGATTCCCAGTAGGCTGGCACATGGGAAAGCCGCAGGTGGCGGCCGATGCGCAGAGCAGTGTAACGGGTGGAGGCCGCACTGCCCACCACTCTCACACTCACACACCCAGATTATCTGTGTGTAAAGAGCAGCGGCGGGCAGAGCGGCCTCCACCCATTACACTGCTCTGCGCATCGGCCGCTGTTAGAACATTGGCTCCGCACAGGCTCGGCATGAGCAATTACACTTACATGGACGGGGAAGCAGAGGAGCTGTGTCATGTAATAGAACAGGATATCTGTGCACGCTGCGGCCCCCTAGTGACAGCCTGTCCCAGGAGCTGGAGGTCAGTGGATGCTTCACACCAAGTTCTGCCATTTGTAACTCAGCTGCAGGGACGTATAACTGCTGCTGCTTCTGCCACACGGTAAAGTATTCCCTTTGTGTGTCCTCCCTCCTGGCAGTTGATAAGGGAAAGTTTAGATGTTCAACCTCCCACTACAAAACAAACAGTGTCCCATGTGCTGCTGTTAATAGACTGGGCTGTGCAGAGCTCCATGTTCCCTGTCCTTCACATACTGTATGTCTGCAAAATGGAGCCTCTCACAGCCCTGTAACAGGAGAGAGGCTGATTGGGCCAGTGTGACCAATGAGAAAACTTCTACAAGCCAGCTCACATCTGTGTCCAAATCTGATCTGCCCCCTGACCAATCTGTGTCCAAATCTGATCTGCCCCCTGACCGATCTGTTTCCAAATCTGATCTGCCCCCTGACCGATCTGTGTTCAAATCTGATTTGCCCCCTGACCAATCTGTGTTCAAATCTGATCTGCCCCCTGACCAATCTGTGTCCAAATCTGATCTGCCTCCTGACCGATCTGTTTCCAAATCTGATCTGCCCCCTGACCGATCTGTGTTCAAATCTTATCTGCCCCCTGACCGATCTGTGTTCAAATCTGATCTGCCCCCTGACCGATCTGTGTTCAAATCTGATCTGCCCCCTGACCGATCTGTGTCCAAATCTGATCTGCTCCTGATCTGTGTCCAAATCTGATCTGCCCCCGACTTATCTGTGTCCAAATCTGATATGCCCCCGACTTATCTGTGTCCAAATCTGATCTGCCCCCGACTTATCTGTGTCCAAATCTGATCTTCCTCCGACCAATCTGTGTCCAAATCTGATCTGCCCCCGACTGATCTGTGTCCAGATCTGATCTGCCCCCGACCGATCTGTGTCCAAATCTGATCTGCCCCCCGACCAATCTGTGTCCAAATCTGATCTGCCCTGACCAATCTGTGTCCAAATCTGATCTGCTCCTGATCTGTGTCCAAATCTGATCTGCCCCCGACCGATTTGTCTCCAAATCTGATCTGTCCCCGACCGATTTGTTTCCAAATCTGATCTGCCCCCGACCGATTTGTCTCCTAATCTGATCTGCCCCCGACCGATTTGTCTCCAAATCTGATCTGCCCCCGACCGATTTGTCTCCAAATCTGATCTGCCCCCGACCGATTTGTCTCCAAATCTGATCTGCCCCCGACCGATTTGTCTCCAAATCTGATCTGCCCCCGACTGATCTGTGTCCAGATCTGATCTGCCCCCGACCGATCTGTGTCTCCAAATCTGATATGCCCCCGACCGATCTGTGTCCAGATCTGATCTGCCCCCGAGCGATCTGTGTCCAGATCTGATCTGCCCCCGAGCGATCTGTGTCCAGATCTGATCTGCTCCCCGACCGATCTGCCCCCCGACCATGTAATGGGAGATGTTGCACACTGCCTACAATGTGGGATGCTGGTCATTGGCTGTAATGGGGTGATTCTGCCCACTGTCTGATGATTCGAAGGGGGGATTTTAGCACACCATTTTGTTCATAATATTTTCTTTCTTATTTTTGTCCTCTAAACCCTGGTAAACCATGGAACAAAATAAGGTGTGTGTGTATAAATATATATATATATATATATATATATATATATATATATATATATCAAAATTATGTGACATTAATATACTATACTAGGCCAGGAACAGTAAAGCAGTGCCGCTGTGCCCCAAAAAGTCCCGGGCCGTTTTTTAGTCCCAGTCCGCCCCTGGGGACAGGTTTTCTTTATCCACAGTTCTGCTGTAGAATACTATCACACATTTTCATTTTTTTTTTTTTTTCTATAATTATTTTGGCCTGGGTGCCTAGGTCTTGTCTTGAATGTAGATTATAGGACTGGTTAAAGCTGAAGTATAGACTCTTCAGGTTTCCTTGCTGCAACAACTTTATAAATCAATAAATCTATCTAATACAGTCCCTAACTTATATTACCTATGGTTTCATAAAATATTTTGTCATTGTTCACATGGCTCACATGACATGGTCTACATGTATGGTGTCCGTATACATGACTGAACCAGACCATCCCAGCTGAACCAGTTAAAACTTCTTCTATTCCTAACCCTATTAACTATTCTATTTTCTTTTCACTATTCTATCAATAACTATATCTAAAGCTCTAACATATCTACTAACACTCTTTGAAACTAGCTTAATGAAACAGTGAAACCTATGTCTGCAGAGTTGCTTTTCTGCAGCTGTGATGAATCTTCCAAAGATCTATCCTCGAAGAAGCACAACCTCTGTGCAAGTGGGGTACACCAGACACTGCCTCAGCATATGACCCTTGACTTTGACAGTTGGCAAAACCCTGGAAACCAGATTACAGAGCATGAAAGGTAAGATGAGTTTTATTTTTTTGTACCCACAGATGTTCTTCAAGTGAGCAGCTTGATGCTCTTCAAGTGGACAGCTGAGGCAGTTTACCAACTAGTAATACTATTCAGAAAGAAATGGCTCCCCTTTCTTTCAAAACATAAATATTTACAACAAGTTGTCTGAAATGCTCGTCTTTTCCCTGAAACAGACCTTTCAGATATTACAAGATGATGAGATCGCTGTGCAAGGACAGATTTCCTAATTTATGAAATGTCATATGAGAATTTCTGCAAATTTTTGCCATTATTTGAGACTTTGGTAAAAGATACGACATGCAAAAGCAGCTAATTTGTAATTCACAGATTGTAGAGTTACCACATATTTAAAAATACTTTCAATAGACATTTTACTGGAACAATGACGTCTTTATACTTATTGTGCCAAATCTCATAGGATCAGGAATGTGACTTGAAATGTAAACTATTCCGTATCTTGAGAATCGATCCATAAACATATGTTCCAGCACTAAATCAGGTTCCAAATATGGGCAACACAGCAGAACTATGGCTTCACACTTCCTAATTCACCTGGTCCTGACATATAAACAAAGAGTGAAATCTACTAAACCTGGGATGAAAATAACCAAAAGATGGTCAGATGGAGTAAAACAGAATCTTCAGGAATGTGTTCACTGTACCAACTGGGGGGTTACTGATAAGTCATTTCTTGTCCTGATGAGTTTACAGATACCATATCCTCTTACAAACATTTATGTGAGAATATGCTGGTTCCTAAGAAACTCTACTTCCACGAAAACAGCAAACCCTGGTTCACAAGATCATGAAACAGTGTCAAAGTAAGGAACTGGCCTTCAGAGCAGAGTCTCTTCAGAGAAGTCTAGGACCATCTGGAGCAGCTACAAGGCTGCCACAAACTACAGAGGTCCATCATCATCAACCGTGCTGACGGGGAGGCCGATTTATTAATAGCGCCAGGTAGCGACAGATGAGCGACAGTAGCGTGATTTTCACAGCGCCCGCTAGTATTCGCTGTGCTTGGGCGTTGTTCGGCTGTTGACAGCGACTCAGTCGGTGTGCGGTAATGTTGAATACGGGGTTAGGAGTCGCTGTTTGACTGGGTCCGCGCTGTATGGGAGCGCCTGACAGTGAATGGTCATAGCGAACGGCTCCCAGCATATTCATTAACAAATCACGCTCAAAAAATTCTCGCGCTGTGAGAAGCTTGTTTAAACCCCAGAGCGCTGGCGGCGATGGCTTAAAAGTAGTTTTTAACCCCCAAACATCCATATTTTTTTCATTTAAAAATTAAACAAGTTTTTCTAAACATTTTGTAATATGAATACATTAATATCAGACCTGTAATATCAATTCTGCACAATTTTTTTTTTTTTTTTTTTTTTTACCTTAAAAAAAAAAATCTAACATTGCCGAAGTGGTCACAGAATTTTTGACATTTAAAAAAAAAAAAAAAAAAAAAAAGATAAATATCAATTAAATATGAATATTTAAAGATTGCTCCATTGAAATGCATTGGAGAGCGCCAGGTAGCGAGAGGTCATACCTGGCGCAGTGATGGGATTAGCAGCGGCGCTGTTCGTTGCAGTCCGCTACATGATGAATCCCGCGCTAGCTGACGCTCTCGCCGGCGCTAGCCTCATTTAGCGTGATTGTGTCCGCCGCCTGGCGTTCTGGAGTCGGTAGCCGCCGATAGCTGGCGCTACCTGGCGCTAGTGAGACACTACCTGGCGCTAGTGAGACACTACCTGGCGCTATCCCTTGATAAATAAGGGCCAAAGAATCTGGTGGAGGAGTTCAATAAGTTATCTGGCAGATTGGATGAGTCTTCTGTGGTTAGAGCATTCGCCAGTGTGAGGGAGGTAGAACAATCTCTCCATAAATTGAACATCGGGAAGGCAGCAGGGCATTATGGGATATCGCCTACTATAGGATCACTATCACAAAAAATGGCCTAGTGATAAAAATCCATATACATATGCTGGATGGCGGGAGCAGAGATCACTTATACACCCAGCATCAGGAAATATCCAGCTAAGCTTGTTTTTGTTATTTTAATGGAAGGAAGAGGAAATGGTTCTGTCACCCATGATACCCTAAACCTGTCACCCCTGCATTTTATTCCTACAAGGAGAAGAAAACTATAAGCTTGGCTGGAGATTTATTCAGTTCAGATGAATAAGTGACCCCTCCTCTCATTAGCTGATGTGTTTATATGGATTTTTAATATTACACAATTTCACAATAGTGTTTCTTTAAAGTGGAAGCCCAGTCTTGGATTCTGGACACAGCCACATTTAGGAGAGAATGCACAGTGGCAGGTCCCAATCCTGTGAGGTAGTGTGACTGTACTGTTCATTCACTTAAGTCCAACTGTCATTCACATCTATGGCTACCATTCACCACCCACCACTGGAATCAGGGAAGGATTGGGGGCGATTTGGGACTTAGCATAGGGGGAGGGTGTGGTGGCTGTAGGCTTACAAAAACTTAGCATTCCTCTTTAAGTTAAGTGCAGCACAACTTGCTCCCACTCTAATAAAGATCTACAACTGGCTAAGTACACAGAACCCAGGTGTCCCCACAAATCCGTAATAAAGCAGTCCTAAAGATGGCTGGAACCTCGGATCTAAATTATTTTAGACCAGTTGTTCTCACCTTGATAATCATGGAAGTATTTGAGCGGCTGGCAATGGACCATTCAGAAGTTTCGGGACTCTTTAATTTGCCTGTCAGGAAAATTGTTCAACTGAGGATGCTGTCAACTTGGGTCACCACACTTATGTCTGGATGTTATTTGTCTGCTTTTTTTCAGCCTTCCACACTGTCATGCCCAACATCCTCTATGAAAACTGCAGGAAATCAGAGTACCATTAAAGGAAAACTCCCCTTTTTGTCAGGTTTTTGGTGTTCTACCTTATTGCTTTCCTCTTCTGGAATGTAAAACAAACGTGTGTTAGGATTGCGTCCCCCATATATGTGATTTGCTTAACAGCATACTGTTTCCATGTTTCTTATATTTCTGTGTGTCTGTCTTGGTAAATTAGGAGTGGCTCTCCTGCCCTTTAGTAAAGCTCTTGGTATACTTTCTCACTACAAATCCCAGAATTCTTCCTCTGTAACAGGTGTGCTCAGTAGCAGCTTCAGCTAAACAAAGCAGCAGCAATTACTTCTCCAGCTGCAAGTGCTGCCAGTTAACCACATTAGCTTTACTTTAACGTACTTTAGCTACTGGAACTCTAGACTGTGTTCCCTCCTGAATAGGTTGAATTAATGCAGATGGGTTTAAACTTGTCATCTCTGCCAATCATATAATTAGCAAACTAGCTATTTTTTATCATGTATACAATTAAGCAAAGGGGGTGGGAGTAGCTCCATCACTATTTATACAAAATTATTATTATTATTATTCAGGGCCTGGGAACCAATTTACCGCCCAGTTTAACCCTCTCATCATCCAAGTATTAAGCACCAAACATGTCTAGCTATGTGGAAAGACAGAGATTTGGTTGCATATATCTGCAGATACATGTGGAAGCCACACTGCCCCGGCAAGGCACTCTGTGTTTAGTGTGGTCCCTACTCTTATTTTTGAGTCCCCAAAGTTGGGACATGCAATGCAGCCAGAGCTACTCACCTGGGAAGCTTCCAGCCTCACTTTAGAACACTCCATAGGGAGAGATCCATGGTGGCTGAATCCCTCCCTGTGTGTGTTCACTATACTTCATCAACAGACTCAGTTAAGCTGTAGGGTCAACAATTAAAGTGGACCAACAAACTTACAACAGACAGTGCTCATATCCTTCCCCAGGGAAATACAGAATGCTGCACTTAAATATTAATTTACCTTTCTAAATCGTGCTGTAGTCAATTTCACAAACAAAATGGTGCCTCCTGGAATTCGGGCCACCTGAAAACAGGAAGTTCTGCTGGGTTTTCATTTACTGTGAATTGACAGTTATCTCAGTTGAACTCAGAAAGCGCCTCGGCTGGGATGCAGAGAAAGAAAGAAAGCTCCAAAATGGCCACTACCAGGAGAAAATCTGTGAGGCAGAAAGAATTCCTTGTATGTTTGTATATACTTGATGATAATAAACTGTTTCTGATTCTCTTTCTTAAAGAAGCTGTACCGAAAAATCACCTTATATTAAAAATCCATATAAACATGCTAGATATTAGGAGGTCAACAACAGTTTTTTTTTTCCCCTGGGAGGAATGCAATCCAGGGGTGAAAGTTTGTTTAGAGTACCATTCTTTTATGGGGGTTATCTGCTCCAATTCTAATGTGCTGCTTGCTAAGCCAGCCCGCATGACACAGCAGCATTAGCCAATCTAAAAAAATTGCATGATGTGTAAAAGCATCTACACACATCAGAAAAAAATGCAATACAAATAAGTCAGTATTCCTGCGCACGCTGTCTCAGAGAAGAGGCCATTAGAATTGAGCCATCCACCCCTGTAAAAGCAGAATGATACATTCAAAACCTGCCATCCCAGTTTTTTCTTTTTTTAATAATCAAATTTTAGTTTTTCGAGAAGGGACAAAATAAAACAAAGAGTTACAGCATACAATATTGAAAAGAGGAGGCGGGAGGGGAAGGAGCATTGCTTGGTCTTCTAACAGTCGGTAGCTTCAACATGGACAGCAAGAAAGTATACTTTTAATTAATTTTAATTAATTAAACTGCTACCCCAAATTAAAAGTCAATAAATAGTGACAAGAAGAGAAGGAAAAAAAAATACCCCAGATTTTTAACCTTCATTAAAAGAAAGAAGCTGATTTGGATGTTTTTTTTTCATGCAGGGTGTATAAATGGGATGCGTTTAAAGTGGCTTGTAAGCTTTGGTAGCCAGTCCTGGAGTCTAAAAGACTTATAGGCCACCCACTAGTCTGCAGCCGGGGCATCCAGAAATTGGGGTGCTCCGCTGTGTAAATCCCCCCCCCCCCCCGAGTTAGAGGTAAACTCACCTTTACTGGCATATCTCACAAAATGCTCTTTACCAGCAGCCTCATCATTGGCTTTGCTGCAGCTGTGGCACGCTCCCACTCTCAGCCATTCAGATAGTCTGAGGGTGGGAATGCCCCCCAGTGTACTGGGAAGCTCAAAAATGGTGTGTGGGCATTGCCTCGGCAGTCCCGGAATGGATTGTTTCCCATGGCCATCAGCATTCCTAGCAACGATCTTGCCACAGATATTTTACCCCTGAACAGTAACACCCCGGTCTTCTAAACTAGTATGTCATGCTGAAAGAACTCTGTAGTAGACACTACATAGCAAGTCCATCATTCCTTGCTCTTTTAAACTTCACCCTTAGTGCTTCTATCGAATTTCTATGCACTTCATTGCCAATGCCTTTTGTATCCCCATTGTTCTGTATGATGTAACATGCCAAAGTGAATTCATTATTTGTCTGTGATGTACTTGCTGACTAAAAACCTATTCAATTCTAAATATATGTTCCTCTTGCTATATTATATTGATTTAGATTTAGATTATTAGACCATTTGTTGTAATACTTTAATGGGCAATAGCAGGGTGTATAGAAAGATGCTGACAGAGCAAAGGGGGAGGGGCTAAGTACATCATTTCACCTGACTGCCCCTCTCTTATTTAAATTCACTTTCTGCAATGAGCAGATATGTGTTGTACCTTGTCAGCTGTTCAGAATAGTAGAAAAGTGAAGAAACATGCAGCAATTCTTTAAAATTGCTCTGGTGCAAGAATGACTGCAAGCCCAGTCTTGGCCCCTCGTACTTACTGCTTCCTGACTCCCATGTTCTAGTGACTGTGTCGGGCTAGCAGGTGAGTATGGGGGATGCCCACATACTGCAGAGAATTTACTGTTGGTTTAGTCCAAGACAGTTATTAAAAGCAAGTATAGGGAGTTATTTAAAGAGTGACAACACCCAGAATTTTCAGTCTCCCTGGTGTTATTCCTCTCTGGGAGGCATTCGAATGTGGGATGCCCCTTTATGTGTTTCCCATTGGATCACTTCAATGAAAATCTCCAACTAGCTTCTGATAGCGGCTTTGAAACCCCTGCATAGCTGTGTCTGACATTCACAGATTCCAGGTGTGAAGTCCCAGCTAAAGCTATAGCAGAAAAGCAGATGTGGCCATTTCCTGCGCTATGGGATTGCCTGTTATGTAAGTATAAATGCCAATAACACAGGAGTCTCACGGTGAGGCTCTTTGGATGCTTATGCAAGCAAACATAAAGTCTTCAGAGATTTCAGGCGATAGCGGTCCTTTAAAACCAAACAGTGAAATATGTAGGTAATGTTAATAATGTGATATCTAGATTAATAAGTAATCTATTAAGACACTTAATACAATAAGTAAAGCAAAATGGGGACTCACATCTCATCATCTCTTCTGTACATCTTCATGTATAAAGTATTACACAGTTCCAGCACTAAAATCATTAAAAGTGTCCGTGCAATCCAAATAATAACTACTTACTGAACAAAGTACTATTAAAGTGCACCTATACTCAGAAAGGAAGTTTATGTAGTCACTTTCCATCCCCAGCCCTGTGCCCCAAAACAGCCTGTGTTTCCTTTTTTTTTTTTACCTCAGACTTTGCTCAATATCAATAAAATACCAGGAAAAAGCTACATAAATAGTATTATGGTGAATGACATGCCATATGCCAATTAACTCAGTTACAACCAAACTGTGACATAATGGCAGTTAGATTGAAGTGCACCCCATTGCTGAGCTGTGTGTGCTCTAACTGATCGCATCATCGCTGGGGGCTGGGCTGCTCGGCCAGGAAGCAATATGGCCGAATGCACCTAGTTCATGTTGTTATGAATATTGGGAAAAGGCAGAGATAAAAACAGAAACACACGCCCTGGGCTGGGGATAGAAGGTGACTACATATACTTTCTTCTGAGTATAGGTGCACTTTAAGTGCAAATACATTTGTAGTGTAAACCTCTTAGTGAGCTGCATGAATCCTACTCTCTACATCAATTTAGACACATATAAACAAATTAATTTACTCCTTGTGACATAGTTCTGGCTATTTTCTATGTTTTTTATACTACATTTTAGTTACTATATTAGTTTAAAGGAAAACTCCATTTCCTAATTGTTTTCTTTTTCTGGAATGTAAAATAAGGATTGTCTCCGCATACCTATGATTTACTTGCATGCCGTTTCTGAATTTCTTCTAATCCTGTGGTTCGGTGTTTTTTAAGTGGCCTGTGTAAAGCCTGGCCTTGAGTAGAGCCCTTTAGTATAGCTGTTGCCTACAACCCCAGAGACCGGCCACTGTCAAAGGTGAACTCTCGTTCCCCCACCAATCAGAGCTTAAAAAATCAGGCAGTATAAATTTGAGACATCTCTCCCCAGGTGAAAAGGCCGCCAGTAACACTTTAACTACTGGAACACAAGATTGTGATCCCCTTATCTAAAGAGGATGAATTAGAGCAGGAGGAGTTAAACCTGTCATCTGAAGAGTGTGAAACGTCATCTCTGCCTCAGATGATTATCAATCTAGTTTCATAAAGACTCTGCTCTGAACAAACCAGGAAAAACATCAGTTCGTATATGGTTACTAAGGTAAACACATTGTTACTAGATAGAACATTTTTTAATAACATAGATTTTAAACAAGTAAAAAAAGAAAAAAAAAAACACACGGATAGGCTCAGCACCTTAAGGGCATCATTTTTGCACACAATAATGGTAACTTAAAAATGCCATTGATAATTGACTTTTGCTTTAAAGTTTATTAAATAAGGAACACAAGATTGTGATCCCCTTATCTAAAGAGGATGAATTAGAGCAGGAGGAGTTAAACCTGTCATCTGAAGAGTGTGAAACGTCATCTCTGCCTCAGATGATTATCAATCTAGTTTCATAAAGACTCTGCTCTGAACAAACCAGGAAAAACATCAGTTCGTATATGGTTACTAAGGTAAACACATTGTTACTAGATAGAACATTTTTTAATAACATAGATTTTAAACAAGTAAAAAAAGAAAAAAAAAACACACGGATAGGCTCAGCACCTTAAGGGCATCATTTTTGCACACAATAATGGTAACTTAAAAATGCCATTGATAATTGACTTTTGCTTTAAAGTTTATTAAATAAGGAACACAAGATTGTGATCCCCTTATCTAAAGAGGATGAATTAGAGCAGGAGGAGTTAAACCTGTCATCTGAAGAGTGTGAAACGTCATCTCTGCCTCAGATGATTATCAATCTAGTTTCATAAAGACTCTGCTCTGAACAAACCAGGAAAAACATCAGTTCGTATATGGTTACTAAGGTAAACACATTGTTACTAGATAGAACATTTTTTAATAACATAGATTTTAAACAAGTAAAAAAAGAAAAAAAAAAACACACGGATAGGCTCAGCACCTTAAGGGCATCATTTTTGCACACAATAATGGTAACTTAAAAATGCCATTGATAATTGACTTTTGCTTTAAAGTTTATTAAATAAACTAAGTTTTATTATTTTGGGGAGTTATTCATGTTTGAAGAAAAATGTTAAGCTTCATTCCTTGAAGAAAGGCATAAATAATGTGCACGGTTCTAGAGATGGGCACACAATGCAAGGTTTCTTCAAATACATCCTTGATAAGGAGGATATTACCATGGAAACAGGTGCCAATCTTCACTCTGCTGACACAAACAAAACAAAAGACTCCTTTGGAATCATTGTGGTCGCGAAGTCACAAGGTCACAATTACTCCATTATGGCACAAGCCAGAACAAATTTACTCTGCTTACACATGTGCTTTTTTTCTGATGTTTCCTGTCGGATCAGTCACAAAGAGAGATAACAGGCTACTGGGAACAAAATGGCCTGCAAACTTTAGGGACATTACAATGACACAGGTTATAGAGAAACCATTGTTAATGTATTTTTTACTAACAGTATTTAATGTTTAGCGTTGAAATATATCACATAATATATCGCATAAGCTCCCCAATGCAATGGTCCCCACTAGGGATGAGCGAATCGATCTGGACGAACCCGAATTCGTTCCGAATTTCAGGAAATATTAGATTCTGAACGAATCCGAATTTCCCCGCGATTCGATCGATCGAAGTTTTCCTTTAAACTCCATTTACTTCAATTACAGGCATTGTAAAATGTTGGATGGACATGTCTGGACATATCCCCTGGGGCAAGTTATCATGGGAAGGTCACATGCAGCCTATCAGCAGCCAGGAAGCCCGGTGACGTCACCGTGCTATATAAAGCGGCGGCCATCTTGCTTGTGCCCATTTCAGACTTGCATTCGTGAGACAGCGGTGGTTGCTGCAGACAGGGACAGACAGTTAGCGATAGGTAGGGAGAGTTACAGATAGGTAGGGAGATTTACAGATCGGTAGGGAGATTTAGAGAGGCAGGCAGAGCCAGGGAAAGATAGTGGAAAACCGGAACAATCTAGGGACAGCATAAAAGTGACAGTGACAGGGTGATTTGCCTGATCAGTTTCTTTGTGCTGTAAACCGTAATCTGCCTTGCCACTGTGCATGCCATCTATGCAGTGCCTTATGTAACCCTATCTGTTATACTAAATAAGCGTTGTTCAGCATCAGCTTTATTAAGCTATTGCATTTTCCATAGGTTTTGTCCTGCTGTCAATAAACCAGGCCGCAGGGTATCCCAAACCACCACGGTGCACCCTATCTGTTATACTAAATAAGCGTCTACAGCCTCAGCTTTATTAAGTTATTGCATTTTGAATTGGTTTTGGTCTGCTTTAAATACACCAGGCCGCAGGGTATCCCAAACCTGCACGTTGCATCCTATCTGTTATACTAAATAAGCGTTGTTCAGCATCAGCTTTATTAAGCTATTGCATTTTGCATTGGTTTTTGTCCTGCTGTCAATACACCAGGCCGCAGGGTATCCCAAACCACCACATGGCACCCTATCTGTTATACTAAATAAGCGTCTACAGCCTCAGCTTTATTAAGCTATTGCATTTTGCATAGGTTTTTGTCCTGCTGTCAATACACCAGGCCGCAGGGTATCCCAAACCACCGCGTGGCACCCTATCTGTTATACTAAATAAGCCTCTACAGCCTCAGCTTTATTAAGTTATTGCATTTTGAATTGGTTTTGGTCTGCTTTAAATACACCAGGCCGCAGGGTATCCCAAACCTGCACGTTGCACCCTATCTGTTATACTAAATAAGCGTCTACAGCCTAAGCTTAATTAAGTTATTGCATTTTGAATTGGTTTTTGGCCTGCTGTCAATACACCAGGCAGCAGGGTATACCAAACCACCACGTTGCACCCTATCTGTTATACTAAATAAGCATTGTTCAGCATCAGCTTTATTAAGCTATTGCATTTTGCATTGGTTTTTGTCCTGCTGTCAATACACCAGGCCGCAGGGTATCCCAAACCACCACGTGGCACCCTATCTGTTATACTAAATAAACATCTACAGCCTCAGCTTTGTTAAGTTATTGCATTTTGAATTGGTTTTTGTCCTGCTGTCAATACACCAGGCCGCAGGGTATCCCAAACCACCACGTTGCACCCTATCTGTTATACTAAATAAGCATTGTTCAGCATCAGCTTTATTAAGCTATTGCATTTTGAATTGGTTTTTGTCCTGCTGTCAATACACCAGGCCGCCGGGTATCCCAAACAACCACATGGCACCCTATCTGTTATACTAAATAAGCGTTGTTCAGCATCAGCTTTATTAAGCTATTGCATTTTGCATAGCTTTTTGTCCTGCTGTCAATACACCAGGCCGCAGAGTATCCCAAACCACCACGTGACACCCAATCTGTTATACTAAATAAGCGTCTACAGCATCAGCTTTATTAAGTTATTGCATTTTGAATTGGTTTTGGTCTGCTTTAAATACACCAGGCCGCAGGGTATCCCAAACCTGCACGTTGCACCCTATCTGTTATACTAAATAAGCGTTGTTCAGCATCAGCTTTATTAAGCTATTGCATTTTGCATTGGTTTTTGTCCTGCTTTCAATACACCAGGCCGCAGGGTATCCCAAACCACCACGTTGCACCCTATCTGTTATACTAAATAAGCGTTGTTCAGCATCAGCTTTATTAAGCTATTGCATTTTGCATTGGTTTTTGTCCTGCTGTCAATACACCAGGCCGCAGAGTATCCCAAACCACCGCGTGGCACCCTATCTGTTATACTAAATAAGCGTCTACAGCCTCAGCTTTATTAAGTTATTGCATTTTGAATTGGTTTTGGTCTGCTTTAAATACACCAGGCCGCAGGGTATCCCAAACCTGCACGTTGCACCCTATCTGTTATACTAAATAAGCGTTGTTCAGCATCGGCTTTATTAAGCTATTGCATTTTGCATTGGTTTTTGTCCTGCTGTCAATACACCAGGTCGCAGGGTATCCCAAACCACCGCGTGGCACCCTATCTGTTATACTAAATAAGCGTCTACAGCCTCAGCCTAATTAAGTTATTGCATTTTGATTTGGTTTTGGTCTGCTTTAAATACACCAGGCCGCAGGGTATCCCAAACCACCACGTTGCACCCTATCTGTTATACTAAATAAGCATTGTTCAGCATCAGCTTTATTAAGCTATTGCATTTTGCATTGGTTTTTGTCCTGCTGCCAAAACACTAGGCCACAGGGTATCCCAAACCTGCATGTAGCACCCAATCTGTTATACTAAATACCCTTGTTCATCCTCAGCTTAAAGTGGACCAACACCCGATGCTGATCGGCCCGGGAATCTTATAGAGGGGTATCCCAAACCTGCACATTTGACCCTATCTGTTACACAAAAGCAGCTTTTAAAGGCTATTTCTCATAAATATATTGCAGTTTGAATTGGTTTTTGTGTGTGCTGTAAAAAAAACAGGCCTCAGGGTATCCCAAACCTGCACATTTGACCCTATCTGTTACACTAAAGCAGCTTTTAAAGGCTATTTCTCATAAATATATTGCAGTTTGAATTGTTTTTGTGTGTGCTGTAAAAAAACAGGCCTCAGGGTATCCCAATTAGCACATTTGACCCTATCTGTTACACTAAAGCAGCTTTTAAAGGCTATTTCTCATAAATATATTGCAGTTCGAATTGTTTCTGTGTCTGCTGTAAAAACCCCAGCCCACATGGGCATCCCAAACACTAGCCTAAATATCTCAAAACTACCCGTCTAATAACTGCTTGCATTTTATAATTAACATCACTTTTCCACAATCAAGGGAGGCCTCCTTTGTATGTGAGGAGGGGGCATCCCAAACACTAGCAGTAATATTTCAAGAGTACCTGTCTAATAACTGCTTGCATTTTATAATTAACGTCACTTTTCCACAATCAAGGGAGGCCTCCTCTGTATGTGAGGAGGGGGCATCCCAAACACTAGCAGTAAAATAACTGGTTGCATTTTGTAAAGAAAGTCACTTTGTCAAATTGCCAGCAGCCATTGCCTTTAACCGGGGGGGCATCCCAAATATGCTAGCATGCGTCTTTTAAGAGTGCTCACATTGGAGTTGGCAGCAGCAGCAGCATTAGGAGCCCATATATTGCCTGAAAGACACACATATGAGCTGGCAGCAGCAGCATAGGGAGCCTATATATTGCCTGAAATACACACCCAGGAGTTGGCAGCAGCATAGGGAGCCCATATAGTGCCAGAAAGACACACCCTGGAGTTGGCAGCAGCATAAGGAGCTACCATGCATCAGCTACTACCATGGATCAGCCATTGTTGGCTGGAAATCCTGGTTGAACCATGCCTGATTCATCTTCACAAAGGTGAGTCTCTCCACATTATTCGTGGACAGACAAGTTCTCCTTGGCATGACTATGGCCCCCGCCGCACTAAACACCCGCTCAGATGGCACGCTACTGGCCGGACAGGACAGCTTTTCCAGGGCAAACTCTGCTAGTTGCGGCCACAAGCCAAGTTTGGCTGCCCAGAAGTCCAGCGGATCCTGAAGGTGTCAAAGTATGACACGACCTGCTGGTTCAGGTCCTGCTCCAGGTCTTCATGCTGCTCATGAGTAGACTCACTATGCGGGTGTAGAAAGCTACTCATTAGCGACTGAAGACTGAGGCTGCTGCTGATGGAGCTGCTGCTGCTTCTCCTTCCACCCCCCCCCAGCAGCCATTGCAGTGGAAGGTGATCGCAGAGGTCCCACCGAGTCAGACCTGCGAGAGTATGGACCATGGCGCAGATGGGCATCGGCCAACTGACTACGTAGAATGTATTTGTAGTAGGTCAGATTGTCCTCCCTCTCGGCGGGTTTAAAAAATGCCCCCATTTTGTGCCAGTTCAGTTCCGACACGGCTTGATCGACCATTCCTGTCTGCTGCCTGTACTGACCTCTGCTTTGTCTGACCACGAAGCTGCCTGCCCCTCTGGATACCCCGCAATCTCTGACCTCCTGGCTTGACCCTTTGGCTACTCCTAACTACGCACCTGTCTCATCCCTGTACTCTGACGCACCCTCCGAATTGACTACCTGTGAACGAGCTCGGCTTCGGGATACCCTTGTGGTTCATCGGAATTCACCGTAAGCAGCCATCCTTTGCGCCTATTAAGGCCTGGGGGCAACCGTGTCCGGTGAGGCGTACCTAGCGTCCCGGCAAACAGGGGCTTGACTATAGTCAGAAACGGCGGTGGAGATTGGGGGTTGCCTGCTTACAGAAGGCTGGTGTCCCGCTGGGCATCACAGTATGGACCATGGCGCAGATAGGCATCGCCCAACTGACTACGTAGGATGTCTCTGTAGTAGGTCAGTTTTTCCTCCCTCTCAGTGGGTGTAAAAAATGCCCCCATTTTGTGCCGGAAGCGAGGGTCCAATAAGGTGGAGAGCCAGAAGTCATCCCGCTGACAAATGGAGACAATTCTGTGGTCACTACGCAAGCACGTGAGCATGCATCGTGCCATTTGTGCAAGTGACTCGGAGGGACTTCCTGTCTCCATCTCCACTGCAAACTGCCACTGTGTGTCTGGGTCCTCTGTCTCACCTTCCTCACAACCCTCTAGCTCCTGTGGCTGCTCCTGCTCCTCCTCTCCTGTCAGATGACTAGATAAAATGGCCATTTTGTCAAACCTGTGCCCCTCCTCCTCCTCCACTTCAGCCCCCACAGGCTTCATGTGGCTGTGAAATGTATGCGCCATGTCTCCAGTGCCCTGACCAGCCATGGTTTCCAACATGTGTTGTAGTACATGAAGCAGTGGAATCACATCGTTAATCTCATAGTCCTGGCGACTGACTAATAGTAGCTTCCTCAAAGGGCCGAGCAAACGGCAGGTGTCACGTATGAGCTGCCACTGGTTTACATTGAAGTTACACAGGGGAGTCCCCCTATCCGTTTGGATCATCAAGAAATCCGTGATGGCTTTTCTCTGTTCCTATAGTCGATCCTGCATATGGAGGGTGGAATTCCAACGGGTGGAAACATCGCAAATAAGACTATGTTTGGGGATACCGTTCTGACGCTGAAGCTCAAGAAGGGTGTGCTTGACGGTGTAGGAGTGGCTGAAGTGCATGCAAAGTTTCCTTCCCGTTGTTAGGATGTCTTACAGATGGAGGGAAGACTTCAGAAAACGCTTGACAACTAGATTGAACATGTGTGCCATGGCAGGACGCATGGCTCAGGCTTCCTTGTCGCAGAGCAGACCCATTTGCAGTTGCAGGGTCCCATTTGCAGTTTTCGTGGAGTAAGCCATGATTTAATTTATTGAGTTCTCATTTTTAGCAGTTCCTCCCATGTGTGGCTCTGTGGCTCAAGGCAAACCATGTAAAGAACAGCGTGAGACCGCCGTGTCCTGCACACATGGTAGGCTGGAAGGGCACTGGGAAAAAAAAAAAATATTTAGAAAAAACAAAATACAAAAAAAATAAAAAATGTAAAAAAAGAAATGGTACAAAAATTCACAAAATATTAAAAAAAGAGTAGATTAGAGTAGATTGCTCACGGGGCCAGACCAACACTAAAGAAATACGGATCGGGCAAAACAGATTTAAGGCGCTGCTCTCCAGTTACAGACATTCCTCCACATCAGACCACAAGTAATTATTGAGAAATTGCTTTACGTTACGCTTACTTTTTATTAATATTCTTCGGATAAGATATCTGTGGCGAAAACCTGTATATGTTCTCTTAATGCTGCTGCCAACTCCAGGGTGTGTCTTTCTGGCAATGTTGGGCTCCTGCTGCTTGCAACTCCAGTGTGTCTTTAGGCCAATTTGTGGGCTCCTGCTGCCAACTCCAGTGTGTCTTTCAAGCAATGTTTGGGCTCCTGCTGCTCCTGCTGCCAACTCCAGTGTGTCTTTCAAACAATGTTTGGGCTCCTGCTGCCAACTCCAGGGTGTCTTTCAAGCAATTTTGGCCTCCTGCTGCTGCCAACTCCAGTGTCTCTTTTAAGCAATGTTTGGGCTCCTGCTGCTGCTGATTGCCACTCCAGGGTGTCATTCAGCCAATGTTTGGGCTCCTGCTGCTCCTGCTGCCAACTCCAGTGTGTCTTTCAATCAATTTTTGTAGCTCCTGCTGCCAACTCCAGTGTGTCTTTCAAGCAATGTTTGGGCTCCTGCTGCCAACTCCAGTGTCTCTTTCAAGCAATGTTTGGGCTCCTGCTGCTGCTGCTGCCAACTCCAGTGTGTCTTTTAAGCAATTTTGGCCTCCTGCTGCTGCCAACTCCAGTGTCTCTTTTAAGCAATGTTTGGGCTCCTGCTGCTGCTGCTTGCAACTCCAGGATGTCATTCAGCCAATTTTTGGGCTCCTGCTGCCAACTCCAGTGTCTCTTTGAGCCAATGTTTGGGCTCCTGCTGCTGCTGCCAACTCCAGTGTGTCTTTCAAGCAATGTTTGGGCTCCTGCTGCCAACTCCAGTGTGTCTTTCAAGCAATGTTTGGGCTCCTGCTGCTGCCAACTCCAGTGTGTCTTTCAAGCAATGTTTGGGCTCCTGCTGCTCCTGCTGCCAACTCCAGTGTGTCTTTCAAGCAATGTTTGGGCTCCTGCTACCAACTCCAGTGTCTCTTTCAACAATGTTTGGACCCCTGCCACTGCTGCTGCTGCTTGCAACTCCAGGGTGTGTCTCTCAGTCATTTTTTGGGCTCCTGCTGCCAACTCCAGTGTCTCTTTCAGCCAATGTTTGGGCTCCTGCTGCTGCCAACTCCAGTGTGTCTGTAGGCCAATTTTTGGGCTCCTGCTGCCAACTCCAGTGTCTCTTTCAGCTAATGATTGGGCTCCTGCTGCTGCTGGCATCTCCAGTGTCCCTTTCAGCCAATGTTTGGGCTCCTGCTGCTACTGGCAACTCCAGTGTCTCTTTCGGCCAATTCTTGGGCTCCTGCTGCCAACTCCAGTGTGTGTCTTCAGGCCAATTTTTGGGCTCCTGCTGCCAACTCCAGGATGTCTTTCAGCCAATATTTGGGCTCCTGCTGTTGCCAGCTCCAGGGTGTGTTTTTCAGGCAATATAGGGGCCCCTCATAGTGATGCCACCTCAACTCTCTGTAATTGTGCCGCTCTGCGATTCTAATAGTGATGCCTCTGATCTGCATGTCATAATTTTTTACAGTATTATTCCATTAACCCAGCATGCATCCTATGCGTGTTACAGCAAGGCAGAATGGTTTACAACCCTATTGAGGCTCTAGGAAGCTCAGAAATAGCCGTTTTTAATAGTGATTCGTCGCGGAATACATTCGTACCGAAACAAATTTTGACGGAAAATTCGGCGAATCAGCCGAATCTAATTTTTCAAAAGTTCGCTCATCTCTAGTCCCCACCCTTTCCTCTTTTTATGATATTACAAGTATATGAAACTGGGATTTGCAGAAAAATGTAACACTGATTGATTGGGCCTGGCTAGTGTGTGCTTGCATGGTTACATAGGATCATTAAGAAATGTGCATTTTCCTATTATAAGGCTGTGCCAAAGGTACTGTTTCAATAATCCAAAACACAATCACACTATCAGGCTGATTTATTACTAACGCCAGGTAGCGACAGATGAGCGTCTGTAGAGCGGATTTCAGAGCGCCCCCTAGTAGTCGCTGTGCTTCGCCATGGATCATTGTTTCAGCGCTGTCTGGCATTGATGAATATGATGTGATTCACTATACTACGCTGTATATAAACGCACCGTAATGCCAGCTCAGTGCGACTGACTCACACCACATTCCTCAACAGCCACAAACATCGCTGGTGCTCAAAATCGTGTAATTGTAGCCTATAGCGCCAGAGGCTGCGTGATTAAAGGCTGTTTTTGTACATGTATCCACTAGTAACAAAGTGAAAGCATATGGAACGAGATTGTTATAACATTGTAACATGAACACTTTAATACCAGACCTGTAAGGACAATTCTGCATAAAAATTTAATTAATCCCAAAAGTTTTCAAAAATTTAATTTTCTTGCTCAGAAAACATGTCAGAAGGTTTGTGTTTTTTTTTTTTGGAGAAAAAAAAAATTGGGATCAGGAAAGGGATTTAAGGATCGTCCATAGGGATGTATGGGAGAGCGCCAGGTAACGGCAGGTTAGATGTGGTGCTCTGCAAGGATGAACGCCAGCGCTGTACGCTGAGGCTGGGGTAGTGATGAATCGGAAGCTACATGGCGTTCTAGTCACTCACCAGATTCGGCTTCATAAATATGTAATTGCGTGCCGTGTCTGGCGTTCACCTGCCGCTACCTGCCACTGTAAAGGCAGTACCTGGCGCTATCCCTTCAAGAATACGGCCCTGTGCATATTACAAAACAGTGACATTACAAGCAGTATTGCTTTTTAGGTGAAAATGTTAAATGTTTTCTTACGTTGGCAAATATGTGTTTTTGATAGCAGTTTCACTACCTGCAATCTGTTGCTATTAGCACCTGTATACCAAGTCTGTAGACCGAGATCTACAAGAGTAGAGAAGTCATTCCTGCACAACACTGCTGCTTTAGCCACTACCACTGCTAATGTCGGCAAGCTCACTAAACCTTACACATACCCAGAAGCAGGGTTCTGTGCATACACAAACATTCCCACTCAGAAGTGGACATTCCCATTAAAGTAGGGTTTCTCTTAACTTCTTCAGCTTAGCAGACTGATTACACATTGGTTACCTGAGTTTCATCTGAGGGCCCCTGGGCTCTCTTCTGTTTTGCCCTGTTTGTTCTTCAGCCTTTGCTGCCCTGGGTATCATCCATTGCATGAGTCTTGAGAGCAAGTAGGGGAGTTTTGTTTCCCAGCAAACAAGGTTTTGTCTGCAGGAGAACAAGTGGCACTAGATAGAAGACTGTCACCTGACCAGCCAGCTAGGATGCATCAATTGATAGAGCACCCTCATGCAGCAAATAAAGTAGACAGGGCTATATATGAGGACAGGACAGGGTAGGATAGCTGGAACTATGGTTGCTGGTGATCACAGTGCCTGCTGGTCGATAGTTTGGCCTCTTTTGGCTAAGCAGGAAGAATTTGTTCTGGGAGACCTTCCACTCTTCTGCCTATTGAAGAAAAAAACAACTTCTTAATACATTATAATTAATAAAGAAATCTCTGTTTTACGTATACTCCAAATAGCCTATCTGTTCACCATGGACTTTAAGAAGGCATTGTGTCAGGTCCCGGAGACACCCACCTTCCAATAAATCAGCAACCCCCAATCTCCGCTGCTTTCTTCGCCTATAGCAAGCCCCCGTTTGCCGGGACGCTAGACACGCCTCACCGGACACGGTTGCCCCCAGGTCTTGTTAGCACAAAGGATGCTGACTTATGCAGGGGAAGGCAGATGAATCCAGGGACAAGACTGAGTATTGATAAACGGACAGGGGTCATACACGGGTGGTCAATCCGAGGAGGCACGGTACAGAAGGGTTAAACGGAAGAGTAGTCAGGGCAAGCCAAAGGTCACAACGAGAGGTCAGAAGTTCGCGGTACAGAGGGTCAGGCAGAAACGTGGTCGAAGAGCAAGCAAAGGTCGGTCCAGGCGGCAATCAGGGAAGGTCAAAATCACGGCAGAAATCACAAGGAAATAGGCTATCCAAATCGCACCCAGTAGCACGCTATAACGGGCAAGGACTGACCGCAGGGTGAAAACCTTTATATGATGGGGGCTAACAGGATTGGCTGGGGGGGAAATGTAATGATTGGTGCTACAGGAACTTTGGGCTGATTGCCCAGTTTGAATCAGGGGGAGTTGCCCAGTACTTTGGGCTAATCGATCCATATTGGCAGAGGGCTCATTGGCCCATGCAGGCAAAGGGCTCATTGGCCCATGTTGATTACCTCCGGCGGGCGCGCTGTGTGTAGCGCCGCCGGAGGGTATAAGAATGTGACAGGCACGCGCGCGCGCGCGTACGGGGCCACGCGCCGCTCCTGACGCGGCTAGGACGGAAGCCACCCGAGCGGCTGCTCGTGACAGCCGAGCGGCGGGCGGGCAGGAGCGACGCCGGCCCACTGCCGGCTGCGACAGCGAAGGACCGGAGACAGCGGGGGAACGTGGATCAGGTGAGGGGATCGTGACACATTGTACGTGGTAGATGTTTGTTCTTCTGCCTAGTTAAGCTTTTCTATTTAAACACAAATCACTACTCTTACACTTTTTTGTGGAGTTGGTTTAGATGCTGTTTAGTTTCACAAAGTCTGGGCACCCCTCACTGCCCTTGATTGCATATGCAATGTTTTTCATTTTGAGGGTCACATCCAGTGTGTTTTCTTTTTGAGCTGACAGGACCGTGATGCACCATTTATTTAAAACAATCTTTTGAGTTTTCCAGACACTTAAGCTTCATATGGGATGCCAACGTTCTTTCTGCTTCTTTTCTTCACTCGTAGTCTTGATGTTATTAGCTTTCCTTCTTATTTTAGGCGGTAGAGGCTTCATCTGATCCACAGCTTGTGTTCTACTGCATGATGGCAATTATAAAGCAGTAGATATAAGCAAATTGATTTGACGCAAACCAAATTCTGTCTAAAACCCTGCAAGACTTCTCAAGGCTATTAGAACACTTTTATTTTGTAGTGAAATTGTTCAGACCAACTTTTTCTAATAACTTTACAGCAGGTACTGGGACATGGCTCATTGAGGACATGATGCATCTCCCCATGGAAGTTGCCGACGGGCAACAGAATGCATGGGAGTATTCTTTTTCCGCCCAGACATTCTCATCATTTCAGGGCAGTACCTCTGTTTTTACTTACATATATTTATATTAGCACTCAGCACTTCATTATAAGATAGGTCTTGTATATGTGGTTACATGGTATCAGCCTCTTATGTGACAAATTTAGGTTAACTTTAGGAATTTTACATTTTTCCTATTAGTTTTTTCCCTTATATTTACATTTATTATGGATTAGAACTAACATTGAGTGGCATTAGGCTTTTTGTAGATACATAGGGAATAGTTATTATTTGGTTTATTGATATATGTGAATATAGAATATTTTTTTGTACGGTCCATTTTTAATTTGTAACATCCTTGCCGACATGATTTTAACATTAGTCTATTAATGTTTTTGGTCTTTTTTGGCTACAATAAGTTTATGTGACATTTTAAGAGTTGTGCACAATTTACTTGGATGCAGTAGTGGTTTAATCTACAGGTACATGTGGGTAGGTTTTCTTTAAATCCCCCCTTCCAGTCTTTTACACACAGTTTAAGAGTAATACCAGTGTATCGTCTTACACATCTTCATTTATGAACTTATGTCCACCAAGTTTACAGTATATAGTCAATAGTCAACTGAACCAGCATGATTTAAAGAAAAGCCCAAACCCTTAAAAAACTATTCCCCAGAATCTAAAATTAATACATTTTAGGTTTTTAGTCACTTATTATTCTTTTCCCGACCGGGTTGCTACTCTGTTCAGGATTCTAGGATACAGGCACCGCCATCTTGACTCAGAAGCATGACACATACTGAGGAGATAAGAGCGGGATAGAGTACAGGGGGAGGGTTAGACCTGTGATTTGCATGGACAGAGCAGATCTGGGGTCAAGGAAAAGACAGCAATCCCAGAATGCAGAGCAACACAGTCAGAAGACACTTCCTGTTTGCAGGCTGCTGCTCCGTGAGCCGCCATCTTGGATGTTTAAATGCTCATAACATGCAATAGATGCAGGTAGGATGATTTTTAATGTGAGAAATCTGTTTGTACAGGCTGTGGGAAACATATAAGATAGGATCCTATTCAGGGTGAAGGTTCACTTTAAATGTGTTCAGAACCCCTCTTCTGTATTTCATCTGCCTATAGATTTGCTTCACTGGGTAAAGCAAATCCCTTTTATATAAATACCACACATCCCGTTGAAACTATCTTTATGTGGGGAGAAAACAATGTGGACTTTGGAACAACTCAGACAACAACTTTATTCTCAGAAAATTGAGTATGGATCCCCCGGAATCTAAAAGTATATGTGGCCAATCACCTAAGTCACGCAGGCAAGTTTGTAAGTCAAGCAGGCAGAGGTGTTCTGGCTTACCTATCATGGCAGCTTCCAGGGCTGCACTTTGTTTCCAAGCTTTCATCCTCATGGGCTAGAGATGTGACACAAGGCACCACATAGGGAGTCTGCTGGCACAGATAAGACGTCACACTTCTCTGTCTGCCCAACTAACTAACCCCAGGCAATCCACAAGCAACATAATAAGCTAAAGTTTGGGGATCCCTACAATACCTCTACATTTTGTTTTTTTGTGCCTTGTATGTGAGTAGAGATGAGCGAACTTCTTGAAAGTTCGATTCGGGCGATTCGCCGAATTTCCCCAAGAAATTCGGGTTCGCCTGAATCGAACTTTCACGAATCGCTCATCTGAAAAAAAAAAATGCCGGCATGGTTGGTTGGAGCGGGTAGGCCGGCTACGCCTGTCAGCGGGCCGCCCCCGGCCCGCTGGCAGCGTAGCCGGCCTGCCCGCTCCCACCATGACGGCAAAAATGCAAACACTTACCTGCATGGTCGGAGCGTGGAGGCCGGCGCCGCTCTCAGCTGTCATCAGAGGACGCGTCATCAGAGGGCAAGCTTCCGCCGCCCGCTGACAGCGTAGCCGGCCTGCCCGCTCCCACCATGCCGGCATTTTTTTTTTAATTTCAGGGAAAATTCGATCGGCACGAACCAAAAAAAATTCGGGTTCGTGCCGAATCGAATTTTCCCTGAAATTCGGAGCGAATTCCGGTTCGTCCGAACCGGTTCACTCATCCCTATATGTGAGCCATACACGTTGTATCGTATGTGTACACCAGTGAATTTATACTTTTGCATAGGTCTAGAAGGGAACACGGTTGATCTGGGTTAAATTCTGCTTTGCCAATAAAGGTCTTATATGTGTTTGCAGAATAAATGACATTATTGTTGGTAATCGATATAAAGAAAATTGGAGTGTATGATAATGAATTAAAAACCAATACCTACATTCAGACTTTCTATACTACACGAGTCCCTTGGATGAAAAAATGAAGGGCATTTTAAAGTTTAAACTGATATAAGCATAAGGAGAGCAGGTATAAGCAAAGGAGAGCACGTAAAACTAAACAGTGACACTGATGTCACAGTGTCACAGATAATGCAAAACAATAGCAGATAACTTTGCAGCTGCAACACAACACGGACATAAATAATAATTCAGTACAAATCAGAAAAGAAAGTGGCAATAAGTGTTGTCATGTTGATCTTATGAAATGTTCCCAAACATGATAATAGCTGAGAATGGCAGACTTTTATATTTTAAGTCTTCTGATGAATCACCACACCATGGCAAAGGGAAATGTTCTTTGATACCGAGCATTTTGTTTGATTAACTGCTGGGTTTGTTCTGCAATCGTATTCTTTACAAACATATTGGCTCATCTAATACAATTATTGCCCTGCATGAATCAAAATAAAGGGCACTCATTAATTGAGAATATGTTTGTTTCTTAGAAATATCTGTGCCAAGGTATGAAATAAACACTCCTATCCCGGGTACATGGGAACAAGCAACTCTCATCTGTACTGAAATGAGATGTCAAGGAGGTGCTCAGACACAGATTAGTGATTAGTCTGTATCTATGGTGTAAACCACGCCAGCCGTACCAAAGATTCTGTGTTTCTGTCATCTGTTTGGATTCAGGTTAAAGTGGTTCTTTCTCTAGATAACAACATAAGGCCTCTAGCCAACTAATCAATCTTTAAGTGAAATAAAAGGTCTACTTTAGCTTAATTTTGTAAAACATCAATATTGAAAGCTAGCCTTTAACAGAATAATACATTTTCCTGTGAAAGATATATTATACTTCTTCAAAACATTGGTATATTACGCTAAAGACTCCCTTTACCAATTCACAAAGGGGCCTATTACCTAGTATATTGTCTGCATATAAATTAGAGGTGCTTTTAACAAAACTATTTTTTTTTTCAGAGCAAAATTAGCCCATTTAGCTAATTTATTTGCAGATACTACTTAGAGGTGACCCCCCATCCCCCAGTCAGGCTCCAATAGCAAAAACATAATCCAGCAGCGCTAAATTAATTATTTTATAACTTATATATATAACATACATATAATTAGTCTTCAAATATTATATCCACCTTTATATTCCAGATGTGTACAAATTCCTCCACCAGTATGTGAATGTTTTGCCAAATGCCCTGTCTCAGGGCAGGTCCATGCATGTGTTCCAATTCTTACTGGGAAAGTCTGACTGACTGTGAATCATGAGTGAGCCTATTACCTAAATGACTGAAACAAATGGGGAGCCCACAGAAGGGGTTAGCGCATTCACATGCTGGTAGAGAAATTTTTACACATTATACACGTTACCCACACAGAGGTAAATCTAATATATAAAGACAAATTATAAGATGGTTTAAATTTAGCTCTGTGTGTTTGGATGACATTTTTAGACTTTTATATATTTTACTATCTCACATTCTTACACTCATTTTTGTATCATACTAATAGTATATCCTAAAATAGTTTATTAATCACTTTTACTGCCCCCACACCTTTAAAAAGTATATTGAGGTCCACATGTGCTGTGTGTTAATGCTGCAAAAGAGTGTAAGGAACAATGGGCTACTAATGCCTACTTTACTCTGAATTCTGATTTCTGTTCTTGCTCTTCAATTTCCTAAAGGAAATTGAAATGGCAAGACCAAATATTAGAGCCAATGTTTCCTGGGAAGAGAGCAGCATAAATGCCTGGAGGAAACCTGGTTGAACAGGGGAATGCGACCCAGGTACCATCGTAGAGCCACAATAATCTTAAGAAGGTTAAAGTGGCTTACTCCCTTCCCTCTGGGCCATCCTGAACTGGAATGCCCCACCATATAACACCCCCAGGACCCCCAGTAAACTCACCTTTCTCCTAAGCCCACGACGCATGCGCAAACTGATGCCAACATTACTTGCCTCCCATCTCATTGGCCCCTTCTCAAGGGTGAATCTAGCCTTTTTGCTGCTTGAAGTGAACTACATAAAGACGCCCCTCTGGTCCTCAACAAAGCAACGCTTGGGGTATGGAGTGGAGGTGGGGCTCCTGAGCCACTAATAATTAACTTAAAACCATGAGCGCATGCAAACGGCACCAAACCACTAATAAAAGTGATTAAAAAAACACATTTGTTGTATCTAATTGTTATGCTGGAAAACAATAAAAACACATTGAATCCTAAAAAAAATTATTAAATTCAAAATAAATTCAAAAAGCTGGTCGCCTCACATGGCCTTATTACAGATTCACTGTCCCATTCTATATTCTCCCAGCCACCCAAAAGAAATGGGAAACCGCCATCCCCCCTCCTAAAAGAGTCAAGCAAAGCACCTCCAATATAACAGTAATAAAATGCAAAAGTGAGATTTGGTTAGAGCAAGCCTATGTTAATTGTCCATGGTTAAGACTTGTATTTCTAGTTAAGAACATGGTTTTCTATTTTGTAGCTATATAAGTGTATCGTATATATATTGTTTTGTAATATGTGGAGTTTCCGTTCTGTTGTAAATATCCATGTTTTTTAATATTCTCAACTTTTTCCCTCTGCCGATGTCTGCTCCTGGTGCAGGAGCTGGGCGCCTTCGGATGCCTGCTGCGCCCATTCACATCACTTTCTGTGTGCATTCGGGGATGAGTTTTCCGAGTTGGTGTCCATCCCTGTTGTGATGAGGGGACGCCCAGCGGTGGTGCCTGTCTGAAGGTTCACGCGCACGACCTCAACTTTCCTCGCCCTTGGACGAGCTCCGATTCATATCATATGCCCTCCATGCAGCAGTGCACGCACAAGGTCTGCACAGCGCAGGGCATGGGGATGGGCGAGGTGGTTGGGTGTGTGTAGGGTTTGGCCAGTTAGAAATGAAAAGGTGGGCCACTCTAGCAACACAGGGCACCATTTATCTTTATAGCGACAGGTATCATTTCAATTCCTAATTTGTGTTTTGTCTGTATTACAGCGGGGGTTGTGTGGATTGAGGGCTATTTGTATCTTTTACTCACTGGATGTCATCTATACAGTGGAGGGCTATCGCAAGAAATTGGGCCAATGATAAAAATGCATATAAATATACTGGATTGCGGGAGCAGGGGTCACTTATAAACCTGGAATCAAGAAATATCCAGCCAGGCATGTTTCTTTTTGTCTGTCCCCCCGATACACTCAAATGTATTCCTCCTACCAGGAGAAGAAAACCACATGCTTGGCGGGAGTTTTATTCAGTTCGTGCATATAAGTGACCCCTCCTCTCATTAGCCAACGTGTTTATATGGATTTTGAATTTTAAATCTAATATCGCAATACACCTTTAACCACCTAATTATCGAAATGCATTAGCCACTTATTTGACGATATGCTAGAGCTGTTATTCCCTGCATTTCCACACTCTGGGCCAGCTGCTGGTTTAGTAACAAATATTTATTGGCTTGGATACATTTTTCATACTATTGGATACCTGTCGCTGTTTCAGTGTTTTTAACATTTAATCATGTTTTGCCTCCCTCTCCCTTTCTTTTGGCTTTCCATGATAGATTGGAGGCTTTCGACCTCCTCACTGTCTTTTTAGGGAGCACGCCCAATAATTATTCAGCGTTGGTGGAGAGAGATTTTTGTTGTTTAAAGGAATCATGTGATTAAATTACTGAGGCATGACTGTATCCCTGGATATGCCGCAGACCAACTTGGTCTTTAAAAGAAAATGTTAAAGCTTGATGAAAGTTTTTTTTTTACACATACAGCCTGTGAGATTGAAACCTCAATGTCATGATACAGGTCAGGTTTACATCTGATTGATGGCTGGCTGTATGAGAAAAAATCACTGTTCTTTTTTCACATTGATGAATTACTAAATGACTGTTGGCAGGACTTCATGGGACTTATATTGCTAACAGTTTGCTTTTTTAAACTCTGTGGAGGCAATTGACTTTTGAAATGAGTTGCCTGGTTTGGAGAGATTTGTATTCTACCTGTGGCTCCAGGAATTTCATTTAGCTGGATTTATTCTACATGTTCTCCATTAAAGAGGTTTAGGCAAAATACTCACTTTAGCTTATCTAGCCTCTCAGTGATCATGTGGCATTCCCTGTGATGACAACAGGCACAGACAAATAAAGCAGATAATTAAATGACATGTTAAAGACATGTTAATAGCCAGCTCAGAACTAGCAAATGAGGTAAAGTGAGTATCAGTTTCCTTGTAGTATACCCACAGAATCCTTCATTCATTCAGTCATTTCTGTATGATGTTTAATAACAGTAGGCTTGACAATAGGCAGCCAAGTAATCGATCTATAGTATGTCAACCTACCGTATCTATGTAGGAATGTGTCTTATCTTAACAAATCTTATTATTTATTATTATTTAATTTTAGTTATAAAAAAAAAAACATAGGGGTTGATCTACATTTGGAGAGCCTCCCCAACCTTTCCAACATTTAAATGAATACCTAATGAGTATTGAGAGACTTTCAAACTCATCACACAATTAAAAGCAATACTTTATCTTTAGTAAAAAATCAAGATGTGAAGATATTCAAGTGAATGGGAGACGGGCACGTGCTAAGAGCCAGCACAGAAATACACAAAGCGGCATCCCTCAGTTCTGAGCAAGGGCTCGGGGAGGGGGGTGCTTTTTCTCTATTTGTGTGGCTGCCGCAGGTGCCCCAGAGAGTGCCGCTGGTTTGTTGGCATATAAGGTGTTTTTTTTCTTTGCAACCCACCCGTCCTGCTCCAACTCCACCTAGTAATACTGATTCAGCTCCACTTAGCAGAACAATAGGGTGATCGATATGCACCCTAGCAAAATTGCTGAGTTGGGTAATGATACAAGAGTGTCACTCTCAGAAATGGCAACCCTAGCAAATACTGCTCTTCCTAACAGCAGGGAGGACAGCCCCACTACTAAGTGTATGGTTGGGACTGCAGCTAGGACTAGACAGTTAGTGGTCATAGGGGATTCTATTATTAGCCGGACTGATAAAATAATTTGTCACCAAGACTGCCTCAACTGAATGGTTTGCTGTCTCCCTGCCAGGGTTCTGCATGTGGTGTAAAGGGTGAATAACTTACTGGGAGAGGCTGGGGATGACCCAGCTGTCGTGGTCCAAGTGGGGACCAATGGCAGAATTAATGGGAGATGGAGGATGGTGGGTGGAGCAATAGAATGGGGGAGGACTAGTTTGATTGATATGAAGATCCATGTGTTGCAAACCAGCAGTGAAAAATAAGGCGGACACAATATTGCACAAGCTAGTGATACTAAAGCTCAATGTGTAAAACTGAATGGAAACTTAACGTGCATGTTCAGAAAGAGCCGGATGGACTTCACCCGAGAGTTCATAAAGAACTCAGCTCAGTTATCTCATCACCCCTGTTTTTTAAATAACATTTTCGGACCCCCCCAAAAATGCTATATTCACTATGTGTCCCCCACAAACTGTCAGTGTGGCGCTGCAGATCATGATGACTGGTGTCTGACAGCACTTAACTCGATAATTACACTAATGCACTCTATTTATTCAATTTATATTGTTTGATAGTAGTATAACCGGCTGGAATGCATGACTCCTTCTGCACCATACTCTTTAACAGTTGATATGTTTTCCTGGACCCTCCAAGAACTTGGCATCCCGACTGAGTTTTTCAATCAATTGGTGTTTATAAATGTATCTGATGATTATTTGTACTATCTTGCCCACTAACACTGTTCTAATGTTCTTCCTCCGTTTCCTTTCTCTTTTCGTTCTATTCTCTTTTCTCTCCTCCCCATTCTTTCCCAACAGGGGCAATATAAGCTCTACTTTCCCCAAATTCATACTAGCCACACAAAGAGCTCACTTACATGACTTCCAAAATAATCACTACATTTAATCCTTCATACAATGTCTAAGGTCTCAACTCACCTATCAAAAGGCACAAGACCTTTAGGTACTATAACGCGTTTATAGACATTATTATTCCTCAAGAAAGCCACTTAACTTCCCTTTCATTCTCACATCTCAAACTCTTGAGGTATGACTAAGGGGTCTACACCCCGAAACGCATTACCGATCCAGCTGGGCTGCGACTTCTACACATTCAGCACGGGAACTGTATGTTTTAATGTTGTTAGTAAAAGTTATGTTTTAGGGGCTTGGTTGAGCTGGATGTATGTCAGATAAAGTCTCAAAGAAAGTCTGTGATTTTTATTCCAAACTCTTTGCCAAACCCCCACAACTCAACACACATATAGTTCAGGGCTGGTTTCTCTTAGAACCTTGTTTGCTGATCAAAGAGATATAATGGATAATAAATTCTCTTTACAGGGGGTCACACAATCAAATAAATGAATAAATGAAATAAATAAATGAACCCCAACCTTTTAAAGTGGTTCAATTATTTCTGACTTAAGGGCCCCACCTTAAGGGAAGCTAAGATGGCCTTCATCAATCTTATACCTAAACCAGGCAAAGATTCTACTAATTGTGGTCAATATCTTTCCATCTCACTTAAACACAAAGACCTGAAAATATTCCCAAAAATTGTATCCACTAGACAAAATGCCTTTCTCCCTGCCATCATTCACATAGATCAATTTAGATTTGTCCCCGAGAGACAGGGCCCAGACCAGATAAGAAGAGCGATAGACATTATTTACTTTATTTATACCAACTGAGATATAAATTGCACCAGACAGGGCCTAACCATGGTATTAAACTTTAAAAAAACTTTGACTCCCTATCATGGGAGTATCTACAATATACCCTGGAGAGATTTGGGTTTGCACCACACTTCAGGGATATACTTACTAACTTATATAGTGACTTCCAGGCCTCAATAGGGTTGATTCAGGGCCCCTTTCTCACCATTTCTTTGTGTAACAAAATTTCCCCATTGTCTGATTCAGCAGATCCTTTTTTTTCTGCAAGAATTTTTGTGTGAAATGTTTTTATTTTGCGTGATTTTTCGCAAAGACCTCCAAAAAAACAGCAAGAAAGGGGCTCTGAATCAGTTCTAATATCAAGAGTGCAGGTAATAATGCTTTTGATATCTTAAGGGGCACCAGGCAGAGTTGTCCCTTATACCCTGCCTTATTTGCTATAGCCATAGAACCCCTTGGTACTAGTATTAGGCAAAATATCAATTGGAATAATGTTCCCTGTTCACAGACTATATAATTCTCTTCTTATCCCAACCTATAATGTCTCTCCCAAATCTCCTCAGAAGTCTTAATCAATTTGCCTCTATATCAGGTCTCAAATTAAACCACTCTAAGACAGAAGCCCTCAAAATTAATGTTCCAGTTTCCACTATCAAGGCTATCATGTCAAAATTAAATTTTGCATTTAATCACTCTGATATTCCATATCTTGGGATCAAATTACCTTCTTCTTATGGTTCATACAAATTTAATTTCCCAAAACATTTTAAGAAACTCAAAATGACCCTCCTACCCTGCTTATTTTATTACTTCCGCTCTTTTCTAGTGCAGGTTACTTTAACCCTTTAAGTGCCAAGCACGTAACACCTACATGCTGGCTTGGCAAGGACCTAAGTGCCAAGCACATAGGTGTTACGTGCTTGACTTTCCCCCCTGCTAGTTTAAAAAAAAAAAAAAAATAATACTCACCTGACCCCTCGTTGGATCCGGCCGGGTCTCCTCTTTAATTTGGTGCCATCCTATCCCCCGTGGGGGCTCGGATGGCTCCAGGAAATCCCCCGAAATAGCCCCCCCCCCCCCCCCCGCTTTGGCAGCAGCAGCTGCTAACTGTAAAAAAAAAAAAAAAAAAAAAATTAAAAAAATGTTTTTTTTTACTTTACTCACCTCACCCGATTGTCAGCTCCTGTGTCGATCAGCTGTCAGATGCCCTGGTGATCGCTGGCCAGAGGAGGGGGGGCAGGGGATCAGAGCATCCCCTGCCCCTCCACTGCTCTGCCCAGCGATCACCAGGGCATCTGACAGCTGAGCCGAGGAGAGCCGGGACGACACCCGGGAGTGACGTCATAAGTCGTCAAGATGGCGGCGCCCATCGGAAGGCAGGGGGAGAGGGCATTTTGAGCCCTCTCCTGAAGACTAAGCAGCCTGGGGTGGGGGGATCGTAGGCCCCCCCAGTGAAGAGGAGACTCAGCGGGAGGCAGCGCGACTGCAGGTGAGTAAATGTCATTTTTTTGTGTGTGTTTTTTTATGTTAACCTTTTGTGAACTGGTAAGGGGTCCATGAGACCCCTTATACCAGTTCACAAGGCTGGGGGCTGGCAAGTCACCTGCAACTAGTGGATGACTTGCCATTAACCCCCGCACCCCCAATTACCTGCCTCCCCAAAGCCCAGGGGGGGGGCAGAAGAGCCCGGGCCCACACAGGCTATGTGGGCTTGTAGGCTGCAGGGTGGGGGGCCACAAAAGCTGGCCCCTCCACTCTCTTCCTACAAGCCCCCATAGCTGGTCCCGGGCTGGTTATGACGGGTAGGGGGGACCCTACGTCATTTTTGGGGGGATTTTTAAGGGTTAGGGTTAGGGTTAGCCCGGGTTAGCCTAACCCTAACCCTTAAAATTCCCCCAAAAAATGGGGTCCCCCCCCCATTTGGGGGGACCCTATGTAATTTTTGGGGGGATTTTTAAGGGTTAGGGTTAGCCTAACCCTAACCCTTAAAATTCCAAAAGAAAATGGGGTCCCCCCCCATCCAGGATGGATGGGAGGTAAGTATATAAAAAAATACAAAAACAAATAAAATATTTTTTCTCCATGTGTCTGTGTTTTTTTTTTTTGTACTTTTAACCTCTTGTGAACTGGTAAGGGGTCCATGAGACCCCTATACCAGTTCACAAGGCTGGGGGCTGGCCAGTCACCTGTGGCTAGCGGGTGACTTGCCATTAACCCCGGCGCCCCCAATTACCTATGCATGTTGGGTATTGTCCTGCTCGGCAGACCTTGCGCTTTTAGATTTAGCTTGTTTTTTTCTTGTTTGCATATTTATATTTTAGGAAAACATGTTATTTATTCAGTTTTTTTTTCATTTTTTTAGGGAAACCCTGTGCATCCTAAGAATTCTTCGATAGATTACTTCCAGAAAGGTGAGCCTACTACAACAAGCTGGGTACTCTTAGAAAGCTTAACATGTGTACTTTCAGGGAATATATGGTTTATGGGGAATATTCCAAATGTAAAGGGTTGTTGTGGTTGAAAAATTGAAAGGTGCGCACTTTGTCGCTGGCCAGAGGAGGGGGGGCAGGGGATCAGAGCATCCCCTGCCCCTCCACTGCTCTGCCCAGCGATCACCAGGGCATCTGACAGCTGAGCCGAGGAGAGCCGGGACGACACCCGGGAGTGACGTCATAAGTCGTCAAGATGGCGGCGCCCATCGGAAGGCAGGGGGAGAGGGCATTTTGAGCCCTCTCCTGAAGACTAAGCAGCCTGGGGTGGGGGGATCGTAGGCCCCCCCAGTGAAGAGGAGACTCGGCGGGAGGCAGCGCGACTGCAGGTGAGTAAATGTCATTTTTTTGTGTGTGTTTTTTTATGTTAACCTTTTGTGAACTGGTAAGGGGTCCATGAGACCCCTTATACCAGTTCACAAGGCTGGGGGCTGGCAAGTCACCTGCAACTAGTGGATGACTTGCCATTAACCCCCGCACCCCCAATTACCTGCCTCCCCAAAGCCCAGGGGGGGGGCAGAAGAGCCCGGGCCCACACAGGCTATGTGGGCTTGTAGGCTGCAGGGTGGGGGGCCACAAAAGCTGGCCCCTCCACTCTCTTCCTACAAGCCCCCATAGCTGGTCCCGGGCTGGTTATGACGGGTAGGGGGGACCCTACGTCATTTTTGGGGGGATTTTTAAGGGTTAGGGTTAGGGTTAGCCCGGGTTAGCCTAACCCTAACCCTTAAAATTCCCCCAAAAAATGGGGTCCCCCCCCCATTTGGGGGGACCCTATGTAATTTTTGGGGGGATTTTTAAGGGTTAGGGTTAGCCTAACCCTAACCCTTAAAATTCCAAAAGAAAATGGGGTCCCCCCCCATCCAGGATGGATGGGAGGTAAGTATATAAAAAAATACAAAAACAAATAAAATATTTTTTCTCCATGTGTCTGTTTTTTTTTTTTGTACTTTTAACCTCTTGTGAACTGGTAAGGGGTCCATGAGACCCCTATACCAGTTCACAAGGCTGGGGGCTGGCCAGTCACCTGTGGCTAGCGGGTGACTTGCCATTAACCCCGGCGCCCCCAATTACCTATGCATGTTGGGTATTGTCCTGCTCGGCAGACCTTGCGCTTTTAGATTTAGCTTGTTTTTTTCTTGTTTGCATATTTATATTTTAGGAAAACATGTTATTTATTCAGTTTTTTTTTCATTTTTTTAGGGAAACCCTGTGCATCCTAAGAATTCTTCGATAGATTACTTCCAGAAAGGTGAGCCTACTACAACAAGCTGGGTACTCTTAGAAAGCTTAACATGTGTACTTTCAGGGAATATATGGTTTATGGGGAATATTCCAAATGTAAAGGGTTGTTGTGGTTGAAAAATTGAAAGGTGCGCACTTTGTCTGCAGAGCTGAAATTTTCAAGTAAAATTACTGTTATGCTCACACTTTACTTTGTGGTGTTTGCCAACTCTTCCCTTGACAGTAGCTATGCATGTTGGGTATCGTTCTGATCGGGGGATGTTGCTCTTTGAGATTTTACTTGTTTTTTCTTGTTTGCATATAGGTTTTTTTTTAGGAAAATGTGGCTTGATTCTTCCTTTTTATTCTTTTTTAGGGAAACTTTGTGCAACCAAAGAATACATTGAGGGATTACTTCCAGAAAACTAAGCCCACATAAACAAGCTTGGTACGCCTAGAAAGCTGGAGGCGTATAGTTCCAGAGAATATATAGTTTGTGGGGGGTATTTCAAATGTAAAGGGTTGTTTTTCTGGAAAAATTGCAAGGTGCGCATAGCGCATAGCGCAGTTGTATTTTATCTGAAAATCTCCTAAAGTTCTGTTTCAGTTTGGGGGAGTCTCCTGGGCTGGAAAGGGTGTCTAGCAATACATATGTGGTACTGCTGTGACCGGGAGAAATTGGGGTTTCGCACGCAGTAAAAACTTACTTACATTTTTTATTACAAAAAAACACTACACATATTTCACCAAAAAGTACTGAGAATACACTAAAAAAAGGCCAAACAAGACATTTCATGTTGAAGCCCAGACTCTGTTGAAAAAAACAATATATAATTTTCCTGGAAAATCCCTGGAAATCCTTTCAAAAATCACAGTTGAACATGTGTAGTGCAAAATAGTGAAACATGGTCTGGCAACAGAGGGTGACAAAAGCTGTAGGTAGGCTGGCAGCGAAAGGGTTAAAGGACATGGTAGACTTTCATTCAAATATGATACATTTCATCTGGGAGGGTAAAACAAGTATAGTAGTGAAAGACTCTATTTGCCCCAAAATCTCAAGGGGGTTTGAATGTTCCCAAATTCCTATGTTATCACGATGCCGCAATTATCTCTCAATTATCCTCAATATGTAATAAATCATCCCAGCCTGCTTGGGTCTGGATGGAGAATCAGACTTGCAAAGCTCTACCCCTTGACTAACAAATGTGGTTAAATCTTGGTTCCAGGCTGCAAATTCGATGCCCTTTATTGTTGGCCTCTCTTTCCATCTGGGACAGGGCCTTAAAGTCAATCCTCACTAGCTCCCCTCATAGGTAACCCTGCCTTCCCACCAGGTCTACACAAAACCAATTTCAGGTGGTGGACAGATAAGGGCCTATATCGAATAGGGGACCTCCTTTCAGTAAGGGAACATACACAAATTTTAGCAACTGTATTGGATTGCCACCCTCTGAGGTTTTCAGAGTGCAACAACTCCACCATCTCCTCTTTTCGTTTGGAAGGGTCTCATTAGACACCCATTCAAAAACTCACTTTGAAAAACACTCTCTAAATACCCCAGGACTATCTGATGGCATATTACTTCTATATTATAAATTCACAACAATTAATGCAAAACTATCCTATAATCCTATATGGAACCATGGAACAAGGATCTGGGTGCTAATGTTGACTTAACTGTTTGGAAGGGCTCAATGAACAGAACAATGAAGTGTTCTTTAAATACAGCATTAATCAAAGCCAATTATAAAGTTAGCCTAAGATCGTTTTTTTTGACTGGGAGGCCGATTCATTAATAGCGGCAGGTAGCGACAGTTGAGCGACTGTAGCAGTATTTTCACAGCGCCCGCTAGTAGTCGCTGTGCTTGGCCTCTGTTCGGTTGTTGACAGCGACTCAGTCGGTGTGCAGTAATGTTGAATATTGGGTGAGGAGTCACTATTTGACAGGTTCCGCGCTGTATGGGAGCGCATGATAGCGACTGGCCATAGCGACCGGCTCCCACCATATTCATTAACAAATCACGCTCAAAATATTATTGCGCTGTAAAATGCATGTTTAAACCCCAGAGCGCTGGCGGCGATGGGTTAAAAGTAGTTTTTTAACCCCCAAACAACCATATTTTTGGAAACCAGAAAAAACAAGTTTTTAATTACATTTTGTAATATGAATACATTTATATCAGACCTGTAATATCAATTCTGCACAAAGTTATTTTTTTACCCTTAAAAAAAAAAAAATCTAACATGGCAGAAGTGGTCACAGAATTTTTCACATTTAAAAAAAAGAAAAAAACATTAATATGAATTAATTATGAATATTTAAAGAATGTTCCATTGAAATGCATTGGAGAGCGCCAGGTAGCGAGAGGTCCTACCTGTCGCTGTTCAAGGTCGGACGCTGGCGCTGAGGCTGGAATAATGATGAATGAGTTGCTATCTGGCGCTATCTCAGTCGCTAAGCAGGATCGGCTTGATAAATGTGTGATTGTGGTGGGGAGCCGGCGTTCTCGTGGCGGTGCCCGTCATTACCGGTCGCTCACCAGGCGCTACCTGTCGCTATCCCTTGTTAAATAAGGGCCTTAGTGTGGTTACTATTGGTCAGCCACATCTCCGTGACCCCCTAATAGCTTAATAGCCTAATAAACGAGTACTCCTCAGAGCCCCCCAGACACACTTCACTAATTTCCTTTATCCCTATTTAACCCCTGCAACTCCTTTCCTATCCGTACCCTATGACTTTCTCCCAAAACCTCTCAATTGATTGACTTGATTCCCCTTCCTTGGTTCACCAATTTCTCTTTGATCAGAAGGACAATTTTGTGATATTAAGTCATCTTAAATTCTCTCTTCAGCTAGAGTTAGCATTCACTATATTATTGTTTTTAAGTGGTCAGCCAAGCACTCCGATCTCAGTAATCATAACGCTAAACTCTTGAATCATTAGCGTTAGTAGTACAAGTATAAATAAAATCCTGCACAAAATGATTTAAAGATGTGTTACAAGCCGAAATAGATTTAACAATCTCTCAATAATGTTCTGTTTAGAATTTCATAACACTATGTTCAGAAACTTAAAAGATGTTTGTTACATACTCTCCTCCTCAAATGCAAGAGAGTAACTTTTAAAAACTCAATAAAAACATTGAAACTAAGACATCTGGGCCAGACAGGTATATTTGAGTATTGTCTGTTCAAAAGTAATATTGAAAACTGAGTGAGGTTATAAGTTAATCACAGGTATACATTAAAAAAAAAGTGGGGGTCCTAGGTTGGAGCCTCGCAGTACACCATCAGACAGAGCATGAGGGGAGGATATTGTGTTTGAGTAGGATATACTGAATGATCAATCAGAAAGAGGCTGACAATGGTGAACAGTGTTAAAAGCTACAGAAAGACAGAGGACAGTTAACTTGGCCTCATGGTAAATAATAAGTTATACTATAACAAGGGGTGCTTTGGTGAAAAAGAGGCATCTACAGCCCCCCACAACACTAGACAGTGGCGTGATGTAATGAGGTAAAAGCCTGTTGTAGGTATTTTGTAGCGTTTTTGGTGTAGGTTTTTGGTATCTTTTTTTATTTTTGTCAGATACATATATAGTATGACAGTTCATGTATTTCAGTGGATAAATATTATTTTAATATTAATATGTTGCAGATAAAATCTACTTGACAGAATTTAGAATGTGTTGGTTTTTATACATCTGTATTCCTTTTTTGCCTGAATATTTCAAGCATTCCCAGCATAAAAATGTAGAGACGAATGTCCTTCAGTATGAAGTAGGGTGATAGATACCAATGTCAGGATTTAATCAGTAGGAGGTTTTATTATGTGTCCTTCTCTGTCAGGAAAATAAACTACTATGTTTTGCAATATACTTGTTCTCTAGTGGTGAAGTCATTAGAAGGAAATATATTGGGTTATATGACAGTTAAAATGTATAATTGGTCAAGGGGTGTTATATGCATGAGCCTGCTGGAATTTGATTTTGAACATTTATCTGATTTAAGGACAAGAGGCCATAGAATATGAAGTTTTAGCAATATTGCAGAGTTATAGCATTATAACCTAGACAAGAAGATTTTTGCTTTTTAAAGGTCTCATATATTTGAGTTTGAGTATTTGTCTCTTGCCTGCAAGGCTTATATTATCAATTTGCAAACCTTGCGGGCAATTAATCACTAAGCTATCGATGGACAATATATTATTATTATTGTTTGCTATTATTATTATGATCAGTGTTTTTTATTAATAATATATATTTGTATAGTTGGCAGTATTACTAGTAATTAAATTAAAAGGAAGTATTTTGGAATATCAGCATGATTTTTTGATAGTACCGCATTGTATTTTTAGAATCAAGAAAACTTCACAAGAAACAAATACAAGATGCGCTACTTATCCATGGTGCAATGCAATATCTTTTAGCAGCGGGGTAATGCCGTGGTCACACAACAAATTGTTTAGACACGCCACACTATTCCATCAATAAAAGATGGACACATGTCCATAATCTATATTGACAAATCATTTTCCATATTGACCAAAATTGTGTAAAGTGGGTCAACCAAAGGCAAGTCAAAAAACCTGCCTGCCCCCCATTCCTTCATTATTATCAGGAATACCCGTGCAAAAGGGATTTTAGCACTTGAGGCTATCCCGCTATCGGAAGGGCATTCCTCAGATAATGACAATATAAATTAAGAACATTTATGCATCATTTATTCAATGTATACTTTCACTCCACTAGATTTGGTTGCGAAAAATAATATCAAAAATAGTAATAGGCTTTGAACTCTTGGAAAATTGGATCACATGCGAGAATTTTTAAAATTTAGGGGTGCTTTAGAATGGCTGTTGAATTAAATTTCTGTACTCAGATACTGTACATTTGAAATTGCAGTAGAAAAGTGTACACGTGAAAGAGAAAATAACTTTACAAATGGTAAACTTGAATTTGCAATAAACATTCATGTGGATTTGTGGATTTGTGCTCTTTTTAAAGAATTTTGAATTAAAAGTTAAGTCTTAATTTACCTACCATCTGGACACTTCATTGTTGGATGTGTCTGTTTGTGCCTAGCTGAACTGGTCCCTGTGCTGACTCTTTGTTGACCTTAATTTACATATTTATGTAACAGTTCAGGTTTATGTTTGAACAGTTACATATAAGGCTGAGATCTGAGTGTAACTTCATGCTTGAATTTTGTATTTAACCACATAAGCCTCGATTCTATAAGAGTTGAACAAAATTCACATGGTAGTAAAAAATTCACTTTAAAAAGAAAAATGCCTGAGAATGTCACTATTGCTGAATCACCAGCTAGAAAAACAATGAAAGTCAATGGTACTTTCTTACGTCTAAAAACAGTAGAGTACCTTTTACTCCTTTTTACACTGTAGTAAAAAGTCCAATTGCCATTCATTAAAATTAATAAAACTAATATATATTTATTTAACAGGTTTCAGTGGGCAAATCGAGGTAACAACAAGGCAATTGCCCTGCACAAAATTGGGAAGGGAAAATACTAAAAATAGTAACATAAAGTTAAATACATACATACATAAATTAAAAATAAAATATTAATTTTTAACAGGTGTCAGAGGTCCAGGGGGAGAAAGTGGATATGGTGGCGTAGGTGGAAGAGGCAGAGGAGGAGGTAGCCAACACTAAAACCACTCACTAAAAGGGCAAGCTCTGAAATTGAATGGGGAGGACCCATCACTCAGTACCAGGGAACATGTCACAGATAGTCATAGACCATGTGAGTCAAAGTCTGTCTCCTGGTTCTATGAGCCATATCCGATAGTGGTGGATGTGGCGGACAATAGAATAAGGTATTTCACATTGTGGTAATGTTCACCCTCCCTTGTGTGGGGGTGCTGGTGCCCCTGCTGCATTGGTGACCTTCTCCTCGGCATCGTGCCTTTAAAGTCAGCTGGGAACTCCACCAGTAGTGTGTCTACCAGAGTGTGTTTGTACTCTCTCACCTTTCCATACCACTCCAGTGCTTGAATCAACTAGATGATGTTGTCCTTATTGCTATATGATTCAGCAGGGTGGTCACCCATTAATCAGCACTGATGACTATTCAGGCAACTCTGAGGTCATTCCGTGGGCATTGAAGCATGTAGTGGCCATGTGAGCCCAGCTGCCCAGAGTCAAGAAGCAGCTGCTTACTGTAAGGCCCATCAGAAAATGTGCCTTCCTATTTCTCCCATGCGCCACCATCATATCCTCGTTTTTTTCCCAGCAGACATAGAATGGCAAAGGTAGCAGTAACATTGGCGTCATCAGCTCTGACCATATTGGTGGTGTACTGTAAGCACATCAGCATGACAGAAATGTCCCTCATGGTGGCCCATTCATTGGTGGTGAAGTGCTGTTTGTCTGCACATTGACTCACCCAGGCATTTTGTAGGAGGGAATCCACTATTGCTTGCTGCTGCTCACACACTCTTTCTAGTATATGCGCAGTGGAATTGGCAAATCACATATGAGGTGGTGGGTGGGAAGGCCAAAGTTTCTTTGCCGTGCAGCAACAGGGTGTGCATGCACTTTATGCAGCAGCTCTGGCATTTCTGGATAATTGGCCAGGAAGCTCCTGGGTGGTGTGTGAAGTTTCAGAACAGCCTGCTGTAGTATCCACATGGCTGTGATCAAATTGGTGATGCAGGTGCTGTGTTTACTGAATGTGGAAGAAGGAGAGGAGGAAGCAGAGTAGGAGGAGGAGGCAACAGGAGGCAGTGACTAATGTACAGCAATCCTGGGTGGTGGAAAAATATGTGCCCCATCGCTCACTGCCTTGGGCCCAGTTGCCATTACATTGAGCGAGTGAGAGCTTAACGAGATGTAATGTGGACAACTAAGCATGGCCAGGGACATGTGAGTTGTGATGTGGACACTGAACCTAATAGCGTTGTGCGGTGCAAACCTTATTTTATCCACAACCTACTAGTGCAGGGCAGGGATAGCCTTGCAAGAAAAGCACCTGGAGCTGGGAATGGCGTATTATGAGACAGCCACACCATCAGATTTTTTTCAAACAGTCCATCTACACCAACAACAATGGGAGCATTTCAAAGGCCAGCAATTTTGAAATACTTGCATTCATCCAGGGCTCATAGGTGAGATTGGCCAAACTTCTGCTTTCTTTCCAGTGGTTCAGGCATAGATGAACACTTCCCTGGGATAGTGTGGACAGGCTTGGTGATTTGGTGCTGCTTGTGGTGATGGCATTTGTGGTCTTAAATCCTCCCTTTGGGAGAAGACAGGTCATTGAGGAGGCAGTGACAACTGGGGCAGAGACAACTGGGGCAGCAGAGAGAGCCTTAGATGTTTCCATGTTTTTTAGGCGTTTCTTCCAATTGCAGATACCTAGTCATGAAAGTGGTAACAGAGGTTATTAAGGCTTCTCCCTTGCTTTAGGGACTGGTGGCAAAGCATTCAATTGACCCATATCTTGTTTTCTCTGCACTGCTTGAAAAAATGCCATGCTGGGGAGATCCTTTGTGCCAGCTTTGGCATGCTCAGTCCCTGGGCGTGGTGTGCAGTAGCAGAAACAGCCTGACCACTGAGGGTTTACATCCTTCTCCTTCTTTTGCTGGTTGCCTGGGGCTGGGTTATGACCACTTTTTCCTCTAAAATATGACTTCATCATCGCCCCTGGGATCATCTACCACCCCCTCCTTGACACTATCCCCCATCTCAACCTGCATATTGCAGAAAGCCTTAGCAGTTGGCACTCGAGTTTAACATGATTGTAGGTATTCTGCAATGATATGTCGGACACATCCTTACCCTCCAACACAAGTTGTTGGGCATCTGGGATCCTTAGGTCTGCAACTGGACCAGGTGAACTGGGGCAGGTGGATGATCCATGGTATGCCAGCTAGGAGTGTCATCATAGAGCATTAGTGACGCCATGACTTGTTGCAGGGACAGCCTTGATGATTTTAAGGGGAGTGAGGTGGAGGGCTCTAAACTTTTGGCAGAATCCAAGTGGGTAGGAGACAAATCCATGGAACTGGTAGCACTCTGTATCATATAATCTATGACTTCCTCAACATGTTCTGGCTGAACACTCTGGCAGCAGTAATGATACCTTCAAAAAGATGCTGCAAACCCTGGTGCCTGCTTGCACCAGAATAAGGTGTAGCAGGCACAGATGAAACACATCCACTCCCTGCAGCACCAGCCCATCACCAGCAGCAGCACCACCACAACCACGTCCCTATTTTGCTGCATTCTGCATTGTTAGACACAGGGTATTAGCAGCCTGTCCCAGTAACTGCAATTCAATTATGTTCAGATTAGATTACGCACGGTTGATTTAACTGTTGGATACACCTGTGTCTGATCAAATTAGACACAGGTGTATTAAGTCAGATCAGATTAGCTGCAAAATGTCCACAGATTAGATTGCGCACAGGTGGTTTAAATCTGATCAATTTAAGCACAGGTGTAATAAGTCAGATCAGATTGTCCACAGTTGGATTAAATATGACAATTGTTTTGTTTTTTAAAAAAAGGCCTATCTGTCCCTCAATCAGCAGCTGCAACCTCTCCCTAACTAACTGAGCTCTGAAATGCCGCTGAGATGCGTGAACCCTCCTTTTATACAGTGAGGTCATGTGTCCCACCTTGCCAATCACAGCCATGCCCAGTATGTTGGTTCTTGGGGCCTGAAAGCAGGTTGATTGGCTGCTCATGCAACCCATCAACCTTCTTTTCTGGGTTTAGCTGAACTTTAACACAGATTTCTTGCTGAAGTCTGTGTTCATGTTAGAGGACTGAGCTCGCAAAGTTTGGTACTAGCACGAAACATGCTGCTCAGGCTCGCTCATCACTCCACATCCTACTTACCTTAAGTCAAAACTAGGCCTTAAGAGAATATTTAAAACCAGCTGTATATGTCTCTTTCGATTCCACCCCTAACTACCCTTTTTTACTTAAATGTCCCCCAAACTCTTAGGGATGCATTCTGATTTGGTGACTGAAATCACTTTGAGATGCTGAGCAGCACTCCCCTTTTTCTTAAATAAAGCTTTGTTAGTTCCTTTAAACTATGCCTTTGCAGTAAAGTTGGTTATGCAGAATAATTTGTTTTATACTGGTCCTCTGCAGATGGCAACCCAAAAGTCAACCCAGGTCTTGGTGCCATGTGAAGGAGTGCCATGCCAAACAGCTCTGTAACAATTTAGCATACTATCCTTTTAAATATCATGGTTCTTGAAGAGCTGGAACAACTGGCATTATAGTGAACATGTTTAAAGATTGTATATTGAGAGATGGTTGCCCAGGTAGTAAAAGAGCTTAACAACTTCCAGAAGGATGCTGAGGTGGTGATCACTGGTGAAGATAGAAGAACAGTGACCTTCAACAGTATTTACCCTTTTCGAAACAGCAATTTGGGGAGTGAGAGAAATGTTAGACAGTTGTTAGGCTTTGAGCAGTGCTTACTCCCTACCTATCTGTATCATATTTATTAACTAGGCACATCTTTTACATGCCACAATTTTACTACTGTTCAATGGGTAAATTTGATTTAAAGAGCACCATCCTTCCATCAGTTGTCACACTTTTTGCTGCTGAAGTGCCATGCCTCATGGTTGATCCAGAGAAGGCAGATAACATCTTGCAATGCAGTCAATCAATACAGATTTTCCAATATCATGCATCTAGCACAGGCAAGGCAACAGAAGACAGAAGACTCGCTGACATTTCATTACATTGGCTTAAAATATTATACCGAAAGCAATGGAAAAATGCTGAACTCCTGTGAATATTATTGGCATTTTTACAGACTTGTTGAGTAACTGCTTTAAAAACACAGCTACTCTATAATTGGTGTGCTGTTTTAGTAGACATTCTGGCAGAGGCAATTTCTTGTTAGTCTTAACAATTTTGAAAGGTGTTTGGTATTTTGTGTCCACTGTACACAGAACTGAGGATTTTCTGTTGCTCAGCCCAGTGAGTATGTTTTTGACACATATAAAAGGCAAAAAAATCTATGCATATGGTCAGTCCACCATTATTGGATCCAAACAACCACTGTTTAATTTCCCTCAGGCCCCTATTACAAATTTTGTTTATTTCCTAAGGCGTTCAGGACAAATTATTTGCATTGTTATTTACACATGTCCTGAATTTATAATAAGATTTCATGATTCCTTTCTGTAACTTATTAGCAATTACTCTCATATTTACCCTGGGAACTCTGAAAAGTCCACTTCAGAGCAGGCCAGAATTCTAAACACTATACTGTGCCGTATGCCATATTTAGTACCTTTCACGCACACTTCCATGTGGAGTGAAGCAGTCCCCTGTTGCTGTCAGCAAAAAAAAAACATAAACGTTTTATTTAACCTCTGTAATTGCCAAGCATTTGAAATTCACGTGGGGTGCCTCTCCGAACATTACATGCCCATAATTATCACGTGTCTGGCAATTTCCCCTACTAGATAATTAAAGTGGACCTTCACCCTGAATAAGAGCATATCTTATATGTTTCCCACGCTCACATTAAAAATCATCCTACCTGCATCTACTGCATGTTATGAGCCTTTAAACATCCAAGATGGCAGCTCATGGGACATCAGGCAGCCTGCAAACAGGAAGTGCCTTCTAACTGTGCTGCTCTGCATTCTGGGACTGCTGACCTTTTCCTGACCCCAGCTCTGCTCTGTCTGAGCAAAGCGCAGCTATAAACCCGCCCCCCTGTACTTTATTCCGCTCTCCTCTCCTCAGTAAGTGTGATGCTTCTGAGTCAAGATGACCGCGCCCATATCCTAAAGTCCTGAACAGAGTTGCAGCCCAGTGGAGGAAAGAATAAGAAGTGACTAAAAACGTAAAACTTATTAATTTTAGATGCTGGGGAATCATTTTATAAGGGTTTGAGGTTTTCAATAAATCATGGTGAAGGTCTGGTTTAATGACTGAAACACCAGAGACAAATGCTGTGTCCTTTCTCTAAATAATGGCAAGTGAGCACAAATATGATTGCTTAAGTAGAGGAGCAACAATGATGGGGCCTCCCTGACATTCTGGGCCTTGGTGCGGTCACACCCCCTACCCTCTCTCAAGTAATGCTTCTGCTTCCTATCCATAGATCTATAATTTGTCCAATATCTATTCAATTTATCTATCTATCTATCTATCTATCTATCTATCTATCTATCTATCTATCTAAAATATTTATTGGTTTCTCTATTCTATCTATTTTTCCATTATTCTATTCTATTAATCTCTCCTTCTATTCTATTTATCTTCCCCTAAAAAATATATATTCCTCTGTTCGATCAACCTTTTCCTCTATTCTATCCATCTATCCATTATGGCTGGCTGTCTTATTGGTTCATCCATGCTATCCATCCCTCTTTTCTCTCTAGCTCTCAATTCTGGCTGTCTGCCTTTCTTTCCATCCATATACTCCTCCTCCTCAATTCTGGCTAGCTACTTGTCCATCCATCTATCCATCCATTCTATCTATCCCTTTATTGTATCCATTCAACTATCTATCCATTCTATCTGTCTGCCTATGTCTCCATTCATCTATCCCTTCATAGTATCCATCTACATCTATCTATCTATCTATCTATCTATCTATCTATCTATCTATCTATCTACATTATATCTATCCATCCCTGCATCTATTCTTTCATTTGAGATATCTATCTATCTATACCTTCTATTTACCTCTCCATTCTATCTACTGATGCATTCTCTGCATTCTATCTAGCTGTGCCTTCAGACTCAACAAATAAAGCAGACCCTTGAGTCAAAAAGCCAAATGCAGGATCCAGGTAGGTAGCACAGATCTTGTTAAACCTATTACTAAGGTTCTCCGCCCTTTGGTATAGACCTGCCAAACCAGCCAACTGCATGCATCTCACAGGGCAAAAAACACTCATGGCTTTACCAGGTCTCGAGGAGATGAGGGACCTGGCAGCCTCAGCACACACCGTATCAGCCAGCACATTATTCAATAGCACTTACTTCTGCAGTAAGTTACTTCTGCAGTGTGTGCTGTGGTTTCTGCTCCCCCTTCTCACATAAAACAGACAGTCAGTATCTCCTCTTATAGGTGGCCAGAGGTTGCGCACAGTACAGGGTGTGTTACTTCTGGTCTCCCTTCACATAGAAATCCGGCTTGACCAGGTGAGTATAGCCAACTGTGGGTCAGAAGAGCAGCAATAATAGCTGATTAAGGAGGTGTTGGCACATATATACATAATGCAAACCATGTACAATCCAGCAGTTGTCTATACTTTCCTGGTCATAGCTTGCGGAGATGAGGGACTGGAAGCTGTAGCACACACAGTCATTGCTGTAATGCTGTAATCATTCCTGTAATGCTTTCTGTTGCTTCTGGTCCCCCTGAGAGACCTGGCCTTTATTCAGTGAGCACACTAAAAAGGTTCTTACCGACTTCTGTGCACAATCCCCAGCAGCCCTGATTAATATGCGATGCATAGTGTTTTGTGCCAGTTTGTAGCTGAAAAACATTCAATTTGGTTTCTCTGCCAGTAGTGCTCATAACAAACATGATCCCACAAGCGCTGTGGGATCGCCAGCAAGCTATGTATTCTGGTGTTCCTATGGGGTTTCACACAGTGGAGCATCATGACAGGAACCAAAGGCCAGGATGGTCAAAATCCTAAGTTTTAGTCCACTTTAAGCCATAAATAGCACTTATAGTGCCTGCAGTCCCACCTGGCTACCTACCGATCATGATACAAAAAGGAATTGGTTAACATGGGCTAAACATGCCAGTTGATATTTAAACTAGATGTAGACCTAAATTATCATTTTTTCTTAGATGTGATGAACTCCCTTCATCTGGGGTATCCCTATTTGGGATGCCCTGATCCATAATAACCCCAGGTGACCTACAATATTTGCCAGATCGGTGAGTGCACATGCTGTGCCTGAGCATCTGGAAAATGATTTCCCCCCAGCAGTAATATTGGGCTGCTAGAGTAGTGCAGGAATGTGGATTAGGTGGATTTTCAGGCTCCCCACATTTAGGATGCCCCACTGTTTGTAATTACCTAGATTGTCAGTAAACTCACTTAGCTTGGAATCCCACTGTGCATATGTGGATGGTAGCAGCATCCCCAATATATCTCTAGCTATGCTGCATATTCCAAAATGCCTGATGCTGGTACCCAAAGGGGGCAGCTTGCGTTGAGCTTCAACTTGCTAGATGCTCTTATATCAAAGAGGCTAGCAATAGCTGAATGGTGTGGAGTCGTTGATTGACATGCACACAAGAACCCTGAAAAGGTGAGTGAATGAAGTGATGCCTTGGGATAAACACAGCAGAGCATCCCAAGTTGTGATGCAGAGATGCCCAGCTGTGTGACACCTCCCGGTGTCCACAAAACTCATTTTTTCTGGCAGCTCCCTCACCTCTGTAAACATCGGCAGCCGCATCCCCAGGATCTCTTAGCCGAAATGTGCTATTGTTATAGGCTAGGGGCAGTAGCATGCCAGTGTCTGAGGATGAATAATAAAGGTGGGCACCCAGGATCTCACAGCATGTCTTCTGCTTGCTCTCTCAGCACTTGACACCTGCACCTAGTGCCCCACCCTCCTCCCCAGTGTCGGCAATAAAAAAAAGTTTTTACAAAAGCACAAAGCAGCAAGCTTCCCGTGCGTGCTCTGCATCAACATACTGGGATGTACCCAGCGAACCTAGACAGTTTCCCCAATCCATCTTGAATTTCAAATACCAGTTGTCTGCAACGGGTGCGATCTGGATCCTACCCCTGGTCATAAGGATGCAATGCATATCATCTAGGTCTAGGTATTGAATTACAAAACTATGGAATATAAGGCTTAAGTAGAAACCATAAGCAAAGACCATTATTTTAAGGGAATCTACCTTATAGACCCACTTTAAAATCCTTGTAGGATGACTTAATCTCCAGTGCCTTGGCTTCACCAAACTGGTAGCTGTCAAAAAGAATCTTAAACAGCTTTCTTTTCACTGGAGATCCCAGAATTAAGGATAACAGAATGACTTGCAGAGAATTAGGTATCCGTGATCGATTTATGTCAAAGTGGAATTTTAAATATTTTCCCAGAATGCTAGGATCAGGGGTCAGTCCCACCAGATATAAGAGAGGAAGCCCAGCACCTACAAAACACGTTGAGGATATCTGGTTATATTCTCTGGGTACCAGTAGAGCATCTTTACCATGAAGTAAAAGTTTTTAATTTTCCTCATGGGCAAAGTTTTTCCTGCAGCGCTGGAAAGAAGCTGCAGCAGGGCTCCAACATTGGGCTCCTTTCAATTCATTTCTCTAGGACCATGGAAAAATGTGGTCTAACTAACAATGTATCCCTTGTGCTCTCAGCCCAGTGGTTCCACAGCTGCCTTTCACCACAGCACATAACTCAAAGCTGCACTAAAGGCTTTCCCTGCCAACTCAGCCACAACACAAAAGTGACTGTGAAGAAAGCGACTTCTCTTGGAATACATAATGTGTTTACAAATAATCAAATATTTTAAGATGCTTTGAAATAATAATAAACTGTTCCCATGAGGGATACGTTGGGAAAAGGTATTGTTTGCCTGGACATGGACTTTAAGAAGACATTTGTTAGCACTGTGGGGGAGGATTTCTGAGGATTTTTGGAAAAGACCAGTACATTTTATTCTAGAATCTGGCTGGATAAGCAACCCCCTGAGGACACAGCTCAGCACCTCCTTTCTGCAGAATGGTCAGCTAGGAACCTAATGGTTGCTTCCTAAACTGCATACCAAATCTTTCAGTGGAACCAGCTCAATGAAGAGATCAAGAGACGTTTCGTAACCATTAGCTGCATTAAAGTAGACCTTCCATCAAGAAAGTAAAGTTCAGTAATTTGCTCCCCAAAAGTCCCCCTTTGATGATCAGTGGCGTATGCTGTTTGAGAGGACTTAAGATGTTGTGTATAAAGCTACACTCCTACAAATACATTGGAGCAGCCCTTTTGGATTATATCCGAGAACCCTGCTTACACATAAGCATGAATGGGGGGCTGGGGAGAGCTTTTGCTAGCACACAGGAACATTGCAGCTGATTTGGGAACTTCTTTATGATCAGCCCAACAAGCCAGCCAGATATATTATCTGTTTTCACACAAAATGTTCGAAGGATATAAAATCTTTCTCTAGCTGCCTTCATTGATGAAGCATTGATGCAGCATGGCTCCAGCGTACATGTGTGATTTTGTTTCTCCACACAATGCAGGCTGTCTGGTGTTTGGGATTTTGCTATAAACATTTCAAACCAAACTGAAATATTTTCCTCAAAAAAGTGATCAGCATGTCTGTAATGTTACACACACTCACACAGTTGCTGGAGTGGGTACATGTAACTATGCATCAATGTAAGTCAATGGCCTCAGCTGCCACATAGTTGTTTACAATGTTGAAACAATGATTTAAGCGCTTTCTAAGCAGTGATGAGTCATTAAAGTTGATGGCTTTTTAGTTCTGGCTTGAAATAAAACATTATTTCAAAGAGAGATTTATAGTAATTTTGACTGTAGGACTTTTTTTTTTTATGCAGCTGGGCTGTCAAAGTTGTGGCAAGGTGGTTGCCCCCATAGCTTAAAATCTGCCTGCTTTTTCAGCACATCTGCATGGATTTAAGCCCTCTCAAATAGTTTACATCACTGATTGTAAGAGAGGGGGTTTAGGGGAGCAATTTACTTAACTTTGAATTTTTGACTGTAGGTCTGTTTTGGTGCTTATTAACAAAGGGTTCAGTGGACAATCTCCGGAAACCAACTTTTTTTTTGTTGCAAAATAGACTTTGTGACTATTTTAAATAGTTCATTTTACAAAGTCCCCAAGGGGCAGAAGATTGGAGTTGCAGCTCGATAGTAGGACCTTTATAAAAGCCTCTGTGTGACTGCCACAAGCATCATGGTCATGATAATAAGCAGTAGTATGTATATGTCTTCCCCCTTGTGCTGCCAGTGTCAGTTGTAAATTGCTCTCCATATTTTTTCTCTACTCTACTACCTGTACAGTGATTTCCTGTCTCTGCCACTTTGTCAGAATGTGTTATTACTTATAAAGGGTCTTTATGGCTCCCTTTGCACTACTTATTCTCCATGTGACAACTAGTTTATACACACCCCTCCCAAACCTATCGTCCCTGAAGATGTCTAAAGTGAACTGAAATCATGTGTTTCCCTTAGAGTCAGGCACTCTGTAATGAGCTTCAATGTCTGTGCACAGAATATACTAATTCTAAAAATAAAAAAAAACTATTATATCAGCTGTTAATTGATGCAAATGTTAAACTTATTTTAAAACATAACCTCTATTTCCAGCTAAGATTTTCCTTCCCCTGCTCTGTCTGACAGTTTTAACTTATGCGGAGATGCTGTTTCCAGCTGCTTAAGCGTTCTTGCTGCTTGCGGTATTGGCTTTGTTAATGCCCGTGCATGCTAAACATGATCATTGTGCAGTTCTTTTCAGTGTGAATAAATCTCCCTTTTCCTTTTTATACCTTTTAGTATTTACTGGTGTCTCATGCTTCAGGCTTTGTGATGTCCTTGAGAAACTGTGACAATTCTTTATATTTGAAAGAGTGCCAACTCTTTTAAAGTTAGAGTCTGCAAGGCCTGGATAAATGTATCTTCTCTAACATGTAATTCAAAATGAAATTAAAAATTGACTTATGCTTCGACTAGCTTTAGTATTGCTCTTCCAGGGTTTCACGTTCAAAGCTGTGGGGTCCTATTATTATTATTTTTTTTTAAACATGATGTGTCATCCATTTTACGCCTTAGTGACAAGGCCACTGATGTCTTCTCAAGGCAGTTGTTTAATAATTAATTTTTCATTGCTAGCTTGTTCTCTTCAAGTATTGCATCATGTAAGTTGCTTTAAAAGGTTCCATAACAAGCATATAAATATCCAGAAGTAATTTATGCAGCATGCCTCTGTAGATATGATAACTCGCCATTGTCTAAGTATGATGATCATTCCCAAAAGTGTTTCTTCCTATTAAGCAGATCTTGCGGTGTTTCTGTGTCATATCAATTTGAATCTGTAATCTCCATGTGAACTGCATAGAGAATGCTCTCTGAATCAATAATGTATAGCAAATGACATCTCAGAGAAGGTCTACAAGTGTGTAGAGAGCATAAAATCAATTTACGGAATGTAAAGATTCTATTCTTGGTTCATCACCTAAAAAAACTATTTTCACCTGAAAAAAGACACCTGCGTATTGTGCAGACATGCATGTAATTGTGTGACAATATTAGTGGCTGCTAATTGAGAAACATATTAATAGACATTCTTCTATTCTGGCATTGCCATTGGCACCTGCTGGATTATCCAGACTAATGTACACTAAAGTGAATGCTGCTCAGAAAAGGAAATCAGGACAGTGGAGCTTCCCAGTTTCAATTCCAGGACATGTTCTGGCCCCATCGACTACACTGCAGCACAAGATCTCTGTGTCTGCCTAGTCTCAGTGTCCTGTCAACCCTGACAGTCATGGCTCCTCCCACCTGGTGGTAGTAGTTGGAGCCTTTGTGCTTCATTTAGGCCCCTAACAATCAATTGGTCTATTGGTCTTTTTAAAGAGGTCTAGTAGATCCTCATACTGGGGTTTAATTGATATTGAAACGTTGACATTCAGTAGGAAAGCAATAATAAACTGCCTAGTTCATGAATTTGTAAAGACTTTGAAATCTAAAAAAAATCAGAATGGGGTTAATGATGGCATGTTACAGACTCATCCACATAAAATGCTTTACTTACAAACAGGGTGGTCTTTGAGATGCACTGTTTTAACGCTGGCTGATCTGTGTCTAAATTCACTTGTTCCTATTTTCACATCCCTCCACTTCTGCCTCCCAAGCCCCCCAACGCCTTCCCCTGTACCTGACCACACTGTTTCCCTCAACTAAGACACCCTGGGCCTTTTCTGGTTTTCCAATGAAGTAGCCAGGCCAGGAAATCCACTGGAATGTGGAAGCTTCAAGCCAGTGGAGAGATCCACAGCAGAGCATTCAAATGAGGATGCCCCCATGCTGAGAAGTAAAGGACCCCCAAACAATTTTGACTAGAGGTTTTCTTTAAAAGGACCTTTAAACTTACATTAGATGGATAAAGTGAACCCCAGGAACCTAAAAATAAATAAAGTTATTTGTGTTTTGTGTTTTTTCATATAATGTCACCAAAACTAAATTTAGTTTGGAATAAACCAAACTAAATTACCAGTGTTGAAGATGAATATACTTTGACCCTAAATCAAACCAGCAACCCTACCTGAATTGTACTGATATCACAAGTAAATATCTATCTACGAGCTTTATTCGATCAATTTCTGTGTATACTGTGGTGTAATCTTGAGCAGGGAGCATTTCAACATTACCATATACAACTTTTATTTGTTGTATTGTATTTTATTGGATTGAATAGAAGTGCAGACTGGTCCAATTTTTATGGATTTTTCACAAAGATCATGTGAGGTTATATATTGGAAATACCATTTGCAGTGAATAGGAGAAGTCTAGATTTATATCAAGCACATTAACTGGAATAACATTTCACATAAGGTTTACTGGTTTGTACTGGAATCAATTACTGATTTATACTTTTATTGTTGCAAATTGAAAGTCCCCAGATGGAACCCTAAGTTGCATGTGTCCATGTATATTTCATTTAGGATACCTTTGAAATTACAAGCTTGATTGGGTAAATATATCATTTTTAATGACATTGAGTACAGTGCTTTGGGTATTTTAGAGGGACAGTCCACAATAACTCTTGTGGTTTCTGGGAGCAGCCTAATGGGATTACCTGTGGATGCTGCCCTATTGTCTTCTATTGAGATGTTTGGGGAAAAGCACTCCCCATCTTCCTTCTTCTCTCAATAGAAGTCAATGGCGTGGCAGCTGTGGTAATCCCATCATGGCTGTTCCCATGAACAACCAGAGTTACTAAGATTGGACTTTAACTAGAAACTGAATTTTGGCTTGGGTTTTATTTCCCAATAGGCACATAAGGATATGTGCCCAGGGCAACTCAAAGAAACCTAATAGGACTTTTAAATTAAAATCTAGTGTCAAAGTTGAGGCAGTGTTCCATTGTAAAACCTGAACTTCCAAGCAGTTTACCAATTCAGCAGGAATATAAAAGCTTAAACTACCTTTTAACTGTTGCATTAGTACTCTGCTTCAGCCCATGGGGACCTTGGGGACTGGAAAGGGGGTTAGGAATGGGCTTTCAGGCTTAAAATTGGCTGGTCCAGCCAAAAGGCTAAGAGATGTAATCTATGCAAGAAAAAAATACTTTTGGTCCTGGCCAGTGGATGGTCAGTTGAAAGTAAAGTGACGCAACCCAGTGTTAGGGGTAGCTGATACACAAGGGTTGGACATAAATGTCAGCCTGGCCTTAATCTCCTGGCCCATTAATGTATTTAAAAAAATCCCAAATATCTTCTTTTTTCCCCTACATACCTATATCGATATTTCAAAAAAATGCTAACTTCTACAGCTAAGTATCTATGCTTATTTGTCTGACATATAACAAAATGCTTTTTTACTTTGATGCCTTTTCATCATATAGAAGAAAGCTGAGACTTTGTTTTTCTGTTGCTGTTACGGAAGAACAAAGCCTAAAATATTGTTTATAAATTTTACATTAGTATGCTTGTTGTAACTATTTACTACCTATCCCATTGTCATATATTGCTTATGCTACAGCAGTTTAAAACAAATAAAAAAGATGTATTTAATTTAACATATTTTTGTTTTTTAAGTCTGAACCTTTTTGTGAAGGTCAGGCTGACAAAATTAGATGGTCATAGCAACTTATATTTTGTAAAATTTAGGTTTTTAAATGGATTGTTTCAAGAAATAAAACAGAATTTATGGATGTTAAGGAGGACCAAACTCCACATTTTTAACTAGCATCCTCTGAATTGCTCCCTCTATGAAAAAAAATATTTGCCAATTTCCGCTGCTCCTGCTTCATTCTAATCCCAGATAATGATGACTGTTTTAGCTGTAAAGCCCCGCCTCCTCCATTCATTGTTACTGATGTGTGTGGCAATGATGTCATTGCCACAACTATGCAATGACTGAGCCCTCGGACTGTAAAGGCCTGTGGAATATGTTGGCATTATATAAAACAAGATTCTTACTATTTTTAATTGACACACTTGGGGCAACCCTTTGTTTCAATTTGGCCTACACAAATGTAATTTTATATGGTGGATGGATAGGCTTTTATACTTTGTAGATGACCTAACTAAGCTAGAAGACAGGGCAAATGCTGCTTTTCACGAGTCACTCCAGATCCCTCCTTCGGAGGCTTTTAGATATTTATATTTATCTTCCTAATATAACAAGAAAGTGTACTCCTAAACCCTGAGAGCCTTGCAAGCTTACGATTTAAAGTTCACAATTAAAACCTAATGTACTTTTTATGATATTAAATAACCTACTGCAAAATTTAGTAGCAATTAGTCAAGACTACCATGTATGGCACATGTGTTCCAAACCTCCGACCCGAGCCATGATGATGATGATGAAACGTCTATGCTATGTGGGAAAGGACTATATATAAGTGAGACCTTACTTTGTTCAATGCAGCATTAAGATTATTTGTAACCTCTGTAAATAACTGATACAGAAGTTACAAATAAACTTTCCATAAGAAAGTCTGAGAGAAGCATATATTTATCTCGTTGACTTATCCAAATGCTTGACATTCCATTCTTCGAAGAAGTTATTTATGGTATATTGTCCTTTCCAACATAGCATAGGTGTTTCCTAATGCCTCAACATCATGGATGGGGTCATGCAGAGGATTTGAGCACATGTACCATATATAGTAGTCCTGCCTAATTGCTACTAAATTTTGAAATAAGTTATTCCTAAATGCCTTTTTGGTTTCTTTTTTTGCTGAGGATTTTCAAACACAGAATTGTAAGAAGGGTCCAATGGAAACCAAAGCCACCATCTGGACCTGGCTGAGAAAGCTCCAACAGATTTCTACAGATGTGCCCACTGTTGTTTTATCTTGGATTTAGATAAAGCCCCCCATTTCTTATAAAATACTAATATGAAAACGGTTACCTCTCGGCACAGTGTCACAAGATGATTGTCTATTCTGTTGTATTATATAGGCTGTTGTACCAAAAAAGAGCTGGTGACCTCACAACAGACATCTCACTAAACAACCAGCCAAGAGAAAAGGTAAAGCTGGATACATATGTGGACTGCTGTGAGCTTGAGTGTAATACAATTAGATGTACTGGTACATACGTAGCTCGTGTACAAGACATATTCTTGGTGGTCTGGCAGATACACTGCACATTGATTTAGAAATGTGCTGATTAAATGTGCAATATAATGTCCATGTCACCCAGCTAACCCAGTAAGCGTGGTCCACTTCTGAGTAATTGGTCTTTGGATGGTGCCTGAGGAGCACTGAACTATTGCTCTGATATATTATTGAGTTCCCCTGCATTTCAAATAAATCATTGTTTGAACTTTGCAGAGTACTTGTGGAGTGACATTTTCAGCTCAGAAATAAAATGTAGCAAACAGTAAGTATATATAACATACAGAGTAAATGCTCATAAAAAGGGCAATCAAATCCATCCGCATAAATGTACGTGCATGTTTTATTTATACAAAGTGATATTTGAACAAGGTCAACTATGGCACCCTGGGGGTTTCTTTTCAAGCAAGTAACTCTTCCGGAAACTGGTGCAAAAGCAGACATGATGGTACAGACCAGCCATGTGCTTCCTGATAGTTCAAGCATATTAGTTAAAGTGGATCTAAGTACTATGCCAGGGAAAGTCCTGCTCCATGGGGAGCATGAACTAAACCATACATACAAGAAATAAAAATGATAACATGGAGAAAATGAAAGCATAGACATCTTTTAAAAGTGAGAAAATATTTAATTAAACATTACTTTTTTTTTGTGCAGCAAAATCTTTATATTGTGATTTACATGATCTATGTTACTCTTTTGTGGTTACCAACATCTATGAAGCCGCCATCAATGATCAATAACAATCTTCATCAAACTCGAGACCTTCAGAAAACTTTGCCAACTAAATACCACAATTCACAATTGAAAATGTATCATTGAATATTACACTCACAGTCTGCAAGGTTTATAAAATGAATGATGTTAGCCTATCCTTATTTTAGTCTTATCTAGCTAAGATATCCAACAAATAAACAGAGCAGACCGGAAATCACATCACCTTCTGCCCAATAGGGTTGATTCAGCACTGTGAGTATTTTTTTTTACTCATGTTTTTTGTGAATAAACAGTTTTTCAAATTATTTTTTCCTCGGTGCAATTTAGCACCATATTGAGCTGTGCATGTTCTAAACATTTTCACAGTTAAATATGATGTTGAATCCGGGGAATGAGAAAAGGTGTTTACTCACAAAGAAAGTTAAAAATATACTCACTGTGCCCAATCAACCCTAATTTGCAGACCTTGACCCCACCTGGCACAGTTGCTATGAGTGTTTAGGTCCAGTCTTCAGGGGTGATTAACGATAGAAAACAATGGGGCTGATTCACTTATTTTTTTAGAGAGAAAGCTGCCATTCACTTCCATTGTCTACCTGGTGTAAATTTTCCCCTGGCTCTGAATCTGTCCCAAGGTAGACAATGAAAGTAAATGGCAATTTTCTCTCCTAAAAATTAAAAATTCTCACCTGGCTCTGAATCAAGATAATTCAGGAGTAACTGGAAAGATTATGCCAGAGTCTGCTTTAAAGTGGAACAAAACCCAGGATTTCGACTATCCTGGGTTTTGGTCCTTTCTCCCTGTGTTTGAAACCCGCAAATCGCCAATGCTAACTCACCTCTTCACGGTCCTATGGCGCATGCGTGGCCACTCGTCCAACCAGCGTGCTCAGAGCTGCTGACGTCACATCGTCTAAGCCTTTGTCTAAGGACAGTGGCTCCGAGCACGCTGGTGGTCACATCCCCCGCTTTCCTCTAACAGGGAGCTTGTGCACGCCGGAGCACGCGCCCTACTAGAGGGATAGCGGAGAAGCAGCCACTAGCGCATGCAAGCATGTGGGACCCGGAAACAAGGTAAGTGTATGGGGCGACCTGGGGGGTTTCACACAGCGGGGCATCCTGACTTTGGATGCTCGGGGGGGTGGGGGAATTGATCGGCCCGGGAATATATATATATATATATATATATATATATATATATATATACACATTCCCAGGCCAATCAATGTGGGTTGATGTGGGTGAGTAGTTCCCCTAATGGTCGATGTGACCCTTCTGGTGAAGAATTTTAGGCAATTTCTCTACAAGCATCTCCAGAGGCCATAAGCATCTCTTTGTAAGGCTGGCTTGCCTCCTTGACTGGCAAATATGCCCTTTGGCTGGGACATTTTTCCTTGCATCCTCATACCCTGAAGCTGTTTAAAATTTAGTATATTGTATGTAAACTGTTGACTGTGTGATATCCAAGTTTTAGTTCTGTTTGCATGTCTTTTGTTCTGTATTTTAGTATTTAAGGAATTCCATTTAGAATGTAAACATTTACCAGTTTCTACTTCTCACAGTAAATCATAGTTAGTCCGCATAGTCTTTGCCTTTTTTCACTGTGGCATTTTTCAAAGTTTATTTTATTGTGTGCCAAAATGATGTCTTCAATGTGCTAAGCTTATCTATTATTTTTTGATTTTCTATTTGTTTGCACAGTTTTCCACAGCAACAATGTGCTTACCCTAGCTATGTACACCAAAGTGGTGATTTTAAGTACATATCAGAGGCTTCCTCACTCTACCTCACTGCTCATTTGATTGGCTAAGGCATGGACGACAGGTTTAATCTTTCCTGCTGAAATTCAACTTCTATAATTTGGAAGGATCACAGTCTTTTGTTCCAGTAGCAAACGGGTTACTGGCAGGCAAAGTTCTTACCTGGTTAGGTCATTTTGCTGCTTAGACTTAGCCAAAGCTCCTGATTACATCACCTGTTACATTGGTAGAATTGTGGGACTTGCAGTCCATTGTTTTTACTCAAGGATATGAAAACCACTACCCGCTGTAGCAAAACATAGCCCCAGGAATATGTGCAATTTGTAGGCAGCATGCTGATAAGTAAATCACAGATCTGGGGGCACAATCCTAACACAAATGATTATTTTTCATTCAAAAAGAGGATAACAATAAGACTGTTTTACTGTAATTGTCTAATAGCTGTTTACTACAATAGATGAAGCAGAGCTGTCATTCCTCCCTTCACACAAGGCCATTTATTAAAATGTAGATGTATGGTGGTGCCTCTCCTTCTTACTGATGTACTGTACTTATTCGGCCTCAGTTTTCTTGGATTTAATACTGTTTGGGGTCACTCCAAGTCAACACAAAATTAAGTTTGTTTTTCTAGATATGGAGAGACACATGTTGCATGCAGAACTCTGGTGGTAGTAACTGTGGATTTTTCTGGGTCTCGAGTGGCACTTCTGGGGTCATGGGTGGTGTCAGACTCACACACGCTACAGGAGTGCAAACAAAGTCTACGTCTAGTCTCCCAGTAGTTCCATTAATATTATTTAGGGGTCAACTCCAACAGGTAATTCCAAGGCACAGTACACATTCCTAGGACAGTTCTAGAGCAATACTCTCCTTCACCAGCTGGGATGACACAGTCCATCCAAAACATTAGTGATAACACCTTAAACCGGACCTTCACCCTGATTTAATGAAAAGCCCAAACTCTTAAAAAACAATTCCTCAGCATCTAAAATTAATATATTTTACATGTTTAGTCACTAATTTATTATACTTTCCCCCCCTGGGCTGCAACTCTGTTCGGGAATTTAGGATACGGGCGCCGCCATCTTGACTCAGAAGCATCACACTTACTGAGGAGAGGAGAGTGGGATAAGGTACAGGGGGGCGGGTTATAGCTGTGCTTTGCTCAGACAGAGCAGAGCTGGGGTCAGGGAAAGGTCAGCCGTCCCAGAATGCAGAGCAGCACAGTCACTTCCTGTTTGCAGGCACTTCCTGTTTGCAGGCTGCCTGCAAAAATGGCAGCTTCCATAAGCCGCCATCTTGGATGTTTAAAGGCTTATAAAATGCAGTAGATGCAGGTAGGATGATTTTTAATGTGAGCAATCTGTATGTACATGGTGTGGGAAACATATAAGATAGACTCTTATTTAGAGTGAAGGTCCGCTTTAAGCTTGCTTTGGTGTTGCCTCCTGGCCTAGATCCTGCTTGTGGTTCCCCAACTGCTTCTGGAAGCACACTTAGCTCTGTCCTCCTGTACACGTGTCTGCTCTAGTTTGACTACCAGAAAAACCTAGATATATATCTTCTGATACTTCCCAGCTACAACATTGTATGACCTATTTGCCTTTCTAGAGTCCTGGCTTAAGGGGTAGTCAACTACTTTTGTTCCAACCTAAAACTTAAAGTGGCACAAAGCCCTTATGGTGAAGTCTTTTAGACTCCAGGGATGGCCAGAGCGGCTTTTGAGCCACTTTAAGCCAATGACTCCCATTGTCTAATGCTGCTTTAGATTACCTTAGGCGAACAAACTCTATCTACCACTTTAAACTAGGGCTCCACTACCTGCTACCCATATAAGGTTACAAAGTGGTAAAGGCATGCCTAAATAGGAACCCTTGATCTGTAGCCCTTCATCATTTAATAATAGTAAGTGTATCCCAAATGTATATATCCCCTAGTGCAGTGGTTCTCAGCCATTTTTTGGCAAGTACCCCCCAGCGACAAAAGTTTCAAACAATTACCTCCAGGGAGGGAACCAATTATGAATGTAACACATAAGCCCAAACAAGTGGCTTGCAGAACTTTTAAAGCAAGAAGGAATCATGTTTTTCTGTTAAAATAGTATAATGACCCGTAAAACTCACCCTGTTCATGCACCCCTAAACAACTTGGCGTACCCCTTGAGGTACGCGTACGCAGGTTGAAAAAGAGTGCCTTAAGGGATCAAACTTGTTGAAAATATTTGTACCTCACAAAAATCTTCTTACCTGGAGAACTTGTACTAGAAAATCTACTCAAAAATGCAGACAGGAACAATCATTAAAGTCTATGCCTGGCCAATGAAAAAAATACATACTCCCCTATAGTCCCGTACAGTTGATTTGGTTGATACCGGTAGTCTGTAACTTGCCAGCATTGGCAATCTCGTCCCTGCCATCCCGGTGATGAGCGGCCGCCTCCTAGTGTCAGGGTGACTGGCCACACCAGCTCTATTCACTACAATCAAGGAGGCAGGCCATCCATCGGCATATGCCCTCCATTAAAGAGGCACTACTGAGGCCCTGGAGTCTAAAGGATTTCTGGACCACCCAAGTTCCTGTCCTTATGCCCCACAGTGTTAAACCCCCCAGATGGCCAGATCCACTTACCTTGCCACATCTCTGTGCTGCTGCATTTCCACTAAACTCTAGCCATGCACACGCCAGCGCCTAGCTTTCCTGAGTGTTGCGGGCACGCCACGGCTGCAAGGTGAGAAGGGGATGTGGCTGGCGGCTCGCTGGGCTTCTTTCAGTGCCACCCAGGATGCTTAGGCATCGGCGGCACTGAAAGGAGCCAAGTGACAGCGAGCACACTGATTGGCTGAATGCACTGCTCAGTCAATCAGCACGCTCGCTCTCGTCCGAATCTGTGCCGTGGGTGCGGAAGGAAAATGAATGTATGGGCAAACCTGGGGGATGGTACTCACAGCGGGGCATCCCAATTCGGGATTATGCCACACTGGGGAACAACACACGGGAATGTTAAATTCTTGTGTGTCGTTCCTCATTACTGGGTGTGACCAGTCTCTGTCATCGATATGAGGAGGCAACCAGACAACTACAGGTTATGTCATAAGCAGAATGGATCTCTGGCAGAAGTAATTATCAAACTATAGGTGAGTGTGTATACTTTATTTATTTTTGGAAATATAGTCCCTTAACACACATACTACTTAACAAGGCTCAAAACCCCATTTGAGTCTAATGTACTCTTGGGGGGAGGGGTTGTGCATCCCTAGCAAAACTTAATCTAGAGCACATACCGGCTCACCTCTAGCTGTGGGTGTGCCCCCCAAAACAATCTTGTACTTTGTTTCTCTTAACCTATTCAAAGCCGATTGTGGAAGGCATCTATTTATTGATTAGTAATTATGTTATTGGTTATATCTTATAACTTATATGCAGCATGTAGGATCTGGGTTACGAGAAAGAAGTATAAAAATGATGAAAACCGAAAAGGAACATTGCACTTCATCCTATATGAATGTCTGATAACTACAATATAGTCAGTCTGTGAATCACTGCCATTTTTAGGCTACTGTTCAAACTAAACTGTTACACTACAACAGGTCAAGCATGTACATCCAACCACTCTCTAATGTCTATGTGCAGCCAAGAGATGCTTTAAAAGCTCCTCTGTTCTTCATCCTCAATGAACCTTTTAAGCATTGAAGTGTAATTGATTTGTCAGGCACGAAGGTGTGGTGAGGCAGAGCAGCAGTTTCAGGTTCATAACCGGAAGGATGTGGTTTTCCTGGGAGGGATAAAAAAAGGTTTTTAAGGTTTTAAGGAAATTACTGAACAACAGAGAGATGACGAGAAATGTCTTAAAATGAACAATACATGCCAGCCAGCAGTCGAGCAAACTTTGTTTCTATGGAAAGCGTTAGCTTGTAAAATAAACCTTCTTGGCATCAGAGTAAAGAAAACCTAACATGTTTTGAAAGCTTGCTTTTTAGTTTATTGATTTATCCAATAAATGGAATTACTTTGAACTTTGTTTTTCATTTTTGCCAAATAAAATGTATTATGAAATGTCACAGCTTACGTCAAAATGATGGATGAACGAGATATTGCAAGTATAGGGTACTATTAAAATGCTTTAGTTGTTAACAAGCCTGTCCTCTTATGAGAACCTTTATTTACAAGGAAGGGCTGATAGAGGTATCAGCTCAAACATCCTAAACTTGTGTATAATGGAGAGGATAGTACTACTTTTGAATTCAGGTGGGAAAAAGAGTTAGGTCCTCCATGTGACCCTTTGGCCTCAAAGCAAATATGGCGTGCTTTGGCCCATCCATTAATCAGTGCAGTGGAGTCTGAGACAATGTAATAAACAGATCGTATTTGGTTCCTTTTAGAATTAATAAATATTCCCTGGGATACTCATCATTAGTGGCAAAAAACTACATGATAGAGTCCTGGTGAAACTTTAAATATGGCCCTGTCAGTGACATATTTGGGTATTTTTTCAAATCAAATAAATCCAATTAGAGTACTAAAGACTGCATTAATGAATAAAACAGTCTAATGCAAATGGTGCTTCCTTGATTTACATACCATGTATCATGTCATGTGAGCACACATCTAATAAATAAGGTGGAGTATCAGCAATGCTGGGGCCCCCTGGCCTTATGGGCTCTCATGCTGTCGCTACCCCTGCACCCGCTGTAGTTAGGCCCTGCTCCTCATGGTGTTTTTGGGGATGTCCTGATAAAGCCCCATTAAAATATTGCTGCATCCTACAAAGACATTTTATAAGATATCCTACAAAACCCTACTGAATTAGAAGACCGGGTCCCTCAAAATTCTGAATAATGGCTCACATTTGTACAGCTGTGAAGCTAATATATAACTGCAGGATCATGGAAGATCCCAGAGTTAAAAAGCGGGCAACTATAAATGAGCACTAGAAGGGGGATTAGAATGTCCCAGGTTTTGGGTGATAGGGCATTTTTGTGATTAACTCTGATGTTCAGAGGAAACCTCCAGGCAGTGCTACCCTCAGGTGTTCAAAGAAGACCTCCAGTCATACAGTCCCCATGGCTGTGGGACACACTATCACCCACTCTAGAACATTTTGATTTGGGATCCCTGACCTGATTTAGGCCCCTACAAATGCATGACATTGGGCAAAATAATTCACCACCTGTGGGCTCACATTTTGCCCCTATTTCACAGGTGATTGCCAGCAGCCAGTAGGGTTTTCTGGGTTGGCATTTGCGTATCCACCCAAAGAACCCTTTTGTTCACCTGTAGTGGGATGCACATCTGGATGTGTTTGTAGACTGCAGAATTCTGCAGAAATGTGGACATGTAGGTAACAATGCTTGACTGCAGACATATTCAGCAGACAAGCATTGCAATTCATTTATAAGCTAGTACTTTTTCCACCTCTCTAATAAGGGATTTTGGCTTACTGAATAGCTTTGTCTGTTCTTGGCCATTGCCTGTTTTAGGCTCCCCCCTAATGAGGTTGTGAGGGGCAGGGCGGAGGTTCCTTTGTGAGGGCCATGTGTTTTGTACCTATATTGAATTATTCATGTGCATGCTAAAAAGTTTGATAATCTTTGTTTATTTACCACGATAGAAGCCTTTAACAATTGTCTTAGTATTGTTTTGCTTCTAGTTGGTATAAGGTTTTGGTGCCATTGATAATAATATTAGGTGTGAGTGATGAAAGGATGCATGGCAAGCAGGCATTGTTTGGTATTTTTTATGTTTAGGGTTTTGGCATCCTGTATTTTATTTGTTGATTTATTTTTTAAAGACAAAGAAACACTGTGCACAATAATCTACTAAACAAACTACACAACACCATTTTGAAATACTGATGTATTTGTGAAAGCAGACAATAAGTGTATAATCTTTACTGTATTTTCACCTTTTAAGATGCACCTGCCCATAAAACGGACCTAGGATTTGGAGGAGGAAAATGAAAAAAAAAATATTCTAAATTGAATGTTGGGCTAAAACACCCCATTACAGGCAGTGTGGCATCCCCCCATCCCATTCCCAATGGGCAGTGTGGCATTCCCCCATCCCATTCCCCATGGGCAGTGTGGCAAGCCCCCATCCCATTCCCATAGTCAGTATGGCATTCCCCCCTCCCATTCCCATAAGCAGTATGGCCAGGGCTGTGTTTGGAGTCCAGACTTCCCTAGGCACTTTTGTTTTTTGCTTACACCCCACTTGTGCGTATGGAAAGATATTTAAATGCAAACAGTGTGCAGACAACAGAGAGGATGTAAGGGGTTACATGCAGAGTATGTGGAGAAGGGAGAGGGTGCAAGGGGTTAAATGCAGACCGTGTGTTTTTGTGTGTGTGGTAGAGGGGAAAGGATGCAAGAGGTTAACTTCAGAGCCCTATACAATTTACTAGCTTTGTACAGGCTCATGACACAGAAGTCACATGACCACAGCCTAGATGTAGGGAAATTGGGACCTGTTAACAGTTTGGAGATGCTCTGGTGACAGACTACGTTTAACCCTTTGTCTTTCTGTGAATGGTAGAGCAATAAGGTGCCAGCAAGGGTTTTTAATCTATAGCTGAAATAGCACACTCCATAGCCCCCCCTGCAAGTGGCCACCCTAGGCACAGGCCTAGGTTTGCCTAATGGTAAATACAGCCCTGAGTGTGGCATCCTCCCATCCCATAGGCAGTATGGAACCCTCCATCCCCTTATTCTGAGTGGAATTTCCTCCATCCCTTTCTCATAAGCAATGTGGCAGAATCACCCCATCCCCCTGACCCTGGAGAGAAAAAAAAAGAATTCTTACAAGAGCCTCGCACCCGCTCCGTGAGTGTTTGTGTTAGAGTGCCCGAGAGGCAGTGGTGGTGCCAGAAGAAGCCAGAGTGGGGACAGCAGACCCCCTTGATGTCTTCTGGTTCGGTACTATCTGGCTTTGTTTAAACCATAAAAAAAGGTCATGGTATAGTTTATCTGTTGCAGTCTGTCCCTGAAAGGATATTGCCTTTGTGCCCCAGTATTTCTCCCCCATTTTTCCCCACTCTCATTGTCATAAGCCTGGTTAAGAAGAGACCTGTGTTAGGCATTATAGGGGATCAAGTATTTGCATAGGGTATAGGGCCAAGGATAATGGAATTTCATTTGCAGTACTATGGGCCCTTGCAAATCATCCATTCATCCCTTTATACCTCTTAAAGCTATATCCAAAGCACCCGGATCCACTATGGTGGATCTTTACCCACTCTGCTAAACCTTCTCTGCTTTAAAGTCTTTGCATTTGTTGATTATGATGGAACTAGTCAGCTTTACCCAGTGCAGCTGGTTTCTATGCAGCACTTTGTGTAGGCTACAAGATTATTGATGGGGGGGTTAAGTGAGGGGCAATTGCTGAATATATTGTACAACCCTGTACATGGACTACATATTATTATGGCTAAAATTAAGGCAAACCTCCAGTCAAAAATAGCTGACATTTAACTTCCCACCCTCTACTCCCAGGGTAACAAGAATTTGGATGCTCCTTCACTAAAGCATAATAGAAAGCCTGAAATCAAGCAACATTTTCACCCCTTCACATTTCATTACTTTAAGTGAGTTCACTGCTCTACTGACAACCAACCTTACAAGTTTGATGTGGATGTATGCATGCCACGCGGCCAACCCCATTGGCAACTAGTGGTCAGGTGGGGCATGAGAGCAAAGCAGAAGTGAAGATCTAGTTAATAATTCTTCCCAATTTCAGATCATTTTTTAGATGTCAATTAACAGCGTTCGACTGTTAAAATCCAATTCCTACTCCAATTCAAAATCCTTACTATATGTACATTTCAAGCTTTTTTTCAGATAAGACCAAAAAGATCCATTACATAACCATACATAGCAGCTCTATTAAAATCGGAATACCCATTTAATCTAAGACTAAATTAACAAATGCTAATGATAGTAAGCAGAGGGCTTGGACAACCTTCTTGCCTTTTCCATTTACTCTCAAGCATCTCTATAAAACAAAGTTTGCTATAAAAAGGAACTCATCTATACATGTATACCTCTTCCCTATACCATTATCCTAATGACAGCATAAACTGCCTGCCCTAGCCACAAATTAGCTTGGTCAAAAATACAGCCCTCAAGTATACTACTTGAAACCTAGGGTCAATTTATATAATGTATTATAAGAAGGTCTACTCTCTATTTACCTCTGTGCCACAAAAAAAGTTAGGGCTGTGATGAAGAGCTAAATGTATTTGCAGTGGAAAGTGGAAAGCTTGTGGTGGTTAGTAATAGCCAGTGAAATGATGTGCTTGGCTCCCACAGTCATTTAGCTATCTAAAGCTTTCTCAAACAATATATTCAGCGACTTGTTTATTATTTATGAACAGTGGGGCTCCAAGCAGACACTCAGAGTAGTGTTAGGTAAAATAAATATATAAAATGGAACATTGTGCTGATAAAGTCATTAAAAAGCATAATCTTTAAAATACCACATACATTATTAGTGCATAACCATGTCTAAAAAGCATGGCTGATGAGCCTTTAAATGACGCATAGCTTTGAGGAGCACTGTTCTGGTTAAATCACGCAGTGTGCTGCCATTATCTTCCTAACAGGCTGTAGATACGCTTGGCCATTTATACTTTATACAAATAGAAGATAATATTAAAATATGGTTACTCGTACAACAACACTAGCTTGAAGTGCTTCATCTGTCGAACATTTTAGCCAGCCTTACAGTTATAGAAAGGGCAATATTAGCAGCAATGTAGTTGAATGTTTGCAGATTGTAGCACTTGCTGTGCTCTATAATTTAATATTATTTATTTAATAGACATGATTTACTAAAAACTAACTGTACTGGGTAATTGCAACACATCCAGATGTTTTCTCTCTTTTACTCAGCCCATCAGCTCACTCAAATCAGCTCAGCTCCAATCAGCTCCGTTAGCCACCAGGTTTCTAAGAAACTAAGCGGAGCTGAGCGCACCGCCGCCCGCATCCCCAATCATTTTCTAGCTGGGGACGTGCCCACACCACCTATTCAGAAAGGCCTGACATGGGTGCACGTACAGCTACAGGTGAGCGTGGATGCGGCCGGGAGCAGGTGATTGGAATGGATGATCCAGGGGGTTTCACACAGGTCGGCATCCCTATTCAAGATACCCCAATGAGTGGAACTTGAATGGCCCTAGTGTCTTTTATTCTCCAGGGCCTCTAAAGCTCCTCTTTAAAGATTTTTTGGGTAAACTTAACTGGCTCATCAGAAGAAATTATCCATCTACAGTATTCCTTTTGGAGGAGAAACATCTAAAACCAACCACCTGCTAAATCCCACCACCTCCAGTCCCCCCCCCCCACACTAAGCCCTATTTTGGGGGGCTAAAAAATACTCAACTGCACCAGCTACCTGATCTTGTAGCAGAGGTAGCCGACCCAATAGTCGGTCTTTGTCTCAGCTGAATGAGATTTGCACAGGCAATCCTGGGAGGGGGTGCTGGGAATGGGGCATAAATAACTGACTGGATGGGGATGTGCACCCTACTAGGATAGAATTGCTTTTTTTTAACTTGTTTTTTTTTTTGTTTAAATTTTGTATACAATAACTTTTCTACATGACAATCCGTAGACTTGCAAAATACTCATATCATCCCAGCATGCTGGATATTATGTGTTGTTAGGTAGCCTGAGGCTAATTTAATTTTGTAAAGCCAAAGCACCGATTGTCAATACTTTATGTGCAAACAACTGAATGCCATGCATGTCAGTCTCCACAAAATGGGCTACTGTAAAACTACAAATCATTTAAAGATAAAGGTGTTGTTAAAGTATCATTTATTATTTAACTCAGTAGGTTAAAGATGCAAGATGAAACTCACCACATTTCTTCTTCAAGTATAACACAAAAGTTAGATCTTACAACCAAACATTTATACACAAAATAACAGCAAGAGATGCCCATATTAGTCTACTGACCCATATGAGTTATACTGATAGTCCTGGGATTTAAATTGCCTATCCAGGCCTTTAAAATAAAAAAGTCTATGCTCCCCTTTTATAACCCACAGCCCCTCCATACAGCGTCAAAATCTTCTCACTTACCAATATTGGGGTTACTTACATAAACGGTTTAAAATTGTTTGGGGCAAAACTGGAGATCAAAGGCTTGCTGATGAGCAGTTTGGGTATTTTTTTATAGTGAAGGGTGAGATTGATATTTTATTTTAGTAACCTTAATCACATGACCTAAGATATTTTGTTTTCTCTCAGTTCCTGTGATTAAAAAGGGCATTGATTTTAGCACAGATCATACCAGTACATGATACTTTTGTTGTCGATAGTCAATCATTTTGAATTTACATTCCCAATCCAATTTATCTTTTGCACCCTGAAATCACACATCAAGACACTTATTCTGAAATCTCTGGGGTTTTGGTTTAAGCCTGAAACATCTTAGTAATGTAGATTCACATACATGACCAAGTATGGATCAGGGTCTGTTCCAGATTATATTGATAATCTACTGTAACTCTCTTGTAGATATTGTGTTGTGTAGTATCCGTCTTTTATGCTTTACAATGTTGTTTTTCATTTTGTTCCATACCAACTAAACTCTATTACTGCTCTGGACTTAGAATAATGGTAACATTTGATTTTCTATGACATTTTTGAAAGGTACACTATAATCAGTAGCTTTTAGTGAGAATCAAAAAAAACCCAAATGTATTTAACTAACCTCCCAAACATCCTCTCAGTCTGGATCTTCCTGGAACATGGTAAATTTGGACTCAATTGACCTTCTTTAAGTGCGTCAAATATTTATTGTCATGAATGGCTTACCTTCAGTCCGTGCCCGTGGCGGCTGGCCAGGGCTTCTCCTGCCTAGCAGCTGCTGCTGGCTCTTGTGTTGTTGAGTGCGCCCTCTTCCCTTGTCCACTGTCATTCTGCTCGTGCTTGCGCGTGAACACAGTCAGCTTATGCTGCACACAGCACGGCTGCCGGATGCTGATTAAAGGAGCTAATCCTAGGAGGTCCAGTTCTGGGCGGTACGCCTTTAAAGTTCAGATGGGGCAATCAGCCCAGAGCTCTCTGAGAGCACCAATCAACCCACAGATCCAAAGTGCACCAATCACAGTCACTGCCTCCCTGTCCAATCCAGTCAGGTTCAGTCCTATAAATGGATTACCACTTCAGTGTGTCAGTGCCCAAGATAGCATTTAGCTGGCTTTGTGATTTCGCCTGTGATTTCCTGTACATATCGTTATTGACCATTTGCTTGAATCTCGTCCACGTCTCCGTCTGATCCCTTTGTATCGCGCAGCTCTCTGACCTCCTGGTGTGACCTTGGATTGACCTCTGACTTCGAGTGATTTCTCCTGAGCACCCAAATTGCTTCCAGTACTTACCTGTTTCTGAAGCACCCGAACTGTTTCCAATACTTACCTACTTTGCCCAGTCTGACCTTCGGTTTATCTGTCTTCACTTCCCGTGAGCCTAAAATCTTTGAGCCATCAAGTCCTGGGGGCAACCTCCGGTGAGGCGTATATAGCGTCCCGGCAAATTGGGGCTTGTCTATAGGGGAAGCTGGCTGTGGCTATTCTTGGGGTCTGACATTTATGGTTGCTAGCAAATTGAAGCTGTTTTGGTCAGTTAGCCTCACTGAAAAGTGGTTTTCTTAAGGCTACATGACTGTTAACCCCATTTCCTTGAGTTCCCTTTTCACTATTTTACTAGTTAATAGTTTCACTATTAAACATATCCCTGATTTCTACTGTTTTTCTGCAACCTGATTTCACCAAATGTTTAAGTGATTGCAGATCACAATAATTCAAAGTTTTCTTTTGACTACACTCCTTTTTAAAAATGATTTTTTTTCCCTCTGTCCTTTTTAGTAGTTTCAGCAACCTCCTTAGATGTTTTCTCTTTGTGATGCATGCCAATAATTTGACCCTTCTTTTCCATGACCACTGTATGTGTCTTTTGACATGATTGTGTAACAAAAACATTAGAAGCTACTCATTGCTGAATCACCCCTTTTTTCATCTTATCTTATGAAATAAATCATGGAATGTCTTTTATTTTCATGAGACCCCAAAAAACAATAAAATAAATTTACTGAATTAAGGCCAATATGACTGAAAATTTGAATAGTCTGTTTTTGTGTTTGTAAATCTATGTGTTTTTGCAGCCATTTCATTGTAAGTCCTGCTTGAATAAAATGGTCATTTTCTGTCAGATTGTGACAGCCTACTTGATGACCAAGATGAAAAACTGACATTTTGTCCTGAATACCTATTGTTTGGGTCTGCATATTTCATAAGTCTATTATTCTGACTGAGGAATAGTCAACTGAGGGATGCAGATACTACTTCTATTGCTAAGTCTTCAGTGAATTAAATTATCATAATAATGCCGTGGTAGTGGCTTATAAAAGTGTGCTGTTAAAAAAAATGTTTTATTAGAATGTATCTCCTTGTGCTCAAACCTTTTGTATGACAGATTGTCACACATCACTTTATTTTAGCATACACCACATGACAATAAATATGAGGACACAGGAACATCTTGCTGCTCTGGGGTGCACTTGCCACCTTAGTATTTGTAAGGCCCCGTGGGACACCCGCCTTCGTAGTAAGCCCACAGCCCCCAATCTCCGCTGCTAGCTTCACCTTTAGACAAGCCCCCCATTTTCCGGGGCGCTTTATACGCCTCGCCGGACACGGTTGCCCCCAGGACTTGATAGCACAAAGGATGTGAGCTTACAGGAGAGTGAAGGCAGATGAACCAAGGGCCCGACAGGGCAACGTAGACAAGCTGGGTCATACACGGGAAGGCAGTACAATTTTATCGCAGCACCAAGGAGTAGGCAAAAGAAGGGTCAAGGTCAGGCCAAGGTCAACGGGTTTGCATTACAGAGGAAGAGACAGAGGCGTAGTCGGGGTTCAAGCAGGGTCGGTCCAGGTGGCAAGCAAGAATGGTCAAACAAAGCAAAGGTCGGCAACAATATCAAACAGGCGAAACACAGTCCAAGGCACACTCAGCTTAACGCTATCACTGGCACTGAAGCACTGCAGGGATAACGCTTTTATAGGGTTTTAGACAAGATAGGATAACAGGGAAGGCGTACATGATTGGTGCATTTCACAATTCAAGGTTTAATTGGTCCAAAGGGCGTATAGCTTAAAGTCCCCTTTGGGCTCATTGGCCCATACATGACAAAAGGGGCGTATCGCCCCCACAACCCTCGGGCTCATTGGCCCTTTAATTCTGCCTCCGGCGGGCGCGCTGAGTGCAGCGCATAACAGATACAAGCTTCCGCACGAGCACGTTCACCGGAGCTGGGGCCGCGTCTGAGAGCGGGGGGCATGGCCGTGCTCGGCACCGCCCGAGCCGACGCTGCCCGAGCCGCCGCTGAGCAGGAAGCGTCTCGGCCAGCCGCCCGGGGACGGCGCGGGACCAAAGAGGAGGTGAGTTATCCCTGACAGTATTAATGTAACAGCATCTACCTTTGTGAAAATATAACATAGCCAAAAGCATAACCTCAGCTACTTATCACCACCACCAAATTTCAACCACCAGCAACATTTACAATGGGCACACCACATGTTAATTCTGCCTGCATCTGCCAAAGTCACTTGACAAATGGAGAAGGGGGATACATCCTTAGATATAGCTATCAACTAATTTTTCCTTTGCTACTGTCCTTCCCATGTGCAGCCAGCAGTGAGTTTTGGAAACAGACAACTCATGAGACTGGAGCTTAAATCAGACAAGACTTACTGAAACCCCAATTCCCCTCTCTGAAGGAAAATAAAGTCACATTTTTGAATCAACATTCACAAATTCCCTAATTTATATAGTAAAACTTCAGCCAACAGCAAACAGACACTGAAAAGATGCTTTGAGCAAGAGGAAGGCTGGCTTACTGGCAGTGTCTTAAGTGCAAACTATATAGCAATACATTGGGCTTTGTGTTTTTCCAGGGGTTCCTGGGGCACTGGAGATACCAATCCCTATGTTTGGTGCATCATGCTGGGGGGTAGGCTGGGCTTTTCTTAAAATATTGATTTAAACATATGCTTTTAAAGCTAAAAAAAATAAAAAAAAATAAAAGCATTCCTATTCAGGAAGGTAACCAACTGTGTTGAACCCAAGTAGCAAAACCACAAAATAGGGAAGGAAATCCCATTCACCTAATAAACACACAATAAGCCGGCTTCCTCTGATGACGCGTCCTCTGATGACAGCTGACAGCGCAGCCGGCCTCCCCGCTCCCACCATACCGGCATTTTTTTTTCCATTTCACGGCTTGGTGGGAGAGGGGAGGCCGGCTGCGCTGCGGGCGGCGGAAGCCGGCTTCCGCCGCCCGCTGACAGCGCAGCCGGTCTCCCCGCTCCCACCATGCCGGCATTTTTTTTTTTTTTTATTTCAGGGAAAATTCGGTCAGCACGAACCACTAAAAATTCAGGTTCGTGCTGAATCGAATTTTCCCTGAAATTCGGAGCGAATTCAGGTTTGTTAGAACCGATTCGCTCATCCCTAGTGGCTATCATCGGCATGACATTTTTTGATTGTTTACAGCATGCATCTGAGTGTAAACACCTATGGGGGGGCTGTGCTTTTAAGTGGCTACCGAAACTAAAAGAAACGTTTTGACTAGAGTTGGCCTTTCAAATAATTTCAATACCTGATTAAAATGTTTAGAAATCATCTACACTAAACTATTTCTACTTTACAAGGATTTGACTGTAATGATTTTTTCTTGGCCACATTAATCTAGTGCAACGGAGCCAAGTGTAATGAATAAACTAATGTATATTATGCTGTCATTGCTGACATTGTGTGGGCTTGCCTCTGAAGAACTTGAATCTATACATGTATGACCTTGTCAGTGAATTATCATGCCACTGAGATTGGAAATGCATTTATTGATCATTTGGGTATGTAAAGGTGAATTAGACACCTTGCTGTCATTACTTCATCAGCATAACAATATTGCAGTTTTGAAGTAATTATCTGTACTAATAATTCATGCTATTAACTTCTTAACAAGCTAATTTATAGTTACACAATTTTAATTAGTGACTGGAAATGTGTTGAGTATCTCACTATAGGTACAATAATAATAACACTGTTTTGACACTATTGTTTAACTCTACCATGTAATAATGTTGATCGCTTGCCTTTATCTTTACATATCAGTAGGTATTTATATACATTGCAAATTTTATTAGTTTACACTGTTTATATACATATATTTAGGCTAGTGTAGCTGCACTTGAAATATGAACACTAATTGGTTCCTTTCAATGCAATTACTTAGATATTTGCTGTGGATTAAAAAAGTAGTATCACCCTATACAGGTGCTGAGAAGCTCATTATTTTTCTTACTACTGTAGACGGGATGTATTTAGTTGCACAAATTGGTCTGGAATGTAAGCTAGGCATTTCCTGGATGTAGCCTGGACTTTCCTGGTTAACAAATAGACATTGTACCCAGTGCACAGTGGTCACAGAAAACTCAGCAAAATGTCAAGATATTTTGAGGATGTTTCTGAGTCTAAATTAGCTCATTTTTTTCTAGGGGAAAAATGTAAACTCGGTAGTGCAGGAAGATACAGAAATACTTAAAAATAAGGCATGGGTTTTAAAAAATGTCTATACTTAGAAATAACCAACGTGTAGGCTTGTCAGCATACTTTTCAATTAGTAGAGGTAAAAAAAGTCAAGTCTTTTGCAAATAAAATATATACTGTGGTTTCTAATAATTTCTTGAGATAATAGTCTATTGTCCTCATACCCCACTGAACGCTTGAACGCTGCACATGCACTTTAGTTTCTGAAGTAAGGATTTTTATGCCACCATGCTGTCCTGAATCAGCACCAGAAGAGGCTGGTGGTTCTTAGATAGGGGATTACATGTACTCTGAACATCCACATTAATGTGCCTGCTAACCATTTAATTGCCTGTTGATAGGTATTTCATTTTTTGAGCTTTTTTTGGTCTCCTACATGTCAAAACTTGCTGCAATACATAGAACAATGAGGTATTAAGCTGATATAAAGTAGTTTTGGAGGGGGTGGAGATGACAGAGTCCTACAAAATGTCTATACACAGTGCTTCTGCTTGAAAACTAAATTTTTTGTGTAAAATGTAGCATGATAAATGGTGATATAGTAGATATGAAATAGTAGAGGGGATCAGAAAAAGGGTAAACTGGGACTCTACAGAGTTTACCTATGGTCTCCTTGTTTGTGCCAAACTAAGTAATCCTCACATCTTACCCTGCTTCAGTCTACCCTCTAACCAGGTAGCATCTGCTGCATCATGGATATTTTGAATGCATATGCTTTGGCATGTGATGTGTAAGTGTACAGATTGACTAAAGTTCTAGGGCAACAAACAAAAACATTGAGGCAGACCATCAAAACTGAAAAGATGCTATAAATATGGTCAAATTCCGCAGCTTGCCAAATCTGAAAGATGTAATTTCTGATTTGTATTCAAGTGTTTCTTTTGACTCATCTCTTTTCATGACCCAAGTTAGGACATCCATCTGCCTGCGCAAGGTCAAACAGAGGCACGTGCCAATCTGTGCATCTCTGATGAGTGCCGGGACCAAACTTTCCTATATCTAAATCTGTCGTACCAGATGATTTCAACTGCATAAGCATGTGTTGGGAATTCCATTGACAGTATCATCATATATGTGTCACGTTGGCCTTCTGCGTATTTATGTCAGTATTAAAGCATAATAACATAAGCATATTTTAGAATGGAAATGTATATGCCAATAAAAGTGTCTAATCATTCTTTCCAAGGACCATTGGCTGCCCATAGATGTAGCAACAATTTAAACATATTAAGACATGCTTACAAAGAGTATTCTAGCTTTACCCCTTCCATATTGTTCATATTCTAAATAAGACCTGTGCCTTGATAGTGTGTACTGCCATGATTTATTAAACAACATGACAACTAGCCAGGAAAAGACCTGCTGACTCTTCAATGTCCTAACAGCAGAGGCATAAAATATGATTCATAGTACACTGTCAGATGCTACCCTTATATCTCATGAAAAGGTCCTGCAGTTACAGTGCCCTGGAGCACTCCTCCATCTTTACATTACTTTGACTAAGATTTTTACAGGTTTTATTTTAGACTAAGGTGTAAGATAGAGGGCAGAGAGTATGATATTGCTGCCACAAACTCTTTAGGGTATATTGTTTTATCTTGCACATGAGTGGAGTCTCATTCCAATTTATAGATGCAATCTGTTGCTTATGTTTCTGTTGAAATCTTTATCTACATTCAACAACATTAAAGTAAACAGTGCACTCCTTAGCTGAATGAGAAATATGTTAACTATGAGTTAGCAATAGCAGGGGGAATTCTAATGACATCATCAGCCAAATTTCTAAAGTACTCCATTTAGTGCCATACAGCGTCATTTTGCTTACCTATACGGCCGCCATGACCCAGGCATAGCAAAGTATAAAATGGCGTAGACTGCATTTTTGGTATCATTAGATTTATGCAGCACATTAAAAATGTTGATACATGTTTTAAGCTATGTTCAAATCTGCATTAAGAGCAGGAGTTTTGTAAGTATGCCAGAGATGCATTGTATCAAAACATATGCTGCATTTTTGATGTGTTGGCAATGCGTTTGCATTGCATTTTCAGGGATGCACCCATAGTGAGGCAACTCCTTCAGGTGGCACTGCATTTTACCTGTTTTTTTATTTTTTTTTTATTTTAAATATATCTTATTCACTATTTTACATTCCCTCAGTGGAGATAGCGACGTTGCTGTTGGCTTTCATGGCCACAGCACTGCCTCCACTCCTTACCCTCATGTTGCTCTCTTGAATGGGGGGGGGCGTCTTCCTATAGTTCCCCATGGGCAACAGAAAGGGTAGGTTCACTCCTGTGCATTTTTAAAAGAAAAACATTTTTTATACAATAAGTACATGGTAAAGTATGACAACGCAATGCAAGCACAATGCAGGTACACTGAATTATACTTGCATTGCACGATTGTTGCTATAGACTTCCATTGACCTGTGCTGTACTACGTTGCTCAGAAAAAGTTGTCTGCGGGGCTCTTTAAATGCATTGCGCAATGCAGTGCAGATGTGTGAAATGTCCTATCTAAGAATAATGTGTTGCATTGCAATGCAGCTCATCAATGAGTCCCCTGCTGACGTCATCCCGCTTCCGATCTGTGTCGACCAGTGGGGTAGAGGGGCATGGGGCCCTGATCCCTTGCCGCCCCCCTCCAGTGATCACCTCATCTGTCATCGGCTTGGCGAGGGACACAGGAGCTGGCGATCTGAGGTGAGTAAAGAATTTTCATTTTATTTTAATAAAGTCATTTTTACTATGTGTGGTGTTTTGTTTTACTGTTAACCCTTTGTGAACTGGTAAAGGGTCCATGAGACCCCCTATACCAGTTCACAAGGCTCTGGGTCTGGCAAGTCACTTGCGGCTAGTGGGTGACTTGCCATTAACCCCAAGCCCCCTATTACCTGCCTCCCCAAAGCCCGGGGGGCAGAAGGGACTGGGCCATTATGCTATGCCAGCTATTAGCCTGCATGGCCAGGGGCCACCAAAGCTGGCCCCTGCGCCCTGTCTTACAAGCCCCCATAGCTGGTTCCCAGGCTGGTTATGCTGGGTAGGGGGGACCTCACCCCATTTTTGGGGGGGATTTTTAGGGGTTTTCATTTTTTTTTAAATTAACCCTGTGTTATCTGTCATCCAGCAGGTATAAAAGGCTTCCAGCGGCAACAGGAGATCCATTTGTGAACAGGTAATGGATCTATGAGACCCCTATATCAATATTTTTCTATTTTACTGAAAGATATTTAAAAATAGTGGAAAAATTACAAACAAGATGTTTCATGTTAAAGCCTAAGCTCTGCCACAAAACAATATGTAATTTTCCTGGAAATACCTGTACAAATCACAGTTAAACATAGACTTGCTTTTTCAGATTTAGGGAAACCCTTTGCAACCAAAGAATAATTTGAAGGATTACTTCTAGAAAACTTCACCCACATCAACAAACCTTGTAAAGTTTGAGGTGTGTACTTCCAGAGAATATATAGTTTGTGGGGGTATTTCAAATGTAAAAAGTTGTTTAAAAAAAAAAAAACAGCAAGGTGCGCCTAGCAGTTATATTTTATCTGAAAATCTCCCAAAGCGCTATTTCAGTTTGGGGTATCCTGGGCAGGAAAGGGTGTCTATCAATACATATGTGGTACCATTGTAACTGGAAGAAATGGGGCTTTAACAAGACTTAAAATTGCATCTTCGAAGTTGCAAATTACCTATTGCATGCCCACTTCATTTGACATTTGTGTAGTTTGGAAGTTTGGAGGTGTTGTCTGAAGTAGTAAGCCAGCGCTAGGGTTGCAACTCCTGCACTCTGCTGAAGAAAATAAACAATTTATAACATTTTCTTTTTTTGTTAACTGCTCATTACAACGAGGTTTGGGGGGGGGGCATCAATAATGCTGGAGCGCCCCTCGCAGATAACCACCCAGGCTGCTCATAATACTCACCTTCATTACTAGCCAGCGCCGGGAAAGGAATCCCGTGATTGGCCATCGGTGGTCACGTGGGCAGATCTTGCCGGTGACCGGCACAGAGGACAAGACTATGGACTACGTGAACGCCCGGTGGCCAATTGCGGGACTCCTTTCCTGGCATTGGCTTGTAATGAAGGTGAGTATTACAAGCAGTCTGGAAGGTTATCTGCGAGGGGGGCTCCAGCATTCTGGATGCCCCCCGAGCTTGTTGTAATGAACAGGCAGCAGAACCATGTGCAATGTGCAAAGCAAAGTATGCATGCAGCTTTTTTTAAAGGGAAGTGGCTTCTTTGCATTAATCACACATACATGTCTTGGCTGTTTGCCAGACTATCAAAGACTGACACTGGTGAAGGGAAGTATTGCTTTGCTATAAAGCTGAGAGCTTTTGTGAGTTCTGGTTGTATTTTCAAATGAGGTTGTATTATTAAGTGAGGAGACTTTTCATTAAGGGTAGAAAAGCTTTGTGGTTACTGTGTTTATTTTTCTCTCTCTTGTATTGCAGGGTTTAGCCCTACATTAAAATACATTGGTTGCTTGCATTTCATAGAGAGCAGAGTTAATTGGGTGAGGTTTCTGCTGCCTAATTAGAAGCCTATTTATTTCACCTGAGGCCAGCCTTCTGACTGTTTGCCAGACTAGGCAGAGACTGACACCGATGAAGGAAAGTATTGCTTTGCTATAAATTAAACTGTTTTAAAGTGAGTTTAGGAGCTTTTGTGAGTTCTGGTTGTATTTTCAAGTGAGGTTGTATTATTAAGTGAGGGGACTTTTCATTAAGGGAAGAAAAGCTTTGTGGTTACTGTGTTTCTTTTTTTCGCTCTTGTATTGCAGGACTTAGCCCTACATAAATATACATTGCTTGCTTGCATTTGATAGAGAGCATTTATTATAAGTGATGGGACTTTTCATTAAAGGACTTTATATTGGGAAGCTTTAAGTATTAAGTATTTATTGCCTAAGTGTTATAGAGCTACAATAAGACATTAAAAGCCAAAGATTTTCTGCTGTTTTTATAAGTCCACAATGTCAGATTCCACAGAAGCACTCTTACCTAGCGTTGTAGTGGGTGCTGTGGCCGGCGGTGGCGCCGCAAACACACAAGAAAGACGATCAGCCAGCACTCCGGGAGTGCTGGCTAATCGTCTTTCTTCTGTTTTTATAAGTGGGATATTGGCTAGCAACATTGGATGTCTACTTCAGTGCACAATTTGTCATATGTATGCACTTCAGGAGCAACAGTTCCAGGGTGAATACTGCTGTGTTAAATGTGAGCATATTGCAAACTTGGAAGCTGGGGTTAGCGATCTAGAGGCGCAAAATGCGTGAGATTGAGAATATGGAAAAGGGAATTTTGCTCACTGAGCAGGCATTAAAGTGGACCAACACCCTGAGGTGATCGGCCCGGAAATCTATAAGATTCCCGGGCCGATCACCTCACACACCGCGGGACATCCGAGATCGGGATGTCCCGCGGGGTGTAAACCCCCCAAAACCCCCGAAAAACCTTACCTCTCCAGCCGCTGCTTCCGCCGCCGCCGCCTCACTCGCACTCCTCTAGATGTGCGCGCGCCCACGTCAAGAGTGACGCGCGGGAGGCGCCGACGGGCAAGCTGCTTGTACGTCGCTGTCAATCAGCTTGTCCGTCGGCGCCGATTGGACGGCGCGGCCACGTGGGAGCGGGGAGAGGTGAGTTTTGGGGGCTTTCTGGGGGGTTTCACACAGAGGGGCACCCCTGATCGGGGTGCCCCGGGGAAGTGGACCAATACCCAGGATAGTCAAAATCCTGGGTGTTGGTCCACTTTAAGTGGGGTAGAAACAGAGGGTGGAGTAATGGGTCAGGAGGATCAGAAAAGTAAATGTAGACAGAGGGTGTAGAAAGGGTGCACAGAAAAGGAAGGCCATACCTGTGTCTGTGCACCCTAGCAAAATTTGGGTATTGATGCAAGAGTTACAGTCTCGGAAATGGCAGCCCTACTGGATACTGTTCTCCCTAACAGCTTGGAAGACAGCCCAGCTAGTGAGCGAGTGGTTGGAACTGCAGGTAGGACTAGATAGTTAGTTGTAATAGAGGATTCTATTAGCAGGCAGACTGATAATAAATAATTTGTCACCCAGACGGCCTTAACTGAATGGCTTGCTGTCTCCCTGGTACCAGGGTTCGACATGTGGTGGAAAAATTACTGGGAGGGGCTGGGGATGACCCAGCTGTCATGGTTCACATGGGAACCAATGACAGAATTAATAGAAGATGGAGGATTCTTAAGAATATATTCAAGAAATTAGGCACCAAGTTGAAGAGAAGGACCTACAAACTTGTATGGGTAAAAAATATAAGCGGCTAAAATTAAAGCCCTCATGGCTGACTCTTTTGGTTAAAAGGGCAATAAAGAACAAGAAAATGGTATTTGAAAATTACAAGGCTGAGCTCTCAGCTGTAGCCCTTGAAAAGTATAAATTAGTAAATAAAGCATGTAAGAAGGAAATAAGGTTGACAAAAGGACAACATGAAAGAAATGTGGCCAAAGAACAAACAAACCCTAAATGTTTTTTTAAATATATAAATTAATATATAAATTAAATATATAAATGGCACAATGTGGTTAAAGAACTGCACACACTTTCTTTCTCTGCCTCTCTGCTCCATCCATCCCTGCCTCCTCAGCTCTGCCCCATTGGGTGTATGTCACCTCTGCCCCATCCATTCCTATCCCCTGAGCCCTGACTCATCTATCCTTCCATCCAATCCACAAAGGGGCCCACTGAGAGCATGCTGCCCGAGGACCCACATATTCCTGGAGCAGGCCCTGAGCCCAAGCTAAAGATGGATATCATCCATAGTTTAAATGTGAATAAGACTGCAGGACCAGATGGACCTGAGATGAATTCTTAAAGACTTCATCTCAGTTATTTCATCATCCCTGTTCTTGAGCTTTAAAAAAGGGCTCTATGTCTTCTCTGGGCAACTATAGACATGTAAGTTTAACATCTATTGTGGGAAAATTGCTTGAGAGACTATTAGGGGACTACATACTTGAATATATAACTATGCATAATAATATGTGACAACCAGCACGGTTTTACTAAGGACAGAAGCTGCAAGACTAACCTGATTGGCTTCTATGAGGAGGTGAGTAGAAGCCTGGATAGAGGGGCGGTGGTGGATATAGTTTTTCTGGATTTTGCAAGAGCATTTGACACTGTCCCCATAGATGCTTATTAAGGAAATTGAGGTCTTCAGGATTAGAAAATACTGTTTGTAACTGAATTGAAAAATGACTGAAAGATTGTTCACTGATTCTCAACACATAGTTACCTCTGCAGAGTAGAAGGAAGTGGGCAAGACAGAGAGAATTAGCAGCTTGCTTCATTGTGTACCCAGCATATTAGGAAGATACAGGGAAACTTAGCAAGGTCCCTAAATGCGACTGTTATTATTTAGTAGGTGAATTAGTCCTTTCTAATCTGTCAAAAGGAGTAGACAGGGCTAGCTGAGGTCTGCTGTTACAACTTTTTACAAAATCATGGTGATTTAAGTATTTGTGCTTAGTGCATGGAACAAGCAGGACCACACCTCTAATGAGGAGAGGTGTGGTGAATCTTGTGGGAAGCAACAAGCAATGGGGCAGCATCAGCACAGAGAAAACTGGCCTATAATTTTCTTTGGCCATGGCGCCAGCCGCCATGCCAGTGCTGGCACCGGCACACACCGCCTTCTGGTCCCAGGAAATAAATTAAGGGCACCTAACCTCCTCAGTGAATGGACCCATCTGGCAGCCCAGCACAGCACCGAGGAAGAGTACTGGCTGGGAATGATGTCGCCGCCTCACACTCACACAGTGTGAAGAGCACATGTTTGTCTTTAGAGATGAGCAAACTTTTGAAAAATTCGATTCGGCCGATTCGCCGAATTTTCCGGGAAAAATTGCTTCGGTCCAAATGTATTCGCGACAAATCGCTATTAAAAATGGCTATTTCTGGGCATCCGAGAGCCTCCATAGGGTTGCAGAACATTTTGCTTGGCTGTAACATGCATAGGATGCATGCTGGGTTAGTGAAATACTATTGTAAAGAAGTATGACATGCAGATCAGAGGTGTCGCTATTAGATTCGAAAGACACACTCAGGAGTTGGCAGCAGCATTAGGAGCCCATATATTGCCTGAAAGAGACACTCTGGACTTGGCAGCAGCATAGGGAGCCCATATATTGCCTGAAAGACACACCCAGGAGTTGGCAGCAGCATTAGGAGCCCATATATTGCCTGAAAGACACACTCTGGACTTGGCAGCAGCATAGGGAGCCCATATATTGCCTGAAAAACACATTGGAGTTGGCAGCAGCATAGGGCGCTCATTTATTGCCTGAAAAACACATTGGAGTTGGCAGCAGCATTAGGTGCCCATATATTGCCTGAAAGACCCACCCAGGAGTTGGCAGCAGCATAGGGAGCCCATATATTGCCTGAAAGACACACTCTGGACTTGGCAGCAGCATAGGGAGCTCATATATCGCCTGAAAGACACACCCAGGAGTTGGCAGCAGCATAGGGAGCTCATATATTGCCTGAAAGACACACCCAGGAGTTGGCAGCAGCATTAGGAGCTCATATATTGCCTGAAAGACACACCCAGGAGTTGGCAGCAGCATTAGGAGCTCATATATTGCCTGAAAGACACACCCTGGAGTTGGCAGCAGCAGCATTAGGAGCCCATATATTGCCTGAAAAACACAATGGAGTTTGCAGCAGCATTGGGAGCCCATATATTGCCTGAAAGACACACCCAGGAGTTGGCAGCAGCATAGGGAGCTCATATATTGCCTGAAAGACACACTATGGACTTGGCAGCAGCATAAGTAGCCCATATATTGCCTGAAAGACACACCCAGGAGCTGGCAGCAGCAGCAGCATTAGGAGCCCATATATTGCCTGAAAGAGACACTGGAGTTGGCATCAGCATTAGGAGCTCATATATTGCCTGAAAGACACACCCAGGAGTTGGCAGCAGCATTAGGAGCTCATATATTGCATGAAAAACACACCCTGGAGTTGGCAGCAGCAGCATTAGGAGCCCATATATTGCCTGAAAAACACAATGGAGTTTGCAGCAGCATTGGGAGCCCATATATTGCCTGAAAGACACACCCAGGAGTTGGCAGCAGCATAGGGAGCTCATATATTGCCTGAAAGACACACTATGGACTTGGCAGCAGCATAAGTAGCCCATATATTGCCTGAAAGACACACCCAGGAGCTGGCAGCAGCAGCAGCATTAGGAGCCCATATATTGCCTGAAAGAGACACTGGAGTTGGCAGCAGCATTAGGAGCCCATATATTGCCTGAAAGACACACCCTGGAGTTGGCAGCAGCATAGGGAGCCCATATATTGCCTGAAAGACATACCCTGGAGTTGGTAGCGGCATGAAGAGAACATATACAAATTTTAGGCACATATATCTTATCTGAAGAATATTAATAAAAATTAAGATTAACGTAAAGCATTTCCTCAATAATTACTTGTGGTCTGATGCGGAGGAATGTCTGTAACATTGGGTTTGGGTTCAGCTCCGCTATTCAGTGAGGACGAGCTGATAATCTGAAAAATCTGCAGCTACTGCCCAGCCAGGAAGTGGAGGAGACACTCGCCGCTTCTTCCACTAGGCGGGCAAGTAGTGATGAGGAGAGTCGCGTGGGAGGTGGTGTTGCAAGTGTTTTGGCTATTTAAGCAGTCACTGTTGAGGAACCTGAGGAGGACATCAGTGAGTTTTGAAGGCTTGGATTGATGGAGAGTGATAGATTTAGCGGTCAGCATGGTGGCAGAATGGGAAAGTATGGAGGCAAATGTGCTCGGGGTAGACCACTTGCTGCGCAGCAGGCTACCTTCCCAGGAGGTAGTGGAAGAGGGTCCCTGGAGTCGTCGGCGGTGGCAGCAGCAGTGAATTAGTGCGGGCTGTTGGTAGGAAAATCAGCTACTCGGCGATGTGGCAGTTTTTCATCAAGCATCCGCAGGAGGTTTACATGGCTATATGAAAGATGTGTAGACAGAAGGCGAAGTGTGGCCAGGGTCCAATGTTGGACCCACAGCCCTGCGTCAACATTTGCAGCGTCACCATAAAGCTGCCTGGGAGAGTTGGCTCCAAAGTTGTGGTCCAGCCTGCTGCATTACCCAGTGGCACGCCGCTCCCTGTTCCAGCCAGCCAAGGCTCCACCACCTGCCTTTGAGGAAGCCAATAATTAGTCAGTCGCCAGGATTACGGGATGAACAATGTGATTCCACTGCTTCATGTACTACAACACATGTTGGAAACCATGGCTGGTCAGGGCACTGGACATGGCGCAGCCACATGAAGCCTGTGGGGGCTGAAGTGGAGGAGGAGGAGGGGGTGGGGCACAGCGAAGCACAGTTTAGGTTTGACAAAATGTCTATTTTATCTAGTCATCTGACAGGAGAGGAGGAGCAGGAGCAGCCAGAGGAGCTAGAGGGTTGTGAGGAAGGCGAGACAGAGGACCCAGACACACCGTGGCAGTATGCAGTGGAGATGGAGACAGGTAGTCCCTCTGAGTCACTTGCACAAATGGCACGATGCATGCTCACGTGCTTGCATAGTGACTGCAGAATTGTCTCCATTTGTCAGGGGGATGACTTCTGGCTCTCCACCTTATTGGACCCTCGCTACCGGCACAAATTGGGGGTATTTTTTTCACCCACTGAGAGGGAGGACAAACTGACCTACTACAGAGACATTCTACGTAGTCAGTTGGCCGATGCCTATCTGCGCCATGGTCCATACTGTGATGCCCAGCGGGACACCAGCCTTCTGTAAGCAGGCAACCCCCAATCTCCACCGCCGCTTCTGCCTATAGTCAAGCCCCCATTTGCCGGGAAGCTAGGTACGCCTCACCGGACACGGTTGCCCCCAGGTCTTAATTTGCGCAAAGGATGGCTGCTTATGGTGAAGGCCGATGAACCACGAGGGTATCCCGAAGCCGAGGTCGTTCACAGGTAGTCAATCCGGAGGGTGCGTCAGAGTACAGGGATGACACAGGTGCATAGTTAGGGGTAGCCAAAGGGTCAAGCCGGGAGGTCAGAGATTGCTGGGTATCCAGAGGGGCAGGCAGGTTTGTGGTCAGACAAAGCAGAGGTCGGTACAGGCAGCAGACAGGAATGGTCGATCAAGCCGGGTCGGAATCAGATAACAACTAACAGAATCACACCCTAATCACAAGCGATTATCACAGGCACTGAGTGCTGGGCTGACTCCATATTTATTGGAGAATCGACCAATGGCCACCCTGGGGGGGAGTGTATATGCTGATTGGTGTAACTTACAACACTGTGAGTGATTGGACACACTATCCAGGGGCTGGTAAGTCTTGGCTGCAAGGCTGATCAGCCCCTGATTCCCATCAAGTGCGGAAGACTCTGCGCCGCCTGCCACTTGCAGCACAGCGCCTCTTTGTGGCGAAATTTAAAGACTGCAAGGCATGCGACTGCACAGCTAGAGAGGGGCGAGGGAGGCTGCCAGAGTGAGGCGCCGCGCTCCCAGCAGCAGGAGCGCCGCATCACCCAGCAGACGCTCATCGCCGGCCCCCTGGCAGAGGTAAGTCCCTTACACATACTCTCGCAGGTCTGACTCGAGGGGACCTCTGCGCTCACCTTCCACTGCCATGGCTGCTGGGGGGGGTGGCAGGAGCAGCAGCTCCATCAGCAGCAGCCTGAGTCTTCAGTCGCTAATGAGTAGCTTTCTTCACCCGCATAGTGAGGCTAATCATGGACAGCAGAAAGACCTGGAGCAGGCCCTGAACCAGCAGGTGGTGTTATATCTTGACATGACCATGCCAACGCACCATGAGGACCCGCTGGACTTCTGGGCAGCCAAACTTGACTTGTGGCCGCAACTGGTAGAGTTTGCCCTGGGAAAGCTGTCCTGCCCAGCGAGTAGTGTGCCATCTGAGCGGGTATTTAGTGTGGCGGGGGCCATAGTCATCCCAAGGAGAACTCGTCTGTCCACGAAAAATGTGGAGAGACTCACCTTTGTGAAGATGAATCAGGCATGGTTCAGCCAGGATTTCCACCCACCAATGGCTGATCCATGGTAGTAACTGATGCATGGTAGCTCCTTATGTTGCTGCCAACTCCAGGGTGTGTCTTTCAGGCAATATATGGGCTCCCTATGCTGCTGCCAAATTCTGGGTGTGTTTTTCAGGCAATATATGAGCTCCTAATGCTGCTGCTGCCGCCAACTCCAATGTGTGCACTCTTAAAAGCTAGCAATTTGACAACGTGACTTTCTTTACAAAATACAACCAGTTAAACGACAGGTACTCTTGAAATATTTATGCTAGTATTTCGGATGCCGTCCCCCCCCCCCCCCCGGTGAAAGGCAAATTTTGCTTAAAAAGTGACTTTGATTACAAAATGCAACCAGTTAGTAGACAGGTAGTCTTTAAATATTTATGCTAGTGTTTGGGATGCCCCCTCTTCAAATACACAGGTTGGCTGCTTTGATAGTGGAAAAGTGACTTTGCTTACAAAATGCAACCAGTTAGTACACAGGTAGTCTTGAAATATTTATGCTAGCATTTGGGATGCCCCCTCCTCACATACAGAGGTGGCCTCCTTTGATTGTGGAAAAGTGACATTGATTATAAAATGCAAACAGTTATTAGACAGATAGTCTTGAAATATTTATGCTAGTGTTTGGGATGCCCCCTCCTCACGTACAGAGCAGGCCTCCCTTGATTGTGGTAAAGTAACTTTGCTTACAAAATGCAACCAGTTAGTACACAAGTAGTCTTGAAATATTTATGCTAGTGTTTGGGATGCCCCCTCCTCACATACAGAGGTGGCCTCCTTTGATTGTGGAATAGTGACGTTGATTATAAAATGCAAGCAGTTATTAGACAGGTAGTCTTGAAATATTAATGCTAGTGTTTGGGATGCCCCCTCCTCACATACAGAGGTGGCCTCCTTTGATTGTGGAAAAGTGACTTTGCTTACAAAATGCAACCAGTTAGTACACAGGTAGTCTTGAAATATTAACCCTTTAAATGCCAGCCACGTAAAATTTACGTGGTTGCTTCTCCTCCACTTAAGTGCCAGCCACGTAAAATTCACGTGCCTGGCATTTACCCCTGCTAGCGGGTAAAAAAAAAAAAAAATACTCACCTGACCCCTCGTTGGATCCGGCCGGGTCTCCTCTTTAATTTGGTGCCATCCGATCCCCCGTGGGGGCTCGGATGGCTCCAGGAGAGTCCCCGGAATAGGCCGCCCCTCCCCGCTTCGGCAGCAGCAGCTGCTAACTGTAAAAAAAAAGAAAAAAAAAAAAAATGACATACACTTACCTCCGTGTGCGCTGATCCTCTGATCTCCTGACTCCCCCTTCTCTGGACGCCGATCACCGGCATCTGTCATCAGAGCGGCGAGGGACAAGAGCTTACACTCGGAGGTAAGTACAGTAAAAAAAATTTTTTTTCTTTTTAATAAAATACTTTTGTGTCTGTGTTGTTTTTTTGAACAGTTAACCCTTTGTGAGCTGGTAAGGGGTCCATGAGACCCCTTATACCAGTTCACAATGCTCTGGGTCTGACAAGTCACCAGCGACTAGCGGGTGACTTGCCATTAACCCCCAGCCCCCCCATTACCTGCCTCCCCAACGGCCTGGGGGGGGGGCAGAAGGGCCCAGGCCACTTAGTGGCTTTGTGGGCTAGTAGCCTGCAGGGCCAGGGGCCACCGACGCTGGCCCCTGCGCCCTGTTCTACAAGCCCCCATAGCTGGCCCGGGTCGGTAATGCTGGGTAGGGGGGACCCTACGTCATTTTTTGGGGGGATTTTTAAGGGTTTTTAACCCTTAAAATTCCAGCATTAGCATCAGCATTAGGAGCCCATATATTGCCTGAAAGACACACGCAGGAGTTGGCAGCAGCATTAGGAGCTCATATATTGCCTGAAAGACACACTATGGACTTGGCAGCAGCATAAGTAGCCCATATATTGCCTGAAAGACACACCCAGGAGCTGGCAGCAGCAGCAGCATTAGGAGCCCATATATTGCCTGAAAGAGACACTGGAGTTGGCAGCAGCATTAGGAGCCCATATATTGCCTGAAAGACACACCCTGGAGTTGGCAGCAGCATAGGGAGCCCATATATTGCCTGAAAGACATACCCTGGAGTTGGCAGCGGCATGAAGAGAACATATACAAATTTTAGGCACATATATCTTATCTGAAGAATATTAATAAAAATTAAGATTAACGTAAAGCATTTCCTCAATAATTACTTGTGGTCTGATGCGGAGGAATGTCTGTAACATTGGGTTTGGGTTCAGCTCCGCTATTCAGTGAGGACGAGCTGATAATCTGAAAAATCTGCAGCTACTGCCCAGCCAGGAAGTGGAGGAGACACTCGCCGCTTCTTCCACTAGGCGGGCAAGTAGTGATGAGGAGAGTCGCGTGGGAGGTGGTGTTGCAAGTGTTTTGGCTATTTAAGCAGTCACTGTTGAGGAACCTGAGGAGGACATCAGTGAGTTTTGAGGGCTTGGATTGATGGAGAGTGATAGATTTAGCGGTCAGCATGGTGGCAGAATGGGAAAGTATGGAGGCAAATGTGCTCGGGGTAGACCACTTGCTGCGCAGCAGGCTACCTTCCCAGGAGGTAGTGGAAGAGGGTCCCTGGAGTCGTCGGCGGTGGCAGCAGCAGTGAATTAGTGCGGGCTGTTGGTAGGAAAATCAGCTACTCGGCGATGTGGCAGTTTTTCATCAAGCATCCGCAGGAGGTTTACATGGCTATATGAAAGATGTGTAGACAGAAGGCGAAGTGTGGCCAGGGTCCAATGTTGGACCCACAGCCCTGCGTCAACATTTGCAGCGTCACCATAAAGCTGCCTGGGAGAGTTGGCTCCAAAGTTGTGGTCCAGCCTGCTGCATTACCCAGTGGCACGCCGCTCCCTGTTCCAGCCAGCCAAGGCTCCACCACCTGCCTTTGAGGAAGCCAATAATTAGTCAGTCGCCAGGATTACGGGATGAACAATGTGATTCCACTGCTTCATGTACTACAACACATGTTGGAAACCATGGCTGGTCAGGGCACTGGACATGGCGCAGCCACATGAAGCCTGTGGGGGCTGAAGTGGAGGAGGAGGAGGGGGTGGGGCACAGCGAAGCACAGTTTAGGTTTGACAAAATGTCTATTTTATCTAGTCATCTGACAGGAGAGGAGGAGCAGGAGCAGCCAGAGGAGCTAGAGGGTTGTGAGGAAGGCGAGACAGAGGACCCAGACACACCGTGGCAGTATGCAGTGGAGATGGAGACAGGTAGTCCCTCTGAGTCACTTGCACAAATGGCACAATGCATGCTCACGTGCTTGCATAGTGACTGCAGAATTGTCTCCATTTGTCAGGGGGATGACTTCTGGCTCTCCACCTTATTGGACCCTCGCTACCGGCACAAATTGGGGGTATTTTTTTCACCCACTGAGAGGGAGGACAAACTGACCTACTACAGAGACATTCTACGTAGTCAGTTGGCCGATGCCTATCTGCGCCATGGTCCATACTGTGATGCCCAGCGGGACACCAGCCTTCTGTAAGCAGGCAACCCCCAATCTCCACCGCCGCTTCTGCCTATAGTCAAGCCCCCATTTGCCGGGAAGCTAGGTACGCCTCACCGGACACGGTTGCCCCCAGGTCTTAATTTGCGCAAAGGATGGCTGCTTATGGTGAAGGCCGATGAACCACGAGGGTATCCCGAAGCCGAGGTCGTTCACAGGTAGTCAATCCGGAGGGTGCGTCAGAGTACAGGGATGACACAGGTGCATAGTTAGGGGTAGCCAAAGGGTCAAGCCGGGAGGTCAGAGATTGCTGGGTATCCAGAGGGGCAGGCAGGTTTGTGGTCAGACAAAGCAGAGGTCGGTACAGGCAGCAGACAGGAATGGTCGATCAAGCCGGGTCGGAATCAGATAACAACTAACAGAATCACACCCTAATCACAAGCGATTATCACAGGCACTGAGTGCTGGGCTGACTCCATATTTATTGGAGAATCGACCAATGGCCACCCTGGGGGGGAGTGTATATGCTGATTGGTGTAACTTACAACACTGTGAGTGATTGGACACACTATCCAGGGGCTGGTAAGTCTTGGCTGCAAGGCTGATCAGCCCCTGATTCCCATCAAGTGCGGAAGACTCTGCGCCGCCTGCCACTTGCAGCACAGCGCCTCTTTGTGGCGAAATTTAAAGACTGCAAGGCATGCGACTGCACAGCTAGAGAGTGGCGAGGGAGGCTGCCAGAGTGAGGCGCCGCGCTCCCAGCAGCAGGAGCGCCGCATCACCCAGCAGACGCTCATCGCCGGCCCCCTGGCAGAGGTAAGTCCCTTACACATACTCTCGCAGGTCTGACTCGAGGGGACCTCTGCGCTCACCTTCCACTGCCATGGCTGCTGGGGGGGGTGGCAGGAGCAGCAGCTCCATCAGCAGCAGCCTGAGTCTTCAGTCGCTAATGAGTAGCTTTCTTCACCCGCATAGTGAGGCTAATCATGGACAGCAGAAAGACCTGGAGCAGGCCCTGAACCAGCAGGTGGTGTTATATCTTGACATGACCATGCCAACGCACCATGAGGACCCGCTGGACTTCTGGGCAGCCAAACTTGACTTGTGGCCGCAACTGGTAGAGTTTGCCCTGGGAAAGCTGTCCTGCCCAGCGAGTAGTGTGCCATCTGAGCGGGTATTTAGTGTGGCGGGGGCCATAGTCATCCCAAGGAGAACTCGTCTGTCCACGAAAAATGTGGAGAGACTCACCTTTGTGAAGATGAATCAGGCATGGTTCAGCCAGGATTTCCACCCACCAATGGCTGATCCATGGTAGTAACTGATGCATGGTAGCTCCTTATGTTGCTGCCAACTCCAGGGTGTGTCTTTCAGGCAATATATGGGCTCCCTATGCTGCTGCCAAATTCTGGGTGTGTTTTTCAGGCAATATATGAGCTCCTAATGCTGCTGCTGCCGCCAACTCCAATGTGTGCACTCTTAAAAGCTAGCAATTTGACAACGTGACTTTCTTTACAAAATACAACCAGTTAAACGACAGGTACTCTTGAAATATTTATGCTAGTATTTCGGATGCCGTCCCCCCCCCCCCCCGGTGAAAGGCAAATTTTGCTTAAAAAGTGACTTTGATTACAAAATGCAACCAGTTAGTAGACAGGTAGTCTTTAAATATTTATGCTAGTGTTTGGGATGCCCCCTCTTCAAATACACAGGTTGGCTGCTTTGATAGTGGAAAAGTGACTTTGCTTACAAAATGCAACCAGTTAGTACACAGGTAGTCTTGAAATATTTATGCTAGCATTTGGGATGCCCCCTCCTCACATACAGAGGTGGCCTCCTTTGATTGTGGAAAAGTGACATTGATTATAAAATGCAAACAGTTATTAGACAGATAGTCTTGAAATATTTATGCTAGTGTTTGGGATGCCCCCTCCTCACGTACAGAGCAGGCCTCCCTTGATTGTGGTAAAGTAACTTTGCTTACAAAATGCAACCAGTTAGTACACAAGTAGTCTTGAAATATTTATGCTAGTGTTTGGGATGCCCCCTCCTCACATACAGAGGTGGCCTCCTTTGATTGTGGAATAGTGACGTTGATTATAAAATGCAAGCAGTTATTAGACAGGTAGTCTTGAAATATTAATGCTAGTGTTTGGGATGCCCCCTCCTCACATACAGAGGTGGCCTCCTTTGATTGTGGAAAAGTGACTTTGCTTACAAAATGCAACCAGTTAGTACACAGGTAGTCTTGAAATATTAACCCTTTAAATGCCAGCCACGTAAAATTTACGTTGTTGCTTCTCCTTCACTTAAGTGCCAGCCACGTAAAATTCACGTGCCTGGCATTTACCCCTGCTAGCGGGTAAAAAAAAAAAAAAATACTCACCTGACCCCTCGTTGGATCCGGCCGGGTCTCCTCTTTAATTTGGTGCCATCCGATCCCCCGTGGGGGCTCGGATGGCTCCAGGAGAGTCCCCGGAATAGGCCGCCCCTCCCCGCTTCGGCAGCAGCAGCTGCTAACTGTAAAAAAAAAGAAAAAAAAAAAAATGACATACACTTACCTCCGTGTGCGCTGATCCTCTGATCTCCTGACTCCCCCTTCTCTGGACGCCGATCACCGGCATCTGTCATCAGAGCGGCGAGGGACAAGAGCTTACACTTTTTTTCTTTTTAATAAAATACTTTTGTGTCTGTGTTTTTTTTTTGAACAGTTAACCCTTTGTGAGCTGGTAAGGGGTCCATGAGACCCCTTATACCAGTTCACAATGCTCTGGGTCTGACAAGTCACCAGCGACTAGCGGGTGACTTGCCATTAACCCCCAGCCCCCCCATTACCTGCCTCCCCAACGGCCTGGGGGGGGGCAGAAGGGCCCAGGCCACTTAGTGGCTTTGTGGGCTAGTAGCCTGCAGGGCCAGGGGCCACCGACGCTGGCCCCTGCGCCCTGTTCTACAAGCCCCCATAGCTGGCCCGGGTCGGTAATGCTGGGTAGGGGGGACCCTACGTCATTTTTTGGGGGGATTTTTAAGGGTTTTTAACCCTTAAAATTCCCAAAAAAAATGGGGTCCCCCCATGTCAATTTTTTTTTTAAATTAACCGATCATGTCCTGTTACACAGCAGGTATAAAATGCTTCCAGCATTTTGTGGTGTGTTTGTGTTTTTTTTTTACATTTAACGTGGACCAACACCCAGGATTTTGACTATCCTGGGTATTGGTCCTTTCCCCCGGGGCATCCCGATCGGGGATGCCCCTCTCTTTGAAACCCCCCGAACGCCCACAATAACTCATCTCACCCCGATCCTATGGTGCATGCGCGAGTTATGGACGTCTAAGAGACGTCTAAGCTCAGCCACTCTGAGCGTGCTGGAGACCGCATCCCCCACTTCCCCACTTCCCTCTAACAGGGAGCGTGCCCGCGCCGGCTATTCATAAATAGCCAGCGCGGGCATGGGCCTGCTAGAGGGATAGCGGGGATGCGGCCCACGCATGCGCCGTAGGACCGGGATTCAGGTAAGTGGTAGCGGGTGTTCCAGGGGGTTTCACACAGAGGGGCATCCCGATTTTGGATGCCCTGGGGGGAGAGAATCGAACAGTCTAGGAATCTTATAGATTCCCGGGTCGATCAGCCCTGGGTGTTGGTCCACTTTAACCCATTGTGGACTTGAGTCCATGAAACCCCTATACCAGTTCACAAGGCTGGGGGGCTGTCAAGTCACCTGCGGCTAGCGGGTGACTTGCCATTAACCCCGGCCCCCCTATTACCTGCCTCCCCGAAGCCCAGGGGGGCAGAAGGGCCCGGGCTGATTTAGGCGGTGCGGGCTTGTACTTGGCCGGGTGGGGAGCCACCAAAGCTGGCCCCTGCACCCTGTTCTACAAGCTCTGCATAGCTGATCCCCGGGCTGGTTATGCTGGGTAGGGGGGACCCCATGTCATTTTTATGGGAATTTTTAAGGGTTTTTAACCCTTAAAATAAAAAAAAAGATGGGGATTACCCCCCCCCCCCCTTGGAAGGGGAACCCCATGCCAATTTTTTTCTAGATTTAACCCTTTATAGTGTGGATTGTAGTTGTATTTTTATTTTTACATGTTATAAAGTGTTCTTTTCAGTGTTTGGGGGGGTCTTCTGAACAGTAACGGGGGGCTACCGATACATATGTGGTACCGTTGTAATCGGAAGAAATGGGGCTTTCACATGCAATATGGTTTTCTTTAAAAAAAAAAAGGTTTTATTTGAAATAAAGGAGACAATTTTCTAAAAAAAAAATATTTTGTTTTGTTTAATTTACTCAAAAATATTTTAAAAAACAGTAAAAAAATTACAAACAAGACATTTCATGTTAAAGCCTAAACTCTGCCGCAAAAATAAAATATATCATTTTCCTGGAAATACCTGCAAAAATCACAGTTAAGCATAGCGCAAAATGGTGAAAAATTACCTGTCAAGAGAGGGTGACAAAACCTCAAGTAGGCTGGCAGTTAAAAGGGTTAATAGTACCTATGCATGTTGGGTATCGTTCTGCTCGGGGGACATTGCACTTTCAGATTTAGCTTGTCTTTTCCTGTTTGCATATTGATATTTTAGGAAAACTCATTTTTTATTCTGCTTTATTATACATTTTTTAAGGGAACCCTGTGCGACCAAAGAATTCTTTGAGGGATTACTTTCAGAAAGATGGGCCCACTACAACATGCTGGGTATGCTTAGAAAGCTTATCATGTGTACTTTCAAGGAATGTATGGTTTGTGGGGAGTATTCCAAATGTAAAGGGTTGTTTTGGTAGAAAAAACGCAAGGTGTGCACTTTGTCTGCAGAGCTGAAATTTTCAAGCAAAATTACCATTGTGCTTTACTTTTTGGTGTTTGGCAACTCTTCTTTTGACAGTAGCTATGCATGTTGGGTATCGTTCGGTTCGGGGGATGTTGCTTTTTCAGATTAACTTGTTTTTTCTTGTTTGCATATAGTTTTTTTTAGGAAAATGTGGCTTTGATCTTGCTTTTTTTATCCTTTTTTAGGGAAGCTCTGTGTAACCAAAGAATACATTGAGGGAGAACTTCCAGAAAACTGTGGCAACATCAACAAGCCTGGTACGCCTAGAAAGCTTGAAGTGTATATTTCCAGAGAATATATAGTTTGTGGGGGGTATTTCAAATGTAAAGGTTGTTTTTATTAAAAAACTGCAAGGTGCACATAGCGCTTAGCATAGCTGTATTTGATCTAAAAATCTCTTTAAAGTGCTGTTTCAGTTTGGGGGAGTCTCCTGGGCAGTAAAGGGTTTCTTCCAATACATATGTGGTACCGTTGTAACCGGGAGAAATTGGGATTTCACACGCAATAAGATTTTATTGACAAACTTACATTTTTTATTACAAAAAAAACACTACAAATTGTAAAAAATAGATTTTTGTTTTTTCACATATTTCACCCCAAAATATTAAGAATACACTAGACAAATGACAAACAAGACATTTTATGTTAAAGCCCAGCCTCTGCTGAAAAAAAACAATATATAATTTTCCTGGGAAATCCCTTCAAAAATCACAGTTGAACATGCATAGTGCAAAATAGTGAAAAATTGTCTGGCAGCAAAGCGTAACAAAAACTCCAGGTAGGCTGGCACTTAAAGGGTTAATGCTAGTGTTTGGGATGCCCCCTCCTCACATACAGAGTTCAGTACAGAGGCTCCTTTGATTGTGGAAAAGTGATGTGATGTTCTAAAATGCAAGCAGTTATTAGACAGGTAGTCTTGAAATATTAATGCATGCACGCTTTTTAAAGAATGACACCAGGTAAAGGAAAAGCTAAATAGGCAGGTGTGTTATTAACACTAAATAGGCTGGGAAGCTAAAGCAAACACTTTAAACTGTCCCTGTCTTTATCTGTCACTGTCACAGGCTCTCTTCTGTTCTATCTGCCCCTCGCTTCTTCTGTTCCATCAATCTATCTATCTCTCCCTCGCTGTGTTTATCTATATATCTGTCTGTCTGTCAGACAGATGGATAGATAGACAGACAGACAGACAGATGGATAGATAGACAGTCTGTCTGTCTGTCTATCTGCCCCCCCGCTCTCTCCCTGCCTGATCTGCTCTGGCCGCAATACAGCGTCAGAATGATCTTCCGCAAGATGGCCGCCATTTACATGGGGCTGTGACATCATCGGTAGCATGTGACACCTACCCAGGATTCCTTGCCCCATGGGACATGTTCTGACATGTGGATCCACCATTTTAGATGGGCTGTATAGCAGTAAATGGAGTTTTAAGGAAGCGATTTGAGCGATCGAATTGCGGCGATATTCGTAATCGTAACCAAATATTTCATGAAATTCCTAACTAATTCAGGTTTGTCAGAATCAATTTGCTCATCTCCCAATCGTCATGAGAAGCTGTAGAGTCTGAGTGTCCATCCAGTCATTTACTGTGGTCTGTGTAGGTCTTGTTATTTATAGGGGAGCAGAGTGGCAGTGAAGGTGTTTAAGTGGACCAAAACTGCAAATCTGGGGAAGTAGGAATGAACCAAAACTGCATATCCAGATGAGGGGAAGTGGACCAAAACTTCACACCTGGGGGAGATAAATTGAACAAAAATCGCCATATTGGGGGAGTTGTGTTAAAGTTCAAATTTTAATTAAATTATATTTTATTAAAAAAAAACTCTATTTAGTGCTTTATTTGATATGCTGGTATTTTACAAATTGATCAGATGCACATGCAGGGGGGGTGGCACTCTATAGTTTGCCTCGGGTGTCAGAGCAGCTAGGTACACCCCTGGGAACAAGAAAAAAATGTGAAAAAAAAAGCTGCCCCCCACATATATGAGCAACCATTTGAGGATCCACCATACACTACCTTGTAGAGAGCACCTAGTCTAAAGTAAAGGACAGTTGTCTTGACCCTATTCCCTCGACTCCAAAACCAGATTAACAGTAGGTTATGATGGTACTGCAACTACAGGCATACTGACTAATAGACTAGTGAGCTGCATTCAGTGCTTATGTGGTCTGTTCTAACATGTATGTGCTCAACTTCCGCATTTTGTTTTGTTAAAATAAGCTGCCACCAATATGTGACTAAAAATGTGTCCCTACCAGTACATGCCACTGTTACCCTCAGAGAGCTGGCAGAGAGCTAACACCCCTCTGCCTCTGTGACAACTACAACTCTCCTGTGCTAATGAGTCCCCTCTGCCTTCACTGACATGGCTTTTCCTTTTCGGTGACATCCCTTTGCTCCCAGTGGTACCTATGTATCACTGTCCCCATTGAGATTAATGCAAGATTAAGATTTAATGTGGCACGGCTCACATTGAGAGGCTTTACAATTTTTTTGGATACCTGTGCACTGGGTTTACAGAGGATTTCCCTTTCAAAACGGTTTTCTCTTGATTCATGTCAATAACTTGACCCTTCTGAAACATTTCTATGGCCACAGGTGGTTGTTTTACAAATGCGAAGGTACTCACTGCATCAGTTAGCAATGTAACTTGTTGCTAGCTAAAACAATAATCATCCATGCAGTAATTATCTAACAGGGGCTCATTTCTATTTGCTTAGAAAAGTGCAAGTGGTGACTCTTTTTTTAGCCATGCAGTATATGTTGTTTTTAAAGCAGAAGTGTGATAATGTCATTGACACTTTTATTCTTATAACCCCTCGCCCTGCTTCCCATCCCCAAGGCTGAGGCAGGGCGGGGGTTACAAGAATAAAAATGTCAGTGTCATTGTCATACTGGGGGGGGGGGTTACAAGATTAAAAAACATCTTACCTCACCAAGCTCCCATGCTGCTTCCCACCCATTTAAATGATTGGGTGGGCAGGGCCATGCAGTGAGCCGGGGAAGCTGTTCTGTGTTTCCTGTCCATGATGGTAACGCCCAGCACTCTACTCATAGCCTCAGAAGAGGGTGGGGGATCATTGTCACACTGGACTAATCTAATCTGTTGTCCAAGGCTTTGGGGACATGAGGGGAGCGTACCAGTATGTGCATTGAAGTTTGTTGAGTTTTTTTTTAACTTCAATGTATGTTTATTTTTTTCATCACCAGTTTTCACATATGTATCGTATATACATTGTTTTAAGGATTTTAAAGGGTTTGTTCAGGCAGAAAAAAAGTCTACATGACTTTACATGTCTACTTTATTTTTTGCAACGGATGTGGGTGCCAAGAAGGGTTCGGCATGCCCTGCCTTGGCACACCCCTCTATTGCAATGAATGGAGTAGGCATATTGGGTCTTGATGGACCCTGCCATGTCAAGATGGAAATGCTCATTCTCCCTCATCGGTAAGTATGAAGATATCGGCTGACTATAAGCTTTTTTATGTTCATGTCAGTACAAAGACAATTAGTTGTTTGTAACCATATGTGTGCTTGACTAAAACAATTGCTGGAAAAATGATAAATGTAGGTAAATGTGGAAAGGAAATATCAACACACCCTGCATAGCCTATATAGAAACTATGTTACAATGGCAGCTTGCTGTTTGTGGTGCTCCCAAAAACCAGCATAAAGTAGCAAACCAAGATGGGCATGGTGCCATTTAAAATTGCAAAAAAAATCTATTTTGTATCAGTAGACTTGGTATGGAAAATTGGGTAAAGAAAACAAGGTGCCCTTTAAAGAGGAACAAAACCTGTGGTTTTCACTATCCTGGGTTTTGCTCCTTCTGCCTGGGTCATCCTGGCCAATCACTGGCTTGCGTTACATTCAGCTTTTGATTATAGACTCTAGGCTTGGTCATTCTTGCATCCTGTTATTTCTGCTATACAGGTGACTACAAAATAAAACCACATACTATATGAAAACAGAATAAATATATCACTAGACTTTGGGCTGGCATTCATTTGAAATCCACCACTAAATAACAATTTAGGGAAATAGCAGACATATTATCATATTCTATTATAAAAAGAAATTATAAATTCTGTTTGATCATCTACATATTGTTGTGTTCATTACAGCTGCCTCTGGTATTCCTTGATTTTGATTGATGTCCCTTTTGAATTCATTTACTCAAAAAATAAATGTTACAGTTGCAATCACTGTAAACAGGGATAAGGTTGAGTGTTGCAAAACTTTCAAGAATACATTTTTCAGGAGGTGGCGGGGGGAGGGGACACACCCGATCAGAGTGCCCCGGGGGAAAGGACCAAAACCCAGGATTACTAAAATCCTGGGTTTTAGTCCACTTTAAATACTCCTTATACAACTAACAATGCCCTAGAAATGCTTTGAGTTGAATAGGATAATTTATAGTCTGTTGAGACCATACTGATAATATATGTGTGTCCTATCCATTGTTTTTCCTAAATGATTGGCATATGTAATCATTAGGGATGAGCGAATCCGGATTCGTTCCGAATTTCATGAAAAATTCGATTCTGAACGAATCCGAATTTCCCGGCGATTCGATCGATCAAAGTTTTTTTTAAACTCAATGACAGGCCTTCTAAGATGGTGGACGGACATGTTCAGACATGTCCCCAGGGGCAAGTGACGATGGGACAGTCACATGCAGCCTATCAGCAGCCAGGAAGCCCGGTGACATCACCGTGCTATATAAAGCGGCGGCCATTTTCCTTTTGCGCAGTTCAGACTTGCATTGCAGACAGAACGGAGCTAGCTGCAGGGAGGGACAGACAGTCATAGTTAGGTGAGAGTTAGCGATAGCTAGAGACAGTTACAGATAGGTAAAGAGAGAGACAGATAGGGAGATTTAGAGTGGTAGACAGAGCTAGGGAAAGATAGATTTAAAACCGGAACAATCCAGCAGCATACAAGTCACAGTGACAGGGTGCTTAGTGCTATGATTCATATTTCATAATAACTGGGTTACTGTTAATATATTTGATTTGGTTTAAATACAGCTGCACACTGTGCAAAAATACTCACCTGACCCCTCGTTGGATTCAGCCGGGTCTCCTCTTTAATTTGGTGCCATCCAATCCCCCGTGGGGGGTCGGATGGCTCCAGGAGAGCCCCCGGAATAGGCAACCCCCCCGCTTCTGCAGCAGCAGCGGCTAACTGAAAAAAAACCTGTGTGTTCGCTGGCTCCCGCTGTCCCTCCTCTTCACCTGGGGGGCCTCCAATCCCCCCCCAGGACTTACCGATCTTCAGGAGAGAGCCCAGAAGGCTCTCTCCTCTCTCCTTCTCGATGGCGGCCGCCATCTTGCCGCTAATGACGTCATCCCAGCCCCGATCTCCGGCTTCAGCTCTCTCAGCTGTCAGATGCTGGTGATCGGTGCTGGTGAAGGAGGTGGCAGGAGATCTTCTGATCTCCTGCCTCCCCCTTCTCTGGATGCCGATCACTGGCATCTGTCAGCAGAGCGGCGAGGGACAAAGGAGCTTACAATCAAAGGTAAGTACAGTAACATTTTTTTTTTTTTTAATAAAATACTTTTATGAATTGTGTTGTGTCTTTTTTTCACAGTTAACCCTTTGTGAGCTGGTAAGGGGTCCATGAGACCCCTTATACCAGCTCACAAGGCTCTGGGTCTGGCAAGTCACCTGCGGCTAGCGGGTGACTTGCCATTAACCCCCAGCCCCCCATTACCTGCCTCCCCAATGGCCAGGGGGGGGGCAGAAGGGCCCGGGCCACTTAGTGGCTATGTGGGCTAGTAGCCTGCAGGGCCAGGGGCCAACGCTGGCCCCTGCGCCCTGTTCTACAAGCCCCCATAGCTGGCCCGGGTCGGTAATGCTGGGTTTTTAAGGGCTTTTAACCCTTAAAATTCCAAAAAAATGGGGTCCCCCATGGGACCCTATGTCATTTTTTTTTATTAACCCTTTTGTGTTCTGTCATCCAGCAGCTATAAAAGGCTTCTAGCAAGTGAGCAGAAGCCAGTGATCGCCGAGGGACAAAGTGCTCCAGGATGGATGGGAGGTAAATTAATAAAATATTTTTTTTCTTTCTGTGTGTCTGTGTTTTTTTTTACATTTAACCCCTTGTGAACTGGTAAGGGGTCCATGACCCCTATACCAGTTCACAAGGCTGGGGGGGTGGCAAGTCACCTGCGACTAGCAGAACCCCCCGGAACCCCCATTACCTGCCTCCCCAAAGCCCAGGGGGGGCAGAAGAGCCCGGGCCCACGGGCTATGCGGGCATGTAGCCTGCAGGGCCAGGGGCCACAAAAGCTGGCCCCTGCACCCTGTTCCTACAAGCCCTGCATAGCATAGCTGGTCCCGGGCTGGTTACTTTGGGTAAGTGGGGCCCCATGACATTTTTTGGGGATTTTTAAGGGTTTTTAACCCTTAAAAATCCAAAAAAAAATGCCCCCCCCATGGGAGGGGGGACCCTATGTCATTTTTTTTTCTTGATTTAACCCTTTGTAGTGTGGATGGTAGTTGTATTTTATTTGTAAATGTTAAAAATTACTTGTTTCAGTTAGGGGGGTCTCCTGGGCAGGAACAGGGGGCTACTGATAAATATGTGGTACCGTTCTAATCGGTAGAAATGGAGCTTTCACATGCAATATGGTTTTTCCATATATATATATAATTTTCCTGAAAATTCCAGCAAAAATGTCGCAAAACATGGCGCAAAATGGGGAAAAATGACCTGTCAACAGAGGCTGACAAAATCTCAAGTAGGCTGGCAATTAAAAGGGTTAATAGTACCTCTGCATGTTGGGTATTGTTCTGTTCGGGAGACCTTGCGCTTTCAGACTTAGCTTGTTTTTTTCTTGTTTGCATATTTATATTTTAGGAAAAGGTGTTTTTTATTCAGCTTTTTTATAAATTTTTTAGGGAAACCCTGCGCAACCAAAGAATTCTTTGAGGGATCAACTCCAGAAAGATGAGCCCACTACAACAAGCTGGGTACGCTTAGAAAGCTTAACATGTGTACTTTCAGGGAATATATGGTTTATGGGGGATATTCCAAATGTAAAGGGTTGTTTTGGTTGAAAAATCGCAAGGTGCGCACTTTGTCTGCAGAGCTGAAATGTTCAAGTAAAATTACCGTTACGCACATGCTTTACTTTGGGGTGTTTGGCAACTCTTCCCTTGACAGAACCTATGCATGTTGGGTATCGTTCTGTTCAGGAGATGTTGCTTTTTCAGATTATACTTGTTTTTTCTTGTTTGTTATAGTTTTTTTAGGAAAATGTGGCTTTAATTCTGCTTTTTTATCCTTTTTTTAGGGAAACTCTTTGCAACCAAAGAATACATTGAGGGATTACTTCCAGAAAACTGTGGCCACATCAACAAGCCTGGTACAAATAGAAAGCCTGAGGTGTGTACTTCCAGAGAATATATAGTTTGTGGGGGGTATTTCAAATGTAAAGGGTTGTTTTTCTGGAAAAATTGCAAGGTGCGCATAGCGCATATCACAGTTGTATTTTTTCTGAAAATCCCCTAAAGCTCTGTTTCAGTTTGGGGGAGTCTCCTGGGCTGGAAAGGGTGTCTACCTATACATATGTGGTACCGCTGTAACTGTGAGAAATTGGGGTTTCACACGCAATAAGATTTTATTGACAAACTTACATTTTTTATTACAAAAAACACTACAAATTGTAAAAAATAGATTTTTTTTTATTTTTCTGCATATATTCGCCACAAAATATTGAGAATACACCTAAAAATGACAAACAAGACATTTCATGTTAAAGCTCAGACTCTGCTGAAAAAAACAATATATAATTTTCCTGGGAAATCCCTGGAAATCCCTTCAAAAATCACATTTGAACATGGGGAGCGCAAAATAGTGCAAAATGGTCTGGCACCAAGGGTGACAAAAACTCCAGGTAGGCTGGCAGCGAAAGGGTTAACCCTATCTGTTAAACAAAAGCATAATTGGATTAGTGTTAATATTTTCTGTTCAGCTTAAAATACACCAGGCCACATGGGCATCTCAAGGCACATGCTATTTTAACCCTATCTGTTAAACAAAAGCATTTCTCATAATTGGATTAGTGTTAATATTTTCTGTTCAGCTTAAAATACACCAGGCCACATGGGCATCCCAAGGCACATGCTATTTTAACCCGATCTGTTAAACAAAAGCATTTCTCAAAATTGGATTAGTGTTAATATTTTCTGTTCAGCTTAAAATACACCAGGCCACATGGGCATCCCAAGGCACATGCTATTTTAACCCAATCTGTTAAACAAAAGCATCTCTCATAATTGGATTAGTGTTAATATTTTCTGTTCAGATTAAATACACCAGGCCACATGGGCATCCCAAGGCACATGCTATTTTAACCCTATCTGTTATACAACATAAGCGTTGATCAGCATCAGCTGCTTTATTAAGCTACTTCAGTTTGCACTTGTTTTTGACTGCTTTCAATAAACCAGGCCGCAGGGCACTCCAAAGCTGCACCTTGCACCCTATCTGTTATACAACATAAGCATTGATCAGCATCAGCTTTATTAAGCTACTTCAGTTTGCACTTGTTTTTGACTGCTTTCAATAAACCAGGCCGCAGGGCACCCCAAAGCTGCACCTTGCACCCTATCTGTTATACAACATAAGCGTTGATCAGCATCAGCTGCTTTCTTAAGCTACTTCAGTTTGCACTTGTTTTTGACTGCTTTCAATAAACCAGGCCGCAGGGCACCCCAAAGCTGCACCTTGCACCCTATCTGTTATACAACATAAGCGTTGATCAGCATCAGCTTTAGTAAGCTACTTCAGTTTGCACTTGTTTTTGACTGCTTTCAATAAACCAGGCCGCAGGGCACCCCAAATCTGCACCTTGCACCCTATCTGTTATACAACATAAGCATTGATCAGCATCAGCTTTATTAAGCTACTTCAGTTTGCACTTGTTTTTGACTGCTTTCAATAAACCAGGCCGCAGGGCACCCCAAAGCTGCACCTTGCATCCTATCTGTTATACAACATAAGCGTTGATCAGCATCAGCTTTATTAAGTTACTTCAGTTTGCACTTGCTTTTTGACTGCTTTCAATAAACCAGGCCGCAGGGCACCCCAAAGCTGCACCTTGCACCCTATCTGTTATACAACATAAGCGTTGATCAGCATCAGCTGCTTTCTTAAGCTACTTCAGTTTGCACTTGTTTTTGACTGCTTTCAATGAACCAGGCCGCAGGGCACCCCAAAGCTGCACCTTGCACCCTATCTGTTATACAACATAAGCGTTGTTCAGCATCAACTTTATTAAGCTACTTCAGTTTGCACTTGCTTTTTGACTGCTTTCAATAAACCAGGCCGCAGGGCACCCCAAAGCTGCACCTTGCACCCTATCTGTTATACAACATAAGGGTTGATCAGCATCAGCTTTATTAAGTTACTTCAGTTTGCACTTGTTTTTGACTGCTTTCAATAAACCAGGCCGCAGGGCACCCCAAAGCTGCACCTTGCACCCTATCTGTTATACAACATAAGCGTTGATCAGCATCAGCTGCTTTATTAAGCTACTTCAGTTTGCACTTCCTTTTTGACTGCTTTCAGTAAATCAGGCCGCAGGGCACCCCAAAGCTGCACCTTGCACCCTATCTGTTATACAACATAAGCGTTGTTCAGCATCAACTTTATTAAAGCGGACCTTCACTCTGAATAAGAGTCTATCTTATATGTTTCCCACACCATGTACATACAGATTGCTCACATTAAAAATCATCCTACCTGCATCTACGGTATGTTTTGAGCCTTTAAACATCCAAGATGGCAGCTTATGGAAGCCGCCATCTTATCAGGCAGCCTGCAAACAGGAAGTGCATCCTGACTGTGCTGCTCTGCATTCTGGGACTGCTGACCTTTACCTGACCCCAGCTCTGCTCTGTCTGAGCAAAGCACAGCTATAACCCACCCCCTGTACCTTATCCCACTCTCCTCTCCTCAGTAAGTGTGATGCATCTGAGTCAAGATGGCGGCGCCCATATCCTAAGTTCCTGAACAGAGCCCAGTGGGGGAAAGAATAATAAGTTAGTGACTAAAAACATAAAATATATTAATTTTAGATGCTGGGGAGCCGTTTTTTAAGAGTTTGGGCTTTTCATTAAATCACGCTGAAGGTCCGGTTTAAGCTACTTCAGTTTGCACTTGCTTTTTGACTGCTTTCAATAAACCAGGCTGCAGGGCACCCCAAAGCTACACCTTGCACCCTATCTGTTATACAACATAAGCGTTGATCAGCATCAGCTGCTTTATTAAGCTACTTCAGTTTGCACTTGTTTTTGACTGCTTTCAATAAACCAGGCCGCAGGGCACCCCAAAGCTGCAACTTGCACCCTATCTGTTATACAACATAAGCGTTGATCAGCATCAGCTTTATTAAGCTACTTCAGTTTGCACTTGTTTTTGACTGCTTTCAATAAACCAGGCCGCAGGGCACCCCAAAGCTGCACCTCCCACCCTATCTGTTATACAACATAAGCGTTTATCAGCATCAGCTGCTTTATTAAGCTACTTCAGTTTGCACTTGCTTTTGACTGCTTTCAATAAACCAGGCCGCAGGGCACCCCAAAGCTGCCCCTTGCACCCTATCTGTTTATACTAAATAAGCAAATACATACAAATGTCAGGCAGACAAGTGCCAGGATGTTCAAAGAGGAGTGGCAGAGGCCAAGATTCAGCAGGCAGAGGTCGCAGCAGACTAGGGGCGAGTGGCAGCAGGAGTCACGGTGAGAGACCTGATCTGCCAGTATTTGCTAGTGGTCGTGTTTCCACCAGTAACGCATCTGCCGTGGTAGATTGGTTAACGCGTTCATCATCATCATCACAAGTTACGTCTGAGGCCCCAGTCTAGTTTTGGTAGGTTCCTCTGACACAACCCTGAGTTGGCATACCCCGAGAGCAGTCCCTGTCCTCCCATTGCCTCTGTCCTACGCCGTTCCCTCCCCCAGCGACGTATCCTATGCTTTGGGTTCAGCTCCACTCTTTAGTGATGAGGACAATCAGATAGAGGACAGTCAGCAGCCACTGCCCAGCCATGAAATGGAGGGGGCTTCTTTAGCTCGGCAGACAAATAGTGATGTGGACAGTGTCGTGGGTGTTGCAAGCTTTCCAGCTCCTGCGCCAGACACTGAGGAAACCGAGAACATCAGTGACGTACAGCCACAACTCGGTGATGATGATGATGATGATGAAGCCGATCACACTTGGGAGCCGGGTGATGAAGGGGCTTCATCGTCATCATCAGGAGAAGAGGGGCGCAGGTTGCCCCGGAGTCAGCAGCTCAGGCAGCAAGGTGTTAGCAGCATGGTTGGCACTAAGCATGGGGGCACAATTGTAAAGCCTGGAGCCAAACGGGGCCGGGGTAGAGCACCTGCTGCGCGGCAGGCTACCTTATCGGGAGGTAGTGGAGCAGGGGTTCCTGGAGTTGGCGACAATAGCAGTGAATCAGTGAGGCCTGTTGGTGGGAAAAGTAGCTACTCGGCAGTGTGGCAGCTTTTCCTGAAGCATCCGCAGGAGGGTAACATGGCCACATGCAAGATATGTAGGCAGAAGGTGAAGCGTGGCCAGGGTCCAAATGTTGGCACCACGGCCCTGTGTCAACATATGATGCGTCACCATAAAGCGACCTGGGAGAACCGAGGCTCCCAAGGGGTGATCCAGCCTGCTTCCTCACCAAGTGGCACGCCGCTCCCAATTTCTGCCAGCCAAGGCTCCAGCACCTCAGCCGAAGGCAGCTGTGCGTCACACCCATCCTCTGTCACTCCTGCTCCTCCTCCTCCTCCAAGTCATGCATCCCGCCAGCAATCCATCAGCAAAGCCATGTCCAAGAGACAGCAGTATGCGCCCACTCATCCTCCGGCGCAGAAGCTGAATATGCTCCCGTCCAGGTTGCTGGTGCTGCAGTCGCTCCCTTTTCAGGTGGTGGACTCTGCACCTTTCAGAGAACTGCTGGCTTGTGCCGAGCCGAGGTGGAGAGTCCCAAGCTGTCATTTCTTTGCCAAGAAGGCAGTACCAGCGCTGCACACTTATGTTGAACAGAAGGTGGGCCAGTCCTTGAGCCTGTCGGTGTGTAGCAAAGTGCATGGCAGCGCCGACGTCTGGAGCTGTAACTATGATCAGGGACAGTACATGTCGTTTACGGCCCACTGGGTGAATGTGGTCCCTTTGCAGCAGCAACTTGGACATGTCACGCCGCTTCGGCCTCCGCGCTCCCTGCCCGTTGGGTCTGTGACACCGTGCAACTCGGCCTCCTCATCCTCCGCCATCTCCTCACCCTCCACTGTAGGCTCAAGTCTCAGTGCCCCTCCAGTCTACCATGTGTGCAGGGCACGGAAGTGTCACGCAGTGCTTCACATGGTTTGTCTTGGCAAACGGAGTCACACAGGGGAGGGACTGCTTAAATGTATTCATCAGGAAATCCAAACATGGCTTACTCCAAGAAAACTTAAAATGGGAATCATGGTTACCGACAATGGGAAGAACATTTTGTCTGCGCTGCGCCAAGGAAGGCTGACCCATGCTCCCTGCATGGCTCACGTCTTCAATCTGGTTGTCAAGCGGTTTCTGAAGTGTTCCCCCCATATGCAAGACATCCTAACAACTTCAAGTAAACTTTGCATGCACTTCAGCCACTCATACACCGCTAAACACACCCTTCTTGAGCTACAACGTCATAACAGTATCCCCCAACATAGTCTGATTTGCGATGTTTCCACCTGTTGGAATTCCACCTTTCACATGTTGGACCGATTATATGAACAGAGAAAAGCCATCACGGATTTCCTGATGATCCAAGCGGATAGGGGGACTCCCCTGTGTAACTTCAATGTCAACCAGTGGCAGCTCATACGTGACACCTGCCATTTGCTCAGGTCCTTTGAGGAAGCCACTTTATTTGTCAGTCGGCAGGATTACGGGATGAACAACGTGATGCCACTGCTTCATGTACTACAGCACATGTTGGAAACCATGGCTGGTCAGGGCACTGGAGACATGGCGTCTACATCTTACGGCCACATGAACCCCGTTGGAGCTGAACTGGAGGAAGAGGAGGAGGAGGGGCACAGTGAAGCACAGTTTAGGCTTGGCGAAATGGCTGATTTATGTACTTAGAGGAAAGGAGAGGAGGAGCAGCCAGAGGAGCTAGAGGGTTTTGAGGAAGGCGAGACAGAGGACCCGGACACACCGTGGCAGTATGCAGTGGAGATGGAGACAGGTAGTCCCTCTGATCCACTTGCGCAAATGGCAGGAAGCATGCTCACGTGCTTGCGTAGTGACCCCAGAATTGTTTCCATTTGTCGCCGGGATGACTTCTGGCTGTCCACCTTATTGGACCCTCGCTTCCGGCACAAAATGGGGGCATTTTTTAAACCCGCCGAGAGGGAGGACAAACTGAACTACTACAAAGACATTCTACGTAGTCAGTTGGCCAATGCCTATCTGCGCCATGGTCCATACTCTCGCAGGTTTGACTCGGGGGGACCTCTGCGTTCACCTTCCACTGCCATGGCTGCTGGGTGGGTTGGCAGGAGCAGCAGCTCCATCAGCAGCAGCCTCAGTCTTCAGTCGCTAATGAGTAGCTTTCTACACCTGCATAGTGAGGCTACTCATGAGCAGCAGGAAGACCTGGAGCAGGACCTCAACCAGCAGGTCATGTCATACCTTGACATGACCATGCCAACACACCTTGAGGATCCGCTGGACTTCTGGGCAGCCAAACTTGGCTTGTGCAGAGCAAGTAGCAGAGTTTGCCCTGGAAAAGCTGTCCTGCCCGGCAAGTAGCGTGCCATCTGAGCGGGTGTTTAGTGCGGTGGGGGCCATAGTTACGGCGAGGAGAACTCGTGTGTCAACTTAAAATGTGGAGAGACTCACCTTTGTCAAAATGAATCAGGGATGGATCAGCCAGGATTTCCACCCACCAATGTCTGATGCATGCGACTAGATTCAGCATGATGCCACTTTTTACACTTTGCAAATGGTGCAAAACATATTTATGTCTTTAGGCCAATTTTTGGGCTCCTGCTGATGCCAACTTCAGGGTGTGCCTTCCAACCAATTTTTGGCCTCCTGCTGATGCCAACTTCAGGGTGTGCCTTTCAGCCAATTTTTGGCCGCCTGCTGCTGCTGCTTGCAACTCCAGGGTGTGATTCATCCAATTTTTGGGCTCCCGAAGCCAACTCCAGTGTCTCTTTTAAGTAATGTTTGGGCTCCTGCTGCTGCTTGCAACTCCAGGGTGTGATTCATCCAATATTTGGGCTCCTGCTGCCAATTCCAGTGTCTCTTTAAAGCAATGTTTGGGCTCCTGCTGCTGCTTGCAACTCCAGGGTGTGATTCATCCAATATTTGGGCTCCTGCTGCCAATTCCAGTGTCTCTTTCAAGCTATGTTTGGGCTGCTGCTGCTGCTGCTGCTTGCAACTCCAGGGTGTGATTCATCCAATTTTTGGACTCCTGCTGCCAACTCCAGTGTCTCTTTCAAGCTATGTTTATGCTGCTGCAGATGCTTGCAACTCCAGGGTGTGATTCATCCAATTTTTGGGCTCCTGCTGCTAACTCCAGTGTCTCTTTCAAGCTATGTTTGTGTTCCTGCTGCTGCTGCTGCTTGCAACTCCAGGGTGTGATTCATCCAATTTTTGGGCTCCTGCTGCCAACTCCAGTGTCTCTTTCAAGCTATGTTTGGGTTGCTGCTGCTGCTTGCAACTCCAGGGTGTGATTCCTCCAATTCCTGGACTCCTGCTGCCAACTCCAGTGTCTCTTTCAGCCAATGTTTGGGCTCCTGCTGCTGCTTGCAACTCCAGGGTGTGATTCATCCAATATTTGGGCTCCTGCTGCCAACTCCAGTGTCTCTTTCAAGCTATGTTTGGGCTCCTGCTGCTGCTTGCAACTCCAGGGTGTGATTCATCCAATTTTTGGGCTCCTGAAGCCCACTCCAGTGTCTCTTTAAAGTAATGTTTGGGCTCCTGCTGATGCTTGCAACTCCAGGGTGTGATTCATCCAATATTTGGGCTCCTGCTGCCAACTCCAGTGTCTCTTTCAAGCTATGTTTGGGCTCCTGCTGCTTGCAACTCCAGGGTGTGATTCATCCAATATTTGGGCTCCTGCTGCAAACTCCAGTGTCTCTTTCAAGCTATGTTTGGGCTCCTGCTGCTGCTTGCAACTCCAGGGTGTGATTCATCCAATTTTTGGGCTCCTGAAGCCCACTCCAGTGTCTCTTTAAAGTAATGTTTGGGCTCCTGCTGCTGCTTGCAACTCCAGGGTGTGATTCATCCAATATTTGGGCTCCTGCTGCCAACTCCAGTGTCTCTTTCAAGCTCCAGTGTCTCTTTCATCCAATTTTTGGGCTCCTGCTGCTAACTCCAGTGTCTCTTTCAAGCTATGTTTGTGCTCCTGCTGCTGCTGCTGCTTGCAACTCCAGGGTGTGATTCATCCAATTTTTGGGCTCCTGCTGCCAACTCCAGTGTCTCTTTCAAGCTATGTTTGGGTTGCTGCTGCTGCTTGCAACTCCAGGGTGTGATTCCTCCAATTCCTGGACTCCTGCTGCCAACTCCAGTGTCTCTTTCAGCCAATGTTTGGGCTCCTGCTGCTGCTTGCAACTCCAGGGTGTGATTCATCCAATATTTGGGCTCCTGCTGCCAACTCCAGTGTCTCTTTCAAGCTATGTTTGGGCTCCTGCTGCTGCTTGCAACTCCAGGGTGTGATTCATCCAATTTTTGGGCTCCTGAAGCCCACTCCAGTGTCTCTTTAAAGTAATGTTTGGGCTCCTGCTGATGCTTGCAACTCCAGGGTGTGATTCATCCAATATTTGGGCTCCTGCTGCCAACTCCAGTGTCTCTTTCAAGCTATGTTTGGGCTGCTGCTGCTTGCAACTCCAGGGTGTGATTCATCCAATATTTGGGCTCCTGCTGCCAACTCCAGTGTCTCTTTCAAGCTATGTTTGGGCTCCTGCTGCTGCTTGCAACTCCAGGGTGTGATTCATCCAATTTTTGGGCTCCTGAAGCCCACTCCAGTGTCTCTTTAAAGTAATGTTTGGGCTCCTGCTGCTGCTTGCAACTCCAGGGTGTGATTCATCCAATATTTGGGCTCCTGCTGCCAACTCCAGTGTCTCTTTCAAGCTATGTTTGGGCTGCTGCTGCTTGCAACTCCAGGGTGTGATTCATCCAATGTTTGGGCTTCTGAAGCCAACTCCAGTGTCTCTTTAAAGTAATGTTTGGGCTCCTGCTGCTGCTTGCAACTCCAGGGTGTGATTCAGCCAATTTTTGGGCTCCTGCTGCCAACTCCAGTGTCTCTTTCAAGCTATGTTTGGGCTGCTGCTGCTTGCAACTCCAGGGTGTGATTCATCCAATTTTTGGGCTTCTGAAGCCAACTCCAGTGTCTCTTTAAAGTAATGTTTGGGCTCCTGCTGCTGCTTGCAACTCCAGGGTGTGATTCAGCCAATTTTTGGGCTCCTGCTGCCAACTCCAGTGTCTCTTTCAAGCTATGCTTGGGCTGCTGCTGCTTGCAACTCCAGGGTGTGATTCTTCTAATTTTTGGGCTCCTGCTGCCAACTCCAGTGTCTCTTTCAAGCTATGTTTGGGCTCCTGCTTCTTCTGCTGCTTGCAGCTCCAGGGTGTCATTCAGCCAATTTTTGGGGTCCTGCTGCTCCTGCTGCCAACTCCAGGATGTCTTTCAGACAATATTTGGGCTCCTGCTGCTGCCAGCTCCAGGGTGTGCTTTTCAGGCAATATAGGGGCCCCTCATAGTAATGCCACCTCAACTCTCTGCAATTGTGCCGCTCTGCGATTCTAATAGCGATGCCTCTGATCTGCATCTCCTAATTATTTACAGTATTATTTCACTAACCCAGCACGCATCATATGCGTGTTACAGCAAGGCAGAATGGTTTACAACCCTATTGAGGCTCTAGGAAGCTCAGAAATAGCCGTTTTTAATAGCGATTCGTCGCGAATAAATTCGGGTCGAACCGATTTTTGTCCGAAAATTCGGCGAATCAGTCAAATCAAATTTTTCAAAATTTCACTCATTTCTAGTAATCATGCTAAAGCTATAACAGGGATTATGAAATACCTGGCTTTTCCTTGGCGTGTTGCCTTTTTCCTCATTCAGTCCACACTTAGGTCTGATTTATGGGCTCTAGCATTCACAAAGTACTTGTTATCTTTTGTTCTTTTATTCAGCGTTTCACCAATTCAAAATAATATATAATGTATTACGATTACAGAAATCCCTGTTGACTAACAGGCAAGAGAGTTAGGAAAAAGATCACAACAAAAATGAAAACAGATAAAGCATGTTTTTAAGAGCGTTGATCTGCCTTCCTAAGGCTTTTTTTATTTTGCTGTAAAATTCCTTGTTTCTCTGAGTTAAATTCTCTCAGTATTTCACGCAAGATGAATGTTTAGACCCCCGCCATGTTTGCATAAATTAAAAGAGATACATTTCCCAGTGTATTTAGTGACTGTTATGCTTGAAATTGTGAATTTAGCTGCATCCAATATTTCTATAATATGAATACTTATACATCTAAGGGGTTTATTCATTTAGCCATAGCACCAGGTAACGACTGACAGCGACAGGTAGTGAACGGTGCCAGCCGGGCGCTGTACGCAATTCCACATTTATTAAATCTTATCTGGTGAATGACTCTAACAGTGACACGTAGCGACCGATTCATCATCACAGACAGCTTACCGTATACCGCCGGGGTTCTGGCTTCCAGAGGGCCTGGTATTACCTGTCGCTACCTGTTGCTCTCCAATACATTTCATTGGACGATCCTTTTGTTTTCTTTAAACTGGGATTTATTTATGTATTTATTTTTTTTCTTTTTAATGATCAAATAATTGTGTCACCTCTCATGGCCTAGAAAAAGTCATTGATGAAACCTTTTTTGATTTATAAATATTTTTATGCAGAATTGTCCTTACATGTATGGTATTAAAGTGTTCATGTTACAAGGTAATAACAATATAATTCCATATGTTTTCGCTTTGTTACTAATGGATACATGTTCAAAAACAGACTTTAATCACAGAGCCTCTGCCGCTCTGGGCTACAACCACCCAATTTTGAGTGCCGGCGTGGTGTGAGGCTGTTTTTTGATGAATATGTGTGTGAGTCAGTCACACTGAGCTGGCGCTACCGTTCGCTCCCATACAGCGCTGTACTGGTGTTAGAGCCACTCACACAATATATTCATCAATGCTGGCCAGCTACTGAGATGCTCTGAAACAGCGAACCATGGGCGAGCACAGCAACTACTAGCGGTCGCTCTCAATGCCTCGCTACAGACGCTCATCTGTCGGTACCTGGTGCTAGTAATGAATCAGGCTGCCCATTTATTTAGTCATACAAAAATTTTAATAGAACCATGTAATACTGAACATATTTTAATATGACTGCTTCACAATGCGTTATTTGACACTTTGTCATAGAAGATGAGTTGATGAATGGTGCCCACTCCACCATAGTGACGGTTGTGCCAGATCTCACTGACAGTCATTTGGCAGAAACCTAAGAACATTTGAGTAGACAGGAAATAGGACCAAGTATCCCAAGTAACTTATCAGTAGTTAGGTCAGCAGGGTCAATTAATAAAATGAAAAGTCCATCGTGGTCCAAAATCAAAACAAGATATTTAGACCAGTGTGAACAACAAGCTATAATTGTTAAAAGGAAGCAGAACCGAAATAGGAGCCAGAGGCAAAGCGAGATACAAGTAACAGTAACAGAGAGTTTGGGTTAGCCCGCCACAATTTCAAGAATCATGCAGAAAAGTCCCCATGACCTTTAAAACCTAAATAGCCATTTTAGTGTCTTCTACTGCATGTACACATGTTTTTGCACTCAACCTTACAGTAAAATAGATTTATTTGCACATGCATGTCGGTACATGTTCAGATGTATACATACTACTAACCTGACTTGCCTGGGAAGCAAAAGTCTTGCTCATTTCATGCAGTTCTACGCTTATGTGCAGCTGTTGGACTCTTTGGTGGATAGGTCACATAAAGGCTCCTATTTGACATGTTCATGTAGTTGAAGTACACTAGAGGCAAAGTACCTCATGCTAGAAGTTATCTGGGTCATTCACACATTAATTTTCTAAGACCTGCTTACAGGCACTTTGTTTACACTTCAATCCCCCCCCCCCCCCCCCATAGTTGGGAGCATGCAAAAAGCACCAACACTGTCCCCCCCCCCCCACCATATCCTAACCTTTATCACACTATGAATATGAGCACATTACCCACAGCATGAGAATTTGTGTTGCAGTAAAGCATGTCTCTAGTTGAACCTCAAATAATATTGGCAGAATTTGTCTATAATAGAAGTCCTATAATCTCCAATTTAAAAACTATAAGCAATGCTGTAGGTAATCTTGGAATCTTATGCCAGGATAGTTTTAGTGCTCTTGCAAGTTGGTGTTTCTCAGCAGTAAAGCTAAATAAATACAATCTATTTTATAGTAACATAGTATGTAAGGCTGAATAAAGACTTTAGTTCAACCAGTTCAGCCTGTTTATCTCCTTCAAGTGGTCTAGTAGCCATAGCTGGAAATGTTATTACATGCAAGGAAGGCTTCCAGGCCACTTTTCAACGTTTTTACTGTATCCTTCATAACTGCCTCCTCTGGCATCGAGTTCCATAGTCTCACTGCTCTTACAGAGAAGAATCCCCTCCTATGTTGGTGGAGAAAGCTCCTTTCCTCTAACCTTAGTGGATGCCCTCGGGTTATGGTTACACTCCGGGGTATAAATAGATTGTGGGACAGATCTTTGTATTGACCCCAAATATATTTATACATAGTTGCCAGATCACCCCTCAGTGGTCTCTTTTCCAAAATAATAAACCTAACTTTGACAATCTTTCAGGGTACTCTAGTCCTTGCACTCCATTTATTACCTTAGTTGCCCTCTTTTGAACATGCTCCAGCTCTAATATGTCATTCTTACGCACTGGTGCCAAGAACTGTACACAGTTTTCCATATGGGGTCTGACCAATGACTTGGTAACAGGGTAAAATTATGCTCATGTCATGGGCACCTATGCCCCTCTTGATGCACCCCATGGTCCTGTTTGGAGGCTTGGCAGTTGCTGCCTGGCATTGATTACTACATTTAAGTGCATTGTTAACTAAAACCCCTAGGTCCTTTTACATTGCATTGTTTTAACAAGCATTTCCATATTGTGGGTGTAATCATGGCACACTATTTTCCTTCCCATGTGCATAACCTTATATTGATCTGTGTTAAACTTCATTTCCCATTTAATTGCCCATGCTTCCAATTTATCTAAATCTGTTTGTAGCTGCCTGCTGTCCTCTTTTGTGTTAATTACTTTTGACCCAATCTGAGTATGTACCATTGTTAACCACCCTCTGATTCCTATCATTAAGCCAATTTCTCACCCATGTGCACACATATTCCCCCAGTCCAAGCATTCTCATCTTTTGTACCAGTCTTTTATGTGGCACAGTATCAAATGCTTTAGAAAAGACAAGATATATGATATCCAATGACTCTCCCTGAACCAATCTTGAACTTACCTCCTCATAAAAGCTTATCAGGTTTGTCTGGCAGGAGCGATTCCTTATAAATCCATGCTGATATGGACTAAGATACTTCAGGATAATATACCTTAAATATCCCTTAAAAACCTTCAAACAGCTTGCCCGCCACAGATGTTAAACTTATCAGTCTGTAGTTCCCAGGTTCCTCCTTAGGCCCCTTTTTGAATATTGGCACCACATTTGCTAAGCGCCAATCTCTGCAAACATCCCTCGTAATTATTGAATCTGTAGATAGCAGAAATAATGGCTTGTCTATTACTGTAGATAACTCACTTAAAACACGGAGATGTATGCCATCTGGTCCCAGGGATTTATAATTTTTTATCTGCTTGAGATCGTACTGCATTTCTTCCTTGGTTAGACAAGTGACATTTAATGGAGAGTTTGGGCTATTGCTCTGCATTTCACCTGGCATGTCACATTCTTTTGTGAATATGGAAGCAAAGAAGATGTTTAGTAAATTTGATCTCTCCTCATTCCCCTCTATAGATGGCCCATCCTTGCTTTTCACGGGGCCCACACCCTCAGGTTTGTATCTTCTACTGTTTATGTAGCTAAAAAACATTTTGGAGTTCGTTTTACTCTCTCGGCTATCCGTATTTCCTTCTCCAGCTTTGCTGCCTTTGTCTGTTGTTTAAATAGTTTATTTTCTTCTTTATGGTAATGCTTATGTAGTACTTCCCTGCTTTAAATGTTTGAATGCCTTTTTTTTGTTGTTTTTTGTCCCTCAGCATATGGAGAGGAGACAGGCAGTCTGGACATGTGGTGCTGCAAGAATCGCCTTTGTCCTAAATTCATCAAAGAAAGTTGAGTTAGTGGTATTTAGTGGTAGACTTTGAGGACTCCTGTAACCCAGCTCCCTCTAGGTTTATTGGGGGAGCAAGGTCATGGGATCAGGAAAGGCAAGGAAACAAAGTTCCTTGGGGACATTATCACTAACAGATTGCACTGGAACAAAAACACCATGGCTGACCCAGCACAGACTCTATCCCTTCAGAAGGAAACGCATTAAAACTGACATATCCAAGAAGCCTTTTGTTGTATTTTACAATGCAACAGTATCCTCACTGTTTCTTCTTCACCACCTGGTATGATGGTAAAGTTATTAACTTTCCTCAAAAATAAAAAAAAGATCTGTTCATCTTTTGTTATCCTTGCTCTTAGTCTGACACAGTGACCTAATCACCAGATCGAGTCCCATGTCTTCTGGGCCTGAACGTCTGTCACATCCACCACCTTCACGATGGCGGGCCCCAGCATCTCTATGACTAATTGTGGAGTGGGGCCCACTGTGAACGTGGATGTGACTGGTGATCTGACAGGCGTGGCACTCTGATCAGGTGGTCTGGTAAGATTCCAAGAGTAAGACTAGGAGCAATCATCGTTAAGGTACAATAGGTGAGTATAGTTTTTTTAATTTATGAGGATGGACAATAACTTTAACGTGCCACTATAATCAAGTAAACTCGCTTCCTCACTTATTGTATGGCTGTCAAGCACATGATGGCCGTGACCAACTAATTTGCCAGGTCAGCTTGCACATCAAACCTGAATTGTTGTAGCAGTCACATGATTATCTGACATTCGTGCTAAACGGTAAAGAGCAAATGATGACTCGACGATAGTGTCCCTTTAAGGATGCAGAAAAGATTATATATGCACCCCTACCACCTTTTCAGTCCTTGTTTGTGAAGAGAGTGGTCTCCTGTGTGAAACAGCATTCTCTCTGACCAGAGTCACCCTGGCCACCCTCTCTTCAATCGTATTGAAATTTGTAAGGTGATTTTGAGTCTCCCTCCCCTGCAAAACCACTTGTTACAAGACCTGTTTTACCCTATTGACATTAACCTCTTTAATAAAATAAAACCCACAAACTGAACAATCATGATTCTACTGACCGACTACTAAACTTAGAATAGGCGGATGGGTAGAGGGTTCATGTTTGCTGGCTAGTATGTAATACTGTATCCTAGATATTGTCCCCCCACCCTTTATTTACTTGTCCCCCACCCCGACTCCCAACTCTGTAACCATCTGCAACAATTTCCTTGCAATCTCTGTATCTGTACTTAGAGTAAAAAAAAAAATGATTCAAGTTTAAATATTGGGAAAAGGTTCCTCCAGGGTCTATTATACATTATAATAATCAAACAGGTCACAATCAGGACTGGTTGAATGCCAGTGGGCTCTGATCTGTTTTCTTGCTTCTGTGTCTATCTATAGATGTGCTTTCTGCAATAGCTCAGGTTCGTGTGGCAACTTTAAAAGACTGTAAGTTTCGCATGGCAAAAGATTTAAAAAAAAATCCATCTATCGCACTAATGTTGTTATATGTATTCAGTTTACCTCAAAAAAATATTGAAATCATTATACATAAAATGCACTTTCCTAAAAGTGAGCATATAGCAAGAAGAACATAGCTCTCCTCAATTTTCAAAGCCATTTCAAAACATAAAACTACCAGTGTCACCCAAACCTGAAGTTACAGCAAGCATAAATTCACACTGCTAAGACTAGACTTTGAATGAAATAAGAGCCCTGTAGGTTTTTTTGAAGACATATATATTGATGAAAGCACGCCTTACCCTTATTCCCCCGAAGGACTAGTGATAAATCAATCTGTTTTAAGCCCACCTGAACATAATGCCAGTGCCCGATAAATTTCATCAGTTGGTGTATTACTGCTGGAGTGCAGAAATAATGCTTGAGCAACTTTTGCAGCGGCACTGTGAAATCCAGTCTAGTCTAGAGGAAAAAAAACATTCTAACAGTATATTGAGGTTAAATCTTTATGCCTAGCAAATTGACAACAACACTTAGATTAAGTCATAATTTAATGTGACAACTAACTTTCTACATTTATTATCTCTTGAAAATTATTTATAGGGTTAAAAAGAAGCCCCCTTCACAGTTATACAGGATAATATGCAACATCTGTTGGCTAAATCAGTAGATTTTAAAGACACACTTTCCAACCCCTCAAGTTCCTAGCTCTCAAGTTAACCTTCTGCTTATATCAGTGGCAACATGTTATTTTATTCCAGTATAGAATAATTATCCTTTTAAGTGATGCATTGGGATTGACACTGTAAGTCAATTTTATATGAGATGAAATAAAGAAAAAACACTACATTTGTACGCTCAATATTATACTGCCTTCCAAGTATAAAGTGTGTGTTAACGGTGAAGCAGGTGAAACAGCAGGCTTACAAAACGAGGGACAGTCCATTCACATGCTCAACCCCATCTTCAATATGAACAGTGTAAAATTAGCCATTTCCAAGCGTGTCAGAATTTACAATAATTTGTAAATACCTTTTGTATTCTAAATGAAGTCTCTTTCTTTATTACTATTCATGTACAGGGAAGGGGGGTTGAGCCACTTGCACTGCCTTGGCCTATTTGATGCCCTTGGCAGGGTGGTGGATCTTGTGTACTGTATTACACACACTTTGTTAAAATACTTATATAAATGCTAATTATAATTTCAACATTTTTTACATAACATACATGTAATGCACATAAACATATTGGTAATATTTTTTTACACATTTGAAGACAAGTTCCAAGACTAATTCCCTTACTGGCTACAGATTGTGGCCAGTTGGGTTAAGTGAGTAGTCCTGTTATTGAGCCAGTCTGGTGGGTTTCAGCAGTTTGTAGCAAGCAGGCATCTTAGTTTGTAGCAAGATTGTGTGGGGTTCTATCACAGACGTGTTTTGCATGCTGGGCTTCCTCAGTGTGCGAACCTGATAGTAATTAACAAGGGTATTGCATTGTAGTTACATTTAAATTGCATACTGTTTGCTTGTCATGGTATTTAAACAGGAAAATAGTACTTACATAATACAATATTCCCGAATGCTGGGCGGCCTCCCAGATATGGAGCACTGTCTCCTTAAGTAAGGCTTGAAAGTACAAATCTTTTGGGTTGGATGCATATTTAAGGAAAACATGTCTTACTACTGGTGTGGTCCTTAGTTTTTATGTCTCTTACATGTTTGTTTATCCTGTTTTTCAATTTTCTAATTGTTTTTCAAATGTAGTAACATGGGCAGGAGCATGTAAGGTAGTATATTACGTTCGTAGAGTTGCAGTTGATAAAGTGTCTCATGGTATGTATCTGGTCATTGGAACTACATGCACCCCAACCCGAATGCCCGACCTTCCAAATGGGGTGCCAACCGACAGTTGGAAGCTTGCATATTACCTCTGGGGAACAAGTAAGTGTAATTACCTTATTTAAGGAGACTACACAAAATATCACTCACAAACAAATGTGACTATACTTCCTGACCAATACACAGGGCAGACATTAAAAAATAGACATTAAAGCACAAGACTCCAGGGTCAATCTTAACATGGACAGCGCTCCATATCTAAAAGGCCACCCAAAGTTCAGCAATTGGCACCTTGGGAACACTTTATTATATAAGTATTCATTTAAATACCATGACAAGTAAACAGTAGGCCATTTAAATTTAACTACAATACATTACCCTCGTTATTAAATTAAAAGGTTCGCACACTGAGGAAGCCAAGCAGGTGAAATGTGCCTGTGATAGAAGCCCACACAAACTTGCTACAAATGAGGTTACCTACTTGCTGAAAATTGCTGAAACCCAGCGGACCTGCTCAAGGACTGCTCACAGTCTGTGGCCAGTAAGAGAATTGGAACTTATCTTCAAAGGTGTAAAAAATGATTACCAATATGTTTATGCGCGTTACATGTATGCTATGTACATAAATGTTGAAATTACAATTATCAGTTATGTAAGTATTTTAACAAAATGTGTGGAATACAGTACACAAGATCCACCACCCTGCCAAGGCCATCAAATATCCCAAGGCAGTGGCTGCCTTTCCTGTTCATAGATATAGGTACCACACCACCACCAAATCAAGTGGGAACCCTCCATTTCCTTCTCCCCAAACCCCCTTTTTACTATTCATGTAGTAAAGAAACTGGGATGCAGCAACTGTATGATCACTTTGAAGTGTGGTCATGGAGACTTAGAAATGAGAAGAGAAGCAATTTTGGAGACCTGCTACAGCCTCTTCCTGATGCACTATGAATTGGAGGAGAGGCACATGAAGCTTTAGGTGAACTTGTTTCTGCCTTATTATTGCTGTAGTCTGAACTGTTTATTTAAAGTAGACCAATTACTGCCTTTGCCAGCAGGTATTGGAAATGTGAACTCTCCTCATTGGCCCGCAATTGCTTACCTTTCCATCAGTCCCTTGCCATGATCATATCCCTGCAACTTAGGCACGCTCCCACACCAAGCCATTCAGATAGGATGGGCACAGGAGCATGTGAGCACTGCAGGGAAACCGTGGATGTTATTGCCCCCACTTCCAATGCTGACATTTTCTAACCAACGCTTATGCACAGCATAAAGAGCTGATTGGACAAGAGCCTGGGCATGTGCCATGGAAATGGCAACATTTGAGTTGAGTAGAACTGTTGCATGCAGGAGTGCCCTGGCAGTGTGCTGGCACTGCAACAGGAATGAAGAGGGGCGCGGGAGCTTTAGGAGCGGCGAGCTGCAACAGCAGCAAAAAATACACACAGTGCAAGTTCCCGGCCCACCTTCTTCGAACATGCACTTATCAGGACCAGGCTACCAGTGGGCCCTGGCAGGGTGGCAGCCCATGTGGGGCCATGGAATTTGCGTGGGTAAGCCATTCGCTGGTGCCAGCTCTGCATCTAGCAAACCTAGCTGGTTAGTGTTCTGGACTAACACTTGCGCTTGTAGTCCACCTATAGTTGTGCGGGCTGGGAGCAGCAGCGTTGTCCCTCTGGCGGTACTACACACTTGGCTGTATTACTTCCTTCAGGGCGAGGTACCATAACAGCAGCGGGAAGGTAGGCCATTTAAAGCTTTATTCAGCCCAAATCTTTGTCATGATAAAGAACCCAATATAGGGTTTGAAACGCAACGGGTTTTATACTTCTTGTGTCTGATGGAGGTCTATCTGATTATCATTTTATGATACCAAAGGTGAAGTTTTATATTTGGAGTGTCCACTGGCTGTTTAGAAGTTTACTTTGTAAATCAAGTTTGAAGACTAGAATTGAAATCCTCTCTGGCTAAACTTTTGACATACCATGGGGATGTGTAGGTGACTGTACATTTTTTTTAAAGAAAAAAAAATACTGTAAATACAGAATAATTTGTCCTTGCATATCATGGTGACCCATTCACGATCATTGTCTTCCCTTGGGCAGGACATATTTTACAGTGAGCCAAGAACATCTCAGGGGCTAAAAATGTCTGACATATGTTGGAAGAGCATGACAATTACTTTTAAATACTACCCTACCCCACTAATTCCTCAAGCTTGAGAATCTGTGGGAACAATTCAGTCAATTTGTTTGCTCTATAGATCCTCCCCTGTATAATCTCCAGCAGCTGGGGGATGCATTGCAGTCAGCATGGCTTCAGATACCTGTTACAACCTACCAGGACCTTATTGAGTCAATCCAAGACCTGTCTACATGCTGTCCATGCTGCTTTAGTGGTTATGCTAGATATTAGCTTGTGATCATAATAATGTTACTTCACTGTTTATACATTTTTATATTATGTTGGATTAACCGGAGGCTCCGTGAACCTGCAATAGATTTTAAATGAGGAAGAAAGTCAACAGACTTCCAACAAAAGGTAGTTGAAGAATCAAAAGTAAGGGAATTTTAACATGAATTAAAGCGGACCTTCAGCATCATTAAATGAAAAGCCCAAACCCTTAAAAAACTATTCCCCAGCATCTAAAATTAATATATTTAAGTTTTTTTACTCATTTATTTTTTATTCTTTTCCTCACTGGCCTGCAACTCTGTTCAGCACTCTAGGATACGGGCACAGCCATCTTGGCCTATCACCTACTGAGGAGAGAAGAGGGGTCAAGGGGGCAGTAGATGCAGGTAGAATGATTTTTAATGTCGGCAATCTGTATTTATAGCGTGGGGGAAATATATAAGATAGGCTCTTATTTAGGGTGAAGGTCCGCTTTAAGCTTACATTCATCCAAAAATAAAGAGAACACTAGGGCAGACTAGAATGACCATTTGACCTACTTCTGCCATCAACCTTCAATTTTTTTATGTTACATTGTCCTTTTAATGCGGACCCACACCCCCTAATGGGTGAGAGTCCTCATTGTGAGCTTGTGGGCATCCAGAGTGCTGGAGTGCATCGACCTCCGCAACCCCCCAAAATCCTTAGGTTCACCTCGATCCTAGGTTGAAATGCATCCCCTAATTGGCCATTGGCGGCCACGTGGGCTAGTCCTGAAGGCGACCCCAACCAACATGGTAAGGTAAAGATTTCCATCAGTCAGGATGCCCTCCAAACCTGTCACAATGCGGACCCACACCCATTAGATAGGAAATGGCTGTTGATCTGCTTTAAAATAAAAGTGTATTTTAGATCCTCTTTACTGATGCATGACATTCAAGCATCAGATCTTTAAGAATGGAGTCTTATAAGCAGATCCTTTCTTAGTGGGCTGATGACATGTGCTCTTGTTCCCTTTATCATCAATAGAAATAGACAAATGCAGCTTCATGAATTCTGTTTTGTACAGTATTTTGGCATGCTCTGAAACCTCTAACAATATCGTATATCCCTTTACGGGTACAACGATTGAATTTTATCAAAGAAAAATGAGCCTGGCTTTTTACATTTCTTTCTGGCTTGCAAATGGCCCTCTTTGTCTTTATTTTGTTGGCGTGTGTAAATTATGTGTTTTGTATATCTATAGCATGAACGTCATTTGGTTTATATTGGCACTGTGCCTATGCAATGTTAATATCCCCAGCTGTAATATTATGTTTCTGTTCATATATCAGAACACTACAAATGTCTCTCCTAAGATATAGTCACTTAAAAAAAACCCTCTCCTGCTGACAAGTAATATTTTATGAAATTTATTTAGTTATATCTAGGATTTCAGCTATTCCAGAAGGAACTAAATGTTTTACCAGCTGGAACCCTTAATGAGGAATGTCAACACTATATTTCCACAGTTATGAAGTGCTCTAGACACCTGCAAGGATGCAGGCTTAAAAAAAATGGCAACCACACAATATACACGTATTTTGAATCATGCAAAAGGCACACTAATTGCTCAGAATTAGCATGATTTGTTTGCAAGTGATACTCTATAGAGAATTAATTAAATTTTTACATGTGAGAAGAATCCTGCATTATACTGAGTGATCATCAAAAGTAAATTAAAAACTGAAAGAAACTATTGTGTTGTGACTGCATAGTTGTTGCCTTTTATATTTGCTACCAATTAAGTGAGCTAATGCACTGAAGTGATAATTATAGCAAGTCGGGTTTATGTAATGTTCCTTTGGGTCATGGACAAGTGTCACTGAAGAAAGACCAACAATGTCAACAGTCAACATGGTGTCAACAATGCCAGTAGTCATTTTATAACATGTAACTGTGTATATTTGAGGTAACAGCAAATATTCTGTACATTAAAGGAAAATAGTTACTAAATGCAAAGTCATGTCCAGCCTTGATTCTGATATACATAAATCAGGGTGCATGCACAGTACATAGCACATAGCACTGTACTGTATATAGTAATATACGTGTATTTGGATTTATAACTTGTGCTACTTGAAATGTACTGTAAAACATGGCAGGATGACATTTCTTTGAACTGGACCAACATCCATACAAGAAACAGTGCTCATATGCGTCTCTCCCCAGGGCAATTCAGATTGCAGCACATAAAAATTAATTAACCTTTTTGTAACTTTTTCCATGGTTCATCTTCCCCCTCAATGGCTGCCTATCGATCTGCCAGTAGCCTGCAAAGAGGAAGTGCTGCTGTGCTTCCCGCCACTGTGCATTGTGGGTTATGTCAGTAACATCCAGGCCTCCTGGGTACTTCAAGATTGAACCAGCTGAACCAGGAGAAAAATGGTGGGGCAGCATTTTATCTTTGAATGGATGCAGGAGTAAAAGTGCTGGCAATGATTTAGGCCCTTATTTATGAAGGAATAGCGGCAGGTAGCGACTGGTGAGCGACCGGTAATGACGGGCACCGACACAAGAACGCCGGCTCCCCACCACAATCACACATTTATCAAGGCAATCCTGCTTAGCGACTGAGATAGCGCCAGATAGCCACTCATTCATCATTATTCCAGCCTCAGCCCACAGCGCCAGCGTCCGACCTTGAACAGCGACAGGTATCACCTCTCGCTACCTGGCGCTCTCCAATGCATTTCAATGGAACAATCTTTAAATATTCATAATTGTTATTAATGTTTTTTTTTTTTTTTAAATGTGGAAAATTCTGTGACCACTTCTGCCATGTTAGATAATTTTTTTAAGGTAAAAAAAAAAGAAAAATTGTGCAGAATTGATATTACAGGTCTGATATTAATGTATTCATATTACTAAATTCTTTATTATTATTTTTTTTTTTTTTGGTTTCCGAAAATATGGTGGTTTGGGGGTTAAAAAACTACTTTTAACACATCGCCGCCAGCGCTCTGGGGTTTAAACATGCATTTCACAGCGCGAGAATTTTTTGAGCGTGATTTTTTGATGAATATGGTGGGAGCCGGTCGCTCTGACCAGTCGCTATCATGCGCACCCATACATCGCGGAACCTGTCAAATAGTGTCTCGTCACCCCGTATTCAACATTACTGCACACCGACTCAGTCGCTATCAACAACCGAACAATGGCCAAGCACAGCGACTACTAGCGGGCGCTGTGAAAATACTGCTACAGTCGCTCAACTGTCGCTCAACTGTCGCTACCTGCCGCTAGTAATGAATCGGCCTCTTAGTATCATGCATGCAGATGGGGCAAGTGAGTACTGGGGAGTTTTTTTTGGTCTGTTTGGTCCACCTTACCCCAATAAGGAAGAGACCAATCCTAAAGTGTCTATGTCATGATATCCCTTTTTGTTACCAGCAAGCTTGGCTGTTAATGTTCTCATTACCATATTGTCTACATAAGGAAAATGTGTGTGAGGGAAGTCTATGTTTTATTAGGCTAATTGTGCATAATAGTTACTACTATTTTTGTTTAACATATGTCTATTAGTATATTAGTATCTGGGGCATAAAGACACCCCTATCTAGGTAAATAAGCTTGTGTTATGGCGATGTAACATTGCTTTGCACTTACACATTTTGCTTTCTGGTCTCTGAACTTTAATGATCAAGTAGGCCAGAGCCTCTGAATGGTTGGATTTAAATCAGAGGGATACTACGTAAAGGGATATTTCCTGTTAAGGTTACTCTCCCTAAAGCAGTACTCATGTTAGTTGGACCCCTTTAATAATACTTTAAAGCACCAGAGGAGGTGTTTCATGTTAGAAATATGCACTATTATGTTCTACAACCATCTGAAGGCTGGGCTGGGCGTAAGGGTAGGAAGTGGCTAATGGTATTCTCATTTTTGGAGAAATGATTATATTCCCAGTAGATGTCAAACTTTATATCAGGGGGGGATTCTTGTCTTCCACCAACAATACAAGTCTGTTTCTTTTGGCTACCCGGATAGCTATGTGCCTAGTCCTGTAATAATATTTATTTCAGTTAAAATTACAAAACCTAAAACATTTGCTGGAAGCCTGTCAAGAATTTAAAGAAACTGAAAATTAAACCTCCTCCTCCCTGTTGTCTGCTTATAATCCCTTCACATCCACTCACTTGGAGGGTCATGCAAATTATTTAGTGAAGCCAGTGTAATTCCAGTGTGCATTGCAGTGTGGATCACAAACTGCATCCCGGTGAGCTGTTAGCATTAACACACAAAAAAAGCATCTCTGCTTGAAATAGGGCATTTCTGGAAATAACAGCACCATATAGGCTATGCTGAATTGTTCACCATTTTTTTCTGCATAGCCCATAGGGTGCTGTTTCAAACATTCCAAAAAATATCCTCAAAGGATAAACAATGTACTTAATGCCCCATCACAGGTACAGGTATTTTTTTGAGAAAAAAAGGTAGAACTAATTTTTATTTTGGTCTTTGACTTCACCAACTAATTAGCATGACCCCCAGTGTGACATTTTTGTAGTTTAAATGTCACTCTGGGCACTAACTGCATTTTCTCAGTCCCTCCTTGTCTTTTGCAACGTACATTTGCATAATAAGAGAAAACATGGCCCATAAAGTAGTAAACTGCAGACAACTGTTATTATTTAAGTAACATTTATAATTTAAGTTACACATAATATTATAGTTAAATCTGTTTTTATTGAAATCGAAAAACACATTACAATACCAATGTCATCATGAATTCTTAAAGTTAGGAGGCATTGCATTCTTGTACATAGGTTTAGGATGTATGATGCTGCATGTATGTCTAGATAGATGGTAGCAAAGTTTACTACGTGTAATAATATGGGTCACAAGGCCCTGATATCTATAGCTGTATCCATCAATGAAGCATTCGCTAGCCGCCTCCAGTGCTCCATTAACAATCTGAAACATACAGATGGTGCTACAACCTATTCAACCCCATAAGATCTGAACTCAGTAGTAGGGAAGACACTACAAAATAGTGTAACTAGAAACTGGAAAAAAAAACAAAGCAACAGTAGAAGCAGAAGGAAAAAAGAAGAGAAATTGTGGACAGGTAATGGGCAAGTGCCAGGGCAAGTAGTGATAATCTGAGTCTGCTTTTATGTTATAATGCTGTTATTGACTTTATTTATTACCATTTAAACTATCCAGCTAGCCAAAGTCCCTGTATATTTGCCCCTAAGACCTTTATCGTCCAAGATGAGCTCCTCCATGTGTCTGATATGTTCCAGTTCTTCTACCCATTCTGACAAGGAAGGAACATGCTGTGATTTTCAGTGCCTGGGTAGAACAGTCTGATCTGCCAACAAGAAGTGCTTGAGTATGCTTTTCTTGGCCTGGAAAATGGGGCCCTCTATGAGAGAGTAGGGCAAGTTGGGACAGTTTTTCACTGCTGAACCTGTGCATCAAAATATATACCCAGAATCTTTTCCCAAAAGGACCAGATTGCTGCACATCCCCACCAGACTTCCTTCAGTTAAGCCCCCTAGCACTTATTTGAGGCCTGAGGTGCTCACTAGACATCTGTACCATATTGAGATGATCTTGAAGCTCCTCCCTGTGCAGCACCCACAAAACACTTTTGGGCCAAACCAAACTTTTTAGTTAAAGTGGATTCCATTGTAGGATACTCTCCTGTGTGAAACCCCCCAGATTGCCAAGTTTCACTCACCTTTTCGACATTCTCACGGAGTATGCGTGGGTGCTCGTCCAATCAGCACTTAATGCAGGGAGTGATCCGACCAGAGTATATTACCAATGTGGGCTTTTGGATTCCATGACATAGCATGGTGGCTCAAAAATAAATAATCAATTTGACTGTACAAATTATTTGCATTCAAGAAAAAGATATCATCCTTATCTCCTTTGTGAAGAATTCACCAGACATCCACTAACTGTAAATCTAGCAAGGTGTCTTTAAGCTTTTTGAGTCTAGCAAAAGCCTTGTGGATCTGCCGATCGAGGTGTCGATTTAAGGGTTGAGGGGGAGATTAAAGTCTCCGCCGACATGATTATACCTTCAACAAAGTGAGCTAGCCATTTCAGAAGACTACAGCCATAATGTGCCTGATCCTGATTGGGACTGTAAATATTTTATAGTATACATCTTTAGTTTTAGGAATATAAATCTACCCTTAGGATCAGATTAGAATTGTGTGGGGACTGACTTATATATGGCTATAGATAACCCCTTTTGACTTGGCTTCTGGATTGGGAGCATGAATCTAGGAGAAGTAGCGGTTTTGGATAACCGGCACATGCCTCTCCCTAAAAGGCGTTTCTTGTAGTAAAGTCAGTTTGACTCCACACTTATGGAGGTCATAAAGGGTTTTGGATCTTTTCTCTGATATGTTTAGCCCTTTGACATTATAAGAACTAATAGTTATACTTGCCACTTCTTCCCCTCTGAATTTCAGAGGGCTAGTGAAAAAGGGTTACAGGTAGGTGAGGAAACAAATAAAACCCAAGAAAGGTAGAAAAGGGAAATAAGAATCATAAAGTAGCAAATAGATCCCTTTATATAGGGATAGGATATAGTATAAAAAAGATAAAACAAACCAGTGTGTTATTTTGCAAGTTAGAGAAAACACAAAGCTGCAGTCAATGTTGAGAATTATCCTGAGGTCCCAAAGGAACCGAGGCCTAGAGGTAAGCCCAACAATAGTAAAGCAGCTTCTAGAGTCACAAATATAACTGCTACAGCAATATAATAGTGCTACAGCAATATGGTAAAAAAAAAAGAAATCTTGCAATGAACATTTGATGAATTTCCGATAGCATGAGTAGTCTGTCTGCAAGTGGTCGCCTTCCATAGAGAAGCCACCGACCAGCCATGCCCCACCACATGGCGCCCGGTGCAAAGCAGCTGGGACATCACACTGGCACTGCGGTGGCATCCTCCACTCCTTCATGTCCGGAGAACATGGAGAACCATGCCAGCAGTGGAGAGCCACCACCTCTCTCCCTCTCTGTATGTAGCAGCATCTCCTGTCGCCCACCAGGAGCCTCCTGCCCCCTGCTTCTTGCTGATGGCTAGAGCAGGCCGCCAGCGATGTATGATCACTCCCCTCTGCCTGAAGGGGGAGATCTACTGCCCTGCGTTCTTGCTAGGCCTTCTTTTTCCGGCAGGCACCCAGAAGCAACGTCCAAGTCCTCCAGTTGGCATGTGTTAGGTGGCTCATTAACTGAAGGGCCCTCTCTGCCTCGGGGGCCAGCAGACATGAATGGTGGGGGCTATGGAACTCACCCACTATGTCTCTCCTCCCCACATGTTTCCTCCAGCTGTCTATGAGATTATCCCTGCAGGCACACTGCAGTCAACGACCTCTGCTGCTGGTGAGGTGGGTCCGCCATATTGCGGCCTTGTCCTCTGCAAAGCATAGTTATGGCCGTCTTCACACAGCCCTAGACATAATATTATAATATTAAGGATTTGACTCAGAGCTGGGATTTACACAAACCATAAAAAATGATATCTCGTTTTTCTGTAATTGGGCTCCTAACTTTCTGCACACTACATCTATCCTAAGAAAAGGTTTATAACTAGTAAATATAATAAAATTTGAGTTTTTCTCCCATGGCATGGAGTACACATCTATATAATGACATTTCATTTACCCAAGCAATTACTACTAATTTGATATTTGTTCCACTTTTCTTGGCTACTGTACTGTAACATAATTGACAAACCATAGTAAAGGCTTTAGTTATTTCTTCCAGCACCACGCATTAGGTGGATTCTGCTTCTCACTAATCTAAACTGCTGCCATTCTTCCCAGAATAGTCAATAATCTATCGCTAAATGCAAAGTTAATCCCTCTATGATTCACTGTAAGCCTTTCCTATGAGCTGCACTGTATAGTAACTTTTATTAACTCCAGACTGATTGCTATCTTCCAGCAATCCTTCACTCATTTAATCAGTCCCTGTAAGCTTATCATGTCATAGGCAAACAGCCTTAGGGAAGAGTACAGTATTTCTGGCAGGTATTAACAACAAAGATTTGTCCCATTGTTTGCTGACAATCACACCCTTTGAGAAGCAATTGACAGACAAAACTTTATAAAGTTATCACAATATATTCTACATTTTGTGGGATATGTTGACTGCTGATTCACTACTAACGCCAGGTATTGTCAGATGAGCGTTTGTATAGTGGTTCTTAGAGCGACTGATAGTGAACCGTCACTGTAAGCCGGTATCGGGCGCTGTAACAGAGCGCCTCAGTCGCTCTAGTAACCTGGCCGCCATTGATAAATGTGATATGTATAACAACTGTACAAGCGCAACAGCGAGCGACAGGTAGCGCCAGCTCAGTGCGTCCAGCACTTGGCGCTCCACACCATATTTAACAAAACATTAGACACACAGAGCATTGGCGTTCTAAAGCTGGGCGCTGTAGCACCATGCTGTGTGATTAAAGTCTGTTTTTGAACACATATGACATTGTTTTAACACTGGGACATTAACACTTTAGCGGCAGACCTGTAAATGCAATTCTGCTTAAAAATATTAAAAGTCAAAAAAGTTTCTTAAAGTTTTTGTTTGCAGCCAGGAGAGGTCACACAATGATTTTAGCAAAAAAAAAATTGCAACTTATGAAAGCCCTTTGAAGTGTATGAGAGAGCACTATAGAGCGACCGGTACTACATTGCGCTCTAGAGCGCCGGCGCTATACGCTGAGCTGCCTGGATTAGCCGCATGGACACGATGGTGATGTTAGAGGCGCTCACCAGAATCGCTTTCTTAAATGTGGTTTTGCGTACAGCACCCAGCATTCACCAGACGCTGCCTGCCGCTACGAGGCACTGCCTGGCGCTATCCCTTCTTGAATAACCCCCTTATTATACCTGACCCACAGAATGCTTGATCATTCTCAGAAATATTAAAAGAAAGGAAAATTAGGGAAGCTAATCCCAATATAGGATGTTGGTAGTAGAATAAAGGGTAATGCTAACATGCAGGTAACGACCCCAAGATTGATACCAAAATAAAGAATTTGGGTAAAAAAACACCAAAAAAGGGGGAAAATAATTTCTGGAACATGAATGTCAAAATGCTATAAACAGTGTACTTAATAGGCTTCCATAGACTACATTTATTGTATGAAACTAATACAGGTGCTGTGTTTTTGACTTATTACATGTGTGCACTTGATTTAATGATCTTGTACATGACCTAATTTTAATATTAATGTTCCACTTTTTTCCTTACTTATTTGTTTTTTTGTGTTCATCCAATTTAGTTACTTTGATCTGGAAAAAAGGTGATTTCTTAGAAGTATTTGCACAGTGCCCAGTACAAGGAATAATAGATTTATGCCTCACGCTTCACAATTGATAAAGTCATGCTAATCATCTCTTAACATCTCAGTGCTATCCAAGGCACTCAGAAAGCCACTAAGTGTGTAATACCAAAAGTAAGAAGTTTGATGGTCAAATTGGTACCCCATATTTGATATTGGTCTCAATGTGGATGCAGGAAACACATTACTTCTGACCAGGACATACCAGGCATATTTACTTTGATATCTTTAGAAGGCTTACCCCTATGGACTCCATATTACACAAGTAGGATCTTGCCAGCCCAAGTTAGGCTTTGGCATTTGGGATTTAAAATGTACTCAAAGCTGCATCATTGCTGTCCTACACAATTAAAAAGTATGTAACATCTATGTACCGTCCAAAGTGTAAGATGTGACTGGTAAAGGTCTCCAGCAAATCATATGCTAAAATTCCACACTCCCACCACCCCAGGTAAAGATTGGAACATAATGACGCCTAATCCATAACCATGCACCTGGAAGGAATGTTAGCCATGGAATATCTACTTGCTATGTACAAATTAAATGAAACACATAAAAAATTGTGTTAAGGTCCAATATTATGTTAATGAACAGTTTCTTTAACAGACTATTGGGTGACCAATCAGCTACCTTTCCAGAAGCCTATACCAATAAGAATACCCTCCAAAAAAGAGTATAGCCCTTTAACTGAAGAAGTTATATTTCCCAGACAAGACTCAGAAATAAAGAGAGTATATGAAACCATCTCCATCTGTGCCTAAGAAACTGAATTCAGGAAAAACTACTGTGGATTCTTTGCCTGAAAGTGCTTAAAACACAAAGCCCTGCTCATTATTATTATTTATTTTTATTATCAATTGTATGGTGTCATCATCTTCTATGGTACTGTGCAGAAGATAAGGAAGAATAAGTAATAAATACATATTTGGTAGCATATTTTAAGTTACATTTCACAGAAATGCAACATTATTAAAAAGGTTTTGCAGCAGAAAAAATAAATATTCATATATGATTTTAAAACACTTCCTTTGATTACATTTTTTACAAAGGAGGAAAAGAAGCCTGAAGAAATCCAAGAAAAGATGATTGCTGAATATGCAGATGATGCACCTTCCTACTACCAAGTAACATTTTCAGCCAAGTAGTTTACATGGGATAGAGACTCAAGATGACCACCAGACAGGGCAACCTGATAAAGCATCTTCAGAAGTAATGTGCCTGAAGTGGAGACCATGATTTTGGAAGCTTGTCTGGTCAAAGTCAATGTTATAGCTCATAAATTGCACAATTCAGTTAGCATGGTTTCCAGTATTATTCACGATGTTTTGATTATGTCAAAGGTCAGTTTCCAAGAGGTGCCACGAATGTTGGAACCTGAGAAAGAAACATGTTGTATGTACTGTGGCAGGGCGACGTGGATACATTACTGCAGTTTCACCATTATCTCAACAACTGTCTCCCTACCATCTCTTTCTCCATAGAACACAGCCCCCACACTATCCATTTTTTAGACGTAGCTGTATCCCTTGCCAATGGCTCTTTGTCCACAGATCTCTTCAGAAAGCCCACTGATCGGAATACAATCTTACACGCAAACAGTTTTCATCCGCCTTCTTTAATTAAGGCACTCCCATACAGTCAATTTGTTAGGATTCGCAGAATAACCTCTACCGATGAATTATATCTACAGAGATCGAACAAACTGATATCCAATTTGGGAGCGCGGGAATATGACATGGAACAACTAAGAATTGCTCAGGCAAAGGCCCTGTCCATGGATAGAAGGGAACTGCGCAAGTTCAAAGGTAAAGAGCCCAATAAGAGGGTGCCCCTAGTCCTCACGTACTCAAAATTGGCCCAAAAAGCTCAACGCATCGTTAGAAAACATTGGCATGTACTCCACAGTGATGCCAAACTAGCTATGACTTTTGAGGATCCTCCCATGACCGCGTATAAAAGGGCGGCCAACCTTCATGACTCCTTGGGCCCACTATACCACTACTAGAACTCCCACCCCCTCCAACTGGCTCACTGAGTTACAGGCACCAATAGGTATGTTCCCTTGTGGGCACTGTGCGCAATGTAGCTATATGACCAAAGGTACCACCTTCACTCATCCTCTGACCGGTAGGAACTATACCCTCAAGTCTTTTGCCAACTGCGCCAGTACTGGCGTGATCTACTTACTGAAGTGCCCTTGCGGTATGGGCTATGTAAGCAAAACTAAGAGGGCTCTACGGCAGAGGATTAGTGAACATCGATCGGACATTAGGAACCCGAGATTGGAATCCTCCGTTGCTAGGCACTTCCTTGAGAAACTCCATCACATGACACAGCTGAGATGCATGGTCATAGAAGTAGTCAAACATTCCATTAGGGGCGGGGATTTCAATAAGAAATTATTACAACGAGAACTCTTCTGGATGCACCAGCTCCAAACAAGGAGCCCGTTTGGCTTGAATGAGGAGATAGACTACTCCCCTTTCTTTTGACATGCCCTCTATTTTTGACATGTCCCCTTTTGGACACTTTATTCACTCTTGTGTAACAACTGCCATAGACAGAATGTATGTGTACCTTCTTCAGTTACATCTAGCTGTTAGATCATCCGTCATAACATCCTCATTATGGCACGCTCATGTGGTGCATATGGGACCATCTGGTGTTTGGGGTCTAGCTGCATCCACCAGTTGTTTGAGTATTACATAATTATCATCACTGGTGTGGCCAATATTGGGTCTGTAGCTTTTCCTTTACAGTCATCTACCAGCATAGGATAGCAGGTTTCATTACCTTCAGCTCGCCCTCTGCAAAAGTTTTTGCTGTATTATTTTTTGCTGGCTTTTTTGCTGAATTCTTTTGCTGCATTTCTATAATGCTTATGTCCCTGTTTAGGTCCACATTAGGTGCACCGTTCTTGAGTGGGGACATGCTCTTTTGCCCCCATTCTTTGCCTGCCTCATGGTCTCACCCCTTCTTTTGAGTACTGTGCTATTATGGGTGTAGCTGTCTCCATTATACACATAATGGTTTCAGCTTTTTTAACCAGTTTTTAATTTACACTAATCACGTTTTTATATTTTTTTCTTATATATAGATGCAACTTTGTCTATTAAACACCGAGCTCTTTTGGTCTCCAAAGTGCCTATACTCTCCATTGTGCGTTTCCATGGCTATTCTTTCTACTGGATCGGAATACCACGATCTCTATCTCCTTTCAATTGTGCTGCCATAACCACGCCTCCTTCTTGACATCACCAGGACGGACCTGCTAGCAGCAATGGATCCTCAGTCATCTCCGCCTGATGCCTCCACCCCCGGACAGCTGTTATTGGCTGGGGCATGCTGTCACTCTTAGACGGCCATCCTGCTGCTTCACAATATGACGCTGGCATGCGTCGCCGCCATGCTTTTGGTTTTGTTTATTTTACTGGCCAAGCGGCGCCCGGGCCTGCCCCCTGCGCCGGCACCGATTGGGTATAGCTATTCGCACACCCATTGGTTGCTGGTCGGGACGGACCCTCGGCGCTTCTGATGACGCGCACATCGAGCGCCCCTATGCGCGCTCCCTGCACGCTGCATCCCGCACTCTTGGAGACCCACAAGGTATTTAAACGGTGTGTGTGTATTGTACTGGTACCGCTCCCTCTTGAGAAAGGCCAGAGCGGCCGAAACGTTGAGGGTATTACTTCCACCCGCGCCTGTCTGTAAGATTTATCTTGGTATGCTTTGCTGAAGTGTTGTTTCCTTGAATTGCTTCTTTATGTAGTGTTTGGATGTTGGGGAGTTAATAGCACTCCTTCAATCACTACCTTGATCTTTACTTGCTTCTTATGCTGTATATATACTGATCAGATTATGTATTCTCTGTATATGTAAACAGGAGCGCCACATAGCGGTCACTCTTAGGGGCTGTAACCCCTTATAATAATATGCATATATACTGTATTGTTCTGCATGCTTGTACAACACTTGTGATCCTTTTCTCCTCAAATTAAAATCCCTTCACTTTTTTGCAATTTAAGTTGTGGTTGTTCGTCTCTCTCAAATCGTTCCTCATTGTATTATTTCCCTGTGATTGGTACACAGGGGAGGTGACAGAACACCTTCTATTTAGCATTTCTTCCTCCATTCTTTGCATGATTGCAAATTGGGGTGCTTCAACCATTAGTGTATTAATCAAAGAAACATGTTGCCAGCAATTTAGCCAGGAGAACTTAGAGAAAAACCATGGGAATCTATACTCAAATAGTTCTATGCAATGAAGGGTCTGCCACAATTATCCTGAGACCCAACAAAAGCCCACGTAATAGAAGCACAAGGGCTCACCAACTCCAAAGTAAAAGGTCATGGAAAGCCTTTTTAGACTCCAGTGCTGGTCTAGACTGCCAATGTACTCCTGGTGGATTGTCAGTTCAAAAAAAAAAAATTCAATTCAAAAATCAAAAGCTCCTGCACCTGCATTGAGGGGAGTTCTACAGGCGAGTTTCAGATTATATTGATATATATTGATTTTAACAATTAATGTTTTGTTTTAGAGATTTGAAATAAAAGCAGGCATAAACAGAATTCAAAAATGTTACATGTGCATATGCAGCAGAAATATAATGAAAAACCCTACCTGCGATCTGATCATTTTGCACACAGGTTTACAGATGTGACCCTTTCTAAGGCATGGGCCCACTTTTCCTTATTTAAGAAAAAATCTTTAGAGAAAGACATGCGGCCAAAATGAACACACACTTTGCCTTGACTTCACCACCTGTGATTCTGTCATTTTGCTCACAGGTTTACAGATTAGGCCCTATCTAAGGTAAAAGCCTATTTTATAGGCTTACTTCAATGAAAGTTATTTTAGAAAAAATGCTTTAGGTTCAGACATGCAGCAGAAATGAACACATTAGTTATTATATTGCCTGGCCCATACAACCCCCCAAATACCATCATTTTGCAAACAGGTTTCCATATGTGGTCCCTTCTAAGGCATGGGCCCACTTCACAAGCTTCCTTTAGTGTCAGTCCTGAGGCCAAACCAAAGGATATCTCATTCAAAATAATCTGTCCCTCATCTGCCTATTTTCTCCATGGCAGGTGCAGGGGATTTTTTAACCCCTTCCTGACATATGATATGCTATTATGTCATGTTCAAATGGAGCTTCCTCCAATGTGTTAACTCCTGTAAAGCACCTAAAGGATTAATAAACCTCCTGGAAGTGGTTTTGCAATTTACAGTTTAAAAATAGGGTCTTGTATGAGGGTTTTCTGATATATATGGGTCGATTCAGAGCCAGGTGAGAATTCTCCCTCCTTTTTTAGAGAAAACTGCTATTCCCCTTTATTGTCTACCTTAGGGGGTTTCAGAGCAAGTGGAAAAGTTGCACCCGGTAGATAATAAAAGTCAATGGCAGTTTTTTCTCTGAAAAGTGAGAATTCTCACCTGGCTCTAAATCGACCCCATAGTCCCCTTAGAGTAATTTTAACTAACATAATCCTAAATCTTACTGCGTGGGAAGGGGTTAATAGAAAAATAGCTAAATTTAAAGCAAAAAAAAAGTTCTGCTTTTTAGCTTGTGCTCTGTAGCAGATGTAATTGGAGTTGGACTTATTATGGGATCAAAGTGAACAAGTAAAACCCTAAAGCCTCTCTAAAATGTAAATAAAAATGTAAACAGACAAACATTTTTACAGGACAACAGCTGCCCATGACTTATGGGAATGGCCATAACGGTGACATTTTAGGTAAGGGCATAAAGTCAGCTTAACACATTTGGTTAGGGAATGTTCATGCGCTATATGATAGTGTTAATTCCCTGTGGTGAAGGAATTATATAAAACACATTTGCTGTTTGTAAACTGTAGTCTGTCTAAGGAAAATGGTCCAGGGCCTGCTCACTGCATTTGTTTGATGGCAGTTAGAGCGGCTTGTCGATTCATGTGGGTTCACATGTTATGCCACTGCTCCGCCGTTTTGTCACGCTATAAAGAACAGATTTTTCTTCCCAGAAATGGAAAAGCAGACATTTTTTCTGTGTGCTTCTTCTGTTCAAATTCAAAAGCAATTTAAGGCTCAGGGTGTGCTGACATTTTCTATCTATAAGAAACAAAGGCTACAGCAGTGATTTGGGTTTGAATCTTTAAACATTAAAACAGCGGGTCACCATAGGTGCCTGGAATAAATTCAGCCTACAGAAGTAATGTAGTAAGGAAAGGATCGACACATCGCAAGGGCTTGTGAGTGTGAAATCAGGGAGGAGGGGTGAACAAGACTGGGAATACTGTTGGCAAACATATTACTACACAGGCTTACGAGAAAATTCTCTTTTCCTTTCTCTTAATATTAAAAGGGTAAAAAAATAATGATTCCTTTTTTTCACTTAAAATAAACAAGTAACACGCATCAGTTGAACAAAGAACAAAGAAGCCAAGCTTTTAATTGAGATCCATTATAGTCTTTAGCAATAAGCCATGTGTGCAAGTTCTGAGGACACTAGGTTTTAAGATCATGAATGATTATTTAATGAGCAGGTAAGTACTTCAGGTTCCACTGAAATGTTACCGTTTTCTGAAGATGTTATTTTGAGGTTAACAGAAAAAAGCACTTTGGACTAATTAAAAGTTATGCTTAACTAATTTCCAATATTAATAAAGCATGGTAAAGAAAATGTGACACTATGCTTGTGGTTGCTGATATTTCTAAGGTTATAATTTGACCAAGAATACCAATATAGTGTACTTGCTCCCCTACTAATGATTTTAAACTTCTTAATTAGTTTCTTATTAGATATTATTAGGCTTGTTTTTATTGTAACATTGGGTATTCCCTAGATAATGTCCAGGAAAGCAGGACATAGGAAATGTGTGCAGTCTTTATTAGCGATGTATCGAAGCAATTAGCCGAATAAGGTTAAATGAATGTGATATTATAACTGCACTCAAATTGAAAATTTGTACCTGTACATATCGTGAGCAGAGGTGGATATGACCATTCTTAAAAAGGTGGCATTTTAGCAGTAGATTGAGTGGCAGGTAGGGGTATCCCCCCCCCCCGCCAGCCATGATGCTGAGGCATTGCAGGGAAATAACATAGACTGGAATGTCTCTGGGTGAGGTGGGTTGTGTGCTGGTGGTGAAACCCATCCCATTAAGCCCCCAAAACATTCCCAGCTCTTCCCAAAGCCAGTCAACCTTATTTACTCTTTTAAAAACAGATTAGGAGGGAGAAAAATAATTGTCAATAGGCCAATCATTCTTAGCTAATTTGCCAGTGGAAGGGAAAAAGTAGAAGAGATGGCTCATCATTGTAATATGACTAATTAAAATAATAAGGGGTTATTTTAGAAAGGATAGCGCCAGGTAGTGCTTGATAGTGGTAGGTAGCGTCTGGTGAACGCTGGGCGCTGTGCGCAAAACCACATTCAAGAAAACAAATCTGATAAGCGCCTCTAACAGCTCCATGTAACGTCACATGTATTACCAGAGGCAGCTCAGTGTATAGCGCCAGTGCTCTAGGTTCAAGAGCGCCACGTATTACCTTTCGCTCAGTGTCGCTCTCCCATACATTTTAATAGGTTTTCATTTGCTTGTGTTTAAATAGCGTGATTGGCAATTTTTTTTTTTTTGCTCAAATCATTGTGTGACCTCTCCTGCAAACAAACACTTTCATACATTTTTGGGACTTTTTATATTTTTATGCAGATATGTATTTACAGGTCTGGCACTAAAGTGTCATTGTCCCAGTGTTAAAACAATGTAATTCCATGTGTTTTCGCTTTGTTACTGGTGTATATGTATTCAAAAACAGACATTCACGCAGTGTCTGGAGCTCTATGCTACAGCGCCCAGCTTTAGAGCGCTGATCCTGTGTGTAGTTTTTGGTAAATATGGTGTTAAGTGCCAAGAGCCGGACACACTGAGCTGGTGCTACCTATCGCTTGCTGAAGCATTATACTGTTGTTAGAGCTCCTAACACACATCATATTCATCAATGCGATCTTGCATTTTTGTTTATACAGGTTTTAATATTGAACTACATGAGACCTGAGGGGCCTAACCCATGTTAGGCTTAATATAGTTTGTCATAGTCTGTTATGTATATTTTACCTTGTCTGTAATTATAATGTACCAGGTAAGAAGATATCAATATCAATACCCAATAATATGAATATTGTGCTAAAAAGACTGAAAAAGCCCCCAATTTCAAGGTTCAAGATAATGAAAATGTTCTTAAAACAGAAAGTATTTACACAGCACATATGAACCAAGAGCAATATGATTTACACACGATTCTTAGCAGTAGATGAAGCCAAGCAAATAATCTCTTTTCATATTTGTTTTTTTTGTGTTTTGGGGGGTTTTCCGTTCTTCCTTTTCTTCCTTTTTTTGTTATTTTTTCCCATTTGGATGAACAGTTGACAAGGGCTCAGAAATAGAGAGAACTTCAATGCTCCTCTTCTAGGTGTTTATCTTTTTCCTTTTTTCCTTTATTCTCCCCTCCTACAGCAGGAACTAGAAATCAGGCATCTGCTGGGTCAAGGAAGGGAGCTGGGGGAGTTTGTTAAAGGTATCACAACGGGGTCTTAATGGGTTGCTTGGGTGGGAGCCATGCTTCGGTATTAGATGTGTGGGATGGATGCCCCACTCCCCCAAGTGGGGAAATGTTTTTAGTTAAAGTAGGGTGCTGTTGTTTCCAAACTTTCCAAAAAATTCTTCCCTCCCTGGAAAATGATGTACTTCGCATGGAAAAATGCCCCATTGCAAGGACAGTTAATTTCTTTTTTGAAAAATCAGAGCAAACTTTTTTTATTGTACATTTTTGTTTGTGAAAGTCAAAAAGCCCACTTGGATCTCAGTTTCAGTTCACAGACAAAAGGTCACCTAAAGGTAAACTTGGTTTACCAAATCTTTAGTATGACCCACACTGATTCAATATCATACATGCAAATGGAGAAAGTAGTTTTTAGGTAATTTTATTTTTAACTATGTGTTGGTCCGGTTTAAGAGTATGAGGAAAGCCATGCTCTCTTAAAACAGACTAATATAAGGTAAACTGAGTGACATGAAACTCATGGTTCCTGCTCTGCCTGTATTAGTAATTATTAGGGTTAGGTATCCAAATGTAATTTTAACCTACACTATAGGGTCGATTCAAAATCCAAAAGTTAATTGATTTCGGATCGGGAATCGGAAGTTTGGGCCATTTCGGATTTGCACGAACGTTCGGGCATAGACGTATATGCTCTTTCGATATTCGGAAGTTTTCCGATCCAAATCGGACATTTTCCGTTCGTTCAGAAAACTTCCGCTAATCAGATGTGTTTCCGTGTGAATCAGAGAGCTGATTACCACCCAATAAATCCATTTAATTTAAAAACCACTTCCGACACCTTTGAGGACTCGGATTTGCTATTGTTGAACATGTTTTGTGGCTATGTGGAGGAGTCTGCGCGCCTTCAGCTCCAATGAATTGCATGTATCAGCATGGCCGAGGCCATAAATTGTTTAGCAATACATACCTGAATCAATACATTTCATGTATGCCTTCTAAAAGCATTTTAATGCGGACCTTAATTATTCCTTTGCATGTAAACCTTTATTTTGCCACACATCAATATAATTGCTATATTTTTTTAAACTTATATCCTTTGTTATTTATCTTTGGATTGTTGTACTTGAATCTTAATTTGTTTTCGGATTTATTGTTGTAGTAATTATTTTATCTCATCTTTGGTCAGATGCATCACACTTACTGAGGAGAGGAGAGCGGGATAAAGTGCAGGGTGTGGGTTACAGCTGTGTTTTGATCAGACACAGCAGAGCTGGGGGCCTGGAAAGGTCAGAAATCCCAGAATGCAGAGCAACACAGTCACAAGGCCCTTTCTGTTTGCAGGCTGCCTGATATTACCTGACCCGCCATCTTGGCTGTTTCCAGGTTCATAACATGCAGATGCTGGTTTTTTTTTTCTTTGGAGAGCAATCTGTATGTACAGGGTGTGGGTAACAACACTAAAAATTTAAAGTTGTACCATTTGAAACCAAAAATTTATATTAAACGCAAGAAAAAAATGCCAGGTAAAAAAAAAAAAAAAATCTGTATGATTTACTTTTAGAAATACATTCATTAATGGTTGGTTACCACTAAACGAATGAAATCAAGAAAAGTGTTAGACTAGCGCTAAGTAGTTGGGGTGAGCTTGGGAGTGTAATATATGTGGCCACATTTGTGGCAGAACAGTTTGATGAGTGTAGCTTGTATTGCGCATGCGCAAGATCTTCTACATTTCCGAACGAATGAATATTAGAGGTTAAAAACCATTCTAACCCATCGGGAAACGCCAGGAATTCGTAAAGGTGGACGATGGAAGAAGGGAAAAAACACATGCTGCCGTCGCAACAATAGATCACTCAACCTATAATTTACGATGGAAAATGACAGAGCCAAGGTCGGAAGCTAGCATACGAACGGACGGGCATTTTACGATAGGAAACGGATTAGTTTATAGAATCGCTCGCAAGTTCATACGAGTGCACGAGCGTTGGGAAAAAATACCATGATCGGCAACAAAATCAAAGCTTTTAAATGTTTCTCTGAATCGACCCTATAGATTGACAGACAGTGACATCTCACACACTTTCAAATTACTATTTGACGGCATGTGGCTCAGAAGGTAACAATTAAAGACTGAATAAACTGTCTAGACAGTCTAAACATTTAATGCAGATTTTAATTAAGAGGCAGTCATACATTGTATATTTTTATGCCAATAATACACAGTAATTTCAGTTTGGCTTTTTCAAGTTTACTTTTCAAATGGTCTGGCTATTACATTGCACACCATCATCAAATCAGTGTCAGGATTTAACCCTTTAGATTTATGCAAAATTGAGTGTACTACTCCCACTGCAAATGTGACCACTGGCAATAAATAAGGAGAAATGGTCATGATTTTGCTGTGCACTTCCTATCAGCAGATCCATTGCAGTTCTTGCTGAAAGGGCTTTGGGAGGAAAATTACCACAAATTTGGGAATCTCTTAGATTCCTCAGCCTAAGCAACAGAAAAGCTGCACAATGAAGTGTATTCACATTAGATTTTTAACTTGGCAATTTGTATGGTTTTATTTGTAATGCTTTATAAAAGAAAAGTGGAGATAACTAATAAATACAATTGTATAATGGCAATTCAGGATGCAATTTAAGCTATAGCTACTCAACTAACAAAGTATACTGTTTCTTAGGTCTTAGATTCAAGAGACAATAAAACTGTTGGCATTTTGCAGTTAACATGAGGGTACAGGTGACATAGAAATGGTAATTTTGGTAGTTTTGTACTATTACATTTTCATAATGGATAGGAAATGTTATATTACAAACCTTTACAGTATCTGACTACTACCTACTATTGAATGACAATTTACCCATGTAAGCTACTGAAACATTGGGCTCAATTCAACACCCAGGGCTGGTCTTAGATTAAAAGGCCCCTATGCAAGACTGCAGGATGGCCCCCTAATGGAGATGCTTCTGTGTGTGAAACCCCTAGGTGCTCCAAAAACTTACCTACCAATGCTCCCACTGTGTATGGGGATGTTTCAGACCAGAGCTTCAGCATAGATAGCAGGTGTGGCTACATTCTTAGGTATCAGAGGTCTGAGGCCTGCTCCCACACCCAATATATATGAGTGGCTGGGCAGGGGAGCATGCCTCAGCTACAGAGAGGCTGAAAATGTGTCTGCAGTCGGCGAACCCACAGTGGATTGAACAGTCATCCTTGAAATACAATGGTTGGTTCACTTTAAAGCAGAGGAAAACCCCACAATGGGAGAACTCATTGTTTCCACTACTAAATCAGTATTTATAGTGTTGGGGAGGTAGGACTTGGGTTGAAGCATATATATAGCAGCGTTAAATGCAGATAAAGGCTGGTCCCCTCTTTCCCAGTATTTATCTTACAACCTACACACTATACCCTCTTTGTTATAAAAAATATTAACATTTATTAATATATTAAATGAAATATTATGTATAAAACCACAATATTTTTATAACAAAGTAGGTATAGTGTGTCAGTTGTAGGATAAAGACTGGGAAAGATCGGATCAGCCTTTTTTATCATTTAACTCTTGACATGCCAAAAACGTGAAATTAAAACATAATTGGTAAAGCATGCAAACTGTGCCATGGTTATCAATGATCGCCATCGCCATGGCCGCCATCTTTCTGCACCCAGGAGCAGAATGCTTGATTAAAATCTTGTTCCTGTGCACTAGGCAATTCATTTTCATTCATGCTAGTACGCAGCAGCATGGGATTTGAAAACCACAGATCTTGGCAGTAGCCTGCAGCTTCCTAATGGTACATGTAACATGGATTTCTGTGCTACATGAACCCTGGAAATGACTAGGAAAAGCAGTCAGCAGTAGTTGGCCATGTGCTGTGGTAACCGGACCTGCGCAAGAAAGATAAGCAAGTCCCCCTTTTTTATATCTTTATACTTTTGGTTCACATTAAAACATTCATTTAATTGCACCCACCAGTTCATTTGTTAATTTACCTCACAATTAATGGAGTGGCGGAGTTTGGTGGCCGCCACACATTTTTAGACTTCAGTGCCAACATGGATTTTGTTCTTAGTTACATAGTTAATATGGTAGAAAAAAGACATATGTCCATCAAGTTGAACCAAGGGTGTTGGGGTAAGGGAAGTGATTTTTTATTTAAATTTGTGTTTTTGCTGATAACAGCTAATAGTAACTGTTAGTGTTATTTTCTTCTAACTAAACATCTAATCCTTTTTTGAAGCTGTCGATGCTGTAGCAAGCTTCTGTGGGAGGCTATGCCACAGATCTGCCTCCGGAGATTGAGATTTTATTCCAGTCGAAGGGAGTGCCCCTTGTCTTTAGAGATGATTTTACCTGAAATAGTATTTCCCCATATTTTTTGGATTGCCCATTTATATATTTATACAAGTTAATCATGTCCCCCTCAGTCATTTCCTTCCAATGCTAAACAGATTTAATTCTCATAATCTTTCCTCATAACTTAGATCCTTCATTCCTCTTATTAATTTGGTGGCTCTCCGCTCCTTCTGTTTTAATCTATGTTTTTATTACTCATCACACCCAATTACACAAACCTCTATAACAAGCCCCCAACAGACCCCATCATTCCCCAGTCCCAATGTTGGAGTCACAGGCACCGTTTCCCTCAAACAGCCAGCCTAAATACCAGTACAATTGCACACAGTGCCAGCATGATAGGAAAAAATGCTTACCAAATTGCTCTCCCCATGATGACACACACCTCTGAATCCCACTGCTTCACCTGATTAAAAGGCTGGCAGGCTAACACCCTTTAAAAGCTTACACACAAACGCCCATTTCTTTACAGACTTAGGGGAGCAGGTTGCAACCAACCCCTAATTGTTCTATTTTTTTGTGTATATGGTATTTATTCATTTATTTTATGTATTTGTACATATGGAGGTCAATTCGGGACCAGAAGAAACATTGCACCCCTTTTTAGGAGTGAAAATTGTCATTCACTTTCTTTGTCTACCTTGGGGCTGATACGGCAACCGGAGGTAATAGGAACATTTATTTTCACCTGATGCTGAATCAGACACATATAACATGCAGAGAGGAATGTGGCCAATGGTGGGCTACAGGGGGAACACAAAGGGGTGAGTGTCGATAAATGTTACATACAACAGCATTTAAAACGACCAGTAGAAAACCCCCAAAGAAGTACATTTAGTATAGAAAAAATTGGAGATACACAAACATATCTAAAAATAAATTCATAGTTATGAAACAAAAATACACATTTTTTGAAAATACAAAATTATTGAAATAAAGACAAAAAAGGGGTGAAATGAAAGACAACTTATCTTTGACATACACATATAATACAATAAAAACAAATAAAAGCAACATGTTAAACAATAAAATGTAAATTGCAAAAAGAAACGTATGCTTATAATGCGTATGTGGAAAGAGCGGCTGCTTAGGTGCAAAAGCATTTACTTATCCCCAGTGATAAGGCTTTTTCACACACATTTCTTGAGTTCCTGCATATTTTTTGAGCGCAAGCACCCATGTGAAAACTGGACTTGCAGGTACTGACTGGATTCAACTGTGGTGTTGAATAGCACATGCACGTGGACTTAAAATTTTTGTTCATTTTCACTAGTTTCGTCTAGTTTCAGGTTGCCTTGTGTGCTTGGGAATCTGGTGGCGAACTGAGCACAATCAGCGCTATCATTGAATTAGCGAATGTCGGAACAATGGACCCTTTGCTGTGATTCACTGCACTTTGCCTGGCTAAATGAGTGGTATTTACTTTGCAAAAGCTGACAAACTGCCACAGCTAATGTCAGCACGGGAATGGTCTCCAAATATATGCGTGGTGTCTTGAGCCTGTAAAGCTTTCGATATAATGAGTTTGAAAATGTGAAGTAATGTGAAAATAGTTTTATTAGTTGTATTTAAAACATCAATTAAGTATTTGATATTTAAGCTCAAAATATCAGGTTCAACCAAACACGGACCTAAGAGTAAATGCAACTAACATGGCTGAAGTCAGGCAAACATGACACATTTTGAATGGTAAATGAGGTAAACTCACATAAACGGATGAATGGAGAAGTGGTTCGTAAATCAGCCCCTTAATATAATATATATTAGAGTGGTGGAAAATATAATTTATAATTGTTTTACATTCCCATTCCATCCCATCCCTTTGCCATTCCCTGGCCATGCTGGTTCACCTGCCCCATGACCTTTGGCACAGGTCCAGTCCAGACTCCCGGCACTGTCTATCGCAGTCCTATAATAGCTTAAAATATGCATAAAAATAATTGATAATTTTCTTAAGCATTTTTGAAGGCATCTGTTGGAGCACCTTCCAGTTTTCAATAGTAGTCAGGATTCAATAGATGTTTGTTCACTACATGGATGGATCAGTGTTTGTTTGCATTTTTTTTTTATTGTGTAATGGTTTTCTCACAACCATTGAATCGTCCTTCATTGTCAGGTTACAAACCTGTTAGTTTAATTCTCACATTATAAGACATACTTGTAGTGTAATTGGTTTCTATAAAAGGAAATATTACATATATATATATATATATATATATTTCTCTAAGTGGTATTTTTTTTAATTTTATATTATGACATGTGTTTTGCCAATGTGATCAGCCAGAACCAGAACCGGAAATAGCCGGACGGGATATGACTTTCCCAATTGGTAAGGGACCTGCTAGCCAGGACCCCTGTTCGGATTCCCGCCCTGAAGGAAGCACTACAACTTCAAAGTGTTGTAAAATATAACTTTAATAATAGCAAAGATATTAAATGACAGCTTAAAACACATAAATAGCATAACACAAAAAACAAAGAACATGAAAACACTTCATAGCTTTAATCAACACTGCTTAATGGTACCCCTCATCTATTTCAAACTGTATCCTATATCCTTCAGATACATTTAAACATAATCAACAACTATTCCATGGAATGTTTAGCTAACCTACTCAGCATGCATATGGTTAATCATGAGTCCTGGTCGCCTGAGGCGCTCCACGGGCCGATGCAATGCGGCACAGCGAGATCAGGATGAGCTTGGGAGGTCAGTGGGTTAACGGCCCCACAGATCACTGTCCATGACAGGCGTCCCTCGTCATGGCTCTTGAGTCTCCTGATTCCACAGTGGAATACCCCTCATATTTATGGCGCTGTCACCCCAAAAAGCTGGCCAAACTCCAAGAGGTGAAAGCAACCTGTTTCTTGATAAGAGTTTATCTAATCTTCCATACCTATCTCACCCAAGAATTGGCCAAATTCCCAGGTGAGATAGGTAAGGAACATATGTCACAAATCCATATGCTATACTGATAAGCCCCCCACTCCACGTCACAGCTGTACATTTTGAAAAACATGTTTTTGACTTAAAACTCTGGTAAACATGTTTTTCAACCTTATCTTCAGAAAACACATCTTAAACTCACTTTTGAAAAACATGTTTTTGACTTAAAACTCTGGTAAACATGTTTTTCAGTTACATTTGCTATATCATAGTTTTTCACATTCTGGACATGTCAGGGCATATTCCTGGCTTACATTTGCTATGTTATAAGACTATGATCACAAAATGTCTGCCAGTGGCATCCATCTTAGAACACAAAATAGTGGATGGTAATAACATTTATATTAAATGGCGGACAAAACCTAGACAAAATGGCGGACAAGATGGCGGCCAGATTGCCATGTCACCTATTATTATCACAGACATGTAAATCCTGTAAACATCAGTACTAGTCATGACATATGCACATGCTACAAACTGGTATGGATTAGCCAATTGATGAAGCTGGCAGGCTAAGAAAAGAACATTAAGCAACAGTTAAAGTATATGCTGTTTACCATATAAGTCTTTCGTCTAAAGCAACCAAGGTTTCTTTACACAACAAATCTTTTTAGTAATTACAATGATCATCATCACACAGGGATGGATGCCAATACTAGATAATTAGACATCATTTGGTAATTGTAAGGTATTTAACTTTTTTACTGAATAATCTGACAGTTCAGGCTGAAGGTCTCTGTTTGTCCAGGCAGCTACATAGACCGTCCCCTCGATTCAAAGAGCAAAAGTTAAGTGATTTCGTATCGAGAATCGTAAGTTTGGGTGGGTGTTTGTCATTTTTTCTGGTTTTTTTGGCCATTTCGTATTCGTACGATCGTTCGCGCATAGACGTATATGAACATACGCATTTCGTACGAGAATCGTATAATTTGCGTTAGTTCGTGTGTTTTTCCCGTCCAAATCGTATTATTTGCGTTAGTTCGTGTGTTTTTCCCGTCCAAATCGTATTATTTGCGTCCGATCCTATTTTTTACGTCCTTCACATGGGCTTGCGCCCAATTCAGAGAGGTGATTGCTAATTGTTTTGAAGCCCATTAAAGAGCTGCTTTACGAAATGTTTGCCGGCAGCTATTTGGCCTCGGGAGTAGGATGGAGCGGAGCGAGTTTGTGGCACATCAAGGGCTTATGCTTTCTGGCATTGAGTTGATCGAGATGTCTGAGAGCAGATTGCCCCTGCGTCGTCGCATGAACATCGATAGCATGAATGATGTTGAGCTGTTCGAGCTGACCAGGCTTAATCGCGCTTCCCTCCATAAATTATATAGTGAGCTGCGGCCATGGTTAGCCCGCACCACAAGGAAGGGGCATGCAATTTCAGGTATGACCAAGATGCTTGGCTGCCTGCAATTTTTGGCGAACGGCTCGTTCCAGAGGCTGGGTGCCCTCTCCGTGGGGATGTCACAGCCTACGCTGAGCCGCGCACTATCTAAATTTTTGGAAGGCATGGCTGCCATAACTCAAAAATATATTTATTTTCCGGATGATATGGCAGCCAGAAACGCCATTAAGCTTGGGTTTTATAATGTGGCCGACATGCCCAACGTTATTGGTGCAATTGACTGCACACATGTGGCACTCGTACCTAGGGCAGCCGACGAGTATATATATAGGTATTGAGATTGGTTATTATGTTGCCCAACGTGTCATGTCACCTGTTTTCCTTTGCGGCAGCATATTTGTTTATCCCTCATTTGTGTAGCTGCTTTATCTCGGCTTTTCATTCGTATTTCCCAATAGAGTGCAGACATGTTTTGTGTTTAATTTATTATTTTGGGTCAAATATCAATTACCCTTTTTGTATGTTTTTGCCTTAAGGAATCGTAAAATGGGACACTCACTTAATGTCCAGGCCGTGGTTGGTCCGGATATGCGGTTTATGAGTGTCCTTGCCGGCTACCCCGGATCGTCCCACGACTCCTATATCCTCCGGCGATCTGGGTTGTTTCGGAGATTTGAGGCAGGTGAATTTTCGGGGGCATGGCTGCTTGGTAAGTGTGTCCTATTTGTGTGTTATTAAATGTGTCATTAATCTTGTATTTGTTGATATGTTTGTTTTGGAAAACTTGACAGAAGCGTCCAACTGCCTTTTTCTTGGCTCATATATTAGGAACTTACCCAAAAAATCCTTGTCTCGCTTTGGCCTTCAGAATGTTTTCCCTTTAGTTAGGATGTCTGTAAGTTCCTTGTGCCTAAATATATTGGTTTGGAGTTTATACCCAAGGATCTTTGACATTTGGCTCCTTTTGTACTATTGGTCGTTAAATGTCAAAGTGGACTTAAACTGCATACATTGTAGTTTCCAGTGAAATGTGGCTAGGGATCTTTGACATTTGGCTCCTTTTGTACTATTGGTCGTTAAATGTCAAAGTGGACTTAAACTGCATACATTGTAGTTTCCAGTGAAATGTGGCTAGGGATCTTTGACATTTGGCTCCTTTTGTACTATTGGTCGTTAAATGTCAAAGTGGACTTAAACTGCATACATTGTAGTTTCCAGTGAAATGTGGCTAGGGATCTTTGACATTTGGCTCCTTTTGTACTATTGGTCGTTAAATGTCAAAGTGGACTTAAACTGCATACATTGTAGTTTCCAGTGAAATGTGGCTAGGGATCTTTGACATTTGGCTCCTTTTGTACTATTGGTCGTTAAATGTCAAAGTGGACTTAAACTGCATACATTGTAGTTTCCAGTGAAATGTGGCTAGGGATCTTTGACATTTGGCTCCTTTTGTACTATTGGTCGTTAAATGTCAAAGTGGACTTAAACTGCATACATTGTAGTTTCCAGAGAAATGTGGATAGGCCCTCAGCAGCATCCTAATTGTAACATGTCTGAAAACTACAAATATATGTAAAATACAAATACCCTTGGCCGTGCAGATGTTTGTTAATTAATTGGTATATAGAAGTGCCATTTTAATTTAGGTTATACCTTAGTGCAATTTTTGGGGGCCCTAATGTGCCCTGTTTTTTTGGCGGAACACTTTACCTTACATCATTATGATATCTGTGAAATTTTTGGTGTTGGTTGTGTTGCCTTTTTAATTTTGATTACATTTAATTCTCTGTTTAAGGTGATTCCGGGTACCCACTTCTACCCTGGCTCATGACGCCTGTGCTGCGGCCCCAGGATGCCTCTCAGGAAGCGTATAACCGTGCGCATCGCAAGACCCGGGCTGTTGTGGAGAGGGCCTTTGGTCTGCTGAAGACACGTTTTCGTTGCCTTGACCATACTGGGGGGGCCCTGCAATATGATCCCAAGAAAGTGATCGACATTATAATGGCATGTGCTGTTTTGCACAATTTTGCCATCCTGGAACGTGTCCCACGTTATGTGGACAGCCTGCCCTCTTCAGCCGTCGAGGATGAAGCCGAGAATTTTGAGGGGCCCCCCAGTGAGTCTGGCCAATCTGTTAGAGCCAACCTGATCAGCCAGCATTTTAGTTAAGTTTTTTCCCTGTCTCAGCATTCTGTATGTCTGTGTTATCCTTTTGGAAACATATGTTGTTTTGCCCTAATGTGGCATTACCTCTAAGTAAAACATTTCGACCTTAATTGTTGCCTAATGTATTTCATGTAGTTTCCTTAGCTTTCGCTGTGCATTGTTACACCTCTTCCAACCAAAATTATCTGGTTTAGGCCAAGCTGTTACAAAAGTCTTCCCACTAAAAACGCCACAAGTATTGGAAGTTAAATTTTTGTTTTACTTAGCAAATGAAAAATTATAGTGGTTAACAGAAATCAGTCCACATACATCTGTGGTAACAAATGGATAACATTAAAAAAAACATCGAGCACATCTACACCTGGAAGTGAGTGGCACAACCAAACAAGGACACCCAGTCCAAAGGCCAGCCTAGTCCAGTCATTAATATTGCCTGTGCCCAGGGATATTTGGGCATGGCCATAATGTCACACAAACATGTCTGCAAACAGGAGGAGCACCAACCAAATACATAGGTAAAGCCATAAGTGGCCAGATAAACTCCACATAGACCTATGGCATTGGCTAGTGGCCTTAAGCATTACTCTAAGGAGCTATATGGGAGCAAATACAAAACACAACCTGCCAGAGCAACACAAAATGGATTGTTTGAAACCTCAAAGGACAAGTAAATACAGTGGGGGTTAAGAGAAAAGATGTCCCACACACCCATGGCTTAATAGGGTGGCTGCCCATAATACCCAGGTGGAGGTCCAGGTGGAGGTCCATGGGAATGGGACCTAGCCTGGGCCATGGCAGCATTGTGAATTTGAAACTGCTCCACAATGTTTCTCTGCATATTGGTCATCTCAGCCATGGCTGACTGGATGCCATTACTTGAATTGGCCACGTTGCTGTTGAGGGTACGCAACTCCGCGAGGATGCCCTGTAGACTGGTATGGATGTTCACCATGTCTGCATGCCTTTGCTCACGCTCTGTAACGAGCTGGGCGTCATAAGAGTCCCTTTGTTGGGTCCATAATTGAAGCAGGGCACTCTGCCTCCCCTGGGAAATTGTGGGGCGGCGTAATGGCGTCCGCCGCACAATTACCCTGGCTCTTGGGCGTGCCCTGCCGCGTGGTGTCGTACCCTCAACAGCAACCGGCCTGCTTTGCAAATCCTCAGCAGCAGAGTGAACACTGGGGACTGTAGTGTCAGTCTCCCCATGTGCAAGCACAATGGATGGAGATTCACTCTGCTGCTGAGGATTGGCCAGAGAAACATTATCGAGCAGTTCCAAATTGGGACCCAGGGGGAGTTCATCCGACGTGCCCTGTACGGAGACATCATCATCTTCCTCCATGTCCTGGATCTCTTCCATGAGTGTGCGGGTCTGTAGGGACATATCAAAAAAAAAAAGGCTAAGTTTGCGTCCCAATGTAGGATTTCAACAGTTTAACACATTCTTAAGCACTTGTTATTATTTATGCTACTAAATAAACTTACCGAAAATCTCTGATCTGGGCTCCGATGCTGTACGGACCTGGTAGGCATAACCAAACTGGGGGGTGAGTTTACCCTTGCTGAGGGATCATGCTGGGCTGAAGAAGAGTAAAAAATACCACGTAAACACACACACATAACCTTTTTTTGGATAGGTAATCAAATATAGCTCTATTTGTAATATTATTCAACTCTAGAGCAATGGTGACCTTTGTTCAAACCCACGCAAGTTTACAGAGGTGCAATGGCTCGGACAAACTGCTAAGTGACCTCAGTTCTAAGTCATGAAGTGTACCCATTCAGCATCCAACTTTCAGGGCACATTTTTGGATTTAGCCTACCATTCGCTAGGTCCGGGGTACTCAAACAATTGTTTGAAACGCCCATTTAAAGGTATGTGGTGAGAGGTGAATGTCTGGCCATGGTGCTGACGCAGGGGGTGTCTAGTTAAAAATAAAGACACTGGTGGAGGGGCTGGAGCTTTCAAAGTGCCAACTAATAAAGGCTGCTTGCCCTTGCTGGGCTGGATGGGCCAGAGCTGAGGGGACAGGGATTGGATGTCTAAAGGGGGGAGTTAACGTATTGATGGTGATGTGATGGATGGAGCCAATCTGTTACAAATGTATGGGGCTTATGTGGGGGGGGGGCATGGGGGGACTGTGGCACATGGGCCAGAGCAGGGGCAGCGGGACACGATTGTGGCCAGTGAAAATTTAAATAAGTTACTGTGTACCTTGCTATGCCACTTCCTGGGCAGTACTTCATATTGCAATGCTATGTTTCACGGAGCCATGACATTGGGCAGGAGACCAACCACTACATGGCCGATCAAGGGGGCAGCTCTGAGCACGTCAACACAGAAGTAACTGAGTGCAGGGCTGTCTGGGCAGGGGTCCTTGAATGTGTTGCCAAGGTCCGCATTGGGACCCCGGGCCGCCAGTTGAGTCTCGCTGCTCTTGGTCACATATGTTTGTGGGTGGCTAATTAAATAGTTAACTCAAACACAACTCACACAACCAAAAGGCAACCCATACATAATGATGTGTGTTTTGTGATTGATTCTAAATATCTCACTTATCTTGCGAAACTTCATGACTTTAACAATACAATTGGACATTTGATCTTTGCCATAATGGCTGTGGGCCTAAATGTGTGATTCACAGGGACCAAAAGAGGACACAAACAGCCACAGTAGTGCGAGGCCAAGCAAGGCAAACCATAGGGGCATCCCGTTATCTTGTTACTAGTGAACTGTAGATTATTTAGCAAACAGCCAAACATGCAGATTTAATAGTACTCACCGTGGGTACGGGTCGGGGAGTCTGTGTCCCTTAGACCAGCATGTCCACCGACCGCGACCGGATGGAGAAGTCCAAGCACAATCTCCTCAGCAGGGGTAAACTCCAATTTAGATGGAAAGCCACCTCCAGTTTTCATGCTGAAAAGAGAAAATCGTTTGGTATTCAGAAAAGGGGCATACAGCACATCCCAAACATTATATTTAGCGAAAACATTTATTTACCTGTAATTATGCCTTTTAATTTCTTTTTGCCGTACAGCATACTTCAGATCAGAGATTTTCTTCTGAATTTGGGACACATCTTTCCTCTCTTCCCCCGCTGCATTTACTTGTCGGAGGATGGTTTCAAACAATGCCATCTTGCGCTGCTTGGTGGTGTGTTTGGATTTGCTCCCATATAGCTCGTCATAGTATAATGTAAGGCCACTAGCCAATGCCATATTTTGGTCATGGGAGAATCTCCCACTCAACTGGCCGCGGCGCAATGTGCGGCCAGATGGTTGGCTTGGCTGCTCCTCCATGTGTGCAGACACATGTGGTGACATTATGGCCTGGGGCTGGGTAGGGGAATGGCCGGATTGGTGGCTTCCCAATGACTGGACTGGACTGGCCAAGGGACTGGGTGTTCTGGCGTGGCTGGCCACCGAACTTCCAGGTGTAGATGTGGTCATGGTTGCAATTCGGGGCCCTCTTGGGGGGCTAGGTTCCCGGCTGGTGCCAGGTCGGGGGCTCTGTTCCCGGCTGGTGCCAGGTCGGGGGCTTCTGGCCCTGGATGGGGTTCGGGCCCTGTAGGGGCTTCTGGCCCTGGATGGGGTTCGGGCCCTGTAGGGGCTTCTGGCCCTGGATGGGGTTCTTCTGGCCCTGGATGGGGTTCGGGCCCTGTAGGGGCTTCTGGCCCTGGATGGGGTTCGGGCCCTGGATGGGGTTCTTCTGGCCCTGGATGGGGTTCGGGCCCTGTAGGGGCTTCTGGCCCTGGCTGGGCTTCTGGCCCTGGATGGGGTTCTTCTGGCCCTGGATGGGGTTCGGGCCCTGTAGGGGCTTCTGGCCCTGGCTGGGCTTCTGGCCCTGGATGGGGTTCTTCTGGCCCTGGATGGGGTTCGGGCCCTGTAGGGGCTTCTGGCCCTGGCTGGGCTTCTGGCCCTGGATGGGGTTCTTCTGGCCCTGGATGGGGTTCGGGCCCTGTAGGGGCTTCTGGCCCTGGCTGGGCTTCTGGCCCTGGATGGGGTTCTTCTGGCCCTGGATGGGGTTCGGGCCCTGTAGGGGCTTCTGGCCCTGGATGGGCTTCTGGCCCTGGATGGGGTTCTTCTGGCCCTGGATGGGGTTCGGGCCCTGTAGGGGCTTCTGGCCCTGGATGGGCTTCTGGCCCTGGATGGGGTTCTTCTGGCCCTGGATGGGGTTCGGGCCCTGTAGGGGCTTCTGGCCCTGGATGGGCTTCGGGCCCTTCTGCGCGGCCTGGAGGGGCTTCGGGCCCTTCTGTGCGGGCTGGAGGGGCTTCGGGCCCTTCTGTGTGGGCTGGAGGGGCTTCGGGCACTGCTGTGGGGCCTGGGTTGGCTAAGTGCCCGGCTTGAAAGCATGGGTGGTGTGGGCTCCCTTGGGCGGCCTCTTCTGGGGGCAGAGGTGGTGGTGGCTGCTGTGGCCTGTTTTTTGGCCGCAGGGGCACGTGCCTTTGGGGCCCTTTTTTGGGAAAGGGAGGGTCCAGTGTCCCTTGGTGGGGCCGAGGTGGTACTTGCCTTCTGGGCCTTCTGGGACCTTAGCTTCTTCGGTCGTTGCTGGGACCTGGTTGTTGGGCCCTCAGAGGTCTGGCTTTGCTGGCCGCGTTTAGCTGCTGCCTTTTTTGGTGCCATTTTGTCCAAAAGCTCAAAGAGAATGAGCTTTGGGTGCAGGGACCTTTAAATCATGCGCCCAGCGTCTGACGCCTATGCGCACGACTACGCGCTCGTACGGACGTACGTTCGTGCGGAACCAGGAAACCGCTGGGGTTTCACTTATCTGCTGCCTGGAAGAAGACTAAAGATGGCGCCCACTATCTTCACCCGTCAACAGGAAGAGATCCTCATGCTGGTAAGTGGCTGCCTGTGCATTTTAATAGAATAGTCAATGATGGCCTAAATGTAAATGATGCGTTGGGAACTAGTTTGGGGTCTCTTAATGTTTAATCACTGGCTCCTCACACTTCATCCTCAAGGGCCGAGCCTGGCCACGTTTTCACCTGTCTATGCTGATGTCCTAATTCGGCCAATTGCTCCGGCTTAGCAACAGTTAATTAACCTGTGGAGTAGCGGGGCGAGCTGTCAAACCTGGCCTGTCTCGGACCTTGATGCGGATGTTTGCGGAACACTGTTTTCCTAAGCCATAAAAACACAACGGGAAGCCACACACGTGGGCCAAAAGCCTAAGCATTAGGCTACATCTTGGATCTTTAAAACATCCTAACATGCCATAGATGCAGGTGGCCTGATTGTTGATGTTGGCTATTATCTGTATGTACATGGTGTGTGATACATATAACATAAGACCAGACTGTCAATCACAGTCAACGTCCTCTTTAAGCCACTCCCCAAAAATGGCGGCCATTCGAAATGTGTGTGTTAATGACATTAAATACTCAACTTGTGATGCAACACATATGGGTCTGTGTGTAAAAGTACAAGCTCTGTGTCCATTATGTTTTTCAGATCATGCTTCAGCGCCGGTATGACTTCGCGCCCAATGTGTGCGAGAAAAGGGACATCGCCCGGGAGATCATCGCGGAGATACACCGTGTGACCAGCACCACCTTCACTCACACCCAGATAATGCAGCATTGGTCGGACCTGAAGCGTCTGCACATGCCCCGGGTGCGGAGGTTTTTTGGGATCCATTTCCCAAGTAAGTACTAAGCAATTGCATGGTATATGTTCCAAATGTCTAAGTTATGCCTTTATTTATAATGACTTTTCTTTGGTAGTGTTGGAAATGGATTTCAGAATTCGCCGCACCCGGAGACGTACAGGCCGACCAGTGCTGCATGACTCTGCATCTGTGAGTGAAGGTGGTGGATCTCCCGGGCGACGGACCTACCCCTCCTCTGTGGCCTCCTCAGACCAGCCCCTGGACCTTACCACAGAGGAGGGGCCAAGGCGCGTGGGCGTGGAGTCATACCTGGCCACGCATGGGGAAGGCTCTGGTATGTCACTCTTCATGTATAGGCACAAAGATATACATGGCAGGCCAAAAACTAAGTTATCCTTTATTATGTATTTGTAGAAGCTTCAGGAGCGGGTGAGATAGTGGAGGAGGAGGCAGCAGAGATGCTTGAAGTCGATCCTGGCGAAGGTGAGTGATGTCAGCCAGACTGGGAGCCAGATATGTTGGGGATAGTGACTATCTACAAATACTAACCAAATGTCACATGTTTCTCCAGGGACTTCTTCACAGCCGAGCCAGGACCAAGGGCAGCCTGTTGGCCCCAACCAGCCATCTGTCGGCCACCAACTCCGTAAGTCTCCATGCCATTATTCATATTAATGTTTGCTTAGCTAATAACACACACATAACTAAAGGCGTAGCCAAAGTGTAGTTCACACTTTCATGTGGGCACTTCGTTTGCTTAAAGAGGACCCAAACTAGTATTAAGAACCAAAGACTTAGCCATCACACTGTACCTACAGATTAGAAACATGGAAAAACACCCTTCACCCATCTAATGCATGTTATTAGACAGAACAAAACCAATATTGGGGAATATGGAATGCACAATATTTACAGGCAGCATGGGATCCAGATTGAAAAAAGGAAGGTGCTGCCATGCATTGTGTGAGTGATGACCTTTCCCTCAACCCAGCTATGCTCTGGATTCCCAACGCACCACTGTAACCTACTCCCCTGTACTTTATCCAACTCTCCACTCCTCATTAAGTGTTATGCTTCAGAGTCCAGATGGCGGCGCTGTAATCCCCAAAAAAGCCTAACTAACTTTGAGGTGGGGCAGAATCATTTGTGAATAGTTTTTGTTTTTCATTAAATAATGTTGAAGGTCCGGTTTAAGGAGTTTAAACACTTACCTGTGGGAAATGCATTAACTGTATCCCTTTGAAGAAGGACATATGTCATGCATTTACATGTATTTGATTAACCCTAAATCTATTTCCAGCATACAAACCGGTCTGGGACTCCTATTTATGTTTCTTTCTCTATTGGTTACAGGGATGATCCCCAAAACCTTGGCGGGAAAAAAAAAACGAATGAAGGAGTTGGTGGCCGAGCTGCTGGCCATACAGGCGACGTTGGGGCCAACAGATGAAGAAGAGGATGATGAATAGTGCCCTTGGTCCTGGCTCCTTTGTTTAACTTGTTTTTAAAGTTGATAAAATTTTAGAAAGTTTTTTCTTGTTTTTAAAAAAAAAAAATATATATATTTTTAAAGAAAAAAACACACAAAATAAAAAAAAAGTGTTTTACTGTTAAAAACAAATAAAAAAATTATATATGTTTTACCGAGGCCAAAAAAAAAAAAAGGTTTAAAAAAAAAAACCAAAACTATAAAAAAAAATTTGGAATTTTATTCCAAAACAAACAAAGAAAAAATTTTAAATAAATTATATTTGAAGCCTTCCTAAATGTGTCTTTTCTAATATGCACACACCCAAAAAATTACACAAACCAGAAACAACACACTTAGAAACATATAGACATATGTAAATTATGTGATTTTCTTACGTTTTATGGACCGAGAAATGAAGTGGGATGCAGCCGCTAAGGGGTTTAGGTAAGTTTTATGGACCGAGAAATGAAGTTGGATGCAGCCGCTACGGGGTTTATGTAAGTTTCTGGTTGAGGGTGCGCATGCGCAAGATCTTATATACATAAGAACGCACGAATCTAAGAGGCCAAAAACCAATGAAAACCAGAGGCAAACGCAAGTAATTGGAAGAGCTGGACGATGGAAGCCGCCGACAAAACAGGCTGCCGCCGCAACAGGTGAGCACATGAACGTGATTTTTACGATTGGCAACTGACTGAGGCAAGTTCGGGAGATATCATACGAACGGACGTATCTTTTAGGATAGAAACGTATTTGCTTATTGAATCACTCGCAAGTTCATACGAACGCACGAGCGGACGTGAAAAATAGGATGATCGTGAGCCAAATCCAAGCTGTTACATGTTTCTTTGAATCAACCCACATATAATCACATAGCCCTAAAGCTCCTAATGTTCCAGGTAGAGAAATGTTCCAAATAATATGACTTATTTCTAGCAGATGCAAGCTTATAAATACATTACACAAGATGGCTATTCATTGAAACCACAAATAAAGCTGCTGCAACTGTATATCTTTAAAGTAGACCTCCGGACCATTATACTGCAATGGCCTTTCGCGTCATTTGGATTTTGGATGCCCAGATCCCAAATGGAGCAAATTTGTTTAAAGTGATACTGCAGGCAAAGGTAGTTTGGATTTTGGATGTTATGAATCTGGAGGAGGAATCAGAGGATGGAGCGGGAGGAGGGAAAGAACAGCAATCCTGTCCCAGCTGTGCTGAGCTGATTGGGGGAGGGGATGAATAAGACATTGGCTGAAACTCTAAACCTCGATATCTAGGCCGTTTCTTTTTCAATGTAAAAATGGGACAGTGCCAAAAGTAGCCAGATGCAATAGTTTAACTATTACCTTTGCTTGCAGTAGCTCTTTAAAGCTCATAGTTTAAAGCCTACAGCTGATTTTAAGGCTGTGTCTCCTGCCCCTGGGTATCTTAATTTGGGGTGTTTGTCTACTGGTTCATGCTCTAAAAAACTGCCATCAAAAATTGATTATGCTCTCATCAGTGTCCTTGGTCAATTGCTGCTGATGGTCAAGTGAGTTGCTCTTTAACCATCAACCCACAAGTTACCATTAGCACCAAGGTGGAGGGAGAGGATTTAAATGTGCCTGAGTAGAAATTCAATTTATGAAAATGTAGTTGTTTTCAAGCTTCCATGGTGACAAGGGCAGTTCAACATACCCTTTAAGTCACTGTCTGTCTCTTCCTAGTAGCAACTTCCTCTCAGTCCAATGCTGTAAAAAAATGACCAGCGTAGTGGTTCAGGTTCTACCAAATGTTTGTGTACCTCCAGTACATTGTTGAAAGGTCTGATTTACAGTTTGTTCCACAATGTGTCATGGTAAATGGTTCATAGCTAGCTAAGGTAGCCAGTAGTGTGCCACAGTATGATGGTTATTCAGCACACCACAGTGGAAAATCCCTGGCATAGTGTGGCTACCTACCCAGAAGCAGACATTTCAAACAGCTTATAGGTAGCCTACCCCAGGGTGTGCTGATATTTCCAACTTATTATTTATCACTATTCCAGAAGATCGGGTGCACTATTCATATACAAATAATTTAATTATAGGTTAAAAACTAGCAATTTAGACACTTAAAATAATGTTATAGAATTTAAAGTTATATAATATATACAAATATGAAAAAATGTAATATTAAGAAAATCATTTGCAACGCATATATTACACATATATTATTGTGCTTTCTGTTCCCAAAGCCTGAAGCAAGAATACACAAAGCCAACCAAAAGCTTTCTGCACCACTGCCAGCAGGCTCTACGTGAACAAAAAAACACTTCAATACTTTAAATTAGTTTATAAGGGGTCATGCAAATTATTTGGTAGAGCATAGTGTGCCTTGGGGTTTGAATTGCAACCTGCATCTCGTGAGATTTGGGGAGCCTGATTTATGAAGCGTCAGCGCCACTCAGCAAGAATCTTTTGTTTGACTTAGGAAACAAAAACAGGCTACACTGATGCAGCTATTGATGTAGAGTCCTAAAAGAAGGTTCAAAGTAAATTATCTAGCACAGACAAATATAGCCCACTTCATCCATTGATATGTAGTAAGTCCATAGTAAATAGTAAAGAAATTTTAATTTGTTTGTGGGAAATTCAAAAATACCCTTAACAAAAAAATAAATAGAGAAAAAAGTGTGCCATTCCTTCTCTATGGCTTACCAACCCCGCACACCCGTGGTAGACCAAGACCAAGGTAAGAGGTATCCCCCAGGAAATATCTTCTCTATACCCCTCCTCTTCAGTGAAATATTTAGTCACATGGGAAGGAGTTCTCAGAGGCTCATCCTCTTAGGTATAGAAGCCTCCTTCAACAACCCCCAGCTCCAGGTTGGGAGCCAGGAAAGAATTAGGGGGGGGCTGTGTACTTCAATACTGTTCAATAGATGGTGGTGGCCGCTGATGCCTTTGTAACACCCCAGTGATGTAGCAGAAACCCTGCAAAGGACAGAGAAGACCTACTGCGCCAGAGAAGGATATACCCCTCAGCAAGGGGGCAGAGAGTAGAATGCACAGAATAGTAAGTAATTAAATTTAGACTATTACATTTGTTTTTTATGTGTTTTTTTTTTCATTACTTTTGGTGAACTGGTGAGGAGCCCATGGGACCCCAATTCCAGTTCATATGGTAGGTGGGGCCAGCATGACACCTGCTGGCACCAATGAATGACATGCTGGTACCACTGCCTAATTACCTGCATCCTTTCTGGGGTACTGGGGGTGCAGAAAAGCCCAGTACCCAACAGTATGGCCAATGATTGGGGGCACCCCTGAAGGATCAATGGATCAATAATGAAGGGAATAAGGGTTGGGAAACTGGCAGGGGACAGATGGTCGGTCCCTGAGCCCTGGGTTACAGGCCCCTATGCTTGGTGCCCAGACTGGTTGGCTCTGGGAGGGAAGGGAGGCCACAATTTTTTAATAAAAAATAAAAATACCCAAAAAACACAGCATGTCATTTTCATTGCTATTCACTGTCATTTTCATTTCAGTGAAATATGCCAGTTGGTGAAGCTACAGTTATGAATTGTCCCTGCCATCATGAGTAGGATTGACCCTGCTGGCCAGGACTGCTATTAGATGGGAGCTGAAACATGGATTTGTTTTATATGGTTTGTTTTATATGAACTCTGGTGTTCAATGACGTGGAGGCTGATTTATTACTAGTGGCAGGTACCGGCAGGTAAGCATCAGTAGCGAGGCGCTCAGAGCGACCGCTAGTAGTCGCTGTGATCGGCTATGGTTCGCTGTTACCAAGCGCCTCAGTCGCTGGCCGGCATTGATGAATCTGATGTGTGAGTCACTATAACACCAGTACAGCACTATATGGGAGTGAACGGTAGCGACTGGTCAGTGTGAGCGACTCAAACCATATTCATAAAAAAAACAGCCTCACACAGCTTCGGCGCTCAAGATTGGGTCGCTGTAGCCCAGAGCGCCAGAAGCTGTGTGATTAAACTCTGTTTTTGAACACATATCCACAAGTAACAAAGCGAAAAACATATGGAATTACATTGTTATTACATTGTGACATTAACACTTTAATACCAGACCTGTAATGACAATTCTGCATAAAAATATAAAAAATCTAAAAGTTTTCAAAAATGACTTTTAATAGGCCAGGAGAGGTCACACAATGATTTGATAAAAAAAAAAAAATAAATAAATAATTAAAAGAAAACCCTGTTTAAAGAGAAGAAAAGTAACGTCCATTGAAATTTAAGGGAGAGTGACAGGTAGCGACAGGTAATACCGTCTGTGATGATGAATCGGATGCTCCTACCTGTCGTTGCCAGTCGCTACCTGGTGCTATGGCTTGATGAATAACCCCCATGTGAAACAATGACACTTGCCTGAGAAGGGTGCTTTGCAAACACAGAGGGGTCATCCTCTCATACGCCATATCCAGGCTTTACACCTTGCCAGTTTAGGAGTATACATTGCTGCTGCGGTAATGCCTGCTATGGAGCAGATCCCTGCTTTTAATATCTGATGAGTTCAAGTCTGTCCCTCTTTCAATTAGCTTATGGTGTGGCAAATGATGTGGTGTGGTGTGGCAGTACAGTGCTGGAAGCCCCCAGAATTTTAAGTGACAATATTGTCTGTTTAATTTCAAGTTCTTCCTGGGGAGGATTGTATGAGGCTCTGTGATTTGTATGGCGTGCTATTTTGCATTAATAAAGTTTTATAGCTTTAACCATAGTGACCTGTTTGTGCGTTTTGTTTAGTTTTAATAGTAGTTTGGGTTTTTGGCTAGTCCCTGATTTGGGACAGTCCTTATTCCTTACTCTACAGTATAGGGCCACCCACCTTTTTATTTTTTGCAGATGATGAAGCAGACAACTCTCGGCAGAGTTAAAAAGTCAGCACAGTAAATGCTCTGTTTCTCGTGAAAAACTTCTGAGTCACACAAGTTCTTTTTCAGAGATTTTCATGCAAAAATATCCTGCATTCTCATGAGATTTCTATGTGAGAGAAAAATCTGTATGAAAAAAATGTCTGCTGAATTGTTAAAGAAAGTCAGGATTTTTTCTGCTAAAACCATGTGAGAATGCTTTTTCTCACAGTGCTGAATTGACTCTCAAGTGGTAATGGCACCTGGCGTCCAAGCGGGCCTTGGACAAATTTAGAATTAACATAAATACAAAAACAGGTAATATAACTTACAGCACTTATATATCCTTTAGGAAATAAGATCCCTGAGCCAGAAAAAACAGGTATATTGTCAGGTGTCACAATGCTGTAGACAGATAGTTTAGTGAATGTGGGTTTAACCAAAGACAATGTGCATTAATGTGCGCTTCTTCATATTGCTTCATAAATCAGACCCAAAAAGTGCACACAGGCTGTGCCTGGCATACCCCCTCTTAAAGTAGGTTGAGAGACAATGAGGGCAGGGTCTCATCGATCAGTTTGCGAGCTAAAGGTGGATGTTATCCCAAATAATCAAAGGGACTAGTATGAGGAAACCGTTGCGAGGAAAAGTACATATAGGCTTTTAAAAACATTTTTTATATAAATATTTCAATACTGGTTATAATTTTTAGTAATGAATTGCTTTCCTGCACAACACTTAATAAACCTGCATTTTTCCTATGATTCATATGCAATCATATATGAAAAATATAGTTAGGAGATGATTAACTTTACCTTTCAAACTTGGCTATTCACCTCTTTGTGCAAAAACAGCTTTAAAGTAATATGGGAAAGTTTTAGGGTTGTTACACTAATCTTTAAAGTCCTTGAGGGTATTGAAATGTCTTCTTTGAATTGATTAAAGCATTCAAAACACTATTCCGAAAAATGAAACATATTTCTTTTTTTTTATATACAATTTGATGTGTAGTGACTAGACTTTTTTATTGTCTGCAAAATTACAATGCGAGCCAGCAGTCTAATTTGTGCAAAATTATCAAGTTTAATGACCACATCGGAAATTTACTATTCCACCTGCATTCTCCCAGATCCTTGATTAAAAGAACATGTACTTTTTTTTGAATAATGGCCTTGCAGACAGGTTATTAAGTTTAGGAATATTAAAGGCCATTCCTTGATAGTACATAATTCTCCTAACGGCCCTTAGTGATAATCTGAGGCTATATCTTTAGGAGTCATTTATCAAAAGCTGTAAAAGTAGAGCAGGAAAAAAAATGTTCATTTTGTAGACTACATGATCGATACAAGCCAATGTGTTCTGTTTATACCCTATACAGTTATCTTACTTTGTTTTATTGTGCTGTACTTTTCAACATTAAATTACTATTGAACTACTTCCTTTTTTGTGCTCATGAAATATATCATTAGCTAGAATAGTGTTATTGTGTGGAGTATGTTATTTTTTTTTGTTTATTTGTAGCTGTTTTTACATTGTAAAAGAGACCTGCACTGAGAGGATTGCCTCTTTGATTATCAGGAGTATGCCTAATGATGGGGATGTGGTGGGAAAGAGATTGGATAGTAAAATCAAGAGGCTTTAGGAATAGTTGGTCATTTCTGTAGTAAACTTGAAAAAATTGCTTAAAATTGCACAGAATATCTGGAGAAATGCTCATACCCACATGACCATGGGATCCACCCTGTCGTGAATAGTTAGCAACCCCCAAATACAGCAAAAAGACATACATTTTCTGGCTTGTTGCTGGATTCCAGTCTGATGCACTATGTGTGACTACTGGCAATCAGTTGTGTTCAAACCCAATAACAGACGGTCATGTAGGGACTGGGCCTCTCCGGTTTGTAAGCCATCCAGCTGGATAGGCCCCAGTATTCAGTATTAGGTACTCCACAATCTGTCCCCGCTGTGTGGAGTCCTCTCTGCAGGTTCATTGACTCAGGTGCTCCCCCCAGGTCCGGAGGCTGAAATCCTCTGCATGTCAGGGAATTGCAGCTGCTCTACTGGCATCTGTAGTGCTATACCATAGAGGGGAAGCATTTGTAGATACTCTATGCGACTAGTGACATCACTAAAGGGGAAGGACATGGAGCAAGATTCCCTGGGAAAACCCCTCCATGTCAATATCTTCCAGGGATGTCATAAATTACATGGCTGATGAACTGCAAAAAAAGACGGGCGAGTAGTAGGACCCACAGGGAGAAATGAAAGAAGTGAATTTCTTTTTATTTTGAAACTGTAGTTTTGTTAACTGTTTGTGAACTGGTCTAAGGGACCGCTATACAACATATCCCTGGCCAGCACACCACCTGCCTGCACTGGTGGGTTGAATGCTAGAATATTTGACCTGGATCTTCCTGGTATGCTTAATCAGGTGAACCAAGCAAGCAACAAGACCTGGATTAAACGTAGCTTCAGCACCAAATCCGAAGCCCTCAATTAGTAGTAATTATGGATCAGCGAACCCTGACTTTAAACTTTGAGGTTCATACTGAACAGCTGTAGTCAGAGTAACAGAATGCGAACACAGAAGACACTGAAGTTCATGTTGATGTTCAGGGTTTGAAATCTGAACCTTGAACCACCAGGGAACCACTGCAGCAGATGCAGGCTGGGTGGCAAGACGAGAGGGGAGATAGAGGGGGTCCCTCTGGAAGTCTGAGCCAGCCGAGGTAGGCCTGTTCAAGGAATGGCCTCTTTTTTACCCCTGTCTCTCCCACACACTGCTCTCCCCACAGTAGCTCTACCTCTCTCTCGGTCTCCTGCTTGATGTATCCTAGGCTGCCCATGATGTCTGACTCTGTAGAGTCCCTAGCAGCAAAGGCTATGCACCCCAGGGTCTATATCCATGAGCACCCCCAGAGGGGCCCTCTGAGGCAGAAGAGGATCCTGGACCACCTTGCTGTCTCTCAATGCCCTCTTGAACATTTGGGATAATCCATTATCCCCCCTGGAAATAATAATAAGTAGGCCATTACTGCTTCCAGTTTCCATAGTTCAAATAATTTTGATGTCCTGTCCCTCAGACTGAATGGTTCCATTATACACAAATTATCCACTGGATAATAATGCATCTAAAGCAGAGCTCCTTACAGAAAGTGGTCTCCACATTATCCAGATCATAATTATGTGGCAATTTAGGAGAGAGAGCTTAAGTCCACAAAATCCCACGAAGACATGGCTAAGACATGGCAAACAATAGCTTTATGTTCCATCCACATTTTAGCCATGGAGACTGCCTATAAAGTAAGTAAAGTAGCATGATATTTTTATAATTTGAAATAAGTTGGTTTATTTTTGTAAATAAAATAAATTATATCTCTGGAGTGTGTGTGTGTGTGTGTGTGTGTGTGTGTGTGTGTGTGTGTGTGTGTGTGAGCATGGGTGATGGGGGGGGGGGGGTCATATTCAAAGGAACTTGTTAGAGTAGTTTTTTTATATTTAGTGTACAGTGCTTTGACATTGTAGTGCCATTAGTAGTAGAAAGGTCAGAATGGAATCAATAATGGCTTACAAATCAATAGGAAGCAAAATAGAAGGAGGAACAGACAATACACTGATGTAGAACCCTACAGAAACTCTAACTTTATCATTGGGGAGCAAAATTTACCATCAATTTGTAAGAATCTTTCACAAATGACGAATTACCTGACCCTAAGATCCATGTGAACGACTAGTTCTCATTCTATTAGATCAAACTCTATTACATCAAAATCTGATCACTCAAATGACAATATTTGTATCTGTACAGACTCCTTAAAAAAATGTGCTGAATTTATTCATTCTGAACAGATGTGTTGGAGTTCAGATATGGGTCACAGTTTAATTTGACCCAAATATATTGAATTTGCTTCAGTTTGGTCTGAACCCAAAATTTCTGATATTTGGTAATTTAACAAACTTTACTATAATACCTTGGGCAGCCAGCCAAATATAGAGAAGTCTGTCATCCTCGAAACTATTACACGCCTGCATCAGCTGGTATTTAAGGATATAAATAAAGAATATTTCTTAGCTAGACAGATCAAGGTTTGTGCTGTGGAAGAGATAGCTAGGCAGGATGATTTGGGGATGAGGAAAGACATGATTTGTGGTATGAAGCTCTAACTGTATCAGTTTTATCAGCATTTACAAAAAAAAGAATATTAAGTTAATGATTTGTTAATTAATTGCAAATGGAGCGAAAATGCCCCTAGTGCGATAAAAGCCATGTAATGCAGAAAACCAGTCACATCATTGTTGTCTTTTACCTTTGTCGGGGGCTAAAACAGAGTTGGGTGTTGAAAAAAAAAACTGAATTGCTGAATTGCTGCTCCTGGCAGGGGAACAGGTGGTCAGCACCGGAAAAAGTACTTTTTTATGTAGTAGTAACAATGTAGTAGGAATGGGCATCTTCTTTAAGTGGGCAGTGTTCTGTTTTACTATTTCTTACAAAATGTTTGTTTTTAAAAAAACAAACAAAGAGGAAATAGTGTCTGACAGCAAGAATATACATGTTGAGGGTGAGTTTACCTAAAGATCAAAGTTATCAAAACAACTTAGGCAATACAAAGTAAAAACTAAGTAAAAGACAAATGTCTCACAAATTAATAACACCAATAATAAACTAATATTAATCAATAAGAGTCACAATCAGTGATTACATAACGGTGTAAATAAAAAAAAATTGCAATAACATACCAGTGCAAACAAACTCCTATAAAACAAAATATAAAGAATCCCAAAGCAGATAAAGTGCTGACAGTGCAGATTCAATCTAAGTGACACTCCGAAATCTGAGACATTATAGCAGCATAGAAAAGAGCAGGTTTTTGTTCTTCCTGTCTTCTAAATACCCCAGTGATCAGCAAAAGGTTCAATGGCATCCCCTCTGCAATAACCCCAGCCGCCATGAGCATCTGCATAAATCCCCATCACTTTCACTAGTCTGGAGGGCAGAAGTCATCACTTCAGAGAGTGTTGGAACACATACCCCCTCTCCCGTGCACATAGTTGCGGCCACAAGCCAGAAAGGGGTTGTCTAAGAACATTGACGGACAGCAGCCATTGTATCCCAAGCACAGAGAGGGCATTAATACAAATTTCTATATGGTAATATTGCAAAGATTCATTGATTGTGCTTTATGTGCAATACTATACCATATAGAATTTTTTATTAATGCCCTCTCTGTACTCGGGATACAATGGCGATCTGCTGTCAGTGTTCTTATACAACTACTTTCTGGAATTGTCCAATCAGCATTACCATCGCTGTTTCTCCCTCCATCGCCTCTTCTCCCTGTTACCATGTTAGCTACGCCCCCCCAGTACACATGTGCAGCATCACCTGGGGTACAGGGGTATGCTCAGTAACCATTTGAATTGCCGTCTTATGCCCTCCAGGTGGTCAATGCAGGTAATAGGGATTCATGCAGATGCTTGTGGCAGGGGCAGGTGCTATTGGACACTTGACTGATCACTGGTGTATTTAGGAAACAGGTAGGACAAAACACCTCAATCTTTTGGAAGTGGTGTCGCAAGATTTGGACCCTTATGACTGGTGATATCATTTTAAAACTGCCTTTTTCTTTGCTGCTAAAATGTCTCAGATTTCTGAGTGTCACTTTCACTGATTCTGCACTAATAACACTTTAACCCCTTTGGGATTATTTATATTTTGTCCTATAGGAGTTTGTTGCACTGGCACTTTATTGCAATGATTTTTATTGTACACCTTAATTGATTGTTATTGCTGTTGATTAATATGGGGTTAATATTGGTGGTGTTAGTTTGTGAAACATTTGGTCAGCATGTGAGTGATCCTTTGATAAAGTTGCGACGCAGCAACGAAACGCGTTAGGAGACGGGTGACGGCGGCTTCATAAGTATCTATCCTTCTTATTTATTCCTATGCTGAGTTGGTTTATACACTTCGTTGGTTCATTCCACTAACGGCCGTAGTGGAGTAAGGACAAGGAAGGATCCTCCTGAGATCTATATATACAACGCTTTTCTATCATTGGCAAGTTTGTGAGTGTAAAATTTTTATTTATTAAATATGTTTTATTAATTTGCTGATAGAGTTGCACTAGATTTTTTGTGCTCTCTTTTTTAATGCATACATGAGATCAACATGCGATTTTAAGGACAGACACTTCTGCATATGATTGAAGGATTGTATATTACGGAGTTGTCCTGCACTAGTGGAACATACTATACAGCTATCAGCTATATATTCTAAAGCGCTTTGATAAGCTAACATCTGGTAAGCGTTTACCCATAAGGTGGTGGGCACGAGTGCTGAAATAGTCGGTTGATGTGCATGCACCGTGGGATCATTTCCATCTGCTTTTATTATTGGGATTTGTTTGATTATTGTTTGTTCATTGCTCTGTGCCCTATATATTGTACACAGCTTTACTGCAGAAAAGGCCAGGTACCTTGGTGCCACATACCTACCGTCAATGATGGCACCTTGCACCTTACCACACAAGGTATAACTACATCATGTGCAGGCTGCATCCCACCATGCGCCTGCTCAGCAGAGATATGAGCAGTATTGGCGGTGGCCAGATCGGTCCCTCCAGGTTTTATTGGGACCCCAGCTGGAGAAGGAGCAACAGAGTGAAGGCACCGGCCTAGCAAAGGGGAGATGTATGTAAGCCTGGCAGGGCTGCCCATTCCCATACAGTGAGCACAGCCCAGGCAAGAGCAACAACGGTGCCCCACCTCATGGGCATTCAAAGCAGGGCTAAGTCGATGGTACAGACTACAAGAGACCATAGAAGATATTTTGGTGGGATGTTTACAGGGGCACACCCCTATTGACGCTGTGAGGCAAGACGCAGGAGGACACAGTGCACAGAAAATACTTTTTATTTTCTCCCTCCACCCAGTGAATGGTGATCCCTTTCAACCAGTGGCTTTTACTGAATTATCTATATCTACCCATACCCCCGGGGCCTGGGCACTAGCAAACTCTTTATTGACTTTCCCTGCTGAACTAAGCAAAAGGCTTTTCTTTGACCCTCGAATCAGGCGGGCAACAGAACAAATAAGGGATCCTGTATGCAAGAGAATTGATGAAGACTATAGCACCAGATTTAGACAAGCTGCCTCCAAAGATGGACCGGGTCCATCAAGCATTAGGGCCCCCAGGAAAGGATGACAAGCCACAGAACATCTTGGTTAAAACACACTTCTTTAGTGCCAATGAAAAGGCCATTCTGGGCACCAGAAAATTGTTTAAGAGGAATATTTTGAATGAAAGGGGGGGGGGGGGTGAAATACCATTCCCCACTAAACTAAAAGTTCCAATATCAGAACAATACATACACAATAGGCTTCCTCCAAGAAGAAGTTATGAAGCAGTTGGAGACGACCCCCATAATGAATAAATAAATAATTCTCCCCCTTAAACCGGACCATCACCATGATTTAATGAAAAGCCCAAACTCTTAAAAAACAATTCCTCAGCATCTAAAATTAATATATTTTACATGTTTAGTCACTAATTTATTATACTTTCCCCCACTGGGCTGCAACTCTGTTCGGGAATTTAGGATACGGGCGCCGCCATCTTGACTCAGAAGCATCACACTTACTGAGGAGAGGAGAGTGGGATAAGGTACAGGGGGGCAGGTTATAGCTGTGCTTTGCTCAGACAGAGCAGAGCTGGGGTCAGGGAAAGGTCAGCAGTCCCAGAATGCAGAGCAGCACAGTCACTTCCTGTTTGCAGGCACTTCCTGTTTGCAGGCTGCCTGCAAAAATGGCAGCTTCCATAAGCCGCCATCTTGGATGTTTAAAGGCTTATAAAATGCAGTAGATGCAGGTAGGATGATTTTTAATGTGAGCAATCTGTATGTACAGGGTGTGGGAAACATATAAGATAGACTCTTATTTAGAGTGAAGGTCCGCTTTAATAGTTAATGGTTTATGGGATGAGTACAATCTAATCTGTGTGGTTAGGGGGTATTTATTTTTTTCTTACCTCCCCCTTGGCCTCCCTTCCCACCTTTTCCCCCCTTTCCCCTTATGGCCACTATATTGGCCATAATATTAATAACACAGGTGGAGGAAGGGAATAACTGGCAAAAGCATACTTATACCCAAAAAGGTTCTTACTTGCAATGTTTAATAATAATTGTGGCTAGTACAACAAATAGCACACCCTCTGCATCCAAACTGGGTGAAAATTATTGTAGGTACAGGGAATAATGAAGGTGTCCGCACTCCGGTATAGTTATAGTAGACAGGGTGCACGATCTGGGGTGGTCCCAAACCCCACAACAGCAGCAGAAAAAAGGGGATAGTGCACTTCCTTAAAATCTTGAACTTTTATTGTATAAAGGTTAAAATCAGCTGCATCATCAAAGTCCACAATAGCAGCAGCAAAGCATAAAATCAAGTAACAGACACTAGGCCAATGGGGGGTGCTGCAGTCCTCTGACGTGTTTCGGGTCTCAAAGGATCCTAGTCATAGATGGGGGGCCGCAACAATCAGTACAAATTTATAATAAGAAGAAAAGTAACTTACCCAATGTGGTCCCACAGCAGCAGCAACGAGAGCCCCGAGCATCTACAGGGGGAGTGACGTCACCGTCTGAGAGAGGCTACGCCATCCAATCACAGGCCGGACCCGTGGGGCCGGCCAATAGGAGACTGTGGTCAACCCCAGACGGCGATGTCAGCAGGCAAAACGTTGCCATGGAGACAGAAACACACAAGCAGTGTGTGCGAGACATCAGGAGTGGAAAAGAATCTCCTGCATGTCATGCAGCCCTCTGGAGATGCTCAGGGAAATCAAGCAGCAAAAGACATTGGGACTACCAAGCAAAAAAGGCAAGAAATCAAAATGCAAAGTCCAACAGAATGCAAGTCAATTAAATTGCGTGATTAACATAAATGGTGCACATCCGGCCAAAGAAGTTTAAAGCACATCCAAACAGAATAATATGCAAATGCCAGTAAAGAAACATATTATTATAGAAAAGGAAGCCACACCAATCCAAGTGTGTGCCAATTTTGCATATCATTAGAATACGGTTATATTGATCAATAAAGTGCAATGAGAAGAAAAAAGTTTTTATAGATTAATGATACATATAAATACTGTATGTCTTGACTATAACTATAACTAAGTTTCTTTTTCTTTTATTATAAATTTGTACTGATTGTTGCCCCCCCCCCATCTATGACTAAGGGCCTTTGAGACCCGAAACGCATCAGAGGACCGCAACACCCCACATTGGCCTAGGGTCTGTTACTTGATTTTATGCTTTGCTGCTGCTATTGTGGACTATGATGATGGAGATGATTTTAACCTTTATACAATAAAATTTCAAGATTTTAAGGAAGTGCGGATCCACTATCCCCTTTTTTCTGCTGAAAATTATTGTACTTTTATAGAAAATAGACTTAAATATCATAATTAGAAGCAAGACTCTCCCATTTAGCATCTTATTTCACAGCGTACACAGGCTAAAGCCCCCTAAGGAATAAAGCCTTTCACATTTACTCATCATGGGGGGCAGACATTGTGTTCCTGAAATGTTTACATAGGTTTTAATAGGTTTCTGACTCTTTTTTTGGTCATTGAAGTGGCAATTTGTATGTCCTTTACAATGGCTTGAAGTTAACAGGGATAACAATGGGCGCTGCTTGCTTGTAAAGGGCAGGATAGGGGAAGCGCTGGTCCTTTTGGGCTGCTATCATGCTCCCAATAAAGGGTTAAAATAGTTTTTTAAGAGTCTTTTAGTGCCCAAGATGGAAGAAGCAACCATTTGTGGTGGAGATTTGGCACTAGACGCCACATTGGGTAAAACAGCTCCACAAGACAGGAAATATAGAGCCCCAGGCAAAGCAAGTAACATCTTGGCCTCCCTGCTGGTGGCACAAGATTTAATTGATATCTGGCCTGAGAAGAACCCATGTAATAAGGATTAAAAATACTTCTCTAAAGTCCATCTGTCATCGAAAATGAGGCGTTCTCTATGGCCTGTGGTCAGAAGGAACATAAAAGTAAATTTCACGGACTACCTGCTGGTATTTTTCACCAAGCTTTTAAGTTCTCTTCCAGAGATCATGCGGATATTAAAAGACTATGAGGCTATATTAGGCCTAGAGCCAGAAATAGTGAAGCTAGTTTAGAACAGGTTTAGTTTCAATTGGTCTTCAGAGTCTAAAACATATCTTGGGGTGAGGTTAGCAGTAGACCAGAGGAAAACATATAAACTCAACTTTATTCCATTATTTAACAACCTACAAGAGAATATAATATAGTGAGCTGCACCCTATTTCATGGTTAGGAAGAATTGAGATGGATTTACTGCCTAAAAGCTTATATCTGTTTCTGGAACTCTATATAAGGTTAGAGAAAAAAGATCTGCACAGGTTTTAGAAACTAGTCTTGCATTTTATATGGTAGAGGAAGAAGAGTAGGATTAGTAGCCAAGCCATCTATGTTACCAGAGGCCAGGGGGGTATGAGTATACCTTCTTTAGCTCTTTACTATCAAGCGACAACAATAGCTAAATTTAATGCAGTGCTGGCCCAGGAAAACATATTGGGTTGGAAAGGAACAAGAGGCCTTGAAGGTCCCAATTGCGATAGCATTTGGGGCCTCCAAAAGATGGAAGCAATGAGGGGGATGCCCTGCTCTAGAAGAGAAGAATCACTGAACTTATGAAGCAAACTTAAACAGCAGAGAGGGCTTATTTTGGTGTATACCCCTCTGGCACCGATCTTTGAGAACCCAAAATTTAAACCCGGGCTGGGAAGAGGCTTTGATTGGTAGAAGAAGCAAGGCTTAACTAGAATTGCTGACTTCTATGATAAAGTTGGCCTGATAACCATGTCAGGGTTAAAGGAACATTATTATATGCCAGAGACAGAAGAATTTAGATATCCCTAGATATTTAGCTTTTTACGCAGGGGAGAAGAGGAGGAACGAAATATGCTAAAATTAACAACTCTGGAACACCACTGCATTAATCATTGGCAGAAACCAGGACTGATCTCGCTGATTTATTTGGCCATGCTTTTATCCAAATCAAAATTCTCATATAAGTCTGCCTGAGAGAAGGAGCTGGGGCGAGCACGCCCTAGGGGATTGGGGGAAAAGATTGTAGTTAAAGTAGGGAGAGGTCAATTTCACGTAAACCTGATTGAAGCCAATTTGAATATTATCATGCGGTGGTACATGGTCCCAGCAAAATTTTATAGAATATTCCCCAACTCCTCCCCAAACTGCTCTAGGGGGTGTAAAACAAAGGGTGACATGTGGAACATATGGTGGCTATGCCCAAAAGCAATAACATTCTGGTGCTGGGTGTACAGGTTAATTATTGAGGTTATTGGTAAGGAGATAGTAAGTTATTTAGAGGAAAAGCCATTTTAGGGGTCCTTAAACCCATAGGGAACAAGCATCATATTAAAAGGATCTCCTATGCTAGCAGCAGCAAGAATTACAATAGGCTCATCATGGAAGGAGAAAGAGATCTTTACAGCTGATATAAAGAGAAGAATATCCAGGATAATGATGAATGAAAAGGTCTCTAACGGATACAAGGCAAAAGTGTGATGCTATCTTGAGCCCATGGTTGTCTTATAGAGATATTAGCCTCAAGGCATACTATAGTTAATTAAGACAGGGGGCACTAAACCTCACCAGAGTCCCAATCCTTCCTAGCATTTCTCTTTTTTTCATGCAACTTCAACCCTTTATTATGGGGCCTGACATTTTTTTGTAAAGTAAGATTACTTAAAGTGGAACAGAACCCACCAGCGTCCGGCCTAGAATCTAAAAGTTTTCAGACCTGGCCGTTTGCTTTCACCAGGGCATCTTGAATCAAAATTCCCCACTGTGTGAAACCCCCGGGTGGCTGTAATAGCTCAACTTTCCCCGGTCCAACTGCACATGCACGGACATGGGGAGCATGCGCTGCCACATCTTCTGCATCCCTAGTGGCATGTGAGCTTGCACGCCACTTGAGTGCAGGGGGATGCGGCAGCACGCACTAACCATTGAAGTCAATTAAAGTCTTTTGTCGAAAGATGTAAACACGGCAAAGGGCTATGATTGCACGAGAGCCTGCACATGTGCTGTTGGACCGAGTAGAGGTTTTACTGGGCAAACTGGGGCATTTCAAACAGGGGGAAAATCCCAATTCGGGATGTCCTGGAGGCACAAAAATCCTGGGAAGGTCAAATTCCTGCGTTTTGTTCCTCCTTAAAGGACCTTTGGTCTATATTCATGATAACCAAAGCTATAATTATAATTAAGACAAGAACTCTTTCAAAAGACTACTGCCTCTACATATTATTTAGGACCTTATTAACTGGCTCTTTGTTTATATTCTTCAGATTACTAAAAAGGGAAAAATGAAAATGTTTAGTTTTATAGTTTTGAGGACATTTCTACCTAAAAGTGAGGCAGCTCATGCTGCAGCTCAGCAAGCAAACAAGTATACATATATTTCCATAGGAGTAAAAAAAAAAACAAAATAAAATACTGCATTCTTTATCCTCTATTACTTCTCAATTATTTTTATGCAACGAAAATGGTGGAAGGACTTAAACTTAAAACTTATCAGGAGAGACTTAAAGAACTTAATTTGTACAGTCTGGAGGAAAGAAGGGAGAGGGGGGACATGATTGAGACCTTTAAATATGTGAAAGGATTGAATAAGGTTCAGGAGGGAAGTGTTTTTAAGAAGAAGCTTAATGATAGAACAAGGGGGCACAACCTGAAGCTAGTCGGGGGGAAGATCAGGAGCAATGTTAGAAAATATTATTTTACAGAAAGAGTAGTAGATGCTTGGAACAAACTTCCAGCAGAGGTAGTTGAAACATCAACAGTCACTGAATTTAAACATGCCTGGGATAAGCACACATCTATCCTAAGATAAAGAGTACATACAGTATACACATAAGGGCAGACTAGATGGAGCGTATGGTCTCGTTCTGCCGTCAACCTTCTATGTCTATGTTTCTATGTTGGTTATTTTTTGAAAAATCCTTTTTTGTTCAATTACTCACATATATATTTTTGGAAACGGTTTTAGGTTGCAATGAAAATGCCAGTGGGCACAGCTTGTATGTCAGTACACACAACAGGGTCCTGCTAAAGATTTATTGAAGCACGTTCAACTCTGGGTGCACAATTGGGTGTGAATTGCTAAAGAATGTGTTCTTTTGCCGTTTCCATACATTTAAACAATTATTCTTACCTCACTGGAACAATAATACACCTCACCTGTAAAATTGTCCTATCACATGTGCAGGTGATTTTTATAGGAACAGTTGGAACAAATATTTTTATTGCACTTTTTTGTATGTTGCTTGCTTCACTATCTTTAGCATGTTACCCCCATCACCATTGTTAGTCAAGCCATGCTATACTTTGTAAAGGACAAAAAATATGCTGTGATTTCCATCATAAAGAAACATTTTGCCTGGTAGCAGATTTTTATTTATAAAGTCTATACTAATTAACCCTAATGGAGAATTTTCTCACATAAAGGTCATCTTAATCTTTAATGAGGTCAGTCAATAAAATCAATCCTTTGTTTAGGAATTCTTTGCATATGTGCGTGAGTCAACACTAGCACACCAAAGATAGTCAAGTATATGGCTTAAAATAAACAAGCTATTCAAGGCGGAATACAAGCATTACGATATAGTTTTCACTTCTCTGTAAGCAGATGGAAGAGCAGTTAAACACTTATCTGCTTGGTTTCATTTCATAACCAAGGGATGTATTTGCACAAGTTCTGGTTCTATCCAAGCCAGTGAAGTGTTGTTGGATCATCTGTGAATTTAATGTGATACAGTTCATTGCTCTGTCATTATGATTTAGTTACTTTACAGAGAACAGATTGCTGCAAGGAGATTAGCAATCGGGAGACTTTTAAAGACTTTAAAGTCCTTATATACTGTTGTGGTTTTTGCATTATGAAATGGTAGGAGGGTATTTTGTACATTTTGTATGAAATTTAAAGCCTAATTTAGTTTTGTCATCAACATGAATGAATCTCGTTGAGCTCTACTGTAATTTGGAGCTCTTGAGATGCCCATGCTGATACTTGGAAAAACAAGTATCAATTTTGAATCCTGTTAAAAATCTACTTTGTTTTTTTGAAATTGTGTACTTTTATTAAATTACCCAGTTTAAGCATGTCAGGTCTTTTGGTGGCATTTGACACAAGTATAGCAGATGGTGTTTTATTGTTTTTGCTTTTTCTGAATTAGTACTAATCTATATTGTCTTTTATAAGCATTGGTGCCTATGGCAACTGCAGATACAAGTACAAGAAAAGTAAAAATATCTACTTCTAAACTTCACAATCTACATAAACTACAGGGCAAAGGGTAAAATGCAAATATTGGATGTTTTCAATTTTATTCCGTAAAGAAAAAATAACAATTGTATCTGCTTCTACTTTTCGTTTTTGAAAAATGTTTGGCTTGAAACTCAGTAAAGTGTTTTTATGCAAGTTAAATTAGTTTGTACATCCTCCCACCATCACATCTGTTCTAATAGGACTAATTTGTAGGAAAGTTAGATGCATTAAGCATTGTTCCAAATGTAAACACTTTGTATATACCTGAGAAATGAATTAAAAGAAAAAATAGAAGTTTGGGAAAAAAGTACAAATATACAAAGTTCTCTACAAAAAAAAAAAAAAAATATTTTGCTGATTGGGTGAGAATAAAAAGAGCTATTATGTTTTCTTTGGTAAATTATTTAGAAGTTTGTGAAAGTCAATTGATAATGCAATTGCTATATTCCCAGGCATAGTCATACTGTACATAGGATATGCTTGCTAAGTTAAAATGCATAATCCTTGTAGGCCACATACATTTTCAAAATACTTTACTGTTCTACATTAAAGCATTTTAAATAATTGAAATGAACTACAAAAAAAAAATAATCTTTGAAAAAAAAGGATGAGTTGTATGAAAAAAAGCTGTTATGTTTTACAAAGATCTTTTGAGAAATATATTTCTGTGAATTTTATGTAAGTTCAGCAAACTCATATTTGTGCAAAATTGCCATGAGATAAAACATCAAAAATATTCTGCCTTACCTAGACACTGTCAGGAGCTCATTAATTATACAGTATTACCTCTTAAAATGTTTATTTTATTACTGTATTGCCAGTCTTGCATTGGTTTTACTTTAAGTTTTTAGAAGAATAAAAAGAGTGAAAATATTAGTTATAGTCAACATGGCATTAAGCTGCCCTCCAATAAATAATACATTATTAAAGTGATACTGCAGGCAAAAATAATTGTTACACCATTGCGTCAGGGCTACATTTGGCACTGTCCTAAACTATTTTCCATTTTTCATTGAAGCTTTTCATTGAAGCAAAAATGGCCCTAGATATTGAGATTTACAGGTTCATCCAATGGCATTCTCTTTTTCATCTTATCCCCCAATCAACTCAGCAGAGCGGGACAGCATTGCTGGTTCCTCCCTCCTTCTGACCCTCCCTCCTCCTCCAGATCCACATTTCACAGCCAGGGTGTCCTATGCAAGTTCTGCGAAGTTTACATATCCTGCCCATTATGCTGATTTTCATGCAACATTACAGATTCAAGGGCCATACCCACTTTTTTCATAAGAGAAATCATGAGGTTAAACTGTAAACCCCGATATCTTGCCTATTTCTTCAATTTTAAAACGGATAACAGTTTAGGACAGTGCCACATGTAGCCTGATACAATAGTGTAAAAACTACAGTTTCAATTTATAGATCATCAGGGCATGACAAGCAGTGGTTCTAGGGGAGGGGGTTCTTTCAAATTTGAATAACAGTACAGTGAATTGCTAGTCTCATCAACTTCTTTTTTTACAAAATTGTTAACTACAGCGCCCTATAGAAAGGCTCTTAAAGTTGACCTATAGTCAAAAAAAATCTTAGGCTCACTTAATTCCCTCCCCCATGAAGGAGGGTGGGAATTTAGAAAACATAGATACAAATCAACAAAAACCCTGGGAAGCTGCATTGAAGGTGACTGCATATCAACACATTTAACCCTTTCAGTGCCAAGCACGTAGATTCTACGTGCTCGCTTCCACTCCACTTAAGTGCCAAGCACGTATAATCTACGTGCCTGACTTTCCCCCCTGCTAGTTAAAAAAAAAAAAAAAAAAAAAAATGCTCACCTGACCCCTCGTTGGATCCGGCCAGGTCTCCTCTTTCATTTGGTGCCATTCGATTCCCCGTGGGGGTTCGGATGGCTCCAGGAGAGCCCCCAAAATAGCCTCCCCCGCTTCGGCAGCAGCAGCTGCTAACTGTAAAAAAGATAAAATAAAAATGACATTTACTTACCTGAGGCCACGCTGTCTCCCGACGGGTTTCCTCTTCACTGGGGGGGCGTGGCGAGGAGAGGGCAGAAATTGCCCTTCCCCCCCACTTCCTGGAACGGGTCGTTGTGATGTCACCAGCAGCCCTCTTAATGCCGGCACCTGACACAGAGAATCAGTCTGCTCGGGTGGTTGAAGGAGAGAGGTGGGGAGGAGGAGAGGGCTGAGATCGCCCCCCCTCCCCAGGCTCTCTCCTCCAAACACCCGAGCAGACTGTCATCGCAGATCGCCGGGGGACACAGGATCGGAGGTGAGTAAAGTAAAAAAAAAAAAAGATCATTTTTTTTCTTATGTGTCTGTGTCTTTTTATTTAACATTTAACCCCTTGTGAACTGGTAAGGGGTCCATGAGACCCCTTATACCAGTTCACAAGGCTGGGGGATGGCAAGTCACCTGCTAGCCACAGCGGGTGACTTGCCATTAACCCCCGGCACCCCCATTACCTGCCTCCCCAAAGCCCCGGGGGGGGGCAGAAGAGCCCGGGCCTTCACAAGCTATGTGGGCTTGTAGGCTGCAGGGTGGGGGGGCCACAAAAGCTGGCCCCTCCACTCTGTTCCTACAAGCCCCCATAGCTGGTCCCTGGCTGGTAATGCTGGGTAAGGGGGACCCCATTTCATTATTTCTGGATTTTTAAGGGTTTTTAACCCTTAAAATTCCACAAGAAAATGGGGTCCTGCCCCCCCCCCCCCCCCTGGGAGGGGGGACCCTATGTCATTTTTTTTTTTTTAAATTAACCCCTTATGTTCTGTCGCCTAGCAGCTATAAAGGCTTCCAGCTGCAGCAGGAGAGCAGGAAGCCAGATTGATCAGCGTGGGACACAGGGATGGATGGGAGGTAAGTATTAAAAAGTTTAACAAAAAAAATAATAAAATATTTTTTCTTATGTGTCAGTGTCTTTTTTTTACACTTAACCCCTTGTGAACTGGTAAGGGGTCCATGAGACCCCTTATACCAGTTCACAAGGCTGGGGGCTGGCAAGTCACCTGCCGCTAGCAGGTGACTTGCCGTTGACCCCGCACCCCCAATTACCTGCCTCCCCAAAGCCCAGGGGAGGGCAGAAGAGCCTGGGCCCACATAGGCTATGTGGGCTTGTAGGCTGCAGGGTGGGGGGCCACAAAGGACACAAGGCCCTCTACTCTGTTCCTACAAGCCCCCATAGCTGGTCCCGGGCTGGTAATGCTGGGTAAGGGGGACCCCATTTAATTTTTTGGGGAATTTTAAGGGTTTTTAACCCTTAAAACTCCCCAAAAAATGCCCCCCCCCCCCCCCCGGGAGGGGGGACCATATGTAATTTTTTTTAAAATTCACCCCTTATGTTTATAGTAACCCCTTATGGGAATGTAGTAGTATTTTATTTGTAAATGTTATAAAGTGCTATTTTCAGTTTGGGGGTCTCCTGGGCAAGAATTGGGGGGGCTACTGATACATATGTGGTACCGTTGTAAGAAATTGGGCTTTCACGTGCAATATGTTTTTCTCTAATAAATTAAATGTTTTATTTAAAATAAAGGAGACAATTGTCTAAAAAATATTTATTTATTTATTTTTACACAAATTATAAAAAAAAAAAACAGTAGAAAAATTACAAACAAGACATTTCATGTTCAAGCCTAAACTCTGCTGCAAAATATATATCTATAATTTTCCTGAAAATTCTGGCAAAAATCATGGTTAAACATGGCGCAGAATAGGGAAAAATGACCTGTCAACAGAGGGTGACAAAACTTCAAGTAGGTTGGCAATTAAAAGGGTTAATAGTACCTATGCATGTTGGATATTTTTCTGCTCGGAGGACCTTGCTCTTTCAGATTTAGCTTGTTTTTTCTTGTTTGCATATTTATATTTTAGGAAAACATGTTATTTATTCAGTTTTTTTTATTCATTTGTTTAGGGAAACCCTGTGCAACCTAAGAATTCTTTGAGGGATTACTTCCAGAAAGGTGAGCCTACTACAACAAGCTGGGTACTTTCAGAAAGCTTAACATGTGTACTTTCAGGGAATATATAGTTTATAGGGGATATTCCAAATGTAAAGGGTTTTTTTGGTTGAAAAATTGCAAGCTGCACATTTTGTCTGCAGAGCTGAAATGTTCAAATAAAATTACTGTTATGTGCATGCTTTACTTTGGGGTGTTTGCCAACTCTTCCCTTGACAGTACCTATGCATGTTGGGTATCGTTCTATTTGGGGCATATTGCTTTTTGAGATTCTACTTGTTTTTTCTTGTTTGCATATAGTTTTTTTTTTAGGAAAATGTGGCTTGATTCTTCCTTTTTATTCTTTTTAGGGAAACTTTGTGCAACCAAAGAATACATTGAGGGATTACTTCCAGAAATCTAAGCCCACATAAACAAGCTTGGTACGCCCAGAAAGCTTGAGGTGTGTACTTCCAGAGAATATATAGTTTGTTGGGGGTATTTTAAATGTAAATGGTTGTTTTTCTGGAAAAACTGCAAGGTGCGCATAGCGGATTGTCCAAAAATGTAATTGATTTAAATGAAACAGTGTATCAACAGATAATTAATAATTGGGAATTATTGGATTTATGAATAATTATGTAAGCACCGATTTCTTATATAAATAATAATAATTTTTATAATAATAATTTTTATCATAATTTTTAAATTATTGCACCAAGGGATAACCACAATTTTTTATAATTTAATTATTATTTACTTATATACCCCCTGCCCACCTATGGTTGACCATGATATGCTTATGGAGTACTGTATACCTCCCTAACCCGTGGGATCTTTAAAATGTATAAACTATTAAAATGAAACAAAATAATACATAAAATATATAACCTGTAGCCTTTTTGTATATATTTCTGTACATATTGTATATATATTTTGAATACTAGTTACAAATGTTTAATTATATTGTTGTTGCAATTACATAATTGTGGTTGATAGAAATGAAATAGAAATTTAATAATTATTTGGAGAGTAGCTTTTAGATTTTCATTATTAAAAAATTGTTTAATTTTAATATGTGGGGTTTTTTAGTCAAGTATGTCTTGTATGTAGTATATATTATGAACTATAGGATTGCGGGTGGCGCCAATCTATACTAGTGATCCGTATTGTGCAAGGGGGTGCGCTGCCCAACAGGGACCCTACTGCAAGAGCAAACTGTATATATCTAGATTTGGAAGGCCCTCCAGACCATTCCCTAGAGGTCCCTGGGGACTAACACTCGCACACCACACTGATTATTAAATTTAACAGTAAATCTTTATTAAGCAAAAGCACATTAAAAACATCTTAAAAACAAAACCATGTCATGGTGCAATACCGTCCAAAAATCACAAGGGGGAGCCAGATGGCCAGATCTTGTACTACAATACTGAATTCCAATACCCATATATTATCAATCTAATAAAGTGCTAAAGTGCTTGTTTCCATAAAACAACCTAATAACATCAGTATAAGCCAGCAGGACCCAGCCCAAGGACAGGCCCAGCAGGAAACATCAGTGCAAGAAGTGACATGTAAAAAAATATACACAATATACAACAATACATAACCTTACTGTGTACTGGCCAGACCTGGGACCCCCCTCGGCAAGCCCACGCGTTCCGAGCCTCTAGGGCTCTTTCTCAAGCCTTGAGGCTCGGAACGCAAGTCACTTCTTGCACTGGCCAGTACACAGTAAGGTTATGTATTGTTGTATATTGTGTATATTTTTTTACATGTCACTTCTTGCACTGATGTTTCCTGCTGGGCCTGTCCTTGGGCTGGGTCCTGCTGGCTTATACTGATGTTATTAGGTTGTTTTATGGAAACAAGCACTTTAGCACTTTATTAGATTGATAATATATGGGTATTGGAATTCAGTATTGTAGTACAAGATCTGGCCATCTGGCTCCCCCTTGTGATTTTTGGACGGTATTGCACCATGACATGGTTTTGTTTTTAAGATGTTTTTAATGTGCTTTTGCTTAATAAAGATTTACTGTTAAATTTAATAATCAGTGTGGTGTGCGAGTGTTAGTCCCCAGGGACCTCTAGGGAATGGTCTGGAGGGCCTTCCAAATCTAGATATATATAGTATATATTATGGTATAGTGTTCACGTCCCAGTGCTTCTTAGTATTGTTATGCTGATGGAGACCCGTGCTGGCGGCGTGGTAGTTTCTGTCCCCCTCATTCCGCCTGCGGCCGTATCACACACGCAATTAGCGGCGGTGATGTGTGCGGCTGTTCTGGGGGGATGATCTGGGGGGCGGGGCTATGACGCGGCCAGACGGCCGAACTACTCTGATTAGAGCAAGGGGCACAGCTGTGTGAGAGCGTGCAGGCGGCTTCCGGCCGGGGCCGTGCTGCGCGCCCGGACGCGTGCTCCAATTAATGCAGGTTAGTCTCTATATAGGAGCACTGAGACGGGGCATATTTCATACCTTGATAAAGTGGTCTGAGCGGGGGGACCACGAAACGCGTTGGGGATCGCTATCGGACCCACATAAACCTAGGGGCTATTTGGGATTATCTTCAGGTGATGTGTTTGTTTCACATATTTTTGGTTGTGTATTTCCCATTGGAGTCTGTTTTTCTTTGTTCTCTTGCCACATTGTGTCTATAGATAGATTGTTTGCACAATAAGCACTTATGCACTTTATTTGGCACTGATAATAATTTTGTTATTATGGGATGGGATATAGGTGAAATTGGGATGCCCCTGGGAGAATGTGGTCCAGCTTTTTATGTTTTTTAATTGTTTGTAATGTAATTTATGTGGGTTAATGATCAAAAATAAAATGTACCTATAAATTCATGATATATATATTGTAGATTCTTTATTACTGTGGAGGAGGTGCAGTGAATTTTGTGAGCTATCTAGGGTGAATAGCTGGATTCACCACTATACAATTAATTACTATTCATGGTTTAAGACAGTTCCATATCGCTGCACGGCCACAGATTTTTTGATTTTTTGATTTAATATAATTGGTGGTGCGGAATCAATATACAATAAGTTTAGTGCGCATAGCGCATAGCGCAGTTGTATTTTATCTGAAAATCTCCTAAAGCTCTGTTTCAGTTTGGGGGTGTCTCCTGGGCAGGAAAGGGTGTCTATCAATACATATGTGGTACTGCTGTGACTGGGAGAAATTAGGGTTTCGCATACAATAAAATTTCATTGACAAACATATTTTTTATTACAAAAAAACACTACAAATTGCAAAAAATAGATTTTTTTTGCACATATTTCACCAAAAAGTATTGAGAATACACTAAAAAAAAGGCCAAACGAGAGATTTCATGTTGAAGCCCAGACTCTTTTGAAAAAAACAATATATCATTTTCCTGGGAAATCCCTGGAAATCCTTTCAAAAATCACAGTTGAACATGTGTAGCGCAAAATAGTGAAACATGGTCTAGCAACAGAGGGCGACAAAAGCTGCAGGTAGGCTGGCAGCGAAAGGGTTAACAACAGCTGTTCTCAAAGGGTGTCAATAGGTAACGTAGAATACATCAATTAAAACATCCAATGGACAACACAGTGGTCTTCTATAATATGGATTGCTAAGTATTTTAGCATCACAGGAATAGTGGATTAATTGATTTTAACAGTGTCTTTGTGTTGAATGTGTGTTTTTATTTTTGCTATAGTGTAACATTTAATAAAATATTATTTTATGGTATTTGTGGAGTTGTGCCCCTCTCTTATGACTCTTGTCAATTTGGCTTGGCCCTTATATCAATTGTTAGTAGAGTATTTCTGGTTCAGGGCACTTAAGAGGCATTTTTTTATTGGTCTATTTTGGGCCACTGTAACTGCAGGTGTCTAATAATGCAGACAGCAGAATATAAGGGACAGGGACATGGCCATGGTGCTGCTGCTGGTAACAGAGCTAGTGCTGCAGGGAGATGACGTGTTTCATCCTTGCCTGCTACACCTTCCTCTGGCGCAAGCAGGCACTGGGGTTTTGGCAGAGTGGTGAGCCCAGATAAAGTTGAAGCAGTCATAGATGATATGGCACAAAATGGTACCAGTTCCATGGAATTGTCTTCCACCTCATCCCCCTTAACATCAGCAAGGCTGTCCCAATAATGCTCTATGATGACACTCCTAGTTGGCATACCGTGGGCCATCCACCTGCCCCGGCCCCTTTGCAGACCTAGAGTTCCCACATGCCCAACAACTTATGTTGGAGGATGAGTATGTGGCCAGTGGACAATCGCTGGACACCCTTGATGGTGATGAAACTCTAGTGCCAACTGCAGATTTCTGCAATGTTGAGGCTGAGAGGAAGGCTAGCAGTGAGGAGTGGGTGGAAGAGGATAAGAAGGTCAAAGACCCAATCTGGACTTAGGAGCATCAGAATTTGGAGGAAGAGGTGGTGGTCACACAGCCCCAAGCAGTCAGCAGAAATAGGAGAAGGGTGCCAGCGGTTAGCTTGTTGTTGCCACTGCCCACCACACCTGGGGATTGAGCGTGCCAAGGCAGGCTCACATTATCTCACCAGCGTAGCATTATTTCAAGTGCTCCAAAAGTGACAAGACAGAGGTCATTTGAAAGCTGTACCAGCAATGCCCGAGGTGAGGGAAAAATCTTAGTAATCTCAGCACCACGTCCATGATCACCTGCAAGCCAAACATGAGCTACAGTGGCAGAAACACCTAAAAAACATAGAAACACCTAGGGCTCCCTCTACTGCTTTGGCTGACTCAGCCGCTACCACTTCCTCCTCAAAAGGATGTAGGACCACCACCTCCAGCAGCAGCACCACCACCATCACCAAGCCAGTCCACATCATCCCAGGGAAGCATTCAGCTTTTCATCCTGCAAACTTTGGAGAGAAAGATGAAGTTAGGCTCATCCAACCTATGAGCCCTGGCCTTGAATTCAAGAATTTCCAAATTGCTGGCCTTTGAAATGCTTCCATTCCACCTGGTGGAGATGGATGGTTTTAAAGATCTCATGGCAGTGGCTGTCCCACAATATACTGTTCCTAGCCACTACTAGTTTTCTCAAAAAAATAAGATGTGCACTGGGTTATGCCATTGGTTCCAGTGCCCACATCACCACTGACATGTAGACAAGCATGGGCAGGGACATTACATCTCTCTTACTGCCCCTTGGTCAATGTAGTGGCGGCTGGGACTGGGGTGGAAAGCATTGTGGTGCCTATCCTTTCACCACCCAGGATTTCCGAAAATTAGGCAGTGCCTCTTGTTGCCTCCTTCTCCTACTCTGTTTCCTCCTCTGCTTCTTCCTCTAGCAGTCAGCGCATAAGGACAACATCACCCCTTTTATACCAGAACTGGAGCGGGATTGCAAAATGAGAGTTCAAATGCACTCTGGTGGACACACTATTGGCAGAGTTCCCAGCTGAATTTGAGGGCTTAGTGGTGGCACGACGCCAAGGAGGAAGAAGAGCAGCAAGTCACCAAGGCAGCAGTGGCACTGGCACCACCTGTCACAATAGGAGACCTGGTCCCACTCACGTGCCCCAGCAGGTGCATGCTCATCCCTGCGAGTTTGTACGTGCTTGCTCATGTCCCTGGGTTGTCTCCGTTCGGGCTGTGCATGGCTGGGGACATGTGTGGTCACATGAGTGACCAAGATGCTGGTCTGCGCATGCCCAGGCAGCCTCTGACTCTGTGCTTTGTACATGCACGGCAGGCACTTCCTGGGCACCTAAGGCCCTTTAAAAGGTGGCACTAGGAAGTTGCCTGACGATCTTCTTGGAGTGACGCTTGCCTCTGCTCATTTGTGACTTCCTGGTTTGACTTTTGGCTCTGACTTTTGGCTTGGATTACTCTGGACCACTCTGGCTCTTAACTTCTGGCTTTTGGATTGCAGCCCCGCTCTGGCTCTCACCCACTGGCTTTGGACACTGACCTCTCTTTGGCTCTCAGCCCCTATTGGCTTGTTTTTGTGGGCACAGTTTTCTAGAAGCAAGCCCTCAAGTAATTCACTGGTGGCACAGGGAATTCTAAAAAAAGTAGAATAAAAAAACACATTTTCCTAAAATATCAATATGCAAACAAGAAAAAACAAGCTACATCTAAAACTGCAAGCTTGAACAGAACAATGCCCAACGTGCATAGGTACTTTACCTTTTAACTGCCAGCCTACTTGAGATTTTGTCAGGCCGTTTGTTGTCAGCCATTTTTCACCATTTAGCACCAGTTTAACTTTGATTTTTGAGGGAATGTCAAAATTATATATTGTTTTTGGGCTGTAACATTATATGTCTTGTTAGTCATTTTTTCAGTGCTTTCATAATAATTTTGGGTAAACAATATTAAACAAAAATAAAGCTTTTCTTTCAAATTCGTTGTTTTTTGACATATATACATACATTTTTTTGAAAAAAAAAAAAAACATATTGTGTTTGAAAGCCCCATTCCTCCTGATTACAACTGTGGACATATGTATCAGTAGACCCCCGCCCAGGAGACCCCCGTTCTCTCAAAACCAAAAAGCTTTATGGCATTTTCAAATTAAATGCAACTACTACCTGGACTATCAATGATTACATTTAAAGCAAGCTTAACTAGCACCAGCTATGTGTGATGGGAAAAATGAGTGACAAGAACCCTAAATATTGCCCCAGTGTAGCCTTGCTTTGTTTTTTAAGAAAGCTGTTTCTAAACTAGGGACAAACCACCTAGGGTCACTTACAGCCATTGTCACCTGTGCCTACTTCTACCCATGTTTGCTTGCCTCAACTTAGCCTATCTCAACTTTGTCTGATTCTTGCTCAATACCTTTTTTCTATGTTCTCCTTATCTCAACACATCTCACCTCTGTTCACTTCCTCCCTTATTTCTGCCCACTTTTTTCTACCACTTCTCTGTTCCTCTCACTACTACTCATCTCACTGCTTCACACCTCACCTAAGCCCACTTCACCTTTTCCCATCTAAACCTTGCCCATGTCTTTCCAACTCACCTCTTCCTAACTCACCAACTTCACCTCTGCTTACCTCACCATTTCCCAGCTCTCCCCTGCCGACAGTTGTATAATAACATCATGAATGAAGCACCAGTTCCTAGAAGTACTTCTATTGAGTATAGTAATTTTAGGGGCTCATCAAATGATTGGTAACCCCTCAGTTAGATTCCTTAGATGTAGTGTCACCAGTACCAACTAAAGAATCGATAAAAGAGGGGGATGGAGAGTGGGAAAGGAAGAAAGAAAATGCATGAATACCTTTTTTAATGCCATGCGCCTGATTGGGTTTTAAAGACATTTTTCAAAAATTACTACTAACTTATGTTGGGTATTTAGAAAATTTGGGAGAGGCTCTTCACTGAGATGGAATAAATCTGTCAATTTCTAAGCTTGCGGGGCAGAACCAGAGATTAATGAAATACATCATGATCCAGTGCCTGGTATTTAAAAATGTGGTGCTAGGTTATCTTTCCTTATATATGAAATGCCTACCCTCAGGGACGCAATCTAATGACATAAGCAGTGGTGTAACTAATCTGATTAAAAGGTTGAGGAGCAACAATGCTGCGACCCCCCCCCCCCGACATTCTGGGCCCCATTGCAATCAAACCCCCTATAGTTACACCCCTGGACATAAGAGTCTGGTAATAAATTGCCAAAACAGGATTTGTTTTGGCCCACTTTAAAGTTTAGTGCACTATTAAATAAAATAAATGGTTTTCTGATTCTAACCATAAGAACACTCTGTACACAACTTTCACACCTAATGTAAAGTTCATTGCACAAGACCACAATCCACAATTCAAGTTCATGTATTTCTTAAAGCCTAGAGACCAATGACATGTTAAACAATTGGAATTCCTCTGGTATTTTAAAATTCCGCATAAAAAATCCTATTACATTGTGTGGCAGATAATGAGGAAATTGACCATAATCCCGAGAGTTTACAATGCCATTCCTTCTCATATAAAATGTACACGCTATTTTCTGAACATACGTGCAAGTTAATTATATCTAATTGGTTACCCCTTACTTGTACCGGTTATGCAGCACAATATAACCAATAAATCAAACATTAAGTACATTCTGTCACTGGAAAACTATTTCTCTTCTTATATCACTGGTAAAGTATCATGTAAGGAGCAGTCAAGCCTAAACCTTCCTATATTGTTAATGTGAACTATGGGATCTGTAGACTGTGATTTACTTAATAGAAGACTATAACATGTTATTGCATTGAGTCCTATTTAAAATATTAATCTCTAAAAAAATACATTTGTTTATAATCTATTGGTATGAAAAAGCTAGGAATGTATTCTTTGCTATAAGGGTGGTATAAAACATTCAATTTCACCATAAGGCAGTTAGTGTGAAAAAAACAATATTATGTTAGTGAATTCCAAAACAATAGGGGTAATCTAAATCGAGTTTGAGAGGCTACTCACTTTTTCCACATCTGCAGCTAATAAAGTAAAAAAACAAAAAATGCATCCTGGAGCTAACCAGGTTTTGTGATGGATCCCACTCTCGAGGTGAAGTGCAGAGCTTTTCTAATAAAGCTTGCATTTCTAGTTTCGAATATATAAATTACAGTGCCCTATAGAGCAGTGTTTTTCTTCTGATCCATTCCAGACCCTCCTTACACTTGGGATTACTTCCTTGCCCGAAGGGTGTGACTGCAAGACAAAAAAAGGTGTGGCCCCTCCCGGCCCATAAGTAGCAGCTGCCTCCAAATCAACACCAGTTTCATTCTTGCAGTTGAGCTGACTGTGAAGGTTGTTGAAGTTCTCTCTTAAGGATTGGCAGCAAGCGGGGGAATGCACCCTGTTGGCTTCCTGCACAGCCTTATTCCCACGGATCACCCAGACCCATTTTGCCTCCCCCAGCTCTGCTGTTCAGGGGTCCGTGAAGGTAAGGTAAAGCGCCGGGGTCTTGGGGCGCTTGCAGAGTGTATACGCTCTGGGCTGCAGGCTTTCTTTGAAGAGCACGCCAGCCGCAGGTTTTTCTTTGGTGTACCTACTGAGGAACTGTGTGTTTTTTATACAACCCATACTTCTTCCCACATGTTTTATGTTATTTAAAAGAAAAGGAAAAAGAATTTCGCGCCTTCAGCTTTAAGGGGCATTTTGTTGGTGACGTCACGTCGGGGGCGGAGCCGGGTGCAGAAGCACAATTGCGGCTTTCCGGTCCTTTATTTGCACTCTCTCCGGCATGAAAGGAGGATGACAGAGCGCACGCTCCGCCACCGAGACCTCCGCTGAATACCCCTGCATGGGAGGACAGGAGGTAGGTGGCAGTGGACCCCCCTACGTACGGGGCTGTATACGGCAGCAGCAGCAGCAGCGGCGGCGGCGGGGAGCGGCCATATGCCGGGCTCCCCCACTGTCCACGCTGCGGCTTCTTTTTGCCCCAGACTTAGCAGTGGCTACTAGACCCCGCTGCTGCATCTCGCTCTAGCCCTGGGGGTTCTATAGGGCTCTTGTGGCGTTGCGGCGGGGCAGGTGCACCCAAGGGGGCCCCTAAAATATTAACCCCTGCTACACCATGTTTTCTCCTTGGGTCTAGGGGCATTGTGTGAGAAGTGGGAAGGTGTGTAGTCGCCAGTTCTGAGTGATTCGGCTGCTGCAGGGTAAGTGGACGTCGATTGTACTATTTTTGATGTTATTATGTCTTATTGAATTTTAAGTATTATGGCTGGTATTATGCTATTTTGGAAAAAAAATGTTTAATTTTTAATAGGTCTTTTCTCCTGTTTATTTTTAGATTGAGAAGAAGGATAAAGGGCTTGTGGTTCCTCCCAGTCCTCCTGAGGATTGGTATAGGCTTAGGACCTTAGGTCTTTTCTTTTTGCAAAAATTAAAAAAAAATAAAAGAACACCATGACGGAGGCATCGGGAGGTAGTGAGTCGGGCATCCCACTTGAGCAGGGCAGGCTCTTTATGTAAGCAGGACCCCCTGGGTATTTTCAGCACGGTTTGTTCCGCTTGCGCCAGGAGAATTGGTTCAGACCATAATAGGGTGGTTGCTCCTCCATCCAGTCCAGCAATAAGTTTCTTCTGTACCTCAGCATCCTCAAGTAGCCCCTAGAGAAGGGGAAGGCAGTGGAGTGCAGGCGGATATGGCACACAGGTTGGATAACCTGCGAAGACGGCTCTCTTTGGTCGTCCCTAAAAAGGCCTCCAATAAGAGGAGGCATTTGGAGCCTGCTTATGAGGTAGAGGATTTGTTTGCCTCTTTTGGTTCTGAGGAGGAGGAAGAGATTATTGGTGAACCAACTCTCAGAAGGTGAGGTAAGCTCCGGTGAGGAGGACAGTAATTCTATTTTATTTTCTTCTGATGAAGATCCCTTACTCTGACCTGTGACCTGTTTAGGCCTGTGAGACAGAGGCAGGAGTTTCCGGAGCAGTTGTATTTCTCCAGGATGGTGTTAAAGGAATGGGAAAGTCCTAACAAGTTGCCTACTGTCCCTAGGATCCTAGATTCAAGGTATCCTTTTCCGGCGGACATGATAAAGTTATGGTAATTTCCACCGGAGGTGGACTCACTTTTGTCAGGCCTGTCCAATACTACTATCATGCCGTCTGCTACTAACGCTTCTTTAAGAGATCCCACAGAGAGACGAATGGATCACCTGGCTCGCCATGCTTTTGCTATGGTAGGTTCTCTATTACGCCCTGTTTGTGCCACGGCTATCATTTCTTTGGCTTCAAGGAAGAAGGGAAAGCAACTTTTGGCCAGGGCTAAGGCTCGCAGACATACTCAAGAGTACAAGGAATTTAGGGCTTGCTTGGATTTTAACGCCTTTGCTACTACTGCTATGGATGATGCGGTCAGGCTAGGTGCCAGAACTTCTGCTCTTCTTGTTGCCTTGCACCGCTCTTTATGAAAACAATGGTCGGCTGATGCTGTCGCTAAAAAATCTCTTATAGATTTGCCCTTTTTGGGGAGCAGACTCTTTGGGGAGTGGCTTGACCTCATGGTCAAGGATGGCAAGCTTCCTCAGAGAAAAAGGTCGGCTCGTCCCTTTCAGAGGCCCTCATCATATCGGTCCTTTCGGAGCGGCAGAGGCTCCTTCATATCATGTTCCCGTAGGGATTTTTGGGGCAGAGGCAGGGCCCGTAACAGGGCGGGTGGCGCTTGGAGAAGCAGGCCTAAGCCTCCATCCAAGTCCATCCAGGCATGAAGGGGCGCCCTCACCTGGGCGGGTGGGGGGACGGCTCTTGCAGTTTGCTCCAGTCTGGAGACGTCACGTGGCAGATCTTTGGATCCAGGAGGTGGTGTCATCAGGCTACAAGATCAAGTTTGCAACAAGACCGCCCACAAGGTTCCTTTGGTCAGGGGCATCCCAGAACCAGTTAAAGGCAGATGCCCTGAGAGCCTCTGTTCGGCATCTTCTTCAGAAAGGGGTAATTTGTCAGGTACCCTATCAGGAAGAAGGTCAGGGGTTTTACTCCAACCTGTTCACGATTCACAAGAAGGATGGGTCGGTGCGTCCTATCCTAGACCTAAAGGGTCTCAACAAGTTTAATATTTCTGTATGGAAACTTTGAGATCAGCAGTAAGATCGATTCAGCCCGGAGGTCTTATGACCACAATAGACATAAGGGACGCATATCTGCACATTCCGATCTTTCCAGGGCATCAGACATTTTTAAGGTTTGCCCTGGAAGGCCAACATTTCCAGTTTGTGGCGCTTCCATTCGGCATATCCTCGGCTCCAAGGGTGTTCACCAAGGTTTTGTCAGGTCTCATGGCCATCCTGAGGAGCCAGGGGATATGCATTATCCCATACCTGAATGATCTTTTGATTTCTGCTCTGTCCCTTCAGGAGATCAAGAAGGACACGCAAACTGTATTGTCAACCCTAGGAGGAGTTTGGCTGGGTGATCAATTATCCATAGTCGCATATCACCCTATCGCCAGTAAGGGCCTTTTTGGGAATGACTCTGGACACAGTTCAGGTCAGAGTTTTTCTGCTAGAGCAGAAGGCTCTGCTACTCTGGAGCCAGATAGAGACCTTACTGGCTTGTCAGCAGCCAACTATTCGGCTACGGATGAGACTAGTAGGCCTGATGGTGGCTTGCTTCGAAGCAGTGCCTTTTGCCCAGTTTCACATGAGGCCTCTTCAGTTAAATCTGTTGTCAAGCTGGGATCGAGCCCCGCAATTTCTGGATCAGTCGTTTGTTCTGACTCCCTCAGCCAGACAATCTCTCCTGTGGTGGTTGGATCCTCTACACCTATCAGTAGGCAGGTCCTTTTTAACACCTCCGTGGCAAATCGTTTCCACGGATGTCAGTCTTACAGGCTGGGGGGGGGGGGGTATCTGGCAGACCCAGAAGATCCAGGGGCAGTGGGGTCCGAAGGAGAACCAGTTTCCCATAAATATCTTGGAGTTAAGAGCAGTCTGGCTAGTGCTCCAGCATCTGACCTCCAGTTTAAAAGGGCAGGCTGTCCAGGTCCAATCAGACAATCGGACGGCGGCAGCCTATATCAACCATCAGGGGGGTACTCGGAGCAAGAGTGCCCTAAGGGAAGTAAGTCGGATTCTGGTTTGGGCAGAGGAGAATGTTCCCTGCATCTCGGCAGTTTACATCCCGGGGGTAGATCACAAATGGCCGAAGTTTATGTCTCTTTGGACAGCAACGGACGCTTTGACAACCCCATGGACAAGGTTCAATCTCCTGTATGCATTTCCCCCGCTACCGCTTCTGAGCCGTGTACTAAGGAAGGTAGCTCAGGAGGGGTTACTAACCATCCTGGTGGCTCCTCGCTGGCCAAGGAGAAGCTGGTTTTCAGACATAGTAAGGATGTCAGTAGACCATTGGCGTCTGCCAGACAATCCAGAGTTTCTCACACAGGGGGCTCTTCGGCAACCAAATTTACAGATGCTGGCTTTGACTGCCTGGCTTTTAAAACCTCGATCTTGACAGAGAGGGGTTTATCGGCCAAGGTTATTCATACCATGATTCAGGCCCGGAAGAAGACTTCTTCCAAGATATACTACAGGGTCTGGCGGGCGTTCATCTCCTGGTGTGAGTCCAGGAAGTTTTCATGCAGAAGATATTCTGTTTCTAGAATTTTAGAATTTCTGCAGAATGGTTTAGAGTTGGAGTCTCCAATTAAGCACCCTAACAATAGACTCATTAGAACTTTCTTTCAGGGAGTCACTCATGTCCGACCACCGCGCAAGCCTATTTTACCGGTGTGGAACTTAAATCTGGTGCTATCTGCTCTCCAGGGTGGTCCCTTTGAACCTTTGATTGATGCTTCATTGAGCATTTTGACGCTCAAGGTGATATTCTTGGTGACAATCACCTCTGTGCGGCGAGTTTCCGAATTAGCCGCTTTATGTATGAAGTCTCCTTATTTTGAGTTACACAGAGACAAGGTAGTTTTTCGGTTTAAGCCTGATCTTCCACCTAAGGTTGTTTCTCCTTTTCACCTTAATGAGGAGGTAATTCTACCTTCTTTTTGCCCAGCTAATGCCAAGGAAAGGGCTCTTCATTCTTTGGATGTAGTCAGAGCCATAAGATATTACATGGCGGCTACAGAATCCTTCCGGAAGTCAGATTTTCTTTTTGTTATATCAGAAGGCGCTAGAAAGGGGCTCCCACCTGCTAAATCCACTGTCAGTAAGTGGATTAGACAGGCAGTGGTAAGAGCTTACTCGGCCAAGGGGAAGGAACCCCCTTTTTAGATCACGGCCCATTACACTAGGGCCATTGGTGCTTCCTGGGCTTTTCAGCATCAGGCTTCGGTGGAACAGGTTTGTAAAGCTGCCACCTGGTCTTCGGTTCATACATAGACCAAATTTTACAAGGTAGATGTTAGGGCCTCAGCTGACGCTGTGGTTGGTCGAAAGATTCTTCAGGCGGTAGGGAAATGAACTCCCTGCTGTTCCGCGCTGGGGATCCTGCCCATAGATGGCACTGCTTTTGGAGATCCCAAGTGTAAGGAGGGTCTGGAATGGATCAGAAGAAAAAACACAATTCTGTGAAACTCACCTGTAGAATTGGTTTTTCTGGGGATCCATTCCAGACCCTTCGACCCACCCTTTTTGGGTCATGATCTATCTTTTGATGCTTTTTTGATGGTGTTAGTCCATTTATTATTTCATTGGCATTATAAAAAAAAAATAATAAGAGAAAGTATATTTTGAGAGAATTCAAGCAGAGTCGGTGTGAGGTAACATGGTCTCCTATAAGGAAGCCTCCCGGCCTGCCTCTGGTTATATGATTTACTGCTTTATAAATACTGGTGTTGATTTGGAGGCAGCTGCTACTTATGGGCCGGGAGGGGCCACGCCTTTTTTTAGTAATCCCAAGTGTAAGGAGGGTCTGGAATGGATCCCCAGAAAAAACAATTCTACAGGTGAGTTTCACAGAATTGTGTTTTTCTCTTGTGTCCTTAGATTTCAGCAGTACTGCAAAGCTGCCTGTCTGAAGATCCACAAAACATGGCCTGTTGGGCATACTTGAGGAGAGGTTTAGGAAACAATGCTAAAGAGCAGTGTATCCCAACCCTCTCCTTGATAGCCACCAATGGTCGTTTTTTTACAGATCTCTACACAGATTCATAGGCCAAGTAATTCATGTTTAAACAGCTACAGAGCTGCCTGTGTTGAGATCCACAGAACATGACCTGTTGGTGGCTCTCGAGGAGAGGGTTGGGGAACACTGCTATAGAGTATTCACAAATGGAAGTAATGAGCCTCTCTGCATGTTTGAATACAGCCTAGTGTGGTGATATTCTGTAAAACCCATGCATACATTTTCTGCCCAGTGGTTGCCTCCAGCATCAGTTCTTCAACAAAAGAACTAATATTTAAATGCGGGGCTGGCACTAAACGAAAAAAAAAAAGTTTGTCAGAAAAGACAAGTATTTATTCAAACATATTGCACATAACCACTGGCACAAAAATATACATAACACATCCCAATATACAAAAATTAAAACATGTTGTGTACACCAAAAATGCGGGGGCCACCAATGCACTCAAGCATTCTACACCACCCTACACATACCTACACGCTGATGCTGGCCAGCCTATTGCTAAATATATGGTCCTTGCAGAAAGAATCCAAAATGATTTAGGCATGCCTTACGATGGTAAACTGGACTCCTGAGGATGTAGCATTGTCATTGTGGACAGCAGCGCCACTATTAATGTACCTCAGGAAAAGTTAATATCACGGAGGCACTCAAACCCAAGCAATGGTATTGGGTGCTTGGCCAGCGGTGGCATCGCATAAACTGAAATCAAACAAGAAGCACACACTCCAGTTGCAAATAATATATTGAATCAAGGTCATATAATCCATGAAATCTTGATACAGCGAATGATACAGTCCAAATAGTCTATACAGTCTGGATTGTATCATTTGCTGGATCAAGATTGCATGGATTATATGACCTTGATTCAATAATACTTTATTTGTAACTGGAGTGCTGGCTTCTCTATTAATGTACCTCAGTTCATGAACTGGTCCTGTGAGGGGCTAGGAAGTAAAGCCTAGGGTGGAAGCTTAGGCCTGCTGGCAGTAATGGGTATCACCCAAATCAAATAGCCGTCCTGCTAGCACGGCTTCACTGCCACCAAATACCATTATCCTTGTTGCGGTTCCAGTGAGGGCAGAGGATCACAGTCTTCTATCTCTTTATCCACCCGCCACGGATCACCAGCTACTCTTGACAGCTCGCTGGTGCCAGAAGGAGGCTTTTATACTGGAAGTAGGGGCATGACTTCATCCTACTCCTCCTATAAATGCCCCTCCTGTGGTGGCAGCTAAGCTGTCAGAAGACAGTAAATGGACCTTCTCACACTAACTGACATCCCCGGGGGCAGATCAGAGACCCCCCGAGCATATGAGGAGACCTGCGTTGCTGGATCCTGTATTGAGGTGAGTGGCTATTTTTTGAGGGGTCACAAACGGGAAATGCTAGCCATGTAAAATTTACATGGCTGGCAGTTAATTGTCGGAGAGGCAGCCATGTGAATTTTAAAAGACTGCTATTTAAAGGGTTAAATGCATTGACATGTCAAAAGAACAATTGCCTAGCAGCATACCTGATGCAGTGTCAGTCACTATCTCTTCTATCCGGTCACTGAAAGGAAGGGGAATTTCTTATTCATCTTTGCCCTCCCCATCCATAGCCTGAGGCCTGTGTGAGGTTGACACCCCTGTCTTAGTAGTAGGCATACACATTTCAGAATATTTATAGTGAGTTTAAGTTAAAGAGCTGACTCATATGCTAACTTTCACCCGAAATCACACCTAAAGATAAACTTGCTTCACCAGATCTTTAGCATGACCCCAAATTAGAATACTTTTAAGTGTGCCTGAACAATGACTTTAAAGCAAACCAGTGCCAGACCTAAAGTCTTAAAGACTCTATATATACATCCAGGATCCGGGAAGCAGACATAGGATTTAACTAGCTGGGCACACTGCAGGGCATCCCAAATCGATACATCGATTCGATTCGATACATCTCTTATAAATTAGGAAAGCAGGGACCAAAGGTCTATTTATACAACTTTGTAATAGTTATAGCCCAACATAACCACTTGGAGATGGCGGTGGCTGCAATATATGAGAATCACTAGAAAATCCACTAAAATAAACTTTTTAGGCTTTCTATGGTTTACCGACAATGTGGAGAAGGCTGTTGAGAAGATCTAAATGCATATTTAGGTTAAGATCAGCTTGAGTGGAAGCAAAGCATTATACATATTACCTTGAGCGAGTAGCTAAAACAGCTACGTTAAGGACATAGTTTACATGAGTCATTTGTCAGCAGGTATAGGCAGTCTGCAGCAGCCTTAAATTGATCGATTTAACCTTTCATGTGTGCAATAAAAATGAAAAGAACTGATACAGGCTTTAATTGCAAACAAAATTATTATTAAACGTGCAGTGACATATAAAAAGAGATGAAGTTAGAGATCAGTCTCTGTTTTTAATGGCTATTTAGCAACTAATGGGTTAGATTAGGTAGCAGAGATGTAGTCATTTGCTATGCAAAACAGACAGCCCACTGTGAAGTTTTCGAATTAAAATAGCTGAATATCTCAAGCCGGATTTCTAATTAGCTTTGTTGATGATCAATTTTCAACAACAAAAAAGCAAAGGGGGAAAAAACTTGACCAAGCGTATGAAACTAAAAGGCTGAGAAACATATCTGTAAAGCTCAATGCTGTGTAAATTCATTCCTTATTCTGTAATTAATTAATTTCTTGTCTTTGTGCAAAGTAGCATTTCTTCTTCTAAAGATTGATTTGCCTCTCATGTAAATGTTTGCCTGAAAAAATCTTCAGGTTTTTACATGCACCAGCTTCCTGCTTTACATATTTCATTTTCTCGCGATCCCATTGTATTTGTAAGAGTTAGCTGGCACACATCCCGCAATTAATGATAAGCCATCCCTTGTCAGAGCTTCCCGGCTTCGCTGTACACATTTGTAAGAAAAACAAAATGAATGCCCTAAATTTAGATTTCAAGTATGAGTTGTTATTGTAACTTCAATGTTCTATTCTAAACACATATACGTTCCTCTGAGTACCAGAAAAAGACAAAAGACAACTATAGCCTAAATTTACAAGGTGGCTTGCGTCATCTAAAATGTATAATCTATCATCTCGATCATCTTTTGTACAATTATAGTAATTGACAGTAGTGTAACTAGAATGCCATGAGCCCTATGGCAAAATTTGTACTGGGCCCCGCCTGATACCTTTGCAACTCCAGATAGTCCAGGCACAAGGACAACATCAAGAAGAAAAGGGTGTCAGGTCTGTTCAGTACTGTTGGCTGGCTCCTTTCTCTAGACTTTCTCCCTGCTATATCCCGTTCCACCAGCAGATGGCCGTCTCTGGCAAAAGTATTGGCAATTAGCCAGCACCTGGGTGACTTCCTGGGCTATATAAGCTGATCTGCCCATTCAGCTAATGGATCAGCATTGATGTGTCTTTGTCTGTCTGTACCCTGAACTCTGTACCTGGAATCCTGTATCTAGACCTGGGCCCTGAACTCTGTACCTTGGACTTGAAACCTTGAACCCTGAACCTTGAAACCTGGATCCCTGCCATAGCCCTTGTGTTTACTTTTTCTGTTTCAGCTCAGTCTCTGCCTTTGGACTTTTCCTTGAATTCCTATGTATGTATATTTCCTGACTTCACAGCAATCTGAGTGTTTTACAGTTTATCTGTATATCTGCACAGCCATGATTACCTTGATTCTTGTATAGTCACACTAGTAGATTATGGTTCCGTGTATATATATGTATAGCAGTCTGACTGGTGTGTGATCTGTTCACTGTCACGATTAAACGCGGTTTGCCACATCTCAGTCTCTGTTTCTCAGCCTCACTACTGGTCATTTCTACTAAAGGAATCCCTCTGTTGAGAGATTCAGGACAAAGGGGAAGATGAGTGGAAATGGTCAGTAATGCTCCTGCTCTCTTCCAACCACTCCCATCAGCCTTTTTATGAGTGGGGGCAACTTAAATGATCACAGGCCACAATAAACAGGTTCATAATAAGTTCCACATCTTAATCATGTTCCCAATACTCAAGCCATCTAAGCTCATTACAATGTATACATGTGTGATATTTTCATTTTGGGTTAGCTTGACTAGCTATGTGCTCACTGTTTAATCGACTTTTGTAAGACTTTCATGCTCATATTCAATAAAAATGGCTTTCAACACCAATATTTAGCCTCAGCGAAACTCAGTGTATGATTTAACAAATAAAAAACAGCCAGCGGTGATGCATCCTCCATCATGCATCTAATTTATCATCAGCCGCATATACAGTTGTTTGCGGTGACTGGCCCTCTTCTTAAAGCTGTGCCAGTTTATACTGGCACTGTAGGTTAATATCCCATAGACTACAATGGGAATGATATATTGACTTTGTTTGCTTAAAAGTAATGTTAAACACTAGAGATGAGCGAACTTTTGAAAAATTCGATTCGATTCGACTGATTCGCTACATTTTCGACAAAAATCGTTTCGACCCGAATTTATTCGCGACGAAACGCTATTAAAAACGGCTATTTCTGATCTTCCTAGAGCCTCAATAGGGATGTAAACCATTCTGCCTTGCTGTAACACGCATAGGATGTGTGCTGGGTTAGTGAAATAATACTGTAAATAATTAGGACATGCAGATCAGAGGCATCTCTAATAGAATCGCAGAGCGGCACAATTGCAGAGAGTTGAGGTGGCATCACTATGAGGGGCCCCTATATTGCCTGAAAAACACACCATGGAGCTGGCAGCAGCAGGAGCCCAAATATTGGCTGAAACACATCCTGGAGTTGGCAGCAGGAGCCCAAAAATTGGCTGAATGACACACTGGTGTTGCAAGCAGCAGCAGCAGGAGCCCAAACATAGCTTGAAAGAGACACTGGAGTTGGCAGCAGGAGCTCAAAAATTGGCTGAATGACACCCTGGAGTTGCAAGCAGCAGCAGGAGCCCAAACATAGCTTGAAAGAGACACTGGAGTTGGCAGCAGGAGCCCAAAAATTGGATGAATCACACCCTTGAGTTGCAAGCAGCAGCAGCAGCAGAAGCCCAAACATAGCTTGAAAAAGACACTGGAGTTGGCAGCAGGAGCCCGAAAATTGGCTGAATGACACCCTGGAGTCGCAAGCAGCAGCAGCAGGAGCCCAAACATTGCTTGAAAGAGACACTGGAGTTGGCAGCAGGAGGCCAAAAATTGGATGAATCACACCCTGGAGTTGCAAGCAGCAGCAGCAGCAGCCCAAACATAGGTTGAAAGAGACACTGGAGTTGGCAGCAGGAGCCCAAAAATTGGCTGAATGACACCCTGGAGTCGCAAGCAGCAGCAGCAGGAGCCCAAACATTGCTTGAAAGAGACACTGGAGTTGGCAGCAGCAGGAGCCCAAAAATTGACTGACACACCCTGGAGTTGGCAGCAGCAGCAGGAGCCCAAACATTGGCTGAAAGAGACACTGGACTTGGCAGCAGGAGCCCAAAAATTGGATGAATCACACCCTGGAGTTGCAAGCAGAAGCAGCAGCCCAAACATTGGCTGAAAGAGACACTGGAGTTGGCAGCAGGAGCCCAAAAATTGGATGAATCACACCCTGGAGTTGCAAGCAGCAGCAGGAGCCGCCCAAACATTGGCTGAAAGAGACACTGGAGTTGGCAGCAGGAGCCCAAAAATTGGATGAATCACACCCTGGAGTTGCAAGCAGCAGCAGGAGTCCAAACATTACTTTAAAGAGACACTGGAGTTGGCTTCAATAGCCCAAAGATTGGATGAATCACACCCTGGAGTTGCAAGCAGCATCCCAAGCATAGCTTGAAAGAGACACTGGAGTTGGCTTCAGGAGCCCAAAAATTGGATGAATCACACCCTGGAGTTGCAAGCAGCAGCAGCAGGAGCCCAAACATTGGCTGAAAGAGACACTGGACTTGGCAGCAGAAGCCCAATATTTGGATGAATCACACCCTGGAGTTGCAAGCAGCAGCAGGAGCCGCCCAAACATTGGCTGAAAGAGACACTGGAGTTGGCAGCAGGAGCCCAAAAATTGGATGAATCACACCCTGGAGTTGCAAGCAGCAGCAGGAGCCCAAACATAGCTTGAAAGAGACACTGGAGTTGGCAGCAGGAGCCCAAAAATTGGATGAATCACACCCTGGAGTTGCAAGCAGCAGAAGGAGCCGCCCAAACATTGGCTGAAAGAGACAATGGAGTTGGCAGCAGGAGCCCAAAAATTGGATGAATCACACCCTGGAGTTGCAAGCAGCAGCAGAAGCCCAGACATTACTTTAAAGAGACACTGGAGTTGGCTTCAGAAGCCCAAAAATTGGATGAATCACACCCTGGAGTTGCAAGCAGCAGCAGCAGCAGCCCAAACATAGCTTGAGAGAAACACTGGAGTTGGCTTCAGGAGCCCAAAAATTGGATGAATCACACCCTGGAGTTGCAAGCAGCAGCAGCAGGAGCCCAAACATAGCCTGAAAGAGACACTGAAGTTGGCAGCAGGAGCCCAAAAATTGGATGAATCACACCCTGGAGTTGCAAGCAGCAGCAGGAGCCCAAACATTGGCTGAAAGAGACACTGGAGTTATCTTCAGGAGCCCAAAAATTGGATGAATCACACCCTGGAGTTGCAAGCAGCAGCAGCAGCAGCCAGAACATAGCTTGAAAGAGACACTGGAGTTGGCTGCAGGAGCCCAAAAATTGGATGAATCACACCCTGGAGTGGCAAGCAGCAGCAGGAGCCGCCCAAACATTGGCTGAAAGAGACACTGGAGTTGGCAGCAGGAGCCCAAAAATTGGATGAATCACACCCTGGAGTTGCAAGCAGCAGCAGGCGCCGCCCAAACATTGGCTGAAAGAGACGCTGGAGTTGGCAGCAGGAGCCCAAAAATTGGATGAATCACCCCCTGGAGTTGCAAGCAGCAGCAGCAGCAGCCTAAACATAGGTTGAAAGAGAAACTGGAGTTGGCAGCAGGAGCCTAAAAATTGGCTGAATCACACCCTGGAGTCGCAAGCAGCAGCAGCAGGTGCCCAAACATTGCTTGAAAGACACCCTGAAGTTGGCAGCAGCAGGAGGCCAAAAATTGGCTGAAAGGCACCCCCTGAATTTGGCATCAGCAGGAGGCCAAAAATTGGTTGGAAGGCACACCCTGAAGTTGGCATCAGCAGGACCCAAAAAATTGGCCTAAAGACATAAATATGTTTTGCACCATTTGGAAAGTGTAAAACGTGGCACCATGCTGAATCTAGTCACATGCATCAGCCATTGGTGGGTGGAAATCCTGGCTGATCCATCCCTGATTCATTTTGACAAAGGTGAGTCTCTCCACATTTTTAGTTGACAGACGAGTTCTCCTCGCTGTAACTATGGCCCCTGCCGCACTAAACACCCGCTCAGATGGCACGCTACTTGCCGGGTAGGACAGCTTTTCCAGGGCAAACTCTGCTAGTTGCGGCCACAAGCCAAGTTTGGCTGCCCAGAAGTCCAGCGGATCCTCAAGGTGTATTGGCATTGTCATGTCAAGGTATGACATGACCTGCTGGTTGAGGTTCTGCTCCAGGTCTTCCTGCTGCTCATGAGTAGCCTCACTATGCGGTTGTAGAAAGCTACTCATTAGCGACTGAAGACTGAGGCTGCTGCTGATGGAGCTGCTGCTGCTGCTCCTGCCAACCCCCCCAGCAGCCATGGCAGTGGAAGGTGAGCGCAGAGGTCCACCCGAGTCAGACCTGCGAGAGTATGGACCATGGCGCAGATAGGCATCGGCCAACTGACTATGTAAAATGTCTTTGTAGTAGTTCAGTTTGTCCTCCCTCTCGGCGGGTTTAAAAAATGCCCCCATTTTGTGCCGGAAGCGAGGGTCCAATAAGGTGGACAGACAGAAGTCATCCCGGCGACAAATGGAAACAATTCTGGGGTCACTACGCAAGCACGTGAGCATGCTTCCTGCCATTTGCGCAAGTGACTTGGAGGGACTACCTGTCTCCATCTCCACTACATACTGCCACGGTGTGTCCGGGTCCTCTGTCTCGCCTTCATCAAAACCTTCTAGCTCCTCTGGCTGCTCCTGCTCCTCCTCTCCTGTCCACTGACTAGATAAACCAGCCATTTCGCCAAACCTAAACTTTGCTTCACTGGGCCACTTCTCCTCCTCTTCCTCCTCCTCCAGTTCAGCTCCAATGGGGTTCATGTGGCTGTAAGATGTAGACGCCATGTCTCCAGTGCCCTGACCAGCCATGGTTTCCAACATGTGCTGTAGTACATGAAGCAGTGGAATCATGCCGTTCATCCCGTAATCCTGCCGACTGACAAATAAAGTGGCTTCCTCAAAGGGCCTGAGTGAACGGCAGGTGTCACGTTTGAGCTGCCACTGGTTGACATTGAAGTTACACAGGGGAGTCCCCCTATCCGCTTGGATCATCAGGAAATCCGTGATGGCTTTTCTCTGTTCATATAATCGGTCCAACATGTGAATGGTGGAATTCCAACGGGTGGAAACATCGCAAATCAGACTATGTTGGGGGATACCGTTCTGACGCTGTAGCTCAAGAAGGGTGTGTTTGGCGGTGTAGGAGTGGCTGAAGTGCATGCAAAGTTTCCTTGAAGTTGTTAGGATGTCTTGCATATGGGGGGAACACTTCAGAAACCGATTGACAACCAGATTGAAGACGTGAGCCATGCAGGGGGCATGGGTCAGGCTTCCTTGGCGCAGCGCAGACAAAATGTTCTTCCCATTGTCGGTAACCATGATTCCCATTTTAAGTTTTCTTGGAGTAAGCCATGTTTGGATTTCCTGATGAATACATTTAAGCAGTTCCTCCCCTGTGTGACTCCGTTCGCCAAGACAAACCATGTGAAGCACTGCGTGACACCTCCGTGCCCTGCACACATGGTAGACTGGAGGGGCACTGAAACTAGAGCCTACAGTGGAGGGTGAGGAGATGGCGGAGGATGAGGAGGCCGAGTCGCACGGTGTCACAGGCCCAACGGGCAGGGAGCGCGGAGGCCGAAGCGGCGTGACCTGTCCAAGTTGCTGCTGCTGCTGCAAAGGTGCAGACATTAGAACCAGTGGTGAGGAATATAGAGACTAGGGTGAGAGCAGGTGGTCCCACCACTGGTTCTAATGTCTGCACCTTCTGTAATTGTCCCTCCTATCTATATTGGTTTTCACTAGGTGCCTTCCGTCTGCCCCCTTTTTATTCTGTGCTTTTATCTGTTATCTCCTAATTTTTCCCGCACTCATTTCTTTTCCTTTGCTGTTCTTTCCTTTTCTTTCTCCTTTTCCTTTTCTCCTGACATTAACTTATTCCAATAGTTTGTTCCACCTGACCGGGAGCGTTACGCTCTCACCGTCGGTCAGGAGGCATGACGCGCAGTGGTCGAGGTGCTGAGCGCCGCTGATGTGGTTACCATGGCAGCGGACGCTCAGCTACTGCGACGTCTGCCCCTGCGAGCTGTGACAGTGGCGGCGGGCGCAGCCCTATCGGGTTGTGCCGGCTACCACGTCACTTGTTACCGGGCAGACTTTAGGCCCGACGTCATGCCTCCGTTCCCCCGGGCAGGCGGGGAAGCCGTCGATTGCTCACTAGCGATCGGTGTCCGGCGGTGATGGGGCCCTGCACCGAGTGGCGGGCCCCGGCGGTGAAAGGTGAGTATTGTGTTTTATATGTGCCTTATATTTTCTTACATATACGTTCCACACTGTTTGCTGAATACTGTTTACCCGCTGACGTCACTATGACGTCAGGCGGGAACTGCAGCACATTTGGGCTATTTAAGTGCTGTGTCCTTTGCATACGGTTTGAATGTTTGCCCTGAGGAAGGGGGTTCGCTATACCCCCGAAACGTCGGCTATATGGGATTTTGCTTGCTGTCTGGATATCGCATTACTTTCCGCTGTATTTGGACTATATGCCATGGATTGATATATGGCTCCATGATCTTGTATGTTTACTAATACAAGCTTACTTGCTTTATACGGTGTGCTGGCCCTTTGTGAGTTTCTTGGATTTAAAGCGGCGCCACCGCGGCCCTGGCACCCGAGGGATTATAATTGGTAAGTGTGCATCAGCATTTTGGAATATTTGAGCCAATATATAAGTAGAGTCTGGTGCTCAAAACCAGGCTGCATGCCAGCTATATGGTACTAAATGGCGCACTTCATAAAAAAGGCTCTACGTTTGTAAACAACAGCACCCTATGGGCTATGCAGAATTTTTTTTCTGCCTTTCTAAAAAAATGCTGTTGTGTACATGCCTTTAAAAAATATTCTTACCCTATTGGAAGACATTATGGACCTAACTAGCAGAAATGCTTTATTGCAGATGCAGGTGATTTTTTGTGAAAGTGGAAACATTTTTGTTTTCACTTGTGTATTAACATAAAAAGCTCACTTGGATACAGGTTGCACCACCCAAAGTTGAATTTGCTTTATCAGATAATTAACATGATCAGCAGCATGCTGTGGGCCAAATCCTGCTTAGATTAGCCACGAACAGCACTGTGAATTTAGTGGTAAATATCAAGCCGTCAAATGTTGCATTCAGTAAAAGTCAAGCAGTGGAGGTCATACTAATTATGCTAAATCAAGGTTAGTCCAAAGAAAATCACATATGAGGGGCCACTTTTACGGCACTTGTAAAAATGTCCCTACCTGGGTGTTTTTTGGAATATATATATATATATATATATATATATATATATATATATTTACCTCATTGGAAAAAATAGGTATCTTATATATAGAAATTCCCCTTTGCATGTGTGTTTTTTCATTTTCTTGTGCACGGGGTCAAAAACCTGGCTGTGACCAGGTTGCAATGGAAGATCAAAGCACACCCATTGTGAACCTTGCTTTACCAAATAACTAGCATGACCTTCAATTACTCCTTTGAATGTGCAGTTGTTTCTCTATGCTAGGGAAATAATTCACATTTCCAATGGGAAGATATTAATTGGCAATACTGGGCTCTACTTTGATCACAGTGGCTAATGCAATGCAGTATAAGTTGATGAATGTGAGCAGCTCATAACCTTGAAACACTGAGCAAATGCTGAAACAGCTAATGATTATGGCCCCTTAATTCAAAAACACTCATGCTCTAAGTTTGGCAAAGGTTTTGGCTGGGTTATGGCTCTTTTGCAATTTGTATGCATGCAAACAATGTAATATACATTTTTCAACTCAGTGTGTCTTCTTTCTGTAAACACAACTCTCTTTGAATATTTTATTCGGTTTTACGCTAACACTGTAGTCAAAATGCTTTATTGATGTACTGCTTGGCTAACTGAGATGAGCAAAAGAGAAATGCATAATTCTGTTAGCTCAAATGCTCCTGTTTGATACAGACAATGCTTATATCAAATCTGGCTTCCTGAATGCACCTGAGTCTGAATTTATGATACACTGCATAACTCCAGTAGCGCAAAGCGAAAATTCTACCTAAATACAGCTCAGTGACTCAATCTTTATCAGGGAATAATATTATATCTGAAATAGAAAGGCAGAAGTTTCACGATCAGGAATTATATTCTATTGTCTGCTGACTTAAAATGGAAACTGCGCAGTGTAGACAAAATGACAATTGAACAAAACATGTTTAGATTTGTAAGCAATGGGAATTATGTTAAAGAATGTCTGACAGAGAATGGAAAAAACATTGCCCCAATTCCACAAGTTTAGTTATTTTAATGTCATAAAGCTCTTGTTATTTCCATGGCTTGCTTTTCCTATATCCAGCTTATCATAAAAATAGCGGCACAGGCGAGGCTGCCAATCACATGTCCATCATATTAACAGGGGCATTGCAGCTGTCAGTGTCAAGCAGAAGGGTTGGGAATAGATGGAGAGATAAAGTCATTTACATGGTGGCAGTGAGGAGAATTGTGGCTGTCTTTATCAGTAGAGGGAATTTGCATTTTAGTGGTTCCCATAATATGGTATCCAAGTGCTTGTCTATGCAAAGGCTGATATACTAGGCAGATAGCAGTTATTCGGAAGTGAATCTGTTTCTTATACTATCTATATTTCCATGGTCGTTTTTTTCCTTCTCTGGAGAAATACAGTTTCTTGCACTGCATGCATTTTGCATATCCTACAATGTTGCTAAGCACTTTGACCTAAAATAGGTATACTGATTGATTAAATACATGCATTGCAGGGCATAAAACATCAGATGCATATGTGCAATTACAAGAAATAGTCAACATGCCAAATATTTCATTTGCATTAATTGTATTTATTGCCCTCCAACCTTATTCACTCATAGAATTAGTTATTTCTTAGCATCCTCCAGGTACAAAAGTTTCCCCTGAAAACCCCAAAATATACTGTAGGATAGCTGGTCTTAGTCTAAACTCACCATGTTATGTTTACTTGCTAGGAACATTCAAATTCAAAGCGGACCAACACCCAGGGGGGATTGGCTCGGGAATCTATAAGATTCCCGGGCCGATCAGATCCCCCCAGGAAACCCACAGTCCTACCTTTTCCACGTTCCAGCGGCGCATGTGCTTCCGCGGCCGCCGCCTCCCGCGTGTCCCTCTAGCAGGGCGTGCTCCTGCGCCGGCCGGCGCGGGTGCACTCCCTGTAAGAGGGACACACGGGAGGCGGTGGCTGATGCGCTCTGCTTGTCCGGCGCTGCTTCTCGCTTGTCCGCCTGCGGGGATTGACTGCAGCGGTCACGTGGGAGCGGGGAGAGGTGAGTTTTCAGGGCTTTCTGGGGGGTTTCACACAGTGGGGCACCCCCGATCGGGGTGCCCCACCGAAGTGGACCAAAACCCAGGATAGTCAAAATCCTGGGTGTTGGTCCACTTTAAACTTTTAGTGACTGAAGTCAATATGATTGCTCATATGTCATATTTCTCATACGTTTTAAGTTTAAAAGCTGGGCCCTCATTCCTTTTGTTTCATCACAGGTTTTGTTTTTATGGAATTTATTACTTTGTTTCCACATGAACCCTCTGATTGTAAAGGTGTGGAATATGTTGGTGCTTTTTTAGGATTGGGGATCCACCTGATTCTTGCTTCTTGTAGCATGTACTGCAGTTCTGATTGGAAGCCATAGCACGACTTTAAAGTTTGCCCTTCTGTCTATTTCTCCAGGAAATGCCACAAAGATATCTAACAGACATTCTACCCCAACTTTCAGCGTGAACGAGTATGGCAAGCCAAAGCAAGGGTGGAAGTCTCCGTCTAAGACATGACTGAAGTGCTCTTTTAAAAGCTACCTAAGCCCCCAACTGCTCCCTGGGCACCATTGCCACGACAACCCACCACTCCATGCATGTGTGCATTCACTGATTGTGTTTGCCTCACTGTAAGGATGGGTTACATACAAAGGAAACATAATTTCTTATGCATTGCAACATAGTTACACTGATGCGAAAGAAAGGTGCAACTTAGAGGAAGTTGAGGGATAATGTTGCTGTCCTGTGACCCCCAAATGGTTAGTAGTATGGGTGAACCCCCCATAGTTTGGGTCCGACAAGTTTGGCTGAACTTCGATTAAAAGTGGCCCCGGCTGTGGACCATTTCAAAAGAACAGCGCTGCTGAAAGGAAGGGGATCGCTCAGGAAAGTTTTACAGTAGCTTCGACTGTTGCATCCTTTAGGTGAAGCTGGATGATGGACTGCTCAGCAGCCTATCAACCAGCTTTTTCGTGCTTGGGCCGGACGCTGAACACAAACACGGACTACAGGTTGAAGTCCGTGTTCGGGTTTGGGAACCCAACCTCACAAAGTTCGGTACTAACACGAACTTTGTGGCTCGGGTTCTCCCATCACTAGTTAGTAGCTGTCTAAATGGTACCCTTTCACTTTCTTGCCTGTGACAGAGATTTGCTTCTTGGGTGTGATATTTTACAGTATGTGTCTTTACCTTTTTCTTTGACCTTCTGTTTTATTACTGCCTGGATGGCCCTTTTACCTAACCCTGGCTACTCACAACTAGTTATGTGCTGGGATAATTTATTTCAAAGTCCTCTGGCCAGATTGTCCGCAGTTTCTGCCATTCAGTACTCCTGTTTGTTGAATACAATCACACATTGTAGAGGTTCACCAGTCCGCAAGTTGTGGTGGTCAGCATGCCCCTGGTGCTGCACTTCTCTTTTGGTCAGTGCTGTGTGAAACCCCTAAGTTCACCCAGTAAAACTTACCTCTTGCAGGTTCTCATCTAATCAGAGCCCTTTGCCTTGTTTTCATCCTTCGCCACAAGGCTCTAAATGATTTGAATGGGTATTGAGAGCAGCTGCATACCCAGTAGTGCACACTCTCCTGTCCCAGCTTATCTAAATGGTTGGGGCACAAGCATGTGCACAGTGCAAGGATGCAGGGGATGCGGCAACTTTTACTTCCTATTGAAAACAACAGCCTAAAGGCAAACAGCTCTGGTTGGAGAAGAGCCCACGTATCCGCATGTTCTTACATGTTCTTGTTTTTTAATGTGCTGGCATGTTGTTGTTTTTTAACAATTTTTGTGTGGGTCAATAAATGTGTGTTATTTTAACTAATTTGGGATAATAGTACGCACTTTGCCCTTAGTGGTGAGATAATAATGATAAAAATCTGAACTGTGAATAAACTTTCAGGTTCAGGGACCTGAACCCAGTCCCCAATGAAATCAATGGGGACCTAAACATTGGGAGTGGTGGTTAGAAGGGGCAGGGCAGACTGTGTAGCAGAAGTGCTGCTGTAACTTACCTGAGCCCCATTCTGTCAGTGGCAGCAGAGTGGCGGCAGTGTTCCAAACTGGCCCCAGCCAGAGCTACCTAAAGATGGCCGCCGGGTTCCATAAGTGAGGACACTTCTAGTGCCAGCGCTAGGAGTGTCCTCACTCATGGGAGCCTACAGCCATCTTTTTGTAGCCCCGGCTGGGGCCAATTTGAAAAGCTGCTTCTGCTGCCGCCACTGAAAGAGGAGAATCTTTTTCTAGTCCTGGCTGGGGCCAGTTTAAAAAGCTGCTGCTGCCACCTCTGCCACTCCACTGCTGCTGAAAGGCGAGGATGGCCCTTCTGCTGCAACCTTAGGTGAAGTTGGTTGATGGGCTGCTCAGAATTTGAACACAAACTTCTGGCTGAAGTCCGTGTTCAGGTTTGGGAACCTGAACTCACAAAGTTTGGTACCCGAACTTTGTGGTTTGGATTCACCCATCTCTACTCCTCAAGCCAAACCTAAGATTGCCCACTGTGGTGTGTAGGGTAGATGGGATGATGCCCCATATCATCTAATTGTAAGTTATACATTTAGGCAAGAGAAAAAGTATATATATATATATATATATATATATATATATATATATATATATACTGTGTATTGTCAGGACCCTTATAACCACTGCTGTTCTTTATGCTTAACACTCCAGTGCAGTATGGGCATACAGCTGGGGGTTTCAGTCTTGTGCCCAGCATGGTGGCAGGCTGCGGTAAAGCCAGCAAGATCAGATATTTCACTCCAAACAGACAAGCTTACCTGTGTGACTTGCTGTGTCCTCACCCTCCTTTTACAGCCATGATGTGTCCTCACCCTCCTTTACAGCCACTTCCGTTCCTCTGTTGAAGTCTGAGCTGGATTATGAATTATAACTATGGCTTATTCTTCGGATATGGTTTATATTTCACACATTAGCAAAAATGTGTTAGTCTTATTTTGGGGGAAACAGGGTAGCTTAAAAAAACCCCAGTCTGTGTTCAGTTTCAAAAATGACATGCCATGTTTAGCTGTTTGACAACTGTTATTGTAAAAGCCTGTGTAAGAACAAGATTACACATTAATTTACTCTATTAGGGGTCATTCATAAAATTATATTGTTTATCTAGAAAAATGTGGTGTCATTATGCGTATATTATGCATGTATACCAGTGTAGTTATTTACCCTGACACAATACAAATAGTTTTGTTTTCTATTGGTCTGTACAATAAAACTCATTTTAATTGTTGTATTCCTGAAATTAAGTACTCCGGTGTGGGAATATGACTATGCCTCACTTTCCAGCCTCCGAGCCATCCTCAATAAATATCTTGCAAGTTTTGCCTTATACACTGCTGTAAAATATAATGGGCAATAAAACCACTAATGAGTATGATCATGCTGAGAGCTGATGGTGCTGCAGTAGATTTATACTGTAGTTGCATTGAATTAGATTCCCCATAAAGTTGCACCTTGATGTTGTGCCTTAGAGCTTGTTAACTGTCTGCAGCCATACAGGAGAATTTACTATTCCACAAATGGTCCAAAATCAGGAGTCTTCCCAACTCACAGTACAAATCCCCCTATTACTAAGGAAGACAGGTCACTGATGCAAACATAATCAATGCCTCGTCAAAACCTGGAATTATCAGAGAATGTTTGGTAGTAATACTAGACCTTACTGCAGACATATTTAGGAAAGACTCTAGTATTAAATTATCAGGGGTCTGTAGTAGACAAATTTGTGTATTACCAAGAAGTGATGATGAGGAAAGTGGTCTCTGTATAGAATTTGCTGCTAATAAAAAGCTTCCTTGAGCTACAAAATAAATGAATTGAAAAAAATTTAACTAATTAACTTGAGGTAGAGAAGTTCTACAAGTAATTTACTATGAGACCAAGTCAGTCATCAGGGTATCACATAAAAAAATATCTTACTTGGGCAAAAACAAATACGTACTCTTATGGGACCGCCCACAGAACAGAAGCCAGGCTCTTGCCATCTTTAGAGACCCTCCTGACCTCATCAGGCCAAGCCTAATATTGCCCACTGTAGTGTGTTGGGTAGATGGTTCAAAAGAAACTTCAGACTGAACCTGAAGACTTCCTACAAGGTGAAAAGCTTTTGATATACAACCTCATCCCACCATAAATAAATTAAAAGAAATTTAAGTAACTAACTTGAGGTATAGAAGTTCTACAAGTGAGTTCTAGAAGTGAGCTACTATGAGGCCAGGGTTGTCATCAAGGCATCATCAAGGCAGCACATACAAAAGATCTTACTTGGGCTACAACAAATAGGTACTCTTTTGGGACCCCCCAAAGCCAAAGTGTTTAAAAATAATGATGTACAATACTGATTGGCAAGTACCTATGCACAGCACCAAAATGTATTACTAATAACCCTTGGAAGTGGGTGTAACATAAATAAAGGGGTTGCATTAATGGATGTTGTTCCATTACCATATTCACATTTTATATCAATGCCTTTGCCATAACACTTATTTAGATGGATATTAATATTCCCCAGCCTAATATCTTATTAGGAAGGTAAGGTCAACAGGGTAGCACAGAAAGTATCATATATGCTTCTAGGGTTTGAAAGGTATAATTTTCCAAAATTGTCTGTGAAACTAAGAAGCAGCTAAATTAGCCCAACTGTCATTAGTATGATTTACAAAACAAGCACAGCCTAGCCAGTTATACATTGAACAGGGGGCATGCCCCACAACAACTGTAGCACTATAACAGGCATTGTCAAGACATGTAGGGTTAGACTTGGCAATGTCCTAAACTCTTCTTATTTATTCAACAAAGCTTTTATGGCTGAGATTTGATTTTTTACCTCCATTGTAATCCTGTGAATAGAGTAAGAGTGGCTCGGCACTGTGATGTAAGCACACTGTGTGTTCTGCCTCAGCATACAGAGCAATCTGGAAGATGATAATAAAAAAGCACTTCCACATGAATGAACACATAGTGGAGGAGGGAAGGGTTAGAAGGACTTGAATGGCAGCTTTGAGTGCACCATTTAATACATAGAAGGGGGGGTGAACTTGACTTGGTCTTGGTGAGGATCGGGGGGGGCTGAAGTGAGTATGGAGGTAGATAAATTCCTTCTTCCTGGAATTGAAAATAGAGGAAAAGACAGCATTGGGAGTGACACCGGATAAGGTATGCTGCTATTTCATTAAAATAAAGTTTTCCTGGGCAATCTCTTTAAAGAGACTCCCCAGCCATAACGAGAGCAGTCTCTTTTGTATTTTCAAGCTCATCTTGACTCCATTCAAGCAGGAAGAGTTTATTTTTTTAAACCCCTTCCTGCTTCAGTGAGAGAGACAGGGCAGGAAAGCCGGAGAACTGTCAGAAAAAGTAAGGTTACTGGCAACCTCGAGCGTGGGGCTTCTCGATTTCAGATGCCCCAGGGCAAGCCAGCAGGCGGCTTGACCTTTAGATTCCAGGACTGGGACCTGTGGCTTTTGTGCCACTTTAAAACACAACAAAACCCACAAGCAGCAGGCCGACCTTTCCAAATCGTGATCACCTGCTGTGTGAAACCCCCTAGTTTGCTCATAAAAAATCACTTTTCCATGCTCCAACGGTACATGCACGGGCTCTCATCCAATGTGAGACGCCCTTTGGGACCATGTCATTCGGCAAGTGTCTTTCATTGTTTTGAATGGGGAATCGTGCATTGCCGCATTCCCCGCATCCCGCTGTCCTGTCCCAACCATTCAGATAGGAATCCAGATTCAGAAAATGGGAGGGGGCAATGTTAAGGCTAGATAAGTAAAGTCTGTCTTGAAATCTGTAGTCTGAAATCAGTTCTCTGTAGTCTTAAATATTTAAAGGTACATATTTTATTTAATTAGATACAAAAAAGTGTTAAAGTGGACCAAATACTCCTGAAGTATAAGTTTGATTCCCTCTCCCTGGGGCATCGAAAGTGGGATGCCCTACTGCTGTTCGCCTGCAATCCTTACCCTTGCATGAAGTCCATGTCGCATGTGCGGGACAGTGACAACATCCCTCGCATCCATTCTCGCTGTGTGTGGCCACACCCGCAGCAACTGAATGGCTGTGCGTTGCCTTCCATTCAGCTTTTCAAGTCACACATCAATATGCTGGACCAGAGAAGCTGATTGCAAAAGCACCCATGCACTCGCCATTGGACGTAGGAGAGGGGAATTTGTGAAAATCCCGGGTTTTGGGCCAATTTTATAAACTGAAATTTCTGTTACCTTATTCCTGTTAGCAATGTTTAGGGCAGTATTACTTTTAGCAGTGGTGAGTTTTGGCTCTTAGGGTATAATGCCAGATTTTTAAAAAATTAAGCTTTTTACTTGGATCTTAATAAATAAGTAAGATAGCGTCACATTTTGTACTATTTTTAGCACAATATCTTTTTAGGTAGTACTTAGCTGGTGTATATTGATCCCTCTATCCTATCACCATACTACTCAGCTTAAAACAGATTATATAATGATCAATAGCTTTTAAAAATGTTGCCAAATGTAAAGTCATTCAAAATAAATTTTATTCATTTACATCTAATTTTAAAACCATTATGATGTAATGAATATTTGTTAATGATAATCACAACTTAATGAGTATCAATGTTCATTGTGTCTAAATAAATGACATTGACAATTAAAACTGAATGGCAAGACAAACAGGCATAGTTAAAACTTGTCAAACTGCAGTACAGACATGCAGTTAATTACACTTTGTGTGACATGATTCATAATTATAGATAATGTACTGCAAATAACACACATTTTCAAAAGAGAAGACATTTTTGTTTTTAAATTGCATACATCCCTTACTTTAATTCAAGTACCAAGTAAGGCAGTATTTCAATATTTAAGAATTTATTTTTAAGAAGAAACTTAATGATAGAACAAGGGGGCACAACCTGAAGCTGGTCGGGGGGAAGATCAGGAGAAATGTTAGAAAATATTATTTTACAGAAAGAGTAGTAGATGCTTGGAACAAACTTCCAGCAGAGGTAGTTGAAAAATCAACAGTCACTGAATTTAAACATGCCTGGGATAAGCACACATCTATCCTAAGATAAAGAGTACATACAGTATACACATAAGGGCAGACTAAATGGACCGTATGGTCTCCTTCTGCCTTCAACCTTCTATGTTTCAATAATATGTATAGAGACTCTCATGTGTGCACTTAAGCTGCACCACCCCAAAGCCCAATCAGGACATTTCTTGGGGGAAAATGGAGAGATACTCCTCAAATCATAATCATTTCTAGTGCAAAAATTAAATATCTGTCATCACTGTTAGCTTATTTTCTGATTTGCAGGTACTGGTGATATGCAAACCATTTTTATTGTAAATGCTGGTCCTTGGCAACATCTGCTGGACTGGGTTGTCACCTCCCCTATGTGTAGTCCACCTGGATCTCAGTGATGTCAGGGCTAAGAAACATGCATCTCAAGGCATGTATCATTAACAAGTCATTTGATGTAGATTTTGCCAATTGGATTGCTTATCATGTGCCAACCCCAGATACAGGCATCAAAATAATAAAGCAACTCACTTTATCGCTGCAATCCTCTACTGATGCAGGCAGGGGTGGACTTGAGTTATAGTTGAACTTGAATGACAGGCCAGTCACCCAATCCAGAGAGCAGTGCAACTGTACTTCTCCACGGATTGGCTGACAGCCCTATCACATAAGCTTCCATGCAGAGTACCCCCCTAGTCAGTTGTTCTTTTCATTTTGGGGGCTATTTAAGAAATGCTATGGCCACGTTGTGCCAGATGAGTGTCGGGTCCCAGGCAAAAAGGTGTATTTATCAAGTCAAAAATCCACAGTGCCTGTGATCCTGCCAGGTAGTGTCCCATCTATCAACAACAGCGGTGATGGCATGAGTGGCAGCACTGAGTTTCCTACAGTGCCAGTTAGGACCAGGCACTCACCTAGCACTGTGTGGCTTATCCCATACATTTCAATGGGCTGGGATGGTTAATTATTTAAGCATTTTAGTAGATTTTTTGAGGGGGCTGCTGCATGTGCCGCGGGATCCCTGGGCTAGTTTTTTTTGTGCTGCAAACTTGTGATTTGGGCCTTGAGAAAGCTATGTCATGTTTGTCTAATGTCCCTAATGCAATTCCAATTTTTACTGAAAAAAACCCTAAAAAATAAAACTTTGGGAATCCAACAGGTGCTATGTGCCTGAATTCCCAATTCTTGAGTGCCACTGGGAGTGCATGTTTTTTTTTTTTCATAAATTCTGTCAGCATGCGGCACTTTTGACTGGCGCTAGTCTGCGATCACTGCCTGACCAGGAGCGCTGCAGCTGACAGCTCCGCCAGCCAGAAGCCGATGTTGGGGTGCTGGTACTGCTGAGCATCTCTGACGAGGCGCTCATATGGCACCCGCACCAATAATTAATGAATAAGCCTCTTTATTTTCCATATTGGGTTTAGGACAGGAGAAGTGAATGTGTGTGGGCTGTTCAATAAAGCTTGCACTTTCTCTTTAAAGTGAATCTGTCACTAGGAAGGCACAGAGAGGAAGCTGGAGGCTTAAGGCCATGCAGCAGCAGGTGGGCCTCTTTGTGGGGCATGTGGCCTTATCCGAAATAAACTGTGCTTTACACATTCTATATTTGCATTGTTTTTTCAGAGGGACAGACAAAGGCATTTAACCCTTTAACCCACACACCAGTAAAATTAAGGAGTTAACCCTTAAAAATTAAAAAAAAAAGGCCACCAGATAGGGGGGATCCCATGCCATAAAAAAGAATGTAACAACTGATAGTGTGGATAGTAGTTTTTTTAAAAAACGTCATAAAGCTATATTTTCAGTTTGGGGGGTCTCCTGGGCAGGACCACAGACTACCGATAAATATACGGTACTGTTGTAATCGAGAGGAATAGAGTTTTCATGTACTATATGGCTTTCTTTTAAAAAATGCAACAACGTTTAAAAAATATAGTTTTTTTATATTTTTTTTTTGCACAAAGTTATTATGAAAGCATGTACAAAATTACAAACAAGACACATCATGTTAAAATCCCAAAATATGTAATGTTCCTGGAAATCCCTGGAATTTCCTGCAAAAATCATATTGCAAAATGGTGAAAACGACAATAAGCCTGGTATTCCTAAAAAGCCAGAAGTGTGTCCTTTGAGAGAATATATAGTTTTTGGGCAATTTTTTACTGTATAGGGTTGTTTTTCTTGAAAAACTTCATGGTGTGAATAGTAGTTAGATTTTATTTTAAAATCTCCTAAAGGTGCTGTTTCAGTTTGGGGTGTCTCCTGCACAGGAAAGAGTGTCGACCAATACATATATGGTACAGGTGTAACTGGGAACTGCACACAAACTTGCATTTTTATTTTGAAAAAAAGCTACAAATTGTAAAAGAATATTTAAAAAAAAATGTTTCCATACAGCACTGAAAAATTACAAACAAGTCATATTACAAACAATATATACTTTTCCTGGGACATTCACAGTTAAACATGTATGGTGCAAAATGGTGAAAATGGCTTGGAAATTGAGGGTGACAACATCTCCAGGAAAGCTGCTACTGAAAGGGTTAAACGCAGTGTTCCCCAACCCTCTCCTTAAGGCCGTAAAACTAATATGTTTTACAGACCTCCGCACATATGCCGAGGTGAAAAAATTATGCTCAGCAAGAGCTACGAAGGTGCCTGTGTGGATATCCACAATAGATGACCTGTTGATGGGCTTCGAGGAGAGAGTTATAGAATGCTATACACTAAAAATGAATCTAGACCCAACAGCAGCACCCATTCTATTTGTCATATTGTCCAGAATGAAAAATGTACTCTTCTGTGCTTCCCTAGTGTCCCATATGTGCAATCCCTGTTCAGACTGATGACGATATTACCAAATTCAGACATTTCCAAGGGTTTTTTGTAGCAGATAGGTATCCTGAATATCTGGGATGGGGATGCAGCTGAGGTCAACATTGCTATTAGTCCTCTTTAAGAAAAGAACTTAAGAAAAATAGCAAATTTCTGTTCTGTTCTTATCAAACCTTTCCACAACTGAATGTCCAAACATCTTAGATTAAAAGGAATAATGGAGCAGAAGTAAAGTTGCTTTAATATCTTTTTAACTAGATCAAAAAAGGGACCCTAGATCATAAATGTTTTCTCTTAGCGTGTTAATTAAAGATGGCTCAACTCTGGTTCCTCAGTGACACACATCAAAGCTAATAAAAAATTGTTTTTGACAGCTAACATTCTTAAACTACAAGACTGTATTTTCAACAATAGAAAAGACACAAAACAATCCCTGTCCCATCCTCCCTCATACTGGTGTTAGGGACCATACTGTAGCTAAAGTTTTACCTTTAGAGCTCATGAACAGGAAACATTTATTATTCATAATAAATAAATTCATACAACTGCCCTGTTAGAGTTTAAGTGTAAGTTTTATGTAGTCATATGTAGGTCTTCTTAAAGAGATTGTCTAAGCATGCAGAAAAGAAGCAATAGTCAGCTTTAATCCCTTGCAGCAGCCCATAATTCTGATTCTGACAATGTGTATGCATCTTGGAACTCTTCATGGAGCTTGTCCATCAAATTGGCAAATTGGTGAACAAGGCAAATTGGTGAACAAGATATCGTCCTCTGTCTTTATCTACAGTAGTTTCTGAAGTACACATTTAACAAGCATTTTCTAGGTGTGCTCCTTCTGTTCAAGGCAATGGAAGTACATTTGCACGCTGAGGGACTTGTTCTTCAAAACTCTGTGAGTTTTAAAGCTCATGGGACAGTGGGGGCCCCTTTAGTAAATACAAGGTTTTTGTTCTTATGCCTGGACAGGGACTTAAAAATCTGTGGTTAGAATAACTTGTAAAAGGAGACATTTGACATATGTATAATTATACAACAAAAACATGAGTAATGTAAAGGCCACTATTAACTACTCACATCACTGTCCCCCAAAATATGCCCTAGCATGATTTTTCAGGATTTTTAAGAATGCTTTAAACATTAACCCTAACCCCCAAATATAAGACATAGTTACAGTTGCAGGGGCATATAAGGCAATTGCCTAGGACAGAAGGTCTGTGTCACAGTCAGTGCATTTCTTGCCCGGGGTACCAGGTACCCTTGCAGCTAGCAACCTAATGTGCCAATATGACACCGATGTAATATGATGGCTTCTGTCATATTTCTTGCAGGGGTATTAGATACCCTTGCAGCTAGCAGCCCACCACACCAGTAGAAAACAGGTGTGATATGACAGCCTGTTTCATATTCTGGAAGCGCGCAGATGTTAGGGAGCTGCATGCGGGAGGCAGGATGTGTAAGCACACACCAAGCCAACTATGGCCTCATTAGCCCCTTTAGCAAATACCCACCAGGAACATGAGGGGGTTGGGCTGCCATATTATGGTAGCCCTCAGGGCCGGATTATGGGGGGGGGGCGCAAGGAGCCTCCACCACTTGCCCTGTAAAGGGGGGAATCCACCAGCCATTGGGTTATGGTCTGGTCCAGATCTGAAGGGCCACTGGGCCAGCAACAAAGCTATAGGGGCAGTGGAGGTTTTTTGGTTTTGCTAACCTGCAGCCAAAGCCACCACAGGGCAGGACAGAGAGTCTGGAGCAGCAAGTCTGCCGTCAGAAACACTACAGTATAGGGTGATTGCAGAGCTGTCAATCAGCGGCCACTCACTGCACATAAGCCACCAAGCACAGCCGCTGGAAGCTCAATGCAGGGAACTGTTTTCTGCTGGACCAGCTGGGCAATGTCACTACCCCCACCCAGAATGGCAAAGCACAAAGGTGGCACAAGGGACTCGATCTGACGTTCCAGTAAGTAAGCGGGCGCCAGACAACCACCAATCAGTTACTTGGCTGGACTATTATTTTAAACCACCACACTTAATCCGGACCTGGTAGCTTTATCCGTTTTGGAATGTAAATAGAGAACATGTGTAGATTGTACTGGATCTTTTTTTTATACAGAAATATATCACCCCCAACAATTTCAAGCTCAGTAATAATCATTGGTCACTTTGTTTACTCAACTAGACCTTCAACTATTAATAAAATGTCACAGACATCAATTTTTAATTATAAGTAAAGAAAATACCTTTTTTTGGAGGATGAAATGTTATAAGAATCTCAGTGTTTTTAATGATAGGTCTATTTTAAAGGCCTATCACATACATCGTCATACTGATGATTTTATAAACAGGCTTTTGCTTGCAAATATATAACTGCATGCAGAAATAGAACATGCTAGTAATCTGTATTGTACTGTATATTTAATCGTGTTTCTATAGTGTTCCAGTCGCCAATATAAGTAAGCAAAAATAAATACATAAGCCTTCAAACATGCATTCTCTTGGGTTACCAGCCACTGAACTAATAACTAATATTTTGCTGCCCTCCGGGGAATGCTGACACCCTATTAGAGGGCTGAGACCAATAAATATACTTTTTTAGCCTGTGCAGTATTAAATCTTCCAAACATCTTATGTGTGAGAGACAAACTCGGCTGCTCTGTTTGGATTATGAAAGCATATTGGCTATAAAGATCACAAACAGTTGGGAATGTCAGATTTGCTTTCCCTGTTGAAGTTTTGCCTTGGCCAAGTTTAATATACTTTTCTGTTGTAAAGTTTTTTCTGTGAAAGATTTGTGTTTGCCGATACCAGTAATAACAGCAAGCCTTGAAATATAGGGTAAACAAAACCTTACACATGAAAATGACTCTTTTGAATTTAGTAAAAATAGCATACGGGAAAAGTTTTTGTTCAGGAATATGAGCCTCAAATGTTATATTTTTAATTAGTGAGGAACGTATTCATTTAGACAGACCCCACTGTTCATAAAGGGGATCTGTAATTTCCCTTGTCTGAAACATAGCATGCTTTATTCTATTAACACTTAAATCAACGGTGTAGTTTAGCTTGTCCCCGTCAAGAATTCTCAACATGTCAATTTACAGTAGTTTTCTTGTTGTACAATATGGCACCTATTGTGCACACTTGTTCACCCACTACTAGAGGGCGCTGAAAGGACCCCGGATTGCTATGGATATGGGCATGGGCCTCTGTGTATGTGCTCCTCTGTGGTGATCTACATGCAGACTTCATAGTAATCTTGAAGCAACTGCAGCATGCTCATGTGTCAGGTGCCATACTGTGTGTCACGCTCGGGGTAACTCCAGCCCTGTTGATAAGCCCACAACCCCCAATCTCCGCAGCCAGCTTCACCTGTAGGAGCCCACCTTGCCGGGACGCAGAATATGCCTACCCGGGATCGGTTGCCCCCAGGACTTAATGGCTCAAAGGATGTGAGCTTATATGTAGGAGGTCTGGAGAACCAATAGCTAGAGCGTTTGGGCAGAGGAAGTCCAGAGACAGGCCAGAGGTCGACAGCGGGAAGACAGAGATCGAGAGTGGTCGGTACAATCAAGGTCGGCAACAGGAGTTCAGATGGAGAGTGGTCGGTACAATCAAGGTCGGCAACAGGAGTTCAGATGGAGAGTGGTCGGTACAATCAAGGTCGGCAACAGGAGTTCAGATCGGCTAATATTCGCAAGACAGGCTAGGTACTAGGCGCTATAACAGGCACTGAGCAAGTGACGAGGGCAAACCTTTATAGGGATTAGGTATGATTGGCCAAGGGAAAAAGTGTAGTGATTGGTGCAACTCAGATCCAAACAAGGATTGGACCACAAGGGCGAGTAGCCCAGAACTTCCTTAGGGCTCATAGGCCCATAGCCAGAACCAAGGGGCGTGCCTGTGCCCCTTGGTTCAACCCCCCCTACTACAGCCTCCGGCGGGCGCGTTGTGTGCAGCGCTGCCGGAGGGCATAAAGACTATGTGCTCGCGCGCGCGTGAGACAGTGACGCGGGAGCGAGGAGAGCGAGCAGCCGTGCTCGCCGCCGCCGCCGCCACCGCTCGGCGCGGCCACCGGGCAGGAGCTGCTGCGGCCGGCTGCCCGAAGACATCGCCGGAACGGGGTCCAGGTAAGTGCCGGTTTATGACACTGTGCTGCCAGATCAAGCATTCTATTACTCTAGGTAGGGTCAATTGTTTTTACCAGGATTATAGGAATTTTCATAACCAAACGTTGCTGACCCCCGCTGGTGGAGTTGCCAAGAATTCATGGTGGGGGATCAAATAAGAAATAGAATTTACTTGCAACTGATCCATCAATGAATTTATGGGGACTCCAAACCCAACAGCAATAAGTATCCAAGAATCTCATCTGATGCCTGCCCCATATACCTTTCCTCCATTTCCTGCAGCACTTTGTAGATGCTGTAACAGTATATTCAAAGAACACGGAAAAAAAATGGTCCTAGACCCACTCTGACCCTTGGTGCTCTCAGCATGAGTGAGCACGGCAAGTCACAATGGTTCCCCAACTCTCTCTGACCTCTGGTCTCTGACCACAGCAGAGCATGCTCAAGACTTATAAAGCTGCTCCATGACAATCCCAGCTCAGACACTGAAGCGAAAAATACATTTTGCCTAGAAAAGATAATATCTTTACATACAATTAGAGTTTTTTAGGTGTTTTGAAATGACTTACTGTATTCAGTTCAAACTGTTGATAAGGTGGCTGCCTGGACATGGACTAAAGGTGATGTAAAGGTCCATAGCAAATAAATGTTTATTTTAGCAGTTGGATGAGCTGTAGCTTGAATCTCATTGGTTGCTGCAATTAGCCCATGCATACTAAAATCTGCACCCCCTTACTAAGTAAGCCTTAACCTGTTGTGTCATAGTAGGCACAATTGTGATCTGAACCAGCGTTTGCTGTATACACATTGAAAATGCTTTCCAGTTTGCCAGTCTTTTGAAAGAATTTTGAGTTTTGGAGTTTGTTGAGCTGTTGTCATTTGGCAGCAGGTCATGCTCATACTCCATGATGCACATGCACTGTATGTACAGCTCTTGAGCTTCAGCTTGTTGAGCTTCTCAGTGCTCTTCATTCGCAAATGAGAGACTTAAACAGTGCAGGCAGCTCAACTATACTGGGCATGTACAGAAATGGTATATTTAAGAAATGATCTTGGCCACCCCTATCCAACTATATCCAGCTATTTCAGTTGAATTTTTAAATCACTGTCCATGCATGTAACTAACTAGACTCAATGTTACTGCTGTGGCTCAAAAAGCCTTAAAGTGGACCAACACCCAAGATTTTGACTATCCTGGGTTTTGGTCCACTTCGGTGGGGCACCCCGATCGGGGGTGCCCCGCTGTGTGAAACCCTTCAGAACGCCCCAAAAACTCACCTCTCCCCGCTCCCACCTGACCGCTCCAGCCAATCACAGCGCGCGTCCAAGGCCGCTTGGACGCACATAGCAGCTCAGCGGCTTGAGCGCTGGAGCCCGCGTCTCGCGCTTCCCTCTAACAGGGAGCGCGCCTACGCCGGCCATTCACAAACGGCCGGCGCGGGTGCGCGCCCTGCTAGAGGGAAGCCTGAGACGCGGCCGTCGCCGATTGAATGGGGCTGAGGTAAGGTTTGTGGGCCTCCTGGGGGGTTCCTCCCCGCGGGACATCCCGATTTCGGATGCCCCGCGGGGAGGGATCTGATCTTAATCTGATCTTATAGATTCTTATAGATTCCCGGGCCGATCCCCCCTGGGTGTTGGTCCACTTTAAAGTGTGGATTAATGATGTTCCAAAAATAGTGGAAGAAGCCTTGTACTGTTGTAAGAACAGAGGCCATGCTTGTCCTTCATGCTTATGTTGAGTGCATAGACTTTCACTTTAATTTGCAGTTCTCCTTTAAGAATTTTGTTGTAGTCAACTGAATGATATGTTTTAAATAGTTTTTTTTTATTTTTAATTGATTTTTTAACTGGCTGGCTACAGCCACAGTGGTCAGATCCACCCCCTGCTTTCAGTGGCACAACAGAAAGCTTATCTAAGACATAAGTAGTTTGCATCTCCTATCTGTACCTGGCACATGTATGAGAAATTACTGTGCACATAAAAACCAGTTACAGTAAATAATACAGTAAAAAATGCTGCTTTTCTACAGAAGTATGAAATGATTTAAACTGGACCAAAAGTCATATTTGATATTGGGGACATTCTGATTTGGGATTGTCCACGATCAGCATCACTGCTGAGCATTTAGCCGCCACACACCGACAAGCTTGGCACAAGCGTGTAATTTGCACTTGTTTGAACATACTAGTAGTCTTACTTTTTGGATTTGGGAAACCATAGTAGTCAGCTGGAAAGATCAATAAAGCTCATCACACCTTTGCCTTAGATTAGTTATACTTGATTTCTTTTGAAAACATATGTTTTGGTACATCTATTCAATATACTGCATGTTTTTCTGCCAAATGCTAATCCTTTTTTTTTCTTTTTTTCTCTTTCAGGTATGTTCACTTTTCCCTTTCCTGGTTATAAGGTCCCCTTCTGCCGATCCAGTCTGTAAGCTTGTATTCTGAAAATAGTGTTTTAATGCTGTTGGTTATGAGATGTATGTACAAGTTTTCCATTTTGTGACTGATACTTAAAATTCTATTACACCTTTGCGTGCAGCTTCTTTTAGCTTTGGCACTGGCCATATAGCTAATAGACATGTATAATTGGCTTTGGGTCTGACAGTGTTTTCTACTTCAAATAATATAATTTTATAGTTGACAATCTCTAGGGATATTGTAGTTGTGTAACACTCTGAACGCATGCATAAAATGTGTACTTAAATGTTTTATGGTTGACCAAACATTTTGAAATGACTCCCAAGAGAGCAGTTTTAGGCTATAACTGTAGAATAGTCACATTTCTGTTTGTCCACCTTGTTGTTTTGTAGATGTAAGTTAGAGTCATCTTATAGGAAATGTTCATTTACAAGCTCAGTTGAGGTTGCTTCTCAGATAAGACCACGCTGTTGGACTGTATAACCCACTTGTATGCTTTCTCACTCCACTACATTGCATTGCAAACATATAGGTGCATATGCAAAAGTATTTATTGACTTTTGATCTTTCTTGTCTCAAAAATTGTATGCAATGATTGTAAAACAACAAGAAAACTATTTACTAGCTGCTGCATTGCCAAACACAATTAGTGTCATGCAAAAAATCTGGTGAAGCAAGAATACCTTTGGGTGTGCTTACAGATATAAACTTGGTCTGCATAGCCCATAGGGTGCTGTTTAGAAATTAGAAGAAATTTGGGTTTGTCCAAATCAGATTTTTAACAAATCCCTGTTAAAAAAAAAAATGTAAAATGCTCACCTACGTCCTCGTTCCAGCATCGGGAAATGTCCTCACTCACCGTCTGATCCCCTATCACTCGGGTCCAGTGGCGCTGTGGTGGGCAGCTGGCGGCCGACACTGACAGTGTGTCCGACTTCCCCCCTGCTTCTCCTCTGTTGTGTGTATTGCAGAGCAGAAGGGGAGCTGGGGGAAGCTAGCTGCACTGTCAGCTGTGCAGGCAAGTTTCTGGCACTGCTCAGACAGCACCCAGCACAGAGCGATAAGAGAACTGGCATACAGTTAAGCATGGGACACTCACTGCACTGAGAATCATAGGGGAAGAGGTCAGTATCAGTTACTTACCTGCACACCAGCTCCCCCATTGCTCTGGTCCAATGGCTGGTGGCAGGCTCTGACTGAGCAGCACTGGAAGCCATCTTGTACAGCTAAGGGAAAGCAGGGGGCAGCTGGGGGAGCTGACATGTAGGGGCAACTGACATGTGGGTAAGTGACAGTGAGTTTTAAGGAAAATTTGGCATGAATTCCAATAAATTCAGATTCGGATTATTTGGTTCACTCATCTCTAGCCCTGTTGTTTCCTAACATTGAAAAGTATATCATTGGAAAAAACGACGGACTTCGACTTCACAGTGTGAAATCACAGTGTGCTCAAGTGAAAAAGTTCACTCAGATGTAAGCTTCAGTTCACACCAAAAGCATACCCAAATTTAAACTTGCTTCACCAGATCTATAGCGGGATAAGAAAATCTATTGAAATCTTATTATCTCTGCGGATGAAATTTCCTCCTGGGTGTTACACGTGTCATTATGTACAGGTATTATGATAAATACACAGAACAATATTGTGTCATGTCTGTTTTTTTGAATAATTAACCCTGAATGTAATGATATGGTATACATTTGTGAAGATATAAATATAGAAGCTTTTCAGCAGTTAATAAGGTGTGAGTTCTCTTGTTTAATAGGAACACAATATTACTCCGCACCACTATTAGTATTGAGGTGTGCCGGTTACATACAGGTCCCAACCTTTGGTGGTATGGGATATGTCTAGTTCCACACAATTGGGGTAACCCAAAGCACCCACAAAATATACCTGTATAATTAAACCGCATCAACCAAGGATTGAGTAAATTAATAAAAACCCTTTATTTGTGTATGGGTATTAATACAGCGCTAGATCACACTTATCACACTTTAAAAAACACAATTAAAAACATCAGACCCCCTGGATAATTAAACAATATTCTCTGTATACTTAATTGATAAGATAGTATCCCTAGGGACCTCTTATCAATTAAGTATACAGAGAATATTGTTTAATGATTATCCAGGGGGTCTGATGTTTTTAATTGTGTTTTTAAAGTGTGATAAGTGTGATCTAGCGCTGTATTAATACCCATACACAAATAAAGGGTTTTTATTAATTTACTCAATCCTTGGTTGATGCGGTTTAATTATACAGGTATATATTCTCTTGTTTAATAGACGTAACCTAGATGGCAGTTATAAAGGCTCTGTAAGAGTCGCACCAAATGATTTGCATGACCCCTCATAAGTCCAGCATTTTAATAGAAAGTACCCTTTTGCGTTCATTTATATAATTGTATGACTATTTGGAATTAAATTTAGTAATGCTTGATGAAAGCATAACATCATTTGCATTAAATGGTGGCTTCTTTGGAACCGCTGTTGGCTTGGGGGGTACAGTGCTTTAAAGCTTACTTTTGCCAATCCAAATGATAGGCATGTGGTATAGGCCATAGTTGATATTTCTGTCTGTAATAATCAATAGCTGCCATCATTATACATCATTATACATAATATTTTTTCCATTGGAAAGTAAATGTCTGATTAATGAGCAAATGTGACTTTGAGAGAATCCCTTTTGTTGCTATAATCTAGCTAACAACTGAAACATGCACACCTATAAACATAAACAACATTACAAGGATGTTGTTTTGTTGCAAAGTTTTTCTCATGCTTTCTACTTTAAAAATGTAATTCTTTTTAATTTGCTTTGTAAAAGAATTGTTTTTGCTACTTATTTCACTAAAAATGCATTTGCATAATTCCATTATGATTACATATTCTCTTCTATTTGCATGTGAACAACATCAGAAAGGTGCTAATTGTGAACGTTTTATAAAGGAAATTGAATTACTTCTTTAATATGATTGTTTTAACTGAAATAGTTTCTATGCATTAGAAAGCATTACAGAGAAACCAGAGTAAGAGAGTCCACCAAATAAAATGTTTTCATGAGGGCAACGCCAACAACAACAACTGACAGTACTTAGTCAGTGTTATTCAGTATTTCTCACTGCATCATGCAGTCTGGTACTTTACTTAAAGCACTCAGGGTTCTTTCAGCCTCAAACAACCTCTTAGATGCAGGAGATTTGGAAAAAAGCAAATGTAATATACTAAGAAATCGTCAATATACTAAGAAATGCCAATAAACACAACAACTTTAGATGATGGAAGTTGAGGCGCTCGGTGTATCCCCGACTTCTTCAGGACTAATAATTAGCCCTGTATTTATCTAAGGAAGATTTGAGATTGTATAATAGCACTTCTTTGAATGGAGAAGCATTATATGGGGTGTTTGAGGACTGCTGCTTCATTTAGGGGGACTGTTTAGCTAGCAAGCAAGCTAGTAATTTTTTAAACCTACACTGCAGAGCACTACATTTCATACCTTATGCAATTGAGAGGTAAAAAGCCTGTGTAACCAAGTTAGAAGGATTATGTCAATGTAAAATATAAAGGCCAGATCTGCACATTCTAGCCTAGGATACTCAGAATGGTGAAAGACGCATAGGAACATGGTCTGTGGGGCTCTCCAAACTGCTTTGGAATAAATTGGTCATTCTGTTATTATTGGTCAATATGCAGTATGCAGTATGGGACTCATTTCTTCGCTAAGATAATGTAAGAAGATGTTTCCCACAAAATATATTAAAATAAATAGGAGATACACAATGTTCTGCAGTCACCTTTAAAGCAGGATTTGCCACCACCAAAGCCACGCCCCCGGCAATCAAAATTGCCGCTGTGAGGATGTGCAGCTGGCTGGCCGCACCCCGGCATGCTGTTCAAGTGTGCACGCTCCCCTGCCCAGCCATTCAGGAAGGCGTGCCGCGGATGCAGCCAGCCGGCTGAACCTCATCACAGAGAAGCCAGGGATGTGGCACCAGCGGAGACTGCATCGCGGGATCAAGTAAGATCACCATCGCCCCAGGGTGTTTCACACAGTGGGGCATCCAGTGCAGGATGCCCCGTGGGTAGGCTAGGGGCCAGGCCAGGAATCTTTTAGTTTCCAGGAGCCAGATGTGTGGGTTTCCATCTGCTTTCAGTAGTGCTCTTTTTTATTTATTTTTTGCCAGCTTTAGTAGAATGGACTTAAAGGTAAAACAATCTATGAGGCCATTTCATTTCCGACGCCAAGACACCTGGTTCTGAAAAGCCGGTCTCTTTAAAACTCAATGTGAGTCCAAACGTTAAACAAATACATACCACTTCAAGTTCCCTTGGTCATATATGTGCATTTAGTGCTCTTCAGGTGAATAATAGACTTTACTGGGCAGACATTCATGGACTCTTGTCCGGCAAACCCCATTACACCTTATAGCCATGTGAAACAAAAGTGCAGCCTGGGAGGTTTAGAGTTCTCCAGAGGATGGACACAATTTGGGACCACTAGGGGTGGGTGATGCAGTGGCCCCATGGTTGTTGTAGTTATTCTCGCTTGAGTACTTCTTTGTCTTTAAAACCTTCTTTAAGCCAGGGAGGAATCTATCTAATATAGCTTGCTTTTCTTGCATCATCAAACTCCTAGCCTTTGAACCCCTAAACCACAAGCCATTAGCATTGCAAAGCAATGAGAGCCAAAAAGCCCCACATCTGTGTATCTAAGTGCTATATTTTACATATAAATATTACATAATTAAGTGCCCTAAATGTCCTGGTGGGGTGAAGGATGCTCAGGATGGTGAAATAGGGCATAAACATAAGATTTGCATGGCTCTGACCTTTAGGCATGATGTGTAATATTGTTCTTCTTGGTCAGTACTGTAAGTAGCATGTTACTATCTTTTTGTTTTATAAAAGCCCCCTTACTACAATGTATAAGAAAAAAAGCTGAGGGAGGGTCTGTTCCACTATCCAGAGAGCTGTTATACAAAGTTTGGCGGGTACTGAAGAAATATGACCAAATGGCAGCACACAGTGTGTTTAACCTAAAAAAAACAAAATAATTATACGGTTTATTTTTATCATCCCCTTTTATATTTTGAGATACTAAAAATTCTAATAGTTATTAAAATGTTCCTATGTTGCCTACATTATTATAAGGTTTGTCTTGATTGACTGTTGCTAAAGTATTTACGATCACTATTTAAAAGCCACTGCTAAAAAAAAAATCCTGATTGGCTGTGCGGTACCTGAGAAGACGGCAAAATAGAAATTTGAGTGTGATTGTCAAGTTCATCAGATCTAAAACAATTGTGGCAAATTAGAATTATCTGTAGCTGCAGAAGTAACAGATTGCATTATAAATCATCATATCATTGACAGACAATTACATTGAAAACTTTTCATGCATAAGGCAATTGCTCTACTTGTTTATCAGGAAAACATACTTCTAGAAAATATTAGTCAGAAGAGTAGTCAGAAGTGTAAGCCCCCAAGACGATGGAATTAATATTTGCAAGATCCGGTTGTACTGTTTTTATTATTAAATAAAACTTTTTTAGTTGTCTAAAATGATTACTTCATTAACCTTATACATTTTCATATGGCCATCCATGTCCTCTGCTCCACTAAGGACAGTGGAGAGCAGCGGATGAAGTAGGACAGCACATGGCAATGGAAGAGGGCAAATATTGCTGTAAAAAAATGTTCTTCCTTCTCTGGTGTGTGTGTGTGTGTGTGTGTGTGTGTGTGTGTGTGTGTGTGTGCTTTTTTACTTAACCCTTTGTTAACTGGTAAGGGGTCCTTGAGACCCCTATACCAGTTTACAGGGCGGCAGAGGCTGGCAAGTCACCTGCTGGCAGGTGGGTAACTTGCCATAACCTCCACCCAATTACCTGCATCCCCAAAGCCAAGGGGGGTGGCAGAAGGGCCAGGGAAGATGGGGGGACCCACATCATTTTTTACATTTATAAGTGTTTAGCCCTTAATAAGAAAAAAAAAAACTAAAAAAAAAATAGTGTGGGGGCTCTTCTTGTCCAGCAAAACACGCCTGGGCACCAGCTATGTCGGCTAGTAGGTGAGGGCGCGGAGGTCAAGTGGCTGTCCCCCGGCCCCCTAAGGGTATCAACCCACATAGCCCACATTGGCCACAGCCTCTCCTGCACCCTCCTGGACTTTGGGATGCAGGTAACAGGGCAGGAGTTTGTAGCAAGTCAACCACCAACAGCCCGTCCTGCCCTGTTAACTGGTATAGGGGTCTCAAGGTCCCCTTACCAGTTCATAAAGGGTTAAGTGAAGAACACACACAAACATTAGAGTCCTTTATTATATTTTTTACACTAATACTTCCCTCTTTCCTCTCCATCTATTGCTGGGCGGTCCCTCATCTGTTTCCAGACCAATGGCTACTCCCCACTGAAGATTCTATGCTTGCACTGGGCTCCTGCCACCTCCCTCACCACTAAAAGAAAGGGCTTTTATAGGTGAGGAAGTAGGGTCCCCTTGTCACTCACATTGACCTCAATCACATTGTTCCTAAGCTATAGATAGCCTCCCCCTGTGATGGGGAGCTACGTGGCCAGAGCCCACTGCCACAGCCAGCATTTCTGTTGAGAGCAGAGTAGGACAGCATGGACTGGACGGGCCGGAGGATAGCAAAGCAGCAGGTGAGTTTTATCTTTTTTTAAGGATTTCAGGGAAAATTTCAGTTGACGTAAGTCACAAGAAAAAAACTGATTTGTGCCAAATTCTAGTTCGAAAGGTTTGAAATGACATCCCTTTGATTCATTGTAAGCTGTTTACTGGCCATGAGTTTTTCTATAAAATGCATTCACCTTACTTGAATTCTGTATATTTATTTCGCCCTGTAAACGATGTCAGGTTGTTTTTAATGGAATTAAATGGGCCACATTGAAGGTGGTGGAACTAGTTCTGAAAGGATTTTTCTTGTCCAGCATTTTCTTACATGTCAAAAGCTTGGCATTTTAAAAGGGTTGAACAAACTTTTTATATCCACTGTAACTGCATTTCTGGATACCAGAAACAGTAAGAAAACAGCACATTCTTTGGATTACATTTTAGAAGTAGGTTGCAGAGCATCTAAATTGAGATGCTCCAGGGGTGGGTGGGCGTTGAGGAAGTCTTCGAACATAAGCAGACCTATAGTTTTTAGTCTACTTTAAATAAAAATATCCTTGTTTGTATATTTTAATTTGCCTATATTTATAGCCCAGGTAAGCATTCTATGTAGATCACCTTGATCACCTTGCTACATTTTCTGCTGGTGAGTTTGTAAATGTTTGTAAAATATATCTATACATCAGTGAATAGAAATTTTTTATCAGTTGGATTCAGCAATCCCAACATGCACATGTAGAGTTAAGCAGAGTTTTAATTATACACAAATCACATTTCACACATATTCTTATAAATCAACACGTCTAGTCTTGTTCTGTCTGGGACAGCTGTTTCTTCCCTTTTATGCTAAGGCTGTTGATGGCACTGTCTAAAACCTGTAAAAGGGGTGACGAGAAAGAATGACATCAAGTTTGGATGATCAAGAAAATTGCAATTTTGAGAGACCTTACTTTTTAACAATAAGATTTTTTTCTCCAAAAATGAATCATTTTTGGGAACTCGATAGTTTTTTCTAAAATAGAACAGTACTGGCTGTTCTTTTCAGTACAGAAGACAAACATCATCTAATGGGATTGTCACAAATGAGCAACATGTGTTTTTATGACATTATTATTACATTAACTTTCTTATTATTGTATATATTACTTATTGTATTAACCACACTATTTGCCCTTTTAAAAGAAAATTCCATGTTTGTCAGGTATTTGGTGTTTTGCCTTTTGGCAGCCTTATATAAGATGCATCAGCGACACACAGAGACACTTTTTTGGCCTCAGCATCTGATCTAACAACTAAAAAATGCTTTGGCCAATGTGGCTGCCAGCTAGTGTTGTGGAGGATGATTCATTACTAACGCCAGGTATCGGCATATGAGCGTCTGTATAGCAGCGCTTAGAGCAACCGCTAGTAGACGCTGTAAGCAGATATTGGGCACTGTAACATAGCGCCTCAGTCGCTGTAATAACCCGGCATTGATGAATGTGATGTATGTTGGGCGTTCTAACACCAGTACAGTGCTGCAGCGAGCGAGAGGTAGCGCCAGCTCAGTGCGTCCAGAACATTCTGTTATATTTTGTTATATTCTGACCAGCACTGTGATAATCGGCAGCAGGTGCAACAGGCGCAGACATAGGCCAGCCAATATTTGGTGCAACAATCCAAGCTAACCCAATAGCATTCTCTGTAGTGTATGATAGCGCCAGTGTAGACCATAGCATCTGATAAGAATGTAATACCGGCGCTCTGAAACTGGCAGTATAGCCACAAAACCGATGCGGACAGATGCACATCATAAATTAGGCCCTTAGATTCATCATTTGTGTAAGGATTGTGATTTACTTGTGGCTCTGTGTTGCTAAAGTAGGAGTTGCCTCCCTGGCTGTTTAGTCCCAGAATCTCTCCATGGACAAGGGAGAGCCCCCCCAGAAAGCAGAAGTTGGAAAAATCAGGCAGAAGTACTTACCCCAGGTGAGAATGCTGCTTTTATAGAACACAAAACTGTGTGCTTTCATCTCAGGAGGCGGAATTAGAGCAGGAGGGGTTAAACCTGTGAGCTAAGGAATGTGAAGTGTAGTCTCTGTCTCAAATAAGATGACTATTGAGTCAGAGTCAGGAATTCTCTATTCTGTACACCAAACACACCACTTTTGTGTACTGTTGCTAATGCAAACACATTGTTGCTAGAAAAAAAGCTAGAGAGTTAAGAAAAACTACAGATAAGTTCAGCATCTTGTGGACCTTATTTTCAAGCACAATAATGGACATTTTGAAAAATGCCATTGAAAGTGGAATTATCCCTTAAATGTAATGCACCTGTTTTTGTTTTAATGGTAGAATTGATGTTGCTGTTAAGGTGAAGGTTCTGGTTTCTGTTGCAGTTTACAAGCTATTGCTCTCTTTTTTAATTTAACTTTTGCCTATTAAAGGAAAAGTCATTTAGCAATGTTACAGCTGTATCAATATTATCTCACAATTGGCAGAGCATTTTATAGTGCAACAATGGCATAGGAATAATGGAAAAATATGCCCAAGCTAGTAAAAAAGAACATTGCCACTGTGCAGATTTTGTAGAACATCTTAGTATCACAAATTGCTGCTCCTATCACTATCGCGTATAACTTTAAAACTTTTTAATAACCATTTACCCAAATCCATTCACTCTCCCATTCAATCCTCTCAACATGCATACTCCACATTTAGATATTTCAGCGCTATGTATAATAATAATAACGCCATTTTACATATCATTCTAACATTCAACCAGTAACAAAGTAGAAAGGACAGAAAAAAGACTGGGGGGGGGGTGTAGGAATCAAAGCAGGGGACTACAAATTATAATGCTTTCTCAGAACCAGGAAAGAAAAAGTGTTGGCTCATACAATGCCACTTCAATTAGGGGCCCATAAGCTCCAGATCGCATTGTGTTTGTCATGATGATCCACTTACCTGTTCCCTGGTCCCATGGCGTCCTTGGCTTGCTTACTGTTGTGCAGCTGCTGTGTCAGTCTTGGGCATCTGCTCAAGCAGCACTGGCTTGAGCAGCACTGCAACCCTCCTTCTCTCCTCGCATCCCCGACTGTGCTTCTGCTCGCATGCATGAGAAAATGCATTATGTGTCCGGTGATGCAGACAGAGCACCCACCAAAGGATAGTTTGAATGGGCCAATGAGCCCCAGTGTCTTCATGGGGCTAATTACCCACTTGGCGCTCAGGCTAATCAGCCCTCATGTTGTTCATGGGCCAAGCTGCCCTGGCCAATCCCCTACACCCAAGCCTTATTAAAGTCTCCCCAGGTCACTGTTTCACTGCCCATGATAGCATTCTGCTGAGTGTTGTAGGTCCTCTGCTATGTATTGTTATCCATGTAGCAGAGACTTTGTGAAGCTGGCTTGATAATCATCTGATTGACTGAGGCATAGATGGCGCTTTACATTCATGAGCTCACAAGTTTAACCCCGCCTGCTCTAATTCAGCCTCTTCAGATGATGGGATCACAATGTTGTGTTCCAGTACCTTAAGGGTTATTGGCAGCATTCTCACCTGGAAAGTGATGTCTCATTACTGATACATGATTTTTACATGTGGTGGGAGGAGAGCTCACCCATATCAGTGGAGAATTCTGGCATTTTTAGGCAGAAGCTACAATCAAGCCCAGGAGACCAACTCCAACTTGGAGCAACACAGAACCACAGGCCTGTAAGAATCTTGTAAACCACACATAAGTAAATCACAGCTATGGGGGGGCACAATCCTGACACACATGATTGTTTTACATTCCAGAAGAGGAAACAATAAGGCAAAACACCAAAGACCTGACAAAAATTGCAAAGGCAATTGTGTTTCTTTCTTTTACCAGAAGGCCAAAATTGGCAGGTTGTGCAGATCTCCACAGACACCCAGGTGACGTAATTTGTGCTCAGGCGATAGACCGATGACTAGTTAGTACATCTGTGCACAATTGTGTAAAACACTTGCCTGTGAAACCTGGCCTGTTGGTTTGCCTTAAACAGGAGGGTTAAGCTAGATCCAAGTCCTGCACCGCTCATGCTTGATAGCCACATCCGCATTCATAATAGAAAAGGTGTCACCCCCTGCAGTCAGTCACATGGGCATCCCTTCCATTACCCTTTCATTGCAATAAATAGCAATAAATAGAGAGGGCATGCCAGCATCACTGTGACTGTTGTTGGGTGGCACCGCCCCATCGTGAATGTGGATGAGATTATTGTATCCAGGAGGTGGGGGACTTGGATCTAGGGATCACAGTACCTGTACTAGGAGTGATCATCTGCAATTATAAGGTGATCATCTGTGAGTATCAAGTGAATAGGAGGCAGGCATGCACACGGAGCCAGGGGGTGCTGCTTTGTGTTTTTCTGTGTGGTGGCCACACAGAACCATGATAGTGGTGCTGGACTGTGGGTGAGGTAAGGTTTTTTTCTATGTAACCCCCCCATCCTGCCCCAGTGCTAGAAAAGAGTGGCGGAGGGGGTTCATATTGAATGTAATTCGACATTAAAGGAAAGTTTTTAAAGGAAAGTTGGAAAGTTCTCCACATTGTAATGACTACCCCCAACTCTCTAACTGCTACCTTTTAAAAAAAGAAATCTAGAAACTAGAAGATATCTCTTTACACACAGTTGCATACCTAACACCTAAGAAGCACCTTAATGGTAGACAGAGGATGTGGATTGGAGTTACCATTTTTTGCTGCTGGATTCCTGTACACTGTGTTTCTCTTAATTGAGAAAGCCGGTAGGATGACTAGCAATGAAGTAAAGAAAATAACACATAGGTCCATCTGTCTTAATTTATTCCAACAGATAAATATGTTGTTAAAAAGATTACATATTTGTAAATTACCAACCGTGGATTTGAAATGAATGCATTTATTGGTCAATAGAAAAACTTTATACCAGCCCTAGAAAGCAAACAAATAAACCGATGCACATTGAGTTTGATCTCAGTCTTTTTTTTTTAAGGCAAAAGAAAAAAGAAGGTATTCCAGAGAGAAGAGAAATGTTGGCTAAAGGTCACTTCACAAAGTGATTGTTTCTGTAGATCTTTAGATAAAACCGTTAATGCTGTAGAGGCATAAACTATTCTGTGATTTGAGCCTTATTTTTCTTTAGAAGCAGCAGTCTGTGAACACCTTCCTGTTGAGCGCACTGAACTTCAGAATAGAAAGGTTGGCGATGGAAAGGGACTTTATTTGAACAACAGAACCAGAGAGCTTTCCTAAAACAGAACCTATTTACATAGCACATAGAACAGGATTGTCCACTTTTTATACCCTGTAGACAATTGCTTCTAGTCCAGTTCTCTGACATTCACCAGATTGAGGACGATGGACCCCCCCCCCTGCCATCCAACACAGGGACTATGGTACATTTACTGCAATGGAGCAGACATGCCAAGTCCTAACACGCCCCCTACACTTCAGTGAATGGAGGGGGCATGGTATTGTACCGCTTATGGATGGCAGCGACAGTCCATTGTCAATACTATGGAAGCAAGGGTTGCATCTGTTGATCCGGTAAGTGTCAGAGCATCAGACTAGGAGCGACCGTCTATGGCTAATAAAAGGTAAGTTTTATTTTATTTTATTGCAAGGCCAATATCTTTAAATTCATGGGCACCTATCAGAACCTCACATTTACCTATGTGCTTCATTAATAATCTATTGGATTTTCTTTTACAATCCTTAAAGTAAACCTGTCACCAGGAATAATAAGAATGTCGTGAAAGATGACAGTTAGGGTCTTCTGTGCACATGGCACTAGCTAGACTGCCGTTAAAACGTTAAAATCAAAAGGTGGGGACATTTCTATGAATTTACTGTGGGGCTGTATCTCATTTGATATTCAGGTAGTAAGGTTTGATAATATGATTATTTTATAGTGAAAATGGTTTAAGTAAAAAAAAAAAAAAAAATATATATATATATATATATATATATATATATATATATATTACATGCAAGGTGGCAAGAGAAGGTGCTACTTTTGCACCTTATGTGTAAAAGAATTTTAAATGTTTCTTATTAGTCTGAAATGAAGAGAAACTATGGATGACAAAAATTACTATTTTGCTTTAAACTGGAGCTATCACCTGAAACACATAAATGGCCACTGGGACATCCTGATTTCCCCACTGAGAGAACCCCCCATGCAGGCCCACAATCATTTACCTTTCTGTCACTCCCACATTGCGTTCTCAGGTCACTGCTGCATCCCCGGTCTCCCTGCAGCTTATTGCACTCCGGAGCCCAGCCATTCAGGTCGCCTTGAGGCTCGAATACACCACAAACCACAGGGAGATTGGGGATGTCCCTATGCTGGCCACTGTTTAAATTAGTGCGACACCCTGTAATAGTATGTATGGCAAAGAAACATAATGTACTTGGGTTTTGTCAAATAGACAAAACACTGAACTTCACATTTTAGTTGTACCTTTCTATCTTGGAACTTTCTATCTTGAAAGATTAAATGACATTAAAGCAAAGTTTATCCTCTAGGGTCCTGGGCACACACTTACTTTGTACAGGACTTTAATTACAATGCCATTTTCATAATTGAGGATATACTCTGCATGTTAGATAAAGCACAATTTGTTTTCATTTTAAAAGAACTTACTGATGTGGAAACACATAAAAATGTAGTCGCTGAAAGAAAGTGCTATAACTGTAGTAAATTGCCTATTTTACTATAGGTGTTGAACAAAAGTATCTACTTCTGGATAAAGATTTACCTACCTTACTTTGGCCAGTTGCGCCCCACAATAATTTAATACCCATTTACTCTGCTACCTGGAGGGTTAAGTTTTTAAGAGCTTTTGATAGAAATAAAAAACTGTAAAGAGTATACCCCCTCCCCATATCCCCCTGTGGAGCTGTATTGTTTAGTGGTGAAAGTCTCTCAAAGGGGTTCTAAAATCATTTTCATAGCCCCCTGGTTGTTCTAGACATAGTCCAAGCTTCTGTGCTAGAGCTCTTTACAGTTTGCAATTAATTCCAAGCATATAAAATGAGCTACCACTACCATGAAAAAAATGTGACTTTGAATCACTGTGCATGTATATATAAAAGGTATGAAAGTGGAACAAAACGCTGAGTGGCCGACTCTAAAGACTTCAGTGCCGGCCACTGGGCTTCCCTGCGGCATCCCAAATCACTTTGTGAAACGCCACCTGGGTTGGCACAAGACCCACCTTTTACCTAGCTCCCATGGCAATGTAAATAGCTGTGGCCGCATTCTCAGCATCTCTGGGCTAAGGTGCACTCAGACAGATATCCATTCAGTTAGGCTGGGCACCCAGGGATGCAGCCTCTCTGGCTCCCCATTGCTGAGCTCTATGTGCAAGCAGAGACATTTTTCCAAGCAAATGGAGCTGACTGGATGGAAGGCCATGCATGTGCCATGGGACGGAAAAAGGGACAAGGGGATTTTACATAGTGGGGTCTCCTGACTTGGGACAAGAAACAAAACTCAGGATAGTGAGAATCCTGGATTTTGTTCTGTTTAAAACACAAACAAAAACAAACAAAAGAAGAATACATGGAAAAAAGGAAGATGGAGTTGTAAAAATCAGAAAGAGAAAATGGGAAACTGAAAGATGCTGCAGACAGCAGCAGAAGTAACATGAAAGAAAAACTTTACAAATAATAAATCCAGCACGCAAGAGAATGAAAACAGAAAAAAACAAATAGAATATCTTGTATTATCTCTCTTTCTCCTTCTCCCTCTCTTTCTCCTTCACTTTTCTCTTTCTCTCTCTCACCCTCTCTCTTCCTTTCTTTCTCTCTCTTCTTCTCTCTTTCACCCTCTTTCTCCCTCTTCTCTCTCTATCCTATCTCTTTTTCTCTCTCTATCCTATCTCTCTCTCCCTCTCTTCTCTATCTCCCCCTTTCTCTCTCTCACCACTCTTTCTTGTTCTCTCTCCCTCACTTTCTTTCTCACTCTGTCTCTCTTTTCTCTCTTTCAATTCAATTCAATTCAATTTATTGTTCGCCAAGTACATCGTGAGATGAACAAGGAATTCTTTTTTTTTCATATACACAGTTCAAAAAACAGTTAACAGTTAACTACAGTTCCAGTAACATAGGAAGGAGAACATAGAAACAGAGATACACAGACACAGAAAATCTTCCAAAGTGCAAATGATACAAAGTGCAAATGATACCGGATTGAGCCTGGGCCTATGATGCCTGGCTATTGTTGAGTATGCGGACAGCAAAAGGAAAGAAACCCTTCCTCGATCTAGAAGTCCTGCAAGCTTGTACCGCGAGACGCTGCCCAGATGGTAAGTGCTGGAGTAGGGCATGTCCAGGGTGGGAGGGATCCCAAAGTATCTTTTCTGCCCGAGTTTTGATTCTGCATTTGTGCAGTTCCTGCAGGGATGGTAAGGGGCTCCAATTATTCTTTCTGCTGTCTTTATTGTTCTTTGGAGTCTGCACTTATCCCTTTTTGTAGATCCCTCGGACCAGACAGAGAATGAAAAACATAGTACAGAACCAAAAACGGCATTGAAGAAGAGCACTAGCAACCTTTTCGACAGACCAGCCTTCTTCAGTTGCCTCAGGAAAAACAGCCTCTGTTGTGCTTTCCTCAGTAGAGCAGTGGTGTTCCTTTCCCAGCTGAGGTTGCTGGAGATGGTCACACCCAGAAATTTCATCTCACTTTCTCTTTTGATTTCCACCCTCTTGATGGACAGGGGTGATATGGGTGCCGGATTCTTCCTGAAGTCCACAACCATCTCTAGGGTTTTTGAAGGGTTTATAACCAGGTTGTGTCTAGTGCACCAACTGACAAGCTCCTCCACTGTTCCTCGGTAGGTATCCTCTTTGCCGTTCTTGATCAGGCCTATGCTGGTTGTGTCATTGGCAAACTTTCTCATAATCAGCAGTGCTATACACATAACCCATAGTGGGAATGCAATACACATATTGGGGTGTACAACACACATATTGGGGTGTACAACACACATGCCAGCCTTATATACACATATCATGGCATGCAATACACTTCATTGGGTGCGCAATACACATATTAAGGTGTGCAATACACATATTGAGATGTGCAATACACATATTGAGGTGTGCAATACATATATTGAGGTGTGCAATACACATAGGTGGGCGCACAATACACATAACCATCACCGGTATCTCAGCTCTACATACCTACTGGCCCCCTCTAACACTGCCCACCCATTTCCTCCCTGATCCTGCAGTCACCTCACAAGGCAACAACTAGAGCTCTAAAAGCCACCATGTAAACTTTTTTTGCGAATCCACATTTGCTTAGCATTCCAAGAACTAATTGCACAACAAATATCTTTTCAATCAGTGTTCACATCTGAAATTCCCGATAGTGATCATATATTGGTGGCAACATGTAGGCCATGTTGGTATAGGCGCTGTGTGTGGAAGAAAGGTGGAATTATAGTGTTGAGTGCTGGATGCACTGCTGTAGTACTGGCACCAGAGTGCAGATGCATGTTCTATGGCATTCTTGCTTATGCGCCAAAATATAGCAGCACTCACAGCTCAAGCTGTGATGTTCTCAGGCCTTCAGGTGTCCTTGAGGAGCAATAGCAAGGAAAGGGAAGCTCAATACACATACTTTCTCCTGCACTGGCGAAGATAGATTAGGGAAAGGGGAAGTTGCTTCTTAGGGCGATGGTCTACTTTAAACTCTTGTTTTTGCCTTTTTAAATATACGCAAGTACTGGAACATTATATTTATTTGTTTTGAACCCCATTAATATCAAAATAGCTCACTCATTCCTGTAGCCTACTATCAAAACAACGAAAATATAGAAAAATGTACTCCTGCATGCCCAGCACTTAATGAGTGACCTTGCCAAAGTGGCAAACACATTTGTCCTTATGCTGAAAAGAAACATGGATTAAACCGTGTTTTTAAACAAAGACATACAAAATACAATGCATAGTTAATACAACCCACTATTAAAGTCATTGTTATGAGAAAAACTTGAGGGTACACTAAAATTAATGATTTCATATAGTGTTAGATGTGGTTTAGCATTTCTAAGTCATATCACTTACAGAAAATGCTAATTCCACAGCAGCTTAATTATTGTAATTATTCAGTAAATTAGCTACATTACTCAAATAAATAGTGCTTGATTTTCTATAGTGTAATATGCATAATACAAAAGAGTTTGTACTGTTCCTTCTAAAAAAAACATTTAATGAACTGAAAAACTTTGGGGTGAACAATGATTGGCTTGAGCTTGCCACTTGCCACAGTTCTGATTTGTTTTAATCTATCTTTTTTTACATTTGTTTTATCCCTGATTATTATGCACCTTGCTCACAGACCTTCTTTGTTTCTTCATAAACCATTGTGATGCATCCCCATCAAAATAACAAATAGCCTGTCAACATATTTACTGGACCGAAGCCCTCTAGGGATGGTTTCTAAATTTTCATCAAGACCGCTGTGATTAGTGTATCTGATTATCATAATCAAATAACTAATTAACCATCATGTTTTAGTAGGGATAGAAAACAATGTTCCTTCCACTTTTTATGTTAAAGAACAACAAAAAGTGCTGCAATTGATAAGACAAATGTTACCGCCAGACATTATATGTCTATGTAAGTAAATTATATAGGAAATAATAATAGAACTGAAGTATATAAATTGACAATTGCATGGAGCAAAAGCTCATATCCCCACATTGTGACTCTCAAGGTGTTAAGACTCTCGATCACTACTAATAAGCAAATGTCTACAATCTTTGTAGCTGTGTCAACTTATTCTGATATGTGTTCCAAATCACCTATATTGCTCCTCCACCACACACAAAATCTGCTTACCAGAGCTTAATTCAAATTAAGCCCTTCAATATACAGCCTGCAATCACCCCTATAATCTTCTAGTTGGTTACCCCTTGATGATCATGCTCCTTATGCTCATATTGCCACGATTAGGATGTTAGCTCAGCAAAAAGTAAATACAAAAAAACCACATAGAGTAATCCCATAAAACCAAATTTTAATACTGCACTTACAAAAGTTCCCAAACCATTGCACTTATAAAGAATTAATATTAAATCCACATCAGACATTGATGGACTTTCAGTCACCCTGCTTGTGGCCTCCAGGGCCCCCCGCTGATTTGTTCCAATAGGAACTTTCTCAAGGCTGAAATAGACTAATAGACTTGACTAGACTACATAGATTAGACTACATAGACTGTGGACATTTGCTTATTAGTAGTGACCGAGAGCCCCAACACCTTGAGAGTCACCACCTGGAAATACGAGCTATTGCTTCATGCAATTGTCTATATATATATTGTGCTGATCACTGTTGAAGTTTGCGACTTCTTTGCATGTTCACAAATATAATATTACACAGGATATATATATGTACTAAACAGTAATATTTTTGTATATTTTAAGGTTTTCATTCATTTTAAGCACAGTATTTATTATTTTTTAGCTTTTGTACACGATGACTAAAGTATACCGTATCTAAAATTGAAGGAGACATTCCAGGTAACGGTTGCTTTCTAATCTCCCCAACTTTGAGGGGCTGCATCTTTCATTCTTTATATTTCTTGCTATGCACTATTGAACTCGCACTCATCTGCTGGCCCCCTAATGTACGTATGAGTCGTCATATCTGCTGCTGTGTCAGTGTAAAGCTCCTCCAGTAGTGAAATTCACTAAGGGGCCAAATAATATTAATTAGCAGACAAGAGCAAGTTCTATAGGGTTTATCAGGATATACAACGTGTTGATGAATGAAAGATGCAACCCATGACAGCCAGCATGGGGAAAGCAGAAACCATGCTAATTTAAAGTCTGTGTCTGGGGAAAAAAAACAACAAACACAGACACTGACCTATAGTACGGTGCGGTTGATTGACAATTGGCTGTCCCCTCACGTAAGTCACGATGACTCCATCTGCTCCATTCACTACAATAGAGGGAGCATGCCAGCACTCGGAATGCCCCCACCATTGAAATAAATAGAGAGAGTGTTGCCAGTCCATGGTCATGAGTGAGAATTGATCTCTCCTGGAGGTAAGTTTTAAACAAATGGAATCAGCTGTGTGGGACTATAAGTGAGTATCTGTAATTTGTTGTTTTTGCCAGACAGTCCCCACATCACCTCAGCGGCCAGTCACATTGCTGGAAAGTAAGATTTCTCCTGCTTGTCACCGATAATGCACAATTTGGATTATATGTCTCATTCTTTTACATAGCCACTTTGTGAAAAATGGGTGTCCAGTTTAACTCTTTGCCTGTGTAGCAGCCTAGGTGTAAATATGACCATGTCAGTTATTTAATAAGAACCATTTTAAATAGCTTTAATAATAGTACTTTTATTTAGACAAAGATGGCAGCAGCAAGCAAAGGCCATAGGGAATAATTAGGCCATAGACTAGAATGGAGAATGTTCTAGAGTAGGAGCCTAGAGAATAGTTATTGGACGGAAGGTCTGTGGCATGTGTGTGAAGATACCCTGTAGCTGCGTTCTATAACACTTTAATTGAATTGATTCTATTCTTCTCCTTTCTTTAGCTCGGCTGCTCTTTCCCTTTACTCTAGCTTGGCTCCTGGTTTCTTGCTGTATTAGAAACATAGAAGGTTGACGGCAGAAGGAGACCATACGGTCCATCTAGTCTGCCCTTATGTGTATACTGTATGTACTCTTTATCTTAGGATAGATGTGTGCTTATCCCAGGCATGTTTAAATTCAGTGACTGTGATTTTTTAACTACATCTGCTGGAAGTTTGTTCCAAGCATCTACTACTCTTTCTGTAAAATAATATTTTCTAACATTGCTCCTGATCTTCCCTCCGACTAGCTTCAGGTTGTGCCCCCTTGTTCTACCATTAAGTTTCTTCTTAAAAACACTTCCCTCCTTAACCTTATTGAATCCTTTCACATATTTAAAATATCAATCATGTCCCCCCTCCCTTCTACCATTTTTGTTGCCCGCATTTGGACACGTTCTATTTGAATAATGTCTTTTTGCAGGTAAGATCTTGAGAACTGCACACAGTATGCTAGCTGTGGCCTTACCAGGGCTCTATACAGCGTCATCACAACCTCCCTCTTCCTACTGGTGATGCCTCGAGCTATGCAGCCGAGCATCCTGCTTGCTTTTCCCACTGCCTGGCTACACTGTCCACTCATCTTGCAGCTATCAGTAATCAGTACCCCTAAATCTCTTTCCTCCGAGGTCCTGGCTAACACAGTAGCGCCCATACAGTACTCAGAGCAGGGCTTCCTTCTACCCAAGTGCATGATTTTACATTTAGAGACATTAAACTCTAGTTTCCACAGTTTTTGCCATCTATCCAGTAAAGCTAAATCATTTTCCATGTTGCAGCCACCTCCCGGAATATCCACCCTATTACTAACCTTTGTATCATCAGCAAACAGTCAAACTTTTCCTACCAAGCCTTCTCCTATGTCACTTACATAGCTTCACCTACCTTCAATAACTTATCTATGAGCTCCTTATGTGGTACAGTGTCAAAGGCTTTGCTAAAATCCAGATAGGCGATATCCACAGCACCACCTTCATCTAACACTTTAGTGACATTGTCAAAGAAATCAATAAGATTGGTCTGACATGATCTGCCCTCAGTAAAGCCGTGCTGTTTTGGGTCCAACAGGTCATTCATTTTTAGGTGGGAAATTATCTGTTTTTTTAAGAGTGTTTACATTAATTTGACCACTGTAGATGTAAAACTAACTGACCTGTAATTACTGGCTTCTTCTCTACTCCCCTTCTTATGGATTGGTACGACATTGGCCATTCTCCAACCATCTGGAACCTCACCAGTTTTCCTATGTTTTTTTTTCTTCACTCTGCCTCTTTAGGGTTTCTGTCCTTTTTTCCTCTTTTTCATTGTTTTCTTTCCTTTTCCATTTCTCTATCTTTTCTTCTCTCTCTCTCTGTTTCCTCTTTCCTCTGTCCTACATTCTTTCCTTACCTTTTACTCTCCTTTCCTTGTATTCTTTTCCCTTTCCTACACAGTGTTTCCTTGTTTTCTGCTTTGTTTCGACTCCTCTGCCCTCTTTCGGGGTTGGCAATCCAGCCGGCCGGATACTCGGCAGTGACACGCATGCACTCGGTCTGGATTTGGGCCGAGCAGCAACATGGGGGGGGGGGGGAATTGCAAACTTATAGCCTTTAAAGACTTAATGTAGATGTTTTGACAAATAGGGTTTATGTTTGGCTCTTATGTCATTTGGCCAGCTGATGTCATTGATGACGTCAGGTGGAAATTTTGGAGATTATCTAGATATTTAACCCTTACAGGGTGTTACACTCTGCTTGTCTGTCCATCCCTGATAAAGGGGCACCATGCGCCACAAAACTTGGATTACGATGGACAATGGACTTTTGAATCAACATCCACATTAGTGGACTATATTATGGATTCCTGTATGGACTTATATATTACTTTGAATAGAAGTTGGTGTGCTGGCTTCTCCGCTTTTCTGGATTTGCGGTGCCACTGCTGGCCATTGCACAAACCCTGATTGCTAAAGGGTAAGAGTGCTTCTGTTACTACTGTTTCAACATCCATTTGGTGTAAAATTACTGTTGGTCAACATAACTGTGAAGTTTTTTTACTTACATTTGTGCAAAATGTGTAAAATTTTAGAAAAGTGTCTACAGCAAAATGCAAAGCATAGCCACAAGCCGTAACTATTAAAATCTAGAGAAAGTCAGTAGAATTAAAAAAAGAATAAGAATAAATGATAACTTTCCAGATATGTGCCATAAAAATGGATCTCAAGCCTAATGCAAAGTATAATCAAGTTCCTGGCAATCAACCATAGTGGCTACAATTTTTTATGCTCATTTTCAGCAAATAGATGGCAGTGGGGTAAAACCCATATCCAGATCTTGAGGTTCTACAAGATTAAAGCTGCCATCCCAATGGGAGACACTGAAATAAGGCATGGCCTGGGTGTGTAGGATCCAAAATAATGCTGTCCAACTGCTTTAATTCTTTTTTTGTGTAACTTCTGCATGGGCACAAGTTAAACTCCAGTTATCTTCTCAGCCATTTTAACACAGAAACACTGAACTGATAACTGAATTGTAAACAGGTACTTTTTTTAACACCCCTGCTTTTTTAAGTTGCCTGAGAAAAAATCGTCTCTGTTGGGCTTTTTTCAAGCACTGCAAGGGAGTTCTTCTCCCAGCTTTTCAGTGATAACAACACCTAGAAACTTTTATTTGGTCCCTCTTGATGAATAAAGGTGAAGAGGGCACCCAGGGGTGAATCTAGACTGGCCACTGCCTGAGGCAAACTATAAAAAGTTGCACTTCAAGTGCACTTCACTCCTCTGCCTAACCCCTTCCTATGATGGGAATGGTGCTAAATTGCTGTGGGAAATAAGAGGTGGGACCACAGGCACTGATCCACCAATGATTGCCTGTAATAACATGAGTGACTTCCCCCCCCCAGTCTCTACTGAACCACTGAAAGTATATGAGCTGTCCATGGCGGCTGCCTCAAATGGCCTCATTACAGGTGCACCCCTGAGGACACCAGATTCCGGAGCAGCCTTGAGGTGTTAGTATTCCTGGTGCTTGACAGAAACGGTCCCAGGCTCATGGTCTGGGTTTGATTAGGAAGAGTCCTTTCCAGCTGCAGATGTTGTGAGGGATGTTACGTTTTGCCATCTTCTCAGAATGCTCGGCCTTATCATGTTAAGCATGAACTAAAGTATATAAAGAGAATTCTGACATATGAATCTGGACGATCCAAATGCCTGTACATGTATGAAAGGGCCATATTCACAGCATCCTCCAATGTCCTGTTGGCTAGTTGCATCGCTACCGATGGCCTTCTTCAGGTATTTCAACACGAGCCTCTTAAATAATTTCATGACTACATATGTAAGTGCCACTGGTCTGAAATCATTCATGTCTTTGGTTGAAGACAATAACAGACCTCTTTAGACACTTCCAGGGAAGTGTTGAAGATACTAGAGGGCCCTGGGAAGAGCTGGTCAGCACATGATTTCAAGCAGTGTGCAGATACCTCATCTGGTTCTGAGGCTTTCTTTGTGTTAAGACATTTGAGGAGCCATGCTATTTCATGCATTTTGATCCTCAGAGGAATTCCAGGCTGACTGTCCGGCTCAATATATGATGCCGGTTGGTTAATATGACTGGAGATGTGTCGAATCTGCAATAAAATCAGTTCCTCTGCATGTTGTAAGCTAGGATTTGAAACTGAAGATGACCGTTTGTAGTTTGTAATGTGTCTGAACCCCTCCCAGGTCTCTGGTGGGTTCACTGAGAAATTCTTCTCCAATTTAACATCATAGTCTTTCTTTGCTTTCCTGATCTCATTTGATAGTGTACTCCTTAACTTTCTAAATGTGGCAAGGGCTACAACTCTATGGGCATCCTCCTTACGCTTATGAATCTGTTTGAATCTCTTGGTGAACCAAGGTTTGGTGAATTGTCTGTAGATTTTTATTGATGAATCATGTGCAGAAGACTGAATCATAGGGTTTACTCAATACTTACTAAAAGTAAAGGTTTACTTCAAGTAAAGATTAATGGTCTTGTGGATTAGTTGCAGGAACAAAAGTTGTAACTTGTGGGCCTACAACCTCCCTTGACAGGTTTCCCATAGAATAAGTAGTTCTACCTTAATTGTGTGTAAGCAGGTCCCTTTCTAAGCTGTTTTTCTGAATATTATGTGTTATGAGTTATCGAGAACAAACAAGTAACCAAATTAGGAAAAAATAGCAAATTAGCAGAAATCATTTCTGAAATTCGACCTTGAAACTATTCATTTTTAACAATAGCAGATTCACTGACTTGTTAAATAATGTTTTGTTTTCCTAAAAAAAAATTCTAAAAACACAAAGCAGCTGGTAACATTCACACAGAAACTTTAATGAAAGTGGAACGTTAATTTGCACAATTGTTAGTGCTTTGTTTTGTAGGAAATATAATAATGTAATTATGGATTAGTGATTCATTTATTGTACAGTTATTGTGAAGCACTTCAAACCCAGAGTTAAAAGGCATTATGCAAACACAAGGTTACCAAGAATTTAGTAGACAAGATGCAATTACTCATTAATTGTTTTAACTTGTTTAAAGTCAACATTATTACTGCAAAACTGTAACATAATTAGAACATTTTTGTGAGTTGGCCATAGAATATCCTTTTTATACTCACAGATGCTAAAAGAGACTCAATTTTACTTTTGAAGATCTGTTAAATCTTTTTGTTCAAATGTTGTTCAAATTATATTAATATTTCTCAGCTCCAGTACAGCAAAACTATTAAAAGACATCAGGACATGACCCAAGAACTGCATACCTACTTGCCATGAACTTGTGTATGCCTATATGAATAGCCTCATTCAACTGAGAAATGTATACCCTAAGAAAATATTGATTTGGCCCCTGCATATCAATATAGGCCTGCAAAGTTATTGCACTTAAAGTTGAATATGTGGCCAGAATATAAAATCGCCAATACACAACTTATCCCAGTGCAAAGCTAGACTTGCGCTTAATTTGGGAAAGGTCTAATTTTTCTGTTATTGGCTGTTTTTTAGCGGCATGGGCACTCTTTATGCAGTCATGATGGAGAAGTGATTGATAGCAAAGAACCACCCAATGATGCACCATGCTGATGTATGTAAATTGGTTTTGGTCGGTATGTAGAATTATTCAGTTCACTATGAAGCACATCTTTTGCTTTCAGATTATTGCTGAACAGGCAGATTTAAGGATACGGTCATGTTCTGGCCACAGATATGCATCATATTGGATTGAGGACACTTGTCTATACTCATTTTGCAACTTAAATAGGGTTTTTTTTTTTAGTTGGATACAGTAGGAGGCAATACGCTTTACAATGTCATCATGTCATAATGAGCGTAATGATTGTATTCACTTTATTTAGAGCCAAAATATATTGCTCAGCAAAGATTTCTTCTTTATTTTAATAATTTGGAATAATGGTGGTTTACATGCATCAATATCCAGAGCTAGCAAATGTTAAGTAAATGAAACTTTTTTAACAGGTACACGGAAAGCAATTAGATTCACAGCAGGCATGTTAGAACATTAGCAGATTATTTGATGAATGTGCTGTACTGCTTATATTCTTGTTTTCAAGTAATCACTTCCCACAGAACATAATTGTTAACTTACATTAATGATTGCACAATTGTAGACATGCATATGGATTGATCAGTCCTAGGAAAAATAAAATGTGTCCTTGACTCTCTTTTGACAGTGGAGGATATATTTTCATTTCTTTTCGATTAAGCATATCAAGTTTAATAGCATAACTGTTAAGTTACTTTCAAATTTATAATATGAACTAACAAAACAACTTTGATAATGCATTGTATAAATGACCTTTGTATTATTAGATGTAGTATTTTTACTCTAGACTGCTGCTGATGACAATGAGAACACTGGTTGCTGTTTTGGCAGTGTTGCTATACATGCAGTTATCACAATTGCACAGATATGCTTACACTACCATACCTACTGTATCAGCAGATTTCCACTAGTGGTACACAGGATCCTATCTGATGGTGTTAGGCTGCCCTGCACCTCAGCTAAATCTGTTGACTTTACTCAAATCTGGTTTACTTCATAAATACAAAACTGCTTTAAAACGTTCTGAAAACTATCTATGTGCATGTGAGATTTCATGGATTTAAAACGTCTGTTTTGTGTACTTATAGGATTGATAAACCATACAAATCAACCAGGTGGCGCTTGAGACAAATATAAATTAAAACATATTAATTGTGGAAATTCTCTACAATTCCTTTCTGAATAAATATAAGTAGAACCTTGTACATTTAACAAATGGATGGCTTTTACTAGAAAATGTGAATTTAGTTCCCCTGGATATACTTTCTCAAAACACCACCTAGAGCTCAGGACACACCTATCATGTTTCCCTTTCCCCAATCCCCTTCTCACTCTAACTCTCCTGCTTTGTATACCTTACGGCCTTATTTATCAAGGGCTAGCGCCAGGTAGTGTCTGACAAGCGCCAGGTACCGCCAGCTAACGGCGGCTACCGAATCAAGTACGCCCGGCAGCGGTCACAATGACGCATTTATCACGCTAAATGAGGCTAGCGCCGGCGAGAGCGTCAGCTAGCGCGGGATTCATCATGTAGCCGACTGCAACGAACAGCGCCGCTGCTAATCCCATCACAGCGACAGGTATGACCTGGCGCTCCCTGGCGTTGTCCAATGCATTTCAATGGAGCAAGCTTTAAATAATCATAATTAATTGCTATTAATGTTTTTTTTCTTTTTTTAATGTCAAAAATTCTGTGACCACTTCTGCAATGTTATGATTTTTTTTTAAGTAAAAAAAAATAAAAATTGTGCAGAATTGATATTACAGGTCTGATATTCATGTATTCATATTACAAAATGTTTAGAAAAACTTGTAAAAACTACTTTACACACATCGCCGCCAGCGCTCTGGGGTTTAAACAAGGAATTCACAGCGCAAGAAATTTTTGAGCGTGATTTGTTAGAGAGGCCGATTTATTAATAGCGCCAGGTAGCGACAGATAAGCGCCATTAGCGTGATTTTCACAGCACCAGCTAGTATTCGCTGTGCTTGGCCGGGGTTTGCTTGTTGACAGCGACTCAGTCGGTGTGCGGTAATGTTGAATACGGGGTTAGGGGTCGCTGTTTCACAGGTTCCACGTTGTATGGGTGCGCCTGACAGCGAATGGCCAGAGCGAACGGCTTGCTGCAGATTCATTAACAAATCACGCTCAAAAATTTATCGCGCTGTGAATTCCTTGTTTAAACCCCAGAGCGCTGGCGGCGATGTGTGTAAAGTAGTTTTTAACCCCCAAATAACCATTTTTTTTTTTATGTAAAAATTATACAAGTTTTTCTAAACATTTTGTAATATGAATACATGAATATCAGACCTGTAATATCAATTCTGCACAATTTTTTATTTTTTTATTTTTTTTTGTTTACCTAAAAAAAAATCCTAACATTGCAGAAGTGGTCACAGAATTTTTGACATTAAAAAAAAAAAAAAAAAAACATTAATAGCAATTAATTATGATTATTTAAAGATTGCTCCATTGAAATGCATTGGACAACGCCAGGGAGCGCCAGGTCATACCTGTCACTGTGATGGGATTAGCAGCGTCGCTGTTCGTTGCAGTCGGCTACATGATGAATCCCGCGCTAGCTGACGCTCTCGCTGGCGCCCGTCAGACACTACCTGGCGCTAGCCCTTGATAAATAAGGCCGGATGTTTCTAAGACATTTGGTGGCGTTTCCATGCAGTCTGAGGGCATTTGACTTCTTTAATCGCTGTCCAGAGACCAGAAGACACAACCCAAATTTTCCCTTGAAAAACTAATTTAGCTACAGCAAAACATGATTATAATAATAATAGAATAGGACAGTGGTGCTCAACCCCACTCCTCAAGGGCCACCAACAGGCCAGGTTTTGCATATATCCACATTGATGCATAGGGGAAGTTATAGTTTTACAGCTCTGTCTGAGAACTAATGACTTCACCTCTGCATCTGTGTGAAGAGTTGCAAAACCTGGCATGTTGGTGGACCATGAGGGAGGGAGGGTTGAGAACATGTGAAATAGAGGCACATTCCGTAAAAAGCAGTAATGCACCTTGGTTTTGTTTTTCATTGACACCAAGTGAAAAGTTTTTACTGCCATAGTTAAGTGATCCTGGGGGCTAAATTAAATTGGCACATGTAAAGTATCAATTAATCCACACACAATGCTAAACAAAACATGCTGTAGAAGAAATGCACCTCTCCTACACTAAGGCCCCTTTCACACTGGGGCAATTGCAGGGCCATCCCAAATCACTCAAATTGTCTCTATAGGATTCTATGGACCCTTTCATATTTTCATATACCTGCAAGGCACTCACCGCTAAAAAACTGTGCATAGGGCATTTTGGCAGCTATGCTACCTGCGATCACTGGTACACAGGAGCACGGTATGGTTGGTAACGTAACCCTCCTGTGTGCAGGTAGCCTAAACCAGTATCCATATGTTTAATGTTTTTGTTTAATAACTATTCTATTAATAATAATAATAATAATAATAATATACTTCACAAAAATAAATGCATAACTTTTATTTGCTCCCATCTTTCTTGAACTGAACAAATTTGTCTTTATCCGTGTTAGTGCACATGTTTCTTTTTGGAAAAAATCTATTCACCTGGCAGGAGTGGAATATTAAGATGCTGATTAGACTGCATAATTATTTCCCTGACCATATTTAGGCTGACCATATTAAAAGGCCACTCTAAAATGTGCAGTTTCACTGTATATAAGGAGTCCTGGAGGGAGGCAAAGAATAGTCCATATCTGGTGAGACCACCAGTTGCCTCACTCAGCCTAACAGATCTCCTTCACATAGAGTTGATCAGGCTGTTTTTTATGGTCTGTGGAATGTTGGCCTACTCTTCTTTAATAGCTGTGCGACGTTGCTGGATATTGGAAGGAACTGGAACATGTTGTCATATACGCCACTCCAGAACTTCCCAAATATGCTTTATTGGTAATATGTACAGTGAGTATGCTGGCCATGCAAGAACTGAGACGATTTTAGCTTCAAAGAAATTCTAAACATATCCTTGCAACATGAAGCTGTACATTATCATGTGTATATAGATGTCAATGACACTATAAAGTTATCGAAATGATCTTGAGATCCTTTGGAGAGGTTGGGTTTTGAGAAAGCTTCTTCTGTCTAATTTGAAATGGGGCGATGCTTTTTGAGTTCCATGAATTACAAGTTTTTGCAATAAGTAGGAACCTTATGATGTATGATGGTGAAGCAACAGGAATCACCCCAAAACATTTACATATGCTGTAAAGTGCTAAAGAAATGTCAGGTGACATTTGTCCCATAACTGAGTTATGCCTGTACTGACTTCATCACGTTTGTGACTGTGTTTAGCGTTGTTTAGAGACAAGTGCTCGCTTGTGTGATTGTATTCATTCCCTTGCGGTGGTATGTTCATTTTGGTGATACATGCACTTCATTTTACTATGGAAAATGGATGGCATGTTATTCATTATAACTTGAATTGTGCATATTTTTTTATCCTTTTGTTCAACAGGAGGAAATTAAGATAATCAAATACTGGGGCATCAAATATGTACATATTACACTGTTCAGAAATAAAATCATAGCTGGTGGGATGTCTAAAACCATGGACACAAATTTCTGAGCATATCATGAAATGTTTAAATCAATAATTTATTTTCATACTTAACAAAAGGATACATTTTCTGCATTTTATGGTCTTCATTGAGACAACTTGATGAGGTCAGTAAAACAATAAAGTACCAGTTGTCTGCTAAGCTGAAATATAATATTGATGATTAAACAAAGCATGCTTTCAACTGAGGACATGCACAAATCTAAAATGTGCAGGTCACAAGCTTCTTTGAAACAACAATTAGATATTTTTTTAACTTATAACATGTTTTTTAAAGACTAAGCTTTGCTGTGAACAGAGTTCTGTTGGAAATTGGGGGATATTATCTGCAATAATATTAATAATAATAATCTTTATTTATATAGCGGCAATATATTCGACAGCACTTTAATCAGAAGGACTAGGGTCCCTGCTCGCACGCTTACAATCTAAGAGGAGAATGGGTGGACACATAAGATAACAATACATCAGGTAATAAGAATATGCTTTGTACCATGATCCAGCCATCTTAGCCAAAAATAAAAGTATCTACAAGCTGTATGGGCCAGCCACAAACTATTTTGGAAGCAAATGGTGTAGTGGATGTTGACTGATGAGGCATAAGAAGAATGATGTAGAACAGCGGTGTCAAACTCATTTTCACTGAGGGCCACATCAGCATCACCTTTAAAGGACCAAGAAAAATAACTAAATGTATGGTTAAAGTCACATTACTGTTTTGGCCAGGAGGCCAGACATAGATGCTGAATTATTTGATGAGATGAAAAAATCCCCTTTCCCTGCTCCAACTGGCAACCACTAGCAAACATCTACATCTACTTGCAGTAGATGTAGTGTAGATGTGGTAAGAGCTAGTTGCACAGAGACACAGGACATTTGCAGACTTTGCAGACACCACTCTAGTCTCCCCCCAGAGCATTTAAAAAGGCAACACCAGCTGATTTTTTACTGCATTCCATAGTGGAGTGGAGTGTACTGGTGCATCACTTGGCACACACAGTCAAAAAGACGTAGTGCTGGTGTCAGCAGCTTTTAAGAGATCAGGCCAGCTAGGACAGGCACTGCCACCATCTGGCAGTTGTCAGAGGGCTGCATCCACCCCCCCCCCCGGCCTTGAGTTTGACATATGTGGTGTAGAAGATAGGTTAGAGAACAAGAGTAAGATTAGTAGATGTAGTAGGCTACCCTAAAGTGAAGCATTTTAGTAAACGTCTAAACTTATTGATATTATCAATTAGTCTAATTGCTGGTGGTAGGACATTCCCTAACATTAGTGCAGCTCAGATTCTTGTAAATGAGTGTGGGAGGTCCTAATTATGGTGGTTATTAGTTGTAGTTCATTTGCAGAGCGTAAAGAACATGTAGGGTGTTAAACAGAAAGCAGTTGTAAGTTGTTGACTTAAAAATAAACAGGTTAAGGAGGTATGCTTTTAGATGATTTTTAACTCTCAAACTCAGAAATAAAGGTCTGCTGGAACTCTGAAAATTTCCATATTTAGGTAAAGTGGATGTGTAACTGGTAGTTCCATAAATATCCTGTTGGTGTCACTGGGCACAGTTGCTGCTGTAACAGCCGCCAGACGGGTCCTGTGGAGCTGCATGGCCATCAGATTATGCTGCACCTCTGCTGTAGGGCTTCATTAGGCAGCTATGTCCTCAGCAGAGTTCAGCAGGATACTGATTCAATAAACCTATTTTGATACCTTCAACACTCACAGTGGTCTGCGGTCCCCAACCTCTTGCCTTGGTGGTAGTTACATTGGTAGGGCTGCTGTGGCTGGATTCCTCTGTGTATACTGACAATTTACTGTTTTTAACCTTCACCACAGTTGTTACATCTAAAAGGAATGAACTTCTCTTTTAGAGTGCATAGACATCTTTCAAAATCATTTTATTTAAAAAAAAAAACTATGAACTATATGTTCATAGAATTTATTACCAAATGAAAGCCCAGAATGTGACAATAAACCATCACATGACTAAAATGTAAAAAATGCTCTCACCATCTAATATTGTATAATATATGCAGCTTTCATAGTAGGTTTAGAAACATGAATCATAAACATATTTTATGTTCTGTCAATCTAAAGCCCTTGTTTATTACAATCAGTGATAAGCAGCAGCCAGGTGTTCTAGTGGTGATACTGTAGATAATGCATTCTCTAATCTCGTCTTTCCCTTATACTCAGAATCTTCATGATGCTCGAAGGCCCAAGATTACAGGAATTTAGAGGGATTGTCCAGGCAATTCTAGTTGAGGAATTGTGACTACCACCAAGTAGCAACTGAAACATTAAAGCTGGCCCCAGTCAAAAATGTTAGGAAATCCTGCAGCTCAGCAGGAGAAATATTTACCACTTCCACATTCCCTTACTGCCAGTGGCTGATGTGGCACCCCATGTGACTGCTGGAAATCTACTGGATTTCCCCCTTGAATGTGTAGGTGTGGTGTTCCAGTGATGTCTCAAGCGGTGGGAGCAAAAGTCTACTTTATAATGCACCAGCACCAATTTTACTCTGGTGTGGACATACCGATTGTTGTCATCCCCCATCAATTAACCCCCTGTAAAGCATGTAAATCATACCTTAATCTGCACTTTCCTGGTGAAATGCAACCTGAGTGATTGGCCAGTGGTGGTCATATGTCCTGTTTTCAGCCAGCAAAGTGGAAGGAAGGGGAACGTGGATTTAGATAAGATTTACAAGGCTTGGTAAATCTAGGGAGGCCCAAGATCTAGCTGTTCTTTTAGGAAACTAGATTCAAGCAGAGATGAAGAAGATACATCATGGCCTGGAAGAGTTAAATAAAATTCTCATGGTTGTAAAAAATTCAATTCATGAGAAAAAAGCATGGGAATGGGAAAATTTGCCATTGACTTTCAATGTATTTCTATCTTGTGAGTCACTGAAAAGTGAAATTCTCAGGCTTTTTTTCTCATGAATTGGATTTTTTATTACCATAAGAATTATATTCAACTCTTAGCGAATCCACGCCAATGTGTTTGAAAGCCACAAACTGTTATTTTATTATCTGTCACATTGTCTTACATGAGATGCAAGATTATGAAATGTTTTAAGTGGAGCTATATTTTTTTTTTAAAGAGTAAGAGTAAGCTTCCTTTTGGTATGCTCCACCCAACCCTCTCCAGCCTACAGGGGGTTATACTCAGCTATTCCCCACCCAGGCACAATTGTCTTTAAGGAGAGATATCAGAACCAACAGCCCCATATTTCCCTCAGTACATGTCCCCTTTAACATAGCAGACTCTTCTGTTGAGTTTAGATATCTGATACATTAAGGTCCTAAATGGTGGCTTTATGCTATATGTTGATAGATTTATTCATTTTGAAGGCCAATTAAAAATGGAATATAGGGCTGTATAGTTTATAGTTATACCATGAAACATGACTGCTTTACAACTGCTTTACAATTTTCAAAAAGTAATGATAGTGACACCGCTGTGAGCTTTTCTACATCACTGCTCAAACCCAAATGATCTACCTAGCATGTAACTAGAGATATTGACCCAGGTAAACATTGGAAAGAAATGTCACAGCTTTGCTACTTGCATACAGAGGAAAGCTCATAAGGATCCAGATATCAATCTATAAGAAAGCAAAGCTCGCTGTTTTGATCTGAAGGCATAACCGACTGTATTGCAGATTCACCTTCTTGCAAATGTTATCCTTTGTAATTTAAACCTTTCATTTGTTTTTTTACTGCTTTAAAGTGGTTTGTGTGCTAAGGCAATAACACAGGGAATAGACTGACGAAATAGCCAGGAATATTATGTTCTTTTGATGCATATTTTATTTTTTGTTCTTGCCCTCTCAGCCTCACTTAGATTGGTATATATATATATATATATATATATATATATATATATATATATATATCAAATAGAGAGAGAGAGATGTGCAATTTCTTTAGAGTCTATGATTTCTATTATTTTTTAAATCTAAATAGGTGAATAACTAAGAACAAGACAATGTAGGTCATGGTGAATTTATACATTTTGGTAAAGTGGAAGGATCAATATTTTTGAATAAAAAGTAATGTTGGGCAGTATATAAGGCAGGACTTCTGAACTGTATATTGGTCTGTGATATGACAGAATGTAATACAAAACACCTCCCTCATTATGGAGCATTCCAAATTAGGATGCCCTGCTTTTTGAACCCCCCCCCCCCCCAGATAGCCCAAATGACCCACTTTTCCCTGGATCCCTCGCCAGCTCGCCAGGCTGCATCCCCATCATACCTCTAGCTGTGGGTGCACCTGTACCAGGTCTTTCTGCTCAACAAAACCTAGAAGCTCCTTTTATCAAAAGGACAAAACAGTTAGAAAATTGCATCCTGGGGACTAAAATATTCAATACAGCTGATCCTGTTTTACTGCCTCTTGTTTGCCAGAACCACCCACCTGGTAGATTGTGAGTCTGCCAGTGTTTCCAGATGTGGTATTTTTTCAAGTGATTCCCCCCAGTGTTGCTGTTTAAATCTCTAGCACATCAGCTGGGAGCTTAACAGCTGCGGTTACATTGTACAATGGATTAATGTTCCCTAAGCTAACTCTATTTCTTTAATTTAAACCCATCTTCAAAGAAAATCCAACACACCAAAAAAGCACCAAATCAGCTCGTGTTTTTTGGGTGTGCATAGTGGAGCTATGCAGAAAAATGTGGCAAATCATGGCAAGTTTCAGAATACTTCATAGAGATTCTTAAAAATATATTTTTACCTCATTGGAAAAAATATGGACCTCATTTATTAAAAAAATGCCCCATCATATGTGTAGGTGTTTGGGTAAAACTGGAACAATTTGTAATGCCCTTTATTGGTTATTAACTTTAAAAAGTTGAACTTGCTTTACCAAATGATTAGCATGACTCGCAATGTAACACAATGTCAAGTTTGCATAGAGAGTTTTTTTACTCTAAGCAATGCTGTCTCTTTACATGTGTGTATATAAATACAGTTGTGGGATTCAAGGGGTTCCCATGGGTTCCCCAGAACTACTAGTTAAAATGTGAGATGGATCTGAGAACCCCCTTGAACAGCTGGATTGACACTGCTCCCTATGGGGGTCAGGCTAATTATTTGGTTAAGTCAGTGTGACTAGCAATGTACATTGCGATGTGGATTGCATCTCGGTGAGCTTTTTTTCATTTAAGAAGTGCAAAAAAAGTTTTTTCTAGCTTTTTTCACCCAGAATGATATGAACCTTTGATGAGACCCCTGAGACACCCTATGTGCTATGTAGAAAAAAGTCTGTAAAAATGCCCCACTGCAGCTACAGGTGTTTTATTTTTTGGGAAAACAAATTCATTTTTGTCCTATAAAACGCATCTGTATATATATATATATATATATATATATATATATATATAATTATTTTTAGGAGAGCTAATGTGTGTCATGATCCTGAGGTGGCATTTTTCCGGATATGTTAAAGATGCCTTGAAGTTGAATCCGGGGAGGATGCATCAAGATAGTAGGCTGTAATTGAATGCAAGTGATTTTCATGTTTAACAAAAAAAAAAAAATAATGAAAAAAGAAACAGTTAGATCTCCTATGAACAAGACTTTCCCTCCTCCCCGCTATCTAGTCTTCTCTTCACTGTTATTTTTTCCCTATTGGCATACTTAATGCATTCTCAGTCATTGCAGGTCTATTTCAGCTCATCTATTACAACACAGTTAAAAGGAACCCGCTGTGTAACTTTCGTTCTGAGTGCTGTTGTTCAAGTCTTAATTGGATTACCTAGAATTCCATTTAATGATGGCAATATTTTTTATATAAACTTTGTATAAAAAAAGTAAGATCGTCTACACAGATTAGTCACTTTTGACTGGGAAAAAAATCAGATTTTTTAGAATTAGTTAGATCCGGTATCTTAGTATATAAGCCTGAGCAACAATGACCTGGTTATTCTGTCTCTCTGCCAAATATTTATTAGCAAAGGCAATGCAGTCATGGCATAGGTTAATCAGATAGCACAACATGCCGGTCATGATTGCAAGCAATTAAAGCTTCTTAAGCCTATGTGACAAAGATCGGACTAAGGTTTCTTTTAAAATATATTTAAGCCCAAGAGCGCTTTGATCACAAATGGTAAAGGTTATTGATAAACACCCCAGCAACTAATAGAGGCAGACAGAGGTTAACTACTTGCAAATTCAGGTTTGATGGCACTCTAAGTATGCCCAGGGTGTTCAAATAGTACAAACCATATTAAACTATTATGAAAACACTTTAGGGCTGCCTAAATGGCTCACTTGGGGGTATTCTGATTTCAGATGTCCTCAGACATGTATTTAACATTAGGCGCAGCAAAGCATTGGCCCAGGGTGGGCAGAATATAAAGGGGGTGAGGGGGGCAACAGGGGCGTTAAAAAAAAAAAAAGAAAAAGGTAAAATTAAAAAATTGCTGGCAGCATTCGAATAGGACTAGTATCTATTGGTATGTGCCTTCAGCAGCATGCCACAGACACTGCTGTTTTGTGTTTTTCTTTAATGCAATTGATAGTTCTGTGGGGCCGCCATATCTTTGCCTCACCTACCGCATATGGTATGAGCTAGTATCTATTTAAGATGCCAGCAGCTTCAGCACTACTCAACAGCAGCTGGAGGGGGCTGGAATGGACTGGGGTGTGGCACAGCATGGCTGGAGACTGCTATAGTGGGCAATATATGAGCAGATAACAGTTCCCTGCATGGCTCCCTCCCAGACTTGGCATGCAGCAACTTGACTGACCTGACTCATGGAATGTCCCGGGCATCTCCTCCTCTGCACACTGATCTACAACATGATGACTCTCCCCCACCCCACGTAATCACCAACATGCCTTTGCTGTGTCTCCTAGACTTTGGAGGATCAGGAATGAAGCATGGAGGATGGAGCTGGACATTGCTGCTCAGCAAAATTGTTCAGTAGAGTGATCCAAAAGGGATTTTGACTATCCTGGGTTTTGTTCCGTGCCCCGATGAGTGAACCCCCTTCAGAATGCTCAGAAAACCTCTTTCCCAGTGCAATGGCGCATGTGCTGGCTCTTGTCCACTCAGGACTGTAGAATCAGAGCTCTCCTCCAAACAGATGCCCCACAGTGTGTACAGCTACAGAAACCCCCCAAAATGCTAAATTATTAAATAAAAACATTTTGAACAAAAAACTTACAGCTAAGCACAGCCAAAACAGTCAAATACCTGCGGTGCTGGCAAGGGGGATACCTAAAGGGGTGCACAAAACAGACTCAGGTGGCAGATCAGTTCCAAACAACCCTCTCTTACTAACTAATGCTGCACACACTGAATGTTATAAAAAAATTACTTTGTTAATTATAAAAGTATGTATCTATCAACCAAGAAATGCATATAAGACAAACATCGTGATGAAGTAGTACCATGCAATACATCGAACCAGGATGAGGCCCCCTACCAAGTCTGCCTTGGTAGGGGGCCTGCCTGGACACTGCCTGGCAGGGCACAGGAAGAGTACTGAGCTCTTTTTTAATGTCATTAATTAATAAGAGGTACAAAAGACCCCTTTTCTAATTCACATGTTGTGGTGGTTGTAATACCCCCTGCTGGCGCCAATGGGCAGCATGCCAGATGATTCGACCCAAAACTTAATGGTAACCAGGATGGGGTGAACCAGACCAAATCTAGATACGGCTCTGATCCAAATCCCTTCACTAGTCACAAGGTGATCAGATTTTCTTTTTGTGTCATTCCAAAATGACAATCTAGTTAATTATGTTAAACTGATTGTCCAAACTAAGTAAACAAACAAAAGAATACTAACCATTTGTCCCCGGCAGCTGATTGCTTCTAGTCTGGCACACAACAGCTTTCTCAACCTTATGATTGAGTCTCTTTTGCTGCTGGTCTTGATCTCTGGATTACGTAAGCAACTGCATTTATGTGGATTCACATGGTATGACCAGATGCATTTATTGGGAAAATTTAAAATGCTAGTATTACTATTGTGTGGTTTACTTCAGTAGCACTTCATCTGGCAATAGATACTGCAGAGAATCTCCATCGGCCAACTAATTTATAGTGTAAAACTATAAAGACAAAGCTATCCGTTCTTTACAGTAAAATATCTGTATAAAATACTTGAGTTTCCATTTATCAAAATGTGTTCATAGAATGAAAGAAGAAGTCCAGTTTAGCTCCATTATGTACCAGCCAATAATGGCAAAAGTTAATCTATTATAGATATTATTAACAGGGACAAAGGGGATTTAAATACTGGCATATTCCAGCACCACTATGTAACTTGTTTGTTACTTACATCTATAACGATGATTGTCCTAAACCTCATTTTTATCTTTATCAAGGTGATCATCAATCACCACCTCTGCTGCTGGTATTATATTGGTACAAGTTAGGGCATAAGATATTGCCAATGAAAATGAAGCAGAACCCATTGTATTTAAAATGCGTAGAGTAATATTCTTTGCTCCAAAAACACTAGCGGTGATTAATTTTTGTACAGCGAAGCATGCGGGCAAATTAACTGAAATTTTATGTATTATCTGTATCAGTGCCTACCTGCATAAAGTTTAAACATTCCATTAGTTTCAGCTAAATACAGCATACCAGTACATATAATTATAACAGTTTGTCAACATCCATTTATCAGGTTATTATTTAAAAAAATCTTTTCAAAACACTGCAATGTTCTGCTCTTCCAACAAATAGATAAATTTGTATGATGCACAGCCTTTAAATAAATGACTGCAAAACTGCGTCCGTTCATAAGATGCTATCCCTACTGAAAAGGATTTTACAGCTTTATATTGATTAAAGCGGTTTGATAAATAGGGACACTATAACTGGTGACACTTTGGTAATTATTGCCATATTAGATGCTAAAGTTTACTCACATATAAAGCTTTGTTTACTTAAAGCTGACTTTGCAAAGACATTAAAGGCTTTCCAAATCCAAAGAAAACAACAAAAAGCATTACTTACCTGACTGCCTGAAGAAGACTCAAGTCAGATCCGGTGCTGATGGCTTCCAGTCACAAGCGGGCAGGATTCCTTGTTGGTTTTTAGATGGATACCATGTAGGCACCAGGACTAATGTCCTGGATAGCGGTGGACACAAATGCATCAGGAGTGCCCTTTCGGCATAACAGTTGGCAACATCATAATTGCACAGGACCCCAAGGCATCAAACCTGCAGGCACACTTTAAGACTTTATATTGAATCTGAATGTCTTATAAGTTATCAGTAGTTGTCTTTTTCTACTTATACATGTTCAGAGACCTCCAGTAAATATGTGTATATGTAATATATGATTATAAATCATGGTGACTACATTTAGGTAGCCAACATGCATTTGGCAGAGGGAGAACACTGAGGCAGTGCTTGGAATGTCCTCACATCATTTAGGTGAAGTTGCCAAAGGGGAAGCATTATAGCCACAGATCTACCACGCAGATAGTACCTAGACAAAAAAAAAAAACACTAGCTATGGGCTGAGGCAGTGCTTGGAATGGCCTCACATAGGTGATTAAGCTGCAAGCTCAATTTTAGGTGAAGTTGCCAAAGGGGAAGTATTCCAGCCTACCACGCAGATACTACCTGGAGAAAAAAAAATAGCTATGGGCTGTCATGAATCAACTATTTTATTTCCTGGAAATGTCTTTGAAAGGCCACTGTTGCAACATGAAAAATAGTTTAACGCTAATTGATGAGACTATTCTATAGCCGAATACAAATGTGAAATTACCATCACAACACATTTCCAGCTCTAAAACGTATTCATTTTAATTGTATGATAATTCCCTTATTTAAATAGCATTCAAATACCTTCATTATGGCTGAGGCCAAAGCAATTGCCAGAGGTTGAAAATGATTTTAACATCAGTATAATGATGTACTATTTCAGGCAGTCAGGAACCACACCCTTATCATTGTCGATGGCTAGCTGGACTAGGGTAATCTGCTCCATACATATCATGAGGCATGTTAGAAAGTTGCCATATGGGCTCAAAGCCTTCTTGTTGAGGCATAGTAGTAGTTGCCTTTTGATTTCTTATAAATGCAAAGACAACGGACACTGGTACATTGTTGGTGAAGGATTGTACCTTAGCAATAGGGTTTTCTTAGAGAGTTGTACAAAGAATCCCCTTCACTAGCAGCAAAAGAAGAGCAACGCTTGCATACGTTTCCGTTCTCATTACTCAGCTCTTTGACTTTAAGGTAGAATGTGTTGTTAATGATTGACTTTTCTCAGTTGAGCCCATAACATTTTCTCTAAGGCCCTCTGATTTATAAAGTGAAAGGTACCTACCCCAGTTACAGCACAATATTGAAGGGAAGCACTGATTACATGCCAGTGGATTCTCTAATTCAGTGAATAGACTGAACCACACAGCATCACTCATGAGTCATGACATTTTAATTTTTAAATAAAAAAGTATATATTTTTCTATACTATTTCTGTATTATTTATAAACATGGTGTGAGCTATTGGATACGTTATGCACCTTTTTAGAAATTAATATTTGCAATACACTGCTCTTAAAGACATTATACAGTAACAAAAAATGCTATCTTTACCTTTCATCCACCCGCAGGTGATTATTGCTAGTGCGGTGCTCGGAAGCTTTGTGTTATTGTGATCCAGCGTCATGCTGCCCACCTTCGCCTCCTCCTCCAAATCGTCAAGCTATGCAATTGTGAATGAACCCAAGCCATTCATCACAAGAACTATGGCACACCTCTCTTCACTGTGGCGTCACATGAACTACGGCATGCCCCCCTCCATTCATTATGGCATGTGACATATTTCCTGTGATGAATTGTCCGGGGTGGTCCATTGCAGTTGCACGCAGAGCAGGAGGCTTGACGCAGGACTGGATCACAAAATTCGGTAAGTGTCTAAGCATCAGACTAGCAGCAATCACCTGAGTGAGATGAAAGATGGGTATAACATTTTTTTTACTGCAGAATGAATTTAAATTGGACACTCAACATTTTGTGCTATGGCCCTGTCATTTAGAGCAAAGTACCTGACACTAGCCAGACACTATATAATGGCACCATTTTGTCTGCTTACTCATTTTCAACGGTAAAGAAAGCATGTAGTATATAGATCTGAACATTTGTGTTTTTCACATTGTAAATAATTTCAGTGTCTAGCAATGCATGTGTTCAATGCATTCACTTATTTATGTTAATAGAATAGACTGTTTCTTAATATACAGGTTTTTGCCTTTTCCTGCGATATGTTCATTTTACTCATAGGGAAATAAGCATATGGTCATTCTTCTGTGTTTATGTGTGTCACTGACAAGCAACCTGTGACAACCAGAAAATTCTCTCATTAACTGGTATTTGGCAACACATCGTGTAAAATATACAGAACATCGAAAATCTTAAAATTGGCACCTTTCCGAGAGGTGAAAAGCTCCTTAATGAAGGCAGATTTTGATGCTGCAGAGAATAGGAAAGCTTTCTCAGAAATTGCTAGTACAATTATAACTAATATTCTATATGGATAGCAAGCAGCACAATGGAAAATTTCAACTGCAAGAAATGAAAAAAAAATTGAGTACAGCAGTCACCTAGAGATAAGCTTTTTAACTTAAATCTTTGGGGATCTATATTGTTGATATATATGACCCTTTACTTTTGCTATGGCTTGCATGAGAAAGACAACATTTCTTCAGGCTAGTCTAATTGTGAGTTTCAATAGAATCCCACAATAATGCAGCAATTTTCTATTGCCATCCAGAGAGAGGCTGATCCCAGTGGCCATAATATTTCCTCAGCATAGCAAATCATGCCAGTAAATATTGCTGTGAAGCAGATCAGGTTTTCGACTTGCTGCTACCCAGCTGTAGGGCTAAATGTACACCTGCAGCCATCCTCAATGACATTGGTGGTGAATGCTCGCATGACAGTCAAGAAGTGTGGCAATCTGTCAGGTGTTAGCATGCTCCACTGAGACAGAACATTACTTCCAAAAGGCAGGAGTTTATAATATTAAGATTCTTTACTTCAGTCTGCTCAACAAGTCGGCAAGGATGATGTATATTGGAGTCAATGCAGATTGCTCATCCTCAACACACTACATTTAATGCTTGGCCTTAGTTTAGGGATGCGGTGAAGAATAAAATTCACAGCAGGTGAAAGACATCTAATCTTGACATGAATTACAGCATTGGTCTTGCTCTCACTGACATCCAGAGGTTGGGTAGATAACTGTAGAAAATAGTTTTTCATGGTTATTTTTGACTATTTCAACACATAAGTGGTCAATTAAGAACTGTATATGTAAGTCATTTTGCAATCTGCTTTTTTATATCAATACTGCTATACACAAGCCATAAAACCAGACAGGAATAGTCCCTAACACTAAGACTATCTTTACACTTTTCCACTGCACTGTAGTGGCATGGAATTACAAGAGTGTTTTCTTTTTTTTGTTGTTATGCTGTTTTTCTTAATAGTATTTTGTATACATAAAGTTCAAAATATAATGCACTGCTTCAATAATTGTATGCTGTGCTATGGCCCATGGCCTGTTGTTGGAATTGCTGTGTGTCATGACACATCACGGTCTGTCTCCACACCATCTCTATACTTGGCTTCGAGGTTTGGCTGTGTTGCTGTGTTTCACTTGACTGTATGTAATCTTCAAACCCCAGGTGGATGTGTTCAAGCCCTCAAGTGATGTCATCTATAGGTCTCTAAATGCAAGGCCAGCATAGGCTGTCTCCCACCCTTTCAGAGACTAACAGTGTGGAAGAATTTGGGCAGTGTATATAAAGGTAGGTAAAAGTGTAAAAGAGTCATTCTGGCTACAGAATGTCTGGGGTATACAGGGACCTCCTGTTTTTTTCCTCCCTTAGGGAATAAGACAGAGGCTCCATTTGACTGTATAATTTCATTGCAGCTCTTGCTCTTGTAAAGGATAATGTTGTACTCCACAAATATTAGGTTGATCTGATATTTAGCTCCAACCGGGTACAATGAGCTGTGCACCTGTTTAAATGGGAGAGTTTAGTGTTGTTTGGTATTACATATGGGTGTTTTCTTTAGATTGCATGCTGCGAAATTCGTTGTGTACCAATATATATATATATATATATATATATATATATATATATATATATATATTATGGTGTGCATACATAAAAAGACGATGCACTAGAATGCTTAATTGTAGTTAACAAAATTGCATTAAGTCAGTAAAACGCCTGAAAAATTTTGAAAACCGCTCCCAAATAAAACAGAGAATTGTCTATTAAAAAAGCTTTTACATACAATTTATTTCAACATCCATTAAAGAGTCCCATCCAGATAACATAAATAGTTAGAATAGCAATTGCTTTTTCGGGAATACAAATAAGGTGATAAGCAATCTTCCTCTTCTGACTGAACAATTCAGATTAATAAGCACTAGTATTTAGATACTACTTCAAATGCTTTACCAGTACCAGACACTGTTTAAATAATGATTAAATCATTTATGAGAGAAATTTGCAATTTAAAACAAATGAAATATATTTTTAATACATCACTTTAGCATTACTCGGTTCAATTATTCCACTTTGTGTTGAGCATTAGGGTGTTCTTTTGTAAAAGATTCAAATGAATTTTATTATTAAGCAGTTCAGCGGAAATTATAGTTAAGCAAAAGGCTAATTTGTTTTGTGTTTTTGATTGCTTTTTGAGATACTTTTAATGTCCTTTTGTCAAATTTATGCACAAAAGTTTAACGAGTTCCAAGGTCAATGTTCTGTATCTCTGTTGATTTGTATTTTCTTTAACACAATAGCTCTTATGTACAATTGTTTGCAGTTTTTGGATGTAGGATGTGGAAAGATTGAAAACATCCAGAAAAACCTTCCTCATGCTCTACTGCACACTTTGTCTTTTTTACTCTCCTCTATAACCACAAGTAATCACTTGCTAGCTTTTTAATGTGGAGAGCATGCTTCTGTGGCGTCAACCAGAGCCGGATTAAGTGTGGTGGACGTTTCTGGGCACAAAATCTGGTGGAGGCCCCAGGAACAATATTTTTTCCCTGTAAAATAATAGTCCAGCTAAATAACTGATTGTTGGTTGTCTAGCACCCGCCTACTTAATGGAAGGTCAGATCGAGTACCTTGTGCCACCCTTGTGCTGGTGCGTGTTGCTCGGGAACACCTTGCCATTCTGGGTGGGGGGTAGTGAAGGCGCTCAACTCAAATTATTCATTCACCATGTATTACAATTATAGCAACTCCACTGGAAGCCTCTGCTATTGTAAACAATATTTCCTTATATCCCTATCAAATATGAATCGCCACATAAAAAGTGCGATCAAACAAAGTGCTAGTGCAAACCACGAGTAATTTACTTCAATACCTTACATAATGAAATAAAGTGATAATGCAGCCAATAAGGGGTCAAACTATAAGGCAGTGTCAAGTGGACCAGAGGGGAGAGATAAAAAAAATAAATAGCAATATCACCAATCAGCAGAAGGTCTGGCCCCATGCCCCTCTCCTTGCTACCCAAGCATTCCATAATGGAGATCCTGTCACTTCCCCAGGGTCATTTTCTGTGAAATTTTGGAGGCGATTTTTATATATGCAGCAAATCAAGATTTGGGTACAATATAGGTGGCAGTGTATTGCGCAATGGATAAGGGAGTTTTCAACAATGAGGGTACCCACTTTACTAACTCCATTTGGGGTAAGAGCTGGGATACAGTATTCCTTCCATTTTACTTCAGGCCATCAGAAGAATTCAGAGATGAATAGGTTAACCTTCCCCCGAAGGGTGTGGTCTGCAAGAACAAAGGTGTGTCTCCACCTTCCGGGCCTATAACCACCTGGCTGACTTGATGCACTTCAGTTTTCTTTCTTGCAGTGGAACTGCAAGGACTTATCTGAACTCCTCTCCCATTTACTTTTTGTTTTGAAGGAATTATGCCTTGGAAGCAGGGGAAATGGAAACCTGACTGTTCCTTGGCCCTTATACTCCTTGGATCTGAATGGACCCACTTTGCCTCCGCAGCTAAGCTGCATTCGGATCAGGATGATAAGGTAAGCGCCAGGGTCTTGGGGCGCTGTGGAGTGTCACCTTTTAGTTTTTTTAAAAAAGAGTGACACTCCTGGCTGAGAATTCTGCCACAGGAAGAAGCAGCCATAAGGTTTTTGTCTGGTGAGCCTGATTGAGGGGTACCAGGGGAATTAATTTCCTCTTTATTGCTTCCCATGTGTCAATTATGTGGTTTTACTGGTTGAAAAATTCAAAATTTGCAGCAAGAAGGGAGCAAAGGCTTCTTTCCGGCAATCAATGAGGAGTGTTCGCTTCCTCCAACTCAAGGCATTGAATCTACCAGCTGCTATGGAAACATTTTCGGCTTAGCATAGCAGCGAGCACCGGTGTGCAGCTCCTTTCTTACCCCGCTTTCGCTGGAAGATTTTCGGCTGGGTGAAGCGGCAAGCACCGCTAACATCGCGGTTCCCTCCGGCCACTCGCACTGGTACATTTTCAGCCGGGCTAAGCAGCAAGTACCGCTAACATCGGGGTTCCCCTCCTGCCGCTCTCACTGGAAGATTTTCGGCCAGACGAAGCGGCAAGTACTGCTAACATCGCGGTTCTACTCCAGCCGCCTTCAATGGAAGATTTTCGGCCGGGCAAAACGCAGAGTACCGCTGAGATTGCGTTTTTTCTCCGGCAGCACTTGATAATGGGGTTGTTGGCCGGCAAAAAGGGCTGCTTCTGAGCCGCTGCACGGCCACCCGCAAGCGGACCTAAATCTTTAGGTAGGTCATTTTTTAATGATTTTATTCATATAAAGAAATAGTAATGTTTTTTAATTATTCTTGTGGGATAAGACTGGCAATATATTAATGTGGTTCACTCTCTGAGCTCTCAGAATAGTCTTGCGACTATTGGGAACTGTTCACATACTAGGTTTTAGACCACCTGGGAGGTAATCTAGTACTAATCACCATGACGGATGCATCTGGGGTAATCAGATCTGGTCCTTTAGTAGATAGATTCACCCCATGTCCAGTATGCAAACAGACAATGGACGAGGATAGCAGGACGTGCAGGGTTATGCTACGGTAGTAGTGGATATGGAAGACAATTGTCTCCTCCTTGCAAGGGCTCTGACCCTTGTTGATGGTGCCCTCTGAGCTTAAACGCCCCCCCCCCCGGCAGCCTTCAAGCTGACCTAAAACCTTTAGTAAGTCATATCGGCTACTAAGAAGGTTTTGAAAAAAAAATTCATCTGAGTTTTGAAGAGGATATTGTGGCTTCCATAGCCTCCTTCTGAGTCTTTAAACTCCGTTGGCAGCCCTCAAGTGGTCCTAAACCTTTAAAAAGTCATTTAGAAGGATTGGCTGCTAAAAAGATTTTTCCTCTAACTTGAAGAGGATATTGTAGCTGCCATAGTCTCCCAGGAAGTTTTCCGTTAGGGAGGATTCATCCAGTGGGGACTTATGTTCAGAGTCCTCTACACAAGGGGGTGCTCAGTTAAGATGGATGGATGGTTTTTGATTTCCTCCATTCTGGAGGATGTTGCAGAGCATAAACATTATTCTAATCTGATCAATAGGGAATGGCAGAAGTCAGGTTGTCTTCCGCCCATTCCTAAAGTACTAGATACTATGTATCCCTTCCCTCCAGATCAGATTAAATTATGGTCTCACCCTCCTGTGGTGGACGCTCTGGGGCCAGGTCTTTTTAAGATTTTGGTTATGCCATCCTCGGGTAGTGCTTCTCCAAAGGATCCAGCGAATAAGAGCGTTGTTCAGGTGGCATGTCATGCTTATTCTATTATGGGGTCGACCATGTGGCCGGCCTGGGCTACATCCATAGCATTTTTGGGGAGCAGGAGGTTTTTAAAACAACTGGACTCGAAGACTCGTAGGAGTCATTCATAGAAGTCATGCTCCCAGGTGATCAAGACCAGTTTGGCTACAAAAGGTATATGATACGGGCTATGAAGGATTGAGCAGAATAGGTGCCAGAGGCCTAGCTCTGGTGTTAAGCAATGGCCAGCTGACATAGCCTCCAAAAAGGAATGACAGGACTCCCCTTTAAGGTGGGGTGTCTGTTTGGGGAGTACTTGGTTGTTGTGGTAAATCATGCTACTAGTGGTAAATCATCTAATCTGCCACAGAAGACGAAGTCTAATACTGCTTCCGCAGGGCCTCTTATACTCCGGGGTTCCGGCTAGATGTTCGGCCTCTTCGGGATACCAAAGAGATTTTTGGAATAAGACAAAGTTCCAAATTAAGGCAACAGGTGTCTGGCAGAATAAAGCCAGACCCCATTCAAAGCCTGCTCAGGCATGAAGGGATGCCCCCGCTTTTGCAGGTGTGGGGGGACCGCTTCTGCATTTTGCTCATATTTGGAGGCTTCATGTAACAGATATTTGGATACAGGAAGTTGTATCCTCAGGTTACAAAGTCAAATTGGGAGCCATACCTCCTTGGAGATTCTCTTGGTCAGGGGTATGTATCCCGAATTCCACTGAAAGCAGAAGCATTGAGATCTGCCGTATCTCGCCTTTTTAGAGATTGGAGTTGTTGGATATCATATATCTTGACTTTTCTAAAGCATTTGATACTGTGCCACATAAAAGGCTGGTACAAAAGATGAAAATGCTTGGACTGGGGGAAAACGTGTGCAGATGGGTGGGAAATTGGCTTAGTGATCGGAAGCAGAGGGTGGTTATAAATGGTACACACTCAGATTGGGTCACTGTTACCAGTGGAGTACCACAAGGGTCAGTTCTGGGACCAATTCTCTTCAATATATATGTAAATGACATTGGGTATGGATTAAACAGTAAAGTCTCAATCTTTGCAGATGATACTAAGCTGAGTAAAGTAATTAAAACAAAGGAGGACAACAGGCAACTACAAACAGATTTAGATAAATTGGAAGCATGGGCAGTTAAATGGCAAATGAAGTTTAACACAGATAAATGTAAGGTTATGCACATGGGAAGGAGAAATCTGTGTCATGATTACACACTAAATAAAGAAACACTTGGTAAAACAACAATGGAAAAGGACCTAGGGGTTTTAGTTGACAATAAGCTCAACTGTAGTAATCAATGCCAGGCAGCTGCTGCCAAGGCAAATAGGATCATGGGGTGCATCAGGAGGGGCATAGGTGCTCATGACCAGAACATCATTTTACCCCTGTACAAGTCACTGGTCAGACCCCATATGGAATACTGTGTACAGTTCTGGGCACCTGTGCTTAAAAAGGACATATCAGAACTGGAGCGCGTTCAAAGAAGGGCAACAAAGTTAATAAAAGGAGTGCGGGGGCTAGAGTACCCGGAAAGATTGTCCAAGTTAGGTTTATTTAGTCTAGAAAAAAGACGATTGAGGGGTGATCTAATAACTATGTATAAATATATTCGGGGTCAATACAAGGATCTGTCCCACAATCTATTTATACCCCGGAGTGTAACCATAACCCGGGGGCATCCACTAAGGTTAGAGGAAAGGTGCTTTCTCCACCGACATAGGAGGGGATTCTTCTCTGTAAGAGCACTGAGACTATGGAACTCGCTGCCAGAGGAGGTAGTAATGAGGGATACATTAAAAATGTTCAAAAGTGGCCTTGATGCCTTCCTGGCATGTAATAACATTTCCGGCTATGGCTACTAGACCACTGGAAGGAGTTAAACAGGCTGAACTGGATGGACTAAAGTCTTTATTCAGCCTTACATACTATGTTACTATGTTACTATGTTATCCACAGTGAAGTTACTCCAGCCGGGCAGTGTATATATAAGGATACATACCTACATTGCTGTAGGTGGCCTACATTTTCAGTTTGTGGCGTTACCCTTCGGTCTATCTTCAGCACCAAGGGTGTTTACCAAGGTGTTGGCAGGTCTCATGTTTTCTCTAAGAAGTCAGGGTATACATATAATCCCTTACTTAGACTATCCGTTGATATGGGCCCCATCATGTCAAGGGGCCCAGAAGGATAGAAGCATAGCTTCAAGAGTTGTTCTTTTCTGGGACTGTCATTAGACACGTCTCAAGCAAAAGTGTTTTTCCAACACAGAAGTGACTCTTACTTCAGGCCGGGGTACAGGGTCTCTTAGGGCCTGATGGTATCTTGCTTTGAGTCAGTACCTTTTGCACTGTTCACACAAAACCCCTGAAGATGGAATAGCTCACAATCTGTGATCAAGACGCACACACTCTGGATCACTTTTTATGCATGACACCATCAACAAGGCAGTCTCTAGCCTGGTCCTCAGCCTCCTCAGACTGACAAATCCTCCCTTACAGTACAGTGGAAGATCATCACCATGGATGCCAGGCTATCGGGTTGGGGGAGTGTCATGGAGTCACCAACACTCCAGGGACAGTGGATTCTGAAGGAGAACAAACTCTCCATAAATATCCTGGAACTGTGAGCGATTCTATTGTATCTCAGACATTGGACATACCATCTGAAGGGGCATCCGGTCCGGATTCAAACAGACAATCGGACAGTGGTGGTATATTTCAACCACCATGGGGGCATCTGAAGCAGTGAAGCCCTCATGGAAGGGAGCTGTTTTTTACTTTGGGCCGAGAAACAGGTTTCATTCATTTTGGCTGTACACATACCTGGAGTGGACAACTTGCAGGCCGATCATCTCAGCAGAACGCTCCTGCATCAGAGGGAATGGTCTCTTAGTCAGAGGGGTTTTTTCAATCCCTAAGCATGTGCTGGGGGATTACGGACATAGATCTCTGTGCATCACGACACAATCGGAAAGTTACAAAGTTTGTGTCTCGGTCCAGGTATCCACTAACTATAGCAACAAATGTCCTGACTCTTCAGGGGTCAGCATTCAAGCTTCTTTATGCATTCCCTCCGATTCCACTCCTGAGTCAAGTACGAAGAAAGGTTAGCTCACAAGGAAGTCCCAACCATTCTGGTGGTTCCTCGTGGCCAAGAAGAAGCTGGTTCTCAGACAAAGTAATCATGTCAGAGGGCAACTAGTGGGGGTTACCCGACGATCCAGATCTTCTCACACAGGGGACATTAAGGCATCCCAATTCACATGTTCTGGCTTGGACAGACTGGCTATTGAATCCTTTATCTTGGCAGAAAGGGGGTTCTTCTGACATAGTCATGCAGACTATGATTCAGGCCAGGAAGAAGCGTTCATCGATGATCTACTATAGAGTCTGGCAAGCATTATCGCTTGGTGCGAATCCAGAAGGTTCGCTATTTTTTTCTGTTCCCAGAATATTTGATTTTTTGGCAGAAAGGTCTTGATGAAGGTTTTCAATTGAGTACTTTAAAGGGACAGATATCTGTTTATCTATCTTTTTATTCAGAAACCCATTGCTGTGAATAAATGTATCAAAACATTTTGTATAGGGAGTCGCTCATGTGTGGCCTCCTCGTAAGCAACTTCTGCCGGTTTGGGACCTGAACTTAGTTTTATCAGCTCTTTATCAGCGTCCTCCTTTTGAAATATTGGCAGATGCATCATTAGGTTTATTGACTCTTAAGGTTATCTTTTTTAGTGGTAATAACCTCAGTAAGGAAGGTTTCTGAATCAGCAGCTTATCAGTTAGGTCTCCTTATTTAGTGTTACATAAGGACAAGGTTGTCTTCTGTTTTAAACAGGATGTTCTTCCTAAGGTGGTTTCCATCTTAATGGAGAGGTGAATTGCCTTCCTTATGTCCTACTCCAGTGTCCGATAAAGAAAGGATTCTTCATTGCTGGATGTAGTGAAAAGCACTAAGATACTATCTCACTGCTACACAATCTTTCCGTAGGTCGGACTCCTTATTTTGTCATACCTGAGGGTCCACTGAAAGGTGTTACACCATCTAAGTCTACCATCAGCGATAGATTAGACAGGCAGTGGTAAGTTCCTATAATTCCCTAAGGGGGAGGATTCTTCTTTTAGGACTACTGCTCTATTGGAGCTTGTTTGGCTTTTTAGCATCAAGCTTCAATAGAACAAGTATGCAAAGCCGCTACTTGGTTTTCAGCTCATACATTTACTAAATTCTATAAGGTATAGCCTTTGGTAGGAAGGAATTACATACAGTGGTACTTAGTTTTAGAATGTCTTATTCCTGAAAGAAATAAGGGTTATTTGGAATGTCTTATTCCTGAAAGGAATAAGGGTTTTTGGAATGTCTTATTCTTGAAGGAATAAGGTTTGGGGATCCCACCCGAATTAGGGTACTGCTTTTGGAGGTCCCATTCATCTCTGAATTCTTCTGATGGCCTGAAGTAAAATGGAAGAGAAAAGAAAATTCTGTAGAATGAATTTCTCTTCCATTATTACTTCAGGGCATCAAACCCTCCCTGTCTGCTAGGTTACTATATCCATGTCTTGGATGCCTAGTTTTAGTGGAGTGGTAAATATGTAAATAGTTGCTGTAAATAATGATCAGCATTACAAGAAAAAAAAAGATTAAACAGAGAGAGGAGTCTTGTATTTTGTCTCCAGCCTTTTGTTTCCAACAGGTTAGGTATGCCTCCTGGGCAGCTGGTTCTACTGCTTTTTAATTAAACTGAAGTGCATCAAGTCAGCCAGGTGGTTATAGGCCCAGGAGGTGGAGACACACCTTTGTTCTTGCAGACCACACCCTTCAGGAAAGGTTAACCCATTTGTGTCTGAATTCTTCTGATGTCCTGAAGTAATAATGGAAGAGAAATTAATTCTACAGGTGAGTACTCACAGAATTTGCTTTTTGGTCTGATGAGTCAAGATCATTATAATATTTTGGTATCACAAAGGGCTACTTTTCTACAATGAGGAGTTTATTGTCAAATGTCTAGATTGGATTTCATTGGTCTTGCCATGGTCATGTGAGCTGTTAAACCCTGCCCTGCTCTGGTCAATGATTCACAGCTGGTCAATGAGTGAGTTCATCAGCTGTGGCTAAAGCAATGTAGAGAAAAGTTAAATACAGGGGTGGATATGGCCATACGTAAAGTCATAGCACAAAAAATTCACCACTTTACAAGCAGATTGTGTAGTAGTGGTGGGCATGACCCCCCACAGCAATGATTCTGAAGCTTATGAGTTACAGGGGCAAATGTGGGCTGGAGTTTCTTGGCTGGGGGTATGGTGGAGGGGGATGTTAGATAAGAAATAGTTAATAGAAAAGTAATTTCCAACATGCTCTGGGTGAGGAGGGCTGTGTTTTGGGTTCCAAGTACATCCAGTTCAAAAGAAGTGTTGCCCACCATGAATTTGCCATGAGCTACCTATAGCCAGTTCACCCCTGTCAACACCACAAACAGAGCTTGGGATTTGATGGTGCCCTTATTGCATTAAGTAAGTAAGGCAGATGTTCCTGTTTCAAGCAGTATTAGCCAGGAACTAGTAAAATAGGCCCAGATGACAATGACCCCAAGAACTTTCATAAAAATAAGTAAAACCTCCTTCTTCTTTAAGGGGACAAGGGATTCTGTAACAAAAGACACAGCCCCAACAATGCCCTTATCTCAACATCATAAAGTACCCACAGAGTAAAGTAAAATCTGTGAAGCAACTGTGACTGATTCCCCAAAATTTCTCCAGTGACTACTTTCAAGTGTACCAAAAAAGATCACCCTTTGAAGGCATGGAAACCTTAATCTTCTAGGAAGTCTCTTTGGTGGTCAGTTAAAACTATTTTTCACCTTATTATATAGATATACTTCCTGTAAGTGTACATATTCCTAAATCATCACACTACTCTAAAGTATGTAAGTTGTCTAGCTATAATCCAATATACACCAAGACCATGGCAATGAGTTGCCACTCTGTTCTGTGCACCTTTATCAAGAATAGCACTTTCATTAAAAGGATTGAATACTAACACATTTAATTACTGAGACAAATGAATTACGCAGGTCCTGTGACTGATTAAATCAAAGATAAGTACTGATGTATTCCAATAAGCCACAAAACCTGCACAAGTTGGATGTGCCAGTAATTAAAGGGATACATTAGCAGCCACAGCAGCATTAACCTACTAAGGCAGCTTAATCTAGAGAAAAATGTGTAAATAATATTATAAAATAATAAAACAAATTATGTATACCTGGGTATTGGTCATTATACATCATGTATATTCTGTGCTTATCGTTGTTGATATTATACAAGTTGAAACAAACAGGTGAGGGATGTGATGGGTTTAAATCAATATGCACATATTGCAGTAAGGACATAATGTCTGATCTCACCTTAGGAAGAAAACCACAACATCAATCCTTGGTTGCTCAATATGCATTTGCAGCCATTGCATTCAACCTTACTGCATAATGTAGAAAGTGAAGCATTATTAGCATATTACTGTGATTAATAGTACATATATATTTTGTTTTAGTATATACATTTTTAGTATATATGTATACTAGCTTATATTTTGTTTACATTTAAAATTCAGAAGTACGACTTGACTGACATGTGTTAAAGTAACACAAGTAACTTTGTGGTAATACCTGGGCCTCGCTCCTCGGGTTCCCTGAATGGGCCTTCTTGGTTTGGTTTGGAACGTTTCTCACGTCTGCTGACTGTATAACACCTAGTTTCCACCACCTGTAACGCTGACTAGAAACCCACTTAAATAACATTTGTCTCCTACTTTACTTCAAATCCTCTCTAAGTAGATAGTGCTTCATATCTGAAGGAAGGATACAGCTTATCAATCAAAGAAAAACTTTCCCTGCTTTTAGATGTAAAGTACCTATATTAGCTTATGCAAATGTTCAAAGATATTGGCTTCCATAAAGTGGACTAGAGGGAAGAATTTTTTTGAGAGTAATTTGTAGAGCAGTCTGGTTTTAGTATTTTATATAGCATGGATGGAACAAAGTATAAAGCAATAACATTTGTTTTAAGTCTATGAATAATTGAGCAAAATGATAACTACCTAATAATTCTCTCTGTCTCTTGTTATTCAAAGAAAAAGCACATCAACTCTTTAATTTTTTTTCCCATTCAAAACTGACATATGCTCTAATAAGTTTGGCTGGTGTTAACTTTGTTTGGAACAAATTCAAACTAACAAAGTGAAGAATGCAATTACTGTTACAAAGTGTGCAACAGATGTCAGATATTTTATAGTCTTTCAAAATCTTGCATTATTTGTCTGTGGAAAATACATATTTCTATATTTAAAATTGTATGTTTTTTGTATTTTTGTTTACAAAATAAAATAAGAACAATGTAATTTTTGTTCTTATTGTAAAAGCAGGTTCAGAAGCACCTACAGGTCCACTCTGGACCATAAAATATTTTGGCCCTCCATTTTGGTTTCCTCTTTTTCAGTGTGTGCATTAAAACAGTGTGAATGCCAAGCATTTTGGTTAGATCACTGGTAAAGTTGTTTTTTCTGCGAGTGACCTTGTTGGGAAGATTTGTTTTGTTTTTGAGATGGCAAATCCAACACACAAATCCTTGATTTCTGGTATGTCCTTAAGCCTTTCAGTGCAAAGCACGTAGATTCTACGTGCTCGCTCCTACTCCACTCCAAGACTTCCCCCCCTGCTAGTTAAAAAAATTAAAATAAAAATACTCACCTGACTAAAAATACTCACCTGACCCCTCGTTGTACCCAGCCAGGTGGCTCCAGGAGAGCTCCCGGAATAGCCCCCCCCCCCGCTTCGGCAGCAGCAGCTGCTAGCTGTAAAAAAAAAATAAATAAAAATGACATTTACTTACCTGCAGTCGTGCTGCCTCCCCCCGGGTCTCCTCTTCACTGGGGGGGCCTCCGATGGCCCCCCCAAGGCTGCTTAGTCTTCAGGAGAGGGCTCAAAATGCCCCCCCACCTTCCAATGGGCGCCGCCATCTTGACGACTTATGACGTCACTCCCGGGTGTCGTCCCGGCTCTCTTCGGCTCAGCTGTCAGATGCCCTGGTGATCGCTGGGCAGAGCAGTGGAGGAGCAGGGGATGCTCTAATCCCCTGCCCCCCTCCTCTTGCCAACGATCACCAGGGCATCTGACTGCTGATCAACACAGGACCTGACAATCGGGTGAGGTGAGTAAAGAAAATTTTTTTTTTTTTTTAATAAATGACATTTTGTGTTGTGTGTTTTTTTTTTAATGTTAACCCTTTGTGAACTGGTAAGGGGTCCATGAGACCCCTATACCAGTTCACAAGGCTGGGGGCTGGCAAGTCACCTGGGGCTAGTGGGTGACTTGCCATTAACCCATTAAGGGCAGACTAGATGGACCGTATGGTCTCCTTCTGCTGTCAACATTCTATGTCAACCTTCTATGTTTAACCCCCGGCACCCCCCTTACCTGCCTCCCCAAAGCCCAGGGGGGGGCAGAAGAGCCCGGGCCCACACAGGGTATGTGGGCTCGTAGGCTTCAGGGTGGGGGGCCACAAAATCTGGCCCCTCCACTCTGTTCCTACAAGCCCCCATAGCTGGTCCCGGGCTGGTTATGATGGGTAAGGGGGACCCTACATCATTTTTTTTTTATTTTTAAGGGTCAGGGTAGGCCAAAAAAAAATGCCCCCCCCCGGGAGAGGGGCCCTATACCAGTTCACAAGGCTGGGGGCTGGCAAGTCACCTGAGGCTAGCGGTGACTTGCCATTAACCCCTGGCACCACCAATTACCTGCCTCCCCAAAGCTCGGGGGGGCAGAAGAGCCCGGCCCACGGAGCTTGTAGCCGGCAGGGCAGGGGGCCACCAAAACTGGCCCCTTCGCCCTGTTCCTACAAGCCCCCATAGCTGGTCCCGGGCTGGTTATGATGGGTAAGGGGGGCCCCACGTAATATTTTGGGGGATTTTTAGGGGTTTTTAACCCTTAAAATTCCTCCCAAAAATGCCCACCTCCGAGGAGGGGGGACCCTATGTCATTTTCTTTTTAATTAACTCCTTATGTTTATATTGTGGATAGTAGTATTTTATTTGTAAATGTTATAAAGTGCTCTTTTCAGTTTGGGGGGTCTCCTGGGCAAGAATGGGGGACCTACCGATCCATATGTGGTACCGTTGTAATCAGGAGAAATGGGGCTTTACATGTAATATGGTTTCCATTAATAAAACAAATGTTTTATTTAAAATAAAGGGGACAATTATCTGAAAAATATTATTTTATTTATTTTTTTGTTTTTTTACGCAAACATTTTTAAAAAACAGTAGAAAAATTACAAACAAGACATTTCATGTTAAAGCCTAAACTCTGCTTCAAAATATATATATATATTTTCCTGAAAATTCACGGTTAAACATGGCGCAAAATGGGGAAAAATGACCTGTCAACAAAGGGTGGCAAAACTTCAAGTAGGCTGGCAATTAAAAGGGTTAATAGTACCTATGCATATGTTGGGTATTGTTCTGCTCAGCTGACCTTGCGCTTTCAGATTTAGCTTGTTTTTTCTTGTTTACATATTTATATTTTTGGAAAACATGTTATTTATTCCTTTTTTTTTCATTTTTTTAGGGAAACCCTGTGCAACCTAAGAATTATTCGAGGGATTACTTCCAGAAAGGTGAGCCTACTACAACAAGCTGGGTACTCTTATAAAGCTTAACATGTGTACTTTCAGGGTATATATGGTTTATCAGGGATATTCCAAATGTAAAGGGTTGTTTTGGTTGAAAAATTGCAAGGTGCGCACTTTGTCTGCAGAGCTGAAATTATCAAGTAAAATTACTGTTATGCGCACACTTTACTTTGTGGTGTTTGCCAACTCTTCCCTTGACAGTAACTATGCATGTTGGGTATCGTTCTGTTCGGAGCATGTTGCTTTTTGAGATTCTACTTGTTATTTCTTGTTTGCATATAGTTTATTTTAGGAAAATGTGGCTTGATTCTTCCTTTTTATTCTTTCTTAGGGAAACTTTGTGCAACTAAAGAATACATTGAGGGATTACTTCCAGAAAACTAAGCCCTAATAAACAAGCTTGGTACGCCTAGAAAGCTTGAGACGTGTACTTCCAGAGAATATATAGTTTGTTGGGGGGTATTTCAAATGTAAAGGGTTGTTTTTCTGGAAAAACTGTAAGGTGCGCATAGCAGTTGTATTTTATCTGAAAATCTCCTAAAGCTCTGTTTCAGTTTGGGGGAGTCTCCTGGGCAGGAAAGGGTGTCTACCAATACATATGTGGTACCGTTGTGACCGGGAGAAGTTGGGGTTTCGCACGCAATAGATTTATTATTGAAAAAATTTTTTATTACAAAAAAACACTACAAATTGCAAAAAACAGATTTCTTTTTATTTTTTTTGCACATATTTCACCAAAAAGTATTGAGAATACACTAAAAAAGGCCAAACAAGACATTTCATGTTGAAGCCCAGACTCTGCTGAAAAAAACAATATATAATTTTCCTGGGAAATCCCTGGAAATCCTTTCAAAAATCACAGTTGAACATGTGTAGCGCAAGATAGTGAAACATGGTCTGGCAACAGAGGGTGACAAAAGCTGCAGGTAGGCTGGCACTTAAAGGGTTAAAAGGGTGTATGAAAGTGGTGAAAGCAATCTGAAAAATTATCTAACGCTTACCCTAGTTAAAACCTTCACAATTCACATGCATTACAAAGATATGTTGAGCCTAATAGCGTGTATGTTTCAATTAAAATCCATTAAAATCAATAGGCACCTGAACTTTGGGACACAACAAGGTCCCATGCTTACCTGAGCCCAGCGATTGGGTCGGTGTTCTCTGCTCTGTCAAAATGACCACGGCCAGGGTCATCAACCAGCTTTTCTGGATTCGGCCAAACTTGAACAAGAACTGTGGTTTGGGCTCGTCCAACACTACTAAAAGCCAATCTTTTTTTCAATTGTTTCCCTGAAAATCTGTCAGAGATTTGCAAATTATACATTTATTACTGACCAATCTGGCTTACCACAATGAAATGCAATAGTAATATCAAGTTTAGTTCCAATTCCCCTGTTTGGTGTGGTATAAATAACTAAGGGGCTGATTTACAAAAATGTTGAAAGCATCTTCCACTTTTCCCACTTTATTGAATATCAAACATGGGTGGTTGAAAATGTCTCTACCTCTGAAAATGTACCCAAAGAACTTCCACACCTTACCTGCAGAACATCTCAAACACAAAACTCAATCAAATTAGAGTAAACAAATTGACAAATATTTGTGTATATCAGCCAAATGTGATGGAAAATGTACCACATAATGCAACAAGCTCTCCCCCATGAGGAGTGCCTGGCCCATTTTAGTAAAACAGGCCATTAAAACAAGTTACCTCCTGGAGTCCATCTTCTGGCATATAAATGTGGTGTTGGCTGCAAATTTCAATTCAAACTTTAAAATGCAGCGTCAGTTCTCGTGATGGTTACTCATCCTTCTACACTTTCTATAAATGTTAAGTTGGGGCTGTAACACGCATGACATCACATTTCATAATAAAACCAGGAACAGTGGCATTAGACCCAACATTTACACATAATAGCATTTAAACAGGACCAACAGCCTTGCACAAAAACTCCCTTGCCCCATCTGCATGCATAAACTGAAACATTGTCAGCACTTACATTTGCTCCACCATCCACTCAAAGCTGAAACACAGCCTCACCAATATTTTCCTTGTCCCGGCCATTTTATAGCACCGTGAAGGCTTCCTAGCTGTGCTGCTGCCTAGATTTACCTTTACAGGCTATTGGCATATCAATAGAACACCACTGGGGGGGGGGGTAAATTGACTGTTGCAAGATCCACAAAAGGTTACCTGTGCATTAAAACAGTGGGATGTATATTAATTTTGACTCTTGAAGAGTCACTTTGTTTTATTTTTCAGAATATGCATTGTAAACTCTGTAACCCTGCATTTGTAATAGTCTATGTACTGTATGTTTCTACCCTATCTGTAATTACTACTTTGTACAATGCTACAGAAGATAATTTTTGGTATTTGGACACTACTACATTTTTGAAAAATATATTCAATAAAGTTTAAAGATTTTAAAACAGGCCTGGTCAGAGCCCTCAATATTATTACATGTTGCTTTGTAAACTCCAAATCCAAATCTCATGTTCTTTGAAGATTAATAATATTCCAAAACTCAATTTAGCCAATTTCAGTTGGCTTATTAAGGGGAATGATTTGTTTTTGTTTGAATTGTTTTCTGTTGTTGTTTGGCAGTTGACATGTATTCCTCCACCTATATAACATGGTTTCTGGGATGCATAGCAGCAGATTTTTTTATGTGTCGACCTTATCAATACATTTGACTACTCGGTTCTACAGTCTGTTTCAGGAATAAAGTTAAAGCACATACAATTCATGTGTTGAGAAGCTCAGCAAGCTATATAACACCCTCATCCACATCTTTCAGCAGAAGGTCCAACATAAGCTCACTAGGTGGTCCCTAAACAGCTGTTATTAAGAAAGGGAAATTTGCATCTAAGACAATATAATATGCTTTGCCTAACCTTAAATAAACTATTGAAATTAAGTTGTTGATTTTATTTTACAGATTTCTTTGCTACAAAAAGTGTATAAAAGAACTATCGTTGCTTGAATGTGCTTTTGTATAGTAGAATGTATTTCAGCTAAACTTGCTAAAACATGTGGGATTCAGTTGGTCCCTTAGTTGGAAGACCATTCAGCTATACTATAGAGGAAATGTGTTGTTGTGCATTATGGTCTTTGGAAAGTCACTAAAGTGATCAAATGCCTTAAAATTGCAAGGAATGACCACATTTAAAGGGACTATAAACCCAATGACCAATTAACCAGCAAGCAGCTCACCTGATATCTGTCTCATGTGCCTTTCCCTTATTTCCTGCAGTGCATTTTATTTCTCCTGGACTGCACAAAAAAATGCTCATAACTCATAAAGCTTTTACATCAGAAGCCCTTCCCAGCTCATCACAAACCCAGAAACTTACGCATAGATTTGGCTTTTCACCTAGAATACATAAGGTACATTCAGGCTGATTCATTACGCTGTGATCGGCTAACAGAGCACCTCAGTCGCTGTAACAGAGCGCCTCAGTCGCTGTAGTAACCTGGCCGGCATTGATGAATGAGATGTATGTTGGGCATTCTAACACTAGTACAGCGTTGCAGGGAGCAAAAGGTAGCAACAGTTCATTGCGACCGACTCTCAGCAACTCACACCATATTCAGCAAAAAAATAGATGCATAGAGCGTAGACGCTCTGGATCTGGTCGCTGTAGCATAGAGCGCCAGACGCTGTGTGATTAAAGTCTGTTTTTTGAACACCTATGCACCTATAACAAAGCGCACAAGGATATATAACAATATATAACAAAAGCACATGGAATGACCTTGTTGTAACATTAATAATTTTATGCCAGGACTGTAATGACAATTCTGCATAAAAATATAAAAAATCATAACAGTTTTCAAAAATGACTTTTTCTAGGCCAGAAGGTGACACAATTATTTGAGAGAAAAAAAAATAAAAAACAAAAAAAAGTTTAAACATAAGAAAAGGAACATCCATTGAAATGTATGGGAGAGCGACAGGTAATACCTGGCGCTCTGAGCCACCTGTAATGATGAATCATACGCTACATGGCACTGTTAGAGTTGCTCGCCAGATTTGCTTTCATAAATGTGATAATGCGTACAGCACACGGCGCACTGCGTCCACCAGACGGTGCCTACTGCTACGCGGCACTACCTACCGCTATCCCTTCATGAATAAACCCCAAAACTGACATACAATCAAAGATTTCTAGGTGCTTCGAAATATTACTAATGATCGATGACTAGTGTTGAGCGAACACAAACCACAAAGTTTGGGCTCGTAACGAACTTTGCGAGTTGGGGTTTCCATACCCGAAACTTCAGCCAGAAGTTTGTGTTCAAGTTTGTCGTTGGGCCCGAACACAGAAAAGCTGGTTGATGGGCTGCTGAGGGTGGCAAATTTGATTCCTGACCCAGTCATGAATAAAGTGCTTTTGAGCAAGGCACCTAACCCCCAACTGCTGCCCAGGCTCTGTAGTTAGGGCAGCCCACACCTCTGGGCATTTGTACACTCACTGCATGAATGCGTTAAAGGTGGATAAAAGGTTCCTTGCGTGCAAACATACAATGGACATCAATGCCCATAAAAAAAATAATTTGCATAATAAATTGGAATGTGGTATAAACAGTTTGAAGGAAGAACTCAAATAGAATACTTACTGCCCCTAATATAGTAAAATTATTTGTGCTAATTGATGTCTATTCAATGTTGACACAAAAGAGAAACGACACACATGATTCTCATTTTCCGAGGTATTGTTCCTCTCCAGTGGGACATCCCTATTTGGGATTGTGAACGCCTCAACATTGCCCAAAAAACTTTCATTCTTTCTATCTTACAGTGCATGTGCGAACTGCTGTCCAATCAGATCAGATGTCAGGTTAGCTAGTAAAGATGAACTGAGCACACACCATTGATCGCTCACCTACTGACCTGTGCTGACTTTTGTACTACAGTGCTTGTTCGCAGATACGTGCCTCATATAGAGGTGAGCAGGGATGCAGCCATGGTCCACGCAGACGCCATGGGATCACCAGCTGCATGAGTATACCGAGTGATTGCAGGGGTTTCACACATCGGTCAGGTCAGAACTCCTTTTCTCACTGATTATGCAGTTATCAGAGATCAGACTTCCCTATGTTGAATTGATTGTCCAGGGTACATTATTAAAGGAAAGTGATATGAATTTCCATCAGCTATATTCTATTTTGACTAAAGCAAATCAAACTGCCTATAGCCAGGTAAAATTTACCCATAAGCCATAAACTAAAAAATACAAGGTACAAATTCCTGTACATTTAAAGCAAATATAATTCCACAAGATCTAGACCTAGTAAATTTTAATAACTAAAATTGATCACTCAGCTTTTTAAGGGCTTCAGATGTTTGATACCCAGCCAGCATCAAAGGCAGGCTAAGGATTGCTACATCTGTGTAACCTATGTATAGTATAAATCATATAAATGGTATTGTGCAGATGATAAAGCTGGGAAAAATATTGTTAAAAATAATCCCTGTCTTTAAGGAGGTGAGAAGCAGGTGTAGAATCGGTTCCACTTTTAGTGATGGAAAAAAAAAAAATTTAAAAGCTTGCTAATGTGACTCAAGATTAAACCTCCGTAGTAACTTTGCTTGTCTGTTCTCTGTGTCTTTCGAAACATATGGGTCTCGATTCAATAAAGGTAGAAAAAAATTCTCATGGTAGTAAAAAATTCAATTCATGAGAAAAAAGCCTGAGAATGTCACTGTTGCTGAATCACCAGCTAAGAAAACAATGAAAGTCAATGATACTTTTTTACTCCTAAGAAAAGTAGAGAACTGTTTACTCCTTTCTATACTGTAGTAAAAGCTGCCATTGACTTTCATTGTCTTTCTATCTAGTGATTCAGTAACAGTGACATTCTCAGGCTTTTTTTCTCATGAATTGAATTTTTTACTACCATGAGAATTTTTTTCTACCTTTATTGAATTGAGGCCATGGTCTTAATAACATGATGTACTCCTTAAAAGATTAGTAAAGGGATGTGAAAAGTGCATGGCAATCAGGTCAGATATTTCTACGTAGCCTCCTGTGATTTAAGTATTCCATTCCAGGGACACAAAACTAAAAAAAATGGAAACTAACTTAAATAAAAATCTATTTAGGCACTAATGGTCTGCCTCATTTTACAGTATTTTGCCAGTAGGGATGCTGAATGGTAAAGGACCAAAGGGTCACTATAATGCATATAAATGTTGCCAGACAGGGTGATTTTTCTCCAGTCCTGCAATTAGCATTGATCATTGTCCTGAACACAAATGGACATAGAAAAAAGACTAGGTAAAAATCATTGTGCAGGAATTGCTTAGTTCCCCTGGAAATCTGGGTGAACCAAAGAAGCAAAAAGCTGTATTTTGGGTCTTCTGCGATTCAATTTCATTGATTCATGTGTAGTCTGTATTTGCAGCTTTAAATCATGTCAGAAGCTGGAGAATAGGATGCACTAACGTCATTGAAAGTGCTACCTGCCACCTGTGTATGTGTAGCTCTGTAGAGCACTCCAGACATAACCCAGACTCGTCATCATGTTTAATTATAGAAGTGTTAATGGTATGTGTATTTACTGTAGAAATTAAGAGACACCTGCATAAAGGTTCCACATTTACTTTTTCATTCAAACTGAACTATTTTTTCTCAACTGAATTTTCAGTCTACTTAATTGGATTATTTATCACAACTGTTGGACAAAAATAACAGTTCTCACTACCTCGAAGAAGACACTCTGTCAATATATTTAAGTACATTGTTTGATTTATCTTGGTTAGCATTAGCTATGTCTTCTTCGCACTGCTAGTTAGGTAGGGAATTCATCATAAAAAATGAGTATTTTGTAATACTTTCTTCGACAGTTATGTAAGAGATATTTGTGTAGTAAAAGCTTAGGGAAAAAAAAAGATATTTGTGTTGTAAAAGCTTAGTGAACACAACACACATTAAGAAATGGATACCTCCTTTTAACTGACACTTAAAAAATGTTTTAGCTCTAGGACAAAGCCGTCATATTCATAGTAACGTGCTGTAAAAAAATGAATATTCAGCTCTTGCCACAAAACTGTCAGATTTCTTCACCTATTGATCCAATGTCAGATCGATGTGAATGATATTTTACCCCTGGGAGAAGGAGAACTATCTATTTATAATAATTGTTTCATTAGTTTACCAGTTCAAGACAGGTAGGTGTTGAAGTCTTCTCTGTTTCATGACCTTGTGTCATTAATCACTGCTGGATCTTCTCATAATATCTGATAAAATTTTATAGAAGGTGAAACAGATTTGATTTTGTTGTTTCAGCTAAATCCTTCAACTAACACATTGCAAAAAAAACTATTTTGAATCCAATAGTGTTCATATTTTATTGTTTATTGTTTGCCCCTGAGCTTTGATTATAATATATTTGAAATATGATTTGGAGAGGACAAATTTACGTTCATAGTTCCATGGTAATTCAGGAGAAAAAAAACACATGCCCATCAAAATCAGCTACAGTAAACTTAGAGGCCGATTCATTAATAGCGCCAGGTAGCGACAGATGAGCGACAGTAGCGTTATTTTCACAGCGCCCGCTAGTATTCACTGTGCTTGGGCGTTGTTGACAGCGACTCAGTCGGTGTGCGGTAATGTTGAATACGGGGTTAGGAGTTGCTGTTTTGACAGGTTCCGCGCTGTATGGGAGCGCATGACAGCGAACGGCCATAGCGAACGGCTCCCAGCATATTCATTAAAAAATCACGCTCCAAAAATTCTCGCGCTGGGAAATGCTTGTTTAAACCCCAGAGCGCTGGCAGCAATGGGTTAAAAGTAGTTTTTTAACCCCCAAACAACCATATTTTTAGAAAAAAAAAAAAACATGTTTTTCAAACACTTTTTTTTTTTTTTTTACCTTAAAAAAAAAAATCTAACATTGCAGAAGTGGTCACAGAAGTTTTGACATTTAAAAAAAAAAAAAAAAATAATAGCAATTAATTATGAATATTTAAAGATTGCTCCATTGAAATGCATTGGAGAGCGCCAGGTAGCGAGAGGTCATACCTGTCGCTGTTCAAGGTCGCTCGCTGGCGCTGTGGGGTGAGGCTGGAATAATGATGAATGATTCGCTATCTGGCGCTCTGTCAGTCGCTAAGCAGGATCGGCTTGATAAATGTGTGATTGCGGAGGGGAGCCGGCGTTCTCGTGGCGGTGAGCGTCATTACCGTTCGCTCACCAGTCGCTACCTGGCGCTATCCCTTGTTAAATAGGGGCCAATGTCTACATTTTGGTCCATGGTAAAAGGAAGGAAAAAGGTCCTTCCCAACTCCCGAGGGCAATCATACCTTTTCCTTGGATCAAACGATTCCCAGGATAATTGTGAAATGTTGGATGTCTTGGATTAAAAAAAAACACATAGGTGTGTTTTACTTTTTGTTACAAGTACAATCTTATTGGATAAGTCATTCCAAAGTTTGATTGCCCTTAAAAAAAAGTCAGTAAAAAAAAAAGTTAAAGTAAAACTATTTACTGGCTACCATTTGAAGAGATTCTCTATTGTACCTCACAGTAAACCTCCTCCTTTCTGTAAAGAATCCACTCCTACCTCAATCACTTTTGCTTTAAATTATGTTAATGTATACTGTATGTAGAGTGTCCTGAGTTCAGTTTCTTTAAACCTACATCGCAAAATACTCCTTCATTCACTTTAATTATCTAGCATGTCTGCACCATATCTGTTTTTTTCCAGCGCATAGTGTAAAACTGTACTCAGCATTTAAGGTGTGACGGGCTTTGGATCTGGGCTGAAGCTTGATTCACCTAATTATCTGTAGGTAGTAAGGACACAGGTCCCCTCACTTTGTTCATGGTGTCCCGCCAAGCTAATGCTGGGCCACTGGGGTAGGGAGGCACATGGGGGAATTCCACAAAAGCTCCTTCTATGTGGGATTCCTGTAGTATGCAAGCACGCCAAAGCCTGCATAGCTTTAGTAAATTAGAGTCTTTAAGGAATGCTGGTGTACATTTTGCCATGTAAAATGTATTGAGCTTCATCAGAAACACTCACCTGAAACAGAACAGAAGAGAAAAACCTTCAAAAGCCTATAGGTTTCTTTTTCAGACATATTCCCAGTATACACATTCCCAGAACATTTTAAATGTTATAGCTGGATGTTTTAATTGTAAAATAGAAGCTGGAAGCGTCTCACTCTGAACTTGCGGTTACTGACCGCTGCTTCCATAGCCTCCACTCCTGCCACTGCCCGCCACCTCCGTAGCCACCGCAAGTTCAAAGCGAGTTGTGGGCCTGAACCAGCTCACTCAGAACTTGTGGTTGCTATGACGATGGCGGGCAGCAGCAGGAGTGGTGGATACAGAGGCGGCAGGGAAGCCAGGGAATATAAGTCTTTTTTTGCATTCGTCCGACAAGACGCACTGACATCCTCCACACCACTTTTATTTTTGAAAAATAAGTGCATCTTATAGGGCAAAAATATAGTAATTTGTTTAGAAAATTCTGTTATCATTGTGAAGTTTAATTACTCTTTTGAAAAAAGAAAGAAAATCCCTTGATAAAGTCACCTTGGATGCATGCTTTTGTTGACATGATGTTATCTATTATGATTTATTGATCTATCATGGTGTGATAACATCATGTCTGAAGGACAGTAATTAGGTATTCTTAAAAGAAGTTTTTTCTCCTAACCTTTAGGTGAAATGTAAGAGACACCCATCCCATGTATTAATCTAGTTGCCTTCCTTTCACCCACTGCAATCCACCCATTTGCTTTTACAGGTCATTAAAGTATTATCTTAGATTTTCTTATGTCAATGACTAACACGGTACTACCTTTCACTAACATTTTCCATTCAATACTTTATATATGCAATAAAAAATATTTTATATCAATTGATTTGCAATTAAATGAAACAAAGTTCTCTTGGTAAGAGCAGCTGAATGAAAACATGAAGTCCTGTATTTACGTCACAAAAAAGTCAATATAAAATGATAACTCACAGTGCTCCTGAGTCAATTCACCACTGGTTGTAATAAATCCCCTCTGTGAAACCAACACTTTATATGCACTTACCAGAAACATGATGATACTGTGCCTTTAAATCTGTCAGACTCCATGTTAAGCTTGGTTTGCTTCTCCATCTATATATGTTTACAAAAATCTTCAAATTTTACTCTCCAATTTAAACAGTTGGGGGATCACAGACTCTCTCAATGTCACGTCCGAAAACATAAGAGCTGGTTGAAACGCATTGGGCGAGACAAGCAGCATGGTCGAATACACAGAAGAGGTAGAACTCTAAGTGCAGCTGGCCAGGGTGCTCACAGAGGAAGCCGGAGGGACCCTAGAGTGAGAAACGCTGCTTTGCACAGCGCCACTCCAACTATTTTACTGGAGCTCACTGATTTAGGTGTGGAGGGTAACAAGTAAGTACAATGAATGTGAGCAAATTCATTGTGTATTGCTAATTACCATCAGTGCTGTTGTTCCTGTGGGATTTATAAAGAGCAGTAAACACCATTAACCAATCAAGGATTGATCATTGTCAGATTTTCTGTGGAAGAAATGTTAACATTTTTGTATGTATTGTACTTGATTAAATACTTTTTTAGTACTGACAATATTGCGCTATATCAGTGTTTTTTTTTCCGAAAATGACATTAAGAAATCTGTGATCCCCCAACTGTTTGAAATTGGAGAGTAAAATTGCCCAATAGATTGAGCGACTGACATGTTAGTAATGGTCCCAGCTCCCCTTCTATCCGGATCAACTCAAGTGAGTTTTTTTTTAATCAGGCTTCGTATAGGGGAAGGGACATATGGGCAGGGTGTTACAGAATGCCTGGACTCTCCTCTTTAAATAGGCCTTTTGTATTTTGCATTCTAAAATATATTAGTTTGCTAAAAGAGGCCTCTGCCATTGTCTACAGATAAATTATGAGGGGGGTTAATATACTCTAAAGGTGGCTGACACCATTGGTTATGTTATCCTTTATTTTTAGTTTTTTTAGTTATTCAAGTAGTAACTGGTCTCTTGACTTAATACTTCATCTGACATGACCCACTGGATTACATGCAATGTGAATTGGTAATAAGCCACTGTTACAATTATTCATTCAAAAAAAAAACTTTAGTTAATGAAGAGCCCTTCTCTTAAGGTCTGAACGTGCTTATTAACAACTACAAAATGTAGGATGTAATTTAGATCAACAGGCTTTCGTTTCAGTTTAACCCTTTAAGTGCCAAGCACGTAACACCTACGTGCTGGCCTGGCTGGGCCTTAAGTGCCAAGCCCGTAGGTGTTACGTGCTTGACTTTCCCCGCTGCTAGTTAAAAAAATAAAAATAAAAAATACTCACTTGACCCCTCGTTGGATCCGGCCAGGTCTCCTCTTTAATTTGGTGCCATCCGATCCCCCGTGGGGGCTCGGATGGCTCCAGGAGAGCCCCCGGAATAGGTCCACCCCCCACTTCGGCAGCAGCAGCTGCTAACTGTAAAAAAAATAAAAAAATAAAAATTACATTCACTTACCTGCATGTGCGCTGGCTCCCGCTGTCCCTCCTCTTCACCTGGGGGGCCTCCGATCCCCCCCCCAGGACTTACCGATCTTCAGGAGAGAGCACGGGAGGCTCTCTCCCCTCTGCTCCTCTGACGGCGGCCGCCATCTTGCTGCTAAGCCCCGCCCCAAGGGATGTCATCCCGGCCCCGATCACCGGCTTCCGCTCTCTCAGCTGTCAGATGCCGGTGATCGGTGCCCGGGGAAGGAGGTGGCAGGAGATCCTCTGATCTCCTGCCTCCCCCTTCTCTGGATGCCGATCACCGGCATCTGTCAGCACAGCGGCGAGGGACAAGAGCTTACAATCGGAGGTAAGTACAGTAAAAAATTTTTTTTTTTAATAAAATACTTTTGTGTGGTGTGTTTTTTTTACAGTTAACCCCTTGTGAACTGGTAAGGGGTCCATGAGACCCCTTATACCAGTTCACAAGGCTCTGGGCCTGGCAAGTCACCTGCGGCTAGTGGGTGACTTGCCATAAACCCCCAGCCCCCCCATTACCTGCCTCCCCAACGGCCAGGGGGGGGCAGAAGGGCCGAGGCCACTTAGTGGCTATGTGGGCTAGTAGCCTGCAGGGCCAGGGGCCACCAATGCTGGCCCCTGCGCCCTGTTCTACAAGCCCCCATAGCTGGTCCGGGTCGGTAATGCTGGGTAGGGGGGGACCCTACGTCATTTTTTGGGGGGATTTTTAAGGGTCTTTAACCCTTAAAATTCCCCCAAAAAATGGGGTCCCCCCCTGGGAGGGGGGACCCTATGTCAATTTTTTTTTTAAATTAACCGCTTATGTCCTGTTACACAGCAGGTATAAATTGCTTCCAGCATTTTGTGGTGTGTTTGTGTTTTTTTTTACATTTAAAGTGGACCAACACCCAGGATTTTGACTATCCTGGGTATTGGTCCTTTCCCCTGGGACATCCCGATCGGGGATGCCCTGCTTTGTGAAACCCCCCGATTGCCCACAATAACTCATCTCACCCCGATCCTATGGTGCATGCGCGGCCGCTCGTCCAATCAGCGCGCTCAGAGCGGCTGAGTTATGGACGTCTAAGAGACGTCTAAGCTCAGCCACTGAGCGTGCTGGAGACCGCATCCCCCACTTCCCTCTAACAGGGAGCGTGCTCGCGCCAGCCATTCATAAATAGCCAGCGCGGGCACGCGCCCTGCTAGAAGGATAGCGAGGATGCGCCCCGCGCATGCGCCGTAGGACCGAGATTCAGGTAAGTGGTAGCGGGTGTTCCTGGGGGTTTCACACAGAGGGGCATCCCGATTTTGGATGCCCCGGGGGGAGGGAATAGAATGCTCTGGGAATCTTATAGATTCCCGGGCCGATCAGCCCTGGGTGTTGGTCCACTTTAACCCATTGTGAACTTGTAAGGAGTCCATGAAACCCCTATACCAGTTCACAAAGCTGGGGGGCTGTCAAGTCACCTGCGGCTAGCGGGTGACTTGCCATTAACCCCGGCCCCCTATTACCTGCCTCCCCGAAGCCCGGGGGGGGCAGAAGGGCCCGGGCTGATTTAGGCAGTGCGGGCTTGTACTTGGCAGGGTGGGGGGCCACCAAAGCTGGCCCCTGCGCCCTGTTCTACAAGCCCTGCATAGCTGATCCCCGGGCTGGTTATGCTGGGTAGGGGGGACCCCATGTCATTTTTATGGGAATTTTTAAGGGTTTTTTGACCCTTAAAATTAAAAAAAAGGGGATTACCCCCCCCCCCCTTGGAAGGGGAACCCCATGCCAATTTTTTTCTTGATTTAACCCTTTATAGTGTGGATTGTAGTTGTATTTTATTTTTACATGTTATAAAGTGTTCTTTTCAGCTTGGGGGGTTCTTCTGAACAGTAGCGGGGGGCTACCGATACATATGTGGTACCGTTGTAATCGGGAGAAATGGGGCTTTCACATGCAATATGGTTTTCTTTAAAAAAAAATGTTTTATTTTGTTTTGTTTAATTTACTCCAAAATATTTTAAAAAACAGTAAAAAAAATTACATGTTAAAGCCAAAACTCTGCCGCAAAAATAAAATATATCATTTTCCTGGAAATACCTGCAAAAATCACAGTTAAGCATAGCGCAAAATGGTTAAAAATGACCTGTCATGAGAGGGTGACAAAACCTCAAGTAGGCTGGCTGTTAAAAGGGTTAAAAGTATCTATGCATGTTTGGTATCGTTCTGCTCGGGGGACCTTGCGCTTTTAGATTTAGCTTGTTTTTCTTGTTTGCATATTGATATTTTAGGAAAACTCATTTTTTATTCTGCTTTATTATACATTTTTTAACCCTTTCGCTGCCAGCCCACCTGGAGATTGTGTCACGCTCTGTTGCCAGAGCATTTTTTACAATTTTGAGCTACACATGTTTAACTGTAATTTTTGAAGGGATTTTCTGGGACTTCCCATAAAAATTACATATTGTTTTTTTCAGCACAATCTGGGCTTTAACATCATATCTCTTGTTTATCAATTTTGTAGTTTTATCCTAATTATTTTGGGCAAAATATGTGACAGAAAATAAAATATACACACGTTTTTACATTTTGCAGTGTTTTTTTTTAATCGAAAATAAAGGTTTTTCAATAAAAACATATTGAGGGTAAAAGCCCCATTTCTCCCGGTTACAACGGTACCACACATGTATTAGTAGACACCCTTTCCTGCCCAGGAGACCCCAGAAACTGCAAAGAGCGCTAGAGGAGATTTTCAGATAAAAAACAAATACTTTGCGCTCCTCGCAGTTTTTCAAAAAATACAACCCTTTACATTTGAAATACCCCCCACAAACTATATATTTTTGGAAAGTGCACAATTCAAGGTTTCTAAAAATACTAGGCTTGTTGACGTGGGTGTATGCGATCGGACTCTATTGATTGGCAGAATCTCTGCTTCCAAAGGATTTCCCTAAAAAAATAAGCAAAAAGCAGATTGTAAAACATTTTTTCCTATAAAAACAATAAGCAAGCAAGAACTAACGCAGTAAATCTGAAAGCACAACGTCTGCTGAAAAAAACAATACCCCACATGCATAGGTACTTTGAAGGGTAGAGTTGCCAAACACCCCAAAGTCAAGCATGCGTTTGAGGGTAATTTTACTTGCAAAAATCAGCAGCGCACACAAAGTGCGCACCTTGCAGTTTCTCCAAATTTACAACCCTTTACATTTGAAATACCCCCCACAAACTATATATTTTTGGAAAGTACATACCTCAAGCTTTCTAAGCCTACTGGGCTTGTTGGCGTCGGTTCATTTCTTCGGACTATATTGATTGGCAGAACGTCTGGTTTCAAAGGTTTACCCTAAAAAAATAAGCAAAAAGCAGATTGTAAAACATTTTTTACTATAAAAACAATAAGCAAGCACGAACTAACGCAGTAAATCTGAAAGCACAAGGTCTGCTGAAAAAAACAATACCCCACATGCATAGGTACTTTGAAGGGTAGAGTTGCCAAACACCCCACAGTCAAGCATGCGTTTGAGGGTAATTTTACTTGCAAAAATCAGCAGCGCACACAAAGTGCGCACCTTGCAGTTTCTCCAAATTTACAACCCTTTACATTTGAAATACCCCCCACAAACTATATATTTTTGGAAAGTACATACCTCAAGCTTTCTAAGCCTACTGGGCTTGTTGGCGTCGGTTCATTTCTTCGGACTATATTGATTGGCAGAACGTCTGGTTTCAAAGGTTTACCCTAAAAAAATAAGCAAAAAGCAGATTGTAAAACATTTTTTCCTATAAAAACAATAAGCAAGCAAGAACTAACGCAGTAAATCTGAAAGCACAAGGTCTGCTGAAAAAAACAATACCCCACATGCATAGGTACTTTGAAGGGTAGAGTTGCCAAACACCCCAAAGTCAAGCATGCGTTTGAGGGTAATTTTACTTGCAAAAATCAGCAGCGCACACAAAGTGCGCACCTTGCAGTTTCTCCAAATTTACAACCCTTTACATTTGAAATACCCCCCACAAACTATATATTTTTGGAAAGTACATACCTCAAGCTTTCTAAGCCTACTGGGCTTGTTGGCGTCGGTTCATTTCTTCGGACTATATTGATTGGCAGAACGTCTGGTTTCAAAGGTTTACCCTAAAAAAATAAGCAAAAAGCAGATTTTAAAACATTTTTTACTATAAAAACAATAAGCAAGCACGAACTAACGCAGTAAATCTGAAAGCACAAGGTCTGCTGAAAAAAACAATACCCCACATGCATAGGTACTTTGAAGGGTAGAGTTGCCAAACACCCCAAAGTCAAGCATGCGTTTGAGGGTAATTTTACTTGCAAAAATCAGCAGCGCACACAAAGTGCGCACCTTGCAGTTTCTCCAAATTTACAACCCTTTACATTTGAAATACCCCCCACAAACTATATATTTTTGGAAAGTACATACCTCAAGCTTTCTAAGCCTACTGGGCTTGTTGGCGTCGGTTCATTTCTTCGGACTATATTGATTGGCAGAACGTCTGGTTTCAAAGGTTTACCCTAAAAAAATAAGCAAAAAGCAGATTGTAAAACATTTTTTACTATAAAAACAATAAGCAAGCACGAACTAACGCAGTAAATCTGAAAGCACAAGGTCTGCTGAAAAAAACAATACCCCACATGCATAGGTACTTTGAAGGGTAGAGTTGCCAAACACCCCAAAGTCAAGCATGCGTTTGAGGGTAATTTTACTTGCAAAAATCAGCAGCGCACACAAAGTGCGCACCTTGCAGTTTCTCCAAATTTACAACCCTTTACATTTGAAATACCCCCCACAAACTATATATTTTTGGAAAGTACATACCTCAAGCTTTCTAAGCCTACTGGGCTTGTTGGCGTCGGTTCATTTCTTCGGACTATATTGATTGGCAGAACGTCTGGTTTCAAAGGTTTACCCTAAAAAAATAAGCAAAAAGCAGATTGTAAAACATTTTTTCCTATAAAAACAATAAGCAAGCACGAACTAACGCAGTAAATCTGAAAGCACAAGGTCTGCTGAAAAAAACAATACCCCACATGCATAGGTACTTTGAAGGGTAGAGTTGCCAAACACCCCAAAGTCAAGCATGCGTTTGAGGGTAATTTTACTTGCAAAAATCAGCAGCGCACACAAAGTGCGCACCTTGCAGTTTCTCCAAATTTACAACCCTTTACATTTGAAATACCCCCCACAAACTATATATTTTTGGAAAGTACATACCTCAAGCTTTCTAAGCCTACTGGGCTTGTTGGCGTCGGTTCATTTCTTCGGACTATATTGATTGGCAGAACGTCTGGTTTCAAAGGTTTACCCTAAAAAAATAAGCAAAAAGCAGATTGTAAAACATTTTTTCCTATAAAAACAATAAGCAAGCAAGAACTAACGCAGTAAATCTGAAAGCACAAGGTCTGCTGAAAAAAACAATACCCCACATGCATAGGTACTTTGAAGGGTAGAGTTGCCAAACACCCCAAAGTCAAGCATGCGTTTGAGGGTAATTTTACTTGCAAAAATCAGCAGCGCACACAAAGTGCGCACCTTGCAGTTTCTCCAAATTTACAACCCTTTACATTTGAAATACCCCCCACAAACTATATATTTTTGGAAAGTACATACCTCAAGCTTTCTAAGCCTACTGGGCTTGTTGGCGTCGGTTCATTTCTTCGGACTATATTGATTGGCAGAACGTCTGGTTTCAAAGGTTTACCCTAAAAAAATAAGCAAAAAGCAGATTGTAAAACATTTTTTACTATAAAAACAATAAGCAAGCACGAACTAACGCAGTAAATCTGAAAGCACAAGGTCTGCTGAAAAAAACAATACCCCACATGCATAGGTACTTTGAAGGGTAGAGTTGCCAAACACCCCAAAGTCAAGCATGCGTTTGAGGGTAATTTTACTTGCAAAAATCAGCAGCGCACACAAAGTGCGCACCTTGCAGTTTCTCCAAATTTACAACCCTTTACATTTGAAATACCCCCCACAAACTATATATTTTTGGAAAGTACATACCTCAAGCTTTCTAAGCCTACTGGGCTTGTTGGCGTCGGTTCATTTCTTCGGACTATATTGATTGGCAGAACGTCTGGTTTCAAAGGTTTACCCTAAAAAAATAAGCAAAAAGCAGATTGTAAAACATTTTTTACTATAAAAACAATAAGCAAGCACGAACTAACGCAGTAAATCTGAAAGCACAAGGTCTGCTGAAAAAAACAATACCCCACATGCATAGGTACTTTGAAGGGTAGAGTTGCCAAACACCCCAAAGTCAAGCATGCGTTTGAGGGTAATTTTACTTGCAAAAATCAGCAGCGCACACAAAGTGCGCACCTTGCAGTTTCTCCAAATTTACAACCCTTTACATTTGAAATACCCCCCACAAACTATATATTTTTGGAAAGTACATACCTCAAGCTTTCTAAGCCTACTGGGCTTGTTGGCGTCGGTTCATTTCTTCGGACTATATTGATTGTATACTCTTTACTGCAGCCGTGACATCAGATTATAGGATATAGCTGAGGAATCCCATTATAAGATCAGTGCAGTGATCAATGACCAATATCAGGAATCAAGAACCTGAAATTGGTCACATTTTATCATCACATGCCATAAGTAACCAGCTGCTCCTGCTCCACCATTTCCCATCGGAACAGCAAAAACAAACAAAAAGAAAATAATATAATGGGAACACAAGATACCTAAATCCTAAAAGGGGCCTACCTACCAAAAAAAAAAATGCATTGCTCAATAATTTAGTTGAGTATGGTATACCTCAAAACAATCTTCGAGGCATAACCCGGGTTGGCTGGGACAGGTCGGGCAATAATATCGCACATCTCTTCTAATGCCACGCTTCCTACAAACCCTACAAGCTCTCTGGGGATACCGCTTTTTACCAACTTCGGGAAGCAACTTTATAAAGTGCTTCCCTACTAATCTGGCCTGGTTGTCATTGGTAGCCAGATCTGGTGCTTCCGCAGTATCCCCAAACAACAAAGCAGGGAGTAACTGCTGCTGGTATTTTATGTACGATAAATTGGAGCCTGGCACTGCTGCCTTGAAGGCAACAAAGCTGTTGTAAGTTGCCATTTGGACCAAATGGATGGCAACTTTAGTGTACCAGGCTCGAGTTTTTCGGGTGGCGTTGTAATAAGTTAATATTTGGTCCGTTTTATCAACGCCACCCATGAATTTATTATAATCGGTTATGCAACGTGGCTTTTGGGAAGGGGCTCGGGGACCACGTTGCCTTACATTCACAACTGACTCATCGTGGAGTGTTGTCAGAAGGAATACATGTTTTTTGCCCATGTATTTCATGGCCAGGACCTCATCGCTTCTTAGAGCATAAGACTCCCCCCTTTTTAATTTTTTTTCAAGTAGTGGCCTGGGCAACCCTTTGCGTTTACGGTTGATGGTGCCGCAGGCCGGGGTATCCAACCAATAAAGGGCGCGAAATAAGGGGATGCTGGTATAGAAGTTGTCCACATATAAGTGGTAACCTTTACCCAACAATGGAGTCATGAGGTCCCAAACGATCTTTCCACTTATTGACAAATCAGGGGGACAACCAGGGGGGTCCAGATAGGTGTCCTTTCCCTCATAGATTCGAAAATATTTGATGTAGCCGGTCACACTATCGCATAATTGGTAAAATTTAATCCCGTAGCGGGCACGCTTGCTAGGGATATATTGCCGAAAAACAATGCGCCCTTTGAAAAGCAGTAGTGACTCGTCAATTGATAATTTTTGGCCGGGGGTGTACACTACTGCGAAGCGATCTGACAGGCTGTTGAGCAGGGGCCGTAATTTATGCAGCCTGTCGTGACCGGGCTCACCACGGGGAATAGCAGTGGAATTGTCGTTAAAATGCAGAAACCGCAGTAAAATTTGGTAGCGGTTTCTGGACATTACGGCCGGAAATAATGGAGTTGCCAATATGGTTTGGGTATCCCAGTAGGACGAAATACTAAATTTTTTTAGGATACCCATTGCTAGAGTGAGCCCCCAAAATTTCTTTATCTCACTCAAATTTGTGGGATGCCATGCCTGAGCTCGGGCGTGCCTCTGCAGGGGGTTTTGCGCTAAGACCTGCTCGGCATAGAGATTGGTATAGAAGACCATATCCAGTAGGATGGCTTCTGTGAGGAACAATTTGAAAAAGTCAATGACACCAAAATTTGTGGTGTCTACATTGACCCCGGGGACCGAATCAAAAGGGGGAATTTCGGGGGAAAAATTATTAGGAGGCCTCCACGCAGACGCTCCTTCACCAGCTGCAGCACTCGATGCCTCACCCTGCACTACACTCGCCTGAAGCGTGGCCTCACTTTGTGCGGTACTATCCCTTCTAAGGTGGCTACTACTGGTAGCACTGCGCGGCTGTGTGTCCTCAGTAGAGTATACACTGTCTGACTCGCTATCTGATGGGAAGAACTCGGACCCTGACTCACTAAAATCTTCCGAGTCAGACGCCATCAGGTAAGCCGCAGCTTCCTGTGCAGTGTACCGCTTACCAGCCATACCCCAATGCAAACAAAAATCTAAAAAAAAAATTAAACTAAAGGCTAAAACTAAAGGCTAAAACTAAGCTAAAACTAAAGGCTAAAACTAAAGGCTAAAACTAAAGGCTAAAACTAAAGGCTAAAACTAAAGACAAATTACAAAAAAATACAATACAATAAAACAAAGCAAAAAAACAGACAAAAATTTAACAAAAAAATACAATACAATAAAACAAAGCAAAAAAATGACAAAAATAGAAATAAAAGAGTATAGTTACAACCCGATGAGAAGTGGTGGAGTCAGGAGCAGCAGGTCACGGGATCCCAGCTAGGCTCCCAAAAGGAGGGGCGGGGGCTAGGCTCCCAAAAGGAGTGGCGGGGGATAGGCTCCCAAAAGGAGGGGCGGGGGATAGGCTCCCAAAAGGAGGGGCGGGGGATAGGCTCCCAAAAGGAGGGGCGGGGGATAGGCTCCCAAAAGGAGGGGCGGGGGATAGGCTCCCAAAAGGAGGGGCGGGGGATAGGCTCCCAAAAGGAGGGGCGGGGGATAGGCTCCCAAAAGGAGGGGCGGGGGATAGGCTCCCAAAAGGAGGGGCGGGGGATAGGCTCCCAAAAGGAGGGGCGGGGGATAGGCTCCCAAAAGGAGGGGCGGGGGATAGGCTCCCAAAAGGAGGGGCGGGGGCTAGGCTCCCAAAAGGAGGGGCGGGGGCTACGGTCCTAAATGAGCAAACGAATGGTCCAAATAACGAAACCAAGGCAGTAGCTCAGCGAACAACCTAAGAGAAAAAGTTAAGATTAGGACGCATGCATGGACAACAGCCGCACTATGCTATACCTAGAGCGGTGGTAAGGTAAGTTTTACTGGCAATCGAGGGGATTCACTCTGACCACCGGCACACGCACGCACCCACCCACCCACCGGCAGATCTCTGACCGCCGGCACCCACGCACGCACGCTCGCAGATCTGACCGCCGGCACGCGCGCGCGACCCCAGATCTGACCGCCGGCACGCGCGCGCGACCCCAGATCTGACCGCCGGCACGCGCGCGCACACACACGCGCGACCCCAGATCTGACCGCCGGCACGCGCGCGCGCACACACACACGCGCGCGACCCCAGATCTGACCGCCGGCACGCGCGACCCCAGATCTGACCGCCGGCACGCGCGACCCCAGATCTGACCGCCGGCACGCGCGACCCCAGATCTGACCGCCGGCACGCGCGACCCCAGATCTGACCGCCGGCACGCGCGACCCCAGATCTGACCGCCGGCACGCGCGACCCCAGATCTGACCGCCGGCACGCGCGACCCCAGATCTGACCGCCGGCACGCGCGACCCCAGATCTGACCGCCGGCACGCGCGACCCCAGATCTGACCGCCGGCACGCGCGACCCCAGATCTGACCGCCGGCACGCGCGACCCCAGATCTGACCGCCGGCACGCGCGACCCCAGATCTGACCGCCGGCACGCACAGATCTGACCCCAGACCTGACCGCCGGCACGCACAGATCTGACCCCAGACCTGACCGCCGGCACGCACAGATCTGACCCCAGACCTGACCGCCGGCACGCACAGATCTGACCCCAGATCTGACCGCCGGCACGCACAGATCTGACCCCAGATCTGACCGCCGGCACGCACAGATCTGACCCCAGATCTGACCGCCGGCACGCACAGATCTGACCCCAGATCTGACCGCCGGCACGCACAGATCTGACCCCAGATCTGACCGCCGGCACGCACAGATCTGACCCCAGATCTGACCGCCGGCACGCACAGATCTGACCCCAGATCTGACCGCCGGCACGCACAGATCTGACCCCAGATCTGACCGCCGGCACGCACAGATCTGACCCCAGATCTGACCGCCGGCACGCACAGATCTGACCCCAGATCTGACCGCCGGCACGCACAGATCTGACCCCAGATCTGACCGCCGGCACGCACAGATCTGACCCCAGATCTGACCGCCGGCACGCACAGATCTGACCCCAGATCTGACCGCCGGCACGCACAGATCTGACCCCAGATCTGACCGCCGGCACGCACAGATCTGACCCCAGATCTGACCGCCGGCACGCACAGATCTGACCCCAGATCTGACCGCCGGCACGCACAGATCTGACCCCAGATCTGACCGCCGGCACGCACAGATCTGACCCCAGATCTGACCCCAGATCTGACCGCCGGCACGCACAGATCTGACCCCAGATCTGACCGCCGGCACGCACAGATCTGACCCCAGATCTGACCGCCGGCACGCACAGATCTGACCCCAGATCTGACCGCCGGCACGCACAGATCTGACCCCAGATCTGACCGCCGGCACGCACAGATCTGACCCCAGATCTGACCGCCGGCACGCACAGATCTGACCCCAGATCTGACCGCCGGCACGCACAGATCTGACCCCAGATCTGACCGCCGGCACGCACAGATCTGACCCCAGATCTGACCGCCGGCACGCACAGATCTGACCCCAGATCTGACCGCCGGCACGCACAGATCTGACCCCAGATCTGACCGCCGGCACGCACAGATCTGACCCCAGATCTGACCGCCGGCACGCACAGATCTGACCCCAGATCTGACCGCCGGCACGCACAGATCTGACCCCAGATCTGACCGCCGGCACGCACAGATCTGACCCCAGATCTGACCGCCGGCACGCACAGATCTGACCCCAGATCTGACCCCAGATCTGACCGCCGGCACGCACAGATCTGACCCCAGATCTGACCGCCGGCACGCACAGATCTGACCCCAGATCTGACCGCCGGCACGCACAGATCTGACCCCAGATCTGACCGCCGGCACGCACAGATCTGACCCCAGATCTGACCGCCGGCACGCACAGATCTGACCCCAGATCTGACCGCCGGCACGCACAGATCTGACCCCAGATCTGACCGCCGGCACGCACAGATCTGACCCCAGATCTGACCGCCGGCACGCACAGATCTGACCCCAGATCTGACCGCCGGCACGCACAGATCTGACCCCAGATCTGACCGCCGGCACGCACAGATCTGACCCCAGATCTGACCGCCGGCACGCACAGATCTGACCCCAGATCTGACCGCCGGCACGCACAGATCTGACCCCAGATCTGACCGCCGGCACGCACAGATCTGACCCCAGATCTGACCGCCGGCACGCACAGATCTGACCCCAGATCTGACCGCCGGCACGCACAGATCTGACCCCAGATCTGACCGCCGGCACGCACAGATCTGACCCCAGATCTGACCGCCGGCACGCACAGATCTGACCCCAGATCTGACCGCCGGCACGCACAGATCTGACCCCAGATCTGACCGCCGGCACGCACAGATCTGACCCCAGATCTGACCGCCGGCACGCACAGATCTGACCCCAGATCTGACCGCCGGCACGCACAGATCTGACCCCAGATCTGACCGCCGGCACGCACAGATCTGACCCCAGATCTGACCGCCGGCACGCACAGATCTGACCCCAGATCTGACCGCCGGCACGCACAGATCTGACCCCAGATCTGACCGCCGGCACACACACAGATAACAACCCCCCCCCCCCCACACACAGATCACAAACCCCCCCCCCATACACAGATCAGAACCCCCCCCACACACAGATCAGAACCCCCCCCCACACACAGATCACACCCCCCCCACACACACAGATCACAACCCCCCCCCCCCCACACAGATCACAACCCCCCCCACACAGATCACAACCCCCCACACACAGATCACAACCCCCCACACACAGATCACAACCCCCCACACACAGATCACAACCCCCCACACACACACAGATCACCCCCCCCCACAGATCGCACCCCCCCCCCACAGATCGCACCCCCCCCCCACAGATCGCAACCCCCCCCACAGATCGCAACCCCCCCCCACAGATCGCAACCCCCCCCCCACAGATCGCAACCCCCCCCACAGATCGCAACCCCCCCCCCCCCCCCCCCGGATGGCGGCGGCGCACTACAAGTGACAGCGGCGCCCCCCCCCCCCGGATGGCGGCGATGGCAACAGAATGGAAGATACCTACGGCCACCCACCCACTCGCCAGCCCCCCCACACACACCCCACTTACCTCAGAATCACCGATGGAAGACAACAGCATTAGACCGAATGCTGTTATATAGGGGGAGGCGCCGGCTGATGACAGCAGCCATGCGCCTCCCTTCCTATTGGTCCAGCGCCGATCTGCTGACTGGGGTGAGGTAAGGGTCACCTCCACTTGAACTCGGATGTCTTCTCTTCAATCCAGCGCTGGAACGGATGTCTTCTGCAGCTCCAGATCGCCACAAGGTAAGTAAGTGTCAAGCACGTAACACCTACGTGCTTGGCACTTAACGCCCAGCCAAGCCAGCACGTAGGTGTTACGGGCTTGGCAACTAAAGGGTTAAGGGAACCCTGTGCGACCAAAGAATTCTTTGAGGGATTACTTTCAGAAAGATGGGCCCACTACAACATGCTGGGTACACTTAGAAAGCTTATCATGTGTACTTTCAAGAAATGTATGGTTTGTGGGGGGTACTCCAAAAGTAAAGGGTTGTTTTGGTAGAAAAAGCGCAAGGTGCGCACTTTGTCTGCAGAGCTGAAATTTTCAAGCAAAATTACCATTGTGCACATGCTTTACTTTTTGGTGTTTGGCAACTCTTCTTTTGACAGTAGCTATGCATGTTGGGTATCGTTCGGTTCGGGGGATGTTGCTTTTTCAGATTAACTTGTTTTTTCTTGTTTGCATATAGTTTTTTTTAGGAAAATGTGGCTTTGATCCTGCTTTTTTTATCCATTTTTAGGGAAGCTCTGTGTAACCAAAGAATACATTGAGGGAGAACTTCCAGAAAACCGTGGCAACATCAACAAGCCTGGTACGCCTAGAAAGCTTGAAGTGTGTATTTCCCGAGAATATATAGTTTGTGGGGGGTATTTCAAATGTAAAGGGTTGTTTTTATTAAAAAACTGCAAGGTGCACATAGCGCTTAGCATAGCTGTATTTGATCTAAAAATCTCTTAAAGTGCTGTTTCAGTTTGGGGGGGTCTGCTGGGCAGGAAAGGGTGTCTACCAATACATATGTGGTACCGTTGTAACCGGGAGAAATTGGGATTTCACACGCAATAAGATTTTATTGACAAACTTACATTTTTTATTACAAAAAAACACTACAAATTGTAAAAAATAGATTTTTTAAATTTTTTTTTACATATTTCACCCCAAAATATTAAGAATACACTTGACAAATGACAAACAAGACATTTTATGTTAAAGCCCAGACTCTGCTGAAAAAAAAAAATATAATTTTCCTGGAAAATCTCTGGAAATCCTTTCAAAAATCACAGTTGAACATGTGTAGCGCAAAATAGTGAAACATGGTCTGGCAACAGAGGGTGACCAAAGCTGCAGGTAGGCTGGCAGCGAAAGGGTTAATATAGATATTCAACATTTTTTCCATAAAATATTAGAATGTTTTACATATATTTCTAAAAGTGTATGGCACATGCAATGATGATACATGAGATAAATTTGTATTAAATGTCAGCCGTAAATTAGGTACTCGCTGATCATCAAAGCTGATATTTATATAAGTTAAAATGTTCTCTGTGATACATATAGCACAGCAAAAACTAGCAGCATATTGAAATACAGGATGAACCTTAAGAGGCATCCAATTAAGCAACATAACAATGAAAGTCTCTTTATTCCAAAGGACATCTCTCTTCATAGGCAGGTTGGAAGAACTGGTATCTTTAAATCAGCTTGCTGAAAAGTAGACTAAAATGTGCAGACACAAGAGAACAATTGAAAATCATTATATTTTTACACCATTGACATCAGGTCAAGCAGGACCAATGTTTCCTTAACTTTCTGTCTTAACTGTATATATATTAACAATGTAGAGCGGATGGCTTAAGGGACATAGCTATAAGGAAAGCAACATTTCTAGAATACCCTTGATACAAAGTTTTGCTTTTCAAAGATACTTAGAGGCTGATTCACTACTAGTGGCAAGTATTGCCAGATGAGCGCCTGTAAAGCAGCACTTAGAGTGACCACTAGTAGACGCTATAAGCAGGTATCGGTTGATGTAAGCTAGCGTAGCTGTCGCTGTAGTAACCTGGCCGGCATTGATGAATGTGAAGTGCATTGGGCGCTCTAACAACAGTACAACGCTGCCGTGAGCGAGAGGTAGCGCCAGCTTAGTGCGTCCGGCATTCGGCGCTCCACACCATATTTAACAAAAAACTACACACACACACAGCATCGCGCTATAAAGCTGGGCGCTGTGGCATAGAGCGCCAGATGCTGTGTGATCAAAGTCTGTTTTTTAACACATATCCACCAGTAACAAAGCGAAAACACATGGAATGACATTGATTTAACACTGTGACAATAACACTTTAGTGCCAGACCTGTATTGACAATTCTGCATCAAAATATAAAAAGTCCAAATAATTTACAAAAGTGTTTACAGCCAGGAGAGGTAACACAATTATTTGAGCAAAAAAAAATTGAATTGCCAAACACGCTATTTAAACACAAACAAATAAAACCCTATTGAGATGTATGGGAGAGCGACAGTGAGCGAAAGGTAATACGTGGCGCTCTTGAACCTAGAGCACCTGCATTATACACTGAGCCGCCTGTAGTTTTTTAAATGTGTCTTCCCGTACAGTGCCCAGCGTTCACCAGACCAGACGCTACCTGCCGCTACGAAGCACTACCTGGCGCTAGCCAATCTTAAATAACCCCCTAAAATTGCATAGGACCACCAATAGGTTTTGTTTTGTGGATACCAACACAGGTAGATCTATAGTACTCCACATATTATGTGATGACCTGTTGGCGGTACTTGTGGGCAGGGTTTGGCATCACTTACATATAGAACCTGCAAATGTATTTGTAACAAGTGAGAAGGGCTCTCAAATATTTGGCTACAAATTACTCCTACTCATAACCCAAAAATATAAACCCTACATAGAAAGCAGATGGTGTGATTTGTTTATTTAAACTACAGTAGTTGATAATTAACTACTAGTGACTCACTAATATAAACTAGTTAACAGGTCAACATTTGGGGAACAACTAAGTTAGCCCCAACAAACTGATCCAAATTGCTAAAAAATAGTTTAAACCTGCAATTTCAGGAAGCCAAGAGCACATTCATTAATAACATGATTAAAAAAAACCCTTCTATTTCTTTCCTATTGGATAAACATGAAACATTTTTCAAAGAGTGGGAACCTTTGGAAGAATATGTAGAAGTGGGCATGCCCTCACAATCAGTGCTGAACCTTTAAAGTGGACCAACACCTGTGTGGGTGCAGGTGTCGGACTCGGTACCACCGCTATAAGACTGGCTGGGGGGCTTCCAGAATTCTGGTGCCCCCTGCACATAATCCCCCGGAATGCCCGTAATCCTTACCTTCATCCTTATCCCTGCTGGAAATATAGCACCTTGTTTGGTTGCATGCCGCTCACATGGGTAGTGACATTCTGGCCGCTGGAAAGCCCTGCCCACCTGAACTAGTAGCCAGTCGATGTGCTGTATTTTCAGCAGGGGTTCAAGGCTAAGGTAAGAATTACAGGTGTTCTGCGGGTTATGTGCAGGGGGGCTCCAGCATTCTGGATACCCCCCAGACTGCCTTATAGCAGCGGGAACCAACACCTGTATCCATGCATTCACGCAGGTGTTGGCTGCTTAAACCCTTTCAGTGTCAACCTACCTAGAGATCTTATCACCCTCTTGTTGCCAGCCCTGTAAAATTTTCTAAAAGACTAGGTGAAACCTTTTCCTATGGTCATCCTACATTATTGCTCCTTAAGTGGCCCCCCAGTGTTCTCAAAACCTGGGGTTCACTGTGATGTTCTTTGCTCTGGGAACCTTTCCAGCTTTCCTTTCTCTGTTTTTGCTTTCCTCTAACCTTTCTCGCACTGGAAATGTTCACCTTCTTGTCACCCTCTCTTGTACTTCCGCCACAAAAATGTAATGTACACAATGTAGAGAAAATATACGCTATAAAGATTCTGGAGTTATTATTTGTCCTCAGAAGGTATGGAGATTTAGATTTACCAGTAAAAAATGGAAAATTATAGCCAAGTTTTCAAACTGACAAGATATGAGTTAAATAAACCATTATAATACATTACATACAATGCCGAAAAAGGTTCATCTAAATAAGAGGATTTGTTCAAATTCAATTTTGCAATAGACAGCTCCACTGATATCTATTGGTACTCAAGATGATTTTAACTAACTCCAATAATGCCTTTGCCATTATAATGTAATATGGACTATGCTTCTCCACTAGAGAGAGCAATAAATACCTTAGCCATTCATGCATAGTAATGATAAGGTCATGTACAGGTGAATTTAGCATCCATGCATCTTTAAGTTTCATTTTTAAAACTTCAGCTCTACTATTACAGTTGGACACTAACAATAAAGCTTAGCTATACTGTGCTGATCTAAAATCAACAATATGGATGAATAATCATGAAGCAGATTTAATCTGTGCTGTTGTAATTTAAAAAATAATGCTAACCCTCGCTGTCAGTTTGTGGCCTGGGGCAAAAACTTTAGTTGACATCCTATGAGTACTTGTGGATTGTTTTGCTGGGTGCTCTGAAATGCATTTTTTAATTTTTGTAAGTCTTTTACAGTCAGCTCTATTTCAACTTTAGTATTTTATTCCCCGTGGTTGGTATCTGGTGGTCACGTGGTCCAGATCTCTCTCTTGGAAATCCGGATTCTTAAGGAAGCCATGCCAACATGACTGCTAATGAATAATCATAAGGCCAGATTTTTCTAGGGAAATGGGGTGAAAGTAAGATGTTTCGATGTATATGCGGGGCAACAGCAAATTAAATTTTGTATAATTGCGTGTTGGTACACTGTACATCAGTACATTTTGTCTGTACAGTATGCACAGAATAGTGCAATACAATATGTATAATTTTTGGGTTAGCTATTTGCTAGCACTACACACGCTAGCTAAAAGAGCTTAGGAACAGTGAAATAAAGACAGAATAAGCTGTAGCGTTGATGGAAAAGAAATGTTATGTCTATTTTTTAATTGATTTGCGAGAATGATCACACTTAACATTTCACATAAACGACATGCCAACTAAAGCTAAACTTATCATTAGCACCTAAATTTGAAGGATCACTATCACAAAAGATACGAATACTTTATTGGTCGCCAAGTATGTACAGAATACAACAAGGAATACTTTTTGGAAGGGGGGTTCTCCATAGAGCTTGAACATTTGCTAGACATACGACTATATACATCAACACATACTATATACATCAATGGGGGTATAAATATTCGCTAGTTATACCTATTTACAAAGGATTTTAGCTACATACGATATTCCTTTAAGTGACTGGGGATCAAAAATTTACCAGGATTCTTAGAGGTGATTGTTCAGTTTTTTAACAGCAAGTGGGAAGAAACTGTTTTTATACCGAGAGGTTCTGGACGAGAGAGCCCGGTACCTTCGTCCAGATGGTAGGAGATTGAAGAAGGGGTGACCTGGATGTGTGGGGTCACCTACTACAAAAGATGTCTGAATTATAAAAATTCACAAAAATATAAAAAGAAGAGTTACTTTTACACATATACTTACTTTAACTGAGACTGAGAACAAGCAGTAGTAACAAGTTTTGAACATAAATTCTAAATTTTATAAGGGAGAGCTGTGTATACAAAACTAAAGCCGCACCAACCCCCACAATCTAACACACTTTTGGTGTGCCTGGGCTGGCTATACACTATACACTCAAAAAGATTGTGGGATCCCACATATCCCACACCATGCAGCCTGCCCTAAATTATGGCACCACCACATTTATTTACAATACAAATATATTCGTTTTATTGTTATTTGTCCAATACAAAAATATTAAAAGCAATTAAAAACAGAATACATACGGGGGCGCTATGGTTAAAGGGTGGTCTCCTTCAAATCATATATACACCATGAATTGTGACAATTAATTATACAACACGTGCTCCTATATACACATTACACAAACACATAAAACAACTAATTCTAAGTATTCTATATATAAGCTATCGCTCTATTTCATACTACAGTGGCAACTACTCCTAAGGACACACCAAGGAGGGAACAAGTAACCCAATAATCAAAAACATATAAATGTGCTATATACATCACCATGGGAACACCCTGTGGCCATACGCTGTACCCCGCCCCAGCCAACGCGTTTCGTAACGGTCCCCCCGTTACTTGATCTGGGCAAGAAGATGCATGCGACTGTCCCCCATGTCTATTTGAATCCCCATTGCTAATAGATTAATTGACATCAGCTGGTGAGCCGACGCTTCCGAACCCGGAAGTACGTCAGCAAGCTACGCCGAAGCTGAGGGTTGGAACGCACTGACGCACTCCGGGCTTTATAAGGGAGAGCTGCTAAAATCTAATGGCATGTCCTCTGAGCTAGTCTTTGGTGGAATAACAGCATATTGCTATGGTAGTTCTGATGTGTTTAGATGCTTGTATCCATCATGCAATGCTTTGAGCAGATGAGAGAGTAGTTAATACTACTGGTCTGCAATAGCTATTAAAACACTGCCTCTAGTAGCCTATGGGTCCTTTCATATAGGTGATCCTGTCTTGCCTGCAATACAAAAAGTCTTGCTTTTTGAGAGAACTGTTTGTGATTCCAGTGTCTTTAGTTGGAATTGTGACAAAAACGGAATTGCAAATGCTATAGCGATGATGCTATCACGTTGCATCGAAACGGTGTGAACCCAGCCTATCAGTAGAGGAATACCTTTGGCAAGATGGCTCTTCATCATTAGACATTAGACAATTTTGCAATAGTGTGCCATTATTATTTAAATGTATCCTAGCTGGTAACTGACCTATAAATTGCCATTTCATTTCTCTTCTAAAAATCTTATGCTAAAATCTTCTGCACCAAAGTTTAGGTTGCGGTTGGCTGATTAATGTGCCTGTATTTCCAATTGTGGCTGGTGCACTGATGTGTATGTGTCAAGTTCCTTTAGTGCAGCTTAACCATCAATTACCTATACTGTGCAACAATCTCCAGGTGGTGTTTTTATGCAACACCTTTAGCCAAATGCCCCATTTTAGTACTTTAGTTTCATTGGAATTACCAAATATAGGAGAATCATAAGCAAAACTTATTTTAAGAACTACATTAAACAGTCCTTATAGGGATATAAGGACTGTTTAATATAGTTCTTAAAATAAGTTTTGCTCCATGCCATATATTTTTTTTATGTATTTATACATCCTATTGTATTGTAACAATACAATAGGTTGTATTGCATGTTTTGAAAACATTTAATTATAAGAGTTTCAACTGTTGTATATTAATTCCGCACCACCAATTTAATATGATATTATATTAAATCAAAGATCTGTGGCCGTGCAGTGGTATGGGACTATCTCAATCCTAAATAGTATTTAATTGTACAATGGTGAATCCAGCTATTCACCCTAGATAGTTCACACAAACACAACACCTCCTCCACAGTAATAAAGAATCTACAATTAAATTTATATCATAAATTTATAGGTACATTTTATTTTTGATCATTAACCCACATAAATCACATTACAGACAATTAAAAAACATAGACATAAAAGGCTGGACCAAACACTCCCAGGGGCACCCAATTTCACCTATACCCCATCCCATAGTAACAAAATTATCAGTGCCAATATAACAATGAACTAAAGTGCATAAGTGTTGCTGTGCAAATAATCTATTTATAAACACAATGTGGCAAGAGAAAAAAGGAGAGCAGACTCCATTAAGAAATACACAACAATGAATATATGAAACAAACACATCACCTGAGTGTATGACCCCAAGTAGCCCCTAGGTTTATGCAGGTCCAGTAGCGATCCCCAACGCGTTTCGTGGTCCCCCCGCTCAGACCACTTTATCAAGGTATGAAAGATGCCCCATCCCATTGCTCCTATAAATAGAGACTAACCTGCATCAATTGGAACACGCGTCCGGGCGCGCAGCACGGCCCCGGCCGGAAGCCGCCTGCACGCTCTCACACAGCTGTGCCCCATGCTCAGTTCAGAGCAGTTCGGCCGTCTGGGGCACAGCTGTGTGAGAGCTGTGCCCCAGACGGCACAGCTCTAGACCCAACCAAAGGCTCACACTAAACCACTTTCTTTTGTGGGGCTTTCACATTATTGACAAAGATTACATTGAGGAAATGTAGGAGGAAGATTTGTAAGAGAAATATATAGTTTATCAAAAAAATCTGCTGCAGGTAGCTGCTACCCATGTGTTAAATGATAAACTTCTAAGGGAAGACATTTGTGAAATAAAATAATAAACACCTTAAACCAAACTTGTGAATGTGTTTACTATACTAATTATAGATGAATTATACATTAGCTAACAGTAGATTGCTGAATTACACAGTGGTTGAACAAAATATATGTGATCAAGAAAATACAATCCAAAAGTGCCATTTTTATTTCAAGAGCATACTTAAGTGAAAAATGTAATTTAATAATCTGTCTACTTCTCTACATGAAATAAAGTGGAATTTTGTGATATATTTGTAAAGTGGAATTTTGTGATATATTTGTAATACTAACTATACGCTTTGATGTCTTTATAATTTACTACTTTTATTTTGCTAGACATTTTCCTTTATTTACTTGGGTTAGAAAATGAAATAACTACACATTTGTGCAACAACTGTAAAGGCATTAAGCTCAGACGTGATTACTCTGTGGGGGTAGCATATACTGCAGTGTTTCCTGCAATTAACTAAACTGTCACAAGCTGTTAATGCTGAACGTATGCAATTTCAGAATGAATGGCAATCAAAGGTTGGCTGAAGGGTGTACAGGGCAGTGGTGGCTACAATACTCTGTATGCAAATTGTGTGTCTGAAAATTCAACAATCAAACAATTGAGATCATTGGTAGATCAAAGTTTGCTACAAAGTGTTGCATCCTTCCCATTTTCACTACTCTGTTATGTTATAAAAGCAGGGGTGGGAATCAGCCAGTTCTGCCCAGTTCTGTAAAGATGTAGCCAGTTGTAGAAGTTGTCTCCCAGAATTGGGTCTACACTAATTTAAAGCAAAGTGCATAGTGTAGGATATGTATAAATTGTTGTATATAAGCATCTGCACCATTTAGCTCTATTTAGCGTTAATGTTTAACCACTGTGTCACTCTATGCCTAATGATGTCCGCAACCGTTATTGCCAAATAGAATGCCTTACACAGGTAAATTCATGACTCTCGCCTTCCTCACACCTCCCATCAGAGTGCGTCGCTGTTGTATAAGCTACACCTGTCAAAAGTGGTGCTTAATCCTTAGCTACCCAGAACACAATGGAAGAAAATATCAAAGGGGTTTAACAAAAAAAGGTTAAAAAGAAAAGCAAATAAATGAAAACTCCATGTTTTTGCCCTATAAGACGGACCTAGTATTTGTAGAACCCCCCCCCCTTAGAACAGAAAATGGCATAACCCCCCCAATCACCCCATAACATCTGTGTGTGTATATATATATATATATATATAGTGACAGATCCTCCCATCCCCAAAAACAAGCAGCATGCAGAATTTCCTCTTCCCATATAACAGGCAGCTTGCAGGATACCACGATAACAGGTAGTGGGGCAGATCCCCCCATCCCCCAAATCAAGCAGCATGCAGAATCCCCCCTCCCCATATAACAGATAGCTTGCAGAATACACTCAACATCATAACAGGTAGTGTGGCAGATCTCCCCATCTCCAAAAACAAGCAGCATGCAGAATCCCCCCTTCCCATGAAACAGACAGCTTGCAGAATACCCCGATTACTTGTAGTGTGGCGGATTCCCCCATCTCCAAAAACAAGCAGCATGCAGAATCCCCCCTTCCCAAATAAAAGACAGCAGGAGGAATACCCCCATAACAGGTAGTGAGGAAGATCCCCCATCCCCATAAAAATGCAGCATGCAGAATCCCCCCTCCCCATATAACAGGCAGCGTGCAGAATACCCACGACCCCCCATAACATTTAGTGTAGCAGATCCCCCATCCCAAAAACAAATAGTGTGTAGAATCCCCCTCCCCCATATAAAAGGCAGCGGCACCGTAGGACCGGGAAGAGGTCAGTTGGCTTCAGCAATCTGGGGGGGTTTCACAATTGGGGGTGCCCTGGGGGAAAGGACCAAAACCCAGGATAGTCAAAATCCTGGCTTTTGTTCTACTTTAAAGGGAAAGTCAATTGTTCAAGATACTGAGCTGATCTAATATTTTTAAAATGTTGTTTATATGATAAAAAATGTGTATTTTACGGAAGCAGTCTTTGCTACCTGCAATTTGATGGGGTCCTTTCAGAGCCTGGTGTTTCATTCATTCTCTTTCATTGTCTGAGTGTAAATTTTCATCTGCCTCTGAATCAGACCAAGGTTAGACAATGAAAGTGATAGGCTAATTTCTCTCCTAAAGAGAATTGAGGTTTCTCACTAGGCTCTGAATTGACGCCAAAGTCTGTACACCAAGAAGAGAGATGTGAGTCTGGTACACACAGAACACTGCTACTATGGCCACTGCTGAGACGAGGGAGCTAACCCTACCAGCAGTGTTTTGTGCAACTATCTGCAATCTATTGCTATTGCAACATACACCAAGTCTGCACTTGCTGTAAGTTGCCAATAGCAACAGATTTCAGATAAAAATTGCTTCCATAAAATTTTCTAGCATTAGAAAAAAATTTTAAAAAATCGAGAACGCCTTTAAGACATCTTTTTGGCACACAAAAATATACACTTTCAGAAATTCCATTGGAAGTGGACTTACCATTCAAAACTATTCTTAAACACCATCTTGGTGTACACCCTCAAATTGTGCTGTCGGAAAAGCCATGCATGGAAAACAGGCCAGATTTTAAAACCAGGGAGCAAAGAGGGTCATGCTAAAGATCTTTGGATCAGTTTATATTTGGGTATGAACACACTAAAAAATTCTGTAAAAAAGGATCTATTCTATTTTTATTTTTTTCTAAAATCCACATACCCCTGTGATTGGGCAATTTTATATGCAAGGTACATCATTGTCCAGATAGTTTGAAATAAATATCATCCAATGGGCTATGTTAAAAAATTTACCATGAATTAGACAAATTGTTGTACATCTTACATTGATGTACCCCACCAGTAAAAATGCCCCATCACAGGGGTAGGTGATTTTTTTGGAAATATTATAACAGAAACATATTATTTGTGTGTTTATGTTCAGTTCACACCTAAAAGCACATTCAAACTTGCTTCACCAGATCTTTAGTATGACTCTGAATATGTAATGCATGCACTCACACAATGTGACAAGATACTATTTACTAGAGCCAAAGGAAAGTGCTTAGAATAGAAATGCCTTTGCAAGTTATTTGTTATTAAATATAATTTTAATACACACTAAAATATTTCAGTGACCTTTAGATTACTGTCTTTCTCCCACCTAGATAATGTCTTTTGTAGGTCGGATATCATGGAAAGCTTTCCAATTTTCACTATTAAAAATGCACCTAAAATAGCACGCAACATCAGTTGTACATGTAGAAGTATATACATATTCATTCATTTAAAGCTACACATTTTTTAAATACTAGACACTTATACAAAGTGAGCAGAAAGTTCACTCACTCATTTGTATAAAGTTTATTTCTATCTCTTATTGACAGAACTGCACTTGAGTTATACAGCTGGATGGATTTCCCCTTGTACATTTAGGGCACAATTACCTTAATTAAAATGAGCTCATATCCTACATTTACTTGTGGCCTTCAAATGCTTTTCTTGACTTTGTGGTATATTAAGACAATGTTACATTACATTAAATAGCTTCTCACTTTATTTGCTAATACCTTACTGTGCAAAGACAATAATATTTAAAAATTGATTCCACAAGGTTAGATCATGGAATCTGCATTTGCTTTATCTGTGTAGGTGTTATACATTACAAACTCACTATTACTGATATAAGTGTTTGAAATATTCTTGAACTTTGGGCCTTAGTGAATGGGGTAGTACCATTTAGGAAGTGGTGATATTGTTACAGCAAAAGTTGGGGCAATAATAATAACTTCACATCAGTCATTAATTGAATAGACCTTGCTGGTTCTAAGTTTACATACTCAATATTAATTATTAATTGATATTATTATTAATGTGGACTGGAATGGGATACATGGCTTTAATTCAGTGCATAAAACAGTTTTTCCATGATCATGGAACTGTGGCATATATAATTAGTCTGTCACTGCTGACAGACAGATCCATACCTCACTATTGCTGACATAAGTGTTTCAAATATCTGGGCCTTGGTGATCATGAGCAACATTTAAAGCATAAAGGCTCAGTAAGACTGTGAGAAGATTTGGATAACAACAGGTAAATACTGTACTGTTGTACTAAATTGATTCTTCAGAGGATTAAAAGTTATGCACATCTAGTGGAAATGCCCATTAGTGAGCCATATATGGTCTGCTATATTGGGTCTGGTTTATATCAGAACAATTGTTACTTCTGCTAGCATCACCATCATCATTAGCTGTACGGGATCTCAGTTAGGGATACTTGCTGTAAAATAGGTACCTAAAACTGCACAAAGCTCTCACTATTTTATGATCCTGGGGCCACATCATCTGCAACAAGTCCGTCATATAGGTGTAGGTGCATTACCTGTGTGCACACATGTGCAAAAAAAAAAGTATATTCTAGAAACAGGTACATCTAGAGGGCAAACAACAAAAAACTTTTCATGCTATTTAGCTCAAAGCTTCAAGACCTTTCTAACTTATCACTTTTCTTCATAACTGAAACTTTGATTATATCAGTCATTCTGAGAATGTGATTAAGTTGCTGCTAACATTCATGAAATGTGATAGTAATATTCCTGATTTATCACCAGCATTGGAGCGCATCACTTTCATAATATTCATTTCAGTGTCAACCATTGCTTAGCCTTATGAAATGAATACCATATGGATAATTATTTATATTATTTTTTTCATTAAGTTGCTGCCATGTTTCTATCTTGTCATTTCTTGGTTATGCGTGTACAGCTCTCAATTCTAAAAAAATACCAAACCTCAAAAGTGTGGACACAAACATGGCCATTTAAAATAAGTTTTGCCATGGAATGGGATGGTTGCATGAAGTTGCTGAATGCTGGAAAAAATTGCATGAGGCCTTTAGGTTGTTACCATATTTCTAGCCCAAAAAACACATGACTACTGCTGGTGTAGCTCACTTATTCTGTTAACTTGACTTATTTATTCATAAGGAGGGTTGCTCTCTGCATGGTCCAACTTCCTGGACCGGGGCAAGCGCCCTGCACCCGTCAGCCGGGGAGCACTGTGTGGGGCCGGGGGCCCCAGGATCCTCCACCCTGGGTTTAAGGGGTTCTCCCTATGGAACATCTTAGTCTTTCTACATGAATGTCCCTAGCCGGGACCCAAATCCTCTTCTCGGGCATTACCCTTTCCAGTCTACCAAATATTGAAGGGAGTTCTGAAAAAAATGGAAATCTAAGACTCAAAAGTGAGGGAGTTCGAGTTTATATGTGACCTGATTAATATTTTGTAAGATGGGAAAACGGACAATATATCATGACTAGAGATGGGCGAATCGAATCTGACGAACCCGAATTCGTTACGAATTTCAGGAAAAATTCGATTCGTAACGATTCCAAATATCGCCACGATTCGATCACTCGAATAGCTTTCTTAAAACTCCATTTACTACTATCCAGGCCATCTAAAATGGTGGATCCACATGTCAGGACATGTCCCATGGGGCAAGGAATCCTGGGTAGGCATCACATGCTACCTATCAGCAGACAGGCTTACCGATGATGTCACAGCCCTATATAAGCGGCGACCATCTTGCGGAAGATCATTTCGGCACTGTATTGCGGCCAGAGCAGATCAGGCAGGGAGAGATGGATAGATAGATAGATAGATAGATAGATAGATAGATAGATAGATAGATAGAGCGAGGGAGAGATAGATAGAACAAAGAACAGACAGAGCTGAGCGAGGGACAGATAGAGAAGGAGAGAGGCTGTGACAGTGACAGAGAAAGACAGGGAAAGTTTAACAAGTTTGCATTAGCTTTCATGCCTATTTAGTGTTAATAACACACCTGATTATTTAGTTTTTCCTTTTCCTGGTGTCATTCTTAAAAAAGCATGCTAGCATAAATATTTGAAGAGTACCTGTCTATTAACATTGTGCATTTTGTAAAGAAAGGCACTTTTTAAGCAACCTTTGCCTTTCGCTTGGGGGGGGCATCCCAAATACTAGCATAAATATTTTAAGAGTACCTGGTAACCGGTTGCATTTTGTAAAGAAAGTCGCATTGTCAAATTGCCAGCAGCCAGTGCCTTTTACCGGGGGGCCATTGTCAGTGCTACCACTTATCTTCTAAAAGTACCTGGCTACTTACCTTTTGCCTTTTGTAAAAAAAAGTCTGGTTTTCAAGTTTGAAGCACCCATTGCCTTTCACTGGTGGCCATTGTCAGTGCTACCACTAATCTTTTAAGAGTACCTGGCTACTTACCTTTTGCCTTTTGTAAAAAAAAAGTCTGGTTTTCAAGTTTAAAGCACCCATTGCCTTTCACTGGGGGCCATTGTCAGTGTTACCACTTACCTTTTAAGAATACCTGCCTACTTACCTTTTGTAAAAGAAAGTCTGGTTTTCAAGTTTAAAGCACCCATTGCCTTTCACCGGGGGGCCATCCCAAATACTAGCACTCAGCTTATAAGAGTACCTGCATCTTTACCTACTTTCTATTTTGAACAAAAAACATGTCTTAAAACTGCCTGTGGTGCATTTAACTCTGACCCTATTTTGATCTAACTTTTCTACACACCTGCTGTTACAAAAATACTGTTCTAGGTGTAGTGTAGTGTATTGTTTTCCCCTCCTTAATGCAGTAAAAATGTCAGGCAGAGATGTGCCAGGATGTGCACCGAGGAGAGGCCTAGATTCATCAGGCAGAGGTCACAGCAGACTAGGGGCGAGTGGCAGCAGGAGTCTGGGTGAGAGGCCTGATCTCTCAGTATCTGCTAGCGTCATGTCTCGACCAGCAACGCATCTGCCAGTGTCTCTTTCAGGCAATATATGGGCTCCTAATGCTGCTGCCAACTCCTGGGTGTGTTTTTCAGGCAATATATGGGTTTCTTGCGCTGCTGCCAACTCCAGTGTCTCTTTCAGGCAATATATGGGCTCCTAATGCTGCTGCCAACTTCTGGGTGTGTTTTTCAGGCAATATATGGGTTCCTTATGCTGCTGCCAACTCCAGTGTCTCTTTCAGGTAATATATGGGCTCCTAATGCTGCTGCCAACTCCAGGGTGTGTTTTTCAGACAATATATAGGCTCCCTATGCTGCTGCCGAATTCAGGGTGTGTTTTTCAGGCAATATATGGGCTCCCTATGCTGCTGCCAAATTCAGGGTGTGTTTTTCAGGCAATATATGGGCTCCCTATGCTGCTGCCAACTCCACTGTGTGGCTTTTAGGCATAATATGGGCTCCTAATGCTGCTGCCAACTCCAGGATGTGTCTTTAAGGCAATATATGGTCTCCCCATGCTGCCAACTCCAGTGTGTCTTTCAGGCAACATATGGGCTCCTTAGGCTGCTGCCACCTCCAGTGTGTGTCTTTCAGGCAATATATGGGCTCTCTATGCTGCTGCCAAATCCAGGGTGTGTCTTTCAGACAATATATGGGCTCCCTATGCTGCTGCCAAATTCAGGGTGTGTTTTTCAGGCAATATATGGGCTCCCTATGCTGTTGCAAACTTCACTGTGTGTCTTTCAGGCAATATATGGGCTCATCATGCAGATGCCACCTCAAGGCTCTCTAATTGTGCCGCTCTGCGACAGCGAATCTAATAGCGATGCCTCTGATCTGCATGTCATACTGCTTTACAATATTATTTCACTAACCCAGCATGCATCCTATGCATGTTACAGCCAGGCAAAACGTTCTGCAACCCTATGGAGGCTCTCAGATGCCCAGAAATATCCGTTTTTAATAGCGATTTGTCGCAAATAAATTCTGACCGATTTTTACATTTTGAACAAAAAACAAGTTTTAAAACTGCCTGTGGTGCATTTAACTCTAACCAGGGGCATCCTGTGTAAGACCATCTGACAGTGTCTTTTTGCATTAGCTTTTAGCTACAGTGTCTGCCTATTTTGATCTAACTTTTCTACACACCTGCTATTACAAAAATACTGTTCTAGGTGTGGTGTAGTGTATTGTTTTCCCCTCCTAAATGCAGTAATACTGTCAGGCAGAGATGTGCCAGGATGTGCACCGAGGAGAGGCCTAGATTTATCAGGCAGAGGTCGCAGCAGACTAGTGGCGAGTGGCAGCAGGAGTCGTGGTGAGAGGCCTGATCTCCCTGTATCTGCTAGCGGTCGTGTCTCGACCAGCAACGCATCTGTCAGTGTCTCTTTCAGGCAATATATGGGCTCCTAATGCTGCTGCCAACTCCTGGGTGTGTTTTTCAGGCAATACATGGTCTCCCTATGCTGCTGCCAACTCCAGAGTCTCTTTCAGGCAATATATAGGCTCCTAATGCTGCTGCCAACTCCTGGGAATGTTTTTCAGGCAATATATGGGTTCCGTATGCTGCTGCCAACTCCAGTGTCTCTTTCAGGCAATATATGGGCTCCTAATGCTGCTGCCAATTCCAGGGTGTGTTTTTCAGGCAATATATGGACTCCCTATGCTGCTGCCGAATTCAGGGTGCGTTTTGCAGGCAATATATGGGCTCCCTATGCTGCTGCTAAATTCAGGGTGTGTTTTTCAGGCAATATATGGGCTCCCTATGCTGCTGCCAACTCCACTGTGTGTCTTTCAGGCAATATATGGGCTCCTAATGCTGCTGCCAACTCCAGGATGTGTCTTTAAGGCAATATATGGTCTCCCCATGCCCCCTGCTGCCAACTCCAATGTGTCTTTCAGGCAATATATGGGCTCCTTAGGCTGCTTTCAACTCCAGGGTGTGTCTTTCAGGCAATATATGGGCTCCCTATGCTGCTGCCAAATCCAGGGTGTGTCTTTCAGACAATATATGGGCTCCCTATGCTGCTGCCAAATTCAGGGTGTGTTTTTCAGGCAATATATGGGCTCCCTATGCTGCTGCCAACTCCACCGTGTGTCTTTCAGGCAATATATGGGCTTATCATGCTGATGCTACCTCAAGGCTCTCTAATTGTGCCGCTCTGCGACAGCGAATCTAATAGCGATGCCTCTGATCTGCATGTCATACTTCTTTACAATATTATTTCACTAACCCAGCATGCATCCTATGCATGTAAGAGCCAGGAAAAATGTTCTGCAACCCTATGGAGGCTCTCGAAAGCCCAGAAATAGCCGTTTTCAATAGCAATTCGTCGCAAATAAATTCGGACCGAAACAAATTTTTCTGGAAAATTCAGCGAATAGGCCGAATCAAATTTTTCAAGAGTTCACTCATCTCTAATCATGGCCCCAACTTAGTAGAGGGTTGGCGTAAATCCAAATTCTTTGTATAGAGCCAAACTAGGTCCTAAAAATTATAGTCTGGATTGTTGGACTGATGACGATCTGCAAATGTTTTCTGCTGGTCAGAATCTCAAACCAAATTTTGCTGGACCCTAGACCACAGGTTGGATCACTGAGATAACCATTTCTCTAAGGAGGGCAACCCAGAGGGTGGATCTGAAAATGTAAGATCCTTCCCAAATACACATTGGTAGGGAGTCCTATACTGAATCAAAACCTTGAAACGGGGAGTGTCATCGATTGTCCATGACTCTAATGGGGTTAGGTAAGGACTGTAGTGGTGTTTTCAGAGATTGAGCCAGCCTCAATCACTCACAGCCCTAGACCCCAGGCCAGACTTAATCACGAAGTAACCCATGAACAACTAAGAGGAGATATCTTGCAGCCTAAATGGGTTTCCTCAATCCCACCTAGGCTCTGGAGTTTCACTAACACTGCATCTTGGGAGTAGATCTGACCAGGGGACTGACCTCACTGCAGTACAGGTACAGGCCTTCTGACCGATGCCTACACCTCTTGGCCTCAGTAAGCTTGGTGGCCCTGAGCTGCATAGGTTCATCAGGAGGAAAAGGAGCAGGGCTTCACCCTTAACAGAGGTCCCAAGATAGGCCACTTTCTCCAGGCATCGCTCCCAAATACGCCAGTCGTTACGGATGGCCAAGTGCATGGTTTCATCCACGGTGCTGAACTGGATCATTCCACAGAACTGGATCATTCCAGTGGGAGTCTATTGAAAAGGCACCAGAACCCGATGCAATACTCATCTGCAGACCGCTGAGCCTGACTCAGGGAGCAGAACTTTGCACCCAAATTGGGATCGTCATAGAGAATTTCCATAGCCTTGAAAAGTTGTCCACAGACTGTTGAGCTGAGTCCTGAGGCGAAAGCCCAAAAGCCCAAGTCTGGGGATCACCATACAGGAGGGAGATGATATGGCCCACTCACTGTTCTGTAAACCAGAGGTGTGGGGAAGTAGATCTTCTAGAAGTTGGAAAACATTTTCCAGTCCCCTGAAAACTTCTCCAGGAGAGGGATCTTTGGATCTAGAGGATAGGCGCCTGGGAGGGCGGGTCATCTGCTTCCAGTCATGAGGGAGCAGGGTCTACCATTAATTTACAGTGGTGTGCACGTCAGTGATTATTAACTGCTGATATTATTATCAGTGGTAGATAAGCTAAAGTGCATCAGGGAAGCATGCTGTCAGCACTGGAGCATACAGCAGAAATATTAAAGCGAGTGAAGCCGCGTGGCTTTGAGTGATACAGCCAGAAGGTGGTCATGTAAGTATAGGCTTTATATGTCTACATAAACAATTTAAGTTTGCTCTTTCTAATAATGAATGACTCAGCCAAATTCATGTAAACACCCCCAAAACATATGTTTCTACCAACACAATCTTTACGGTGGCACTTTGTATGTAAGCAGTTAAAGCTTTCCTTGCATTTAGCATTTCCAAATTTCCCAGCCAGACTATCTCATGGCTACTGTAATGTCAACTTTAAAGAACGTGTTTCTGCTATACTTGCATCTAATGGGAGTGTGTTACATATCAGTGTGGAATTGCTCATGGCCCTAACACCTATGGTACTGTATATGTCATCCTTCCTCTCACTTACCTGGGTTGGACTGACCTTAGGGAGAGCCAGGAGAAATCAACATATGCTGCAATGCATTGGAGCTGGTTGGGCTGGGAAAGATTTCATCCCCACATGCTGCCACACCCCTCCACTCCCTTTATCCTGAGTACCCCCATCCCTGCCCATTATAGCCAGTTTCATTGTAATCCCCAGCCCAAGTACTATCCCAGCAATGCTATAGCCTCTGCATAATTTCTGAGGGGGGTATACGCACCCCTTCTGCATTATCTGCCCTTAAAATACTAAAGCTTCAGTATCATTAATTTAAGAGTGTTCATATCTGCCCTGATTTGTCCCTGCAAGATTCACTTTGGTATACGCTTTTTGATCCGCTCCAAGTACATCGGAGTTGGGACTTGGTGGAGATGTCACGTCTGCCATCTGCATTAAAGAAGATTTTAGCACAGAGGTGTGTATGATAGCTCTTAATGAAAGCTGGATTAAATCACTAAATGTCTATGATCAGTTTATTCTAAAAAATGTCCTAATTCTTTTACACAACAATTTACGAGTACTTTATTCTTTCTAAAAACAACAGGATGGCATCTATATGAACTAGGTTAAAGGTTATGTTTTCCTTTTATAGTTTGGTAACTCCTGGGCTTCCATTCATCACAATTTAGTACCAGTTAATTTTTTAAGGTTTCAATATATTTGGTGTCAATTTAGGCTGTATCTTTAACTTAAGTATACAAATTCAGATTCATTTTTATGTTTTATTAAAATGTAGAATGAACCGGAAGGCATGATGGTAATACTAATTGCTAGTTTAAACACTTAAAATATATCATGTAAAATATAAATTTGTCATAAAAATACAGCAGTGGTACATAAGGACATATGCTGAATGTTCAATAGCAGCAAAAACATTCATGTAAAAACCCGGATACCTCCACTTCAGGTGTTTGTTCCTAAATGTAAAAGTATATATGCAAACACCTAAGCATTTTCCCAGAAATAATTTCCCTGAGGGCTATCTATGGGCTTACCACAAGTCCAAGTTCCTAAATATACCCCACAGTGCAAAACTGAACAGAGAGTCAGTTTTCACCTACTGCTGGGTTCCCATAGCTGATGTAAATGCAGCAGAGAGCAGCATGCTGCAGAGAAGGGCTATTCCTAGTACATATTTTCTCTCTCTTTTTCCATGTGATCCTGCTTTCTCTCTCTTTTTTTGAATATCCTCTATCTATTAAATGTGAGTGTGAATTTATATATTTAAACAAGCATTGATATTGAGAATAATAAAATATGTGCTGGGAGTTTTAAAATTCATGCTGCCACAGCTCTGTACAGTGTATCAAGCAGGACAGGAGTTCTGCTGTTACAATGAAACAAAATCCAGTAGTCCATTGTAAACATTTAGGTGTTACATTGTAAACATTCAGGCGTGTGGCTGCTGTTACAATATAAATGTGGTGCATTATATAGCAGTCAGATGCCTTGATCTGACCACGTAAACAGCTAAAGAATACACAGCTGTGTCTCCCACAGGTCTTCTACTCCATTACTCTTTTGTACATGAAAGCCCATGTTCAAGCACACACTAATTTCCTTCCAACTTATCACACTTGGGAACAGTGTAAAATAAGCCATTCAAAGCATCCTTATATATTGTAAGCAAAGCCCCTTTCTTCACTTAAATTTCTGGGTCGTGGCTGAGATGGACAGGGCGTGACATGGTGCAACCTTGCCTATAAGTCTTGAGCATAATCCGCGGTGGTCAGAGAAAGCTGTGGGACTAAAGGACAGAGTGGCTGTTAGACCACTTTTTGTGTGGTCCTGGAGGAATGAAATTTAAAGGAAAGCAAACTGTTTAGCCATGCTACGTTTTTAACCCTGTGCTACAGGAAATGAAAGAAATACACATGGGACAGGATTCAGGTAAGCTGCTTGCTGCCTTAATATTGCAATTAAATTAATAGTCCCCTTAAGGTATGAAAGAGGACACATAACCATCATTTCTTCTAAAAGGCAGTCTCTTAGATTAATTAATGCAACTCTGCATAAGAGGTTGTTCTTACATAGGTTGTTCTAGACTGAGTTCTTGAGTACCAGCTGGCAGAAGGATGCAACACCTTTTAAAAAGAAGTTTTGCAGTTTGTGACTAACTTTATGGAATATGGCCACCAGACTGGGCACAGAGCTACATGTTAGGTACAGATAAATACTCAAACATTAGACCATTTGCTATTTTGTTCCTTTTATTGCTGTGTATGTCCCCATTAAGTAGTAAGTAGTTTGGATATTGGCAAGAAATAAAGGAGTGGGAAATTCTTCTCCTAGCTTCCCCATTGGTATCTACTTATAATATCCACTTTGTAGACTTTCAAATAATTGTGGCATGTACAGTATAATAAAAACTCTGAATCAGTTTTGGATTCACCTCTATTAAAGTGGACCAACACCCAGGATTTTGACTATCCTGGGTCTTGGTCCACTTCGGTGGGGCACCCCCGATCGGGGTGCCCCGCTGTGTGAAACCCCCCCGATCACCCTAAAAACTCACCTCTCCCCGCTCCCAGCGCCGACGGACAAGCAATTTGACAGCCGCTTGTCCGTGGCCCCTCCGCCGCCACCTCCCGCGTGTCACTCTTGATGTGCGCGCGCCCGTGCCGGCCATTCACAGACGGCCGGCGCGGGCGCGTGCACGCCTAGAGGGGCGCGAGGGAGGCGGCGTAAGGGGGTTTTGGGGGGGTTTCACCCAGCGGGACATCCCGATCTCGGATGTCCCACGGGGATGGAGGTGATCGGCCCGGGAATCTTATAGATTCCCGGGCCGATCACCCGAGGGTAATGGTCCACTTTAAGTAAATATCTTAGTCCTGAATGAAATATTGCATATGCCATGCCAATATTTTATTCTCCCCCCCACCCCCACCGGGCACTACACTATGATGTCTTATACTGTAGATATAAAAAAAGTACCCTCGTGTTCTCTGTTGCATAATTAATCCACTTCTTTCATATAATCCTCATTACATAGTGACGATCTTACTTCCTAATGCTATATGATTACATGAAATTTAGAATCCTTTTACCATTACTGGAATAATTTCCTATTTAAGGACACTTATATTCTCAGTTTATTGCCAACTTGCTACTTAGATAATGACAGTGACCTCATTTTCTTATATTTAGAAATCATTACCGTTTCCTTATCCTTCCTAAATGGCAGGACACTGCTGTATATATATATATATAGCTGTTTCACTTTGAGGATTAGATTTAGTATATGATAGGTGATTGTACATTTCACCTAACATTATAAAAAAGTTATCAATTTGCTTTAAAATATTGCTGAAATTTCAGCCGTAATGTAGCCTCTGAATGCATGGCATTAAATCCACTGATGGCAAAATCCCAGCACTGTATGAAAACAATTTTTAATGTGAGGATTAGAAGAAAAAAACTACTTGAAATGTTGGCACTATGTGCTGTAAATAAGATAATCAGAAGTATCAACTGAAATGTATGCTTAGATTTTGATAGTTAACTGCTTTGTAATTAGGAATTTCTTAAGTATAACTAGAGGGGATCCCATGCAGTTGACTTGGACCATCATGAATAGATTGATCTGACTACTACCTTCGGGGCATTATTTAAGGGCAACATGAATACAATTGTGTATGCAAAGGCAAAGTGATTATAATTGATGAAAGTGTCTGGAATGGTATGGAGGAAGGAGATTAAGTGGTTTCCTAGGGCCAGGTCAAAAGCTCTTCTGAATCTGATAAGATTAATGCACAGCCCAGTCAACTATGCCAACCACTTGACATGTTCTTATAGGACAAGCTGTAAATTGCAGGACTCTTTTGCTGCGGCAAAAAAACTTCTTGTATCTAGATCTCAATTCTTCTACAGCCCTAATTTAATACAATCCTTTAAATGTCAGTAAGTTGTTGTACCGGGTTAGCCATCAATGTAAGCAGGAAATCCAAGGTTAAGGTAATATCATTTATTGGCTAACTTAATAAGGTTGAAAATGCAAGCTTTCACTGCTTTCCTTAACCTTGGATTTCTATACAGTTCTTTAAGTTTTTTTAGGCATAGAATTTAAAATTTAGACAAAAAACATTTCTACAGCACAACATTTTCTCTTTGGAACCACTTCGACCTAGCAGTATATTTCATCCCACATGCACTTGGGGTTTAGATGGGAAAAGTATAAGAAAAAAAATATTCTGAACTAAATATTGTGCTGAAACAATTTTCCCAAAGCATCAACTAATAGGCAAGGCGCATCCATTGTCAACTCTGTAAAACTGCATTTGAAATAGTATATGTATCGTATGTTTCTACCCTGTCTGTAATTACTACTTTGTAAAGCGCTACGGAAGATGATGGCGCTATATAAATAAACAATAATAATAAGGCGCAGAATCCCCCCATTACAGGCAAAGTGACATTCTCCCATTATAGAGAGTGTGTCAGTCACCCCCCCATTCCCCCATTATAGGCAGTGTGGCATTCATCCTCCCAATTCCCCCATTATAGGCAGTGCGATATTCTCCCCCCATTTCCCCCATTATAGGCAGTGTGGTATTTTCCCCCCATTCCACATTATAGATGGTGTGGAGTTCACCCCAATACCCCTTTCCCATTATGTTATCCACATTATATCATTATTCCCCCAATGGACATGGATGCAGGCCATGCCCATTCACTTCACAGACTCGAATTGGCATGTTTGTGAATGCACTGAGCAGCAGAGGTACCCAGAGCATGGACAGTCACCAGGAATCAGTTACCCCGTCCCCTCCTTACCCGTCTACTGCACCTCTATCCTCTGGCCACCCGGTAGCCGTGGTCACCTGACCAGCAGCTCAGGAGCACAGAAATCAAATTTTTTACTTACTAACATCCCCTCCCACTTTTTGGGGAAAAGTGCATTTTATAGGGTGAAAAATTCAGTATATTGTATTTAAAACATTTTATTGCCTAGAAACAAATTTGCCATAAAATTCCAAGCACATTTTGATTGTTTTGTTTATGGTTATCTCTATGTTTCCTACAATCTACAGTATGGGTTGAAGAATATTAATGAGCATACAATCATGGAGGATGCCACTGCTGATTAGCTTCTCAAAATTATAGTATTCTTACTACAGTGGCTATCATCCGAGTCCACAACTTAAAAGTCATCTGTGGGCTGATACAGCCCTTTGAGGTCAGCAGCAAAAAAGATTGCAATAAGAGTTTGAGCTTACTTATCTATGCTTTATCCCTGTCATCATCATCATTCCCATGTCTGCCTTACAGACTATACTGTGTAAACACTAATTGATCTAATATATATATATATATATATATATATATATATATATATATATATATATACATAAATGGGACGTATGGAAATGTTCACCATTACCTTGCTCATACAGGAAGTAGAGACAACTGAAGAAATACAACTGTATATCATATATCATTAGAGAGGTTGCAAAAAATGGATTATACATTTTGCTGCCTTGATTACCTGCAGAGAAAGGGTATCTTGGAAGTATACAGAAAGTAAAATCTAGAAAGTAGACTGTTACTGTTGAAGCATCTGATGTTTGCTGCTTCTGGAAAGTTGTTACATCTTCAGAAGTACAGAAGCAAAATAAAATATACACTTCTCTAAGTACACCTGCCACCAGTGGTAGACTGGGGCTAAAAATCATCCCAGGCTTTTACTGGTCCTAGTCAGCACATGACCAGTACTCAACATATTGACTGAGCCCCACCCCAGGTATGCTTACCAGTCAGTCAACTACACTGCATTGCACAGATAAGCCTCTAGTAGATCATGGGCAGTGATGTTACTGTTGCTTAGTATTTTAGAGGTACGGGTGGGTATGATAGAAACATAGAAACATAGAAGGTTGATGGCAGAAGGAGACCATACGGTCCATCTAGTCTGCCCTTATGTGTATACTGTATGTACTCTTTATCTTAGGATAGATGTGTGCTTATCCCAGGCATGTTTAAATTCAGTGACTGTTGATTTTTCAACTACCTCTGCTGGAAGTTTGTTCCAAGCATCTACTACTCTTTCTGTAAAATAATTATTTCTAACATTGCTCCTGGTCTTCCCCCCCGACTAGCTTCAGGTTGTGCCCCCTTGTTCTATCATTAAGCTTCTTCTTAAAAACACTTCCCTCCTGAAAATTATTCAATCCTTTCACATATTTAAAGGTCTCAATCATGTCCCCCCTCTCCCTTCTTTCCTCCAGACTGTACAAATTAAGTTCTTTAAGTCTCTTTAAGTCTCTCCCGATAAGTTTTAAGTTTTTAGTTCTTCCACCATTTTGGTTGCTCGCCTTTGGACACGTTCTATTTGAATAATGTCTTTTTGCAGGTAAGGTCTCCAGAACTGCACACAGTATTCTAGCTGTGGCCTTACCAGGGCTCTATACAGCGGCATCACAACCTCCCTCTTCCTACTGGTGATGCCTCGAGCTATGAAGCCGAACATCCTGCTTGCTTTTCCCACTGCCTGGCTACACTGTCCACTCATCTTGCAGCTATCAGTAATCAGTACCCCTAAATCTCTCTCCTCCGAGGTCCTGGCTAACACAGTGCTGCCCATACGGTACTCAGAGCAGGGATTCCTTCTACCCAAGTGCATGATTTTACATTTAGAGACATTAAACTCTAGTTTCCACAGTTTTGACCATCTATCCAGTAAAGCTAAATCATTTTCTATGTTGCAGACACCTCCAGGAATATCCACCCTATTACTAACCTTTGTATCATCAGGAAACAGACAAACTTTTCCTACCAAGCCTTCTCCTATGTCACTTACAAATATATTTAAAAGAATGGGGCCCAGGACGGAGCCTTGCGGCACATCACTTGTAACTCGCCTTTGTTCAGATTGCACACCATTTACAACAACGCTCTGATACCGATCCCTCAGCCAACTGGAAATCCACGGAACTATCCAGGGATTGAGTCCTACCTTCAATAACTTATCTATGAGCTCCTTATGTGGTACAGTGTCAAAGGCTTTGCTAAAATCCAGATAGGCGATATCCACAGCACCACCTTCATCTAACACTTTAGTGACATTGTCAAAGAAATCAATAAGATTGGTCTGACATGATCTGCCCTCAGTAAAGCCGTGCTGTTTTGGGTCCAATAGGTCATACATTTTTAGATGGGAAATTATCTGTTTTTTTAAGTGTTTTTCCATTAATTTGACCACTATAGATGTTAAACTAACTGGCCTGTAATTACTGGCTTCTTCTCTACTCCCCTTTTTATGGATTGGTATGACATTGGCCATTCTCCAATCACCTGGAAATCAGTCAGAGGGGCTGCAATCACAAACCTAAGTTCCCTTAGAACTCTGGGGTGGATTCCATCTGGACCCATCGCCTTACTTACCTTTAGATGTGCCAGCTCGGCTAAGACATCAGCCTCCAGAAACTCCGGAGCTGTGCCCTCCCAGCTGGATGCTGTGCTATGGCCATGCCTGCTACTATCTGAAAATACCGAACAAAAGTAGCTATTCAGATGGTCAGCCACAGCCTTATCTCCATCAATATATTTATTTTCCCTATTTCTAATTTTTGAGACTGCATTGTTTTTCTTCTTTCTATCACCAATATATTGGAAAAAGGTTTTATCTCCCCTCTTCATAGATTTGGCCATTTCTTCCTCCTTTTGCCCTTTGGCAGTCCTTATAATCAGTTTTGCTTCCCTCTGTTTTTTTTTTTATGCGCCTCTCTGTCAGCTACACTTCCACTTACTTTATACTTCTTATAGGCAGACTTCTTATCTTTTACGATAGTGCTGACTTCCCTAGTAAGCCATAATGGTTTATTCTTCCTTTTATTCTTGCTAATTTGTTTCACATATTGCTTAGTTGCCTTTAAGATGGCCATTTTTAATAGTGACCACTGGGCACTCACTTCTGCTACTCTGTTCCACTCACCTAATTTTCTTTCTACATACTCCGCCATTTCCTTGATGCTGAAGTTGTTGCGTTGCATGGGCAGATGAGCTTGGAAATATATTGGAGTGGATGTAGCTGGAAAGGAGTCCTGGAAGAATGGGAGTAGTGTGGGATATTAGAAGCACTACTGCAAAAATTGAATAGAGCGAGTTCTGGCAGTTGCTAGTTACAGTTACACTCAACCTAGCTGGCCCCAAAGCAGTGTGGCACACTGAGAATTCCCTTGACTATCCTTATGGTCAACTCACACCTGCCAGTCAACAAATCTGACTCTCTGGCAAGACAGCATACATCTCCGAATGCATGGTTAATATTTCTACTCTAACTTTTTATAAGGCTTCACTCTAGACCAGCCTGTTGGTTCCATATAGGGGCTGTATGGTACCACATGAACAACAGTATTGTTATTATTTATTATTAATGTATATTTACAGAGAACCATTCCTTATCTTTCATGGCGCTGTACAAGTTGGACTTCAGATTGAGTATAATATGCTTATAATTTACAGAATATTAAATATTAAGTCAGTTGTGACAACAATTACAAGTTAATAATGGAGTAAAACAGGAGGGCGGGTCCTTACCTTGTGTGCTTACAGTCTAAAGGGTAATGGGGGAGACATTAATTTGCATCTCAAGCAGTAATAATGACAGGCTTCCTGTATCGTGGGGCCTGTCTCCTCCCAGCAAGCATAAAGCTTGATAGTTTTTTGAACTATTGAAGTTTTTTGCTCAATGTTATGATTAGTGACTCATTAAGTGTGTTGGTGGGGGGGCAGCATTAAACCCAAGCCCTTCAGACCTCAAATCAGGAGGTTTCTGGCACCCCACTTACCTTCCACCTGCTCCTGCACCTGACATCTCTTACCTGCAGCCCTGGTTTAAGAACCGCACACAGAGGTTTCTTAGGTTTTGACTCACACATTGATCTCAATGGGAACATGCCATACTGAGGACATGCCCACAAGCCACGTCGGCTTCTCATATAAGCACCATGAGTGAGAGATGTGCAGCATGGGGCAGGTGGATCTAAGGTCTAAGGGGCAAGTCCACAAAGAATAATGGTGTAACCTCCTGCATTTATTTTGTGACAGATGATCTTTAAAAAAGAAGCCTCCTTAAATGGCTGGAATAAATTTCCAGATACAGCTAGCAGATACGACTACTGGCATATCACATTATGAGGCTAGTGAGGCATCCCAGTAGTGGGAGATTACTTGGGATAAAGGCTGTTATGTATGTACAGTATATGGAATCTACTATATTTGACTAATGTATGTAGGTGTCCCCCAATTTATCACATATTGTCTGGGTACAGGAATAATACAGCAGGCATCTTGGCCAGGTTGTTTGTACAGTATGATCGACACGCCATCTGTACTGTTCTAATAGAGCTTTGTAATATGTCCGGCTTTTTAAGGAGTAGGCGTAGGCATACCAAGTAAATACTTCTATTTATAAAATAATTCCACTTGTTGGGTTCAAAAAATAAAACCTTCCTGCATTAATGAAAATGTCTGGTTAATGTAACATAATAGAAATCTCATATCATAGCAACATTGGGACCAAGAATGAAGACATCACTCCCTTTGTAAATCACCTTCTTTGAGTCACTCTTCTAACAGTTTTAATTTTCTATGGAGCAAAGCACCAGTAGTGTGCATATATTACTTTAGATTAGTATTGAAGTAACAGACAGTTCATCCAAAGCCCATGCTGCAGCAGAGCAGCAGTAAATAGTGTAGTGATATATGGACAAACTTGAAGGCCAATTAAATAATTCATGACAGTACTGTTCAATTTGTTGCTGAAGCCAATGCGTGCTTTCATCTGCTGCATTCGTCTAAAAGTTGTGATTTCATTTGTTTATAGCATTTGTTTATTGCAGCACTATTCACCGTATTTTCTATGAAATAACAAATTATGCCTCAATCTGTTGCTATAGGTGTGTTCTCTGGCCTTATGCAGTAATTTGCCAATTTCGTAACATTAAAACTTCATTCTGGAGCATCTGCAGATGTTTGACCTTCAAAATGCTATTACAGTGTAAGCTAGATGTTAGCTGCTAACCACAACTGTGAATTCCTAATAGTGTTAACTGAGCTTGATAAAAGGGAAAAATATAAAGTCGGGCAACATAATGTGTAGAACTATAACTTATTTCAGATATAGTTTAACAGTTTAATTGCTCACCATAGAAATTAATGGAACCTTGGGTAAAGGAGTTCCACTTGGTCAAAGCTGCGCTTTATTCTAAATCAAATGTAATTTAGAACATGAAACAGAGAATATTATTTTGCCTCCAGTAAATCATAAAGTTGCTTTTCTGTGCTAAAACTTGCAGTAATTAGAGGCGGTAACATATATGTCATTCTAACAGTATAAACAGGCTACCATCACAGCTTCAATACAAAAAAAGAATATTGGCCTTATTTTCAACGCCAGCACATGCTCATTTGACAGACAGTGCTGACATTGTCACTTGTAACACAAACATAACGGACAGTAACAAACCTCGCTGCCGCCTTCCTTTCATTAATTAGTTGTTCAGAAGGACCTTGTGCTCCAGATGAATAAACTTATCAGCCAGGATCATCCCTTACCTTTCTATTTGACAGTCACAAAGAAATTCCTGGAAATATGGAGTTCAATCACTATGTTTCCAGCAGGCGATTTTGAAGGCTCTATTTAACTGATATTATTTTCAGCACAAAGTAATTATTTCGCCACACTCCTGCAGCATGGGGGGGACCTTATTTAATTAGCCCTCTGCATTTCCCCTCACCACAACCTTGGGGCACATAAGCATGTACTTATCACTTCTGTCTTCCCTCAAATGGCAGCCATTCATGACAGCGGGTGACTTAATGTAAAGTTTTTATTTTCCCATACGCCCACAGCATGTAAGTATGTCCTATGCATCTATCCTTACTGCAATCTCGAGACCTGGAAGTCTGTATTTATCACTTCTGTGTTCCCTCTCGTATGGCAGTCATTAATCGGTGGCAGTGACCAATCATAATTGCTGGGCCTAACAAGACTACCTTGTAAACAAGCAGCTTAGTTGCTGACAGTCACGTAGCACTGAAGACAGTTTCGAGGAAAGGTGAAATCAGTATTTATGGGGTGTCCAACCTCAAATCAGAAAGCCCCTATGCTGCGATAGGGAAGGGGAGTAATGTATTTTTGTTGTTACTTCCTGTCCAAATAATGCAAATTGCCAAAATATTCAGAAGCGCTCCATTGTGTTCCAATAAACCCCTTTCCTTTGTGTTCATAATCACTTAGAGCGCCATCATGGTACAGTCAAAAATAGTCCAGTCACTGTTCAGTGATGCCAGGAGGTGCCCCACTCTCCAGTTATATAAGTGTAACTAGAGATGCTAAGGAAGCAAGCAAATATTAACCACATGTTAATATTGAGTTATCCATATGATTTTTGAAAAACTCACCCTTTAGATTGTACCCTCGCAAGGGAACGTCTCTCTCTCTGGTTTCTTCTTGTATTCATAATATTCATTGTGAATATAGGCGTGCACAGCCGAAAGGGTATGTGAGTGATGCTGGCGCCGGGTGCGCAGTGGCTATGTCGGGCAGGTAAGAATTGCAGGCAAACCGGGGGGTTTCACACAGTACATAGTTAAAGGAGCACTATCACAAATTTTGGTGGTCAACAAAGATTTAAATGAGACTTGTCATGTCTTTCATTAATAGACTGACAAATCAATGTGTGTGGTCCCAAAAAAGCCTGCTCTGTGTCAGTTGAAAACCAGCCTGGGTGAAGGGTTCCATCACCCTGGAAGAAACCAAGTCCTGGGTGGGGAGAGATACAGAGGGAGGGTGTTCTGTGTGTTTTAAGCATAACAAAACCCAGGATTTTTATTTCATTCCGAATTTTCTTTCTAGCCCCGGGGGCATCCCAACTTGCCATGCACCGCTATGTGAACCCCCTATTTTGCCTGTAAAAATGTACCATTCCCTGTCCCATGGGGCATGCACGGGCTCTTGTCCAATCAGTGCTGTTTGCTTGGCAAACAGATTTGTTTGCACTCAGAGCTTGGCAATGGGGAGCCAAAGCAGCTGCATCCTTGGATGCCCTGCCTATCTGAATAGCTATCTGTGGGAGTGTGTCTCAGCCCAGAGATGCTGGGGATGTGGCTGCAGCTATTATCATTGCTATGGGGGCAGGGAAAAAGTTGGGTTTTGTGGAAACCCAGATGGTGTTTCACACAGTGGGGCATCCTTATTTGGATGCCCCAGGGGAAGACCAGTGGTCGACAATGAGGTCTTTTTTACATTCCAGGGTCTACCACTCAGTATTGTGTTCAATTTTAATACCTTTATATATACCTGCACAGTTATTCAAAGTTGAATTTCTTTTCAGTCAGTGTATTTTATTTTGTAGAGATTTTACATATTTATTGAGTCACCTGGTGGTCTCATCACAGAAGCAGTTCCTCACACACATAGAGCTGTTACAGCTGTGTAGACTTCAGGGTCGACCACTCAGGGTTTTGTTTAATTTTAATACCTTTATATATACCTGCTTAGTCATTCAAAGTTGAATTTCTTTTCAGTCAGTTTATTTTATTTTGGAGAGATTTTGCATATTTATTGAGTCACCTGGTGGTCTCATCACAGAAGCATCTCCTCGCACACGCAGAGCTGTTACCGCCTTGTACAGTGCCTGCATGGATCAAGTTCACTGCAGCTGTTACTACCAGTGGTCTAAATGCTGCGGCTGTCAGCTATCACCTGACTGAATAAAACCTGCAGATCCCCCTATTTAGCAAATGGAATAAGCCATTTTCATTTTCAAATCTAAAAGTAAGGCATACATTCTTTTTCTTTACTATTGCCACGTTATTTATACACATGTTAGAAGCTATTGTGTGGATATTTAATTATTTATGTTTTTTTAATGCAAATATTCGTGATAGTACTCCTTTAACCCTTTAAACGCCAGCCACGTAAAATTTACGTGGCTGCCTCCCCTGCAGTTAACCGCCAGCCACGTAAATTTTTCGTGCCTGACTTTCCCCCCTGCTAGCAGAAAAAGTAAAAAAAAAGTCACTTACCTGACCCCTCGTTCGATCCGGCCGGGTCTCCTCTTCAGCCAGAGGGGCTCTGATCACCCATTGGGGCTCTTCCGGCTGCAGGGGAGTGCCCAAGATAGGGTGCCCCCCCTGTTTCAGCAGCCGCCAGAATTACCTGTAAAAAAAAAATGACATTTACTCACTTTTGTGCCCGTTGGCTCCCGCAAGCTCTCCGATCAACCCCCCGCTCTTCCGCCTTCTGGAGAGGGCCTAACAGCCCTCCGGATCTCTGATGGCCGCCGCCATCTTTACCTCTAGCCCCGCCCCTTCAGAGGCGGGGCCGATGACATCACCTGCGGGCGTCGTCGGGGCACCCGGCAGTTCAGCTGTCAGATGCCGGTGATGGCTGGGCAGAGAAGGAAGGAGGTAGGCGATCCTCCGATCGCCTGCCTCCCCTCTTCTCTGCCCAGCCGTCACCTGCATCTGATCGCCGCGGGACACAGGAGATGAAAAATTTAATTTTTTTTTAGTGTGTCTGTCTGTTTTTTTTTTACTGTTAACCCTTTGTGAACTGGTAAGGGGTCCATGAGACCCCCTATACCAGTTCACAAGGCTTGGGGGTCTGGCAAGTCACCTGCGGCTAGCGGGTGACTTGCCATTAACCCCTGGCCCCCCAAATTACCTGCCTCCCCAAAGCCCAGGGGGGGCAGAAGAACCATGGCCCTAGGCTATACCGGCTTGTAGCCTGCAGGGCCAGGGGCCACTAAAGCTGGCCCCTGTGCCCTGTTCTACAAGCCCCCATTGCTGGTCACAGGCTGGTTACGCTGGGTAGGGGGGACCTCACGCCATTTTTGGGGGGATTTTTAAGGGTTTTAACCTTAAAAATCCCCCCCAAAAATGGGGTCCCCCTCCCCGGGAGGGGGGACTCTATGTCTATGCTGGGGATGTGGCTGCAGCTATTTACATTGCCATGGGGGCCAGGAAAAAGGTGGGTTTTGTGGAAACCCAGATGGTGTTTCACACAGTGGCCAGCGGCCGACAATGAAGTCTTTTTTACATTCCAGTGTCTTCCACTCAGTATTGTGTTCAATTTTAATACCTTTATATATACCTGCACTGTTATTCAAAGTTGAATTTCTTTTCAGACAATGGCCTTGATTCACAAAGAGTTGAAAATAACTCTCATGGTAGTAAAAAATTCAATTCATGAGAAAAAAGCTTGAGAATGTCACTGTTAGTGAATCACCAGATAGGAACACAATGCAAATCAATGGCAGCTTTTTACTACAGGTAAAAAGTTCAATACCTTTTTCAAGAGTAAAAAAGTGCCATTGACTTTCATTGTTTTCTTAGCTGGTGATTCGCTAACAGTGACATTCTCAGGCTTTTTTCTCATGAATTGAATTTTTTACTACCATGAGAGTTTTTTTCAACTCTTAGTGAATCAAGGCCATTGTATTTTATTTTGTAGAGATTTTACATATTTATTGAGTGACCTGGTGGTCTCAAGTGTGTCTGTCTATTTTTTTTTACTGTTAACCATTTGTGAACTGGTAAGGGGTCCTTACCATTTCACATTTATACCAATTCACAAGGCTCGGGGGTCTGGCAAGTCACCTGTGGCTAAAAAAAGCATTTTTGCCGGCATGGTGGGAGCGGGACGGCCCGCTCCGATGTCAGCGGAACCGGCCGGCCCGCTCCGATGTCAGCGGAACCGGCCGGCCCGCTCCGCTGTCAGCGGAACCGGCCGGCCCGCTCCCACCATGCCGGCATTTAAAAAACAAAAATAAAAAAAAAAAAAAGCAAACACTTACCTGCAGGTCCGGAGCGTGGAGGCCGGCGCCGCTCTCAGCTGTCATCTGAGGGCGCGTCATCAGAACCGGCCGGCCCGCTCCCACCATGCCGGCATTTTTTTTTTTTTATTTCAGGAAAAATTCGATCGGCACGAACCACAAAATATTCGGGTTCGTGCCGAATCGAATATTTCCTGAAATTCGGAGCGAATTCCGGTTCGTCCGAACCGGTTCGCTCATCTCTACATGGTATCATTGTAATCGGGAAAAATGGGGCTTTCACATGCAATATGGTTTTCTTTAATAAAATAAATGTTTTAGTTAAAATAAAGGAGACAATTAAAAAAAATATATATATATATATATATAAAAAAACAGTAGAAAAAATACAAACAAGACATTTTATGGTAAAGCCACAGAAAGAAAATATGCAATTTTCTTGGAAATTCCTGCAAAAATTACAGTTAAACATCACGCAAAATGGTGAAAAATATCCTGTCAGCAGAGGGTGACAAAATCTCAAGTAGGCTGGCAGTTAAAAGGTTACAGGTTCTTATGCATGTTGGGTATTGTTCTGCTCGGGGGACCTTGCGCTTTCAGATTTAGCTTGTCTTTTCTTATTTGCATATTGATATTTTAGGAAAAGGTGTTTTTTATTCTGCTTTTTTATACTTTTTTTGTGAAACCCTGTGCAACCTAAGAATTCTTCGAGATATTAATTCCAGAAAGATGAGCCCACTACAACAAGCTGGGTACGCTTAGAAAGCTTAACATGTGGACTTTCAGAGAATATATGGTTTATGTGGGGTGTTCCAAATGTAAAGGGTTGTTTTGGTAGAAAAAGCACAAGGTGCGCACTTTGTCTGCAGAGCTGACATTTTTAAGTAAAATTACCATTACGCACATGCTTTACTTTGGTGTGTTTGGCAACTCTTTCCTTGACAGGACCTATGCATGTTGGGTATTATTCTGTTTGGGGGACCTTGCTTTTTCAGATTTTCAGTTTTTTTCTTGTTTGCCTATAGTTTTTTTTAGGAAAATGTGGTTTTGATTCTGCTTTTTTTTTTTTAGGGAAACCCTGTGCAACTAAAGAGTACATTGAGTGATTATTTCCAGAAAACTGCACCCATATCAACAAGCCTGGTACACCTAGAAAGCCTGAGGTGTGTACTTCTAGGGAATATATAGTTTGTTGGGGGTATTTCAAATGTAAAGGGTTGTTTTTCTTGAAAAACTACAAGGTGCGCATAGCGCAGTTGTGTTTTATCCGAAAATCTTCTAAAGCGTTGTTTCATTTGGTGGGAGTCTCCTGGGCAGGAAAGGGTGTTTACCAATACATATGTGTTACCGCTGTAACCGGGAAAAATTGGGGTTTCACACGCAATAAGATTTTATTGACAAACTTACATTTTTTATTACAAAAAAACACTGCAAATTTTAAAAAATTGTTTTTTTTTTATTTTTTTGCACATATTTCACCCAAAAATATTGAGAATACATTTAGAAAAGGACAAACAAGACATTTCATGTTAAAGCCCAGAAATGAAAAAAACAATATATCACTTTCCTGGGAAATCCCTGGAAATCACAGTTGAACATGGGAAGCGCAAAATAGTGCAAAATGGTCTGGCAACAAAGGGTGACAAAATCTCAAGGTAGGCTGGCGGTTAAAGGGCTTCTATGATCTGTTCACGTTGAATATGCCTCTAATGGGAATAAGGTTTGGGGAACCCTGCAGTGGACGAATGGGTGCTGTGTGGCATGGCAGAAGCTGTACATAGTTTAGGTTTTCTTGGCAAAGGCCCTGAAAGGGGCACCTAGGTCCAGAGGGTCCATGTGGGTTAGTCCAAGCCTGAATGGGTGGCAGGAAAATTCCCCACAGAGAAGTATGTATGAGGCCTACCAATGGTGTCATCACTGGTGGCATAGACACAAATAAAATTCTGACTGCAATCTTATCCAGCTCTATGCAAAGCTAAGGTTTGCTCTGCATTCTACTATAACAAAAATGGTTAGAAGCGAAAAGACGTAAATTAATGTCCCATTAAGCTAGGATAAAATCATGTAATCAGAATTAATGTTTTCAGCTGGAGATTAAAAAGAAGGAAGCTAAATAAAGAAAAAAGAAATCATGTCATCTAGTAAGTAATTTAGTGAGACAACTGGCGATGTGTGCGCTGATGATTAATGCAGAGCGGGGGATTTGCTTATGGATTTAACGTACAAATGTTCGTGATTTTGCCTCGAATTTGTGCATGTCCATGGATGTTAATAGGATAGCAAGCCAAGAGGTCCCACATGTGAGCAGGCTGTGGAGTAGTGAGGTTATGAATAATTCAATGCAGCTTGGTAGATATCATCTCTTTAGAGACCTGCTTTAAGCAAGACAGAAAAAGGAAAAAAACTCTCATTTTTAAAAATGTTAGTCTTGAAACAATATTTGATTGGGTGAGATTTTTTTATGCTGTTGGAAATAAAACATATGAACGTGTGAAAAGTTAGCACTGGCTGTCAGAAGTCAACATACATTATTAAATGGGGGCTTCTTTCTACTCCTTGTATATTTGTTCCATGTCACGTTTAAGATCGTCTACAGCAGCACTTCTAATAATGTAATGAGTACAACCAAGTGATGGAAAGTGCATTAGCCTTGAGGAATCTCATTTATATTAGATATGTGATTGTCCCTCCTCTGTTTAAATTTAGAAGAGTGGACAAATTATATTGGTCATGTGTGCACTGGTGCTATCAATTTTTGATTAGATACTTTTGGACAGTTTAGAAACATTTCAGTTAGTTTAAATCAGATTTCTGTTGAGGAGTTTATTTGCAATTGCACATTATGTTCCTATTCATGGGGACTATATCTGTGAACATTTTCATGCATTAATTCTATGGCATCAGTCAAGTAAAATGGCATTTGTTTTTTTTGTTTTTTCTTAAAAGTTTTAATAGTTATCAACAAATTTTTCTCAATCCCGCATTGTAAAAACACCGTATGTGCAAAGAGCCATAGACCAGTAAATTGTTGATGAAGGGCCTTATTTAAGAAGTTTCGTGTAATACTGCCCATTTATGAATGCCCGCATCTATTTATATTTTGACACTGCTTTTTGTACAGAATGAAGCTGCAAGTCACAGCGTCCGATGTTAAATAATCAGCTTGGATTGGGGCACTAGGTATTGGTCAGCTTATGTCAGAGCCTGTTGGACCCCTATGCTGATTATAACAGCATGAGTGAGCGCTCTCTGTATCTCTGCCTTTTAGGTGCTGCACACCAGATTTATACATTTTTGGCATGCTGAAAAGATTGGCACTCTATGTAATAGGCGCTGCTGAGCGTTTCATGATCACAGTCACAGGATATAATTACTGGGCCAAAGGGGGCAAATTACACATTGGTAAAGCAAAAAAGCAAAGATAATATAACTTACTGGAAAGGAAAAGTGACAGTTGGTGACATCTAAGTTCGGTGTTTACATTATTGACAAGTAACAACAGTTCTGCCCATCATCATCTATGGGATCTCAACTTTCAGCCCCACTTTAAACTGGCGCAACATAAAAAAGAGCGCCATTCATCATCAACTATATTACGCTGGTGATAAATTTGATGCAGGCTGGTGGATGCATTGTTTGTTGCTGCTGAGGTCAACATATTGGTGCTGAGTGGCATTGACTGGTGCTGATGCATGATAAATCAAGTTCATTATCATTATAGCTATACTGTATTTTTAACCTGAGACAAAAGTCATATGTCCATCCACAATGAATCATAGGAGGCATAACGATTTGGGATCCAGATGATTAGAATCACTGCCAAACCCCCTGCCTGAACTGAATTTAACACACTGCAATCAAGTATATGTATTCAAATGTGGCACAAGAAGTGCACACAGCGGAATTCCCATCCTCATTTCTATAAGCCCCAAGGAAGGAACACTCAGCAGGGAGGCAGGCAATGTTGGAACACAGTGCTGGGTTGCAGTCTGTTAAGTGAAGGGAATCAGGCAAGAAGTTGGGCTGTGATGCCCAAAACAAAATGGCCCCTAGGAATCACAGTGATGGAACAAAAGTTAAATATTAAGCTGCAGAGGGTAATATTTTAAAGAGGAAGTCCAGTATGGAATTAACTCCCTGCCCTACCTGATGTGGGAGCATGCACAGAACATGGTATGCAACTCTGTGCTCTGTGTGTCTGTCACACATGCATTGGTGACAATTAGAGATGAGCGAACTTCTCAAAAATTCGATTTGGGCGATTCGCCAAATTTCTCAAAGAAATTCGGTCCGAATCGAACTTTAGCGAATCGCTCATCTCTGGTGGGAGCGGGGAGGCCGGCTGCGCTGTCAGGGGGCGGCGAAAGCCGGCTTCCACCGCCCGCTGACAGCGCAGCCGGCCTCCCCGCTCCCATCATGCCGGCATTTTTTTTTTTAATTTCAGGGAAAATTCGGTCAGCACGAACCACTAACAATTCGGGTTCGTGCTGAATCGAATTTTCCCTGAAATTCGGAGCGAATTCACTCATCCGCTCATCCCTAGTGACAATGCTGGAATCCTGTATCATTTTTTTTAGCCCTGGTGTCCTACCTCAGGACCAGTGGAAAGAGAAAGGGTGGGGAGTTACATTTGGCTGTACATCCACTTTAAGACAGCTTTTGGAGAACATCAAGGCTCAGAATTGTGTATTCTTCCTAAGGAGTAAAGGAAAGTTTAAAACAAGTACAAGTGAAAAAAGTATAAAATAATATATTTTCATGACCTCCACACTGGCATCTGTGTTTCCATATGGATATAAAAGCAGAGTAAACAACCAGACGGGAGCACCCATACACACAAATAATTAAATGCACCTCCACCAGGTGGCCAGAAGCTACATGCAGATGCCGAGCCCTGTAAAAAGCGATGGGCACCATGGGTGTGGTGACAGGTAGGCCGGGGAACATTGTTTCGGTAGGCATGTCTCATCTTATAATAATTCTTCAAAATCTGATAACTTGTTGGATAGGCAGTAAGCTGTACATTAGCTAGATCAGAATGTAAAACCCTTCACAAATATTACTATCGAATCTGAGTTCTTTGTCATAACTGACTGGAAGGTCTTGATGAGCATGACTGACTCTTGAATGTGAATGTTTATGATTTGTCAGACGCCCAGGTAGACTTTAACAGAGAGAGTTCTTTTTAAAAAAAAATCTCCTACTGGTATTTCTATACCCCACTGGATGCAGTAAATCATTTATGGTCTTTGATAAGACAGCCCTTCTATACAGGAGACTGGACTTCAGCTTGTCAGTACTAAAGGCGGCACTGCATGAATTTTCTTCAAATTTGACCTTGTATCATTAACTATGCTTGCAAGATGTGGTTTTATTTTTATAAAATCAACTATAACCATCAAATTGGCATTTCAAATATTTACCTTTTTTTAAACTAGTGGGGTTATGTAAATGGCTTAAGAGTCTCTTGAATTTGTTGTTTGAAAGCTCACTTCACAAATATATATATATATATATATATATATATATATATATATCTTCAAAAGAAATTCCTGCTGGTATTTCTATACCTAAAAAAAATATTTACTGCATTGAAAATAATCTGCACCTCAGAATTCACAGATGAAGGAGGTTTGGATGTTTTCACTAATCAGATTGGTATGAGTAATTTTCTTCCCTTGAGGGGCATCTTAATTTGGGAAGCCCCATAGTGTACAACCCCACAGCCTCATTGTATACTAATCTTGTGCCGGAATCCCATGTACACAATCTGCTTTACAGCAACGTCCTTGCTCTGCACAGTGGGAACTGGAAATGAAGTTGGCGTGGCAAACCCTGAGCTGGTTAATGCAGATAATAATTGTGGGTTCCAGAAACGGGGGGAGTATACATTAAGGAGGTGTGGGTTCAGCTGCAGGGCATCCCAAATCAGAATGCTCCATAAGGGAGAATTTCACCCAGACCTTTTGCTCCAAGTTTCCTCTTTCTTGTGTGCTGAGTGAGAGAAGCTCTCAAATGTGAACCTCTTTACAAAATTCCAGAGGCTGTAAACATCTCCAATGCTTTGCTATAATAGATAAGGCATAAATTACGGAGTGAGATTGATGGTTGTACAAGGTGGCAAATGCTAATAGTTTTGCCATGCCTACTAGGAATGCACAACCTGTGACCCGCACTGCCTTCAAATGTGGCACCCCTGGCACCTATGTCTACCTCTATCCACCTCACTACTTCCCGCATCACCTCAGCACCTTTTCACCCCTGATCCTACCAACTTCTCAGTCCAACCCAACCTCAGTCCTCTTCTTTCCACCTCACTTCAGCCCACTTCTTCCCACCTCACCTCAACCTCTCCTCACTCTTTGCTTCTTACCTCTTCCTGCCTCACCATTGCTCACCTTACCTCTACTCATCTCACTATCGCCTACCTCTGCTCACCATTGCATATACATAAAATAAGGTTACAGCTTAGCCTACTGCAATAATCTGTCTGCCCTTGCAGTAGAGACCCTAGAGACCAAAACAGGTTGTGCATCCCTGCTATAAAACTAATAATATGGTGGTACAATACAACATTTAAGGGTTATCATATCATTTATTAAAGTAATGTGCTCCTTAGCTTCCTACTACTTTATTATTTTAGATTGCCAGCATTGTTAAAATGGTAAAAATATCACTACAAAGGCAAGAATAAACTCTTTGTGGTTTATTAATTGTACACACACCTAATAGTTTATTAATGATGCACACCGTTACAGCAGCTAGTATTTCCTAGTTTTATTGCACATTTATTGTTCTGATCTAGGGGTACATTGATCATTGAGCAAAATGAGTAACGCATGTGGTTAGTACGTTTATACACACCTCAGAATAGGTATCTCTAAACCCATTTGTCTCACCTTATTAATGGCCTGTTTTTCTTTGTTAATTGTCTTGCTTTCTTTCAGTATTAATATGGCCCATTATACTTGTTAATAGCTCTACATATCAGTTTTACAAGGCAATGCTTTCTGGTAGATGGACTTTCCTTTCACCAAGCTCTTTAACAAGCATGCAGATGACAAGGCCCACACAGTCCCCAAGGTTTACATCATGGTCAGAATACCCATCATGACTGATGGCTGCATCGATAGCTCAAGGTGCTGCACGTGCCTGCATGGCATAGATCTTATGATAGGTATCGCGCTGTTTACTAAAGCATTTAAATTGGCTTTATAAATCATCAGTGCACGGTGATCTTGCAGGCAGACATATTAAACATATTTGCCTGCATGTTCTACACAAATATGTCTGACTAAGGGGAAAGGGGGGACAGTTGCAGTGTCAAGGCATGACAAATATTATCCAGGGTTAGAGATGCTGAGAAAATAGTAATGCTAAAAATATTTGTATGTCCTCTGTAAAAGCTTTTCTGTCATATTTCTCACGTAGGTAAAGGATTTAAGCAAATAAATAAATAAATAAAATAAAGCGTATAGTATATGTCATATGCAGGTATCAGACATGGTCACATTGTTTAATGGGCAACTGTAGGTAAACCATTCCTTCAGGGTTTCTTTTTCATTTACCTATTAGGAACTAATAAGAAGGAGTTAATTGCTGACTTAAAATGTCACGTGTTGAATAATTTTCACTCCACAGGAGTTCATATGGAAATTTACAGCTTGCCTCTAGCAGATGCCCTGTGAAGCCCATGGTCCCTTCTCTGCTAAAGATTTATCGCATCTGTCCTTCACCAGCCCGTCCTGCATATATTTAACATCTGTTGGATACCTACAGAGTAAAAGAAATCTTCACGTGTTATCTGACATACCTGTGGAAGTCAGGAAAGATAGAACTCTATCTAAATACAAAGTACCAGTGGATTACGAAATATTATTTTTATTTCTGTAATCAGCTTTCCATGGAAATCAGTTAGGGAATAAAATCATTTTGTACTGAGCCATGGGCAATTAAACCTCTTGTCAGTCATAGCATTAGAATAGATGATTATTTGTGCAACAGGAGGTAATATCTGCTTTAGCCATAACAGAATGACCTGCACTTTCATTTAATCGCCATTATTAATAGCTAATAATATTATTACATATACTGATGAGTGACACTTATTCCGGGAATGAAGATGTCACATTTCCATACAAGACTGTTTGTTGAAAGAATTTGACATCTCTATCACCAGTTCTTTTGACTCAATCTGCAAATTTTAGCTTGTGAATTTTCTCTATGATTATATTGTATGTTGCACTGCATGAGACCACTGTTAACTTTGGAAACTAATTTAAAAGTGTTCCAACAGCAGAAAAATTCAGCATCTCCTTCTAGCCTGCTAAAATAATTGCCATACTTGCACAGCCCATCATCCCCTACACAACTCTGCTGAACTTTTAACTATTTCTGGGGATGCTCCCAAGAGAGCTTGTATGCCAGACCATGGACTTTTTGTTATGTTTAAGATGGTCCTTAAGTAAAAACAAAATGGCCCATAGGCCGTTTTATCATCCACCATCCAAAAGCCTAGGAAGCCAATAAAATCAGAAATTATACTCACCCTACTATTTTCCTGCCCATCAAAAAGCAGCACCATCACTGGTCATGCAGGACATGTATGGGCTTTTGCAAACTGGATATAAATATGATTTATTGTGCTTCCTAAGGATTTGCATGTAGAAAACCATCTCAGTTTGACCCATATGAGGAATGCAGCAGCTTGGACTTCTTGACTGGAGGTCTGTGGTTGGCTAAAGGTTAAAACAATAATTGTGGCTATAGAGAGCCCTGACAGGAAGATTACTCAAGGGTTATATTTTCACTTGTACGGCCAAAATTAGATAATCATATTGGGGGAACCGCCCATCATCACGTCTATATGCTAGAAGTAGTAATGTTACTCTCTATTATCATCAATAAAGAAAGGGATCAAGTTCAGCCCCTCCACCGGCATCTCAAATTTTAAACCACAAACCTTTTTAGAAAGTGTTGTCCAACTTGCCTGATCCTATTGAAAAACAATCTGTTGAAAATGTTGCTAATTGTTAAACTATCCTTGAGCATTGTCTAGGGGAAGCCAATATTTAAGCCAATATTTAAGTTGATAATGCCTGCTATTTTAATGTACACAAGAATTATACACATATTCACATTTGCCAACTAAAAAAATCCCTAATGCTGTAGAAATATTTGACATCAAATCTTTTCCCAATGCATGTATATTTTATTAGATACCCAGCCTCCAATCGTAATTTCAGTACATTTCAATGAATGGAGAATAATGGCCATGGGTGCCTTTTGTTCCACAAATGATTCTGATCTTGCTCATAATTGCTGGTAAAAAGCCCAGATCACCATTGTAAATAATGCACATGGCCTGCTGTATGAACTAACATTTCTATGCCAGACTGCAAATGAGAACATAAAAGCCCTCACTTACCAGGTAGATTAAAGTACTTGATAGAATTTATAGTTCTTGTTTGTTCTGTATGTTAAAAATAATGGCAGTGTATCCCTGCAGGGCTTGGAAAAAAATGATGAGTGAAATTGTATTGCTTTCATTTCAAAAGGTCTCTGTTAAATTTACCAACAAGGGATGTGCTATCACAGGGCAGCAGATGCAGATCAGTACAATCCAACAAAGTAGTTTGCTACTGGAGTTTTTAATGAGGTCACTCACCCAGTCCTGTAAAACAATTAATTCCTACAGCACCTTGCTGCATGTGTTTCAGCAAAGATGAATGTTCTTTTCTCCCCTCTGATTTCCCAGTTCTTCATATTCATGTAAGGACAAATTGTCACGGTGTAGGATTGCGTGTCCATTTATCCCTGTTTTGTACTAATGAGGACAATCTTAGTTTTTCCCCTGTGGAAATGACAGCCAAATGGGAATATAGCATTGTGTGAATAGAAGCATATAAAACGCCTGCAGACATGAATGTAGATTTGTTGTATCTTGTCGACTACGGGTGTCTGGGAATAATTAAGTAAAGCATAAATTGAAAACAGTGGGTGTGTGGCCCAGGAAAAATATGAACAGACTATAAAGAGTAGATGTAGGATGTGTAACAATAAGGAAGTGACACTGTAGAGGCTTCAGGGAGTGAAATGCGTTGATGATGGCAACCAGTGGCGCTCCACGCTGTCAATCACTGTGGTCATGTCATGTTCATTTGCCTGTAGGTATTACACTCATTTTGTATGATTTTATTAGTTTGATCATTTATTGAATCAAAGACTCATTTTTTTAAGTAATGTATGTTTTGAGGCAAGAAAATCCATAATTTTAAATGAAAATGATAATGGTGTGTGCATCTTAAATGAGGATATGCCTTGCAGCAGTTACTGGAGGAGTCCAGCATATCAGCACAGATGTGTAAAAATATATAACATAAAGTGGAAGCCCAGTGTAACCCTCCACCCTGCCACTCTCCCCTGGCGATGAGGCAGGATGGGGGTGGTTACAAATAAAAAACCTTTACCTTGCCACTGGTCTAGTGTTGTCCTGCCAGGCCTATACAGCTGCAACACAGAAAGCACAAGGCAGCTTTCCTCATTTTGTGTGCACTCCTGTCTGTATGCACAAAGTGCGGAAGTCATTTTGTGCTTCCTGTCCCAGAGAACCGTGAGCTAGGTAAGGGTATTTTTAACTCCGTTCTTCCTCAGCACAGAGGTGGTGGCAGGATGGGGGGTTATACTCACACTGGACTTCTGCTTTAAGTGGACAGGTTAGCCCACAAATGCCTAACCTGTGGCCTGGGGTCCAAATGTGGCCCTCAGAGCCATCTGTTGTGGCCCCTGACCTGCTGTGAGGAAAGTGGAAGGTAGATAGAACTGGTGTGTAGAGGTTTAATAGGGGTACAGTAAGGATGATAATTGCACAGAGAGTGATGTAGGAGGGTGGCTTGGAGGAACTGAGTGCCATTGTACACCACCACCCCTGGGTGAAATATTTGGCATATCATTTGTCTATAATCTTCTATATGAATTGTATGCCTTGCATTGGTGGGGGCTTAGATTGGTTAAGTATTGGAACATGTTTAAGATGTGGAACTGATGGGGGAGGTCTATAATTAAGGGATGCATATATTCAGAGAGGTAAGCCAATTGCCATGTGTATGGGGTGGTGGAAAGACATACCAAATAAAAAAATATTCTGAACCTATTCATTGGCCAGCGACCTGGTTCCAGATCATTGGCATGTGTGTGTCAAAAGGTTGACATATTACCTGTATGATCATTGTATAACCCAGGGGTGGGTTATACAATGATCATACAGGTAATATGGCAGCACCCTATTGATGCACTGTATCTGGCCTCTTGCCTTTTCATTTTTCCAAGCAATGCACCAAATTTCATTGCATGGCCACCCTGTCCGTCAAATGATCCCGGCAAGCATGGCCACTGTGGCCTGCTGGGCTTGGTCATGAGGGACTTGGGGTGGTTGTGTGACCCCATTTGAAGGTGGTGATAGAGGAATGGTTTGGAAAGGATGTACAAAATTTGGGGTGCTGCTACAGCATCCACAGTGTTCTGCAAGAAATGTAGCAAGAGGCACATGGTGCAGCCTTCAAGTAGTTTCTTTTCTGTCTTGTTATTGCCATGTATTGTGCATGTATTGTCTACTACATTATTAATTCTATTTAGTCATGTTAGGGTGAGCTGCTTAACTATAAGTTCTGATATGTGTGGCGAGATCCCCTCACAATCAAGGCAGAAGTATCTAGTCTGCAATAGGATTTGCTGAGATTTTAAATGAGGCTGACCCCACTGGCTATATTGCCAGCAACAGCTGGCAGGTGCTGTCAGTACATTGACTTTGGAAGTCAGGTAGCCAACCTAGGCCTGCCATTACCGGAAGTGAGGTGAGGAGCTGCAGCTGGTATGGAGATCAGATAAGTCAGTTAAAGCTCATCTGCTGCTATGGCAACATGGCCTGGCTGCTATGGCAACCTGACTAAATCATAATAGTCTCTAAATCACCAATATAGGTATTTATAGTAATGGAAAACTTAGAAAACTGCACATAGCAAGCATAAAATGTATTATAAGCATAACATCCTTTACAATGCAGATTGTCCTGTGGGCTGAGACAGTATGTTTACAGTGCTCTCAGCCCCAAAGCTGACAGTGTGCTGCAACCTACCCCTGGCACGTTTATCAGTGTCCATATCAGTGGTGGGTGCTTGTGATAAGTCGTGTGATGTGCCCTCTCCAGCCAATCAATGAGGAAGCCTTCTTTCTTGGGACTGTGCTGGTCCCAAGCAAACCCCAGCAGATAAAAACCACAAAACAAAGGACCAAAAAGGGAACTTCCAAAATCAAGGGTTACACTATGAAATCACAATGAAAAAACTCACTTGATTTTAGGAGAAAAAACTGCCATTGACTTTCATTGTCTACCAAGTGTAAATTTTCACCTGGCTAGACAATGAGAGTGAATGGAGTTTTTCTCTCCTAAAAAACAAGCCTCTTTCTTACCAGGCTCTGAATCAACCCCAATATGTTTATTAGACCATGTTGAGTATAAAACAACACTTACATAAAAAAAATAAGAGGCCCCTTGTATTTGATAAAAAAAGTGCCATGTGCTATAAATATCTAAACACATATACGAAATATATATACATCTATGGCAATCCTAATACACTAACAGTGTAAATAAAGATGCCCCAATGTACAATATAATAAAGGTAAACACAAATAATTTAATTAGGTAACATTAAGAGGCCGATTCAGTAATAGCGCCAGGTAGCAACAGATGAGCGCCAGTAGCGTGATTTTCACAGCGCCCGCTAGTATTCGCTGTGCTTGGCCGTTGTTCGGTTGTTGACAGCGACTCAGTCGGTGTGCGGTAATGTTGAATACGGGGTTAGGAGTCGCTGTTTGACAGGTTCCGCGCTGTATGGGAGCGCCTGACAGCGAATGGTCATAGCGAACGGCTCCCAGCATATTCATTAACAAATCACGCTCAAAAAATTCTCGCGCTGTGAAAAGCTTGTTTAAACCCCAGAGCACTGGCGCCGATGGCTTAAAAGTAGTTTTTAACCCCCAAACATCCATATTTTTTTATTTAAAAATTAAACAAGTTTTTCTAAACATTTTGTAATATGAATACATTAATATCAGACCTGTAATATCAATTCTGCACAAATTTTTTTTTTATTTTTTTACCATCTAAAATGGCAGAAGTGGTCACAGAATTTTTGACATTTAAAAAAAAAAACAAAAACATTAATATCAATTAAATATGAAGATTTAAAGATTGCTCCATTGAAATGCATTGGAGAGCACCAGGTAGCGAGAGGTCATACCTGGCGCTGTGATGGGATTAGCAGCGGCGCTGTTCATTGCAGTCCGCTACATGATCCCGTGCTAGGTGACGCTCTCGCCGGCGCTAGCCTCATTTAGCGTGATAAATGCGTGATTGTGTCCGCCGCCTGGCATTCTGGAGCCGGTAGCCGCCGATAGCTGGCGCTACATGGTGCTAGTGAGACACTACCTGGCGCTATCCCTTGTTACCTAATTCAATTATTTGTGTTTACCTTTATTATACTGTACATTGGGGCATCTTTATTTACACTGTTAGTGTATTAGGATTGCCATAGATGTATATATATTTCGTATATGTGTTTAGATATTTATAGCACATGGCACTTTTTTTATCAAATACAAGGGGCCTCTTATTTATAAATATTCACAGTGATGGCTATTATTGATTAGCCTGTATTACAATGGTGCCATATACAGTATTGCTTATGTACTTGGTGGGGCCACAGACCTGATACAAAGGAAAAACTAGAAGAAGAACACAATAAAAGGATACTTAGCATGGAGCTTGGGGGCCCCTGACTATCAATAGGTCTATGTATCTTGTGCTAAGGACACTGCTTCAGGCAGTCCAAATTGTCGGTGTCCTAGTGGTTCAGCAGGCTGTGTTACCAGCCCCTATGCCTAGTGCACCAGGCTGGGAGCCCATAAGGGATAGGGACCACACCTTTACTTTTTTACTTTACGGAATAAAATAAAACTAATTTGAACACATTTACCCTCTTATAGACTTTAATGGTTTCAAGTATTCAGGCAGTACTGGATGCTGTTACTGAAGCTCAGCTTGCTTCTGGACTAGAAAGCCCCATGTCTGGCTCATCTCTACAAATCAGTAAAGCATAACTTCGGTTTTAACTGATATTGCATACTACATTCACTTCTGGTCATTCTTTTTTTTTACAATTCTGTTAAATAATTTCCAAAAACTGTTGTGTTTTGGTGTAGTAAAAGTGAAGGAACACTTAATAATTCACAGAAAATAAGTTAAATCAGAGGCAGCTTTTTTACAATGCCTGTTGTCAGGGGAGGAGATTTTTAACGTGATCTCTTAATCTTCATAGTGGTAGGGATATAAAAACGGTGGAGTGTACCGAAATGACTTTTATTTTGTGGGAATGGAGCCCACACTATTTCATTTCATTACCAGTGGAAACTGAGCAGCACAAGATCTGCAAGTACTTCAGGCAATGCTAAAAGATGATAAGCATTTCATCATGGTGCTAAACACATTACATTCCTTGCTATAAATTGGATCAGCAGCCTTTCCTTAGCACAGGAACGTGTTTTTGTTACAGTCCTAGCATATCCTGTTGTGCTGAAACTACCTCAATGCACAGGAATGAGATTCATGAATCAGCTAAAACTATATTGCTGAAAATAGTAAATACTGTCCTTAACCTCAGTTGTGTGTTTAATGATAAAAGAAAAGGAACCTATCAGATTCAAATGGCAACACAAAGGCTGTAGGCTTCTGGGGAAACTATATTTTCCAACTATTTTCCACTATATTATTTTCTTGGGACTCCAACTGGGCTCCATATAGCCAAATGCTTCAGGCCTTTTTTGACTTGCTTATATTTCCAGACAGGATGACAAGATAGTCCTTGCTAAGCATCCAAGGGCTCGCTACTCCATTCTATATACCCACCAGCTGCCCTAATAATGATCAAGGTCCCTATACCATTCAGGTAATTCCCTACCATCTTAGGATTCACCCGCCCACTCCAAAGGTTCTACAATACAACCCTTGGATCCAGTGGTGTAACTAAATGTGATGGGCCCTAGAGCAAACATTAAATGGGGCCCGGATATGACTAGAAAACTAGACAACAAAGCAGTTGAGACAAATGGTGCTTCATTTTCCATTCTATTATTTCAAAGGAGCACAAATACGATTAAAAAAATGGGGCCCTGACTTTCTGTGCCCTAATAAATAAATAAATAAATAATAATAAACTAATAAATTAAAGGGACAACCTGTATACCACCCATACCCAACTATACACATTCACAAGTGACTAGGGAGAGACATATGTAGGGCTCAATACAGTGGACTTAAAAGACATCATATCTTAATGTCTCTTAGATTTTTACCCCCAGAGGCCACTGGCAGTGAAAGGTTTGGCCTATTCACAAACTAAAGCATTGAACCCCTCCCCCAGTGCTGTTTGGGAGCCTGGGTAATAGCCCAAGAGGCTTAAGTAGATTATTTTCTTGGCTCCATCTACTGCTAAGAATCACAGGTAAATCATATATATTTTTGCATGCATCATGTAAATAGTTTCTGTTTTAGAAAAACACTCCTTGTCTTATACAACCTTAGTCAGAAAAAGAGCTCAGCCCTGTTTTCAACCAATACCTTCCTTGGAGCCTGGTACCATGTTGTTTCAACCCATGCTTTACTATATCCCCCTTAATGGGCCTAAATACCCAATGCAGCCTGCATTCACCAAAGACAAATGTACTGCAAGATATAAAGCTTTATTTCCAGACTATGGCCAACCATCCTAGACGCATATGAAACATATGAATGATTAATGAAAAATGAATGGAGACATTGAATAAAGGTGGTGCCAATTATGACATATTCACAGCAGATATTGCCTGGTACCCATACTAAATTCATGTCTGTACTGACCTGATGGTTACGCTGCAATTCACCATTTCCTGGCCCTTTTCTTCACATTACTTCCCTTGCTACTATAGGTTAAAATTAAACTTTTAGTAAGAAAAAAAGAGACATTAGGCGTCAGCGTTTGTCTAAAAGCAGGATTATCATCGTGTTTGTAGATGCATCATTTCATGTTTTTATATTAACAACAGAAATAATGACTGGTGGAAACAAGATAGAGGTGTGAACTGTCAGCCTAGCTTACTTGTGGGCCAATGAGCTTCATAAGTGTTTAAGGGGGAATAGGGATACTTTGCTTGGGGAATATCCTCTCAGGGAGGTAAAATGATCATTGCCGGACAGTATTGGCAAATTAAGGCACAAAAAAGGCAAGTAAAAAAATCATTCACCCCCTGTGGCTAAACAATGAACATAGCCCTTCTTGGCCAACAGGATATTTTGTGAGTGTTGTTGACCAACAGCCGGCCTATGGTAGTGCAGATGGCACATGTGATGCTAGTGTGGAAAAAAATAATGCAGCAGCCTGCAAAACCTCATGGCATCTTTCCTGTGGGCTGGCAAGTAAGTGAGGTTATTTCTTTAATAGGACTTTACTGTGGTTTAAACTCCAACCTGTTCGAGTCAAAAGTTTGCAGCTCTGTTTGTAGTAGAGAATTGTCAGCTTGTCATTTGAGCAAATAGTATGATTTAGCCTCACTTCCTTTTGGTAACTAAATATAGGACATGGAAATCAATTACATCCTTAGATCACATTAACACACACATCTTTTCAATTTGTTAATGCGCACTCTGCCGCATCCTCTGCATCCCACCCCAGTCTATCTGAATTGGTAGGGTAGGAGTGCGAGCACGCCGCTGGGGAAGCAAGGGATGCGGCAGCACGTTCTTTCCATTCTCAACAATGAGAGCCTGTTGCCAAATGTGGGGAAAGGTGAGTGTGTATGGGCACCCCGGGGGTTTCACACAGTGGGACATAGCGCGTCAGGATAGCTGAGGGTAGGCCAGCAGGGTGGGTTTTGTTCTGATTTAAAGGAAAAACTATGAAAAAATGGTCCAATAATAAAATTCTATATAAATAGATTTTATAGCAAGGGAAGGTGTTATTTATATACCCTGTTCCGAAAGAATTACAGGCAAGTCTTTTTATTCTTTCTTCTATTAGATGGCAATATTTTGGGAAGATATTAGAGTGGTTAATGCTGCTGCTCGCTAGAGGCTGGCTCAGGAGAGAGGCACTGTCATAGTGGAAACAAAACTTAAAAACCTGTCCCCCCTGTATTTTATTTCTACCAGGAGAAGAAAACCACAAGCTTGGCAGTATATTTATTACATTTAAGGTGTATCAATATATTATCATCTGGTGTGTTTATATTAATGTTTAATAATAACCATGGAAGGAAATTTGCATCTCAAGCATTCTGTGATAATGGTACCCAGATTAACTGACACCTGCAGAACAAAGGGCCTGATTTATCAAGCACTTCTGCCAGACAATGGCACACCAGTGCAAATTAGAGCAGTGCAAAATATCATTTTTTTTATTGCTGCACTGCAATAAACACATTTACTAAAACATTAACATGTTGATAAAACTAGAAATTATATTTTATTACTACTCTAATTTGCACTGATATGTCATTGTCTGGCAGAAGTGCTTGATAAATCAGACTCAGAACCATTTAGTATTTTCACAGATTAGTTATTTTGTGGGCCTATGTGAAGCCTTGATAAACGCTGGTATGAAGTGCGTTACTGGCTGTATTTACTTTATTAAAGAATCCAGTTTGTGAAAAGTCTTTTAAAACGCAAGTTTTTTATAGCGAGGAAACACTATGAAGAATAATGTTAATGTCAAGCTGATGGGACACCCCTACCTTTTAGCCAGCTGCATCACTTTGTGAAGAGACAAAAGCTTGGAACACCTGTTACACCCCAAAGACAAACCTGCACAAGGCAATTGTGGGGAAGCAATCTGAAATGCTACTATATCTTGCACATGGCAATATTCAGCTGACGTCAGAAAATAAAAACGAGGCCTCTTCAAGAAGCGCACTTACTAAATATCACTCATAATGATCAGCGTCATTTTCAACCAATTAGACTTTTTCAGCCATGCTTGAAGATGAACCTAATCGACTTAAAACATTACAGCTTACGCATGTTTAAGAGTCTAATCTTCTCAAGAATCGCATTTGATTGTGTGGAATTGAAGATTTTTTTTCTGCATGACAAGAGTAAGAAAGCATAATTTTTTAAATTACAATTTTGCGTGGACCATTTAATACGGACATGTACTTGCACTTAGATAAAACTAGATTGACCTTGATTCATTTAAGCTGTTTAAGCAGGGCCAGATTATGAGGGGGGTGCAAAGGATGTGTGTCCCTGGCCCTCCACCACTTTCCCTGCAAAGGGGGCCTCCATCAACCTTTGGGTTATGGTCTGGTCCAGGAGGCTTTTCAGTCTCTTGTCTGAGGGGCCGCAGAACAAGCAACAAAGCTACCGGCAGCAGTGGGGGCCCTCTGCATGCCTGGGCAAGCCTTTTTTTGTTTTTGCAAACCTGCAGCCAAAGCCACCACAGGGCAGAACAGAGAGGCTGAAAAAGCAAAGCCATCATCATCGGGTGATGGGTAGGTGCAGGGCTGTCAATCGGTGGCTGCTCACTGCACATAAGCCACCAAGCACAGCTGCTTGCAGCTCAATGCAGGGAATTGTTTTCTGCTGCACCAGCTGGGTGACTACACTTCCCCCCACCCAGAATGGCAAAGCAGGAGTTCCTGAGCAGCATGCACTGGCAAAAGAGTGGCATTAGGGACTCAATCTGACATTGCAGTAAGTAGGTGGGTGCCAGACAACCACCAATTACCAGTTACTTGACAAGACTATTATTTTAAAGGAAAAAATACTGTATCCGGGGCCTCCACCAGATTTTGTGCCTAGTGGCTTCCACCACACTTAATCCGGCTCTATGTGTAGGCAACATAATACCTTGTATGAAGATGACAAGATACTTGAAGAATAACACTCAGTTGCTCTTATCTGCAGATTCCCCAAAGCAGGATCAGCTATTTTGAATATTGTGTGAGTGATGTTGTGTTTTACCAGAAGCCACTGACCAAAAACAAAAGCAGAACTTCATTACATCACATCAAGAGCAATAGCGTACCAGTGAGAGCTTCTTCTGACCACCACCTGCCTTGTCACTGGTACCACGTGGGTCAATTCATGCCTGTTGCCTAGCAATGGAACTAATCAAATAAAACAGCCTCATAAGTACGTTTAGAGGATGATTAGAAGCTTCAAGCTTCTTAAGCTTTTCTGGATTCCCTAAGGCAGGGAGTGCCATGGAGTTCCAGGGCCTTGGGGTGGTAGGATGGTAGAAGGGCTTGGGCTAGGGATCCTGTGGACTGGCACCTTCCCTCAAATAGAGTTGCTGCGAGGGTATATCTTTAACACTTCTCTTCCAGTATCCAACATTTTTTAGACTTGTTTGTAGTGATGGGCAAACCTGAACCACAAATCCTGAACACAAACTTCAGCCAGAAGTCTGTGTTTGAGCTTGATATCTGGCCGAACACAGAAAAGCTGGTTGATGGGCTGGGGTGCAGCAGCAGGAGGCTGCTGTAACTTACCTGAACCCCGATCCTCTGTCCCTAGTCAACAGCGGCATCATGTTGGAATGGTCCCCAGCTGGAGCCACAGAAAGATGACCGCTGCTTCTCATTAGTGAGGACACTCCAAGTGCCAGTACTGCCATGGGATTGCATAGCTGAGGTAAGTTTTACAGCTGCACTTCCTGCTGCATACTCTCACCTCTCTGTGTCCCTCACCACACCCGCCCCACCCCCCAAAGTTTGGGCCCCCATTGATTTCAATGAGCACCAGGTTCAGGTTCGCGATCGGGTCCCCGAACCTGAATTTTTATTTCATGTTCATCCAGACCCTAACTTCGCTCATCCCTACTCGTTAGTGGTTTGAGGCATTCGAGAACACCAAAACACATTGCAGGAACATTACTCAGAAGTAGACTGTTATGATGTCGGTAAGCTAATCACTTTATGTGGTGCCATGTTGTATGCATTTCAGCCACTTTAGTTTGTTTTAGTTGTTAATTTTGTAGAACTAAAGGGAGATGTTTTTGGTTCTAAGCTGTAACATTCAAGGTCTTGGTGTCTGGCAAATATCATCCCCTTTGCACATCCATATAATATCTACTGTGCCTAAATCACAGTTTATGTTGATAAAAGGTGGGATCATTAGTTGGTATTAGTGAACATTAGTGATTGGACCCAAACCACACTATTTTGATCCATGCTGAACATTGTGGGTTAGGAGTCCCTGCACCCGAAGTCTGCCAGAAGTCTGCGTTTGAGTTTGGCATTTGGCAGAACAGTAAAGCCCATAGCAATCACCTCCATGGGCATGGGTGTGATTGGCCAGGTGGGACACGTGACCACACTGTACAAGAGTTCACATGACCCAGTGCTGTTATAGCTATATACAGTTAGGCTCCTCTAATTTTCTCTCTCCTGCACCATGCAGAAAAAGATTAGGAACCCCCATCAAGGTGGAATTATACTCCCCCCCCCCATCAGCTGAGGCACTGGATACAGCTATGCGGCAACTGAAGTGTCTCTAACAGGAGGCCTGCTTCATTGCAATGTGCAGCTATTTCCTTATTCCATTTCCAAATGCTTAGTTGCAAGGCACAGCTATTTCTTGTGCCCCATTCCCAATTGCTTCATTGCAACATGCAGCTATTTCCAATGTGCATCTGCTTCCTGTTTCCCAATCCTGGTTACTTCAGTGCAGTGTGCAGCTATTTTTTGCCCACCATTCCTGGTGGTTGCATTGCAATATGCAGCTATTTATTTATTTTATCTTTTTGCAATTATTTTATATATATTCATATTTAAAAGTAGTGGTGTTTTATCTCTTACATAATTTATTAGAAGATACAGTAGGTAGATTAGAATGTCTGACTTTTAAAATTTTTTGTAGCAACAGGGTTTGAACGCTCCCCTGGTTTTATACTTCTCTGAACATTAGTGTATATTATACTTCACTGAAAACCCCAACGTCATTAATGCTTTGGACTTTTGTATCTGTACTTCTTCAGATAAACTCTCAGTAAACTCTTTGTATTTGCATATGAAAAGACATGCAATAAGTTCCCCAGCCTAGTCACTGATTGGCGCCACGTTAGGTGTTTAAAGGATTTATTTCATATAGGTCTCTCTTATTTGTTACTTACACGGTCAAAAAAGCTAAATCACAACTTTGCTCACCTTCTTCTTGTGAGAACTAGATCATTCTTGATGAATGCATGTAGATAATCTTTTGTAATAACAGGAGGGGAAAAAAGCTGTCTGATCTTCATCATCGTTTCTTTTTTTTATGACTGAAGCAACATCTGCTGTGGAGTTTAATCCATCTCCTGTTCACAGTGTGCAGTTCTTTATACTAGTAAGTTAATACTTTAAATGCCCCCCTTAGTTTGTCCTTCTGTTATAACGATGGTAGCCATCTGTAGTTACAAAAAAAAGTACAAAAACTTATGCATTGATATTATTTGGTAGTTTTTGTAAAACCACAATGGAGAATAAATACAGAATACCTGGCAAATTGTTTGTCAGGTGCAGTCAAAATTTTGTCCCAACTGTGTTCATCACATATATTTTTAGTTTAAAATTCCATGTGTTATAATTATTGTTATTCTTTATTTATATAGCTACTGTGCAATGTAGTTATTACAGACAAGTTAAAACACACAGTACATAGGTTATTACAAACAAGATTCTACAAAGATCAAAGTGAATGCTATGGAAACCGGGCACAATAGGGGAGAAATCCCTTCCATTATGAGCTTACTGTCTTAGGGATAAGGGATTTAGTCAAAAGGGAAGATGTGGGAGATGTTTTTAACTTGGAAATGACAGGAAGTGACTAGGAAGTGAATGTGAGGTTTGAATGACTCCAAGGTCTAGAGCTTTAGAGGTTGCAGTTATTTTAAGGTTGTTAAAATGTTAGGGAGGAGAGGGCAATTGGATGGTGGGAAAATTACCAATTCTGTTTGGGCATGTTAAGTTTAAGGGAGCAAGAGAACATAAAGTCAGAAATTGCAGTTAGGCAGGGAAACAAGATAAGATGGGGGAGAGATTTGGACTACAGAGGTATACTTGAGTTTTTTCAAGTGATATTGAAAACCAAATATGGTTATAAGCTGTCCAAGTCAATAAGTAGGGGTCTTAGGACAGAGCCTTGCAGTACAATAACAGATGGAGAACAAGGGGAGAATATTGTGTTTGTGCTGGAGACACCGAATGTTTGGTAAGAAAGAAGGATACGAGTCAGAAAAGGCATGCAACCCTAAATTCCATTATTTTGAGAAGCAGGCAATAGTGTCCAAACTGGAGAATAAATCTAGAAGAATGAGCATAGAGTGTTTAAACTGGACCTTAATACAAAGTTAGCTAGCTAGCAAAAACACATAATATAAAAAATAGCAGCTTAGATAAAATCTGGTAAAATGAGAAATCTTTATAATAATATCCTTTTATGAAAATAAAGTCTAACAGATTAATATAAAAGTACTTAAAGATTGTTCAGCTCTAATCCTTTATTTCTACATACTTGTGGCTGAAATACCATATGGAAATCAGTCCTGGCAGAAACGCGCTATAAATTACTAAGATTAACTTACTGACTTGAATGTTTTCCTTTAATGTAAATATATCTCTCAACTCCTTCTGGATTTATGCTAGTGCTGACAACAGGCTGACATTTAATAAAACTTTTAATATTAGAAGGGTAGTTGAGAGAAACAAAGCTGGAATATTGGAATGGATGAGAAGATGAATGAAAAGTGTCCCAGTTTCTTCTACCTATGTTTATTTACTTCTCTCGTGTCTTTTCCATCAAGGCCACGGAGATTTATTTGTCTCTGCTGAAGACAATGTGTATTTTATTAAGTCGAGACAAGTGATACAGGATGTCAGGCATGGATTATGGAGAAAGTCGTGCTGTAGGTTGCCAGTCACATAAAATGTGTTGAACAAAACAGGGAACAGCTCCAACTTCAAGATATAGAGCCTCAAATCACACTCTGTTTAAAACATAAAAAATAGCAGTATCTTTTTTATTTGAAGAGCAAAAAGCATGAAAGTGTTTTTACTAAACATGGTATTAATAAGATACCTATTGGGATACAGAGATGAGGCGGGCATAGTAGGTTGGTAAAAGGGTGAAGACCTATGAACAGCCTTGAGGCGCCTGCTTCTTTTTTTTATATGGTGTTGTTATCTTTCCGTAAGTGTGCACTGGATGGCACAGACCTAAATAAATAATCAGCTTTTTCTGGCACACTAGGTTTCTCTCTATAGGCCAGCCTGCGTCATTGCCATTTTGTGTACCTATCGGTCCGTATTCTGGATGTAACAGTGCTAATGTGTGTCTCTCAGTTCCACCAACTTCTTGGCACCGCATTTTTGAAAAGCGTCAGAGGTTGGCGGTGGATCTTATGTGTGCTGGTTGCCGTAATATCGTTAAAGCTAACTGCAAACATTGTTGCAATAAAATGTGGCAAACTTTGTAGTGTTATACAAACCAGAAGATTATGGCCAGCTCAATCCCAAACATAGGCTTTAGATCACCAAGGCTCTGGACATGTCTGCCAAGCAATTAGTCCATATGTGTACAATGTCCAGCACTCTGGTATCTCTAAAATATAGCTTTTATTCATTTCAATATAAAAATGTTCACAAGTTCATCAAAATTGTAAAATACAGCACCCACATCTGTGATCTCCTTGAAGTGTTTCAGGCCACTGGCAAGTTTGTGCCCTCAATCATATAGGATACCAGAGTGCGGGACATTGTACATATATAAATAGGGATGAGCGAATCAGTTCTAACGAACCTGAATTCGCTCCGAATTTCAGGGAAAATTCGATTCAGCACGAACCCGAATTTTTAGTGGTTCGTGCTGACCGAATTTTCCCTGAAATAAAAAAAAATATGCCGGCATGGTGGAAGCGGGGAGACCGGCTGCGCTGTCAGCGGGCGGCGGAAGCTGACTGTTATATCTTATCTGCATGGTGCATATCCAGTAGGACATGCAAGAACATTTTAAATGGGCATCGGTGAATTTGTTTAAGTAGCCTATAAGGAATTGTTCACGAACTGGTAAAGCAAAACGTCAACCAGATTAGAAAACTTTTGCACCTCAGCTGTTGAACTTATGGGGATAAGGATTTTTTAAACATTCTTTGCACTTCTTTTGAGATATGCAAGTGACAGTTTAAAAAATATAAATTTAATTTTAATTTTCTGCTGTCATTCATCAGATTTTATTATGCATTTTGTTTTTGGGCCCCAGGGTTGCGATATTTTTATGTGGATTTATAGATTTTCTTAATCCTTCAAAAAATATTATGACAATTCTAGATGCTGCACACTAGGGATATTTCACAGCACAAAAGGAGGTAAATCGGGCTTGTCAAAGCATGGAAGAGCTTGTTAGCAGTGTCAGGAACATTTATAGCTAAATACCATCTAAAAGGTAAAATGATATAATCCTCCCAGGATTTAAGGAAAAAGAGCATTAAAAAAGAAGTTAAGAGGTATTACCATAGTAATGAGCTTCTAGTTGTCACTTATTTTAAAAAGCTGAAAACGCACATAGTTCATCTTCTCATGAAGCTTTCTAGAGTACAAGCCCAAAGAAAAACTAGAGATGCTGTAAGTGAGTCTATAGTGATGAGTAAGATAGACATTAGTAAGTTGTCTACACTGACCACTGGTTTTGTAAAGTTGAAATTGCTTTTCATGCAAGCCCTAAAATAAAACAAACAACCAAAAACTAACAATTGGGAATGTCCTCAATATGTCAGTGTAATCTGAACACAGGCTTGCGTTCAATTACTTGAATACGAGAGACTTATGAGGACTGCCTGATCATTCTCACCAAGCAGAAAAAGCCTAAAAAGTACACAGAATAGATACAAATGTTGGGCCTTGAAAAGCAATGATACACTCCCTGGGAGTAATAGATCACGCCTGAGCAATTTGTCATACTACAATAGAAACGCATAAAAATGCTGTAAAAGTCATCCTATACCCAGAAAGAAAGTTTATGTCATCCCATTCTACCCCAAGTCAAGTGCCCCAAAACAGCTTGTGTTTCTATAATTATTTAAAAAGGAACAACAAACAGGTATTTCACTTTCCTGTGTGTTGTTCCTTCCGCCATGTGTATTCCCCCAGGTCGCCTGGTTTCATTCACCTTCCTTCTTCTCCCATGGTGCAGACTCAGACGAGAGCAGGTGCGCAGATTGGCTGAGTGTGCAGCGCGCTCCCTGTCACTCGGCTCCCTTCGGCGTCATTTGGGTGCATAGCTGAATGGAGACGAGTGCCGCAACATCCGCATCCCCCACTCACCTTGCAGCTGTGGCATGCCCGTGCTGCTCATACAGAAAGGCTGGGCATGGGCGCTCATGGCTAGAGGTGAGCGGGGATGCGGCCACACGCAGCAAGGGCTAGGGAGAAGGTGAGTGGATCTGGACATCTGGGCGGTTTCCCACTGTGGGACATCTCAATTTGGGAAGCCCCAAGGACAGGAACTTGGACGACCCAGGAGTCTTTTAGACTTTTGCCCAATATTAAAAAAAACCCTCAAAGGACGCATGCTGTTCCAATGGCTGCTGAATGTTAATAGTTTCATTTGCAACTTAACTGTCACATAGTAGTTAGGTTGAAGTACTCTCCAATGCTGGACTGTATGTACTGTAACTGGATGTATCATCACTGGAAAGCACCAGGGGCTCGGTCTGTTCAGCCAGGGAGCATCAAGCATCTATCCTGTGTTGTTATGAATATTGGGCAAATGTTTCAGTAAAAAACACATGGGCTGGGGCACTGGGCTGGGGAAAGAAGTTGATGCCATAAACTTCCTTTCTGGGTATAAGATCACTTTGAGATGGACCTAAACAAAGCTCTGTTTGGGGGGAGTCGGGGTCTTTAAGAACAATTAAAGAAGCTAGTGTGTGGAGAACAGTAGCATTAATAACTTCAACACTGGCCCATGCATGATGGGTGAAAGAATCTCAACAAATTAGAGGATTAGCAATAAGCTCTTATTGCAGCACATGCTATTGCAGGAGACGGGCTATTAGAGTTAAACAGTTCCCCCGTAGTAAAAGCCTAATGGCATAATGGCATGTTCAAAACCTGTCACCCATGATTCCTCTTACTCCCGGTAAAAGTGAGAAACAAGATTGGGTAGAATTTATTTGATGAAAGATATACAGTTAAGCCTCCACTTTTTTTGCACAATAGGGCTCATTTAAGATATTCAGACACTATTTATCCTGTTTTTGATACCTAACCTATCCCCTCATGCCATCTGTTATTCCTGTATTAAAGAGATGCTCACCTTTTCCTAGCAAAACTTCATCTGACTGGGGAAAGGAAACAGCTGCACCCACATGCAGCAGACACACCTTTTTCAGTATGAGGAATGTGACACTGCAGTATGCAGCTATTTCCATTCCCCTATTATACAGAGCTCCATGAGGAAAATTTGATTAACTCTTAAATTCATAGTAGATGGGTTAGGATCCCGGTGAACCAAACCTGTCACGAAGGTGCTAGGGAGGGTATAGGTCTGCTTGAAGGGACTAGGAGCCTCACTTACTTTAGATAAAGTTGTTGTTCATCAGGCCACCAAACGGGATACCGAATAACTTAAAAGAAAAGAGTACAACTATCACCCCACCCCCGTAAAAAAACAGTTTTTCTAGGTTGATGACTTCTCAAATGAAGTTAATCACATACAATACATTATATATAAATATGGAGATGAAAACACTTAGAATTACATAGATGTACATGTAAATTATTCCCCTATGCATTATGGATTCTTCACAGGGGTAACTAGCTAGCTGCCTTTCATTACCACTGTTGATCATTTACCCATGCTTGATTTGTCTCTAAGTTGCTGTTATTGTGTAATTGTTGACAGAAATAGACGTGTTAGAGAGGAGAGGGGAGTTAGAGGGTGGGAAAATGACCAGTTCTGTCTTGTCCATGTTTAGCTTGAGGTAGCAAGATGACATGAATGAAGAAATAGCTGAGAGGCAGTTGGAGAGGCGAGATAGGAGAGAGGAGAGATTGGGGCCTGAGAGATATATCGGATGACACTCTCAGATATATCTTTCAGGCCCCAATCTCTCCTCTCTCCTGTCTCGCCTCCCCAACTGCCTTGCAGCTATTTTTCATTCATGTCATCTCGCTACCTCAAGCTAAACATGGACAAGACAGAACTGGTCATTTTCCCATCCTCTAACTCCCCTCCCCTCTCTAACACGTCTATTTCTGTCAACAACTACACATTAACAGCAACTCCCCAAGCTCGGTGCCTGGGAGTCATTCTGGACTCTGCCCTCTCTTTCAACCACATATTCACTCCCTGGCCACCTCCTGTCACCTCCAACTTAAAAACATCTCCCGCATCCGTCCTTTCCTCTCACCTGACACCACTAAAATGCTAGTGCGTGCCCTGGTCATATCCCGTCTGGATTACTGCAACATCCTTCTTTGTGGCTTACCAACTAAAAGACTGGCACCCCTCCAATCTATCCTGAACTATGCTGCTCGCCTCATCCATCTCTCCTCTCGCTCCTCCAGTTCTGCGCCTCTCTGCCAATCCCTACACTGGCTGTCAGTGTATCAACCTAGACGCAGCCTCCGCTCTGCTGCTGACCTTCTCCTCTCCTCCACCCTGGTCACCTCCTCTCACGCCCACCTCCAGGACTTCTCACGTGCAACTTCAATCTTCTGGAATGCCCTCCCGCACCCAATCCGCCACTCCACAACCCTCAAAACCTTCAAAGGCGCCCTTAAAACTCACTTATTCAGACAAGCATATAATCTGGCCTAACCAATCTTCTAAAGGGCATACGCCACAAAGCTCAATACTGACTGTTTGTGATCCTTCCCCCTCGTCTTCACCCCTCTTTCTTTAGACTGTAAGCTCGCAAGGGCAGGGCTCTCTCCCCTATTGTATCTTGTACTCAGAATACCCACTGTCAAATCTGTAAAACTGCATTTGAAATAGTATATGTACCGTATGTTTCTACCCTGTCTGTAATTACTACTTTGTAAAGCGCTACGGAAGATGATGGAGCTATATAAATAAACAATAATAATAATAATAAGGAATAACTAACCTTTATTTATCACTATTCCAGCAGAAAAAATAAACAATTTAAAGGGACTGTAAATCCAATCAAAAAAGTATTTTTTTTTTCCTTTAAAATAATAGACCAGCCAAGTAACTGATTGGTGGTTGTCTGGCACCCGCCCACTTACTGGAATGTCAGATTGAGTCCCTTGTGCCACACTTGTGTGGGTGCCTGCTGCTTGGGAACTCCTGCTTTGCTTGGGCAGGTAGTGTAGTTGCCCAGCTGGTCCAGCAGTTCCCTGTATTGAGCTGCCAGTGGCTGTGCCTGGTGGCTTATGTGCAGTGAGCACCTGTTGATTGACAGCTCTGCATGCACCCATCACTGTATCATTGCTGATGGCGGCTTTGCTGCTCTAGACTCTCCGTCCTGCCCTGTGATGGCTTTGGCTGCAGGTTGGCAAAAACAAAAAATTGCTTGCTCAGGTGGGGGCCCCCACTGCCACCAACAGCTTTAATGCAGGCCCCGTGGCCCGTCAGACCAAAGACTAAAAAGCCTCCTAGACCAGACCATAACCCAAAGGTTGGTGAATGCCACCTTTGCAGGGAAAGTGGTGGAGGTCTGCCTCTAAGAAACCTCCCAGTTTCTGAGAACGGAGCTCCTTGCTTCCTTGCATGATGCCACCGCCCCTCATGTCAGTCAGAGTGACTCTGTATGCTTCCTCCATTCTTTGCAATGAAGGGGGCCTGCCAAGGCAATACCTGCCATGTCCCCTCTATTGCAACGAATGGGTGGGGCTCTACACAAACACTGTGACTGAAATGGATTGACGGGCCACGACCATCAGCAAGCATATGTAGTGGCCCAAGTAATTCGGGGCTCATGCTTGCTCCACATTTGCTCCTGCATCCACTCAAAGCTGAAATGCTGACTCTCCGACTTTCTCCTGGTCGTGGCTTTCTTTCCCAGCATCCCATCTGTGCTGCTGCCTGGGTTTGATGAACATAACCCACAATACACAGTGGTAGCAGTGCCTCTTTGCAGCCTACCTGAAGCTTCATAGAGGGCCATTAAAGAAAAACAAAACACAGAGTAGCTAGCCTTGCATTCTAAAAGAATTCAGGACTAGCCCCTGGCCTTCCCCCTGGGGCATCCATATTGGGATGGCCTTGCTGTGTGAAACCCCCCAGGTCACTGGTATGCACTCACCTTTCCCTGGCCAAGCAATGCATGCTCTTGTCCAATAACAGCTATTTGCCATTCCTTGTAACAAGGGGAAATGAGGAGGCTGCATACCCTGCATCTTGGGGCTGTGCGTGTGCCTCTAGAAATGTACCCACTGTCGCTCTCCATTAAAGCCTGTCAGAGCCTTTTTCCAAATGACATAGTCACGGAAAACACCTCTGACTCACATGCGCCGTTGTACCAGAAAGAGGTGAGTTTGTACTGAGTGATCTGGTGGGCTGTCAATTCGGGATGCCCAGGGCATGCAATAGATCATGAGATAGTCAAAGTCCCGGGTTTTTTTCCACTTTAAGGGAGGAAAAGCAACTACAGGCGTTACAAAAAGATATATTCAATTTTATGCAACAATCTGCATTGTCCTGGGGAGGGATGCCCATGAGCACTTTAAATTTAAGGTGGTTGGTTCAGTTTAAAGCCCAGCTTCAAAGATAAGACTTTTTATTACTTCAGATGGTATACGGGACCAGGTGTATAACCGGAACAGTGGCCCTAACCTATCTATCAAACTGGATGGGTGGGCTAAATAAGCCCCAATAGCCTTGGCACCCAGGGCAATTGCCCTCCCCATAATTTCCCTACAACTGCTCAAGCATTCTGATAATCCAGTCACAGGTGTCTTTGATAAAGGAACCTTTTTAGTCCTAATCCAGATGAAATCCCTGTTTCTAGTAAGAAAACTAAGAAAAGTGAATTTAGATCTGTGTGATGAGGCCACTGACACCGTATCTTCCTAATCTCTCTCTGCACTGTGTGTTCCTTTTAGCTATCCCTTATGATTATTCTGGAAATTGGTAAAAAAAAGCTTTGGTAAAAAACATTTCTGACCATTCACAGAAACAAACTGTTGCGCCCAATGGGGCGCCCAAGAATGTGCATGTAAATTAATAATAGCATCTGGATTGATTGATGCATTGATAAAAATGGAGTCAAGCAATACGAGGACAAAAGATCATGGTATGATTTCTGCTCTCCTTCATACTCCATCGCGAACACAAACAAAATGCACAGCTGTGTGCAGATCAGGATTTATTCGGAGAGCTTTTTTCCTAAGGGGACAGCCTTTACAGCTCATGGAAACATTGCTACTTGTGAATTATGGACACTTCTTTCACATGTGAGCAGTAAAGATAAAAACACATTCTAGCGTGGACCAAGGGATGAGAAATGTCCCCAGTGTTATCTTTAAATGTTTGTTTTTATTTTACTTCTTGGTAATGTGGATTTTATATATATTTCTTTTTTGTAGTTCTGCTTTCTGACAAGACAAATAAAACAATAAAGTTCCCTTTCTTCCTCATTTTTACCTCATATGATTCTAAGAACTTTGGATTTATGTGAAACAATTAACGATTTGCACATAGAACTTTCACTAATTAAAAGGGACTGTAAACTCATTGGCAACTATCCCATGTGCCTCTCTTGTATTTCCTGCAGCGCAGGGTAGAAGCCTTAGAAAGGCTCCAAAGATGCCCTTTCAACTTCATTCCTCCATGACCACACTAAAGAGTGGTCTAACAACTGCTCTATTCCTTGGTCCTCTCAGCGTGAGCAGGCATGGTAAGCCTCGGTGATCCCCCAGCTGTTTCTGACCACAGTGGAAGATGCTCAATAGTCATAAAGATGCACTATGACTCACCCTTCCCAGCTCAGTTTTGCATTGAATACATGTTATTTACATATAATCTGAGATTTTTTTACACTGTTCCCTGACAGATGAGATGAGAAAAAGCTAGTGTGGGCCTGGACAGTGACTTCCTCATAAGCCTGGTTTGGGAGAGATCCATGTTAAGCGGTATAGGAGGATTAAAAAGAACAGCAGAGAGTGCATCTCTAAAACGGAAAGTATTTGCATGGGGCATACAAGCAAGAATGGTTTTTCCCATAATCCCTTGCAGTAGGTGGGCCCATGCAAATTATCCCTTTACACTTCTTATGACTATATACAAAAGCACCCATATCCACCTGGTTTTGCAATATAACTTATATGCTATTCAAAAGCATTGCAAAACCTTGCAGATGTAGACGCTTTGGAAATACCATATTTTTCGCCCTATAAGATGCACAATTTTTTCCGCAAAAGTGGGATGGATGGGCAGGGTAAATGAACGCTGTCCGCTGCCCCCGATCTGGCTTCCGGCGGCGCCACCGCCTCTCAGGCTGGTGCATGTTGACCCAAGCAGCAGTGGGGGCGCCGGAAGCCAGAGCAGAGACAGCATTCATGTAAGCATACATTTTTTTCTGTGGGGGTTGGGGTGATTCTGCCACATTGCTTATGGGAATGGGAGGTGGAATGCACACTGAATAAGGGGAGGAGAAGGGGGGGAATGCCACATTGCCAATATGGCAAATGGGATGGGGTGGATGCCATACTGCCTATGGGGAATGGGAGGGGGGTTGCCACACTGCCTATGGGGAATGGGAGGGGGGTTGCCACACTGCCTATGGGGAATGGGAGGGAGGATGCCAAACTGCCTATGGGGAATGGGAGGGATGATGCCACACCGCCTATGGGGAATGGGAGGGGGGATGCCACACTGCCTATGGGGAATGGAATGGGGCAATGCCACGCTGCTTATGGGGAATGGGAGGGGGGAATGCCACACTGAATAAGGGGATGGAGGGAATGGCACACTGCCTATGGGGAATGGGAGGGTGGAATGAGACACTGCTTATGAGATGGGGGGAATGCCACACTGCCTAACAGGGCTGTAACTTGAGGGGGTGCAACCACACCAAGACCCAGAAGGTCAAAGGAAATACATGAACTGCATCCGTTCAAAGGTAACCTGGATGCCTGCACTGCATAGTTATTTTTATTTTAGACTCTAGAAAGTAAAAGTTTTTCCAAGGATTTATTTGAAGTCAGGGGCAATATTGTCTTTGGTCCCAGTTGGGTTTTCTGTTCGATGGGGTTTTCAGTCCTGGGACTGCACACATGCACCACTCGGGTCAGTTATAAATTCATTGAGCAGCATGTTAATATTCGTAACCTGCAACAAACCTGTTCTCCTTGATGACTCATCAAATAAGGCCCTTATTTATAATGTGCACCATTTAGCATCTCTTTTGTGGCTATAGTACCGGCGTTTTGGTCTTATCTGGCTCTGTTCTGTGAACTACATTGGCGCTAGCAGTCACTGCGCAGAACACTAACGAATTAGTTTTGATTTTTGCACTAGGTATTGGCCAGCCTATGTCAGCGCCTGTGATGCCAGCACCAGTGAGTGTCACTTTGGACCGCTGTTTTTCTGGTGCTTAATAGCATATTTATGATTATTTCCCACCTTGAAATCTTTGGTTCTGTATTTTCCCAGTGTTGGTCAATGTTTCATCATTACAATTATAAGAAATCACTGCTCTGGACAAATGGGACAAATCTTACTGTGTGTTTAGGCTGCGTTTTAGTTGTTGGTGTCCAAATTACACATTGTTAAGCAAAAGAAGCCATTATTAATTTTAATAACCCCCCCCCCCAAAAAAAAAATGTTTGTGATACCTCAGACCTGCATTTTAATTATTAACAAGTACCAATACATGTTCTATACAAATAAATGTGTTTAATATTAATTCTAAGCATTAAATACTTCAGTCCAGTTCTACATACCTCCCCAGGGCAATTTACTGTAGATTGCTGCAAATTAATTTATCCTTTTCTAACTCTTGCTGTGGTAAATTTTAAAAATAAAATGACGGCTCATGCATTTGCAGGCCATCTGCAAACAGGAAGTGCTGCTGGGCTTCCTGTTACTGTGCATTGTCAGTTATGTCAACTGCATACAGGCAGCAGCATGGCTTAGATGCTGGGAGACGAAAATCCAAAATGGCCGCTACCTTTCTTTTCCAACTGTGGCAGGATGTTGGTCCAGTTTAAATAAGGCGCTAAACCTGCTGTTCCAATTTTAGACTACTGTTAGGATTATTAAAATATAAATTACTGGCCTGAATCAATGTACCATTTGTGTCACAAGTGCAGGGAGGGGCTATCTAAAGGGAGAACTTGGGCAGTGGCTCAGGTGCTATGTATGTCTATGCTTAGATGATTCCCGGGTCATGGCCTTTTAGTTTGTCCCAAAAGGAAACATATTATATCCAGGTCTTGAAAGTTCAGTCAAAGGGTCAGGAGATTCAGAGCAAGGAATGTGTGGATCACTGCCTGTCAGAAAGGCCGGAAAACATTACTCCTGTATAATCATCACTAATGTTGCAGCTACTGTAGTAGTAATAGTTGAAATGGACAAATCTTTCAAGATTATATTATATTGCTGGTTCAGAGAATTCGGTCACAAGATAAGATTGTGTCTGATTTAGCTCATCTGAAATGAAAGTGCTTCAGTTGCTCTGAAAACTCATGCATGCCAATCCAAAGACTGTATCTGATCTTCAGACCTAAAATAAAAAGGGGCCAATTTTCTCCCTCATCGGCCCCTACTTACCTTTTTGGATGTCGTGTTGCCTGCTGTGGCAACATCCGGCTACTTCGGATGCGATGCATCAGGCACTGCGCACCTTCCCGTCGGAAGGTCACCGGAATCTGAGAAGATAGATCCCCGGGCAGGTGAGTAGAAGCTACCCAAAGGTAAAACCAGAGGGGGGGCAGTGAATCAGTGAGGTTTGGGGGAGGTTTTAACCTCCCCCAATGTTCCTCTTTACATGATTTAGCATAAAAATACAGCTGTACTCACGTACAAATATGTAAAACATATTAAAAAAACTTTCCCTAAAGTTTCAAATTAACATTTGGTCTAAAATGTTAGCAATTTTAGTGGAAATCTGATTTGTATCAAAACAGGCTCTAACGTCTCTTGCCTAGAAGTTATCTCCAGTAAATGACAGTGAAGGAAGGATTCAACGCCCATACTGTATATGTTATGGAACAATGGATCAACCACAGGGAGTCATGGAAGCAACCATAGTTAAGTCTCCCACAAGCAAGCAAGCCCTTATAGGTTATATGTACTAATAACATTTAACCTTCATAAGAAATCTCTACCTGTATATATGTGCCCTTAATGTTTAGATAAAGTGTCTCTCCTGAGGGCAATCTGAAACACCTCTGTCTAGATGCTTACTCTTTAGTCTAGATGCTTAGACTACTGTAGATGCTCAACTGCCTTACATACATAAATACATACATACTTACATCCATTTGACATTTACATTATAATGGGGTGATAGTTCTTCCCTCCAAGGAGCTACACAGATGGCTTACTTCCACCGGTACAAGAAAACTACAGTCCTTACATGATTATTTTCGATGTCCAGACTTCCAGCTATTTACAGTAGTGTCTGGATATGGAGATGGCCTTTAGCTCTACCGCGGGCCAGGTCTCAACATTGACAATGTTTAATTCAGAAACTCTTGGCTCACCCAAATGCAGGATTTAGCTGGATCCTACTTGTCAGTGGCAAATAGAAAGAATTTCTTGTTTGCATGAAACCCTCTCAAACAGGTCAAATATATAGCACTTGGAATATAAATTTCTCATGTTGGTCACCTAATTTAAATAATAAAACTCAACACAGAAACTAGTAAACTACACTACAGTTACTGAAATAAACATGAGGTTACATTTGTTTAGTAGTACAACACAATTCAGGTTTATATGTGCTATTTCTCTTTAATCTCACTTAATCTTGAAGGCAAATACACATTTGCTGAGCTGACTTACAGCTTGAACCATTCTGAAAATGATCCAATGTACTTGGCGCTTTAAAGCAATCTTGGTTTAGAATGTCTCAGTGCACATTTAGAGATTTGCTGAAGGTCAGAGCTGTTGGGTCAGTTTATGATCGGTTTATTAAGCTGGTATACCCTATCAAGTTGACACTTCAGCCGTAATATATTCTGCTTCTCAGCACTGTAAATATAACCTGATGACAAGCATATAGCACAGAGGAAGATGGGTATTGCCCTGGCCATCTGTGAGCAGACTTAGGGAGAAAAGAGAAAGCAATGGCAATGTAAATAGTTACAGATGTTATCCCAAAACTCTCACTAGTATGTGTAGAAGCCAGATCTGAGGCTGTCATATCATTTGAAGCTTTTTCTCATGTGACTTTGTTACCTTCGTTCAGTAATAATTACTGAATTAACACATTCTAAATCCAATAAATCTGTTTACGTGGCTTTTTGAATGCCTTCTTGTTGTTAAAGGATATTAATCATTTAAAACAAAGAAGTTTTATATGTACTGTATTTTTCACCTTATAAGATGCACCTGCCCATAGGACGCACCTAGGATTTGGAGGAGGAAAATAAGAAAATTAATATTCTGAACCAAATGCTTTGCTAAAACTCCATGCCGCCAAGAACCAACAATTAATAGGCTATGTTGAGAATCCCCCCATTACAGACAAATTGGTATTTCCCCCTCCCAATCCCCATACAGGCAGTGTGGCATTCCCCCCCCCTCCTATTCCCATATAGGCAGTGTGGCACAGGGACGTAGCTAGGGGGGGGGGGTGGGGGGCACTTTCCCCTGGTGCAGCAGGTCAGGGCGGCACCAAAGGGGGCCTAAGAACATGTGGCAGGGCTCTATTTCGAATCTTTCCCCTGGGTGCCATAAAGCCTAGCTACACCTCTGGTGTGGCATTCCCCCTCCCATTCCCATATAGGCAGTGTGGCATCCCCCCTCCCATTCCCCATATAGGCAGTGTGGCATCCCCCCTCCCATTCCCATATAGGCAGTTTCACATTCCCCCCTCCCATTCCCATATAGGCAGTGTGGCAGTCTCCTCCTTCCATTCCCATATAGGCAGTGTGGCATCTCCCCCTCCCATTTCCATATAGGCAGTTTGGTACCCCCCTCCCATTCCCCATAGGCAGTGTGGCATTCACCCCCCCATTCCCCATATAGGCAGTGTGGTAATCCCCCCTCCCCTTCCCATAAAGGCAGTGTGGCATTCTCCCCTCTCATTCCCCACATAGGCAGTGTGGTAATCCCCCCTCCCATTCCCATATAGGCAGTGTGACATCCCCCTCACATTCCCCATATAGGCAGTGTGGCATTCCTCATTCCCATATAGGCAGTGTGGCAGTCTCCCCCTTCCATCCCCCATATAGGCAGTGTGGTATTCCCCTCTCCCATTCCCATATAGACAGTGTGGCATCCCCTCTCCCATTCCCCATAGGCAGTGTGGCATTCACCCCCCCCCCATTCCCCATATAGGCAGTGTGGTAATCCCCCCTCCCATTCCCATATAGGCAGTGTGGCAGTCTCCCCCTTCCATCCCCCATATAGGCAGTGTGGTATTCCCCTCTCCCATTCCCATATAGACAGTGTGGCATCCCCTCTTCCACTCCCCATAGGCAAAAAAAAAAAAAAAGCGGCAGAGGGAGCTGTATCTGCCGCCTTCTCCGCAGCGCCTGCACATACAGACATCTGCTTCGTACAGCAGGTGGGCATGGCCGATGCTTGATCATCGGCCACGTCCACTGCTGTATAAGGTGGAGTGTCTGTGTGTGCTGGTGCCACGGAGAAGGCGGCAGACACAACTGCCTAGGCTGCTTCCTCTCCGTGGGGACAGAGCGAGTGGGAACAATGGAGAGGTGAGTTGACTTTTTTCCTTTTAATTTTGTTTTCCACACTCGCCCAATAAGATGCACTGACATTTCCACCCACTTTTAGGGGAAAATAAGTACGCCTTATGGTGCAAAAATGTGGTAAATTGTTTATTATTTTAATGCTTTAAGGGTCTTAAAGTCAAAAATTTTAGTTTCCTAACCCCCAAATAGGCATATTAACCTACATGCCCCTCACAATGAATCACAATAGTGATACAAGCTCCCTTTACACACTTTAATTAAACAGACCAGTTAAATACATACATTATTGCTGTGTATCTTTGTGCAAGGTCTTCCTAGAGTGTAAACACTTGACTTTGGCAATGTAACAATTCTGGTCAAAATAATCCATCTCTATTAAAAAAAATTACTTGTAATTGGAGCCCCAATTAGCGAGGGCCGATGTTCTTCTAAGGGTGTTGTTTTGAGGCACATTTGGAGGAGCACCAGATCTAGGCTGAAAAGTATAAGGGCTCTGACAAGGCTGGAGGCCTTTGAGCTCCGGGGATAACAGCTTGTTGTATATGCTTGGTCCTCTACGCTGGTATCATCAGGGTGGCAGCGGATTTACGAAACATAAAAAAAGTAAAAAATATTAGTTTACCAAATTGTCGGTGTACATTTAGTCAAACTGTATTCAAACTGAACACAGCAATAGTCAGGCAAAATGAATATATTACCTTCTAAAATGCCTGGGAGACTTACAGCAGGATTCCTCTAAGCTCCATCTCCGTAAAACGGACTCAGACCCAAACAACATAAGTTTTTAGAAGCACCCTATTTTAGGCATCTCTAACTAGATTGGCATTCCAATTCAGGACAGAGGGACACAGTGCCTGCTTTGTAGGGACAGACCAGGGAATGACAATATTAAGGCAGCCAGGAGCTCACCTGAAGCCCGTCCAATCTGTCACTCCTCCATTTCCTGCTGCATGCTATAGATGCTGTAGCAGACCTCCACATTTTACTTTTCTTTCCATGACCATGTGGTCGCACAGCATCCACATGGTCCTTTAGCACTCCCAGTAGGAGTGAGTCCGGCAAGCAACACCACTATGGCTTGAAAAGCTTACTTAATATGGTAGCACTGAGGGGCAGGGTGGCAATGCGACCATATTTGTGTATGGTCATGTGGGAATGGAATAAAAAGGTAAGGTACATTTTATAGCCCTGGCACCGCATCTACTGCACATTGCAGGGAATTGAGGAAAGGCACATGGAATAGGCTTCAGATGAGCTCCTTACTGCCTTATTATTACCATTGCCTGGACTGTCCCTTTAAGAACTATTTTATACCTGTGACCTGTGAAAAGTGAGCAGCAAGTGAAAAGCAAAAACATGCATTTCCTTAAAGACGTTATTGGTCACATGCATATGATAGATTTGTTGACCATAGGAAGGAATTTATTCTAAAATGTTATATCAGCACACTGTTAATGTTTCGTAGACCCTGACTAATTCAGCAAATACAAAATGATTTCTATAACTAGAAACAGAAAAAAAAAACAATTACGGTAGTTTTTTCATTGCATGCAAGCTGCAGAGATTTTGATGTGGCACACTCAGTCCTCCTGGTATGTTAGGTGGAAGATAATAGGAGAGAAGTCTTATTAAAAATACATAAGGCCATATTGTCTGCTAGCAAAGAACACATGGAGTCATGCCTTTTACACTGTAGACAGCTAAAAAGATCAAAGTTGTCAGACAGGTTTCCTAAAGGGCAGAGATGGAGAGAAAGGGGTTGTCTTCACATTTTCATCATGTCACTTATTTCCGACAACCTTAAACTTGAATAACTAGTTGCAAATACATTTTAGAAGAGTTAGATAGTATTGACCTAAGCATAGGTAGGAATGAATAAAGTAGCAATTACATTTTACTTTCATGTATTAGCCAAATCTGTCTTTTATAACAGGAAATAGCATGCTACCTTGTACTACAAGACTATACTGACTGTGGGCTATATTGAACTTAAAATTGCCATGAAATGTGTGTGTGTGTGTGTGTGTGTGTGTGTGTGTGTGTGTGTGTAAATGCTACTGGACAAAAGTGTTAGAACATCTTCCTTTTTTCTTAGTCCTAGTAGTGCAAATAATGAAATTGGTAAAACGTTAAAAAAAAAATTAAAGTAAGACTAATGCTATCTATGAGTGACAGAGCTGGGGAGGTTGCAGATGTTACTTTTAAACCAGGTGCATGGCCGCACACTTGTGTACCAATGATGCTTAGTTCCCAAGAGGCTAGTTAACAAGCCTGCCCAGTGGCCGGATTGCACTGCCTGGCGGTCGATAAGGTGGCAGGATGGGGCTTTGATGTAAAACTGAGACAGAGACACTGCAGGAGAAGCTGATGTAGGCATCCATTTTTCATAGTATACCTGCAAAATCTCTTGTGCCTGACTTATATGCCCTTGTCTTGACTGAAATAGCTACAATACTTAGGCTTTTCCCCTCCCTCTAGGGTGACCACCATGGTTACTGGTATGCTCGGTGATTGGAGGATGTGAGACTAGCTCCCATCTTGGGCATACCAGCACCTAAGCCAATCTAGTGTAGGTTTGGTGAAATGAGGTGGGCATTCTCACTACCTAGGAGGACAGAGTGCTTGCAGTGGTGGTGAGTGTGGTTTATGTGGAGGCTCATTTATTACTAACGCCAGGTATCGGCAGATGAGCATCTGTATAGAGGCATTTAGAGTGAGCTAGTAGATGCTCGTGTGCGGGTTTCGGGCGCTGTAACAGAGCATCTCAGTCACTCTAGTAACCTGGCCAGCATTGATGAATGTTATGTATGTTGGGCGCTCTAACACCAGTACAGCGCTTCAGGGAGTGGGAGGTAGCGCCAGCTCAGTGAGACCGACTCCCGGCGCTCCACATCATACTTATCAAAAAAGGACACACACACAGCGCCGGCGCTCTAAATCTGGTCGCTATACCATAGAGCAGCAGACGCTGTGTGATTAAAGTCTGTTTTTGAACACATATACACATGTAACAAAGCGAAAACACATGGAATGACATTGTTGGAACACTGTGACATTAACACTTTAGTGCCAGACCTGTAAATACAATTCTACATAAAAAACTAAAAATCAAAAAGATTAAAAAAATTACTCTTTCTAGGCCAGGAGAGGTGACATAATTATTAGAGAGAAGAAAATAAATTAAAAAAACCCCGTTTAAACAGAAATAAAGGAACGTCCATTGAAATGTATGGGACAGCGACAGATAGCGTCAGGTAATACCTGGCGCTCTGGAAGCTAGAGCACCGGCGCTATACGCTGAGCCACCTGTAATGATAAATCTTACTCTGCATGGCGCTGTTAGAGTCGCTCGCCAGAATCGTCTCCATAAATGTGGTATTGCGTACAGCGTCCAGCATTCACAAGACGCTGCCTGCCGATACGCTGCCTGCCGACACTATCTGGCGCTAGACCTTCATGAATAAACCCCTTAGTTTTTATTTTTGGTTAATATTTATTTTTGCAGCAGGGGAGTTGTGATTATCTTTTACTGGCAACTAACATCCCAAAACATCCCAAGGACCTCTATACCATTACAAAAGTTTTTGGGGATTAGCATGACACCTGCCTGACATGAGGTGCATAGCCTGCCAATATCCTGGAGTGATTACTGGCCACTGGGGGTGCATTGCAGGTGTGAAAAACCCCAATATTTCACTCCTTCAGCTTAATGGCTTTAAGTTGGATAGACCTCCATTCAGGACATCATTAGTTGTAATGGTCCTCCCTGTACATTTTTTAAATCAGGTAATCAGTGCAAAATAAACAACACAACACTTTATTTGATTAGACTGCTAGCTCTGTTAAAGGGAAAAGAACACATACAGAAAAATTGTGCCTCCTATGTGTATTCTTGACAGCTCTCACTGGTAGCTGTCATCTTGGAAATGTGCACATAGAGTGGTTTCTATGCACTTACTATATTAGATTCCATAATATCCCGTTTAATGTGTCACTTGAGCGGATAACAGCCTACCACAATCCTTCTTTGAGCCAAATCATCAGTATTATTATAATGAACACTAGACTTGAAAAAGATTGCATTAGAATAACCCATGGGTTTCACGGCATGACAATATATTCAACTTTGAAGCTTAGATCACAAATATTTCCTCTTAACTCATTGTCAGGGCAGTGTCATGTATGAATACTCTTTTTATCCTGTGACAAAGTAGAGAATTTGACCTCAGAGATAGGGGTCAGCTATGTATGTAAAAAAATTCAGGTAAATTACACAGAGCGATGCAAAATAAATCAATTTGCCTAGTGAAAATGTTTTTAATCTTCATGCGTATATAATAAAAGACTAAAACTGATAACAAAGACTTTCTATTTCAATGTTAGTCTTTGAATTTATAAACATGAATATAAAGTGACCTAGCCTTTTGCAACAGGAAATTGTGTGCATATAATTATGGCGTTTAGTAGCGATCGTTATCCCTGGAAAATTTCAGTCAGTGTATATGAGATCTGTTGGGGGTCTTAAGTCATTTCTTCTATGGACAGATGTCCTATCTTAGTTAACCATTACTAAGCATTAAAACTGACCCTCTATGTAATATTTTCTGGCCCATTAAGTCTCAAGGAATAAAATGGCACAGATGTCAAAATGCATACATAAAACGTCTGGGATTAAAAACTAGAACTTTAAAAAGAACAAAAAGCCCTTTATAATTTATTTAAAAAAACATTTTTAATGAAGTAGAACCTTTGAGATAATCTTCAAGTATAATGTCAGGACACCTGTTGAGTGATTTATCTTAGACTATTTCTCAGGGCTGGAGGATGCCATTGCTTTACTTAGGTAAGCCGTGTTATTTACAGGCATGTTGCACATTCAAGTGGTTTTATCTGCACCTACCATCCGATGCCTAAATATAGTTACATATTTATATACTCAATATGGTTGAAATAAGACCTATGTCCATCAAGTTCAACCAAGGGTGTTGGGGTAGGGGAAGTTATGTTTTATTTTATTTTATTTATTTTTTTACTGATAACTACTAAAACTGTTAATGTTATTTTCTTGTAAATTAGCACCAAACCTTTTTTGAAGCTGTCAGCAGTTGATGCTGTAACAAGCTTCTGATGCCATATAGTTGGATTTCACTTTTCTGACATCTTCAGGCATCATGGCCTCCAGCTCTGGCAAGGTGTCAGGGCTTTGTAAATAATAGTTGTCCCAAAAACATGCTTTATAGTTACACTTAAAGTGGACCAACACCCAGGATTTTCACTTTCCTGGGTGTTGGTCCACTTCAGTGGGGCATCCGAGATCAGGATGCCTCGCTGTGTGAAACCCCCCCAAAAGCCCCAAAAAACGTACCTTTTCGGTGCTGGACAAGCGATGGACAAGTCGCCGCCGCCGCCGCCTCCCATGTGTCCCTCTTACAGGGCGCACGCCCGCGCCGGCCATTCACAAACGGCCGGCACGGGCGCGCGCACTGCTAGAGGGACGCGCGGGAGGCGGCGGCGGCTGATCCGTCGCCGATAAGGTAAGGTTTTTTGGGGCTTTTGGGGGGGTTTCACCCCGCAGGACATCCCGATCTCGGATGCCCGCGGTGAGGGAGGTGATCGGCCGATCACCCCTGGGTGTTGGTCCACTTTAAACCAAAATGTATGCTAAGATTTGCTGGGCATTAGCAGCTGCTTCTCTGCATGGCGCTGGTTGTGTTTTTCATTGGACGCCATGAAGAGAGGCCAAAAATGGACGCAAAATGTACCCTGCATACTTGGAAGTCAATGTATTCTGGTGAGAACTGCTACAATATGGCACACAACATTACTATATTTCTGTTTCCTGCATTTAGTTAAAATTCACACATAGAGAGGCAGTGTGAATCAGCCATGACACAAGTAAAATGTGGTAAATTTAATTCTGCTCTGAATAATTACACGACAGCCATTATTGTAGACAAAGAAATCCTACATGCAGAACACTCATTGTTCACAGTGACTCCTTTTGTCCTTTGAAACCATGTTATGCTTTTCCACTTTTATTTTTATTCTATTATTTTTATGTGTCATTGTTTTTTAGAGGCAAGCAGGCTTACCTTAAAAGCCAATACCATGTAATTTAGTGTAGTGGTTAAAAGGGCACAAATCTGCAAAGGAGAGCATCCAGGTTACTTACTAAAGGGCGAGGTTGCTGAATTAGACTTTCCTGAGGTTCACTGAGGTCAACTAGGCAAATTTACTAAAAGGATTTTTAGTATAGAAATGGATTCTCAGACCTGTGTTTTTTTATTTTTAAAACCTACACTTTTTGTTTGGCAAGCTCACTAATTGTGACATCTAGATTCCCTGCTTAACAAGAGAGATTAAACATTTTTTCTAATTTGTACTGGTCTTTCAAAACCTTTTTCAAAATCTTTGTTTAAAAATGTAACTATAATGTTTTAAAGAGAAAAGTACAGTTAGCAAATACTCTGTTCTACTTATCTGTACAGCTGTGCTGGGTCAAGGGATTACTAAGGTTTACAGCTGCAGGAGCAGTAGAACAGCCATTAACATTATTAACAGTAAGCTATTAGTAAATGTCACCCCTGCTGGGCTTCTTTACAACTCTCCAGTGGGTATTTTGGGCTATCAAAATGGTAGCTCATAAGGAAAGCAGCCAACCTTTTTTTGTCAAGGAATTCTCATAGGGCTTTCCAGCAGGAATGCCTCTGCTGATATCTGTGCTAACACCAGTATCGATCCCAGGCTGTGCAGGTTCCACTAAATAATATGGATAGATTTAGATGCCAAAAGGTCTGAAACAGCTCACCCATACAAGGATCCTTGTTAATGAGCCTTCTGAATCCTCTTTATACAGTGCAGAGCCCAAAAAGGTAGGCAGTAGAGATGGGCGAACCTGAACCTTAAGTTCGGATTTCTACCTAACTTTGCGAGTTTGGGTTCCCGAACACAAACTTCAATTAGAAATCAGTGTTCGAGTTTGGCCTCCATAACAAACAAGGAAAGGATGGTTGATGGGTTTAAGGTTGCAGTAGCAGGAAGCTGCTAGAACTCACCTGAGCCCTGATCCTGTCAGTGTGGCGAAGCAGCAGTAGCAGCAGCATCTCAAACTGGCCCCAGCCGCTGCAGCCACTCTGCCTGCACTGGCAGGAAGATGATTGGGGCACAGGTGAGTTTAAGTAGCATGCTTCTGCTGCACACTTTGCACCCCCCTGTCATAGCCATCCCCCAATGTTCGGGTCTCTATTGATTTTAATGGGAACCAGGTTCAGGTTCCACGAACCGGAACATTTATTCGAAGTTCGGCCAAACTTGCCGAACCAGGACTTTGGGGGTTCACCTATTCCTAGTAGTCAGCACATTGTACGTCCAATATCATACTCCAAACCTAAATTAAAGTTACATTAAAACAAAGGTAGGTTTTTAGGATTTAAATGCATACAGGCTCAAAACATCACCTCACTATTTAGCATTTTACCTGACTTACCCCTTGATTCTGTAAACAAATCTTCTGCATCTGAACACAGTCTCACTGAGCGAACAACCAATTGATCTGCTTGTGTAAACCCAGCATAAGAGTCTGTATAGCATTCTTAACGATACTCATGAGAATTTTTTGTTGACCTGGGACCCCTGGAAACAGTATGCCTGGCCTTCTATATCCCAAGCTACCCTGAACTAAAAAGATATGCCTTCTGAGTAGGGCACAAAATCCCAAACCCTCTCCCCCACCCAGTCCCCTTCCCTTTCTTTCCTTCTGTCCACTCCTGAATGATGAGGTCGCAGGCGCAGAGAGCTTTGTACTATAGAATCCCATTAAATTTTAAAATTTACATAATAGCACATAGAACATGTGACTTTAACTGTTGAAATCTCTGTACTCTTTATTAATTATACAATTACAGTTAGGCTACATTGTTATTGTCATTCGCAATGTTCAATGGTAAACTAAGGTAAGGCTCCCCTGAACGAGGTGATCTTACTGACTGATATTATTTGTACTTATTTCATTATTCTTTCAAAAATATTGAAACAGAAGCAGGCCATATAAGCAATTTGAAAACTGGTCGGGGGTCACCACAAAACGGTTGAAAATGCCAAACGTTTCATCTTAAATAGCAATGAATTTTGTTTAACAACAATCAGGAGACCCACTGTCTCAGCAAACTCCATATATTTTTTTTTCTCTCGTAGGTACACTACATCACCCTTTTACAACATTTATATCCACATGCTACCAATACACATGCTGACTGCCTTACCTCCAAATATATGGGATCCATATTTATAGCCCATCCCCTCCATCAAACGCAAACTGTATTCCCAATACACAACCCATCTAAATGCCTGTCAATGATAAACATACAAATAAATATATAAACAAACTATTTTCTTGTTATGGTGCCAAAGATTATACCCAGGGGGTTTGTTACACTATGTCACCATGTACCTCCAAGTCATCACTGTCACCTATTTGGCGATGTGCCCCTCTTGTATCACTCTCCTTGCAACCCCTAATCCTTACCGAGCCTCTGTTTATATTTACACCAGTTATATTTAATCCCCCCACTTTCCCCACAGCAGGTCAGGGGACACATGAGAAGGCTCCGAGGGCCACATGTGGCCCCCAGGCCACAGGTTGAGCATACGTGGTTTAACTCTTGATAGTTAACTGCAAGGTGCAGTTAGTTATATTATATTTGAAAATCTCATAAAATGCTCTTTGCGGTGTCTCATGGGCAGGGATGGGTGTCTACTGATAAAAATGTGGTATCATTGTATTTGGGAGGAATGAGGCTTTTACATGCAATATGGTTTATCTGGTTAATATTGAGAACCCACTGAAAGAATTACAAACAAGACATGTTAAAGCCCAAACTCACAGTTAAACATATATAGCCAAAATTCCAAGTACCCCAAACACACCAGAGTGCATACATTGCTAATATAAATGCAATGTGGCTACAGAAAACTGTTATCTTTTAAAACAGGGTTGTGAAAAAATATCATATAAGCTCACAATCATCATTTGGTACACAATAATGGAAGCATTTAAAAATGCCATTGGAATATTACATGCCATTGAGATAACTTTTCAGAGCTCCATCTTCTGTAGCGAAAATCTTTGTTTTACCTTTTGTTTATGGTACAGTCCTTCACATATTTACTGTTCAGATCTAGTAGCCATTCCCTTTTCCTCTTTAGACCATAGAGCTAATTGTATTTTCTGATATTTGATTTGAGTTCCTGGCTTTTAAGCAGCTATGCATCACATGAACAAATTATGATATTTATAAATAATTCTTCCGGGATCTTATTTCATATTCTCACTAAACAATCAGCTCTCTAATAACTGTTTTCTTGTCTGCCCGGAGTTTAGCTTTAAATAGTTGCAAAATTCTATTTCTGTATATATGAATTTACAGAAATTGCTGTTTTTGTTGAATCGCATTTTCTGACTATAGAATGAACTGATTAGAGTCTATTTGTGTATGATACTCATATCAACAACAGGCAACATTTGTTTTCTTGTTAACTAGTATAGAAAGTGAACTCAATGCATTTACATTTGCTGAGGTGTAAAAATTGACAACAAACATACATTACTTCAGCGATATTACAATAGAAAACATTTTAAACGAGGAACAAATCAATGCACTCAGCTGTTTTATTTTCTTGTCTACAATGTTAACACATACTACTCCCAGCATGGTGTGAACACTGTATAACACTTTAAAATTAGGTGCAACCTTTTGATGCAATGTGTAGTTTTTATGTAGATTTAGGATTTCTAGAGGAATTAGAATTCTCTGATCCCCAAGATTATATTTTATTTTTTAAGCCTCCAGACAAGAAATTAAGGATGATGATATTAATGCTAGATAAATCATACTGTCAGTTAATTCGTCTTTTTTTAATTACTTAACCCTTTCAGTGCCAGGTACATGAGTCTCACATAGTTGCCTCTCCAACCCTTAAATGCGAGCTACATGAGACTCGTGTGGCTGACACTTTTGCCTTTAAAAAAGACTAAAAAAGATATTTACTCACCTCCATCCATGCTCCCTCAAGCCAGGTCTTCTCTTCACCCGGGGGGGGGGGCTCTTCTGGCTTCAGGAGCCAAGAACAGGGCCACCCCCACTTCTGATGGCTTGGGCCACCGCTGCTAGCTACAACTTTTGTGGATGGAGCGGGATGATGTCACTTCCAGGATGGCAGATGCTGTTAGTTATCAGTGCAAGGAGAGTGGGGGGACAAGGGACTCTGATTCCCTGCCCCCACCCTCCCTGCACGGTCACTAATGGCTGTCAAGTGACAACAGAGATTGGCAAAGGAAAATTAGCAACACGATACATAGGATAGAGGTGAGAAAAGAAAAATAACTGCTGTTTAATGACATTTCACTCTGATGTGTTTTTTAACTGTTAAGCCGCTGTGAGCTGGTAAGGGTTCCATGAAAGGTAAAGGCTTGGGGGGCTGGCCAGTCACCTGTGGCAAGCTATTAACCCCCAGCCTCCCATTACCTACCTTCACAAAGCCCAGTGGAGGCAGAAGAGCCTGTGGCCAGTGAATGCTATGTGGGATTGTAGCCTTTAGGGCTGGGAGCCACCAAGGCTGGCCTCCATGCCCTAGTCTACAAGCCTTCATAGCTGGTGCCCAGGCTAGTTATTCTGATAAAGGGGGGACTCCATGCAATTTTTTAACATTTTTAAAGTGGACCAACACCCAGCTGGATCAGCCTGGGAATCTATAAGATTCCCATGCCGATCCAATCCCTCCCCGTGGGGCATCTGAAATCGGTATGCTCCACTGTGTGAAACCCCACAGGACATTTGTGAATGGCTGGCGCGGGCACGCTCCCTGTTAGAGGAAAGCGCGAGATGCGAATGCAGCATGCTCGGAACGGTTGAGTTTTGACACGCATAGCTCAGCAGCTCAGAGCGCGTGTTTTGCCAATTGGATCAGCCAGAACCGGAACCGGAAATAGTCGGACGGGATATGACATTCCCAATTGGTAAGGGACCTGCTAGCCAGGACCCCTGTTCGGATTCCCGCGCTGAAGGAAGCACTACAACTCCAAAGTGTGGTAAAATATAACTTTAATAATGGCAAAGATATAATGACAGCTTAAAGCACATAAATAGCACAACACTTATATAAAACCAAAGAACATGAAAACACTTAATCATAACTATAATCAACACCGCTTAATGGTACCTTCTCATCTAGTCCAAATTGTATCCTATATCCTTCAGATACATCTAAACACAATCAACAACTATTCCATGGAATGTTTAGCTTACCTACCCAGCATGCATATGGTTAATCATGAGTCCTGGTCGCCGAGGAGCTCCACGGCCGATGTGGCACAGCGAGATCAGGATGAGCTTGGGAGGCCAGTGGGTTAACAGCCCCACCGATCACCGTCCATGACAGGCGTCCCTCATCAATGGCTCTTGAGTCTCCTGATTCCATAGTGGAATACCCCTCACATTTATAGCACTGTCACCCCAAAAAGCGGGCCAAACTCCAAGGGGTGAAAGCAACCTGTTTCTTGATAAGAGTTTATCTAATCTTCCATACCTATCTCACCCAAGAATTGGCCAAATTCCCAGGTAAGATAAGTAAGGAACATATGTCACAAATCCATATGCTATACTGATAAGCCCCCCACTCCACGTCACAGCTGTACATTTTGAAAAACATGTTTTTGACTTAAAACTCTGGTAAACATGTTTTTCAACCTTATCCTCAGAAAACCCATCTTAAACTCACTTTTGAAAAACATGTTTTTGACTTAAAACTCTGGTAAACATGTTTTTCACTTAAATTTGCTATATCATAGTTGTTTTTCACATTCTGGACATGTCAGGGCATAATCCTGGCTTACATTTGCTATGCTATAACACCATGATCACAAAATGTCTGCCAGTGGCATCCATCTTAGAACACAAAATGGTGGATGGTAATATCATTTATACAAGATGGCGGACAAAACCTAGACAAAATGGCAGGCCAGATTGCCATTCCACCTATTATTATCACAGCGCGCTGATTGGACGAGCAGCTGCTCATGCACCGTAGGAGCCCCGTGGAAGTCAACCAAAACCCAGGATTGTCACATTTCTGGGTGTCGGTCCACTTTAAGGGTTTTTAAACCTTAAATTTGTTTAAAAAACTTGCCCCCCCCCCCTGAAATGGGGGACCATACGTCATTTTCTTTTCAAATTAACCCTTGATGTCTTGTCACTCAGCCAGTATAAAGCGATTAGGGATGTATCAGGGGTAAATATTAAAAAAAAAATAAATTTTTTTTTCCTCTGTGCCTGTGTTTTTTTTAACATTTAAACCTTTGTGAACTGGTAAGGGGTCTATGAGACCTCATACAAGGCTTGGAGGGCTGTCAAGTCACCTGCAGCAAGTGGGTGACTTGCCATTAGCCCCCGGCCCCATTACCTGACTTCCCAAAGACCCCCGATCGGGGTGCCCTGGGGAAGTGGACCAAAACCCAGAATAGTCAAAATCCTGGGTGTTGGTCCACTTTAAAGTGGCGAAGCTTCATAAGTTTTCATAGTCCCCTGAACAGGATTCCATTCCCTTTAGATGTAGCATATCATTCTATTTGTGCAGACTCTCATTTTGGTAGAGCTAGCTTTCATTTTTCCATCATCAGCAGCATCTAACTGTAAAAAAATGTATCTGGGTATTTTTCTTCATTGTATTGTGCTAATTAGAATCCCATAAACCTACTGTAATTTGCCTTGTCTGTTTACTTCCCATTGTTTAGTTTAAACTTCTTTCTTCAGCAAATAATTACTAATAATTTAAAGGATGGTTTTGAAAACAGATTTATAATGGCAAGATAAAACAACATTTTCAGGCAAGAAAATATGGGGTTGCCTGTCAAGTACTGTGAGTAATAAGATTTCCAGCTGAATCCGGTAGGAGTATGTAAACTCTTAGTCTTAGCTCACTGTTTACAATCTTTTTTGGATTAAAACAGCCACAGAAGTTGTAAAACCAGCTCCTCGGGAACAAGATAACTAAAGCTGGATGATGTATTATGAGACCACATCTATCTTTACTTAGTTTTTATGTTTGACAATATCCAGGCTGCTGCTATTTGTCTTCCAATCATCTATAATGCTTATTATTATTGTACAACTTTAATTCACATCTTTAACTTTTATAAATCTATTACTAAACATAACTCTTATAATACATTTTTATCTTTATCTTTATCTAATTACAAGAGTGCCGAAAGCCATAAAACAAGTGTTATGTTCCTAAAATACACATGGATAAGGAATAGCCAGAACAGGGCCAGCTGCTCAAGAAATGCAGAAATCCAGCATTATTACACCATGTACAGTAGGGTCTCTTTTCAAGGCATGCATGTGATAATCCACACAAAATAACATTTCCAGGTAACCTTCGTCTATTCTCGTCCTTTTTGTGTTAAGTAGCGTTGTTTAGATAAAGCTATTGTCAATCCTTATCCACTTAAAATAAAAAGATCGAATGATAATTTTGTCGCAGAATTTCTTTTCCAAATAGCTATTGTTCTCTTGTGATTGGTTTAGCTATAGGTGTGAACGCTGCACAGTTTATTTAACTGCGAATAACAGCATGCAAAATGTATTATTCTAGATTTCTATAAAATGATCATTTGGAAGCAAAACTAAATTCAAAAACAGTTAAGAAAACACAATTTTGATATTTTAACCATTATTAGTAGATTCACAAAGACTGTAATAAAGCAAATAAGATATGTATTAGCTATGTGGCTATTATTATTATTGTTTACTTATAAAGTACCTTCATATTCTGTGGCACTGGGGTTGGTGAATATTTAATTACTATTAGCAAGTAACTAAGTAACTTTTGGAAAATATAGACTACTCATGTGAGTTTAGATAATAACTTTTACGTTTAGATTATATCAATGTACAAAAAAAGGCAAATCTTCCCGATAAGAAAAGGATTTCTCTTCTCCCTTAAACAGAAACAACATCCCTGATTTTCCCATTTTTGGGGGTGAAATGCCCCGCTGTGTGTACCCCCCAAGTCACCTTATCCACTCACCTTTCAGTCGCTTCCATGATACAGACTTGAGCTGAAAGCAAGCATGCTGATTGGCTGAGTGGACCACTCAGCCAATCAGCGCACTTGCTCTCATTTGGCTTTGCTAACAGCTAAGCTGCCTGGACAGCTAAGCAGCCAAATGGCACCGAAGGGAGCCAAGTGCACCGCTGGCCGCATCCCACACTAACCTCCTAGCAGGGGCGTGACTCCAGGGCCTCCGATATTCCTCATTGGTGCAGTACATTGTACACAGACACATTGTGCGAGTTCCTGTCACCATCAACATGATGCACTTACCAGATTGATTAGGCTTTCTCCTTTAAAATTGGGCCATAAGAGCTTCCACAGAAAAGCAGTCTGATTCTCCTTTCCCTCAAATCATTTCCAAATGAAAAAGGGCTGAATATTACAAAGAGCTCCCCATAGCGTCATACTGTTACCTCTAATTAGTTTAATAATAGTATTCAAAGGATACTCACAGAAATAGCCAGTTTAACAAGATTAAATGTTATTTGTGGTGTTAGACTTTTCCGCTATTAATCCTGTGCCTTCCCGCTGCACTGGCACTCCTCTGTAACCCCGCCACACTCCTTTCTTGAACCAAACCTCTTGATAAAGTTCATTGAAGAACAAAAACATGTTTATATTGGGCGGAGGGTGTGCTAGTGATGCCAACACTATGAAAACAAGGTTTGGGACATGGAAGGAGTGTAATGGGGTTGCAGAGGAAAACCTGTGTAGTGGAGGGAGGATTGGCATTATTATTGACATTGAAGAATTCAATGTAATAGTGGTACAGAGAAATAGATCATATTAAGGCTTCTTTAACACTGTGCGTCTTAACCGCTATTGCAGTGGAGCCACACAGACGCAGCGCAGCACACAATTGTGTGCTGCGCTGTGCCTCCAGTGCGGAGCAGCAGTGGCATGTACATGCCACCCTGCCCTGTTTCCTGTCCCCTGGCACAAGTACTGGCACCTGGCGGCAGCAGCAGTGATGAGGAGGAGGTGGCAATGGCAGTAGGAGCTTCCAGTGGTGACAGAAGCAGTGGTTACAAGGATGGGGAGGTGGCAGTAGAAGCTCTGATTCATGGTATCTCTAGTTAGGCACTGCTGCAGCCACCTCTTAGGGGCCTTCTGGCAATCCTTGCTGGAGCAGAGGACTGAAGACCCCCAAAAAGCTGGTTGTAGCAGTGGCTGACTGGAGGCCGGGAGGTGGGGGATGAGAGGCAATGGATCAGGAGGTGGAGGCGAGTATGGCATTTTTAGTGCAATGCACCGCAGGTAACACGCAATACATGCACTTTACCTGGACTGCCCATAGACCTCTATGGAGACACATTGAGGTTGCGCTGTGGTCAAAATGCTCCATGCAGCGTTTCACAAATTACAGCAGACTGATATGAAAAGGCTCATTAATTTTATAGATATGTTTTTGTTTTTGGCCGTTCGTGAAATGTTTATACCCCAACACGATGCAAATTGTCTAAATGATGATGAAAGCATTTATAGCCTTTAGGGCAATTATTTAGAGCAGTTATGGCCACCGAAGGCTTCGTTTCACATAAGTGATGACTGCATGGCACATTTAGCATCAATTATGGATACAGCCACTTATTTTGTGGGTCATCTGAAACACAGGTCAAATAGGGTTCAAAGCAATCGACCTGAGCACAGTTGAATAATGCTCTTCAAAATCTGGGGGACGCTCAGTAGGGTTGGGTTCATAATAACTATTTTTGGGTCACAATTTTATGCCAGCAATATAGCAAGAAAGAGAGCTTGGTACATACAAATGTATTTACCACGAAGAGTTTTCAATGGGAGAGCCCTCTAAAATGAAAAATATCACTAATAGAAACTTAGCTTTTAAGTGACTAATACAAGTAAAGTTACCTAGGTATTTTCAGCTGGAAGCTGTTGATTTGTTTCTTTAGATACAGCTCACCAAGCATATTATACGCTGATTCATCTGTTTACACCCCAAAAAAATTAACTGTCAATAGTTACTTTTTTGAAACAACAGAACTAAAAATGTTGTGTTCACTAGAAAGAATCCACATATTGCCATTTTATTACATTAGACTTGGGATACAATAAGATTTAGGCAATTAAGTTATTGTAACGTATTAACCACTTAAGATGCTCTTTTTAATAGCGTTGTGATATATTCCCAGTAATCTTTCATTAATGAAATGTTCACACATTTCCTGATACCTCTCTCCCATGAGTTGTTAAAATAGTTCTCCTTTCTTTTAGCTTGGCTCAACAACCATTTGTGTAAAGTTTTGATAAGTTGGGCAAGTGTAAGCCTACCTAGAGATTTTGTCACCCTCTGTTGCCAGACCGTTTATCACTATTTTGCGCTATACATGTTTAACTGTGATATTTGAAGGCATTTCCAGGGATTACCCAGGAAATTCATATGTTTTGTTTTCACTGTATTCTCAACATTTTTTGGTGAAATATGTGCAAAAAACTAATATATATATATACCGTATATACTCGAGTATAAGCCGAGTTTTTCAGCCCACTTTTTGGGCTGAAAAAAGCAGCCTCGGCTTATACTCGAGTCAGTAACCTGACTTACCTGAGCGAGGGGGCGGAGGAAGCGGCAGAAGAGCCTCCGAGGCGGCAGAAGAGCCGCCAAGGCTTCAGAACTCGGCGGGGAGATCAGTACACCCAGCGCGAGGTGGGTGTACCAAGATGGCGGCCCGGGCCTCAGTGACGTGGCGGCGCGGAGCGCGCCGGCCGCCATCTTGGTACACCCACCTCGTGCTGGGTGTACTGATCTCCCCGCCGAGTTCTGAAGCCTCCGAGGCGGCTCTTCTGCCCCGCGTCCAGGGGCGTAGCTATAGGGGTCGCCATTGCGACTGGCGACTGGCCGCGTCCCATGCCGTCGTCCCGCGCCGTCCTCACTCTGTCCCGCACCGTCGCCTTGGCTGGAAGGAGCCTCGCTGAAGATTGTGCAGGAGCTGAACTGGTGAGTGTGTGTGTTGTGTGCATTGTATGTGTGCTGTGTTGTGTGTGCCTTGTGTGTGTATATGTGCTGTATTGTGTGCTGTGTTGTGTTTGTGTGTGTGTTGTGTGTGCTGTGTGTATGTTGTGTGTGTGCTGTGTTACACCTGAATGGCTGTAATGAGGGATGCCCCTAACTGGCTGTAACAAGGGATGCCCCTCACTGTATTATTATTATTTATTTTTATTTAATTCTTAGGTGATGGCTGGGGGCGTGGTCAGGGGTGATTCCTCAAATCAACTCCAATTCCAATTGAAAAAAGCCGCCTCGGCTTATACTCGGGTCAATAACTTTTTCCAGGTTTTTGTGGTAAAATTAGGTGCCTCGGCTTATATTCGGGTCGGCCTATACTCGAGTATATACGGTATATATATATATATATATATATATATATATATATATATATATTTAAATTTTATAGTGTTTTTTTGTAATGATAAATGTAAGGTTTTCAATAAAATCATATAGCTTGTAAACTCCCCATTTTTTCCTATCACAGTGGTACCAATGTATCAGCAGACACCCTTTGCTGCACACTGCACTGCTAAAAGAGCTCATGAAGGAGATTTTTAAAGAAAAAATACTGTAAAGGTTCACATAGTAGATGTATTGAGAAAAACAACACTTTACATTTGAAATCCACCAAACAAACTATATATTCTCTTAAAGAACACACCTCAAGCTTTATAGGCATACCAGGTTTGTAGTCGTGGTTGCAGTGTTATGGAAGTAATACCTCGATGAATTCTTTGGTTGCACAGGGTTTCCCTAAAAAAAATAAATAAATAAAAAAAAACTTAATCAAAACCACATAAAAAAAAAAAAAACTTTATGTAAGCAAGAAAAAATGTTATATTTGAAACAACAAAGTTACCTGAACAAAACAAATGCATAGCTACTTTCAAGGGTAGGGTTGCCGAAAACCCCAAAGTAAAGCATGCTCGTAAGGATAATTTTACTAGAAAATTTCAGCTCTGAAGACAAAGAGTGCACCAAAACAACCCTTTACATTTGAAATATCCCCCACAAACAGATTACCTTCAGATTTCTAGGTGTTCCCAGCTTGCTGTAGTGAGTACATCTTTCTGGAAGTAATCCCTCGATGGATTCTTTGGTTGCACAGAGTTTACCTAAAAAAATGTATAACAATGCAGAATAAACACATTTTCCTAAAATATCAATACGCAAACAAGAAAAAGCAGAATGGAAGATTGTCACCCAGGTTCTGCTTCCTTCCAATTAAAGAAACAAACAAGCTTGGATTTTTTTTATGAAGGTTGTGTAACCGAGCCATCCTCTTTTTATTCAGCATATGTATGTGGGTTTTTGTTACTGTAAGATTTTTTCATGATAGTATTCTTTCAATGACTTTTAAAATGGAGGAGAGCATGTCTTTTACTAATACATAGTAGTTTTCTGTTATATGGTTGACATACAAGAGGAGGATTGGAAGCCTATAGGGGGTCCAATAGTCCTAAATGGAGTAGTTTGTGGGACTTGTCATACTAATAGACGATTTGACCACGTTGCTTTCTGGGTGTATTTATTTGTCACAAAATATCTCCATAACTATACATCAATATATACACATATTTTTTGTCGTCATATGTTTTACCTTTAACAATACAAAGATTTTTCACATACTCCTAGTGGTACAGTACAAACTTATTTCACATAATTACAGTACAAACTTCATTCACATATTTTTACAATACTGCTGGCGCAAGAGTGTCAGTTATTGGCATAACTGCTCTATACTCGGTTCTAGCAATGTTTGCTGCGCCGTAGTTTAGTAATTAACCAAGTTCATTGCATCTGTTTTTTATCATGCAGGAGCAAACGTTTAACGTTTCGCTGGTTCTCCAGCTTCCTCAGTGCAAAGTAATATTGCCCAGATGCCTTGGTGATTAGGGGCAAAACTGCCTCTATTGGGTGGAGACGCCTTGGTGGCGTGTTCTTAGTAGAGTTGGTGATCGGTGGGCTTTATTATACTAGGAGCCGCCTCATGCCAGGTTTGGGTAACATGAAGCCGCAGGATCCCCTCAGTGTGCTCAGGGTAGGGGTACAGATATTCCCCCTAATAACTGGCGCACCAAGGACCCCTACCCTGAGCACACTGAGGGGATCCTGCGCCGTTTGTGAATGGCCGGCGCGGGCGCGTGCACTGTCAGAGGGACGTGCGGGAGGCGGCGGCGGACGCGCTGGCTTGTCCGTCGCTGTCAGCGCTTGTCCGTCGCTGTCACCCGGCCACGTGGGAGCGTTTTGAGGTGAGTATTGGGGTGTTTCTGGGGGGTTTTACACAGCGGGGCACCCCTAATCGGGGTGCCCCCCTGAAGTGGACCAAAACCCAGGATAGTCAAAATCCTGGGTGTTGGTCCACTTTAATTTATTTTTAGTTGTGAAGTTGTTGTGTACAGTAATTCCAAGTGACAAAGTCTATTCATTTGCATAAGCTTTCTAAAGTTCCTGTATACAGGAAGGATCCATGTGGTATAGAACAACCTTTTGGATGTTTAAAGTAAACTTGTCTTTAAAGAACTACCAAAGCTGTGAAATATAAATCAAGTAAAGCTGCTATCATATGCTCTTTAACATTGCCATGGTATGGCTATACCTAGACATGTTTGTTAATAAATTCACACTCTTTGTGTTCTGCTATCTTGTTTAACACACTACTGTAAGCCATAGAGATAATGCTATCAGTTACCAGCAGCAGCAGATACACCATCAGTTAGGCTGCTGTCATTTCATGTAGACAGTGGGGACAATGGGGGCTATAAAATAGTTAGGGACAGCCTCGACATTTTCAGAAATGTCACAACAACTATATAACCAAACTGGGTAACATTTACAGGAAAAAGTAAGCATGTACGAAAGAGTTTAAATTTGTGCTATTATCATGCTCAGATTTTTTTGAAGCAGTCAAAGGTCAGTAGGTTGTAGGGTTTACAGCATACATACACCTTGTACTGTATACTGGCACTTCATTTACTCTTTCCATACTTTTTACAAGAGAAAATAGTTCTGGATATAGTAGACTCTTTTTAATGAACAGCATTAACAAGTAAACAGCAAGATTGTTCTTTTGAGTCCAATTAACATTTCATCACTTTTTATTACTTCAGACAGTATTTTCTGATGCCCTCATATGCATGTCACACTGTTTTAAACCAAAAGCACTAGAAATGTAACTACTAAGACAAAAACCAGTCTGAAGAATTCATATCATTGGTATGTTTTTGAAAAATGATCAGAATAGCTCCAGTATTATGACTTGCAGATTAGCTATGGTAGATTTAAAATATGCTGCAATAATTAATTGGCAGACTTTGTTAATTGCATTTATTTTCTTATGTATCTTGTATTCTAGTCTATTCTGTACAAGTGCTAATGTGTTTATATACCTTGTCCCAACAGTGGTACAATAGTTTACATAACTAATAACTCTTATCTCTGTTATTAGATAATATGCATGCAGCTCTGGTTGACCGAACTAGCTTAAAACAACTATTTTTTTTTAATGCCAAAATGCCTATTAAAAGATTCCTTCTCATTAATGCTTATTAAAAATAACAAAAAGCAAAATGCTCTATAACCAGGGGTGGTGCCAGGGGCTTCGACACCTGTATAAATATGCATAGCAGCGAGCAGAGCCTCTCTTAGGAGACAGCTATGAGAACTCATATTAAGAAATGTTTCTGGTTGAGAGACATCCATGTTGCAGGAGCATTGTTTACTTACTTACAATATAAAGTTATTGTTAACTCTATGCAAATGGTGAAATGCTTCAATTACCCTGCATTTTCTACTCTCAAATCTACATTCATTGCAAAAGGTCTTATACCGCATGTGCTCCAGCCACAAACTAAGTAACCCACAAGCCAGCTTAGCAGGGACAGTGTGGCACAACAGAGACAGCTAATGCTTGTTCCTCTTTAAGTGGAAAAGCTGTCTCTTAAGTCGGTGGCAATTCAAGGTAAAGAGCATGTTCAAAGAGATCCTTATTTCAACAAATCATTAGCATGACCCTCCCTGTATTCTTTCTGTGTGTGTAAGCATGCAAAGGGGAAAATAGATTAGTACATTAAATACAACTTTACTGTGCATGCTTAATAGACCGTGCCAGTCATGGATAGGTTGGCACAGCCCAGAATAGTTTTAGAAAATATTCATTTGTTTGCCTCTGTTGAGCAGCAGAGACCATAATCTATTGGCCAGTGACTTATTAGCCATTTAAAATTTGATTCAATGATTCACTCACCTTTACAAATACGTGAAAGTTGCTCTAAAATTGTATAATGGTAGAAATGGTGCGGGCGTCCCCTCTATCCAGCGAGACTAACCCAGGCACCAACTAAGGGGGCTGGTAGATCAGGGTGCAGAGGCCGAGCAGCCAGACCCCGGCCCTGAAGGCTACTAGCTCAAATAGCCCTCACAGGCTGTGGATTCTTCTGCACCCCCCTGGGCTTTGGGGATGCAGGCAATGATGAGGGGGGTTATGGCAAGGCCTTCGCTTGCTGGCAGGTGACTTGCCAGCCCCTCCTGCTCTGTGAACTGGTATAGGGGTCTCAAGGACACAACTAGTTAAATGTAAAATAACACACTGACACTAGTAAAAAATCTTTAATTTCCACCCATACTTATATCCATCTCCGCTCTACAGAAATCCAAACCGCTGCGTCACTGCAGTGCTGCTGCTGTAACTGATAGAGATGTCAGAAGCCGTGTGCTTTGGTCGATTTCTTGGGCTTCTGATATCTATGCTCCCCACTGCAGGAGGGACTATTTATTCATCTGACATCAGCTCACTCCCGGTATGAAAGTCCCTCCCTGTGGTGGGAAGCAGAGATGCCAGAAGCCCAGCTATCCTACTGGATTCTGCAGAAACCAGTGCGGAACAGCACCAGAGAAAGAGGACATCACTCCCTGCTGGACTTGGTGCGAGAGGTAAGCTTATGTTTAAAAGATTTTGACTGAGTTTGTTAAAAATTTGGTCTGGACGAACCTGAATTTGTTGGCCAAATATGGCGAATCATCTGTACCGAACTTTTAAAAAGTTTGCCCATGTCTGCAAAGTACCCTCTTGTAAGACACTGAAAATATGGGGTTGTTGCAAAATTGTATCTGCAGATGCATATAAGGATAGGAGCATACGATTTCTCACTGGCATTTATTTTTTTAAATTATAGTTTTAAGTGTTTTTTTATGATTTGCAACAAAATTCACAGTTGCCCAATTCTGCAACATAAAAATCAAAGAAGAAAAAGGTGTGTATTTGGAGTGCACTTTACTGCATTAATAATTATGAATAGAAATGCCCTGTATTGATTGCCCAGCAAAATTATGACTAGAAAGCAACTATAACAAGTATGTTGAAATGTTACTGATTCCATAAAGAAAGCTTGTGAAATGACAACAGAGAATGCCAGTGTAATCTATTCTCTGGTGGAGCTACATGAATTAGGTAATAGAGGTTAAAGCTACAATTCTATTCTATCTAAAAAGCAGGCAACTTTCTGCTGTTATAGCAAGTAATAGTGTTGCCAGTTACTTTTTTGATGTACTGGAACCTCAAAGCAGAGACAGGGATGGCAACCTGGGCAAATAATAAACCAAACACTCTCCCACGTCTCATCCAGCCATAAGCCCAGTTAGAGAGACTACCCTGCTGCCACCGTGAGATTGAGTGACCTCTAGTAGACTCTGTAAGCGGGTATCGGGCACTGTGAGCTAGCGTAGTGGTCGCTGTAGTAACCTGGCCGGCATTGATGAATGTGATGTGTTTTGGGTGCTCTAACAACAGTACAATGCTGCAGCGAGCGATAGGTAGCACCAGCTCAGTGTATTGGGCACTCGGTGCTCAACACCATACTTAAGAAAAAACTACACACATACAGCGCCAGCGCTCTAAAGCTGGGCACTGTAGCATATAGCGCCAGACACCATGTAATCAAAGTTTGTTTGTGAACACATATACACCAGTGACAAAGCGAAAACACATGGAATGACATTGTTTTAACACTGTGACAATGACACTTTAGTGCCAGTCCTTTAAATACAATTCTGTATAAAAATATAAAAAGTAAAAAAAAATGTATAAAAGTGTTTGTTTGCAGCCAGGATAGGGTACACAATGATTTGAGCAAAAAAATAAAAAATAAAAACTGCCAAACACGCTACTTTTACACAACCAAATGAAAGCCCATTGAAATGTATGGGAGAGCGACACTGAGCGAAAGGTAATACATGGCGCTTCTGAACCTAGAGCACCGGCGCTATAGGCTGAGCCGCCTCTAGTAATACATGTGACGCTACATGGCGCTGTTAGAGGCGCTGATCAGATTTGCATTCTTAAATCAGACGCTGCCTGCCGCAACGAAGCACTACCTGCCGTTATCCTTTCTTAAAATACCCCCAATATTAGTCACCCAAATAATCAGAGCTCCCCATTGCAAACAGTCAGAGCCATTTGCCAAATGACATAGCCATGGCAGACAGCTCTGATTGGAGCCTCTGGGTGAATATGAGCAGCAGACTGATGATACCCCTTCTCATTCCATATCAAAGATAAAAAAAAAACTGCAAAGTGTCTATCTATTACTATAGCACAACACTGTTACCCCATTAAAACAACTGAAAAGGTTTTAGAAGATGGGTGAGTTTCCTTTAACCTATGATGTGTTGCTATTGTACTTTTGTACTTTTCTTTTACATGAGTTGCTGCGGTAAATACAATAGACATGACCATATTTCAGTTTATAACACATTTATGTTACAGATGTCATGAATGAAGTATTTGCTATAGAAGTCCTCAGTGAAATGGTCCTAAGGCATTTTAATCCAGATAGCGTCTCTGTGTTTTGTGCAAGACTTGATTTATTTGTAACTTATCCAATGATTCCCTTGTGTTATAACTGTGCCTCTAATATTTGTGCCTTGAGAACTTCAACTAGTACAGCGCATTCAGCTTTGCTTTGTTTCTGGGTCATAGCAAGTATGTCATTGACTGCAAACAAGAAAAAAGGATGCACACCATTTTTCATCTCAAACATTTACTTTGTTAATGATTTACAAGGCTACGGCAAAACTTAGTTACAGAGTGTCTTTGTGAGTACATTTGCCCTTGCTGACACTTTATTTTGCCTTAAATTATGTAAAACTGTTGTTCTTGAGTTCTAGATATTGATTAATTCAGTGTCATCCAAAGAACACCTTTACATAGATCAGACTTTTAACTGTGGCTCAATTAATAGCATTTTGCTTTCCTAATTCCATAGGTAAATGAAGTTCAAAAATATTTTATTGTAGTATTGGTGTGGTAGAGTTTGCCCCCTTGTAAACTTCGATCATTCTGTAGCACTGTTTTGGGGGGGGTGATGATAAACGCCCCACTCAAGACAGGCTATGGCGCTGACCTGTTGGTAACAAAATGAGGCTGAGCCTTCGCTTAGTGGAAGAGTGGGATAAATGTTCTGTGTTGCAGTGCCTCCACCCAGAATAGGGCCCTTGTAACTGTTGGGGAACCTTTCTGGGAAATAGATCAAGTCTAAACAAAACCATATAATGAGAGCAGAGGGACTACTGCTCCCAGCAATCTCTTAAAGCAATCACTGGCACAGCTGAATATAATAATACTATAAACTTTATATAGCAAACGGTAAAGGCACAAGAGAAATACAGCATACACAGTGTAATATATATATAATGCAATAATGAAAGGCCTAGCTTCAGTCCGTGCACATATACCCGGGTATATAGTTACTCTATAGCCCAAATACCTCCAAGAGAAAGAGTCTGCGCAGGATGAAAGCTGCAGGGGCCCCTGATCTTGATAGCTGATCCACTCTTGACGCGTAGAAGTCGATCAGACAGGTGAAGCTTCTCTACTGGATAAACTGTACATGCAGGTCAGCAAGCTGGGAGTAAGAAGGAGTTCCAAAACAGCTACAGACGATCTCCTCTAGTCAGCTGAACTGGCAGGTGAACAGTCTGATGGTCGGTGGAAGGATCCAGATGCCAATGTGAGGCTCTGGATACAAGAAGCAGCAGCACAGCTTCTGACAGCAAGCCGTGTGCTCAGGTCTGTCCCAGGATGCAGGAAGTATGTTCTCTACTTATAGTCCAGCACAGGGCTGCAAATCCAAGCTAGCAGGGGCAGGAAGTATACTGTCACTGGTTAAGGAGGGAATGCTCTATGATTTCCAGGAGACATGCAATGTTCAGAGCAACTTTATGGTAAATCAGCACTTCCCTACAATTCCCTATAGAAAGACCTTGCTTTGGTGACCACCTTGGTTTGTAACATTAGTGAGTAAATGATTTCAATTTACATTTATTTACCTGGGCAGTAAAATAATGTGGAGGGTTATTGGTGTCATAATGACAATAAGTAAAAGGCATCTCTCTGGAGACCAAAATATAAAGTGGACCAAACATCATTTTGTGACTAATATTCCATGAGCCTCACCCTACAGGCAGTACCTTTTAGACGTTTCCCCATCCTGTCTTCCCGTATTTCCAGGTAATTTCCCTGATGCCCCACTCTCTTGGCAGATTGCCAGGCATTTGAGTGGCAGAACCCTGCACCTTACCTACAGGCAGTGCATTTTGGACATCCCCAAATCCTGTCTTCTCTCCTTTCCTGGCAATTATGCTGAATCCCGCCCACCAGGCTAATTGCCAGGGGTGTCAATAGCATTACCAGTGATTCCCAAATTGCATACCAGCCCCTATGCCCTTTGGCACAAGTATAGTGTCCCACCAGAGGGTAACTCAGATCTTTTAATCTCACAGGTATGGCTCCTTGGGACCTAGTGTAATGCTATAGGAAACCCAGACCCACTTCCATAGAATAAAAAAATCTCTTTCAAGCGGTAAATAGTGATGAGCCAGAGGAGGCACTTTTGTCCTCCTAAAAGGCCAGGAGTTTAAAGTGGACCAACACCCAGGATTTTGACTATCCTGGGTCTTGGTCCACTTCGGTGGGGCACCCCCGATCGGGGTGCCCCGCTGTGTGAAACCCCCCCGAACCCCCCAAACTCACCTCTCCCCGCGCCGACGGACAAGCGGCTCCTCCGCCGCCACCTCCCGCGCGTCCCTCTTGACGCGCGCGTGCCCGCGCCGGCCATTCACAGACGGCTGGCGCGGGCGCGCGCACGTCTAGAGGGGCGCGAGGGAGGCGGCGGCCGGCCGCCGCCGAAACTAAGGTAAGGAGTTCGGGGTGTTTGGGGGGGTTTCACCCCGCGGGACATCCCGATCTCGGATGTCCCGTGGGGAGGGAGGTGATCGCCCCGGGAATCTTATAGATTCCCAGGCCGATCACCGGTGGGTGTTGGTCCACTTTAATTTTAGTTTATTTGGTTACTGTGGTGTTTATTTACTGTTTTCTACACTTGTGAACTGGTTGCAACTGAGTGGGGCAGGACTCTATTGCTTTTGGATCATTTTACAAATAAGATTTAGCTTTAGCACTTTGTGTTTTGTGTAGAGATGCCCTTAAGTCTTAGTAAATCACCTTCCCCCATGTTATCTGAAATAATGACATTTCCCCTTTAACCCCTAATTAATGATCTTCTGTAAATCATCCCTATATGGCATGATAACTGGCAAATCATTCCCTTAATGAGGATATACTCGTAAAATCTATTTTCATAATACTGACAATAGAATATATTACAAAATACATAGTTTTAAATGTTTTTATTTTTTTAATGAAGATTAATAACTATGCTTAGAGCACACTGCCCTTAAGCTAATAATGTTGGTTCACATATACACACATTTTAATTCAAATTAAACATTGCGTTTACTTGATTTTTTGCTTTTGCATGGGATATAAATGAGAAGTACATTCACCTTAGCACTTTCCTTCCAGGGTTCCTTCCAATTAAATTTGAAAATGCTAAACAAACCTTGTAAGCATACTTTCAAGAAACTATGACGGTCATGAATATTACAGCATGTTGTCATTTATTGTGCCTTTGGAAGGGTGACACCCGGATTGTCACTGTGACAGTAGTGTAGCGATGATTATGTGATGTACTAATGCTCCGAGAATTACGAGAAACAAAAACATCATGGTATTTAGAGCCACAGAAACATTTTAATGTTGACCAAACATTTACCTATAATTTTCATTTTTCCCATATAATTTTCTGACTTTATTTTAGACCTAATATGAAAATTGTTCAATGTATGCTGCTCACACTCCATAATCTGCTCTGTAAAAAGCATGGAGAAATGTAACTAATTCAAAAAGAACATCATGTAAAGCCCTAGGAAATATGTTTTAAATGGAACCCTTCAACCTTCGGACCATTGAAATTTAAAAATACTTCTCTGGTCTCTGACCCAATAGCCCAGTACACTAGGCTGGTGTCACTTTTGGCCCAGATGTGGAACTGAGCTTTTTCCTTCCTTCAGATGCATCTGTTTCTTGCAGCTGCTGACAGGACATTCTGGGAAGATATCTGGGGGTGAGGAATGGAGGTCCTTTCCTGACAGACCAGCTGCTGGTGATTGATTTTTAACTACATTTTGAGTTTTCAGAGAATTGGAAATTAAAAATAAATAATTTAGTTTCTAGCTGACACGGGTCAACAATGTTGCAAGAGCTCTACAAGACTGTTTACCTGGATGTTAGGTGAAATCATTTTTTATGTTTATTCTGAAGTATAGTATGGAGTGTTTCATAGGACAGAAAATTACATATGAATATTTTATTTTTGTAGCTGCACACATGTGGACATGTGTGAGAAGTAAGTAAAAATTTGACATGATTTCAATTTGGTGATTGTCGGTGTTTGCCTTGCGTCCATTAATAGGCTTAAGAAGTTTTACTGACAACGAGAGTGGTGGTGTCGCCATTTAAAACCAAAAATAAAAAACAAAGACATGTTTATACTAATGAAGAAAACGAATCATTTTGGATATCATCTGAGATGCACTCTCTACCAGGGGCAAGTTTCACCCTAGGCCTTTACTTACCGAAAAAGCCTTTTTTTTCCCCATGCGCTGCCTTTATTTTGTTTGCTAGTGTTTACCTTGGGGGTTAATTTAGAATGGGTAGCGCCAGGTAGTGCTTGGTAGCAGTAGGCAGCGTCGGGTGAACGCCAGGCCCTGTACGGGAAACCACATTTAAGAAAGCAAATCTAGTGAGCGCCACTAACAGCGCCATGTAGCATCACATGTATTATCAGAGGTGGCTCAGCGTATAGTGCCAGCACTCTAGGTTCAAGAGGTTCAACCTTTTGCTCAGTGTCGCTCTCCCATACATTTTAAAGCGTTTCATTCGGTTGTTTTTAAATAGCGTGTTTGGCAATTAAAATTATTTTATTTTTGCTCAAATCATTGTGTGACCTCTCCTGGCTGCAAACAAACACTTTTATACATTTTTTGGACGTTTTATATTTTTATGCAGAATTATATTTACAGGCCTGGCTCTAAAGTGTTATTGTCACATTGTTAAAACAATGTCATTCCATGTGTTTTTGGTTTGTTACTGGTGTATATATGCTCAAAAACAGAGAGCCCAGCTTTAGAGCTCCGACGCTGTGTGTGTGTAGTTTTTGTTAAATATGGTGTGGAGCGCCCAGTGCCAGGTGCACTGAGCTTGCGCTACTTATCGCTCGATGCAGCACTGTACTGGTATTAGGGTGCCCAACACACATCATATTCATCAATGCCGGCCAGGTTACTACAGCGACCGCTGCGCTAGGTTACAGCGTCCGATACCTACTTACAGTGTCTACTAGCAGTCACTCTAAATGCCGCTATACATACGCTCATCTGGCAATACATGGCGCTAGTAGCGAATCAGCCTCCACTCTTTACATTTCCATATGTATGGGTACAGCAGAGTCACATACTGCCATGACAATTACACTGGCCCCTATCATAGTGACATTTCAAGGCACATATGTTAAAATATTACAGATTGTGCAGAGGAGCCCACTAGGAGCTCTCATGGCTTCAAGATAGCCCGTCCACCCCTTCTCTACACCTTCTTCCACCTAGATTGAACAGTCCCATCTAGCATGCATATTGTTTATTAGCCAATCACACCTTTCCCAGATCCTCTCATCCTAGGCCACACATTTTTAATTTGTCTGGTCAGCCAATTTACCCCTTCCTCTAGTCCTTCCTTCCATTTCCCCCTGTTTTCTTCTTGTGTCTGGCTACTAAAAGTTTACTTTTCTTTGCATAATGGTCTCCTGAAGTTTACATATGAATTACAAATGCTGGTGGATTCATGCACATTTCATTCTCACTCTGATGCTTTATTAATACATTCTTTAGTATGGCAATTCCATATCACAAGCACATCCTGACCTCGGATTTCAGAAGGGTCTCATAATACACACATATCTATCTAGGTCAAGTGTGAACTTCTTTTGATGCATTAACATAATGACACACCAGAACTCTCACGGAAATGGCATACAATCAAATGCGTTATGGCACTGCAGAAAACCAATCTATATATTTTTACAGTAACCGCCATTAATGACTCAGATTAAGTACTCCAGCATGAGGGAATTTTTCATGTGCCCACCAGATATCACAAGTACATTTTGTCAAAGCATGTGATTAAGGGGAAGCCAAAGAAAAATAAAAGAGATGAATGGAGAGTTATCCAGTCCAGAAGTAACAGTGACAACCCATTTATTTAAATCACAATTACTGCTGGGGACTTACCAAGTTCAGATTGCAACGGTGTCCGTATATGGATGACATATACTGAATAAGCATTGGTAAACAGCAAATAGACATAAAATAAATGTTGCAGTCTTCTGTGCCACCATTCGCCTTGGGTACTAATTAGCTGCACAAATTCATTTATCTCTATGGCATCATTAATACTTTACTAGCAGAAAAATTGGATGCCTGCATGCCGTGCTGTGCTCAATACCTCCCTGCTAAAATGCTTCCTAGCATTAGGGTCAAAAAGCTGAATAATTTAGAAAATCATATTCTTTACACCTGAAAATTCAGAATAGCAAAAAATGGCATATTGCCCAGTCAATTCATAACCAGTAAAAGTGCTCTGGGGATGGACAGTTTTCTGCGATGGCATAAAAATATTCCCCAGAATTTAGATTTGCTAGTTTTTAGAAGGGACATAGTTTAAAATTGGATGTTTTATTTTGCAACAAATGTAGTGGTCTCAGTTGCATATATTGACATATATCATTGTCAACCATACATACAAAAGTACTTCTGTTGACCCGTCTAAAAACTAAAAAAATAAATTAAGGGCAAGTATTTAATGCATTTAAAAATAACTATTTTTAAAATATGCATGCTTTTAATTTTCCTGTACGTGCAAAGTGAACCTATACCTGTAACATCTAGAATGCTATGTTTAAAGGTTCCACAGTGCTGATCAATGTTTTTACATAAAGCAGGAAAGGAGTTAAGCACTTAGCTGGCCAAATGCGCGTGGGGCATGACCATTTGCACTTCAAAACAGAAAATTTTCATTGCGGATAGTGCAAATTGGCACAAGAAGAGGCAATTTGTGCGTCTCCTATGTGCTTGCCATTTGGTGCGCCCGGCATGTGCACGCAGCCATGAATCATGTACCTGGGTGCATGCGGAATTGTTTGTGCTCCGTCTGAGAGTTTTTGTGCACTGGCCTTGAATCTATTGTCTGTGAACGCATTTTGCTGTGCAATTCGCAAATGCAAATATCATGCAAAGAAAAAGCCATACATTGACACAACCCTTACTCCATCACAATCCTCCTCTTTGCAGAGATCAGGTGGCATATACTAACAATACATATCACATAAGTGTTTCACTGTCATTGAACAGTTAGACGGGATGTGTCTGTAAGATCTGTGATGCTGTAAGTGAACATCCAAATCATAACACCATTTGGGTCTATAGTAGAAAATTTGGGTTGTAGGTTCTGATATTTGAAAATGATATGAGGTAAATGCCCCCAAATTTCATGGGAAGGCCATAACATGTCCGAGGAACATTGTGCTAATGAAAGGGACAAATATTACAGCTTTGCAAAACACACCTCTCCTTATGGGAAATGTCTAAGTGCTGCTGTCACGTCTAAGAATGCTAACGTCTGAAATTGCCCCCTTTCATTTGGCTACTTCCCTGGTTATCTTGAAAAATCATTTCTAAATTACTGGTGAAAACAACCCCACGCTAGTCATATATTCAAGCAGTGTGAGCGAGAACAGCACAGTATCATACATGCTCTGGGTGCACTGACCACCTCTGCCATTATAAGGGTGTGCCTCCCTCTTAAATGTGCTCCCGGGCCTCACACTTCTCCAGCTTTTTTCTGCTGTTAAAATTTAGGCCCTTATTTATATAGGAATAGCGACAGGTAGCGACTGGTGAGCGACCGGTAATGATGGGCACCGCCACGAGAACGCCGGCTCCCCACCACCGATCCTGCTTAGCGACTGAGATAGCGACAGATAGCCACTCATTCATCATTACTCCAGCCTCAGCCCACAGCTCCAGCGTCCGACCTTGAACAGCGACAGGTATGACCTCTCGCTACCTGGCGCTCTCCAATGCATTTCAATGGAACAATCTTTAAATATTCATAATTAATTGTTATTAATGTTTTTTTTTTTTTTTAAATGTGAAAAATTCTGTGACCACTTCTGCCATGTTAGTTAATTTTTTTAAGGTAAAAAAAAAAAAAAAAAAATAATAATTTGTGCAGAATTGATATTACAGGTTATTGTATTCATATTACTAAATTCTTTCAACATTTTTTTTTTTTTTGGTTTCCAAAAATATGGTGGTTTGGGGGTTAAAAAACTACTTTTAACACATTGCCGCCAGCGCTCTGGGGTTTAAACATCCATTTCACGGCGCGAGAATTTTTGGAGCGTGATTTTTTGATGAATGTGGTGTGAGCCGGTCGCTCTGACTAGTCGCTATCATGCGCACCCATACATCGCGGAACCTGTCAAATAGCGACTCGTCACCCCGTATTCAACATTACTGCACATGGACTCAGTCGCTATCAACAACCGAACAATGGCCAAGCACAGCGACTACTAGCGGGCGCTGTGAAAATACTGCTACAGTCGCTCAACTGTCGCTACCTGCCGCTATTAATGAATCGGCCTCCCCGTATCTCAGAAAAAAGAAACACTGCAAACTAGGGTGCCTTATGATAAACAGCTAATAAACGCAAAACACGTACAGAGATTTCCTCAGCCTTTAAATGTTCCCTGTTCAGTAGGCTACACAATTATATGGAAGACTGCTGCTGACTTGACAGTTGTTCAGAAGTCATTGGCACACATGCAATCACTCTTGCGCTAATAGATCTATAAAATATACGAGTTTCATTGTTTGAATTAAATGACTTAAATAAGTCAACTTTTTGATGTTATTCTAATTTATTGAAACGCACTTGTGTGTATATCTTATCTATCTATCTTTCTATCTATCTATCTATCTATCTATCTATCTATCTATCTTTCTTAGAATTTTTATGTACTTTAATCTAGTTGTTTTGGAATGCTTTTTAATAGTAACAAGAAAATAGTGAAAATGTCATGCAACAGAGAAGTATCCCTTTTTGGGGACTGCCCGTGATTTATAGGTTCTGAGATCCAGTGATGACAATTGAAGAAGTACTGGAGAAAGCAAGCTCTAGAAATTTAGCCTTGTTGTTACTACATCACACTGAGAAGTGTTTGAGAAAAGAAAGGAAAGGTAGAAAAACACATGGCCAATGTGGCAAAAACAATGCTATAACATATCAATGTTGGGATGTTTCTACGGGATTATGGTAATGAAGATGGAGGACTTCTTCACTTAATGATAGAACTTGGCTCCCATGGCTGATGTTCCAGGATGCTGACCAGTATAAAAGCCTCACCAGCTAGAGTGGATTTGTACAGAGCCCTCTACTATCTTCCCTAGAGGTGGTGATGCACCTAAACCCCACCCTCCTCCATGCCCTATTTATTTCTATCTTCCTCCTTACCCCCCTTACTTTCTCTATTACTCAGTGTTTTCTGTTCCAAATAGCTGTCCCCCATTCGGAATGCCCCACTGTGGAAACCCCCCACAGGTAACCCAGTAAAACTCACCTTTCCCCAGTCCTGCAGAACATGCATAGCGAGCTGTGCTGATCTTGTTTGTTTTGGCTAAGAGCTGAATCAAGCCAAAAACAGCCAAGTGCGGGCGAGCATCCTGGCTGCATCCCGCTAGCCTCTAACAGGGTGCGTGCTGGCCATTCACAAATGCATGGCATGGGCACGCATCCGGTTAATGGTAAAGCATATGGTGGCTTGCACATGCGCCATTGGATCGGTGAGAAGGGGATTTGAGGGGGTTCCCACAATGGGACATCCTGAATCTGAATGCACCCCCACTGTGGGGACGGAACCAGTGGGCCCCGGAGTCTAATATGCTCCAAGCCTACTTTTGGTGCACTTTAGACCAGGACTGGTTTGGAACTGTAAGAATAGCCCACAGACATTACATGCTTTCATTAATTTGCCATTGCCAGAGATAATTGCCTGCAGCCAATAAAAATAGACCTGGAATTCACATAGACATAAAAAATGTATGTGCTATGATGAATAAACGAAGAAATGCATTTTGTGCACATACAATCCAATAATTGCAGGTTTAGACACTTTTCTGGCCTCTTATTGCATTGAGGCCTTAATGTCTACAACTACCAATACAAGACGCCACTAAATATTGAAGAACATTTTACTTTGATTATGCTCACAATTTATTTTACAATATTTTCTCATTGAACAAAGTCTGTATTATGTGTGAAGTGAATAAAAAAGACAAATATATATAATTTATAAAAATTCTCTATGTCACTAAGAGTTAATGTAGAGGAACCTGAAGTAATCTCTCTGTAGTTGCAGATGAGACATTAACATGCCAGATTGCTTTATGGGAGAATGTTACAGTCTATGTTCTCCTTAATTTTCCATGGGACGGGACAGAATTATTAGTTGCTACACAGAAATGGGTAGTAAAGAAGCAATAATCTAAAGCTGATGAAAATGTGCATTCATGTTTTTTTATGATATACACCTTTGCAGGTTTCCTGGATAATATGTAGAAAAGGCAGTAATTTCACTTTAGCAGAAATGTGTAAATATATGAGTTACCATTTGATCACAGATCATAAGATAATATATTCCATCTTCTGCAGCAATAATGTTAAACATCTCAGTTATGAAATATGCTCTCTTCTTTATCGCTCTGCGGTTCACACTATTCTCGCCAATACACTATTAAAAGTAAAGCTCGTACATCGTAAGGTGTGATAATCATGTTGAGCAGACAAATGGAGTAGAATTCTACTTTCTACATAATCTCTGGTACAAAACGGCAAATAATGTGCTTTTTATCTGCCTTTGCATGCTGATTTACAGAACACAGAAAAGGCTCCATTTAAAATCCATTTTAAATAAATGGTAAGTGTGTGTATTTTAGCTCCGCATACTGATAAATAGGGCCAATGCTAGAGTTAGAGAATCGGCATAACAATTAGGGAGGGTGGTAAATGGTTCATCCTTTATAAGGTACTTCATCTTTTTACTTTTGTTCCCGGAAACCTTTCAAGAGTTTTCTGTTAATGCTTACTTTCAGATAATAATAACTTAAAAAACTATTATATCTAGATTAACTAAATTTTCTAAAGAATGGATGCATACATAAAAGAGAGCAAAAAGTTCCACTTTGGATCAGTTTATAAATACCCCAAGTCAAGATTAGGTAGCTGAATTCCTTTTCTGATGGGCATCGGCTTGAAATATACAGCTAAATAAACTAGGAGGATCTGTATAGTGCTTTTTTGTATTATTACCTTAAAAAGGAAGTCCAAACTTTTTGTAACGCAAACCACCCCTCCCTCCTGCTGTGCTAAGTCTGATTTGGGACGTTAATATTATAAAGCAATTCAAAGCAACATGATGATGCTGGCAAGGGTGGGACTTTGCATGGCTTCCATAAACTTGAGTGACAGTTAGTCCCAGCTTCAGCTTCTGTGCAGATTGCCTCCCCTAGTGATTTGTTTTTATGATTGTGCTCAAACTGGGCTTAGCACAGGGGTGGGTGGAGTGTTACAAAATGCTCCGATTCCCTGCTTATATGGGGTTGTCTAGGCTGCACATAAAATCAAAGCACTGTTTACTCACCTCGCATGTGCTGATGACCTTACTGTGCTGCTGATTAAAGCTGTTGTTGGTAAATTCTTAGCTGTTTTCGGAAGACAAAACCCCAGCATTATTATAGCACTTTTTTATTGAATGGACACTCTTTCTCAGACCATCGGGTAGATAAATCTCTACACCTCCTGCATCTCACTGTGTGGGATGCACCATTTTCTGAGTTTGCAGGGGGTCTACATTATTTATCTGCTTTTCAACCTTGTTTAGTTAATTGCAAAGTATATTTCAGAGAAAAACAGCAAATCCTGTTACAACCATTTTTATGGCTGTATGCTGAGCAGGAACTCAACACAAATGACCGAATGAAAGACAACTCCTCTTTTTTCACTAAAAGACTGAAAGCAGAATTTCACCCCAAAACCACCCCTCAGCCCGCCATCCTTCCCTGGCACTGAGGCAGGAAAGGGGATTTACGAAGAAAAAGAAACCCTTATCTTCGCCACATTACATTGCTACTGCGGCCACCACACAGAAAGACACAAAACGACATCCTCTGGTTTCATGCACCAATGACGGTGGGCAGATGTAGTATGTCTGTTTGTGTCTTTCTGTACCTTCCTGTGCCACTGCACAGAGAGACACAAAGCATCATTCTCCGGGCTCTGTGCACCCCTCGCCTATTCAAGTGAATAGGCCATGGGCATGCGCAAGGAGCCAGGAGATGGTCTCTGCAATGCTTTCTGTGTGGTGGCAGCACAGAAACCCGGAGACGGGCGCAGGACCATGGTGAAGGTAAGTGTTTTTTTTTTCTTTTTAACTCCTGTCCTGCCTCTGCGCCAGGAAAGGGTGGAAGTGGGGTGGTTTGGGGGTAGAATTCACACAGAAAGAAGTGCAGGCATGAAATTGCAACAGCAGATGATAATTAAGCAACAAAACTATTCTGATACAGAAGCTTAGAAGAAGTCAACTTTAGAAGAACTAGAAGGCAACACATGTTTAAAATTTAAATGTAGCCTTGAGTGGTGCTTCAAACTGCAACACTGACGTTTTATATGCATCCCCTCTGCTGATTGAACTGTATGAGTGTGCAAACATGTTTCTCACATTTCAATGATAGAATGAATACAAGCCTGGTGGGTACATTTTTTAGGACTGTCATGGGTATTTCTGGGTACAGTTATGCATTAGGAGACAATTAACCATTGATTTTACACCTAGCCGTGAGAAGTTCTTTAATACTAATATGCTGCATCAGCTATATATTAGCAGATTGTGATAGCAATATATACTAAGTTGTACCCACCAGACTACCATTGAACCAAGGAACAAGGACACAGGATGTGCCTGGTGATTTTAAGAGTTGGACCACGCATTTTCAAACAAAAACGTTTAAATTTTAGTTTTCAAACTTAGAGGCTGATTCAAGACTAGTGCCATGTATTGACATATGTGCGTCTATTTAGCGGCGCTTAGAGGGTTGGCAAGAGTACGCTGCAAACGAGTGTCAGGCGCTATAACGTAGTTTTGGCGCTGGACAAGTGAGGCTGTAGTATCCTGTCCAGCATTGATAAATGTGATGTCTGGAGGGTGCTGTATAAGCGCACTCCCTGAATCAATGCATACATAGTGCCCCAAGGGAAAGCCGCCCAAGGCAATGCCACATATAACAACAGGATAACGCTGCAGCGAACGATAGGTAGTGCCAGCTAAGTGCATCCAATGCTCAGTGCTGAAGCCCATATTTTAGAAAGAAATGCCGCTATAAAACTGGATACTCTAGGGACAAGCATGAGCACTGAACACAATATAAAAAATTTCTGTTTCTGAACACATATACACCAGCAACAGAGCAAAAACACATGGAAAGACATTGTTTCAAGACTGAAACACTGACACTGCAATGGCAGACCAACACATACAATTCTAACAAAAAAATAAATAAATATGGCAATATAAGTCTTGGTGGCCAGGAGAGCCAAAACAATCATCATACGATAAAATAGTGGGGAAAAGCGGATACAAACTCTATTTATACACAAACAAATTATAGACCATTGAATTGTATGGGAGAACGCAACTGAGTGACAGGTGCTACATGGCGCTGCTGAACATACAGCGCCGGCGCTTTACACTGAGCCACCGCTAGTGATACTTGTGGCGCTACATGATGATATTAGAGGCACTCACCAGTTTTCACATACTGCACCCGTACTACACGATATTATGTGGTGTTAGTGCTTCTTAAATAAGGCCCTTAGTGTTACCAGTTAAGACTTAGGGGGAATCACCCTGAAAGGAGGAGCCGACTAACTGTATATATGAGAAATGAAAAGCTATTTTTTTATCCCTTGGAGCACTGGAACCCTTTTTATTTGACTAACTAACATACATAATGTATCAGTTCAAAATGTGCCACCAATTTTAGGTCTTTGTTTCTGATTAACACTGAATGCGGATTTATTTCTTAAGGTATCAGTTTTGCACCTGAAGGGTGTTTGAAGATTTGGATATTGTGTGCGTGCAGCACTTGGCGGCAGAACATTAACATACATTAATGCACGCCCATTAAACACTATTTTAATTGTCGTTTTAAAGATCTGCTGTTGTTGCTTTTCAGAAGCTCAGAGTTGATTAATAATATCTTAATAAAAAGCTTAATAGTGCATTAAATTAAGAAAAAAGTTTCTCATTTTTACAAAGCTACTGCGTTCCTTGGTCGTTTCAGGAGGAGAATAATAAAAACCTGCTCGGCTCTTTGGAAATCTGTTGCCTTATTGTTGCACCATGTCGGCTAGCAGAAGTAAAATTGATGTGCAGCAGTGTAGCTATAAATGCGACGTCGCATGTGTCTGGGTAGCAAAGATAAAGTGAAATGTACTGTAAGGATGACTCCTAGGGGAGATTTCCCTCATGCGTGTGCTTCTTTTGTAAGAGAGAAAATGTTTCCTCCCTTATGATACAGTACATTTGCATTTTGCATGATACGTTTCTAGAAATAAATAAATAATAGACAACAAATTTATCTGCTCTCTGATAAAGTGGATGAACGGTAGAGTGTCTAATGCCGGAAATCTGGAACACAAGGATAATGATTCCATGACCATGGCAACCAGTTCCCAGCTTAACTCAATCAATCAGCTAACTAGATTAGTAGGGTAGCAGAGGAAAAAAAACTATTTTCTATTATCTCATACCTGGCAACAGGGTAAAGGCAGTTGAGTGACTAGGCCTTGGACAGTCTGTCACTGCATACAAACCCCTTCCTCCCCATGTATACGTTATACTTATCTCTCTGATACATTACACACATAAGGCCATCTGTAAAAAACATAGATTTTTTTGCCCATGCGATGTTCACTAATGGTGGAGTGGGGGGGGGGGGGGGGTCTTGTGCATGGTACATTGAAAGATAGTTATTGTATGGAACTGAAGCTTTGAGAATCAGAGCAGGTGTTTTGTTACTATATATATATAGATATATATATATCTATATATATATATATATCTGAGAGACAAAGGAGTAGGAGATCTTGGTCTGCCTTGAATAACATTGTGAGAGCTGCCTTACCCTGGATTAGAGAGCGAGCCTGACATAACTGAGAGACTGTGTTCCTGCTGAATTTTATGGACACTTTGGCCTTGATTCAATAAAGGTAGAAAAAAATTCTCATGGTAGTAAAAAATTCAATTCATGAGAAAAAGCCTGAGAATGTCACTGTTACTGAATCACTAGAAAAAAAGCCAATGAAAGTCAATGGCAGCTTTTACTACAGTGTAGAAAGGAGTGACCAGTTCTCTACCTTTCTTAGGAGTAAAAAAGTGCCATTGACTTTCATTGTTTTCTTAGCTGGTGATTCAACAACAGTGACATTCTCAGGCTTTTTTCTCATGAATTGAATCTTTTACTACCATGAGAATTTTTTTCTACCTTTATTGAATCGAGGCCTTTGTGTTTGTTGAAGAAATCTGCTTGTATTGGATAATTTAAGCCGGACGAGCAGCCTTACACAGTTGAAAAAAAGAACTACCCAAAACTCACTCATATCATCTGCATGCATGATACTGAATCATTGTCAGCACTTACATTTGCTCCTGAACCCACTCAAAGCTGTAACACCACCTCTCTGATTTTCTCCATGCTGCGGCCATCTTGAAGACCCCTGCCTTCCCAGCATCCCAGCAGTGCTGCTGTCTGGATTGAAAGTGGACCAAAACCCAGCCTGGAATCTATAGACTACAGGGCAGGCATACTTGATCCCTCGGGGTTTCAGGATGCAGATTCATTCAGATTCAGGATGCTCCACTGTGTAAACCTCCCCAGGTCCCCCAGTAAACTCACCTTGTCCCCTTTCCAAAGGCGCATATGTGTGCAGCGCTGCTTCCTGCTATATCTTTAGCAGGGCGTGCGTCCACATCAGGCATTTCTGTTGTTTCTATTAATGATAGAACAAGGGGGCACAGCCTGAAGCTAGTCGGGGGGAAGATCAGAAGCAATGTTAGAAATTATTATTTTACAGAAAGAGTAGTAGATGCTTGGAACAAACTTCCAGCAGAGGTGGACACTGAATTTAAACATGCCTGGGATAAGCACACATCTATCCTAAGATAAAGAGAACATACAGTATACACATAAGGGCAGACTAGATGGACCGTATGGTCTCCTTCTGCCGTCAACCTTCTATGTTTCTATGTTTCTATAAATGGCCACCGCAGGCATGCTCCTTGTTAGAGGGTATTAGGGATGCAGCTGCCGGTGCACTCGGGTCCACTTGTTAGGACGTTCTTAGATGATCCTTAGACAGGTGCTGATTGGACAGGAGGCCACACATGCGCCGTAGGACCGGCAATAGGTGAGTTAGTTTGGACAACCTTGGGGGTTTCACAAAGCTGGGCATCACTAATCCGGGTGCCCTGGGGCCAAGGATCAAAACCCAGGATAATCAAAATCCTGTGCTTTAGTCCAGATGGGATCACTGGAACTCCATGCTTGGTAGGTTTGCAGATTCTGGCGGGGGAGGGGGGGTAGAGCTGCTTGGGCACACTGTAAGCACACAGAGAGGTTGTAGGGAGACAAAAGGTGAGTACAGCCTGTTTTATGCCTGGACAGGGACTTTTAGGTAAGGTAAGAAAGGATACATTTGTAATTTAAAAAAAGTAATTCAGCTTTATCGCAACCTTGCTCAGAAATATATATAGATTTTGTTCTACCTGTATTAGATTACAACTGAATTATTTACTCATTTATATCTGGGGGAATGAGGGGTTAAAGGTGTTACAGTGTGTAAGGCTCCTTTTGGCTCCTTCTCTCTGTGTCTTATACTGTGTTCTGGTCTGGGCTCCCCTATTATAACAGTGATATGGGGGGTTCCTAGCCTTGGAAATGTCGATTACACAACAGGGAAGTTCCCAACTTGCCCAACTTGGAAAAAACAGGTTGGGAGTATGACCTATGGGGGTTGTCCTTGGGTTCTCCCAAAGTTTTTCTTTAAACACATACATGTGCGGTTTGCTCATATGTTGCTTTCTCCAAACATTACATATACTTAGCAAGTAAACACTCTAGGCAGTAATAAAATTCATTACTACCACCCTTTATTTACTTTTTCCAGTTTGTAGCAAGTATCCTCAGCTGCAGCAAGCATCAAATGCATTTCAGCATTTTTCAGTTGTAGCAAGTATCAAGTGTAGTGACATCATTCAGCTGTAGCAATCATTAAGTATATACGCGTTTCGCATGCTTCACAAGTTTCCTAAGTATACCGTTTTGCTCTGCTTGCTCTCTATATATACAGTACAGGGTTTAGTTTACTTATATATGACGTACTTCTTTCTCATTTATCACATTGGGGTAAATGCACTTACTTTTAGTATGCTTATATGTCTCCTGGTCATGGGGGGAGGAGTCGGTTGCCCTCCTGTGTATAATAGCTAATAATATCTGCTACTTCTTATGTTTTTTGGCCTGGGTTTTTGCATGCTATGCCTAGTATGTATGTCAATCGTGTAGGCCTCAAATGGTTTTGTTGGATTGTTGGTAACTTTTGTTCTACCTGAAGCAGACACATATTGTAGATAAATATATTGTAAAATAAAAGGAAGTAAAAAAAAAAGTATGGTTTCATAATTCACACCAAAGCTTGGCAAAACAAAGTTTAGAACTGAGAAGGATTGGCAGTGCCAAATCTTCCCTATGTGAAAATATAACGAGTTCCTATTAAACCATGCCAGGAATCAGCAGTGTTACTGTATATTTTGAAAATAATAATTTGGCAGTTCTGAGTGTTGTACATGAAAGGCGGTGAGTAAACACCTGTTACCCCAGCTAAATTCTGTGCATGCTCTCTTCATATATAAGAAGTTAAAGCCGAACTCCTGTCAAAACATGTTCTTACGTTTTTGAGCTCTTTCTGTTTTGCTCTCTGTGACTCCACCACGAGGATCTTGCCTCACTTTCCCAGGACAGGATGTTCACTTAACAGAAACCTCCTGGTTACCATATGTACGACTGACGCTATTGTCCAAGTGATACTCATGGATTGCTTCTTGGATACATTTCCCATTTAGTCACCACAAACTGAAAATGAGGCTATAGCTCCACCACCGGGTTACAGAGCAAAAGTTACAGTAAAGTAGCGCTAAATCATACATGCTCTATTGAAAAGTAAAGCTGTCTGGTGTTTAGCTCTCAGTTCCTGTCATCTACTGCATGTTGAGAGCAAAGGCTCATTCACAGCTTTGTTTTTCGACTGGTCATCTGACCTGGCTCTCTCTAGATGATTGGAAGAGCATATCACTTTCTACCATAACTTCCTACTTCTTTCTCCTGGTTCTCAAAGATAAGCAGGGCAGATAACCTTAGACTGCCTCTTTCCTGGTGCATAATCAGACTTTGACCACATTTCAGTAAAAGTTGAAAAATATTTTCATGGTAATAAGAAAAGTAGGGAACTTTTTACTTCTTTTTTTACACTGTAGTAAAAAATGTCCTTGACTTTCATTGTAGCTGGTGATTCAGCAACAGTGAAATGTGTATGCTTTTTCAACTAACTGAATCAAGACCTTTACATCTGATGTCACTGGGATCTTAAACCGGACCTTCAACATCATTTAATAAAACATCCAAACCATTAAAAAACTACTCCCCAGTAACTAAAATTAATATATTTCAAGTTTTAAGTCACTCACTTATTATTCTTTCATCTGCTGGGCTTCAAATCTGTTCAGGACTCTAGGATAGGGGTGCCGCCATCTTGACTCAGAAGCATCACATACCGAGGAGAGGAGAGGGGTGAAAAGTAGAGGGGGTGGGTTATAGCTGTGCTTTGCACAGACAGAGCAGAGCTGTGATCAGGAAGAGGTCAGTAATCCCAGAAAGCAGAGCGGCATAGTCAGTCCTGTCTGCAGGCAACCTGAGACTCCATGGGCCATCATATTGGATGTTAAAATGCTCAAAAAGCGCAATAGGTACAGGTAAAATCATTTTCAATGTGGGCAATTTGTATATACGGGGTGGGGGGAAACATACAAGATAAGCTCTTATTTAGGGGGAAGGTCCACTTTAAAAACAATTTGTGCTTCTGGCTTTCGTCTTCAAGCCCTGAGTAAGCTATGATTTTCTCCCTGACCTTTGACTCTATGTGCAGAACTCTTCCTTTTACTGACGCCTCTCTATTTACTTCTTTCGGCTTGACTTTTGAAATCTTACCCCTTCCTTTTATTTTACAATAATTTTTATTGTTTACAGAAGAGCAATACAAGTCATACGAAAAGATACAGTGAAAGCACTCTGCAGGCTCTGTCAGTAACATCATGTACATGTAGAATGTCAAAAACCAGCATGTTTAAAGGTTCACCTTGCACAAAAAATAAAATAAAATTATATAAAATTTCTATTCAGCATAGTGTCTCGTTAATATTGTGATTATCATAAGAAGCAGGCAATGTCATTTTGTCAGTGACGAGGTAGGGCCTCTACCTTCACATGAGCAGGTGCATGAAAGTCAAATAATAGAAAGAAAAGAGGAAAGATAGAGGGGGTATGGGTAAAGAGAACCCTCTGACTCAAGAAGAAAGGGGTAGAGGGATGAAGTATGGAGGAGAGAGGGGGGGAAGATAGGAGGGGTGGGAAAGGGGGGGGAAGGGGGAGGGGAGGAGCTGCGACCAGTACATCTCATCCGCAACAGAGCGCCTAGAGGTCTCCCACTTTTCCATTTACCCCAGTGTAGTTTATCCATGGGGACCATATATCATTAAAGCGGTCATAGTCGTCATGGGCTATTGCCGTCAGCTTTTCCATTAGCATAATATCAGAAATTTTAGAGATCACCATCTGCCAAAGTAACCGCCCATTTCTCCAATTTCTAGCTATCACTAGCCTTGTTGCCGAGAAAATATGCAGAACCAATTTCCATTGAGCAAATTTGAAGTTATTAGTCTTATAGGAGAGGAGGGCCTCCCATGCGCTAGGGGAGAAAGTGCCTGCAAAAAGCATAGACAAGAGCTTATATGCACTGTTCCACAGCTTGCTGACATGGGGACAGGTCCACCACATGTGGTGCACAGTTCCCTCTTCTTGACATCCCCTGAAGCACATGGAGGAACTATTTGCATCAAACTTGTGTATCCTAGCAGGGGTGAGGTACCATCTAAACAGGACCTTAAAAGAGTTCTCCTGGATGAGAGTGTTGCATGAGACTCTCCCGGCTGACTTCCAAATGTTCGGCCAGGTTTGCTCATCTCCTATTTTCCCTAAGTCTTCCTCCCATTTAATCATATAAAGGTGGGAGTTGCTCCCCTCAGCTTTGACCAAGGATGCATAGAGTTTTGAGATCGCTCTCTCTAGGGGGTCATTTAGGCATCTTTGTTCAAAGTCCGAGGGTTTACTACAATGGTTCAGGTTTCAGGTCAGTGACTTAATAAAGTGGTCCAGTTGTAATGCCCTAAATTTTTCAGCGGGGGGTATTATGATTCTGGCATTTAGTAAGAATGGAGACTCCCCTTTCCATCCTGAAAGCATGTCTTGTATTGTGTGATATCCCTGTTCTTCCCACCATCTAAATCTCTGTCTAGACTCCAAGCCCGGGGGAAACAGCTGATTCCCCAGGATAGGAGCTGCCGGCACATGTGGCGAGCACCATCCCCTGAGTTTTGCATGCTTGTCCCAAATATCCAGCACTGAACCTTTGCTTTGAGGCAAGGTCCCTGGTCTAAGTCTCTTTGGCGTCCAAATGATTGATGACACTGAGACTGGAGACAAGTTCTTGGACATCATCTGTACCCAACCAGGTATATTTTTTGTAGCGCGCAAAGGGAACAGTGCGGCCAGCTGTGCCGCCATATAATACTTTTTTTTTTTAAATTTGGGACGCCCAGGCTGCCATCTTCCCTTCTACAGTATAGTGTTCTCCTAGCAATCCGCGGCCTAACTGTCCCCCAAATGTATTTATTGAGTTTTTGTTGTAAGGGCTGGAGGGCTCCTTTAGTTACACTTATAGGAAGAACTCTAAAAAAATATAACAGTTTAGGCAGAATAGTCATCTTTGCCGCTGCCAGGCGCCCCAGCCATGAGAGGTTTACATGACGCCATGTAGACAGGAGAGTACTCAGTTGGTTAAATAGGCCTGGGTAGTTTGCTTTATATAGTGCCCCATAAGATGCTGTTAATGTGACTCCCAGATATGGAAGCTTAGTGACCCAAAGCCAGGGAAAGTTGCCCTTCAGTAAAGTATTGGTCTGTTGTGATAGTGAGACTCCCATGGCCAGTGACTTCCCGGCATTAATTCTAAGGCCTGACATATTGCTGAAGGCCTCCATCTCCGAGGCCAGATTAGGTGCCGTTATATGGGGAGAAGAAATAGTGAGCAACATGACATCTGCAAACATAGATAATTTGTGTTCTTCCTTTCCATGATAAATTCCCTTTATTGCCTGATTATGCCTGATGTTGGATGCTAACGGCTCCAAGGCTAGTATGAACAATATTGGGGATAGGGGACACCCCTGACGCGTGCCTCTGTTGATGGAAAAAGAAGCTGATTCAAAACCGGAGTACTTCACTTTAGCTGTCGGCTCGTGGTACATAGCACTGACCCAGGTCTTAAGGCCCTGCCCAAAGCCCCATCTGTCTAAAGCTTGCATTAGATAGTCCCATGAGAGACAATCAAAAGCTTTTTCCATATCTAGGGATAGCAACATAACATCTGGCTGTGTGGACTTAGCCGCTTCTATGAGCTGCGTGATACGCCTTACTCCATCAGAAGACTGTCTCCCAGGGACAAACCCCACCTGATCAGAGTGTATCAGGGAGCTAAGAGATGTATTCTGGCAGCAATAAGTTTTCCTAAGATTTTTAGGTCTAGGTTCAACAGAGAAATAGGGCGGTAGTTCGGCCAGGCTAAGGGGTCCTTCCCTGGCTTTGGGATCATAACAATAGCAGCAGATAGGGACTCTGGGTCAAAGCGGTTACCCACTTTAATGCTATTATACATTGTTGTGAGGTGGGGGGCAACCACATCAATCAGCTTTTTATAAAATATTGCTGTGTAGCCATCAGGCCAAGGCCTCTTATTAGGTTTGAGGGATGTTATTGCCTGTTTCACCTCTTGTACAGTTATGTCTGCATCTACATATTCAGCCCAGTCAGTGTCTAGTCGGGGCAAAATAGTATTATCAAGGTATTTCCTCATTGCCTCTTTATCTGATCCCCTGTGGGCCTCATATAGTTTTGCTAGGCCCCTCCTGAACTCTTCCAAGATTTTGCATGGATTGCTGGTGACCTGCCCACCACTTATCTTTAGTTTAATAGACGGGGGGGGGGGGGGGGGGGGTTTCGCCTGACACCGCAATTGTGTTGCCAGGAGGGTGTTAGGTTTATTGGCCAGGGTGTAATATTTTTGGGCTGACCATTTATATCTACGCTCAGCTTCCTGCATCTGAAGCGAGTTAAGCTCTACTCTGGCCTTCTCCAACCTCTGCCTGTTGACTTCACAGCCTTTAACTTTAAATGCCTGGGATGCTGCTAAATATTCACTTTCTAATGTGTTCATAAGCTGAGCTTTTTCTTTTTTGGCCCTGGCAGCTCTAGAGAGGAAATGTCCATGCATCACAGTTTTGAATGCTCCCCAGAGAACCGATGGTGATTGTACTGAATTGACATTTGTGTGGAAAAAGAGCTCCGCTTCCTTCACAGTCTCCAGCACCCTCTCCTTAGAAGCCAGGAGAGTCTCATTAAGTACCCAGGCAGAGGGGCCCGGCTTAATTACCAATGACTTACAGGTGATACTGATTAGGTCATGGTCTGACCAGGGCACCTGGTGGATATGGGTTCGGGAGATGCTGGGAAGGAAGTTTTTGTGAGCAAAAAAATGATCAATCCTAGTATGGAGGTTATGGGGGACTGAGTAATGTGTGTAGTCTCTCTGGAATGGATGCATATCCCTCCAGACATCCACCAATCCCACCCCAGAAACTATAGATTGGAACTGATGAGCGTCTTTCCTATGTTGTGCCGTTGGCGGGGCGGATCTATCTAGCACCGGGTCTAATGTGAGATTTGAGTCGCCGCCTACAAGTACTGTTCCTTTCTTATGCTTGTCTAAGAGGTTACACAGCTTATTTAAAAATTCAATCTGACCCGTGTTTGGCGCATAATAGTTTAGTAATGTGACTTCTGTGTCTTGCAATGTACCCTGAAGCAACAGGAACCTGCCTGCGGGATCTGAAATTTGCTTGGCACATTTAAAATATGTTCGAGAGTGGAAAGCAATAAATACTCCCTTCTGTTTTGTTTTTGCCCTAGCGTGGTAAACTGTTGGGTATCTAGGATTCAGGAATTTAGGGGTCGAGGATACAGAAAAGTGAGATTCCTGTGCATAGACTATATCTGCATGTGCGGAGCTAAAGTATCTAAAGACCCTGGATCTTTTGTTCGGGGAGATACTTTATGCTATGCGGTACATACCTCACAGGTGTGAATAAAGCTGGGTGCAGCTCCTCCCAGGGGAGGTTATGGAAGGGGGAGGGAGGTTGGGGTTGGGGGCGGATAGAGGTTGAGGAAGATCTAGTAGGGCTAGGAAATAAAGCAAGAGCTTGGGTGAGAAACAAAACATATAAATCACAGAAACTTAAGCATAAAACATAATAACACATTATAAAATCAACACATAGTTCCATAGTTGTGACTATTGTCACTAGTGTCACCTCACCAGCGGGAGCTTCCCACTGGAGAGGGGCCGGACCACTTGCATAGCTCTCGGGAGCCAAAGTAAACTCACGGCCTTCCATGCTAAGTCATACTTATTAACAGCACTTCAGTTAATCCCACCATTTTGGGTCACCCGGGTGTCCTAGGTGGACAGTCAGCATCAAGATTCCCCATTTAGTGAGGTGGAGCGGTATCCAGCATATCTTAACAACTGTTCCCGTCAGACTACTAGGCCCAAACCGGGGCCAGGTAGCTGAGGGGAGCCATAACAAGCGACCTGGAGTACCGAAAAATCAAGAACTTCCCCAGGCACTTGTTAGGTATGCATAGTTTAAGGAGGGATAACTAATTGCCACATAACATAATATAAACCTGTGAGTGTGAAAACAGTATTATAACAGGAACTTGGGGGACCAATCGACGGGCAGTCCAGCGGGCCAGAACCTTACCTCTGTACGAGGCATGTTAAATGAGAGAAAAAAATACACAAACGGCCTCAGCGTCCTTTACCCATCACCTGATCTCTGGAATGACTGAGAGGAGAGTCTCTTTAAGACTTGTTTACTATGTTTCCGTTGTGATCTGGGTATGCTATCCGCTGGGGTTCGTTCCTCATGGTCGTCCTTGTTGGAGTCATGCTGGGTGGGCGATCTGTTGCTCAGATTACTGGCTGGGCCTGGGAGGGTTAAGTCCAACTGCTTGAAGCGATCCCGGAGTTCCCGTAGAGTGGAGGCCTGGACTTGTTTGCCGTTATAGGAAAACGATATTCTAAAAGGGAAGCCCCACCGATATTTAATATTCAGTTTCCGCAGGACTTCTAGATAGGGCTTCAATGCTCGCCGTTTCATTATTGTGGATTGCGACAGGTCGGCATAGACTTGAAAGCTGTTACCTTGAAAAGACAGGGAGGCTTGTCCTCTGGCCGCTTTGAGAACGGCTTCCTTTGTTTGAAAGTATAGAAACTTTACAATTATGTCCCTCGGGGGGCCCTCCGACCTGCGGCTGGTTAGGGCGCGATGAGCTCTTTCCAGCTCTAGTTTCTCAGGTGGGATGTCAGGGACGAGCTCCTGAATGAGTGCTGTGATGGCGCCTCTGGCGTCCTCCATGGACTTAGGTAGGCCTCGGAAGCGCAGGTTCTTTCTGCGGCACCTGTTTTCAAGGTCATCATGCTGCGGTTGCAAAGTGTGAATTAAGTCATGCAGCTGTTCAATTTCTTGCTCATGTCCCTCCATAATAAGTGTGGCATCAGCAATGTGGTTTTCAAGTTGTGAGGTGCGGTTGCCCAGGTCTTTTAGCCCCCCGAGTAACTCCGCGGTTGTTTTAGCAGAAACGGTGGTCATTTCTTCCCTGATCATTTCTCGGATTTGCTGAAGGGTGGCCCGGTCTAGTGTAGTGGGGGGGCCGGAGCCCACTATTTCAGATAGGAACTGGGCCCAGCTATCTGAGGAATCCCGGGAGTCCTCCTGCTCTCCCCCACGTGTCGCTGGCTCACCTTCCATGCCGGTCGCCATCTTGGATTGCTGACCGCCATTTTCCTCCTCGGGTTACCCATTTTGCAATCTGCCAGGGTATCCACCGGGTGCTGCAGGTCTTCAGCTGTCTGGAACTGGTTCTTGCCCGTCGACTAGTCCCGCCAGGTAGGCAGACGGCTCCCGAGAGTGCGGAGTGTGATCAAGGTGCGACCCTCTCACCACGCCGCGCGCATGCGCCCCCCTACCCCTTCCTTTTCAACCTCAGCTTCCTTATCCTGACCTACTTTTATAGCTCTAACTTTAATTGGCATACTCCACGTCCAGCTTCTGTGTATGACATTGCCTCCAGTCACTAGAGAGCAGTCTTGTTCACAGATTGGAGTCTGATGCACACAGACTTGTCTTTAGCATTACTGGTTGGTACTGTGTTTTTCCTGTGTATTATCCTTCTCTGGTTTGTTCCAGGTTTTTATTAGTGTTTGAGGTCTCATTAGTTATCTCTTTCACACTCAAGTTTTCAGGGTCAACAGAGTGCTGATATATATATATATATATATATATATATATATATATATATACCTACAGGTTAGTTCGGGGGTTAAAGAGCTGCCAGGAGCATGTTGTCATCATCGGGGTTGACAGTAGAATTTCAACCTGCATTGAACATGCTACAGCCGTGTGTCACTACATGACCAGCTTTTCTTTTCTATCCTCATACATCTTTAGATTTAGTTATCTAGTGTATTCTGCCAAAAGTCTATGGAAGGCTGACTGGTGACTGTATGTAAATAACACCTTTCATGCAATAGTTACCATAACTTGATTCTGTGTTGCATGCATCTTGTGCTAAACTGGACTTTAACCAAATTAGAAATAAGGTAAGGATGGATAAATCTGTATTTCTCCAGAAAGTTTTTTATTGCCTTGACAAACCTTGTAAAGGTTGTCAACATAAACCCTGACTTGCGGCACTAGAGGACAGTGCCTGTCTAACTGGGTTTTTGTGATACCTGCCAGCAGTTTTAAGGTATTCTAGCAGTTTTTGTGTTACTATACTGCTGTGGAAATGCTTTGATTACCATGCTAATTGTTCAGTACTGCTGGGTACCTAAGTCCAATGTTTGTCGTCCTGCTGATGGTGACCGGCCTACTGTCCCCCCTGTCAGTGTGTATATTTTGAATTTCTGTCACTTCTCTTGTTGCCCCATATACAGAATTTTTATTTGTTGCTATTACTAGATTGAAACCAGTTTTTATATTTATATGCTTATGGCAAAGTCATGATATCACTTGGATCACTGTGTTTTCATTATTTTATATTTGGGTTCTCTTTCTTGTATCTTTTTAGTTGGCAGCAGCACTTTGTATATTGGCACATGTGTTGTTTGGAAGTCTGTGTAGTTGCTGTGTGGGAAAAAAGTCATGTCTCTGATGCTCACAGTAACCCAGGATTTGGTCCTTGCCCCCAGGGCACCCTATTGTGGGGATTCACCCTGCTGTGTGAATCCCCACAGGTCGCTCAGTAAACTCAACTTTCTCTGGTCCTACAGTGCATATGCAGGCTCTCATCCAATCAGCTCGCTTGACTGCACTCATCAAAATCAGCTAAGAATCAGCTACCTACCCTCTAACAGGGTGCGAATATGCCTGGCATGCCAATAAGGAGGCTGTGCTGCAGGGGGCTAGGTGGAAAATATGACCTGGTTATATTTGCATAATAATGCAGTATTTAGCATACAAATAGAAACCAGAATCCTTACATTCTCAATGTGGATTAAAATGCTTCTTTCAGTATTAACAACTCAAGTGATGTGTTAACCGCAAATAATTACCTTGTCATTAAAACGGACCAACAGTCAAAAATGACTTAAACCAGACCAAGACAACAAACAGTGATTACATGCATCCCTCCACAGGGCAATTTAGATTGATGTACATAACAATTCATTTTCCTTTTTCCAACTTGTGCTGTATTGGATTTTAGAAAATGGCACATCATGCATTTGCAGGCTAACTGCAAACAGGAGGTGATGTTGGGTTTCCTGTTACTGTGCATTGCTAGTTGAATCTAGGCAACAGCATGGCTGAGATGCTGGTAGAGGAAGCTCCAAAATGGCCGCTTCCTTTCTTTTCCTACTGTGCCAAGCTGTTGGTCCGGTGTAAGTTTACTGCCTGCCTATCAGAATGTGTACTCCCCATCACAGTCACAATTCATTTAGTACAATGGCCGCTCAGAGCTTACTGACATCTTACTAATGATGCACTTTTGATATTAAATGCTTTACCTCAGAAAATCTTAGACAAAATGGAATATATTAGCTCACAAGTCAATTCCTTCAAGGACTAAAAGAAAATATTCCCGTTATAAGTTTTATGTTGAATCTGTTCCTGGTCATTGCAACATTCAAAAATAATTTCTGAAACCAACAGACGGTCTCTTCTCGATACAATCTGACTATGAATTAATGTTTTCTGCATTAATGTTAAGAAAAATATGTGAGTCCTTTTTTATTTCAAATTTTATTACATTTGTAAATATTCTGCAGTCCTTAAAGTGGATCAAAACCCAGAATTTTCACTATCCCGAGTTATGGTCCTTCCCCATGGGGCTTAGAAACACAGAAGTCGGAGAGACAATTTTGCCATTTCTAAGCAGTAAAAACTGGGGAGAAACATGAAGGCCATAGAACCAGTGACTGCCTTAGCCTGCACAATGCGCATGGAGCTTGGCCATTGCCACATAAAGATAGCAGAATTTCATGTGCAATACGCTAGTTTACACTTGATTGAGAAACTTTGGTGCGATGCACACGTGCGTGAAACTTGCGCACAGTGTCATGAATCATGCACCGAAACGCAAGTTTCACTTTCGCATTATTTTGCTGATTTTGGCGCATGGGCTGAATCGACCCTTATGTGTCAGGGATGGTCCTGGTTCACATAAGACTCCGTCTCTGGCCTTCGTGCAGAGCCATGCTCCCACACCCAGCCATTCAGATAGGCTTGGGGTAGGAGCACACTGTAGACCACAGGGAAACTGGAAATGCATTTGCTTCCTCTCTTCTCTCCATTAGTATGCACGCCATAAATCGCTGATTGAACTAGAGCCCATGCATGCTCCATGGGACCGGTGGAAACATGAGTTGTGTAGGCAATCTTGGGGGTTTCACACAGTGGGGCATCCTGATTTGGGCATGCGCTGCTTGTGTAAACCCCCAGATTGACCACAAGAATCACCAGTATAGGTCCACTTTAATGGGGGCCACAGCTTCCACATGCATTTGCAAATATGTGATGTTGAAACTAGATTTGGAGACAGATTATAGAACTTGACACATTGATGGACCTTCAACTAGAGCTTCTATGTGTGTGTTGTCTGTGATTGCATCCTTACTTACTTTTCTAATCCCCTTTAAGTGCCAAGAATGTAACTCTCACGCAGTTGCCTCCCCTGCTGTTAATCCCCAAGTACAGTATGTGAGAGTTAGGTGCCTGGCTTTCACCTCTGCCAGCTGCCACAAAAGTTAAAAAAACACTCAACTGACCCATCTATCGATCTGACCAGGACTTCTCTTCACTTTGGGGGCTTACAATCCCAACCAGGCTCTTCTGGCTTCAGGAGAGGGCCCAAAGGACCCCCCTCCCCTACAAATTGTAAAAAATATTTTTTTTTTGCAAAGATTTCACCCAAAAAGGCATTGCATGTTAAAACCCAGACTCTTCTTAATAAAATAATGTATAACTTTTCTGGGAAATCCATTCAAAAATCACAGCTGAACATGTGTAGCACAAATTTGTGAAAATTGGCCTGGCAACAGAGGGTGGCAAAATCTCCAGGTAGGCTGGTCATTCAGGGGTTAATAAACCAGAGATTCTGATCAAACAATCAACCACGAAACAGGTGTTCACTTGCAAAGTGTCGGTGCTTGCTCTGCCATCATCCTTGCTTACAAGAGATAAATGCCCCCCTATGTAAGCCAAATATTCCACTCCTCATAGACATAAGCTTTTTTTTTTTTTCCATTAAAGGATGTATTCTCACATAAATCACAATTTCGAGTGAGTGTATCCTCAAAACAAAACATAATGGCAAGGACCCACATAAAATAATTTAATAAAGTGGCCAAAATATTACAAACATATATATATAACACATATTTAACATATATGTCATGCTGTGTTGTTAACTAGAATTTGGAGACACATTATAGAACTGACACTGATTGATGGGCCTTTGACTATGGCACCTTTGTGTGTGTTGTCTGTAATCTCTATACAGATGTGTCCTTGCTTATCTTTTCTCATGGCTGAGTATGTTGTGAAATGACCAGCTTTTCACAACAGAAGATCTGTTCTATTTCAGTGTAAGTCTATGGGTGGCCAGCTGGTGCCTGCTATGTAATTGTAGCCTTTAGAAGATTGAAATACCATATCATGATACAGTGTTGAATGGATGTCATGAGACATTTGGGCATTTAATCAAATGTATCCTCAGGTAAACATGGACATGTGTGTGGATTGCACTGATGAGAGGGGATAAAGCTCAAAAACATGCCTGCAATTAGGAGAATGTTGTCAATGGAAAAAATATAGCCATATATTTGGGTGGCCAGCTGCTATGCTGGGTGCAAAAGGCCAGTAGATTGAAAAAATAAAGGGACAGATAAATTGACCTGGATCTTGCCACTATACTGCTCTAGCCAGATGGACAAGATGGGAAAATGTAACACTGACCTAGACTGGGAGCCTGTCACTTATCCTCATCATTATGATGATATATATTGAAACCACAATTTGCTGAAACTTGTCACTGTAACTCATTTATGACCACTTTATATAAAATAAATTGGAAAGTGACAAGAAAACAGGAACTGGAAAATTGTGTCTGCGAATTTTTAGTATCAGTAATTTGAGAGCACGCTGCATGATAACGTGTTGATACACCCCTGCTGTGATAATTAACCACACTGACACTGGTGTATGGTACACTACTGCCTAGTCTTTAATACATGAGCATGCAAGAAGCTGCTCATTATTTATACTCACATAACCCATAAATGAAAGGATGCCATTCAGAACAGTAAGCTGCTTCCTTCTATGAATTTTCATTGCATGTATGTCTTGCTACCTCTACATATGCGAGACACAGACCTGAAACAGGTATGCACAAGATCCTCAGAAGGTGATAATAGAATATATTGCCACTCAATTCTTTATTTTATGGAGTGGAATATTATTAGCTATAATCAATAAAACTGCAGAATGTGGGAGACAGTGTGCTCTATTTCTTTATATTCCATTCTCTGAAATAGAGTGCATACAGGCCTGAAATGATGGCATGAACTAGAAGGGGGACTGAAAAGAGCCCTTAACTAATTATTATAACAGTTGGCAGGCTGCCAGATGGGGTTAGCCAGTAATCTTGCGGATGCGGGCAGGTTTGCAAGAGTCAATTTGTATTATATTATCCTACCTGACCCCAAGCGTTTATCTAACCTAAGCGCCTAAATACACCCCTTAAAGCACATGTCTAGGATAACATTTGAATTGCTATATTCAAACTCCACAGTAGATCTGATACCAGTTCCTAAGAAAAAAACAGATATACAGTATGTATGCTTGCTGTAGAGGCCTTCTGGCGTCTGTCAAAAATTTCCAAGAGCAAACTGCTGGAGGGAGCTCTGCCCCTCGGTCCATGTAGATTCTCCAGATATATATTCAAAATTGGGTATAAACGAATCTGGAAAATTAACCAAGGTTTGGTTTCCTAATTATTCAGAATACCTATATATAATGTACTACATTGACATTTTGTGCTTGGTCACTTGTTGAAATGATTTGCAATTTGAGAGGCAGTTAGGGCATCTGAGAGCTTGTCCGAATCTCCCATGTGACCACTGTTATATCCAAGTGTAATACCTTAATAACTAAACTAAAAAAATAAAACAAATCTAACTATGATTACATTTCTCCCACTTTATCTCCCTTGGGAACAGTGTAGAATTTCCCAGAATTTGTACATTTCTTATCTATTTTATGTAAAGCCTCTTTCTTTGCTTTATGTCAGGGTTGTAGAGCAGTGATGGGCAGGTTATGTCGCAGCTTTATGCTATTCTCACTGACGCTGAGTGGCACCACTTTTTCTATGTGGTCCTGGAGGAATGGAATTGAAATGAAGGGTAAACGTTTGGAACATATTAGGGCTTCTACCCTGCACTGCAGGAAATGGAGGAAGGGCACATGGGACAGACATCAAGGTTAGCTGCTTGCTGCCTTATTATTACTGCCCCTTTGTTAAGAGATACTTTAAAGATAACCCGCAGTTAACCAAATGAACTGCTCCATAGTAGGTGAAAGATTGATTTTTAAGTAGTAAAAAACTATTTTTGTTCACTTTTTGTGTACTCAATAAAGTTAAACTCTCAGAGTATTTGTTTATTTCTATTTTATAAGTTTGTAGTTTGAAAAAGTAAAAAAAGTATAAAAATAGCACATAACATGTTGCCATGGCTGCATTTCAAACCTCAAAAAGGGAAGAAGTGTATTTTTCTCTTCCATTTTACTTCAGGCCATCAGATTTAATTCAGAGACGATTGGGTTAACCTCTCCCGAAGGGTGTGCTCTGCAAGAACAAAGGTGTGTCTCTACCTCCCGGGCCTATATCCACCTGGCTGACTTGATGCACTTCAGTTTTCTTTCTTGCAGTGGTCACTGCAAGGACTTATCTGATCTCCTCTCCCATTTACTTTTTGTTTTAAAGGAATTATGCCTTGGAAGCGGGGGTAGTGGAAACCTGACTGTTCCTTGGCCCTTATACTCCTTGGATCTGAATGGACACACTTTGCCTCCGCATCTAAGCTGCATTTGGCTCAGGATGGTAAGGTAAGCGCCAGGGTCTTGGGGCGCTGTGGGGTGTCACCTTTTTGTTTTTTAAAAAAGAGTGACACTACCTGGCTGAGAATTTCGCCACAGGAAAAAGCAGGCTTTTGTCTGGTGAGCCTGATTGAGGGGAACCAGGGGAATTTATTTCCTCTTAATCGCTCTTCCCATGTGTTTTCACTGGTTGAAAAATTAAAAATTTGTGCCCGCCGCTATGGAAACATTTTCGGCTTAGCATAGCAGCAAGCACCTGTGTGCGGCTCATTTCTTACCCCGCTCGCGCTGGAAGATTTTCGGCCGGGTGAAACGACAAGCACCGCTAACATCGCGGTTCTCCTCCGGCCGCCAGCACTGCAACATTTTCAGCCAGGACTAAGCGGCAAGTACCGCTAACATCGCAGTTCTCCTCCGGCTGCTCGCACAGCAACATTTTTTGCTGGGGTTAAGCGGCAAGTACCGCTAACATCGCGGTCCTCCTCCGGCCGCTCGCACTGCAACATTTTTGGCTGGGACTAAGCGGCAAGTACCGGCCGCCTTCAATGGAAGATTTTCGGCCGGGCGGAGCGCCGAGTACCGCTGAGATTGCGGTTCTTCTCCGGACGCCTTCACTGGAAGTTTTTCAGCCGGGCGAAGCACGAAAATACCATGAGCCGCTGCACAGCCATCCTCAAGCGGACCTAAATCTTTAGGTAGGTCATTTTTTACTTATTATGTGTATTAATATGATATTTATTCATATATACATATTAATGTTTTTAATTGTTCTTGTTTTTAAAGGATATATATATATATATATATATATATATATATATATATATATATATGTTTTTAATTGTTCTTGTTTTTAAAGGATATATATATATATATATATATATATATATATATATTTGTGGGATAAGACTAGCAATATATTGATGTGGTTCACCCTTTGAGCTCTCAGAATAGTCTTGCGACTATCGGGAACTGTTCACATACTAGGTTTTAGACCCCCTGGGAGGTAATCTAGTATTAATCACCACGACGGAGGCATCTGGGGTAATCGGATCTGGTCCTTTAGCAGCCTCACCCCATGTCCAGTATGCAAACAGACACTGAACGAGGATAGCACGGTGTGCAGGGTTATGCTACTGTAGTAGTGGATATGGAAGACAATTGTCTCCTCCCTGCAAGGGCTCTGACCCTTGTTGCCGGTGCCCTCTGAGCTTAAAAACACCCCTGGCAGCCTTCAAGCGGACCTAAAACCTTCAAGTCATATGAGCTACTAAGAAGGTTTTGAAAAAAAAAATTCCTCTGAGTTTTGAAGAGGATATTGTGGCTGCCATAGCCTCTTTCTGAGTCTTTAAACTGTGTTGGCAGCTCTCAAGTGGTCCTAAAACCTTTAGAGAGTAATTTAGAAGGATTGGCTACTAAAAAGGTTTTTAAAGAAAAGATTTATCCTCCATAGTCTCCCAGAAAGTTATCCGTTGGGGAGAATTTATCCTGTAGGGACTCGTTTTCAGAAGTCTTCTACACAAGGGGGTGTCCAGTTAAGATGGATGGATGGTTTTGATTTCCTCGATTCTGGAGGATGTTGCAGAGCATACGCATTATTCTAATCTGATCAATAGGGAATGCCAGAAGTCAGGTTGTCTTCCGACCATTCCTAAAGTACTAGATACTATGTATCCCTTTCCTCCAGATCAGATCTCACCCTCCTGTGGTGGACGCTCTGGGGCCAGGTCTTTTTTAAAGATTTTGGTTATGCCATCCTTAGATAGTGCTTCTCCAAAGGATCCAGCAAATAAGCGCGTGAATCAGGTGGCATGTCCTGCTTATTCTATTATGGGGTCGACCTTGCGGCTGGCCTGTGCTACATCCATAGCATTTTTGGGGAGCAAGAGGTTGTTAAAACAACTGGACTTGAAGGCTCGTAGGGGTCATTCATGGAAGTCATGCTCACAGGTGATCAAGACCAGTTGGCTACAACAGGTATATGATACGGGCTATGGAGGATTGAGCAGGTTAAGTGCCAGAGGCCTAGCTCTGGTTTTAGCCTTAAGGCGTGCTTTATGGCTTAAGCAATGGTCAGCTGACATAGCCTCCAAAAAAAAATTACAGGACTCCCCTTTGAGGTGGGGTGTCTGTTTGGGGAGTGCTTGGTTGACATGGTAAAACATGCTGCTAGTGGTAAATCATCTAATCTGCCACAGAAGCCGAAGTCTAATACTGCTTCCGCAGGGCCTCTAATACTCCGGGGTTCCGGTTTTGGAATAAGACAAAGTTCCAAATTAAGGCAACAGGTGTCTGGCAGAATAAAGCCAGACCCCCTTCAAAGCCTGTTCAGGCATGAAGGGACGCCCCCGCACTTGCAGGTGTGGGGGGACAGCTTCTGCATTTTGCTCATATTTGGAGGCTTCATGTAACAGAAATTTGGATACAGGAAGTTGTATCCTCAGGTTACAAGATCAAATTAGGAGCCAGACCCCCTTGGAGATTCTCTTGGTCAGGGGTATCTCGAATTCCGCAGGAAGTAGAAGCATTGAGATCTGCCGTATCTCGCCTTTTAGAGATTGGAGTTGTTGATTCACAGTGAAGTTACTCCAGCCGGGTAGTGTATATATAAGGATACATACCTACATTGCGGTAGGTGGCCTACATCTTCAGTTGTGGCGTTACCCTTCGGTCTATCTTCAGCACGAAGGGTGTTTACCAAGGTGTTGGCAGGTCTCATGTTTTCTCTAAGAAGTGAGGGTATACATATAATACCTTACTTAGACTATCTGTTGATATGGGCCCCATCATGTCAGGGGGCCCAGAAGAATACACAGACTGTCTGATCGAAATTGGATAATTGACTATCCAGTCGAATTCTTAAGTCAAATATCATATCATAGCTTCAAGAGTTATTCTTTCTGGGACTGTCATTAGACACGAGTGTTTTTCCAATACAGAAGTGACTCTTACCTCAGGTCAGGGTACAGGGTCTCTTGTCTTGCCCACACCTGACGATTCATCAAGGAATATGTCTGTTGGGCCTGATGATATCTTGCTTTGAGTCAGTACTTTTTGCACTGTTCACACAAGACCCCTGCAGATGGAATTGCTCACAATCTGTGATCAAGACGCACACACTCTGGATCACTCTTTTTGCATGACACCATCAACAGGGCAGTCTCTAGCCTGATCCTCAGCCTCTTCAGACTGGCAAATCTTCCCTTCCAGTACAGTGGAAGATCATCACCATGGATGCCAGTCTATCGGATTGGGGGAGTGTCATGGAGTCACCAACGCTCCAGGGACAGTGGAGTCTGAAGGAGAGCAAACTCTCCATAAATATCCTGGAACGGAGACCGATTCTATTGTATCTCAGTCATTGGACATACCATCTTAAGGGGCATCCCGTCCGGATTCAAACAGACAATCGGACGCCGGTGGTATATATCAACCACCATGGGGGCACCTGAAGTAGTGAAGCCCTCATGGAAGTGAGCTGGTTTTTACTTTGGGCCGAGAAACAGGTTTCATGCATTTCGACTGTACACATACCTGGAGTGGACAACTTGCAGGCCGATCATCTCAGCAGAACGGTCCTGCATCAGAGGGAATGGTCTCTTAGTCAGAGGGTTTTTTCAATCCCTATGCATGCGCTGGGGGATTCCGGACATAGAGCTCTTGTGCATCACGACACAATCGGAAGGTTACAAAGTTTGTGTCTGGGTCCAGGGATCCTCTAACTATAGCAACAGATGTCCTGACTCTTCAGGGGTCAGCATTCAAGCTTCTTTATGCATTTCCTCCGATTCCACTCCTGGGTCAAGTACGAAGAAAGGTAAGCTCACAAGGGAGTCCCAACCATTCTGGTGGCTCCTCTGTGGCCAAGAAGAAGCTGGTTCTCAGATATAGTAAGGATGTCAGAGGGCAACTCGTGGAGGTTACCGACGATCCAGATGTTCTCACACAGGGCCTCTAAGGCATCCCAATTCACATGTTCTGGTTTGGACGGCTTGGCTATTGAATCCTTTATCTTGGCAGAAAGGGAGTTCTTCTGACATAGTCATGCAGACTATGATTTAGGCCAGGAAGAAGCCTTCATCAATTATCTACTATAGAGTCTGGCAAGCATTATTGCTTGGTTCGAATCCAGAAGGTTCGCTGGTATGATTTTTTTTTCTGTTGCCAGAATATTTGTTTTTTTGCCAGAAAGGTCTTGATGAAGGTATTCATTTGAGTACTTTTAAAGGGACAGATATCTGCTTTATCTATCTTTTTATTCAGAAACCCTGTGAATAAATGTATCAAAGCTTTTTGTATAGGGAGTCGCTCATGTGCGGCCTCCTCTTAAGCCACTTCTGCCGGTTTGGGACCAGCTCTTTATCAGGGTCCTCCGTTTGAACCACTGGCAGATGCGTCATTAAGTTTATTGACTCTTAAGGTTATCTTTTTTATTGGCAATAACTTAAGTTAGAAAGCTTTCTGAATTAGCAGCTTATCAGTTAAGTCTCCTTAGTTAGTATTACATAAGGACAAGGTCGTATGTTTCCTAAGGTGGTTTCCATCTTAATGAAGAGTTTAAATTGCCTTCCTTTATGTCCTACTCCTTTGGCCGATAGAGAAAGGATTCTACATTGCTGGATGTAGGGAAAAGCACTAAGATACCATCTCACTGCTACACAATCTTTCCGTAGGTCGGACTCCTTATTTTGTCATACCTGAGGGTCCACGGAAAGGTCTTCCACCATCTAAGTCTACCATCAGCGATAGTAGGAAGGAATTACATACAGTAGTAATTAGATGGTTTTGGAATGTCTTATTCCTGAAAGGAATAGGGGTTTTTGAGATGTCTTAATCCTGAATGGAATAAGGGTTTTTGAGATGTCTTGTTCCTGAAAGGAATAAGGTTTGGGAATCCCACCCGAATTCGGGTACTGCTTTTGGAGGTCCCAATCATCTCTGAATTAAGTCTGATGGCCTGAAGTCAAATGGAAGAGAAAAGAGAATTCTGTGAGTATTCACCTGTAGAATTAATTTCTCTTTCATTATTACTTCAGGACATCAGACCATCCCTGTCTGCTAGGTTACTATGTCCATGTGTTGGATGCCTAGTTTTAGTGCAGTGGTAAATATGTAAATAGTTGCTGTAAATAATGATCAGCATAATGAAAAAAAATAAATAAACGGAGAGAGGAGTCTTGTATTTTGTCTCCAGCCTTTTGTTTCCAACAGGATAGGTATGCCTCCCGGGTGGCTGGTTCTACTGCTTTTTAATTAAACTGAAGTGCATCAAGTCAGCCAGGTGGATATAGGCCCGGGAGGTGGAGACACACCTTTGTTCTTGCAGACCACTCCCTTCGGGAGAGGTTAAACCAATCGTCTCTGAATTAAGTCTGATTTAATAGGTGGTATATGTGTCATATAATTGATAATGATGCCAAACCTTAAAGCAGCAGCTACATTCCAATGACTTTGAGGCCACTGTATCTCCTCCTCCATGGACCTCCCTTAAGGAGGTTGCTCTGCTTGTTTCCTAGAAATTCCAGAAGTTGAGTGAGACCATTCCCCGCCTCTTCGTTCACTGGGTCTTCCTGCAGGAAATGCTAGGATCTCCAGGGAGTATAGATTTATGAGTACATTGCTCAAATTCAGGTATGTTTAATGGACAATCCAGGGCACACAGCCAACTTTGTAGCCACTTTAAAGTTAACCAAAGCCCACCCTGGAGTCTATGAGATTCAAGGGCAGGCTTACTCCTTCCCACACTGTGAACCCCGACCCCCCGAGTCACCCACCAATCTTACCTTTTCCCTGAGCCCGGGACATAACATGCCTCCCTTCTCGGCTATGCATGGCCCTGCCCACCACAACGGAATGGCTGTGTCTGGCCGTGCACAGCTGAAATGAGCAGAGTGAGTGCAAGTGTGGTTAGGATTCCAGCCTGGGGCTTTAGCTGCATCGTGGACTTGAGTAGGGGTAAGTGAACAAAGCAAATGCCAAGGTTTCAGAAAGTGGGGCACGACAAACCCAGGACCCCAAAATCGGCATAGTGAAAATCTTATATCTTTATATCGTATATCTTTAGGTGGCTAAAGCAGAACATTTTTATTTCTTTACACAGAAGCATATTTGGGTTCATTATCATCAATAGCAATATAAATACAGAAAAGCAAAAACTCTGACTGGGAGTAATCAATCACACTGCGGCCTTTCTCCTTTACTGCTGTACAATGTATCAATCAAGACAAGTCATGTTGACAAACTGAAAAAGACAGCCAACTCCCTGCTGTGTCTTATATTGTAAACAGCCAGACTCGTGACTGTTATACAGTGTAAAAAGGGTGACACCCCACTGTGATACATTGCAAATCAGTCAAGAGCCTGCAATTACAATGTAAACAGTTAACAAGTGACTGCACTTTGTGAGTCATCCCTCCATCATACTTGTGTGCTGAAGAGATCCATTTTACATTGCAAAAAGCCAGTCATCTCAGTTTTGTTGAGTTTCGGAATAGAGTTAATGCATGTATGGTGATGGAGAAGCTCTCTGCTTTAAAGGAAGGGTTTGAACGAATTTGGTTGCCTTGGGTTAATAAGTACTTACCTGATACTTTGATAAAGGGTTGATGGTCCTGTATTGTGGAAATAGATTGTTATGCGGTACAGAAAGTTGAAAGAGTTGATAAAGTTGATAAATTAAAAAAAAAAAAAAAAAAAAAAAAAGGGGCAGTTGTGGTCTAGAGGTAAGGGGAGCGGACTTGTGACTGGAGGGTTGCAGGTTCGAATCCCGGTCCTGGGACATGACTGAAGTGCTCTTGAGCAAGGCACCTAACCCCCCAACTGCTCCCCGGGCGCCGTAATTAGGGCAGCCCACCGCTCCGGGCACGTGTACACTCACTGCACGGATGGGTTAAATGCGGAGGACGAATTCCTATGTGTGCGCAAGGGTTTTTATTGTTTTTTATTATTTTATTTTCTTCTCTTGTTTATTCCCTTTTTCTTTTCTTTCTTTTGTTCCCTATGCTCTTTACACCTTGTGGTGGGTTCTGGTCGGCACCACCTTTAAGGAACACTAAGCATCCTGAATCTCTTGCTTCGAGGGAAGGATTTTTTCTCCTTTCCTCAGGTAAGAGTGTGACTGTTTCTCGGAATAAGGATGGGGGAGGGTGGGGGGGTTATTGGGTATGTAATGTTGAGATTTTACAAATTTTGAGATATGTGATATTCTTTTGATACAAGCCATGATCTGTTGGTGTATAAGATATATTGTATATGTATCATGTAAACACAGTGGTCAATCACCGGGTTTGATTTAAACAGTGAAGTGTTTTTAAAGGTAAAATGTTGTCTTTTATCTGGTGGTATGGTTCAGGGGGGCGTCAGCAATCAAGATGCCCCCCCCACACACACACACACACATACACTGGAAACAGCAAATTGTTGGTCCGGTTTAAAGTGTCGCCAGGAATGCTTAGAATGAGAAAGCTTTCCTTGCAAGCAACAACAAGTAGGCCCTTCCTGGAATAAACTGACTGTACTGACTGATTGATTCAAAAAAGCAGAAATATTGACTGTGCATTAGGAGGTTTATAAATGTGCTGTCCCTCAGAGGGTCAGATTTAGGAAAAGAGAATCTACAAGTGGGTGCTTATATTAAGGACAGAAGAAAAGTAATCAGTATAATCCCAAATAATAACAATAAACCCCAAAATAAAATCCCTTATAATCGAAAGAGATTACAGTGGAAAAAATGGTTCCAACCCCATTCTAACTAAGAAAGAAAAGATATCTTTTGATGTTAGAAATATTAAACCACGCAATAGACATGCCATGGCACTTTCAGACATGATTTATTTTCTCCTTAATTAGTCCTGTGCAGTGTACCATTCTGATGCTTGATTCACCCCCCTGGTTTTTGTACCTCCCTATCGGGATTTCCCAGCTGTTTTTGATCTCCCACCATAACTGAAAATAAACTTGTTCTCTCCTGTAATTGACAGCGAATCCAATCATTTAATGTTTGTCATGAGACAGATGTTCAATACCCGTGGCATATGCAAAAGCGTCCTGCTAGGGTGAAATCTGATCTAAATTTCACACCTTACTGTTTGCAATCCCATTTTTTATTTCTAAATTAAACATATGCACACTTGTTTTAGGATGTGCAGTTTAGGAATATTATTAAAGAAAAAGAGAACTATATAAAGTTTGATGGCTGAGTATCATAGCTGTTAGGGCGAGCGCTGCACGCCCGTCTCACAGCAAGTCACTTACCTCCATGGCTGCATGTAGCCGTCATCCATCTTGCAGCACTTCCCTCATGGCTGCATCCAGCTGCCGCCCTTCCCCCCATGCTTCCTCCTCACATGCTCAGGTGCGCGCACGTCTCCGTCCACTAGAGGGCGGACGCACTGGCTTCCTGAGATTTAAAGGGCCTGTACAGCACTGATTGGTGTTGGTGATCCAATCCTGCATCCTCTTCCCCTATTTAAAGAGGCACTTCCTTCCTTCAGTGCCGGATCTTGGTCTCTCCATGCTTGTTGAAAGTCAGACATTCTTGGATTGCTCACCCGTGTACCGACCTCTGCCTGTCCCCAATTCTGAACCTTTGCTGCCTGCCCCGACCTCGGCCACTCACCTTTACCGCGAACCTGTGCTGCCAGCCCCGATCTCTGCCTGTACTTACTACGCCTTTTGCCTGCCACTTGTGTACCTCGCTGAACCTCGGCTGACTGTGGGACTGGGCCGCTGTTGGGGGGTAGCGACCTGGGGGTCACTCGCCGCACAAGACCAACCTGCCTTGCGGTGGGCTCTGGTGAATACCGGTGGCCCCTTAGACTCCGCTCCCCTGACACGGTACCCGCCATCGGTCCCACGGTTAAAGCGGATCCACACCTGAGTCCGCTCCACCTGGTCCGTGACAATAGCCAACCTTATAACAATAGAGTGATTAAAATGAAAGAGAATTGAAAACAAATATGCCTCTGTTGCCTATAGAAATAATTAAAGTCCAACTGATTTGTATCATATCTCCTATGTTATTGTCAAATTATTCAAGTTAAACATGTTCAGAAATGGATACCAATTTAAATCAGTCTCAAGCTTATCCACATATTTGCCCAAAAGCCTGTGCTGTGCAAGAGTGGCCCAGTCTAGCTATTACCCTTTAATTGCTATCAAAGATTTAGCAACAAGGAGTGTCTATGGTGCAAAGTAAGCAGAGGCCTTAATTGACAAGTACATTTCAACAGACCCTTTATGCTGACCAACACCCATATGCCTGCTAATGGGTGTTGGTCCACGTCCGGCCAACATAAAAGACAAAATGGAGCCCCCCTTCCCCCCGCACGGGCCCCCTTGCAATTATTACCTGTCCCTAAGTTGTGAGCAGCAGTGATAAGTAGCTGTGCCTGGAGTATTTATTTTTAGTAGTATCTGATCTTCCTCCTGATAGTCAGGATTTTATATATTTGAGAATATCAGTGACTGTTCAAATTTCAGGCTAGTCTGAACACCGCAGGACTGAGAATTTTGTGGTCTGTGACCTAGGGCAGACTTTGATAAATTCTCTCTGGTGGAGATTCCAATAGAAAAGAAGATTGCTCCTTAGACTCCACGGTCCACATTTCATGGTTAGGCCAGTGGATCCATTGCTAAATCCAAGTGAGATTTTCATTTGAATTTCTTGAAATCCTATTATTCTCAAGGCAGGGAGTCATCTTACCAGTAAATCAACGTATATGAAAAGTTCCTACTTTACTGCCACTACATATGAATAAAAGCATCATTTAGGCCCCTGCCATTATCTGCATGGGCGTTTATAAGAAATATACTTAAAATCATCCAAATTTTGTGTATTCTCATTTTGAATATTGCTTTCCATGTTTATCTGTACACTTCAGCATGGCTTGCCACCTTCTGGTATTTATGGTAGTGTGGCATTCTACAGAAGCCGTTTTGTATTGCTGCAGTGTTCATTTGTCATTGTGAATTTATTGCATGTGCATTTCTAGGCTCTTAATAAGGTGATTTATTTTAAGCTTCCACCTAAACAGTAAATAAAGAAAAATTAAAAATCTTAGCAATGATATATTACCTATGCTTGCTATTCTGCAGATGTTCTAGAGCTCTTGTATCGGCTGCGTTTTTAGTGCATTGAAGCATGAAGATAATGAAATGCAGTCCCTGTAATACTAAATTGATTTAATGACTTTAGGGTAAATTATTTTTACATCCATGCAATAAGATTTGGCTTGTTATTGAATTCATGAACATACATGCACCTAGTTTGAAACAACGCAATATAATATTATTTCTCCAAAACATGCATATTATTTTGGCATAAAATGGCATTTCTGAACCTGCAGTAAAAAAAAAAATTCTGCTGTTAATGTTGCCATTTAAGAAGCGTTATAGATGATAATACCTGTCTTGCTGTGTGTTGGTCTTGTGCTGGTTTGCTGATGAATAACAGGTTTAAAAACAGATGATGCTGAGTTATTGTAACAAATGGTGCACATAAGTGCTATATCCTAACACCACCTGCCCTTCATAAATTCCCATTTATTTCAGCAAGCAAATCTCAGACTGCCTGAGAGCTCAGCTCTCCAAACATTTGCAGTCACTTAGTAATTTTGATTAACAAATGTTGCTAAACTAGCAGATTGGCAACTATAGACATTGTGTGATAGATGTATAGACATAATTTGCCAAACCAAGGGGCTTCTTTGCCCTTTGGATTTAACAGTCATGCTCTTAGCTTACAGCTTGTGAACCCACAGTGGGTGACAAGCTATATACAATTGGCCAAGCAGCACTTAGTTAGGTATTGCGTAATGCAGCAACAAATGTTATATTAAGCTGAAGAAAGAAGAATACAAGGTGAAGAGGTGGGTAAATCAGCAGGTAGAAAATGCACTCTTGTAACCCTTTTGTACCCATAATTGAATAGACTAAACAAATTATGCCTTTGTGGTAATGGGGTCACGTTTATTGTCTACCTTCCACCATATGGAAGGATAGGTAAGCAGTTGGGTAAATAGGTAGACATGTGGAAACATAGGTTGGTGGGTGGATAAGTAGGCAGGTATATAGCAGTGTAAGCAGGTGAGTTGGTAGGAAGGTGGGTGGCTAGGCAGATAGGTGAGTGGACAGGTAGGTTGGAGAGCAGGAAGCGAGGTTGGTGGTAGAGCAGGTAGGGAGGTGGGTAAGTGGGCAGGCAGGTAGGTAGGTTGGTAGGCGACTGCCACCTTCGCTAGGTGCAGTCAGCAGGTAGATAGGGTGATAGGTAGATCAGGGGTGGGTCAGTAGGAAGGTAGATAAGTAGGTAGGTGGGTGTGTGGGTCAGTAGGCAGGTAAATAGATGGAAAGGGCAGTGAGCCAGTTAGGGTGTGAACAGGATTGGGACAGTACTGAAATTGGATCCACATATCCTTGCAGTGGTGCATACCTGAAGACCTGCTCTTTTTAACGACACCTACTGTGAGTTGCTCGCTCCCCTGGACCTGGAGAACCGAGGCTCCAAATCATCCTGGGAATCAATTACCTCTCCCAAGTTGCCACATATCAGTGTGTCAGATCTCCGGACCTAACTGGGCTAATGACCCACTGGAGTAATTGGAAAGGGAAGAATCTTAGGGATATAGCCCTGCAAGAGCATGTGGATCAAGACTGACCGGACCAAGCAGCAGTACCACAAAGTCACGGTACTGTTGCTTATGGGCACCAGGGTGATACACTTCTGAGACCTACTGGAGGTGTCTTTAGAAATGGGAGAACCTCAGGCATACACCCTTACAAGGGCATGTGGATTGGGGCTGACCCAAGTCCTGGTAATGTTGCTTATATGTGCCAGGGTGGTACACTTCTGAGTTCTGGATCTCCGGACCTAAGGTGGTTAACAACCCACTATACACCCCTTACAAGGGCATGTGAATTGGGGTGGACCAGACCAAGTGGAGGCTCAGCAAAGTCCTAGAACCCCAACCATAGCCCCAAAGTTGATGGAGGCCCTCTGCCTCCTACCTATAACCTGGCCCTGTGTGACCCCCTTCTTCCCCCTTTACATGGTCCTAGTTAAGTTCTTCATTGTGGCCATTTGAAGACTTTCCTACTTTTGCCTTTTCAATCAATTGTTTTAGCCAATAAATGGTATTACTTTAGCTTTGGATAGTCTACCCACATGAGGCTAGCAACAAGTACTAAATCCAGTTTTGAATATATGTTTGTTTCCAGGAGAAATTGGCCATTTTTAAATGATTTAGGCAGAAGAGGGAAGCTGTTGTATGAAGTGGTGATAGTTATAGTGAGAAGGATGTTGCAATGGTGTTTTATCAACCTATGGGCATCGGATGCATTGACAGAATTTCTAGGCTCTGGGTGGTCTACTATTATTAAAGATTCTAATTGAAATAAAAAGTTGCACAAAATTTTCCTCATATGTTTATACTATTCTACCAACAATTTTCAATCTGCTTTTTAATAACTTTCAGTATTACTATTATTAAAGCAATATTTGGAACCATTTCTAGACCTATGGGAGTACTCCAATAATGTAACACTTATGAAAGTGAAAAGAATAGAACATGAATGCTTGCTTGTATATTATTCTGAATTACCAGTTGACAAACTGTGTTAATATAATCTCAACGGTATTGATATTCTAATCTTGTTGTTTAATTAACAAAGAAATAATTATGTTAATTAAGTAGCAGATTCTTTTAGCTAACACTGTTAGCTGATATGAACAATATACCAATACATATTTTAATTGTGACTTTACCATACTCCGCTTTAATTTAAATAAACCTGAAATATGGTATTATTCAAAACAGAGAATCATCAGATGGGATATGTTGCACAGCCACCCATATGTTCTGCTGTCCAAAAAGATATTGTGTTTACATGATTGTCTTAATCACAAAAACTCATGGGCACCTTTATGACAGAAAGTTTATATATATATATATATATATATATATATATATATATATATATACTACACTGTATGTATATATATATATATATATATATATATATATATATATTCATTCTATTATTGAGGTTGAAAACCACTATTGCTTTAAAAGCAAATAGCAAATCCACTAGTCAAAATGTTTTTAATCCCTAAGCAGGCTTACTGTTAGGGAGAGGGAGTGGAGGAGTATTGACCCTGGGTTACTGCTTTAATAATCCAGTAGGTGTTGGGATATTTTTGCTTTATAGGCTTTAGTAGTGATTAGTGATGTGCTTTGGATCTAGCCATTTTGCCATGGTTTGCCCTATCCCGGACATCAGGATTTGGGTCACAATTATTAATACTGGTTGGTGGCATGCCAGCCATCACATATGAAAAAAAGCACTCAATAGGCTCGAAAAAAACCCGCACCCGGGGCATGTGCAGGTCCGACCAATGCTGCATGATCTGAGTGTGGGTGAAGGTGGTGTCCGTCTGGATTTTGCCAGTGATCTCCAGGGCGACGGTGCGCTTCTCAAAAGAGTTGGGCAGGTAGTCGTACCTGCGCTCCAACATGGTCTACAAAACACAAAATAAACATAGGATTTAGTTCAAACTGAATACAAATATCTGTCAGCAATCGATCATTTGACTAAATGACATTAACAGACACATTTGTAGCCTAATCCAATCCTTGAAGCTGGCCTCAGTGTTGGTTCGCACGTGTGGGCCCTCACTTCGGTTTTGCACAGAGTTTTAGACACTTTTTAAACAAACCGTTTCTTCCTGCGCTTCCTTAAGGGCTAGGCATGCATTTAGATGGCAAATCAAAGGCATTAAAAGACACTTACAAGCATGATGATCTCTTCTTGTTGGCGGGTGAAGATTGTGGGCGCCATCTTGCCTCTTGTCTACAGCAAATAAGTTATGCCCCTGCGGTTTCCGGGTTCCGCACGGCCGTACGCACATCCGTACACACGTCCGTACGCACGCGTACGCATAGCGTGAGACCCCGCCAATCTTATTTAAAGTGTCCTGGACACACAGCTCATTCTCTTTCAGAGTCCATGAGCAATGGCACCTAAAAAATCTCAACAAAAACCAGCAAAGGAGGTCACCATCAAACAGCCAGCCAAATGGCAGGAGCCTGCTGAAGGGCCCAAGACTCGGTCACAGATGACCAAAACGAAGTTGCGGCCAACCCGCATTGCCCAGCCAAAGGCACCCACCACAACTACCAAAAAAAAGGAGGCCTCTGGAAAAAGGAAGCCACAGGCCCGAAAGCCAACCCCAACGGAGGGGAAAAAAGGGACCAAGATGGTGTGAAGCCCCAGCCCCCCAAGGTCACCATCACCCCACCCACGTGGCTACCATGGCAAGCCAACAAAAAGGAGACACCGGGAAAGAAGCCCGAGCAGCTCAACCTCCCCATCAACACCACCCGCATGGGGCCACAAGGCTCATGCCAAGAGGGCAAGGCACAGCCCCAGAAGTCCGAGATTGCCCTCCCCACCCACACGGGTGTCAAAATCAGCGGCCAAGAGGGCAAGGCACAGGCCCAGAAGTCCGAGTTCACCCTCCCCACCCGCACGGGTGTCAAAATCAGCGGCCAAGAGGACAAGGCACAGGACCCGAAGCCCAAGCTCTGGGTCACCCCTGGACCGGCCGTCTACCTCCAAGGGGCATGGGTATTCTAAGGGCCCACAGAGGCACAGGGCCCTAAGCACGACTTCCTCCACAACACCCTCTCCTCCTCGGCCACATTCTCCACCGGCACAGGTGTCAAGGCAGGCTGAATATGCCACATCTACACCTGCGACTTCAGTGGCCACCCATCCATGCTCACCCAGTCCCTTTCAAAGTCCTGTTCAATCTGCAGCCAGCCAGCAGTCAGTAATTTCACACCCACACAGCCAGGCCAGAATGTCCCCTGATTTTGCGCCAAACACTGAGGAGCCAGAACCACAACCAACAGGGCGCACATTGCGCAGAGGCCAGTTGAGTGGCAGGTTTGGTGAGGCCCAAACTCTGGCCTTGGCTAGTGGCTTCACCTTGTATTATGATGAGATATATGGGTGCAGATCCAAAGCTACAAGCAAGCAGTGCAAAGCCGAGATTTTGGAGGAGCTCACCAGACAGGTCAATGCAGTGGGGGAAGAGCTCAAAGATGTGAAGCAGATCCAAAGGAAAATATCGGACCTAAAGTATGCAGCATGGAAGAAAGAAAATAAACGGCATCATTATAGGTACATGTATACTTTGTGGATTTGTCTTCGTCTTGTATTGGCAACATTTAGCTAAATGTGTCCCACTTTCTTTTTCAGCTTACAAACTGGCAGCGGATTCCCCACAAAACTGCAATTTACCCGAGCTGAGGAGATGGTGCTGGGCCTGCTACATCCTGTGGCCTTAGAGGGACACTCGGCATGACAGGACACGGACATTCCAACTATTCCTGTCGGTTAGTAATGCTAGTGTGTATGTGAAATGGGATCTACGTGTAAAAAGCCACAAAGCCATAGATTAATAGATATGCCCCTAGGGTGTGCCTTGTAGTGGAGGTAACAATTTAAACAGGGTGTGTTATGTGTGGCGGCTCATCATTTGCTTTTTTCCTTGGCCATACATGAGTTTTGAGAGTCTGGAGGAACACTATTGAGATTAGCAAAGGACTGCCTGTTATGTATTTAGAGTCAATTACATACAACACTTCCATCTTTATCTGTAGCCAATTTCGGTTGGAGCTCTGCTTTGCTCAGAAAGACTTGATCTGGGGTGCTTGAAAGTTTGACCTAGAAAGAATGGGAACCAGCCTAATCTAATGGCAAATGCTATTTGCAAGCTGAGTGTGGTCCCATAATGGGCTTTTAGGGATGTGTGAAGCCTCAGAACAGCCAGTACATGCATGTTTATTTGGGTTAAGGAGACCAATATGTATGTATTTGTTGACTAATACATCTAACAGATAATGGCATTCATAGTCAAGTTAAACTTGGTCCGTTGGGGGAGTTGCCATTCATGCATGGGCCCGTGTTTGAGTGAACCATATGTGTTATTACACATCACCAATGCCTAGTTGTGTGTTAACGTGCCTTCTTTTCCAGCCCAGCATCATCCCTCAGCTAGTGGGGAATCCTCAGCCAGTTTTACCCTACCGTCTACTTCTGTGCTGCCTCTGACTCGGTATCCGATATATACGATAAGCGTCTTTTTATGATGTTGCTTATGCATGTGCCTTGCCATGTTTCTTTGTGCTGAATTACATATGTATTCTCCAAACTGAAACTTTGTAATTTACATGTCCCAACAGACCCACACACTGATGAAGGAAATCCAGGAGCTGGAGGAAGATGGACCCTTCATTGGACCTTCGGAACAGCTCCCCCTGGGACAGAATCTGCAACTATTCCAACATGTTTCTACACCAAATCCTCAGCAGCAGAGTGAAGCTGGCTGCATGCTGCCAGCCCATCCTGGGCAGCATGCAGAGACTGAGCCGACAGTCCCCAGTGTTAGCTCTGCTGCTGAGGATTTGCCAAGCAGACCTGTGGCTGTTGGTGGACCTAGAGACACATCATCTGCACGCCTCCCAACCCGGGGGATTGGAAGGCGTAGTCGACTACGTCGCCCAGTTTCCCAGGGGAGGGGCGCGCCGATGATGAAGTCAGCATGGCACCATGAGAGGTGGCTATTTCGCCTCCAAAATCAACGAAACCACAAGCATCTTCATGGGCAATTAGAAACATTAACCCTTTTGTTGCCAAGCACGTAACACCTACGTGCTGGCTTGGCTGGGCCTTAAGTGCCAAGCCCGTAGGTGTTACGGGCTTGACTTTCCTCGCTTGTAGTTTAAAAAGTAAAAATAAAAAATACTCACCTGACCCCTTGTTGGATCCGGCCGGGTCTCCTCTTTAATTTGGTGCCATCCGATCCCCCGTGGGGGTTCGGATGGCTCCAGGAGAGCCCCCGGAATAGGCCGCCCCCCCCGCTTCTGCAGCAGCAGCTTCTAACTGTAAAAAAAAAAAAAAATAAAAATGACATTCACTTACCTGTGTGTGCGCTGGCTCCCGCTGTCCCTCCTCTTCACCTGGGGGGCCTCCGATCCCCCCCCAGGACTTACCGATCTTCAGGAGAGAGCCTGGGAGGCTCTCTCCTCTCTTCTTCTTGATGGCGGCCGCCATCATGCCTCTAAGCCCCGCCCCCTTGGGGGCGGGGCTTATGAAGTCATCCCGGCCCCGATCTCAGGCTTCAGCCTTCTCAGCTTCTCAGATGCCGGTGATCGGCACAGGGGAAGGAGGTGACAGGAGATCCTCTGATCTCCTGCCTCCTCCTTCTCCTGTACCGATCACCGGCATCTGTCAGCACAGCATCGAGGGACAAGAGCTTGCAATCGAAGATAAGTACAGTAAAAAAAAATTTTTTTTTTTCTAATAAAATACTTTTTATTATTGTGTCGTGGTTTTTTTTTAACAGTTAACCCTTTGTGAGCTGGTAAGGGGTCCATGAGACCCCTTATACCAGTTCACAAGGCTGGGGGGGTGGCAAGTCACCTGCCCTAGCGGGTGGCTTGCCATTAACCCCCGCACCCCCATTACCTGCCTCCCCAAAGGCCAGGGGGGGGCAGAAGAGCCCGGGCCCACATAGGCTATGTGGGCTCGTAGGCTGCAGGGTGGGGGGCCACCAAAGCTGCCCCCCCACTCTGTGCCTACAAGCCCCCATAGCTGGTCCCGGGCTGGTTACTTTGGGTAAGGGGGACCCCACGTCATTTTTTGGGGGGGGATTTTGAAGGGTTTTTAACCCTTCAAAATCCAAAAAAAAATGGGGTCCCCCTCCCCGGGAAGGGGGACCCTATGTCATTTTTTTTTTTAATTAACCATTTGTCATCCAGCAGCTATAAAAGGCTTCTGGGCAGGAAAGGGTGTCTACCTATACATATGTGGTATCGCTGTAACCGGGAGAAATTGGGGTTTCTCACGCAATAAGATTTTATTGACAAACTTACATTTTTTATTACAAAAAAACTCTACAAATTGTAAAAAAATATTTTTTTTTTATTTTTTTTCACACATTTCACCCAAAAAAATTGAGAATACACCTAAAAAATACAAACAAGACATTTCATGTTAAAGCCCAGACTCTGTTGAAAAAAACAATATATAATTTTCCTGGGAAATCCCTGGAAATCCTTTCAAAAATGACAGTTGAATATGTGCAGCGCAAAATAGTGAAACATCGTCTGGCAACAGGGAGTGGCAAATGCTGCAGGTAGGCTGGCAGCGAAAGGGTTAAACAACACCTTAAACTCCTTGCTGACTGAATTTAGGTCCAACAACAGCCACAGCTTGAGGAAGTTCGAAATAGCAACAGCCACATGGCCACCTTAACTAACAATCTCAGTGCCATGATGGCTGAATTTCGAACTTCAAATAGAAACATGTTGGAACAGTCGCAGATTCTGAATGCCACACAGGCCCAGGTGAGGGCCCACCTCCAAGGGCCCCAACCTGGGTTTTATGGGCATCCCCCATTTTAAGGCCTATTTGGCCTGTATCTTCTCCACATCTTTGCTCTACATCCCCACTGTATTGACCTGTCTGGTGAGCCCTACCAATATACTCTTTTGATATGGCTTTGCTTGTTTGCTTTGGATTTGCGCCCATATAGCTCATTAGAGTGCTGAGGTAGCCCACTAGCCAATGCCGGAGGTGAAGCCTCAATGAACCTGCCACTCAAGCTGTTGCGCTGCATGCTTGTGGTGAATTACATTGGTTCTGGCTCCTCCTGTTTGTAGGCATGATTGGGGGGACATTCTGGCCTGGCAAACTACTACCTTGACCCCTGGCTGAGATTGAACTGGACTTGGACTGGGACTGGGGGTTCATGTTTGGGTGGCCCACCGAGTAACAGGTGTAGATGTGGCATAGGTTTGGCTGCTTTACCCCTGTGCCTGTGGCAAATGATGCCAAGCAGGAGATGGTGTGTTTGTGGGCCTATTTGTTTGCTGACAAATGTGGATATGGCAATGCTTGTCACATATGTTTTTTGAATATTCCTTTGTCTGAAACTTTTGACAGGAGTCAAAATTTTAAAACTCCTGCCTCTGGCCAATTGCTATGTAGCCTGATTTGCCAAAACTTTCATTTGTGGTTTGACCATGTATTTTATGGAACAAAGGGAGTGACCATCAACTCCAATGTTTGCTTTTGAAATAAAAACCATAAAATTGTAATTAATCTGTTGTTGACTAAGTTTATGCCTTTATGTTTTTGGTGAATAAAGATGACTTAAAGTAGGCACTAACAAATTTGGAACAACCAAAAAAAAGAGTCTAAAATCAGATGTGAGGTTGTTTGTAATTAATTCATTACTGTTTGTAAAAGTAAGAAACAAACATACAAACACAAAGGTCCATAAACACACTTAACAAACAATAAAAGGACAAAACAAACAAAGGAACACCAAATTAAGCATAATGTGTCTCTATTAAATTAGTCCGCACGGCTTGGGCAGACGCACTCGGTGGGCCATGATAGTCCTCGTCTGGGTCATCGGTGGGTGGAGAGGGGGGCAAATCCACATACCGTGGGACACGCTGCAATATAGCAAAATTATGCAACACTGCACAGGCCATTATAATATGTATGACCTTTTTGGGGTCATACTGAAGTGCTCCCCCGGTATGGTCCAAGCATCGGAAGCGGGACTTCAATAGGCCAAACGCCCTCTCCACCACAGCCCTGGTCTTCCTGTGCGCCCTATCATATGCCTCCTCAGCTGCATTCCGGGGACGGAGGACGGGCGTCAACAGCCACGGAAGGAGTGGATAGCCGGAATCACCTGCAAAAATGTATTTTAAAAAACATAAATTACACATTACTCCATAAATGGAATCCCCAAAACGGGCCATCAACATGACTAAGAGGCTAGGTCACATTTGCTACACAGCATGAGCATACATAGTGCACAGGCCAAAAAAAAACAAAAATACATCAAATAGATGTGGGAACAAATTAAACATCCAAGATGGCGGATGAGGGCCATTCAGCCCGACTGCTAACAGGTATTGGTTTCGGACTGTGCTGCTCAGCATTCTTGGATGTCTTAACTTTTCAGGACCCTGTATCTGCTTTGTATGAGTCCAAAACAGCTGTAACCTGCCCCCTGCACTTTATCCCGCTCTCCTCTACTCAGTAAGTGTAATGCATCTAATCAAAGATGGCGCAGCCCCTATTATAAATTCAAGGACATAATTTAAGCAGAGTGTGGGGAAGACTAATTCTTACTTTACTCTAAATTCAATTTTAACATTTGGCTAATCCAGGACTAACATTTGGCAAGGCTTTGTTGTTTGAAAAATCGAATGGTTAAGGTCGTGTTTCACATGTAAACAAGGTGTTCAAATAGGCATAGTTTCATACATGGGACACACAATAAATTCATAGCCATACATATTAAAAAAAAGGACATTATTGGCGTCAACTTACCAAGGAGCCATCCACCGGACAATTCCCCAGACTCAAACCGACCATACAATCCAGATCTTCGAAGAATGTAGGCATCATGGGATGAGCCTGGGAACCCGGCCGAGCAGACTAAGGAACCGCATGTCCGGGGCCACCACTGCTTGGACATTCATTGAGTGGCCCATTTTGCGGTTCCTGGAATAAAAAAACAAACAAAAACATTAGCAAGGCAAGGAAAACTAGGGAAACACTAACTAATCACACCCTAAGAAAAACCTGTGGCCCAATAAAATAGCAAGAAACAAGTGCATTTTGTTTAGCAAAAAAAGATTAGGAAAGATTAACTTAGAAGTGTCTATTTCAGGTACACATTAAAATGTTTCCTTGGTGAACACATGTGAAATTTATATGCAACTAAATACGGCCCATGGTTCCACAGGGACTCTTTACAAGGAGGGAATAATTAAAAGGAGGGATCCATTATCAGGAGGTATAAATTACAAGGAGGGAATAATTCCAAGGAAGGAATAATTACAAGGAGGGATTACTTACAAGGAGGGATTATTTTAAAGGAGGGATTATTTTAAAGGATGGATAACTTACAAGGAGGAATTAATTACAAGGAGGGAATAATTATAAGGAGGGACATTTTACACGGTGGGACTTTTTGGATTTTTTTTTACATAAAAAACAAAAAAAATAAACAAAATATGACTGATTGTACTTGCCTGTAGATATACTCGTCGGCTCCCGGAGGCACCAAGGCAACGTGGGTGCAGTCAATGGCACCCATGACGTTGGGCATGTGGGAGATGTTATAAAATGCCAGCTTAATCGCGTTTCTGGCTACCATGTCATCAGCAAAACAAATATATTTCCGAGTAATGGTAGCCATGCCTTCCAAAAACTTGGATAGCGCAAAGGCTCAGAGTAGGCTGGGAGATCCCCACGGAGAGGGCACCCAGCCTCTGGAATGAGCCGTTCGCCAAAAATTGCAGGCAGCCAAGCATCTTGGTCATACCTGAAATTGCTTGCCTCTTCCTTGTGGTGCGGGCTAACCATAGGGCTCACTATACAATTTATGGAGGGAAGCGCGATTAAGTCTGGTGAGCTCAAACAGCTCAACGTCATGCATGCCATCGGTGCAATCTGGTCTCAGCCCTACGGACAATTTCAATGCCCATGAGCTGCAGATCCTCATGCTCCTCAAATACACTAGAGTCATCCATAGCTGCTAGTCTCGAGGTCAAAATGGTCCTGTAAGGGGATCGCAAAGGAAACGGATTTATAGGGTGGTGGTCCATCGGCAATCAGCTCTCTGAATGAGACGCAAGCCCATAGCAATAACGTAAGTTATCTGAACGAACGAAAAATATCAGATTTGGTTGGGAAAATGACCCGAACTAACGCAAATGTTCCTATTTGCTTTCGTTCATCGAAAGCGCATATACGCATTTGCCCGAACGTTCGTACGAATGAAAAATGAATGAAAAAACCCAAAAAACTGACAAGCACCCACAAAAACTTTCACAGACAGCTACGGAAGTCCAGACGAATGTGCCTCTGAATCAAATCTATTGTGTATGCTTCTACCTTAATTTGGCCCCCCCTGGATGGTGTCCTCTCTACATGTCCACCGGCTGTGATCTTCTTAATCCTGGGGAGTCATTATTGCAGCCAACCCGTGGCATCTGTAGTGAGGGAGGGACCCAATCCCCCCTTCTCCTTCTTTGGTGTCCAATCAAATTAGTTCCAGCCTTTAATACCACAGAAAGCCTGGACGGAATAATCTCCTATGTGACTAATGATGTTACAGGAGGGTAGGGTCGTAGAGGGGGATTCCTGGGGAATCACAGTGGACATCCTGTAATAGAATATTATACAACTGGGTAAGACCAACATGTATTATAATCTAAAACCACCATAAAAAATTAGGTGTTTATGCTTTGATCCTAGACCAAATGTTTTCAGTCCTCCACTGCTTACAAGTTTTAGGAACCCACTATTTGAATGTATCTGAATTTGCAACCTACACAATCAATGTTCTGATGGATTTGTTACCTTCTTATCCAGGTGCTATTGCTTTTTCTAAAACTACATTATCGGAATCTAAACAATGGTCTGCACACAAAGAAGAATTGGTCATGCCCTCAGTAATCATAATAATTACAACCTATCTATAGGCTAATGATTGCTTTTTTAAAAAATTAGACAGATTGTATATTTTGAGGCTGATTTACGATTAGCACCATGTAGTGCCATGTGAACGTCTGTGTAGCGGCGCTTAGAGCGACCGCTAGTAGATGTTGCAAGCGGTTGTCGGGTGCTGTGACCTAGCTTAGCAGGCGGACACGTGACGCTGTACTATCCTGTCCAGCATTGATAAATGTGATGTCTGGAGGGTACTGTAGAAGCTCTCTCCCACTGCAGAGCCAATAATAAATGCTAGGTAGTGTACCGACGACAAAGCACCCAAGAATGCGCTACATCTCACAATGCTGCAGCAAGCAATAGGTAGTGCCAGTTAAGTGCGGCTGACACTCGGTGCTGAAGCCCATATTTAAGAAAAGACTACACACAATCGGTGCCGGCGCTCTAAAACTGGGCGCTTTAGCATAGCGCCAGACACTGTGTGATAAAAGTCTGTTTCTCAACAAATATACAGCAGTGCCAGAGCAAAAACATATGGAATGACACTGTGACAATGACACTGCAATGCCAGACCTCCACAATAAATTCTGCATAAAAATTGAAAAAAAATCTATAAAAGTGTTTGTTTGCAGGGCAGGAGAGGACACATAATGATTTGAGATAAATATGTTAAAATTTACTTTGGCAACATGCTCTTTAAACACAACCAAATGACACACAATTGAAATGTATGGCAGAGCACTACTGAGCGAAAGGCACTTCATGACACTGCTGAACCTAGAGTGTCGTCACTATACACTGAGCCACCTCTAGTGATACATGTGATGCTACAAGACGCTGTTAGTGGCGCTCACCAGATTGGCTTTCTTAAATGTGGTTTTCACATACAGCGCCCAGCGTTCACCCGCCGCTACGTCGCACTACCTGGCGTTATCATTTCTTAACTAACCCCCTATGTTGCATGTTGGAGGGGATTTGAGTGCTGGGGTATTCCTTTTTGTTATGTCTGTGACTAATTGCCCAGCCAAGTGTGCACCACCCAGTCCAGCTATAAATTGATGGTGCTGCTTGCCATTTCCTTTTTATCTAACGATTGCTTGAATTCTAGAGCACTGGTTCTCAGCCTGCAGAACGTGTACCCACAAGGGTCCGATGAGTCTTTTATAAATGGTAACATTAAAGCATTATTATTTCGTTGCTTTAAAAATGATCCCACAGGCTATGATCCCTGTGGCCTATTCATTTGGTCAAATTTATAATTGATCCCCTCTTTGGAAGTACTCTGAGCCTCTGATCTTTAGGGGGAACTTGACATAAAAAGTTTGAAAACCAATGTTCTAGAGTATACATTACAATATTTCTAATGTTTTGTTGTTTTGTTTGCATACATAGTTTAATTGTATATACTGTAGGGTTAAAATATGTCCATTGCTGTTGGTACAAGTTAGGAAAATGTACAGCTGAGTTGTGGAAAGTATTCTATAAGCATTTGAATGTAGAACTAGAATGGAAGATTTACTGAAGCAAATGTGAATTTAATACGGTTATTATAATATAGTACTCGTTTCATAGCAAATAAAAGTGGTTTCAGGTGGAACAAAGGAACAACCTTGAAATTACAATGCATTTACATTCCAAGAACTGTAAAATGATATTTTATTGTTGACTGTGTTGAGCAGGTAGAGAAATTATTTTGCTTCATATTCCTTATTGGCTTGTTAAGCATCTGTCATTGTTTTCTGCTGTAAATTGGTATTCATGGTCAATTCTAGCATTTGTTTATGGTTTGTTTGCATACAGTTATTCAAATAATTCCAAGGAATATGTGTCTAAATTTCTATATTAAGTCCAGGAACATCACAAATATTCGTTCATTTTGCATGCATGAAGAAGAGACCCAATAAAATACAAACCAGACTCATGCAATATAGTGAATCATAAATGTTATATTTCTGAACAAATTCATTGTAATTCATAGAAAAATAATTGTCTTATAATTTATTTCTAACCAGAGTGAGAAATATGCATGGCCTTTTGTGCATGGCAAAAGACTACAGTGAGTTCCAGGATAGTTTGCAGGGTTGAATATGCTTATTAAGTATTATAAACAATTCCTATATAATTGTATATAGGACAATACATCTCTTATGAAACACCCTACAAGTAAAGAACCTCCAATAACCTATAACCTATAAGCACCCAAGAAAATTATTGGCACTTCACAATCCCCCATAAAGTACAAAAATCTAGACATGGGGTACTCAACCACTTTTTGTATAGGTCCATTAACAGGCATCCCATGAGAGGTGAAGGTCCGGACGGGGGGCTGTCGAGGGGGGGGGGTGGATAGTGTAGGGATCTTCCCGGGGGATGGTGTGTTTGGACACAGTTCACGGCAGACTCAGACGTTATAAAAGCAGATCTTGGCGTTTATTCATGGCATAAACAGTCCAGCAAACAAAACATACAGCAACCACGTGCTTCTTTTGGGTATAAACAAAATAAAAGACCTAGCCCGTCTGGGCGCTTATTAACAGGTTCTTCTCACCTATCTGGCAGTTTCAACACACAGCGTTAGCCTGGATATCGCAGGGTGAGTTTTTAGCTCCAGCAGTGGCTGCGTTCGCAGCTTCCTTCAAACACACACAGGCTGTTCATTCCTGGCTGAGAGCAATAGCCTGCAGTCTCTGCAGAGCTTTTACCTTCCCAGGCTAATTAGGATCAGAGCTCACCTGATTCAAAACCCAAACTGGATCGGGGAGGTGTGGAATGACAGGTCCCTCTACCAAACCTACCTGCCATTCCATATAAATCCAGGCCCGGCAAAATTAAACAACACCTCAGCAGCATATCACTGCTGGGAAACAAATCAACCCTGGACTTACCATCTCACCCAGCGTAGTAACCTAGGTGAAATGTACACCCCCTCGATCACTTCTCCAGTGACATGTCTACATATCCCCCCCCCTCTTCTTCAGACCGGAGGGCTGAGCATTTTGTCCCCACAGACAATGTACCCTCGACAATGCATCAGCATTTGCCTGTAATTTCCCTGGCCTGTGTTCCACAGTGAAATTAAAGTTTTGTAGGGACAGAAACCATCTAGTCACTCTTGCGTTTCTCTCCTTGTTTAACTTCATCCATGTTAGGGGGGCATGGTCTGTCACTAACTTGAATTTCCTGCCTAGCAAGTAATATTTTAGGGATTCGAGGGCCCACTTCACTGCCAAACATTCTCGCTCCACAATGGCATAATTTTTCTCGGCCGGGGTTAGCTTCCTACTCAAGTACATCACCGGATGCTCCTCACCATTTACTACTTGTGAGAGTACTGCACCTAAGCCTGTGTTAGAAGCATCTGTCTGGACCAGAAATTCTCGCCTGAAATCGGGGGTAACTAACACCGGTTGTTGGCACAAGGCAGATTTAAGGCTCTGGAAAGCCTTCTCGGCCTCTGGAGTCCACGTGATCATTGCTCTCTTTTCGCCCTTTGTCAAGTCAGTTAGGGGAGCAGCAACTGAGGCAAAGTTTGGCACAAATCTACGGTAATAGCCCGTAATACCAAGGAAAGCTCTGACCTGTTTCTTTGTCAGGGGTCTAGGCCAATTCTGTATTGCCTCAATTTTATTTAGCTGTGGCTTAATCAACCCTCTTCCAATAATGTAGCCCAGATACTTGGCCTCTTCTAGGGCTACTGCACACTTCTCGGCATTTATGGTCAATCCTGCATCACTTATGGTATCCAATACGGCCTGTACCTTACAGAGGTGACTTTCCCAATCAGGGCTAAAAATGACCACATCATCGAGGTAGGCAGCTGAGTAATCACAATGTGGTCGCAAAATCAAGTCCATCAACCTCTGGAAAGTCGCAGGAGCTCCATGTAACCCGAACGGCATCACTACATACTGGAATAGCCCATCAGGGGTGGAGAATGCAGTTTTCTCTTTAGCCTCATCAGTAAGTGGAATCTGCCAGTAGCCCTTTGTGAGATCGAGGGTGGTTATGTATCTGACATTACCCAACTTCTCAATCAACTCATCTACCCTGGGCATAGGATAGGCATCGAATTTTGAGATCTCATTCAACTTTCTGAAATCGTTACAGAACCTCCAAGTTCCATTAGGCTTTGGGATTAATACAATCGGGCTGGACCATTCACTCTGTGACACCTCAATTACTCCCAGATCAAGCATACGTTTTACCTCAGCAGATACGGCTTCCCTACGGGCTTCCGGGATCCTATAGGGCTTGAGGTTTACTCTGCTTCTGGGCTCAGTTTCAATGTGATGATAGATGAGGTGTGTACGCCCTGGAAGGTCAGAAAACTTGTCTTTGTTTTTCTGTAAAAATTCCTGAGCCTCCTGTTTCTGTGACACTGATAGGGTATCACCAACCTTGACTGGAGGGATTGGTTGTGACAAATTATTAACAGTATTTGTCGCCCCCAAGGATTCCCTGTCTTTCCAGGGCTTAATCAAGTTTACGTGGTAAACTTGGAAAGGCTTCCTTCTACCTGGTTGGTGCACCTTGTAGTTCACCTCACTGACCTTTTCAACAATCTCATAGGGACCTTGCCACTTCGCCAGGAATTTACTCTCAACAGTGGGAACTAGTATAAGGACCCTATCGCCTGGGTTAAATGTCCTGATTCTTGCAGACCGGTTGTAAATTCTACTTTGGGCCTCTTGCGCCCTCTGGAGGTGTTCCCTTACTAGGGGCATTACAGCGGCTATACGGTCCTGCATTTGTGCTACATGCTCAATAACGCTCTTGTATGGGGTGGACTCGCTCTCCCATGTCTCTTTTGCAATGTCCAGTAGACCCCTAGGGTGACGACCATAGACCAACTCGAATGGTGAGAACCCTGTGGACGCTTGGGGCACTTCCCTAATAGCAAACATGAGGTAGGGTAACAAATGATCCCAATCACGGCCATCTTTTTCCACCACTTTTTTCAACATATGTTTCAAAGTTTTGTTAAATCTCTCCACCAATCCGTCCGTCTGGGGGTGGTATACAGAGGTACGGATGGGTGAGATTTTAAATAGTTTGCATAACTCCTTCATCACCTTTGACATAAAGGGTGTACCTTGGTCAGTCAGGATTTCTTTGGGGATTCCAGTCCTAGAGAACATATAAAACAACTCACGTGCAATTGTTTTAGATGCGGTGTTTCTTAAGGGCACAGCTTCAGGATAGCGGGTCGCATAATCCATGACCACCAGAATATACTGGTGTCCTCTAGCGGATTTTACAATGGGACCCACTAAATCCATGGCTATACGCTCAAAAGGCACCTCTATAATAGGGAGCGAAACCAAAGGACTGCGAAAATGTGACACTGGGGCACTAAGCTGACATGTGGGGCATGACTCGCAGTACTTTTTAATATCATTATATATCGCCGGCCAGTAGAACCTCTGGAGAACCCTCTCCTGCGTTTTGTCAGTCCCCAAGTGTCCCCCAAGAACATGGTTATGTGCCATGTCCAGCACCTGACGCCGGTACGGCTTAGGCACCAGAAGCTGTTCCACAATCTCGTCCTTAATCTTAGTGACTCTATAGAAAAGATCATTAGTCACAGAAAAATGTGGAAACCTTTTCTCAGCATCTGGTTCCTGAGGTACCCCATTCATGACAGCAACCTGCTCTCTCGCATTTTTGAGAGTGGGGTCCTGTAACTGTGCAGTCCCAAAATTATCCCTAGACACCTCTAAGTCTGGTATATTTTGCTCAGTGGGAGGAGCCTCTTCCTCTCCAGCCAGGACCTGCAAAGGAAAACAATTATTTTCATCCTGCACACTTTTATCATTTACAGGGGGCAATGCAACAACCTTAGGAGTATCCTCACTCCTTTCGGGGGATTTTCTTTTTCCCCAGAGAGCCCAGAATAATGGAAAATCGCGCCCCAATATTACGTTATGCATGAGGTTTTTAACCACACCCACTTCATATTGTACGGTGCCTTGTTCAGTCCCGACTTCAGCCAGCACTATAGGGTACACTTTTGTATCCCCATGTATACAAACAACACTCATATGCTTTTTACACTCAAAGTCGCCAGCCACCAGGCTGGCATGCACCAAGGTTACGAGGCTTCCTGAGTCCAGCAACGCTTTAACAGGAAAATCATTAATTGTAACGTTGCAGATTTGCGGTTCAGTCTCTAGTCCAGGAACTGCAACACAAGATGGTTCCGCAAATAGCGACTGACGTCGATTAGCCTCACATTCCATGGGCTCACTGGTAAGAGGGCAATGGGCAGACACGTGTCCCATCTCATGGCATCTCCAGCACTGGATAGAGCCTGGTCTCCTTGGCAAGGAGTCCTTTTTAGGGCCACTTAGCCACCCGGGACCATCCCCAGTCTTTTGCCCCTGAGACACCACTTGAGCCCTTTTTCCTCCCTCAGCACCCCTCCACACTCCCCCAATAGATGGAAGTCTCTTACCAGCTGATGGCACAGATCTGGCACTCCGGGGAGGTGAGGAGGCTGCAGAAACATCACGGAGGTAGTCCTCAGTCGCCTGGAACCTCTCCACAAGGTTGACAAGTTCGTTTGCATTCTTAGGGTCACCTTGTCCCACCCAGCGTTGCAGGTCAGCAGGAAGTGCTCGGAGGTAGCGATCCATCACAACCCTCTCTAGGATCTGTGCAGGAGTAGAAGTGTCTGGCTCCAACCACTTTCTCGCCAAATGGATCAGGTCATACATCTGGGACCTCGCCGATTTGTCCAAACTGTAGCTCCAGTTGCGTACCCTCCTGGCACGGACCGCCGTAGTAACGCCTAGTCGGGCAAGTATCTCCGCTTTTAGCCGAGTATAGTCCTTAACCTCTTGCTCACTGAGGTCATAGTAGGCCTTTTGAGGTTCTCCTGTTAAATAGGGCGCAATTACCTCTGCCCACTCAGCGACGGGTAACTTCTCTCGCTCAGCCGCACGCTCAAACCCAGTTAGGAAGGCCTCAACATCGTCCTCAGCAGTCATCTTTTGCAGCGCTCGCTGCACAGCTCTTTTCATATCAAAAGTCTCTGGAGCGGCTCGCACCACTGTTTGGGGGTTAGCAACCACAGGCGCCTCCTGTTTTGCTATCAGGTGTTCAATAAGTTGTTGTTGGGCAGCCATGGTCTGTTCATGTCGTCTATTGGCCTCTATCTGAGCCTGTTGTTGTTGCAAACTTACTTGCATAAACTGCTTCAGCATCTCCTCCATGTTGCCCAACTGTTCTTGGAGTGTAGTTGCAGCTTTCACCCAAGACATAAGCAGCTGTAGCCAAGTCTGTCCACACCGTTGCCCCTAGCAACCGTTTTGCCCACTCCGCAGCACCAATTGTAGGGATCTTCCCGGGGGATGGTGTGTTTGGACACAGTTCACGGCAGACTCAGACGTTATAAAAGCAGATCTTGGCGTTTATTCATGGCATAAACAGTCCAGCAAACAAAACATACAGCAACCACGTGCTTCTTTTGGGTATAAACAAAATAAAAGACCTAGCCCGTCTGGGCGCTTATTAACAGGTTCTTCTCACCTATCTGGCAGTTTCAACACACAGCGTTAGCCTGGATATCGCAGGGTGAGTTTTTAGCTCCAGCAGTGGCTGCGTTCGCAGCTTCCTTCAAACACACACAGGCTGTTCATTCCTGGCTGAGAGCAATAGCCTGCAGTCTCTACAGAGCTTTTACCTCCCAGGCTAATTAGGATCAGAGCTCACCTGATTCAAAACCCAAACTGGATCGGGGAGGTGTGGAATGACAGGTCCCTCTACCAAACCTACCTGCCATTCCATATAAATCCAGGCCCGGCAAAATTAAACAACACCTCAGCAGCATATCACTGCTGGGAAACAAATCAACCCTGGACTTACCATCTCACCCAGCGTAGTAACCTAGGTGAAATGTACACCCCCTCGATCACTTCTCCAGTGACATGTCTACAATAGTTAATGTGCAGTGCAGTACTTCATATGACAATGCTAGGTGCCAGGGAGACTAAGCACTGCATCACTTATCAAGGGGCAGCTGATCAGGGACAGCTCTGAGCATGGCAACACATAAGCAACTGTGTGCAGGGCTATCATGGAAGGGGTCCGAAAATCTGGAACCGAGGTCCACATTCGGACCCCGGTCCGCCAGTTGAGTACCACTGATCTAGACAATCATATACAGGGTGGGTATAACATTAGAAATCTATATTGTGCATTGAGTCTTACCATGACCATGATCAGTTACCTACATGCTCACAGCTGTTAAGTCTGCTTCCTGGGAGAAATTTACATTGAATTATCCGGCTGATGGATACAATAGGTTGATGCAAGTTCTATAGAGGAACTGCTAGTACAGTTTGGAGGTCCTCTTTAAATGGACCAAAACTCAGGATTTTGATTATCCTGGGTTTTGGTCCTTTCCCCCGGGGCATCCCGATCGGGGGGACCCAGTGGGTGAAACCTCCCAGATCACCGAAGATTACTTAACTCTTCCCGGTCCTACGGTACATCTAATCCGCGCTTGAAGCCGCTGGCGTCACGTCATCTAAGTTTCATCTAAGGTCAGTAGCTCTGAGCACGCTTATAGATTCCCGGGCCAATCGCCGTGGGTTTTGGTCCACTTTGGTCTATTTTTCTCTGTTGTATTATTATTTTGCCCACCAAGCTGCTGCTGTATATTTGGCTTTAATCTTACCTTACATTACATCTTTGTTTTACATTATGTTTGTAGATATACTATAAGGAAAAAAAGATACCTGCTTTAAACCCTTTTGTGAAACACTATAAACAGGTCAGATCTGCTCAAGATCTGAAGGCTGATGTATCTCCCACCCCCTGGGCGTTCTAAGCTTGCTTGCTTGTCCCCTTATAGTAATAATTTGAAATGGAAGAAAACTGGCCAGAATGCCCCCCTCTCTCCACACTCCCACAGCATTTCACGGGATGGTTAGGGACGGATAGGCATTGGTGGCTGTTCACATTGCAGCACACAACGACCTAAATGTACTGTTTACAAATTCTATTAGTCACAGCAGTCAGTGTGTACACAGGTATACAACAGGTAGCTGGTGGGCAGCGGTGAGCTCTTTTCAAGTACCTGCAGAATATTTTTCAACTGATGGTGAGACTTTGAGGCTGATTTAAGACTAGCTCTATGTACTGCCATGTGAGCGTCTGTGTGGCGGAGTTTAGAGCGACCACTAGTAGACGCTGCAAGCAGGTGTCTGGCGCTGTGACCTAGCATAGCGGCTGGATAAGTAACGCTGTACTATCTTGTCCAGCATTGATAAATGTGATGTGTGGAGGGCGTTGTAGAAGTGCTCTCCCTGATTCACTGCAGTGCCAATTGCGAACACTAGGTGGTGTACCAAGACTAAAGTGCCCAAGACTACTCTACATCTAACAAAAGAACAACGCTGCAGCGAGCGATAGGTGGCGCCAGTTAAGTGCATCCAGCACTTGGCACTGAAGCCCGTATTCAAGAAAAAACTACACACAACCATCTCTGTCGCTCTAAAACTGGGTGCTCTAGCATTGAGCGCCAGAAGCTATGTGATAAAAGTCTGTTTCTCAACACATACACACCAGCACCAGAGTGAATGGAATTATATTGTTTTAACACTGTGACAATGACACTGCAATGCCAGACCTGCACATAAAATTCTGCATACAAAAATAAAAACCAAAAAAAACTATATAATTGTTTGTTTGTTGGGTAGGAGAAGCCACACAATGATTTGAGGCAAAAAAATTTAGTTTTTACTTTAGTGACACGCTATTTAAACACAACCAAATGAAACACCATTGAAATGTATGGGAGAGCGCTACAGAGTGAGAGGTGCTACATGGTGCTGGTGAACCTAGAGCGCCGGTGCTATACACTGAGCCACCTCTAGTGATACATGTGATGCTACATGATGCTTTTAGAGGATTGATTTTCTTAAATGTGGTTTTCACATACAGCGCCCAGCGTTCACCTGATGCTACGTGGCACTATCTGGCGTTACCGTTTTATAAACAACCCCCTTTGTCTTCCCCCCTACCTTAAGTGGCCAAAGAGTATTAGGAAGATGTTTATCACTCCAAGGAGGCTTTTTGGTATATGCACATTTGTATGCATAAGTTAAAGTTCCTTGAAGTGGGTAATCAGTCCTAGGATGAATGAACATGACTGGCTGGGTTTTGTAGAAATGGATATGGCTCTATATAAATCTTCTGCTTGAGTATGCATTCACAACTACACCTACTATGTACCTTATAACCAACCCCGCTGAACCCAGCTTGACTAATAATAACATTATAATAAAATAATTAGCCAGTTCCCATTATCCTTCAGTCCATCACCAGAAATTCACTCCATGCCGAAAATTGTATCCTGTGATGGTATCTTCCATGCTCAGGGTTATTGGGAAAAGTTTCACAGACGACCCTGAAAGTTTGCCTTGAAGGGACTGCTGCAGAAATGCTCTACACCTATTGTGTACCTTATAACCCCTCCCCTCGGAACCGAGCTTTGACTATTAAAATAAAAATGTAAAAATCAGCCGGTCCCCAGTATCTTTCAGTCCCACGCCAGAGGCCAAGAACTGTATCCTATGATGTATTCCTCCTCGCTCAGGATTATGGGTGCGATTGAAATCACCAACTTGCTGCAGTAGCCGAATCGACCCTGAAGGTATGCTTTAAAGGGACTGTCCTTGCAAGGAGTTAATAAAAGCTACAGCTTCCTCACCTCTTAAGTGATTGTTGTTTAACTGTCGCTGGTCCTTATGTGCAGATTTACAGTGTCTGATGTCTCCCCCTCCCCCAGGGCTCTGCTTTGATGGTCAACAAATAAAAACCCCTCCAGCTCCCTCTAAGTATGTACACAAGCACAGCATTACATCCCCCCTGCTCTGCATGGCTATGCCCACTGTTCCTCTCTGTATGAAAAAGTGAAAGTAAAAAATGTTTAAACTCCATATCTTTTTTTTTTTTAATGGACAAACATTTAGGACATTGCAGGTGTAGTCTTACACAATGGGTCAACGCGCGGCATTGCCTGCTGAAGCCCTTTAAATCATAGGTGCCCTGCACATTTCCTATTTACTCCTGCACTAAACTAAGCAATTAGCGTTATTTTCTTATTTTAGCCCAACACTTTTTTTTTCCATTTGTTCAGTTCTACTCCCATGACACCCGTATGGTAAATACAAATAACACATTGCCTTTCTTTGCACTGTCAGAAAATTGAATAGACTCTCACTTATAAAACTGCAGAAAAATTCCCACTCCTGAGATATCCTGACATGCTGTTTGCAGAGACTTCAGATTGCTTCTGCTATGAACAGAATGCCTGTAGGTGATTTTTAATTTTTGTCAGGTAGCTATGCAGGCTCTTCTGCATCTCTCTTCCATGTTAAGCACTCTATGTGAACACCAGTGAAGTTGCTTCTGAAGACACATTATTTTGTAAGTGTGTGTATATTTTTGTTTCACAGAAATGCTCTACACAATTAATGTATCAAGAAAGATAAGCCATAGTTCTGAGTGCAAATGCCTTTGCAAAAAGAACCTTGATTTCAGGTTTAAACTTGCAATCTATTGATTTATGCCAATGAAAATGTCACAAAATATACCACTAAACATTCAAAACTCAAGAGGCTTATACATAGGGTGACGTGCATATATGTGAACTGCCTGCATAAAGAAAATAACATGGCACTTTAGCAATTCCAGTACTGATTATTACACCATCCTAAGCCAATCATTCAGAACTGTTAATCACAATCAACCACTAGAGATACATGGGGACTGTTGTTTCCTAATGCAATGTTTCTCAACCTGCGGTACATGTACCCCAGGGCGTACTCGGAGTTCATGGGTGCACCTACAGGCAGAGCCTAAAGGGTCTTGTATATTATTTTAACAGCAACATATTATTTCTTCTTCCTTTTTAACCCTTTTGTTGCCAAGCACGTAACACCTACGTGCTGGCTTGGCTGGGCCTTAAGTGCCAAGCCCGTAGGTGTTACGTGCTTGACTTTGATCGCTTCTAGTTTAAAAAATAAAAATAAAAAATACTCACCTGACCCCTTGTTGGATCCGGCCGGGTCTCCTCTTTAATTTGGTGCCATCCGATCCCCCGTGGGGGGTCGGATGGCTCCAGGAGAGCCCCCGGAATAGGCCGCCCCCCCCCCCCGCTTCTGCAGCAGCAGCTGCTAACTGTAAAAAAAAAAAAAAAATAAAAATGACATTCACTTACCTCCATGTGCGCTGGCTCCCGCTGTCCCTCCTCTTCACCTGGGGGGCCTCCGATCCCCCCCCAGGACTTACCGATCTTCAGGAGGGAGCCTGGGAGGCTCTCTCCTCTCTTCTTCAAGATGGCGACCGCCATCTTGCCTCTAAGCCCCGCCCCCTTGGGGGCGGGGCTTATGACGTCATCCCGGTCCCGATCACCGGCTTCAGCTTTCTCAGCTTCTCAGATGCCGGTGATCGGTGCCCTGGAAGGAGGTGACAGGAGATCCTCTGATCTCCTGCCTTCTCCTTCTCTGGATGCCGATCACAGGCATCTGTCAGCTGAGCGGCGAGGGACAAGAGCTTGCAATCGAAGGTAAGTACAGTAAAAAAAAATTATTTTTTTTTAATAAAATACTTTTTTTTATTGTGTGGTGTTTTTTTTTTTACAGTTAACCCTTTGTGAGCTGGTAAGGGGTCCATGAGACCCCTTATACCAGTTCACATGGCTGGGGGGGTGGCATTGCCATTAACCCCCGCACCCCCATTACCTGCCTCCCCAAAGGCCAGGGGGGGGCAGAAGAGCCCGGGCCCACATAGGCTATGTGGGCTCGTAGGCTGCAGGGTGGGGGGGCCACCAAAGCTGGCCCCCCCACTCTGTGCCTACAAGCCCCCATAGCTGGTCCCGGGCTGGTTACTTTGGGTAAGGGGGACCCCACGTCATTTTTTTTTTTGGATTTTTAAGGGTTTTTAACCCTTAAAAATCCAAAAAAAAATGGGGTCCCCCTCCCCGGGAAGGGGGACCCTATGTCATTTTTTTTTTTAATTAACCATTTGTCATCCAGCAGCTATAAAAGACTTCTGGGCAGGAAAGGGTGTCTACCTATACATATGTGGTATCGCTGTAAGCGGGAGAAATTGGGGTTTCTCACGCAATAAGATTTTATTGACAAACTTACATTTTTTATTACAAAAAAACTCTACAAATTGTAAAAAAATATATTTTTTTTATTTTTTTTCACACATTTCACCCAAAAATGTTGAGAATACACCTAAAAAACACAAACAAGACATTTCATGTTAAAGCCCAGACTCTGTTGAAAAAAACAATATATAATTTTCCTGGGAAATCCCTGGAAATCCCTTCGAAAATGACAGTTGAACATGTGTAGCGCAAAACAGTCAAACTCAGTCTGGCAACAGGGAGTGGCAAATGCTGCAGGTAGGCTGGCAGCGAAAGGGTTAAGGGACTTTGATTATTGTGGCATACTTATTTTGGTAATATTCACATATAGTCCCCTACTTGGGGGTACTTCCTGTCGCTAGGGGGTACTTGGCTTAAAAAGGTTGAGAACCATTGTTCTAGTGTATCCATGGCCTGGGCTTAGCTACAGAGTAAAAGAACCTCCAATCTTGTAGCACTTGCATATTCTACTTCACATGTACACAAAGAGTTATATTGTAACACAGGGGGATTTTTCAGCAGAGAGACGTGGAGGCTGATTCACTACTAACGCCAGGTATTGCCAGATGAGCATCTGTATAGCGGCTCTTAGAGCAACCGCTAGTAGACGCTGTAAGTGGGTATCAGGCGCTGTAACAGAGCATCTCATTGGTCTGCATTGATGAATGGGATGTATGTTGGGCGCTGTGACAACAGTATAACGCTGCAGCGAGCGAAAGGTAGCGCTAGATCAGTGCGTCTGACACTCTGCGCTCCACACCAAATGTAACAAAATACTAGACACACACACCATCGCGCTCTAAAGCTGGGCGCTGTAGCACATAGCGCCAGATGCTGTGCAATTAAAGTCTGTTTTAGAACACATATCCACCAGTAACAAAGTGAAAACACATGACACCGTGACAATAACACTTTAGTGTCAGACCTGTAAATGCAATTCTGCATAAAAATATTAAAAGTACAAAAAATTCTAAAAGTGTTTGTTTGCAGCCAGGAGAGGTCACACAATGATTTGAGCAAAAAAAAAAAAAAGTTTAAATTGTCAAACACGCTATTTATACACAACTAATGAAAGCCTATTGAAATGTATGGGAGAGAGCTACAGAGCGACAGGTACTACATGGCATTCTGGAACCTAGAGCGCTGTCGCTATACGCTGAGCCGCCTGTAATAATACATGTGACACTACATGGCGCTGTTAGAGGTGCTCACCAGATTTGCTTTCATAAATGTGGTTTTGCGTACAGCGCCTGGCATTCACCAGATGCTACCTGCTGCTACGAGGCACTACCTGGTGGTATCCCTTCTTAAATAACCCCCTTAGAAAGCTTTAATCATCTAAAATGAAAAGGGGTAACCACTCATAACGTCATTGCACACCTAATAAAATGTAAATGAGGGATTTTGAAGTCAGCTATCTCTGGAAACTTGTCTGCTAGAAGATCGGATCTTGGGTGGCAGCTCAGAGTGACCCAGTTTCTTGGATCGGGGTTTGGCAGAGGTCAGGCTTACTGTTGTATTTTAACTTCAGCTGCAAGTCTGCATTAAAAGGGTAATAAAAATACATAATTTAAGGTTCATTTGGCTGCTCTACCCTGCTTCAATGGAGGCACTATTAACTCCAAACTCCATTTGTATATTCTGTTAATAACTCCAAACCGCCGAAATATGTATACTTGAATTTCATGCTTTTATATTAGTACGTTGTTGTACCATGTTAGCCATCGATGTAAGCAGGAAATCCAAGGTTAAGGTAATACCATTTATTGGCTAACTCAATAAGATTGAAAATGCAAGCTTTCAAAGCTATTCAAGCTTCTTCTTCAGGCATAATACAGGTCTGTAACTTAGACACACATTTATACAGAAAACTATAAAGAAGTGAATTGTTTTTACACGGACACACATGAAAAATAGCTAAGTCGTAAAATCTCATACTGCGAGATAAGAATCAGGGGGATTATAACAATTAATGGTGGGCTGATAGGAATGAGAGGGGGAGAGAGAGTGTGTGGAATTTTTATTGCTCTCACACCAGGCCAGACAGTCTGTTTAATATCAGACCTTGTGATGAGTCTCATAATGACACATAAAATTACTGTCCGTGTTTAGCCCACAGTCCATCAATTTAAAGATTTGGATGGATTTACACTCCCACTCCAATCTCTCCTTTTGTGAGCGGAAACCCCCCTGGAGCACTGTGAGTTTGATGATGTGATGTGCCTGTTGCAGCCCATTTCTGCAAACCAGGCCAGGGCCTATGTGACCTCAACTCACAGTGCTCAAGGGGGGTTTCCGCTCACAAAAGGAGAGATTGGAGTGGGAGTGTAAATGCCTTCAAATCTTTAAATTGATGGACTGTGGGCTAAACAGGGACAATAATTTTCTGTGTCATTATGACATGGATTGAATAGACGAGACTCATCACAAGGTCTGATATTAAACAGACTGTCTGGCCTGGTGTGAGAGCAATAAAAATTCCACACACTTTCTCTCCCCCTTTCATCCTTATCAGCCCACCAATTGTTATAATCCCCCTGGTTCTTATCTCACAGTATACGATTTTACGACTTAGCTATTTTTCATGTGTGTCAGTGTAAAAACAATTGTCACTCCTTTGTAGTTTTCTGAGGTTACTGTGCTCACCTGGCTGTGGGGGGGGGGGGGGGGAGCTTCCTCTTTTAGTCACTCTTTAAGACAACCTTTTGCCTACATCTCCAAGAATCCCCAGGGCTACACCTCTTAGAAATATGGAGCCTCCTACAGCTACAATGTACTGGTTGAATTTTTAAATACTAAGCACACATAAAACTATTTGAGCACAGCTTCTGCATATCTAGTTTTATACTCATTTTTAGTGCTTCCTATCTTTTGTACACCTGTTAATAAAGTGTTGTATATGTACAATGTTATGTCATGGGGGTAACTGTAACAAAGTATAAAAAAGTGGGATATCCTTTAGAATTCTCTTTTTAGGCCCACCTTCATTTCTTGGCAGAGAATTGAGAGAGAATCCTCATTCTAGAGTGAAACCCATTGATTACCTCTTTAACATTTCAAAATGTTCCTGCACATGTGCTCTTCCTTCATCCAGTGCACACCATAATTGGCTGTGGCAGCTATCAGTGGGCCCCACACATCACAATGGGCCCTGATAACTGCCCTTGAAGCTGACCTTGCCTGCAAGAAAGATGTTGGGTAGTATCTGGTAAGTGCATAGTTAGAGTAGGTGTCTTAAAGGACTGTTAATAGTCAAGCTAATCAAATAATTAAGCTTGAGCCAGAACTGTAGAGTTCTATATTTTCACATATATTAGCTATGTGCAGCTTGTGGACCATGAGAGGCCCTTACTAATGGCTCAACATTAGTAGCAGAGGTGGGAGGGAGCATCATATTTTTAAATAGACCTATATCTAGTTTGAGTTTCAACTGGAAGCCCACACTATGGAGAAGGCCAACATGCTACCTGTGGAGGAGCAATGTGGATCAGGGTGCAGGATCCCGATCAAGGGCCCAGGTATATGGTCAAAAGAACTGGAGGATCATAACCAACTGATCACTAATGATGTCCAAGGTGTTAGTGTTACTGCTGCCCAGAAGTACAACTGGCAGTGAGTGGCCCCAGTGACAGAGAGTGACAGCTGCACTGAAGTTGCAACTGAAGTTATGTGAGCACATTCACCTGCCCTGCAGAATACCTTAGGGTTTCAGAAAAATCCTTGCATCAGGCAGCCTTTAAACAGGAAGTGACTTCTGACTGTGTAGCTCTTCATTTTGGAATTGCTGTCCTTTCCCTGACCCCGCACAACTATAACCCCACCCCCTTTACTTTATCCTGCTCTCCTCTCCTCAGTGTGTGTGATGCTTCTGAGATGGCGTATCCTAGAGTCATGAACAGAGTTGCAGCCCAGTGGAGTGGGGGAAAGAATAATAAGTGACTAAAAACGTAAAATATATTAATTATAAATGCTGGAGAACAAGGGTTTTTTAAGGGTTTGGACTTTACATTAAATCAAGCTAAAGGTCCGGTTTAAATCTGAATACAGATTGTACTGTGTTATCATTAGTCAGTAAATTCCAGTTTATAGTAGCATAAATGTACAGCCATAAAAGAGAAAATGAGGTCACAGACCGTCCATGTCTTATTTAGTTTTAGTTCCCTGTTCTGCATTAATTTTATTAATACTTTGTTCTTCTGCGACATACAAATTGTGCATGTCATGAGCGTGAATTTTGTGCTTATTTCTCTGGCTAATGGTTTAAAAGAAGGACACATTCATTATGATACAGCTGTGCGAATTCTGCTCATTTGCTCATTTACTTTAATGTTCCACTCATACAAAGCATTTTGACCTAACTATTCGTTCTTGTACTATTAATAGGCTGGCTCTACAAATGTACTCTATAGTCGTCTGTTGCTGTATGTGTGTGGGCTGCCTGGGGGCCGGACGGATTGACATTGTTCTAAGATGTAATTTAGCTGAGTAAGCCAGGACATATCTATTCATTACTTAACTTTATTTTAGGCCATTTTACTTCTTCGCACAGCTTGATCAATGATCTGCACAAGTAAACAGAACAAGCTGGATCTGTGAAAGATAAACTGGCAAACCATCCCCTGCCATGATGTCTTGTTTTGCGCATCAAAAGAACTGTTCAATGAGTTTGTAAAAAGAAATGTCTAGAACAATTTTCAAACACAAATGCAGGGGTGCTGACAAAAGTTCTGCTAGGGAAGTCCAATGTAAATGCTTTGTATGGCGTGGGAATTGGAAGGTTTGATATTTTATCCACAAAGAGAGTAGCAACCTGAAGTGAAAATGACTTGCTTTTACACACTATGGGGGCCATGCTAAATAAGTCAGGGTGACTTGCAGTGGGGATTGTAACCTGCAGTGTTTGTTCTACCTTTTTTCCCCTAAAATGACCTGTACCTGTGATGGGGCATTTTTGCAGGTGAGGTACATCATTTTTCCAATGAGGTAAGGATATTTATTTTAAGTTTGGAAACAATAGAACCCTACGGGTTATGAAGAATACAATGGTGAAATCTTTAGCATAGCCCATAGGGTACTCTTATTTCCGAACTTTAAAAATATATCCTTACCACCATTGGAAAAATGTTGTACCTTACGTCACAATGTCACATATGTACAAGTGATTTTTTGGGGGAAATGTAGGAGGATTTTTTTTTTTGCTCTTTTTGTGTATTGCTAAAAATCTCAACGGGATGCAGGTTGCAATCCACACCTGGTTGGCTTCACCAAATATTTAGCATGATCCCCTATATATTCAGAAAAATAAAAGCAGTCTATACCCAATTTGCCATCCAGCAAATCATTCCAAAAACTCCAAAAATGACCTAACAGTTTTTTCAGGTTCACCTACTGTCTTCATGAGCCCCATGGCGCCCATCCATTGCTCACTCTTTTGTCTTCACTCCACAGGCCACTGTGAATGCTACCATCTCAGAATTTCCCATATAGAACACACTAGATCCTGTTGAAGGAAACAGAGGATCAGATCTTCTTTTACTATCAGCTTATTGCTGAAACAGTGATAATTTTTTTAGCTACAGATACTCCCAAATGGACCCACCATGCTAAGTATGAGTGGAGGTGACAGGGGGGTGTGCTCCAAAGCCAATTTAGAAGACAAGGGGATAGCAGGAGTAGACCTCGAAGAATTGGTATAAGAGTTTAGAGAAGTGGGTTTATTATTTATTTTAACCCACATATATTGTTCAAGATAAAGGTGTTAATTGTTTGCTTGATTACAAGTTGGATAAAATGCCTGTTATCAGGGGCACCAAAGATCTAATTCTTGAAGATTTTTCAGAATCAGTTTTATTTGTCTGGTATGTAGTTGTTCAAACAATTCTTTGCAACTGGCTACAGGGTTTAAGAACAAGAACAATATAAACACTGTGCATATACTATACATTATAACAGATTTACACAATTACTGATATACAAGAAAATCTAAACAAAAAGTCAAATCGAGATGATCCAGATGAGAAATCTATATTAAAAAGCCCAATCAAGTAGCCAATTTTAGGATGAAAGTGATGTTCTTGTTGCATTGATAGCTAGTAGGGATGGTGATTCCATGAACCTTTGCACCACCACTCTTTAAAATAATGTGGGGTGGGCCCCCATAGTCAGTTCTATTGATGGGCCCCAGGCATCCCAGTCCAACACTGTATATACATGGAGTGACTATACAGGCTTTCCTAAAATTTCTAACCCACTTAACAGAGGAGCCTTACAGAAGTTTAGGACCAGGTATTTTTTAGTCTACCCCATTTGCAATTTCCCTATCTCATACCTGTAGGCTATGACATCCCAATTTAAAATAAGGCTAATTACTACCAATCATTCAAATGGTTTCCTGAATTTATTGTGTCCCGAGAAAGACAAGCCAGATGAAAGCCATATAATATGCTGCAAATGCGTGTAAATACACATTCAGTGTCATGTAATATGTATCACATATTTAATACTACCATCAACATTTCTTATATGGGACATTATAAGATATAAATGTCTAAAAGTTTGTTTTCTCATATGAGTTTTAGCTGTTGAGCTTGTCAAGTAGACTATGAGAGATATCTAAAGACACTTTACTGCACTAATCTATACCTCATTTATTTTATGAGGTTGTAATTAACAGATATTACTATTACTTTTCAACAAATGTAAATAAGGTTTTTCATTTTTCCTTAATATCGATTGATCATGATCATGAACGACCAAGCCCCTTCATCCCCTCCATTTCATCACTCTGCTCATGACCTCCTCCTGTCCTCTATCTTGATCACTTCCTCTTTATCTCAAGTACAATACTTCCCACTCCTCTGGAATGCCCTACCTCATACAATTTGCCACTCCTCTTCCATTTAAACCTTCAAAAGCGCCCTTAAATAGGAACAACACACCCAATATTAAACCTTTGCTGTGTTGTTCCTCTATACGACATCATCCTGAATTGGGATTCCCCACTGTGTGTATCCCCCCAGGTTGCCCCATTCACTCACCTTCCTGTCCCTCCCAAGGGGCAGACTTGAGTGCGTTTAGTCAATCAGTGTGCTAGCTTTCCCTCAGCTCCCTTCAGGCTAATGGCTTCATGTCTAATTCACCTGGACTCCAGGGCCTCCAAAGTTCCTCCCACCTATCTGGAAGAGCCTATCACTGAACTAATCTTGGCATCTTACAGTCTTATCATCCCTCAGAACCCTAAATACCCTTTGTGACCCAGCCTACTGACTCCACCCCATCTATTTAGATTGTAAGCTCACAAGGGCAGGGCACATATAGCTCATTTCATGCAGTTACATAGTTAATATGTCCATAAAGTTCAACCAAGGTGGTTAGGGAAAGTCATTTTTTTTTTTTTTTACTGGTAGCAGGTAATTTGCTTACTGGAAGCAGGTCATGTTATTTTCTTCTAAATAAGCATCTAACCTTTTTTGAAGCTGTCAGCTGTTGATGCTGTAACAAGCTTCTGTGGGAGGCTATTCCAGATATGTATAGTTCTTATGGTAAAAAATGATTGTTGCCTCAGGAGATTGAATTTCTTTAGAAAGGATTGTCTTTAGAGAGGATTTTTACCTAGTGTTTCTCCATATTTTTGATATTGGCCATTTATATAATTAAACAATTAATCATGTCCCCCCTTAGACGTCTCCTCTCAAGACTAAACAGATTTATTTCCCATAATCTTTGTTCATAACTAGGATCCTTTTTTTTCTCTTATTAGTTTGGTGGCTCTCCTCTGCACCGTTTCTATAGTCAGAGCGTCCTTTTTATGAACCGTTGCCTAGAACTGGACAGCATATTCCAGGTGAGGGCACACCAGCCCCTCAAGCAAGTTTCCCACAGTGGATGTTAAACGTACAGTTCTGTAATTACCCAGAGAAGACCTAGAGCCCTTTTGGAATAGAAAAAAAGTGAAGAAAAAAGTGAAGAAAGGGGAAAGAAGAGAAAAGAAAGTCAGAGAGATAAAAGATGATCTTGCGCACCATCTGGGTTCATGTATCCACTCCACAGTGTCCAGACTTTGAGAAAAGATTTATAAAAATCATTGTGCATTGCAGGTAACTTTTCATGAATCATTGGGTCCTGATTTTTTTTTAACCTCCTGAAAATTCAGATTTGGGGTTTACCAGGATTTGGTGTTAACTTTCTTCCTAGCCCCAAATATGAGCACCAGGAGTTTACATGTATGCTTAGGAAAGTCCTGCATGTTTTTCCCAAGCAGGGCCTCCCAAGGATTTTTTGTTAGGCTCTGGCCAAGAACAATGTTCACCAAATTGTATACTCTTATCTAGAGGCCTTTCACTTTATGGCAGGTCCACCATATATGTAACATAGTACCCCCACCTCCACATCCCCTAAAATAATAAGGTGAATATGAGGGCAACACATTATGGATCCTGCTGGTGATCTCATAACATTTTTGTTGAGATATAAGCAATGGAAAAAAAGATACAACTGCTAACAGGGGAAAATGTCTACACACATCTTCATTGACTTATAATGTATGGTTTCCGTTTGCATTCCTGAGACTGGCAGAGATGCAAACAGCCTGCCCCCCCCCCACCACAGATGCATTTATATGTATTTTGCAGAGCTCTGTGTTAACATTTAAGAAAAAAAAACTAAGGCATTAAAGTCATAAAAGCACAATATACATCCTTGCTCTCCTGCAGGACCACCCCTGTTTGCACTCAATATTTTCCCATTCAGGACATCCAAGTTTCACACTATACTCAGGACACCTGTCTGTGCCCCATCTGGCATGTCCTTCCTGCACACCGTGAATACAACTGCATGCATAAATTACTTTCAGGCTGGAATGGTGTTAAGGCAACAGATTTGCTCCAGTGCATGTGACTCATTGGACTGGATTTTATGAACTGTTAAATATTGGAGTCTGCAAAAGTCTGCTTAACCCTTTAAGTGCCAGCCTACCTGGAGTTTTTGTCACCCTTTGTTGCCAGACCATTTTGCACTTTTTTGCGCTCCCCATGTTCAAATGTGATTTTTGAAGGGATTTCCAGGGATTTCCCAGGAAAATTATATATATTTTTTTTCAGCATAGTCTGGGCTTTAACATGAAATGTCTTGTTTGTCATGTTTAGGTGTGTTCTCAATGTTTTTGGGTGAAATATGTGAAAAAAAAAATTTAAAAATCTATTTTTTACAATTTGTAGTGTTTTTTTGTAATAAAAAATGTAAGTTTGTCAAAAAAAATCTTATTGCGTGTGAAATCCCAATTTCTCTCGGTTACAGCAGTACCACATATGTATAGGTAGACACCTTTCCTGCCCAGGAGACTCCCCCAAACTGAAACAGCGCTTTAGGGGATTTTCAGATAAAATACAACTGTGATATGCGCTATGCGCACCTTGCAGTTTTTCCAGAAAAACAACCTGTCACGCTCCGGGTACTACAGCTATCCACTTAGATAACTCCAGTCCTCTCAGTTAGACTTCAACCCCCAATCTCCGCAGCCAGCTTCACCTTTAGGAGCCCCCGCTTGCCGGGACGCAGAGCACGCCTGCCCGGGATCGGTTGCCCCCAGGACTTCAATGGCTCAAAGATTGGAGTCTTACTGTTCAGAGGCCTGGAGAACCCGCGGCTGGAAGTGGTGCCGAGCAGCCCGATCGCTGAGCGTATAACGGAAGTCCTACAGGCTAAGGGTCAGCAACGGAAGTTCAGAAATGGCAGCGGTACAAAGGATTGGACAAGACGTGGTCGAAGATCAAGCAGAGGTCGGCAACAGGAGATCAGATCGGGGATGGTCAAACACAGGCGAAGGTCGGCAACAGGAACACGGATCGAGGATAGTCAAGACAAGCTGCTAACAGGGTACAAGGCACTATCACAGGCGCTGAGCAACTGACTGAGCGAACCTTATATAGGGACAGACATGATGGGAGGTGAGTGTATGATTGGTGCAACTGGGATCTAAATACACATTGGGCCAGAACCTGAAAAGGGCGTGTAGCCCAGAACCTCTCGCTTGGGCTCATTGGCCCAAACAAGGAGGGCTCATAGGCCCTTCAAACCGAACCAGGGGGCGTGCCAGTGCCCCCTGGCTAATCTACAGCCTCCGGCGGGCGCGCTGAGCACAGCGCCGCCGGAGGGAAAACAGACCTCGGGCACGCGCGCGCGCCCGGGAACAGATGACGCGCGCGCGAGGAGGGAGAGAGGCCGTGCTCGGCGCCGCCCGAGCAGACGCCGCACGGCGCGGCCGCCGGGCCGGAGCTGCTGGGGCCGGCCGGCCGCCAACGCTGGACCGGGGCCCAGGTAAGTGCCGATTGCTGACACTACCCCCCCCTTCACGAGGGGCCTCCGGACCCTCACCCGATTTTTCCGGATTATCACGGTGGAATTTCCGTACAAGAGCTTTGGCATGAACATCCCTCGCAGCCACCCAACATCTTTCTTCTGGACCATAGCCAACCCAGTCCACCAAGTATTGTAAAGAATTGCGCATCCTACGAGAATCCAAGATCTTATTTACTTCGTACTCGGGCTCATTATCCACAAGAATAGGTGCAGGACCAGCAAGAGGCGTATTCTTCGCCGGTTTTAACAGTGAAACGTGAAAAGAGTTGGGTATTTTCATAGTTGGCGGGAGTTGAACTTTAAAAGACACATTATTCAACCTTTTAATTATAGGAAAGGGGCCAATGAATTTTGGACCCAACTTGCAAGAAGGTTGACGGAGCGCAATATTTTTAGTGGAGACCCAAACTAGATCGCCTACTTGAAGAGTAGGTTCCCGTGATCTACGGCGATCAGCAAATTTCTTATATCTTAAACTAGTGGTTTTAAGAGTTTCCTGAACATGTGTCCAGATATTCTTCCGTTCTTGAAGCCACTCCTCCAACGCCGGCAAGTTGGAGGGTGACCCTGAAAGGGAAGAGGCTCTAGGATTTTTCCCTAGGTTACAATAAAAAGGCGATATCTTGGTACTCTCACTAGGCGCATTATTGTAAGCAAATTCGGCGAAATCAATAAATTCTGCCCATTGTTCTTGGGCATCAGAGACATAACACCTTAAGTACTGTTCCAGAGTTTGATTAGTTCTTTCCGTCTGCCCATTGGACTGGGGATGGTAGGCAGACGAAAGAGAGATCTGTATACCCAGCCGCGAACAGAAACATTTCCAAAAACGGGAAGTAAATTGGACGCCCCGATCGGAGACTATATTGGACGGAATACCATGAATACGAAAAATGTGTGAAGTAAATAGTCGAGAAAGCTCTGGTGCAGAAGGAAGCTTAGCCAAAGGAATGAAGTGTGCCATTTTACTGAAGCGATCTACGACCACCCAAATAACAGTATTCCCGTGTGATAAAGGCAAATCTACAATAAAATCCATAGAAATATGAGTCCAAGGTTCGGCAGGGATTTCAAGAGGAACCAAACCGCCACTGGGAGCCTTATGAACCCCTTTACTTCGAGCGCAAACAGCACAAGCGTCGATAAAGGCAGTAATATCGCGTCTCATGGTTGGCCACCATACATGGCGACGGGCAAGCATAAAGGTTTTTCGGTTACCCACATGACCAGCAGTTTTAGCATCGTGAAACTCGCGAATTACATCTGAACGCAAATGTGGCGGTACAAACTGGCATCCCAAGGGAACATCACTAGGAGACTGGTCTTGAAACGGCGCCAAGGTGTTAGAGAGATCAGGAAGTAATGCCCCGACCACACAACCCATGGGTAGAATCGGGTCACCAGTATCACCCCGATCCTTACATTCACCGAACATGCGAGATAGAGCATCCGCTTTAGTATTTTTTACACCCGGCTTGAACGTAATAATAAAATTAAAACGCGAGAAGAATAATGCCCAACGTGCTTGACGAGAGTTCAATCTCTTGGCAGACCCAATGTATTCAAGATTTTTGTGATCGGTATACACAGTTATAGGATGTAATGAACCCTCCAGCCAGTGTCGCCATTCATCAAAAGCCAGTTTAATAGCTAATAGTTCCCTATTACCGACATCATAATTTTGCTCCGCGGTACTGAATTTACGTGAAAAATAAGCGCATGGATGAAGACGCTCAGGGTTACCAGAATATTGCGACAAAACTGCACCCACTCCCAGCTCAGAAGCGTCCACTTCTACAATGAAGGCCTTACGAATATCTGGGTGAATTAACACTGGTGCCAAAGTGAAGGCCCGTTTCAAGGTCAGGAAGGCCTCACAGACAGAGGGAGACCAGTTGGCATTAAAGGCCCCCTTGCGGGTAAGATTGGTAAGAGGTGCAACAACATGAGAGAAGCCTTTGATGAACCGCCGATAAAAATTAGCAAAACCTAGAAAACGCTGCAATTCTTTTAAGGTCTTGGGTTGGACCCAATCCTGAACCGCTGAAACTTTACCCGCATCCATCTCTAGACCCTGGTTGGTAATAATGTACCCTAAGAAAGGAACTGTGGTGACTTCAAACACGCATTTAGAAAGTTTAGCAAATAAATTGTTCTCTCTGAATTTTTGTAGTACCAACTTAACATGGCGTCTGTGCTCCAACAAGGAATTAGAAAAAATGAGAATATCGTCTAAGTATATGACCACAAATCTACCGAGATACTCTCTGAAAATATCGTTAACAAAATCTTGAAAAACGTCTGGCGCGTTACAAAGACCGAAAGGCATGACCAGGTACTCGTAATGGCCGTCTTTCACATTAAATGCGGTTTTCCACTCGTCCCCCTGTCGGATGCGAATAAGATTGTAAGCCCCTCTTAAATCCAACTTGGAAAAAATTTGGGACCCAGTGACTTGATTGAACAGATCCCCGATCAAGGGCAAGGGGTATCGGTTCTTTACAGTGATTTTATTCAAGGCTCGATAATCTATGCATGGTCTCAAGCCGCCATCTTTTTTCTCTACAAAAAAGAATCCAGCCCCGGCAGGTGAGGTAGAGGGGCGAATAAATCCCTTCTTTAAATTTTCGGTGATGTACTCCCTCATTGCTTGCTCTTCAGGCAGGGTAAGATTATAAATTTTTCCCCTCGGGGGAATCGTGCCAGGCAGCAAGTCAATAGGGCAGTCATAAGACCGATGTGGAGGAAGGGTATCCGCAGAACGTTCAGAAAAGACATCAACCCAGTCTGCGTATGGTTGAGGTAATCCCTGAGGTAAAACTTGCATACTTTTAAGGCCTGTAGTAAAGCAGTGACTTTTACAATGGTCACTCCACTTGATCAATTCTCCAACCCGCCAGTCTATCACCGGGTTGTGGAGTTGTAACCAGGGGTATCCCAAAACCACCGGAGTCTCTGGACAGTCGAAGATGAAAAATTCTAAGAACTCAGAGTGAGAAGAGCCAACAATTAACCGAAGAGGTGGGGTCTTGGTGTTTATAGGTCCCCCCTGGATGGCCTTCCCATTGATGGCCAATACTTGTAGGGATCTTTCAAGAGGAACTAACGGAATACCTAAAAGGGAGATCATGCTCCTATCCAGAAAGTTTCCCGCCGCACCGCTGTCGATAAAGGCGGAAACTGTTTGCTTGGAAGAACCCCAAGATAGGTCAATGGGTACTAACATTTTATTTTGGCGAGAGTTGCAAACTGACTCACCCAGATCAGTACTCTCTACCTGGTCTGGGTGCGGAAGTTTTCCGCCGGTCTCCCCTTGTTGGGACAGGACCCTGCGAAATGTCCCGAGTTCCCACAATATAGGCATAACCCATTGGACCGCCTACGCTGCTTTTCCTCTTGGGATAACCGGGTTCTCCCTAATTGCATGGGTTCTTCCTGCGAAGGAGATGAGGTATTTTCCCCACGGGTAGCGGGGGAACTAAGACTCTGGGAAGACCTGAAGGACGTGGGAGCCCTGGCTCTCTCCCTAGCCCTCTCTCTAAGACGCCTGTCTATTTTAATGGAGACCTGCATTAATTGGTCTAGGTCTGCAGGTGGAGGAAAATTTACCAAAGCATCCTTGATGCTTTCCGACAGCCCCACCCTGAACTGACTACACAAAGCGGGATCATTCCACCTCGATTCGACGGCCCAGCGGCGGAATTCAGCACTATAATCTTCAGCCGAATTCCGTCCTTGTCTTAAGGCCCGAAGCCTATTTTCTGCCGTAGATTGTTGATCAGGGTCAGCATATAAGACGCCCATAGCAGTAAAGAATGCTGTAACGGATTGTAGGGCAGAATCATGAGATGGCAAACTGAACGCCCAGGACTGCGGGTCTCCTTGAAGCAAAGAAATGACTAGGCCTACTCGTTGGGACTCTGTGCCTGAGGAGATGGGTCTCAGCTTGAAATACAGTTCGCAGGCATTCTTAAAATTGGAGAATTTAGCTCGTTCTCCAAAAAACTTTTCCGGCAATGGAATCTTTGGTTCTGAGATATGAGGTGGTACAGAGGATGCCGGTAACTGTCGAGATTCTTGAGTGGCCACTCTTTGAGCGAGCTGGTTTATCGCCGTAGCCATAGCTTGTACCTGCTGTACCAGGTCATCCATCTTCTGGCCTGTGATAATGTCACGCTCCGGGTACTACAGCTATCCACTTAGATAACTCCAGTCCTCTCAGTAAGACCTCAACCCCCAATCTCCGCAGCCAGCTTCACCTTTAGGAGCCCCCGCTTGCCGGGACGCAGAGCACGCCTGCCCGGGATCGGTTGCCCCCAGGACTTCAATGGCTCAAAGATTGGAGTCTTACTGTTCAGAGGCCTGGAGAACCCGCGGCTGGAAGTGGTGCCGAGCAGCCCGATTGCTGAGCGTATAATGGAAGTCCAACAGGCTAAGGGTCAGCAACGGAAGTTCAGAAATGGCAGCGGTACAAAGGATTGGACAAGACGTGGTCGAAGATCAAGCAGAGGTCGGCAACAGGAGATCAGATCGGGGATGGTCAAACACAGGCGAAGGTCGGCAACAGGAACACGGATCGAGGATAGTCAAGACAGGCGGTGGTCGGCAACGGGAGTTCAGAATAAACACTAGAGACAAGCTGCTAACAGGGTACAAGGCACTATCACAGGCGCTGAGCAACTGACTGAGCGAACCTTATATAGGGACAGACATGATGGGAGGTGAGTGTATGATTGGTGCAACTGGGATCTAAATACACATTGGGCCAGAACCTGAAAAGGGCGTGTAGCCCAGAACCTCTCGCTTGGGCTCATTGGCCCAAACAAGGAGGGCTCATAGGCCCTTCAAACCGAACCAGGGGGCGTGCCAGTGCCCCCTGGCTAATCTACAGCCTCCGGCGGGCGCGCTGAGCACAGCGCCGCCGGAGGGAACAGATGACGCGCGCGCGAGGAGGGAGAGAGGCCGTGCTCGGCGCCGCCCGAGCAGACGCCGCACGGCGCGGCCGCCGGGCCGGAGCTGCTGGGGCCGGCCGGCCGCCAACGCTGGACCGGGGCCCAGGTAAGTGCCGATTGCTGACACAACCCTTTACGTTTGAAATACCCCCAACAAACTATACCGTGTTTCCCCGAAAATAAGACCTACCCCGAAAATAAGGCCTACTGTGCTTTTAGCATGAAGGCTAAATATAAAACCTCCCCCGAAAATAAGACCTCCCCCGAAAATAAGACCTCCCCGAAAATAAGACCTCCACCAAAAATAAGACCTCCCCCCGCAGCAAGAATCCTCAGTCAGCTGCGGCCGGCTCCCTCTGATGACGAGTGACGCCCCTGACATTGCGCATAGGGGGACTTCACTGGGGGACGTCACTCGTCATCAAAGCGGCCGCCACCAAAGTGAAAGCTGCTGTCTGCTGCTCGCTCTCTGACAGTAAGTTAGTGAGTAGTGGCAGCAGACTGTGAAGAAGAAAAAAAAAAGAATTTCTATGGGGGAAATGCCAGGTGAAGTGAGGGGAGGGGGGGATGGAAACTAGAGAATTCCCTGGATTCTCTAGACTCTACCCCCACCTCCCCCATCTTCACCCACTGATGATGAGGATGTGTTGTATGTTTTGGATTCCCCACATATCCACTACCGGTAGTACAGGAGAAGGGGGGTAAATTGGGACAGGAGGATCAGGGGGGGGAGGTAACATGAAATTTTGACAGGAGTCACATTTTGTCTGGTTATGCTGGTTTGTGATGGCAACTACTACTGTTTAACAGTTAATAAATTTCCTTTTTTTGTGAATGCATGTGAATTCTTCTTCATGGAAAAATGTAAGACATCCCCTGAAAATAAGACCTAGCGCATCTTTGGGAGCAAAAATTAATATAAGACACTGTCTTATTTTCGGGGAAACAGGGTATATTCTCTGGAAGTACACACCTCAAGCTTTCTAGGTGTACTAGGCTTGTTGATGTGGCCACAGTTTTCTGGAAGTAATCCCTCAATGTAATCTTTGGTTGCAAAGAGTTTCCCTAAAAAAAGGATAACAAAGCAGAATCAAAGCCACATTTTCCTAAAAAAAAACTATATACAAACAAGAAAAAACAAGTTTAATCTGAAAAAGCAAGGTCTCCCAAACAGAACGATACCCAACATGCATAGCTACTGTCAATGGAAGAGTTTTCAAACACCCCAAAGTAAAGCATGTGCGTAACGGCAATTTTACTTGAAAATTTCAGCTCTGCAGACAAAGTGCGCAGCTTGCGATTTTACAACCAAAACAACCCTTTACATTTGGAATATCCCCCATAAACCATATATTCCCTGAAAGTACACATGTTTAGCTTTCTAAGCGTACCCAGCTTGTTGTAGTGGGCTCATCTTTCTGGAATTAATCCCTCAAAGAATTCTTTGGTTGTGCAGGGTTTCCCTAAAAGAATGTATAAAAAAGCTGAATAAAAAACACCTTTTCCTAAAATATAAATATGCAAACAAGAAAAAACAAGCTGAAAGCGCAAGGTCCCCCGAACAGAACAATACCCAACATGGCGTTTAGGCTTTAACATGAAATGTCTTGTTTGTAAATGTAATTCAGTTTTTTTACAATATTATTATTAAGTAAAAACAAAATAAATAAATTAAAAACATTTTAGAAAATTGTCTCCTTTATTTTAATAAAAAATGTCTTTTATTAAAGAAAACCATATTGCATGAGAAAGCCCCATTTCTACCGATTAGAACGGTACTACATATTCATCAGTAGCCCCCCGTTCCTGCCCAGGAGACCACCCAAACTGAAACAAGTACTTTATAACATTTAGAAATAAAATACAACTACCATCCACACTACAAAGGGTTAAATCGAGAAAACAATTACATAGAGTCCCCCCTCCCGAGGGGGGGGCATTTTTATTTTTAAGGGTTAAAAACCCTTAAAAATAAAAAAAAAATGACATGGGGTCCCCCTTACCTGAAGTAACCAGCCCGGGACCAGCTATGCAGGGCTTGTAGGAACAGGGCGCAGGGGCCAGCTTTTGTGGCCCCTGGCCCTGCAGGCTACAAGCCCGCATAGCCCATGGCCACGGGCTCTTCTGCCCCCCCCTTGGGCTTTGGGGAGGCAGGTAATGGGGGTGCCGGGGGTTAATGGCAAGTCACCCGCTAGCCACAGGTGACTTTTTTTTTTTTTTTTTTTAATACTTACCTCCCATCCATCTTGCACTGTGTCCCTTTCCAATCACTGGCTTCTGCTCACCTGCTGGAAGCCTTTTATAGCTGCTGGGTGACAGAGCATAAGGCAAAATGACATAGGGTCCCCCCTCCCAGGGGGGCCATTTTTTGGGGGGATTTTTAAGGGTTAAAAACCCTTAAAATTCCCCCCAAAAATGACATGGGGTCCCCCCTTACCACAGGGAAGTAACCAGCCCGGGACCAGCTATGCAGGGCTTGTAGAAACAGGGCGCAGGGGCCAGCTTTTGTGGCCCCTGGCCCTGCAGGCTACAAGCCCGCATAGCCCGTGGCCATGGGTTATTCTGCTCCCCCTGGGCTTTGGGGAGGCAGGTAATGGGGGTGCTGGGGGTTAATGGCAAGTCACCCGCTAGCTGCAGGTGACTTGCCATCCCACAGCCTTGTGAACTGGTATAAGGGGTCTCATGGAACCCTTACCAGTTCACAAGGGGTTAAATGTAAAAAAAAAAGACACAGACACAAAGAGAAAAAATATAATTTTTATTTATTTTTACTCACCTCTGATCCTGTTTCTTCCGGCGATCTGTGATGACAGCTGACAGTCTGCTCGGGTATGCCTTTTATATTGCCTGTATGGAACATGGATGGAATTTTTAAACTTTTGGAAATAAACGTGGATAAAGAAATTTTTTAAGACGGATATTGGCAGGTTTCGCTTTATTACATGTCGTTGGATCTGAGAGGAGCACTCACAACCGTGCCATCTCCGTGATTCGTTGCATCTGGAAATATTGCATTACACAGGTAGAGCTGATTTCACTTGTACATTGAAGGTACAGAAAGAAAGTGTATAAGCAGTTCTACTGCGATTATTATTGATGTTAAAAGTGCCATCATTTACCATTGTGATTTACAAAGGACTATTTACAAAAATTGTACAGACTATGAAAAGATATAAGACAATCTAAAACACACAGAGTTGTACAGAATTTTTTTTTTTTAGCGATTGCAAATACAAAGCAAAATGCAACCTGCTGTCAAATGAAATGGAATATAGTACACTCCAATCTCTGTGATGGAAGCAGTGTCAGAACTTTTCTGTCTATCTGCTTGCAACTGATGAAAGAAGACCCAAATAAGTGGGAGCATGAATGCAATGGGATTCAGTCCTGGGCTTTCTAAGTTTTCTAAAAAGCTGCGGCAGGCTTTTAGCATGTACATCTACATACACTATTAGATCCCAAAAGAATCAATTGGTTACTCTGCGGAATATAAAATTCATAAAATAGCATAAAATACTTTAAGCTAACATATGCAATTCATAAAATTCAATGTATTTGAAATACAGTTCATAAATGGCAATTATTAATCTTCCAATGTTCACCCAATGTGCAAATGGACACATAAAAGTTAATGTTCACCCGAGGTGCAAAACCACACATGTTCCAATCACCAATCAAAACGTACCAACAATGATCTTTCAAAGTGTTTGTAACTCCACAAAAGGAGCCCTGTAGGTCAGCTTTAATCGAGCTCCATACCGGTTATATATTGGTTCCAAATTTCTCAGCTTTTCCTTATACTTTCGAATGATAATGATAAAAGGCAAACCCACATGTGAATGAAAAACAAGAAAGAGCCAATAGTGTAATATTGCTTTATAGGAGAGCCCCTTTATACCTTCCTCGCTCTTTATTATGCTCACCAAATAAATCATAAAACCAGCGCTCATAAAACATCCAGGGGACCAAGCAACGTAAACCACTGGGGTTTCTTACCCCTTCCTTCCAGGTCGCTGCCGTCTGTCTGTTCCCCAGCTGTGGGAACTGGCTGCACTTAGAGACAATGAAAACTGAAACCAAAAGTGATGCCAGACTCCGCCCTAAATGCGTTTCATCATGCGACTTGTTCACTGGGCTGGGCAAGTCAGCAGCACAGATGAAGATAAAGCCCCGACGATTTCTCCAAGGGGGTTAACCTATTCAATACCTATTATAATCAAATTGCGGTTTGCGCTCAATAGCGCTCTAAATGTTTGCCCCCTCCACGGCATTACCTTGTTTTCTTCTTGACGAATGACAACATACATAATACAAATAACTTATATAACATTAAACTTATAAACAATTTCCTTATATAATAATCAGCAAAAGTATACAGAAACACATATGAAAAATCTACCTAACCTATTAAGAAGGGGGCATACTACTTCTTCTAAAAGATCACCCCGTGCCAATAAAACAGTTCAAATCAAACTCAACATTCAATCCCCTTGCATGCAGGGTCTACATATTAAAAATCCATTTTGACTGCAGTTTGGGAAGACTCCTAATTATGTTACCCCCCCTCCAGTTCTGCACCAACCCCCACAAATTGCATACAACCCAGATCACTATTGTGGACAAATTTAAAATGAGCTGAGAAGCTATGGGTGTTATTTAAGAAACGCTAGTGCCAGGTAGTGCCACGTAGCGGCACATAACGTCGAGTGAACGCTGGACGCTGTATGTTAAAACCACAATTGGTGAGCGCCTCTAACAGTGCCATGTAGCGTCACATGTATAACTAGAGGCGGCTCAGTGTATAGCGCCAGTGCTGTAGGTTCAGGAGCGCCATGTAGTAGATTTCGCTCAGTGTCACAGTGTTAAAACAATGTCATTCCTTATGTTTTTGCTCTGGTGCTGGTGTATATGTGTTGAGAAACAGACTTTTATGACACAGCATTCATCCAACCTAGAGATTGGAGTTAACTCTCCTTTGCACAGGCCTTGGCATGCTCCCTCCAAGTGACCCCTGTTGTATGGTGCTACCAACATTAGTAATGTAGAACTTTACATACCAGGGTGTAGGCACATATTTACGAATTTAAGAGAAATTAATCAATGATCATCCAACACACATACATTTTAATCAAGCATATTATACCTTTAATTGCAATTTCCAATACCTAATAGTAATAATTTTAATTTAAACTGCCTTAATAAAATAAAACTAAAAACAAAACATTTTACTATGGGTTGTCTTCCTCTAATTTTTGCACGGTATTAAGTATCCCTGTCTTATTTCACCTGGAAGGAAAATAGCATGCCCTTGTGAAAACTGTCTGTACCTTTCCTAAATATATGCAGGCAGTGCTATAATCAATGCAAACAGACTCGCCACCAGAATCCCTAATCATGTGATGTTATGAATTTGCCTTGGAATTATGCCACAGTTACAACTTTCTTACATGTTAATACAATTACTGTGCATGTCCTTAAGGCAAATGGAAATCTGATGTTTATTTATATGTACTCTAAAGAATTGGTGTCAACCAGTCCCAGTGTTAATCTTATTGGTAGGCACATGGCATATAAAACTCAGACTATGAGCACATTAAATGCATATATCACCCAGAAATGTTAAAAGCAAATGTAATTTAAATTACATGGTATTGGCAAGTTAAAGGCAGCATTTTGTCACATCAGAACATATATATTATTAATAAATAATACATACAGAATAATATTCCTGAATCATGTTAAACAAACTCCAGTGTCCTAAATTTCAACTTTATAGCTTGATGATATTGAAGCTTCGCTGGTTGAAAAAAAAGATATTTTAATAAACACACATTTGAAATAGCATACTATTTACCTGCTAAGGCACTGGACACTAATCTATAATACTTATTTTTTTTAGTTTCTGGTCAATAGGGGATATAGTAGGGTGCGAATTGGCAAGAATTTGGTGATACGGTACGTATTGCGATACACGTATGACAATACGAAATATCCCGGTATATCCCAAAGATGATATATTGCAATTTTTTCAAATTTAAGGCATCAGAGGATCACCTGCCTATCTTCTCTGCCCACCGATCACCGCATTTGACAGCTAAGCCGCAGCAAGCCAAGATGATGTCTGCAGAGTGACATCATATGCCCCGCCCTGCCCCCAAAGGTGGCGGCGCCCAAAGGTGGGAAACCATGGCATAATTGATCTAAGCCAATTGAGTGGAAGCTAAGGGGCTGTTAGAGAGAAGGCGCGCATTTATTTTGCCCACTGTATAAAAGGAATACACTAACTTTTACTGTTAAAATTTTCCTAATTTTATGCTAATTGTTAAATCTGACCCTAAGATTTGCTTTAAATATAAAATTATTTGAACAGATTATCTTGCATAATAATTAATTTTTTTAGTGTAAAAAGTTTGACCAAAACTAGATTTTGATGTGTTTCAGGCATACATTATTATTACATTTGGACTGACTTTATCCTTATGTATAGAGTAAATTGTAATAGTACCTTTTTATAATATTTTATAATATTATTGTAATATAATGAAAATTGCTGCCACATTTTTCACATTTTCCAGCAGACTTAGGGTAAACTTTGTACCAGTTTTCACTTATTGGCCTATCCCCTCAAATTTGCTCTCTGTAATGGCTGGCTTGGTAGAAATACATTACAATGTAGGTGCAGGCTGACCATAGAGAGGGCTGATTATAGCCAGGGCTGGCCCCCAGCACCTGGAGTCTGTTCTGAACTTCCTTCTCTCCTGTCCTCTAACATCTTCCTTCACTGCCTAGAGGCTCCTGAGTCTATCCCAAGTCCCACTGCACCCATACAGATGAGCAGCTTTGGCTAAACAAAGCAGCAGCAATTACCGTTCCACCTCAGAATACTGCCAGTAATTCTTTAGCTACTGGAACACAAGACTGAGAATTAATGCAGCTGCATTGAAGCACTGAACTTATCATTGGTGCCCCAGCCAATCAAATGGGAGGAACCTAGAACTGCTGTACATTGCAACTCTGGAGCCTTTTATTGGAAGGGCTGTGGCTTGCATGTCCTTTCGACAGAACAGAGCAAGAAATATGCAAGTATTTCAGCATTTTGGAGCTCATGGTCAGTTGGAGGTGGTTTTGGTTCCTTGCAGACTAGCACCCTCTTTGGCAGAGTACGGGGAGTGCTCTTATATTTACCTAGTGTAGGAGTCAAATTTACAATATGTACTATAAATAGACTGTTCGACCAGATAAAAAGCTGTGACTGTATTTCAACTATTTAATGATAAAAGCAGAGGCATGCTTTGAATCTAAAGAAAGCCTAGTTTAATATTTCAAAATTCGAATATTCCAGTGCAATGTGTATTAGCACATTGTTAAATATCCATTAATACTAGTGTCATAAATCTAGAAGTCATGCTACAGTGTGCCCCAGTAGCCCAGATGACCAACGAAGAAGACCCATTAATAACATAATGCTTTTATCCTTCAGAAAACCAACATTGCCTCTGAGATCCTTTAAATATTATTAACTCTGTTAGTGATCAGTTAATGATCCATACAAAGAAACTAATTTCCCATTTATCTCAATATAATTAATATCGCCAATAGTCACATCCTGACATCGATCTCGAAAAATTTCATCCAGCTAGTAAGTCATATAAATGAGTCATTAGCAGTTGGTTCTTTGGAAAATATTTAAAAGCCATAGCTGTCTCATTTGCCTTCATCATCACAAATCACAAAGTCATTGTATATCACAATTCTACAGTAAATGACTCAGAAAAAAATCAATACATTAATTTTGAAAATAAATCTAAATATTATGTCGTATTGATTCATTATCATGCTAAGTTGCATTTTTTTAAGCAGGAACCTGAAATCTCAGGGCCTAAAGTGAAATAAAAGGTCTGTATGTGAGACCAAGTTTAAGGAAAGTAGTAACACTACAGTTATGGTTATTCAAATGCTTAATGCACACAAAACAGTTATTAAAATATTCACAATCTTTGGATTCACTATTTTAGTAATTAATTGGGTAGTTTGCACTTGCTGTAAGTTTTATGGCATACCTAGAGGCCGATTCATTAATAGCGGCAGGTAGCGACAGTTGAGCGACTGTAGCGGTATTTTCACAGCGCCCGCTAGTAGTCGCTGTGCTTGGCCATTGTTCGGTTGTTGATAGCGGCTCAGTCGGTGTGCAGTAATGTTGAATACGGGGTGACGAGTCGCTATTTGACAGGTTCCGCGATGTATGGGTGCGCATGATAGCGACTGGTCAGAGCGACCGGCTCCCACCACATTCATCAAAAAATCACGCTCAAAAAATTCTCGCGCTGTGAAATGCATGTTTAAACCCCAGAGTGCTGGAGGCGATGTGTTAAAAGTAGTTTTTTAACCACCATATTTTTGGAAACCAAAAGAAAAAAAAATTTGGAAAGAATTTAGTAATATGAATACAATAATATCAGACCTGTAATATCAATTCTGCACAATTTTTTTTTTTTTTAAATGAACTAACATGGCAGAAGTGGTCACAGAATTTTTCACATTTAAAAAAAAAAACATTAATAACAATTAATTATGAATATTTAAAGATTGTTCCATTGAAATGCATTGGAGAGCGCCAGGTAGCGAGAGGTCATACCTGTCGCTGTTCAAGGTCGGACGCTGGCGCTGTGGGCTGAGGCTGGAATAATGATGAATGAGTGGCTATCTGGCGCTATCTCAGTCGCTAAGCAGGATTGCCTTGATAAATGTGTGATTGTGGTGGGGAGCCGGCGTTCTCGTGGCGGTGCCTGTCATTACCGGTCGCTCACCAGTCGCTACCTGTCGCTATTCCTTCATAAATAAGGGCCCTAATTGCTGTTAGGTCTGAGCCCACAGATTGCATCAGCTGTAAGCTGTTTACACTGTAATAGGATACATGCTATGCAATGTATCACAATAGTTTGCTCTTGTTACAATGTATAGCAGCCATAAGCCTGGATGTAACACTCAGCAGGGAGCTGGCTGGATTTTTACAATGTAAAAGCATGACTCATACTGCTTGTTGCATTGTATAGGTCAAGCAATAGAGTTACCAGCACAAGGTTTAAAACTTCTAGACCATGTTTAATTACTTTATTCAATGCTGCCTCAATACATGGCTTCCTATCGTGATGTGCTTATTTGGCCGTCTGTCTATACTAACAAAAGACAGAATAATATGCCTATAATGAAGGAGTGCTGCATTACTAATCGGAGGCTGCATTTACATTTAGTTTTTCTTTATGTTTAGTAAAGCCAGTTAGTGCCTGCTGTGTCGCCATTGGCCTGTGACCTCTATATATTTTAAATTAAGGTTTTGTTTTCCAGCCCACCCTGCCCTTGATAGAATTCCGTTATTTCCATTTGTTTTCTTTAATTCCATGTACATCATTGGGTGGGTTAAATGTCACTGAAATTATTGATCACCTAAAGGCTGGCCTACACCTTAAAGTGACCACCTGACTGTAGTCTCCAAGAGAGCTCACCAGCTCACTTTTAGATTTAGTAGATGAAGTGTGTTTTGTGCCACTACTCTAATAATGTCATACTGCACTTAGTCCTACACCCAAGGGAAATGGAGGAATCAGTCCATCTGACTGAATCCAATCCCTCTCCTGTATGACCATCACCATCATCAGGCTTATTCTCAGGGATTTTTAGAAGTCATTCCCTTATCCAGGCAACCACCCAAGGGTACTCTCTTGGAGCAGACACCCCACCAGCTGACAGACCAAACCTCACTCCTCAACTGGAGTTTCTCTCTTTCCAGGTACTCACAGGTATACGTACAGTGGTCTCCTTAGGTCCTTTATCTCTTTAGGTCCCTACGTATGAAGTGGAAAGATGCAGGCCACACACACAGGATGCATTCTTTGCAATTTGAATCTTGCATATCATAATATAGGAGGTACACAAGTTGTGTTACCTCATTCCTTCACTGGAGCAAGAACAAAGATGGATACACTCCAAAAATCAAAGCATCTCTAACAGCATCATGTAGCATCACATGTATCACTAGAGGTGTATAGCGTTGGTGCTCTAGGTTCAGCAGCGCCATGTAGTACCTGTCACGCAGTAGCGCTCTCCCATAAATTTCAATAGTGTTTCATTTGGTTGTGTATAAATAGCACGTTGGCCAATTAAACTTTAAAATGTTGGTCTCAAATCATTATGTGGCCTCTCCTGCCCTGCAAACAAACATTTTTATAGTTTTTTTATGCAGAATTGTATGTGCAGGTCTTGGCATTGTAGTGTCATTGTCACAGTGGTAAAACAATGTCATTCCATAAGTTTTCTCTCTGGTACTGATGTATATGTGTTGAGAAACAGACTTTTATTACACAGCATCTGGCACGCTATGCTAGAGTGCCCAGTTTTAGAGCGCCAACGCTGGATGACTGCAACTTTTTCTTCAATATAGGCTTCAGCGCCGAGTGCCGGATGCACTTAACTGTCGCTACCTATTGCTCGCTGCAGTGTTGTCCTATTGTTAGATGTAGTAGTCTTGGGCACTTTGACCTTGGGACACCACCTAGCATTTGCGATTGGCTCTGCAGTGAATCAGGGAGAGGGGTTCTACAGCGCTCTCCAGACATCAATGCTGGACAGGGCATAACAGGGCCACTTGTCCGCTTGCTAAGCTAGATTACAGCGTCCGACACCCGCTTGCAGCATATACTAGCGTTCACTCTAAACGCTGCAACCCAGACGCTCACATGGCACTACGTGAAGCTAGACGCTAGTCTTAAATCAGCTTTTGGTTTTGCACCTGTTATCCTCTGCATATCGGGGAGGCTGATTTATTAATAGCGCCAGGTAGCGACAGTTGAGCGACTGTAGCGGTATTTTCACAGCGCCCGCTAGTAGTCGCTGTGCTTGGCCATTGTTCGGTTGTAGATAGCGACTGAGTCGGTGTGCAGTAATGTTGAATACAAGGTGATAAGTCGCTATTTGACAGGTTCCGCGCTGTATGGGAGCGCATGATAGCGAATGGCCATAGCGACCGGCTCCCACCATATTCATTAACAAATCACGCTCCAAAAATTCTCGCGCTGTGAAATGCATGTTTAAACCCCAGAGCGCTGGCGGCGATGGGTTAAAAGTAGTTTTTTAACCCCCAAACAACCATATTTTGGGAAACCAAAAAAAAAAGTTTATAAAAACATTTATTTTTTTCTTACCTTAAAAAAAATATCTAACATGGCAGAAGTGGTAACAGAAATTTTCACATTAAAAAAATAAATAAATAAATTATTAACAATTAATTATTAATATTTAAAGATTGTTCCATTGAAATGCATTGGAGAGCGCCAGGTAGCGAGAGGTCATACCTGTCGCTGTTCAAGGTCGCTCGCTGGCACTGTGGGGTGAGGCTGGAATAATGATGAATGAGTCGCTATCTGGCGCTATCTCAGTCGGTAAGCAGGATCGGCTTGATAAATGTGTGATTGTGGTGGGGAGCCGGCGTTCTCGTGGCGGTGACCGTCATTACCGTTCGCTCACCAGTCGCTACCTGGCGCTATCCCTTGTTAAATAAGGGTCTAAGTGCTGTAGGGCAACCACATGCTGGGCCTCCGGTGGCTAAGTGGATGCTCAACTAAAGATGATGCATTCAGATCTAGACTAGGGCCCTTATTCATCAAGCGATAGCGCCAGGTAGTGTCTGACGAGCGCCAGGTAGCGGCAGCTAACGGCGACTACCGACTCAAGTACGCCCGGCGGCGGTCACAATGACGCATTTATCAAGCTAAATGAGGCTAGCGCCGGCGAGAGCGACGGCTAGCGCGGCATTCATCATGAAGCCGGCTGGCCCGAACAGCGCCGCTGCAAATTCCTTCACAGCGACACGTATTACCTGGCGCTACCTGCCGCTCTCCCATACATTTCAATGGCAGACGCTGCAATGATTGTTTTTAGTGGTTTTGGGGTTTTTTTCTTTGGTACAAAATTCAACACATGTTTATATTGATATGTTTTATGAATCTGGCTGGTTATTTATATGTATTAGAATTTTTTTTTATTTTTCACAATGTAATGTTGTGAGTGACATGGGAATTGCATCTCCTCCACCCAAACTCATTGTAGCCTGTCAGGTTGGGCGGTCACGTTCGCTCTTAGAAATTGTCAGCGCCCAAGCTATTCGGCAGCCCTGTCCTTGATGAATCTGTGTTGGTCAGTGTTTGTGCAGTCGCTGTTTTAATTCGCTATGTGGCGGCGCGAGCGTCGCTGTGCCTCGCTGCGCTGCGTTGTGCGGCGCTGTGCTGTTCATACATGTGCCCTTCTGCCATTTGCAAGGAATTCACTTCCCGCGACCCCAGTCGTTGTTAATGAATACACTGTAGTTGTGAGCGTGCCTGGCCACATATTGCAGGATTCACATTCAGTCGTACCAGCTCATAACAACCCGTTATGCATTCTCATGTGTGCCACATTTTCAGGTAGTTGTCTAGTTTGATTGTGTGATGACTTTGTGAAGGAATAAGATCTGTATATTTAAGCACAACGGTGTATGCTTTAGAAGGACCTATGCATTACAGTATGTAGAATCCCCTGCTAAATCAAGCTAATAATTCGTGGCGCCTTTGGCCCTAGCTTGTTTTGCAGCGTCATTTTAATGTTTTTCCGCCACTTAGCTTGCACATAGCTGATATTAGCTTGTCCCTGTTGCGCGCATGTTTGTGTTTGAATTTTGAAGCACAGTTGCTAGCGTCATATCCGGTTCCGGGATCCTCCTTTGCGTTTCAACGCCACCTTAAGGTAAAACTGTCTAGCGCTTATGCCACTAGCTTGTTTTCAAGCGTCATTTTAGTTTTTCCGCCACTTAGCTTGCACATAGCTGAGAATAGCTTGTTGCTGGGGCGCGGAGCGTATTTTTGTTTGGTTTTTTTTTATTTATTTTTTTTGGTCTAATGTCGCTTGCGTCATTTCCGGTTCCTGTTTCCTCCTTAGCGTTTCCAATATGGCTCCAAAACGCAGAGTAATGCGCCTCCCCAGCTCCTCCTCAGATTCCGGCCCCACCACCCCTCCCCCACCTCCCCCACCTACCTCACCTTCCCCAAATACCACCCCTCCCACCCATTCCCCTCCTGGGCCAAGGAAACAAAGGCGCACCCGGGTGGATAGCCGTGTAAATGGCCAGGTGGTGAAAGTGAGTATTTTATTTATGTATTTTTAGCTTAAAAATTGATAAACACACAGGGGGGATAGGGGCAGAATTTGTATTGTTTTCAGGCCAAAATTTAACACTCCACGTGGGGCATCCCCATTGTGGATGTCCTGCTGGGATGGCCCCCCCCCCTGGAGGGCCATAAAAATTACCTCTGCCCCGTCCCATCTGTGCATGCGTGAGTTGCGGATGCTTATTGCGCTTACCTCTAGCAGGGTGTACCCCTGTGCCATACATATTTTCATTTTGTGTGCAGGCGCACTCCCTGTTAGAGTCAAACGCCACATGCGTACTTTGCCGTGCAGACACAGCTGAGCTGGTATGCACCTCCCAACGGCCTTGGATGCGCATACCACACCGGCGTGGAGCGCTGTGTTTGGCTTGCGGAGTGACGTGGGAGTGTCCGCAGCGGTGTATTTGTGGCCTTCCAAGGGGGTTGCAGACAGTGGGCCACCCACAATAGTTGTGGCCCACAAAAGTGCACCCAAACCCAGAATAATGTTAATCCTGGGTGTGGGTCCACTTTGATCTTGTCTCTGTATAACTGTTTATGACATTGTTCTGATGTCATGTATTTATTTTTTATTATTTTTTTTTTTTTTTTCATAGGACTTCTGCCTGGCCGAATACGACTATGCCCGAGGAGCTAAAAAACGCCTTGCCATGGAGGTGAAGGCCACTGTGTCCCGGCGCTTCAAGACCGACCTGACCATCCGGGCCATACAACAAAAATGGTCTGATTTCAAGCGCCGGGACCCAGAAGGCGTGTACCGCCTATATGATGCCTACGCATCAGGTAAGTTAAAGCTTATGTTCTTTTTTGCCTTTGTGCAGAATCATCTGCTAAGCTGTGTCCTTTTTTGCTCTTTATATTAATTATTTGCTTTCACCCCCTCCACACAGATAAGCGTCCTCCCCTGGGGAAACGTGGGAAGGGATTCCTCCCCCGAACCAGGCAGGCGGACTCGGGGGAGTCATCGGGGGAGGGTCCCTCCCGCGGGTCCTATTTAGAGGACCCAGGGGAGGAAGGGGATGACGCCCCAGAGGAGTGTGCTGCTGGGGGGCAGGCTGGATCAAGCCTCAGCTCCTCACACTCTGAGGCTGAGGACTCTCACCAGGCAAGGGGCCACTCTCAAGCAGGGAGTGAGAGGGAGGAGGGTGGCCCTTTGCCTGGTGGATCTTCTGAGCAGAGTGTGAGGAGCCGAGGCTCCCCGCCTCCTCCTCAGAGCCCTCCCTGGGCTTCAAGTGGCGCTTCATCCCCTGGTGAGTTTACATGTTTTAATTGTTAGTCTGTGACAGGTTTCATCTGACCATTTGTGCTTAGCCCTTGCCATTCCTCTGTAATTTGCAGGGCATCATATAGGCGGCACCTCCATGGCATTTTGGCGTCAAATCCTCCTCGGGCATAGTCGTGGTAAGTGTATGTTGTTAGCCATCTCATTTTGGAATTTATGTCATTCCTTAAAGTGGACCAACAAACATTGATGATATTGCTTGGATTCTCGCGCCTTCCCTGCCCAATCACATCCCTCACCCAGGGCCACCCCCCAACAAAACACCACAAACTACTTCCCTCTTTGGGGGTGGCAGAAGCCATTGTCCCCGCCTCCTGTGTGGTACTCGAGATGTGTGTGCGCCTGCGCTCTGTTTCATACTGGCATGCGCGTGCGCACACACTGGAGGAGTGATGTGCGGAAGGCAGGGGCGGTGGCGGAATAAAATTGTGTTGCTCTGCCAAAGTAGACTAAAACACTGAATATTAACAATCCTGGGTCTTGGACCACTTTTAACAGACACGTTTCCTGGTCCATTGTCTCAGCTGGTTTGCTAATGTACATTAACATCACAAACCACACTACAGTGCTAGCCAACTGGCAACCACCCCTATGTTTCTGGCCACACCATGATGTGTGCTAGCAATAGTTAATTTACGTTAAGTAGTTAGGCCAAACACATGTTGCACACTGGTAACATTAGCCATTAAATTGGTAATGAGTCATTTACATTGCAATGTAAAGGTTAGTGCCAGATTTTCATAACGGATACATGTGGCAACCATAAACACTTCACATTAACTAATGGACCAGGAATATAGTAAATATCGTTTAACATGTATGTAAACATGTCTGTTTTTTTTTAGGTAAGACTCAATAACCAGATGGATGTCAAATCTTCGGGTGTCATAGCTCCACTAAATGTTGTTTTGTATTTTGTTTTTTTATGGACAGATGTTGCTACGCAGACGGAGGCAGAATTCCTCCTCCCCACACCAGCTCCAGGGACGGCCAGCAGCATGGGCCACCGCCACAGCTGCGATGGTGAGTACATCCAAATTCATATGGGTAAATACTTGTGAAACCTTTGTCTTCTAGTTACATCTGTAGACATTTTAAATTTACCAATGTGTGAATTTCACACACATCTAGGTTAAATGTGTTTGTACAATAATCCAACATGGCAGTCACCATCCTTGATAGTTGCCTCACATTCTTGTTACGGACACATACGGACTATTTGTGGCGTATAGACAACCAAATGGGCCTGATTAGGTGTTTACCCATAACATTATAGGGCAAACTTGGATCATCCTTAGGCCCTGATGTTTGGCTGGGACTAAAGACATAAATGTCCTTACTTGGCCATAAACATTATTACATTTGCAAGAGTTAACCTGGCCCAACACCAAGGGTGTTTAATGTGCATTAAACATTTAATTTGCCAACAACTAACAACTAACACCCCGCGGAACATACGATAATTGCATGTACCGCGGGTCAAAACCACCAAGCAAACCCCTAATTATCGGAACTTATCTTCCGCTGGCTCCCGCGCACCACTCCAGACGTGCATTTGTCCTCCCTGGGCCTCTGTGAATGGCCGCCGGGTCCCCATGAGCAGCCAGAGAGTGACATGCGTGAAGAGGCGGCGGAAGAGGATTGTACATTCCTGTTCCCTGCATAGACGTTAGCGTGCGTTTTTTGGGCCAATCACGTTGGAGCATGGAGAGGTGAGTGGCTATGGATTACTGTGTGGATACACACATCAGGGAATAAACAGATCTGTGAGCAACAACAAAGTGGCCCAAAACCCATGATAAACTATATTGTGGGTGTTGGTCCACTTTAAGAGTAAAGGTATGTTGTCCTAACATGTTTTCAAGCCAATATTAAACCTTTAATTTTAAATGTTAAGGGCACATTGTTCACCAATGTTAATGTGAGTGTTAGCAAGTTAGAAACACTGACATTACATTGCTACATCTGTGTATGTTGAGTTCACAATCAAATTCTAACATATTATTTTTAATCACATCTCTACAGCTTGTATACGCCAGCATCGCAGACTGTGGCGGGCCTTCCGACAGATGAAAGGGATGCTGCTGGCCATGAAGAGGCGTCGGAGACGTTAGGGTGGGGGGGATGGCTGCCATTTGTATTGTTGTTGGCTTTGTTGGCCTATGTTGGCCGTGTTGGGCCAATTTTTAAAAATAAAATTTTTTGTACTAATAACTGTGTTGTTCCTTGACCAGCATAGGTTTAGATTCCAAAAAACCATTATGTCTAAAATTAGGCAGCCATTTTGAGCCAGTACATGTTTACACCATAGTAAGCAATGTTAACTAATGTGGCACATAAATGGTGGCATAATATTAGAGATATTATCATCCATGACTGTGTAGTTCGCTTTCACATGTATGGATAAACACAATTTAGAGGTGGTTTTCAAAAATATATTTACATAAATCATAAAAAAAGGTTTACAAATTAATATTCTTGGCTGGGTGGCCGGGGAGGTTGGGAGTCATTGCTAGGGGCGGTGTTGGGGGACAACAGTGCAGTAAAAAATATAGACTGCTGTTGTATGAGCTGTTGTAGCAACAACAAAGTTTGGTCCTGCCGCTGGAGACCTTCTGCCTGGCGCTGTATTGCTTCTTCCTGGCGCTGTACAGATTGCTCTATTACATTTGCCAGCCGACCAAGGTCCTGGTACTGTAGTTGGTTTTGCCGTAACTGGTCCACCTGGCGCTGCAGGGCCTCATTTTGTTGCTGACACATCAGCACCTGATTTTCCAACGCCGCAATGCGCTCATTAGTTCCATCACGCGGCTGTTGGCGACTGTAGTCCTCCAGCATCCGGACCCCTAGCTCGTAGAAATCGGCACTGGTTGGTGCCACACCTCCTCTTGCTGTGGTTTGAGGCTAAACAAATAGTAAACCACATTTTAGTCAAACAGAACCAATGCAGTTATGCCCCTCCAAAAAATTACCATAAACACTCACTATACAACTTACCCTTGTCTGAGCCTCTGAAGCTTGGCCACATGGGATTTGGGAAGAGGTCCCAGCTTGGGGTTCTGGTTCCGCCTCCTGCCAAAACAACAATGAAAGGAAATGTGACATGTTGCTTCTTCCACTACCCACGAATATGCCAATGTGTTTCGAGGTCGTCTACATCAGCCATGTTACCTGCGTGTCCTCCGGCACAGGTAGGCTCGAGGTATCGCTGCCAGAGAGTCGCAATTCAACATCCGAGATGTCTGGCAAGTTGGCATATGCTAAACAGGAAAATCAGGTTAGTAGGTCTGTGGGCCAAACTCTAATGTAACCTGGTTAGGCTATCGAGGCCATACCTATAAAAAGTTCCCAAATACACACTAGACCAAAGGTCTCTGTTAAACTCAGATTGTTAACATGTATGTTACAGGACTAAGACGCACTAATTTCTGCAAATCACATCAGAAACATTGCTTAAATTAAACATACCCGCAATATCCCAGATGTCTGGAGTGGGGTCCTCTCTCGAGCTTGGACCTTGAAAATACATGTGGACACATAAGTTGCCAGAAGCAAGTGGCACAAAAGTAGAGCCAAAATGCAGACTAGAGCAAGGCCAAACCACTTACCCTCATCTCTGGCAGCTGGAACTTGAGGGGCCCTTTCTGGACAGCCACTTCCGATATTCGGGTCAACTAAAAAAAAAAAAAAAAAAGTATGTAAATAATCAGCAAACTACTACGGGGAATGTTTGGCTAAAAAGATGTCCGCAAAAATACATTGCTATCACTCAAAAAACTAATAGACTGACCCTGGGGAGGCAACCAGCACTCCCAAGAGGCATCTTCAAGTTTACCAAGCTAACATGTAGCTTAGTAGACTAACCAAATTGAACCAGTGTAACATAAACAGCATAAAGGATACATTATGTCTTGCTCTACACACCAACAGGGTCCTGTTGACCGGCAACATCGGAAGTGGGGTCCAAAGATGAACCAGTCACTTGGCCTACCAAGAAAAAAGAAGAATGAGACACATGCACTTGAGTAAAAGTGGATCAAGCAAGGTGAACACATGCACTTACCGACATCCAAAGAGTAGGTGGGATCCGGAGGAGATGCTGGGGCCAAGGGCATGGGAGCTAGGCCAAAATAAAACCAACATTGAGCCATAGCTAATGTGCGTTGCAAAATACAACATGCATTAAGGTGTGTGAGCAGCTCTTTCACTATTATTCACTAATCAAGCCCAGTGTGGCTCCCACATTGATATGCCGATATATGGCTACACATCTCTGGCGTCCTACATATCTACACATGTTAGGGCCTTGTTAGTTAGTTGCTGTGAGTGTTACAGTGGGCGTGCAATTAGGGCGCACGCACATATTATTAAAACTCAACAGGGCAAACCTTGATTGTTTGAGCTGCTCCCACACCCATTTGTTAACAAAACAACCAGCAACCAAATTATGGGTAAATACCTTCAATGGCAGACTGGGGTAGCCTTGAGGTTGCTGGAAGGGCAGGAGCTTGGGTGTCCTGAGGCACATCCCGGACAGCAGCATGTGCACCTATGCATAAAGCAACAGACAGAAAAGTTACAAATGTTTGAGCTGTAATGTAATACTTCACAGGTCCTACTGTTAGTTGTTCAGAATGTAAAAATGCAAATCACATACATTTACATTAGGTTATTATAAAAGCCAGAAAATATGTACCTTCACTCCAACCGGTGGTGTCATCCCCAGGATCCACACCCTGCAGCCGAGCCAGTGGGATTTTGGCCTTCAGCATCTCCTCATACGGCCTGTAGGTACTCTTTGGAGCCTGGATGAACCCACTGTCCACATCAAGATCGTGATTCATCTTTTTCATAAGGGCCCCTCGCAAAGTGTAGAAGCGTTTCCTGCAGGATGGGCCACTACGTGGGTGTTGAGCTGTGCTACTAAGCTCCACACCAATGGCATCCCACAGTTTGCTTCTTTCTTGTTTGCCTATGGACTTGCTTTGGGAGCCAAAGAGTAGCTCCCATTTAGCAAGTGTAAGGCGCACAAGATGATTATTCTCCGCCAAATTAAATTCAGGCTCCCTCTTGGCACCTGGGCGCTTAGCCTGGGGTGCTGCCCCACCTTCAGGCTGTGCCCTTTTCCTTAAGGGAGGTCTGCGCACAGCACCCACCAAACTCCTACTCGGGCCTGCTGTGGCCGGCAGATGTCCTGAATTTGGCTCCATCCTGTAGCTGCACACACACACAAATACACACCCAACAAGCACGCATGCAGACTACAGAATGGCATCGCAATCTGTTAGGCTTGGTCAGGTTTTATGTGCTCTAACAGCCAATCCAAAAGCAGCCCACTTAATTGATTCACACATACAGCCCAGTTCCTTCTAGGCACACCTCCACTGCACTGACAGAAGCATGTGTGTTAGCCAATTAACTCATTACAGACCTCATTAAACAAACAACACACACCCAAATCCAACAATGGACTGATGTATCTCAAACCCTTGTGACATGTGGTTAGGCTAACGGCTATTTAAAAAAACAGCAGCTTACCTTTCATTGGTCCACCCCTGATTTTTGGTCCATGTCCGTTAATGCACGCAAGTTACGGCTCAAGTACGCTAGTAGCGCTACTAGCGTGCGCGTGCGCACTCTGTTTTACGCACACCTGGGTCGGCTAATTGGCGCCCGGAAATAGCAGAGCGACGCAAAAGGCGGCAAAGCGGACCTGTCACTTTAGAAAATGAAGTATAAAAGGAAGGAATGTTCTAGCTTCTGCTATTCTTACACTGTGGCAAAGGCTGTGGTGTGGTGCTGTGCTCGCTTCCCTTAGCTCATGTGAGCCTCTGTCTGGTTTCTGTCCTCACTCTCTGTGGCTTGTTGGGTGATTTCTGACATCAGTGCTGTTTCTTTAGGAGCTTGGTTTTGGTGGCATCTGCAAATCTTGTGTAGCATACAGCAAGTGAGGCTTGATTTTGGGGCCTTTTGTGGGCTGTGCAGCAACTCCCCTCTTGGTTGTGCCTAACTTAGAAAGCTGGTTTTCAGCAGGCTGGTGGTTTGGACCACTATAGTTCTGGTTTTGTGGTGAGCTGCATTGTAGCGGGTGTGTGTGGAGTGTGATTGTTTGTGTGTGTGTTGTGTGTTAGTGGTTTTTTTTGTTTTTTTTTGTTTTTGTATATATCTTTAGTGTGTGTGATGGATAAGAGGGTGATGTATGGTGTCTGGGTGGATGGATGTATGTGTATGCTGAAAGAGCAGGAGGAAAGGGAGCGGGGTGTTGTGAGGCTTAGGGCACCCCGCTCCTTTGCAATCCGCCTTTCAGTATGGGACTTAAGTGACGAGCAGATCAGGAGCCGCTTCCGTCTGAATCGTGCTGCACTACAGTCCCTATATGATCAGATTAAGACCAAAATCGAGCCATCCACCAAACGCACTCATTCCATTCCAGGCATAGTACGCCTGTGTGCCACTCTTACTATTTTGGCACGAGGGACCTTCCAGGCAACCTCAGCCCTCCTCAGCGGGATAAGCCAGGCTACTATGAGCCGCATCCTAATCCAGGTAGTTCTGGCAATTTGTGATTTAATCCCAATTTACATCAGGTTTCCTGAGGATGAGGAAGAGGTTGCCAAAATAAAACATGCTTTCTATCTGATGGGAGGGATCCCGAATGTGCTAGGGTGCGTTGATGGTACACATATCCCTTTCCGCCCTCCCCGTGCACAGGAGCTGTCCTACAGAAACCGGAAACAATTCCATTCAATGAATGTGATGGTGGTCTGTGACCCAGACATGAGGCTGCGGGCGGTGAGATCGGGGTTCCCCGGCTCATGCCACGATTCTTACGTCTTGCAGCGGACAGTCCTGTGCCGGAAGTTTGATAACAACGAAATGCCAGCTGGCTGGCTACTGGGTAATAAATTAACCATGTCAATGTATTTTGCTAATATGTGGCCTAGTAAGCCAATTTTAACCAAACTACCACCAAAAAACATGTACTAGTACTAATTGCTGTCTCTCTCCTTGTGTTTTTTCTACAGCGGACAAGGGATATGGGCAGAGAACGTGGGTCATGACTCCGGTCAGGAACCCACGGACCTCTGCCCATGAACGCTACAATGCAGCGCATCGCAAGACCAGAAGCATTGTGGAAAGAACCATCGGCCTGCTGAAAGCACGCTTTCTCTGTTTGGCACGGCCAGGAGGAGAGATGCTCTACAGCCCACAGAAGGTTTCCAAGATCATCCTTGCCTGCTGTGTGCTACACAACATTTGCATTTGTCACCGAATCCAAGCCCCCGAGGAGACAGCACTGGTGCCAGAAATCCCCAACCTGCCCGCAGATAGAAGTGAGGACACCCAGACTGGCGATGAGCTAAGGGAAAGGCTGATCACTTCTTTTTTTGCGGTAAGCTAACTACCCTTCACTCTAATGCAAGTACTGCACTACTGGTTAAATGTATTTGACCTCCCATCAAAATGAGCAAAAAAACACACTAAGGGGGTTGTAAGATGACCCCAACCACTCTAAGGGGGGTGTAAGATGACCCCAACCACTCTAAGGGGGGTGTAAGATGACCAAAACCACTCTAAGGGGGGTGTAAGATGACCAAAACCACTCTAAGGGGGGTGTAAGATGACCAAAACCACTCTAAGGGGGGGTGTAAGATGACCAAAACCATTCTAAGGGGGGTGTAAGATGACCCAAACCACTCTAAAGGGGGTGTAAGATGACCCAAACCATTGTAAGGGGGGGTGTAAGATGACCCCAACCACTCTAAGGGGGGGTGTAAGATGACCCAAACCACTCTAAGGGGGGTGTAAGATGACCAAAACCACTCTAAGGGGGGTGTAAGATGACCAAAACCATTCTAAGGGGGGTGTAAGATGACCCCAACCACTCTAAGGGGGGTGTAAGATGACCAAAACCACTCTAAGGGGGGTGTAAGATGACCAAAACCACTCTAAGGGGGGTGTAAGATGACCAAAACCACTCTAAGGGGGGGTGTAAGATGACCAAAACCACTCTAAGGGGGGTGTAAGATGACCAAAACCACTCTAAGGGGGGTGTAAGACGCCAATGTTGGTTATCAAGTAATGCATTTTTGTATTTGCTACAACTATACTACTTTAAATATCTATACTAACTGCACTTTTCTTATTTTTTCAGGCACAAACACGGGCACCGTGATCTATATTTTGGACTTTCCCTACTTTATTTTACTTTACTTTGCTTTTTCCTTTCTGTTTTAATTTTACTTTACCATTTCTCTTTTGTTAATTTTTTATTTTAGGTAGATTTGAATAAAAAATCTACTATATATAGATACATGTGGCTATGTGTTTAATTCTGGTGAACGTTTCCTTGGCATTCGAATTCCTATAGTAATTATATTTTTCTGGCTGATTTATGTTTTTATTTCCCTTTTCCATTTTCATATTATTTCTCATTTCTGCTTTTCTTTTCTGTTTCTATTTTCCTTTCTCATTTCTTATTTTCTTTTTAATATTTTGCTTTCTCATTTCTATTTTTCTTTTTAATATTTTCCTTTCTCATTTCTGTTTTTATTTACTTTTTCTATTTTCCTTTCTCATTTCTGTTTTTATTTTCTTTTTCTATTTGCCTTTCTCATTTCTGTTTTTCTTTTTAATATTTGGCTTTCTCATTTCTGTTTTTCTTTTTTCTATTTTCCTTTCTCATTTCTTATTTTCTTTTTAATATTTTGCTTTCTCATTTCTGTTTTTCTTTTTTCTATTTTCCTTTCTCATTTCTGCTTTTCTTTTCTTTTTCTATTTTCCTTTCTCATTTCTTATTTTCTTTTTAATATTTTGCTTTCTCATTTCTGTTTTTCTTTTTTCTATTTTCCTTTCTCATTTCTGTTTTTATTTACTTTTTCTATTTTCCTTTCTCATTTCTGTTTTTATTTTCTTTTTCTATTTGCCTTTCTCATTTCTGTTTTTCTTTTTCATATTTTGCTTTCTCAGTTCTGTTTTTCTTTTTTCTATTTTCCTTTCTCATTTCTGTTTTTCTTTTCTTTTTCTATTTTCCTTTCTCATTTCTGTTTTTCTTTTTTCTATTTTCCTTTCTCATTTCTGTTTTTCTTTTCTTTTTCGATTTTCCATTTTTCTCTGTTCTGTTTTTCTTTTCATTTTCTTTCTCATTGGTGGTTTAATTGTATTTCCTTTTTATTTAACAAATAAAAAAAAAAAAATTGTGGCTATGTGTTTAATTATGTTTTATTTTGCATTTATATTAGAATATCTGGTTGAATTTAATTTCCTTTTCAACACAAAATAAAAACTCTTTAAATTTTTAACAAATGTGGCAATGTGTTTTATTCAGAAGGTACTGGATGGCCAGGACACAGCAAAGCTAACAGGCGCTGTGTAGAATAGCGTGGTCACACTGACTGACAGCGCCTACAAAGCTGAGGGCCAACATCATATTCAGCAATGTAGGCGTTGTTCGCAACAACGCCAGGTAGCGACTGAGGAGGCCTGCTATAGCGAATCGCTACCGCCCGCGGCTGACGCTAGCGGCGCTCTTAGCGCCATACTTCAGTCGCTCATCTGTCGCTACCTGGCGCTATTGATGAATCGGCCTCCCCGTGTTGACAGTTAAAATGTAATTCCAATGTTCTGTTTTCATGTATTCCTGCCCATGTGTTTAAGTGTTTTCTTTGTAATGTGCACATAAAGCATGTATAATGTGTGTTGCATTTAAATGTATTTACTATGGTGAAGGAATATAGTTTATTTAAAATAAAATTCTCTGCATGCAAATATTTTCTGCCATTTCCTTCTCTGTTAACCCTTTAATATTTGTTTTTAAAACAGTTAGCATAATTTCTTTTAATGTGGCTTCTTCTGTCCTATGAACTTCTATTTTGATTTAGCACAAGTTAGTAAGGAAAACGGTTTGGCTTTCTGTCTCCACGGATCACTGGTGACTGAGATCTCCCCAATAGTGTCATAGACAGCAAAATAATGATATAAATATGATGTAATCTCTGAACCTAGCAGGAAAGTGGAAAGCATAAAACCTAGTCACTTCTCTTATCGTATCTGAATTCATAAAAGATAAAACAGCATGTGGGAGGTTTTTCACCAAGCACCAGTACTGAAGGATTATGAAACTCAAATGAAAACATAAACTGATTTTAGACAGAATTGGAAACATTTGGATTCAGCAGATCTGCTAAGCAAAAGTCACAAAATACTTTTGGATCACTATGGTTACACCCAGGCGAATTGTCTCCGGACATCCCGGGAGGCCTTGAGATTCCCCTGTGTGGGAGTCTGGACATGGGTAGGGGACCAGACAGCAGAATACAGGACTAAGAGCATAGAGGACTGAGGACAAAGAACCTGTCTGCGCCACCAAAGAGGCATGAGTCCGGTACTCAGAGAGCCCATAACCAACTATATTTTTTTACCTTAAGGTGCAGAGTATACAGGCCCTGAGTAGTCCTTTGGTGGTCACAGACTTGGGAAGGGGAAAGCATAGGGCAGACATACCCATAACAATACTGGATAGTTTAGGCCTCAAAGATGGTAATAGAGGAACTGGGCCCCAGTGCAGACAATGACAGAACTGGGCCCCAGTGCAGACAATGGCAGAACTGGGCCCCAGTGCAGAAAATGACAGAACTGGGCCCCAGTGCAGAAAATGACAGAACTGGGCCCCAGTGCAGACAATGGCAGAACTGGGCCCCAGTGAAGACATTGGCAGAACTGGGCCCCAGTGCAGACAATGGCAGAACTGGGCCCCACTGCAGACAATGGCAGAACGGGGCCCCAGTGCAGACAATGGCAGAACTGGGCCCCACTGCAGACAATGGCAGAACTGGGCCCCAGTGCAGACAATGGCAGAACTGGGCCCCAGTGCAGACAATGGCAGAACTGGGCCCCAGTGCAGACAATGGCAGAACTGGGCCTCAGTGCAGACAATGACACAATGGGGCCCCAGTGCAGACAATGACACAATGGGGCCCCAGTGCAGACAATGACAGAACTGGGCCCCACTGCAGACAATGGCAGAACTGGGCCCCACTGCAGACAATGGCAGAACTGGGCCCCAGTGAAGACATTGGCAGAACTGGGCCCCAGTGCAGACAATGGCAGAACTGGGCCCCAGTGCAGACAATGGCAGAACTGGGCCCCAGTGCAGACAATGGCAGAACTGGGCCCCAGTGCAGGCAATGGCAGAACTGGACCCCAGTGCAGACAATGGCAGAACTGGACCCCAGTGCAGACAATGGCAGAACTGGGCCCCAGTGCAGACAATGGCAGAACTGGGCCCCACTGCAGACAATGGCAGAACTGGGCCCCAGTGAAGACAATGGCAGAACTGGGCCCCAGTGCAGACAATGGCAGAACTGGGCCCCACTGCAGACAATGGCAGAACTGGGCCCCAGTGAAGACAATGGCAGAACTGGGCCCTAGTGCAGACAAAGAAAGAACAGGGCCCCGGCTGTAGGCAATAGAAGGCTGTGGGCACAGTGCAGACAAAAGCACAGACAGTGAAGGACCATGGGCCAAGCACAGACAGAACAGACAATAGAAGCGCCATGGGCCCAGCACAGACAGAACAGACAATAGAAGCGCCATGGGCCCAGCACAGACAGCACTGACAAAGGTAGGGCTGTGGATCCAGCTAGGACAAGAAGGGTGTGAGCCCAAATTCAAGACTCACAAGGCCCGATGGCCTATTTCACTGGACACAGGTAAAACAACAACATTTTTTAGCAAGTCATAACCAGAATAAAATGGATAGGTAACATTTCTTGATCTAGAGTTACTATGTTACTCTAGTTACTCGGGGAAATGTATAGCTGGTGTGGGGTAAACATAATATAACTTTCTATTAATCCTGTTAGGTAACAGTTAGCAAACTAACTGATAGAAAAAATATACATTTTACCAATGAAAAACATTTAGAATATTATGAAACAAAAAATCTAGATAAGAAGACCCAGGACTGTTGAACAACTAGAATCCTACATCAGACAAGGAATTCCTTTGCCCAAACTCAAGCATTTGGCCTCACTTTATTGACATTTACAGACAAAAATAATGAAAATAAGGAGATGCTACACAATGGTACGTTTGGTCCTATCCCAGCATTTTTGCCATGAGATGCTGCCATCAAATTAAAAGTTAACTTATTCAAATGAAATGGCAGCATTTCTAACTTTCAACTTCAAGTATGTGCTCGATGTACTATTGTGAATATATATTTATAGGTAGATTATGTTTAAACTGGACCTTCACCATGATTTATTGAAAAGCCCAAAGCCCACTGGGCTGCAAATCTGTTCAGGACTCTAGGATACGGGCACCACCATCTTGACTCAGAAGCATCACACTTACTGAGGAGATGAGAGTGGGATAAAGTACAGGGGGTTGGTTATAGCTGTGTTTTGCTCAGACATAACAGAGCTGGGGTCTGGAAAAGGTCAGCAATCCCAGAATGCAGAGCAGCACAGTCAGAAGGCACTTCCTGTTTGCAGGCTACCTGATGTTCCATGAGCCACCATCTTGGAAGTATAAAGGCTCATAACATGAGGTAGATGCAGGTAGGATGATTTAATGTGAGCAATCTGTATTTGCAGGGTGTGGGCAACATATAAGATATGCTCTTATTCAGAGTGAAGGTCCGCTTTAATAATAAATGCAATAATTTACAGAAATGTATTCTGTATTTGACGGTTATACATGTACTTTGTTATTTCTTTCTATGTGAATCCACAGAAAATATTCTATTGACTGAGTGAGTATTTGCAGCTTTCATCTTTTGTAAATGTCTAATACTTCATCATCACAAGAGGCACTGGGAGGCCGATTCATTAATAGCGGCAGGTAGCGACAGTTGAGCGACTGTAGCGGCATTTTCAGAGCGTCTGCTAGTAGTCGCTGTGCTTGGCCGTTGTTCGGTAGTTGATAGCGGTTTGCCGTAATGTTGAATATTGGGTGAGGAGTCGCTATTTGACAGGTTCCGCGCTGTATGGGAGCGCATGATAGCGACTGGCCATAGCGACCGGCTCCCACCATATTCATTAACAAATCACGCTCAAAAAATTATTGCGCTGTAAAATGCATGTTTAAACCTCAGAGCGCTGGCGGCGATGGGTTAAAAGTAGTTTTTTAACCCCCAAACAACCATATTTTTGGAAACCAAAAAAAACAAGTTTTTTAAATAATTTTGTAATATGAATACATTAATATCAGACCTGTAATATCAATTCTGTACTTTTTTTTTTTTTTTTAACCTTAAAAAAATTATTTAAAATGGCAGAAGTGGTCACAGAATTTTTCACATTAAAAAAAAAAAAAAAAAATAATAACAATTAATTATGAATATTTAAAGATTGTTCCATTGAAATGCATTGGAGAGCGCCAGGTAGCGAGAGGACATACCTGTCGCTGTTCAAGGTCTGAGGCTGGAATAATGATGAATGAGTCGCTATCTGGCGCTATCTCAGTCGCTAAGCAGGATTGGCTTGATAAATGTGTGATTGTGGTGGGGAGCCGGCATTCTTGTGGCGGAGCCCGTCATTACCGGCCGCTCACCAGTCACTACCTGTCGCTATCCCTTGTTAAATAAGGGCCTTAATATGACATGTATCATGGAAAATAATAACTGGCCATGGTCTACATAACCCAACTATCCTAAAATGCTCAAAATATATAAACCCTAGACTCCCTAAACTTCAACAGCCCTTGTAGATCACTTATTGTCCTCAAAAGTCAAGGTCACCACTGAAATACTGTATATGTTATAGCTCAAACATAAGAAAAATGTTTACTAGATCAAACTGTGCTCTGTGAAGCATAATCATCAAAGGGTATGGAAAAATCTATCAACGTAACTAGACTTTACCAGATAACATGGGATTTGCGTCTATATTCATGGCATTACATTTTTATCCACTTCCAATAAATCAAAAGTTTTCATATTTTGCAATTAATAGAAAAAGTCTGCATAACTTTGTGGATTAGGTGCATTTCTTGTATAACTTTGTCAAGGCTTTTTTGTTTTAACTTTTCAGAAGCACCAAATTACCAAGCCATCTCATAAATATAAATTAAACAATAAGACTTTTTATACCTCAAATAAAACTGCTGCATTCTCCTATTCCAAAATCTGTTTAATAGGCATTATCTTTAGTTTTAGTTTTTTAATCTATATTTTGGAACAATTTACTATTTTAAAATATATAAATGCCCCAGTCTCTTTTGAGGGTATATTTGTGATTATTTATGTATAATCACCTTGAGTTTTGTTTTTATCTTTTTTTCCAGAAAATAAAATAATGGTTCATTATCCTTTGTATCGATCTGGCATCCTAAGCTTAGTGCTTTTCAAGTCTTATAATCAAAATCAATTATTTTCCTCTAGCTTATGTTAAAACTAAGAAGAATAAACAATGACGATACAATAAAGGCATTCAGGACACATGAAATGTTTATGCATATACCTTTGAGTTGATTTTCCACAATTGACAGCTAAACACAATATAATCCTTTGTGCGTTTTCATCATTCTTCAGGAATGTATATATTTAGGCCCAACAATAAATAAACAAGCATTACATGCTTTGTTCCTTGCCACCCGGGGGATCCCGATTAGGGGTGCCCCATTTTGTGTATTCCCTGGGAACCCCCCAAAATTCACCTTTCTTTCATTTCCATGACACACGCGCCAATATGTGGCTCATGTTCTTTTCTTTAGAAAAGCTGAATAGAGTTCACAGCCATCAGAAATGCCTGCCATGGGTATGATTCTAGGCTGAAGGTATAGCAGAGATGCAGAGAGGGATGGGAGGCAAGGGTGAGTATATAATGGGGCATCCCAATTCAGGATACCCCATATGGAGAGAGGGAGCTTGGTAATAATGCCAGTTGGTGTACAGCTGGCTAGCAGTGGAGCCCAGTATGACTGGACACTTAACGGCTAAATCTACTAGAAGTACGTGGGAAAGCAGGCAAAAGTAAACTGTGGTGGGCTAGACTGGGGTGACATTTAGTTCTAGCTGGAATAGTCAATCCACACACAAAACAGTGTTGCTTGTTTAATTTTTCTAAACATAGCGCATGAGATAAGACCAATTACTGTATTGTGCAGAATCCCCCCATTACAGGCAGAGTGGCGTCCCCCTCCCATTTCCTATTAAAGGCAGTGTGGCATTCCCTCCATCCCATTCCCATAGGTAGTGTGGCATTTCCCCATCCAATTCCCATAGGCAATGTGATATTCCCCCACCCCATTCCCACAGACAGTGTGACATCCCCCCCATCCCATAGGCAGTGAAGCATTCCCCCATCCCATTCCCCATGAACAGTGTGGCAATCCCTCCATCCCATTCCCATAGGCAGTGTGGCATTCCCCCATCCCATTCCCATAGGCAGTGTGGCATTCCCCCCATCCAATTCCCATAGGCAATGTGATATTCACCCACCCTATTTCCACAGACATTTCCAGTGTGACATCCCCCATCCCATAGGCAGTGTAGCATTCCCCCATCCCATTCCTCATGGACAGTGTGGGACTCCCTCCATCCCATTCCCATAGGCAGTGTGGCATTCCCTCCATCCTATTTCCATAGGCATTGTGGCATTCCCCAATCCCATTCCAATAAACAGTGTGACATTCCCCCCATCCTATTCCCATAGGAAATGTGGCATTCCCGGATTCCATTTCCAAAGGCAGTGTGACAGCCTCCCTATCCCATTGACAGTGTTGCATCCCCCATAACAATACACAAAGACAGTGTGGCATTCCCCCATTCCATTCCCATAGGCAGTATGACATTTCCCCTATCCAATTGACAGTGTTGCATTCCCCCCATCCAATCTCCATAGACAGTGTAGGATTCCCCCCATTCACATAGGCAGAGTGGCATTCCCTCCATCCCATTCCCCATAGGTAGTAGGCATTCCCCCATCCCATTCCCATATGTAGGGTGGCAGAATAACCCAACCACCCACACAGACGTTGGAGAGAAAAAAACGTACATGATCACCAGGCGGCCAGCCAATAGAGGAGCGGTGAGCGGGCCGGCAGGGAGAGGGCAGGGTAAATGAACACTGCCCACTTTCCAAGTGGTTGCCACTGTCGCCACTGCTGCTTCTCAGGCTGGCACATGCACACACCTGGATCTGTGCTTGTCCATTGAGGACAATAGATGTGGCGCAGGCCATGCCCTGTCTGTCTGGCAGCCCACCGCTCCTCCATCGTCTGGCCTCCTGGTGGCTATGGCATTGGAGAGAGGCTCATGTAATTTAACTTTTTTAGTTTTTTTTCACCTTTATCTGGTAAGATGTACTGATATTTCCCCACTTTTGGGGTAAAAGTGCATCTTATATGGTGAAAGATATGATAGATCAGCAACCTTGATGAGTATTTAAAATTCACTGATGATATATGTCCTGTCTTTGCCAAAATATAAATGTAACTGTCCAGTTCCTTTCCCAGAAGGCTTCATATAATTTGGAATTTAGAAGCACTCATATAATTGTACTCAAAGAACTAATAATCGACTTTCAGAAGGCCGAAAGCAAAGTGAAGTAACCATAGCAACTAATTAGTAGCACTCAAATTTTGTTATAACCACTCTGGCTATTTCATCTATGTGGCTTCAGGTATTAATTTTTTGCTTAATTTGGGATTTAACTGTCTACCATTTAACAATTCCAAGCATGAACTTTGAGCAATTGCTTCACAGGAATTAAAATACACACACATGAACAGATAGAAAAAATCCAGTGGTGACAGGTTTCATAGAAGCAATCCACATTTACAGGGGAGAACTGTCTCCTGAGCTGGCCTATATGGAATAGCAACTAGCAATGGGACTGTGAACCAAACGAAAGTAATAAGATAGAAAGCAGCTCACTGATGCCTTCCCTGTGTGCCGCTCCTTCTTTTCCATTTCTCCAGGACCACACAAAAAAGGTTATCTACTTTGTCCTTTGGGGCACTTAGCCCAAGCGAACATAGCAAGCTCCAGGACCCAGAAATTAAAGCTAAGAAAGCAGCTTGCTCTTTGAATACAAATTCACATGTAGGTTAAGATTTTAAGATGCTTTGAAACTGTAAGAAGAAAAATAAAACATAACCTTTACTTGTATGGCATTAAAATCAAAGTGCTATCCATGGCCTCTTGACAAAGGAGACACCACCACCGAAATGCGTAGCAGCCAGGACGGGGGACCAGGACCGTCAGAGAGGTCCTGTGGATAATGATGGGTGAATCTCAACCACAAAATTCAGGCTCTTACCGAACTTTGCAATTTAGTGTTCCCAACCCTGAATATGGACTTCATCCAGAAGTCTGTATTTGAGTTGGGCATCCGGCCTGAACACGGAAAAGCTGGTTGATGGGTGGCTGCGTAGCCCATTAACCCACTTCATCTACGGGTGCAGCAAGAAGGCCGCCACTCCGCATGAGTTCAGATGCACTGGACAGCTGTATAGATGGAACTAGCTGCATGCCACAATTACAGAGGTAAATAACAACATTTTAAAGGGAAGGAGGAGACTCCTGCTAAGTAAACATGAGTGGTAAAGATGTCACTGTCATTAGTGTATTCCTATAGTGCAATACAGGGGCATAACTTGAGGAGGCGCGACCGCACCAGGACCCAGAAGGTCAGGGGAATCCCCAGCATCATTGCTCCTCAACTTTATCATATTTGAGCTCATTTGACATCATTTAAAGAAAGGCAGGATTTCTCTCTTGTTTTAGTCTTTAGTTTTCTAGCTGCAACCAAATGAGTTAAGTTGTCTACCATTTAACAATTCCAAGCATGAACTTTGAGCAAATGCTTCACAAGAATTAAAATACACTAAGGGTTAAACAGCAGGAAGTTTCTGTGACTTACCTCTGCCTGATCCTCTTCTGTCAGCAGCGGCTTCCTTTGAAATTGGCCCCAGCCAGGGCTACAGAAAGATGGCCGCTGGCTCCTATAATTGAGGGCACTCCTAGTGCCGAGGGCATCTTTCTGAAACCCCAGCTGTGTCCGATATCAAAGGAAGCCACCACTGACAGGAAGTGGAACGCAGGGCAAAGGTAAATTACACCAGCGCTCCTTGTTGCACACACTGCCCCCCTGCCTCAGCCACCCCCAAAGTTTGGGTCCCCATTGATTTTAATGGGTACCTGGTGTGTGTCCCTGAACCCAAACATGTATCCAAAGTTCGGCTGAACTTGCTGGACCCGAACTTTGGGGAGTCCGCTCATTCCTAAAAAAAATCCAGGTTCACATTTTGAAAGCTTATAAATATCACAACTTTCAGTTTATTACAATACAGTTTTTTTATACTAGAGTTGTCATTTTTTCCAATTCATTGACATGCTTGCAGTATATAAAAATTGGTCTCCTGGGTCATGAAACTCAAGCACAAAAGAAAGAGTGACAAAGGTTGTTGAAGTCATCATATCATGTAAATCCAAGAGATAAATAGGTCATCAAAGTCACCGACTAGTTGCAACAATCAGCAAGAAAATGGTTGTTTTATTTTAATTCAAGACCTTGTAAAGACCTGGGATATTCAAGTGAAATGAATTCATTTGAAATCAATTATTTATTCATCAGAAAGGGCAGGGATCTTGGAGAGCAATCTTCCAAATTTGCATATAACCCATTTTCATCCAAATGTATGCTGCAGTGGAGAGTCATTTGGATAAATGGTTTGTGTTTGTAGAGCTCATAAAGGTGACTTACAATCACGTTTATTGATCCTTGTTTCTTGATGGAATAGACATAAATATGCTGAAAATGGCAGAAATGATAGATGATTAGAGTAAGATCCAATCCTGAAACTAAAATGATCCTTTTATTTAAAAATAAATAAAGCAAACCACAGATGTACCTTTTTGGCTTTGAACTATGATAATTACACATAATAAATGGACAGGATTTGGTATAAGGGAACTAGTTCAAACCAAAAATGTTTCCAAATTTCCTAAAAATGCATTTTCAAACACAATGCTGATTCATTCACCTTGAAACAAATGTCGCAGTCTGTCTTAGAAAATTAAATGAACCTTGCAGTCAGATTCTGTCAGAACATCACCTGCCCTTTTCTCACACCCAACATTTTACTACCACTCTTTCCTCTGTGGTTTACCTGCAAATAGACTGGCACCCCTCTAATCTATTCTCATTTCTGATCACCCCTTATACACCTCTTCTCTCGCTTTTCCTGTGCTTCCTCTAGCTCTGTCAATCCCTACACTGGCTACCGCTATCTGAAAGAGTTCAATTTAAACTCATAACCCTAACCTACAAAGCCCTCTATGGTCAAGCTTCTTTTTACATTTTATCTCTAGTCCAAAGATGCAGTCTCCAATCTGCCTGCAAAAGCTTCCTGTCCTCAACCCTGATCACCTCCTCCTATTCACGTGTTTAAGATTTCACATGCCCCCCCACTCTCCAACCCTTAAAAACCTCCAAAAGCACCCCTTCAAACTCATGTATTTAGATGAGCCTATCATCTGGCTTTATTGACCCACTTTACAGTCTTTACAGTCACCCTGCACTTGCTACTATGCACTGTGACCCAAACTAATTTCTCCAACCTTATCCTTTAGCTTGTATGCTCACAAGGACAGGGTGCTCATTCCTAACATTCTCCAGTACTGATGTGTCTTGTTACATCTCATAATGCTATGTATATTATATGTATCCATTGTCATATTTCTATTATATATGACTTATTATTCCCTATCTATGCTAACTCCCCCATTATATATCTATTTTGTACAGAAAATACAGTTGCACTTTATAAATAAACAATAATAATAATGTTGATTCTGATTGTCAGGGAACCATGGGTCACGTGATCCAACTATGAACCAGGGACCTCCAGACACACAGACCGCGTTCCCCAAAACCTTAGTCCGAGTCCTCCTATCAAGAATACCAGGCCCAAAGCCTGCAGACACACAGATTCTTGGTTTAAGGCAAACAGATCGCTCAAGTTATAATTTAAGTTTTAATGCTATAAGCACACTAGGCAGTGATAAAAAACATTTGGCTATGATGGAATATGAAATGATACAGATGATACAAAATACTGTTCTGAGACGGTTACAGGATAGAGTGAGTTGCACAGAGAAACAATAGTCAGTTACCTTAATATGCAGTTGCAGAGTAGTGGTGATGGGGAGCTCCCACAAGAGGTAAGTGTAGAGCTTACAGATGATTCTGGGCACCTCCAGCAAGCTGCCTGGCTCAGGGTTACCCTATTTATGTGGCGAGACCCTTTCACCCCCTCCCCTCTGTGGGACGGATTGTCACCTCCTACTGTTCTGGGGCTCACTTCAGCCTTTAAAACCCTTTAGGGGTTATAACTTTAAGCAGGGGGGGTCGTATGGCTTTGGGAAGCGGCAGCAAACGATTGGGCTGGATGCCGGGCATCCGAAGAGTCCAGAAATGGGGTCCCTTAGTGGGTCAGAACCTTAGATCTTAATTTTCCTAGGTTTCACCGGGCTTGGTGACACGTGCGGTTTTGTGAGCCGGTTCTGATTCTGTACCTGGTTTGGTGCTGGGACACATGGGGGCGCAGCTATGCTCCGATTGGTGTTGGTGCCGGATGTCTGCGGCTCCCAACTTTCGTGTGACAAATTCACAGTCAGGGGTCCAGCTAGCTGCAGATCCAGTGGAGTCTTCTCAGTGTAGAGGTGTGAGAGTCAGCAGGAGAGCAGCAGGGGGAGGGCTTTGAAGCTCAAACTGCCTTTCCTGAGTGTCAGGACCCCAAGCCCATATATGGACTTCCTTTTCCTGCTGGCCTTGTAATGGCAGACATTTGCTAAGAACAGAGAACCTTAAAGGTGGAGGGAAATAAAGGGGAACTCCAGACTTGTATATGTGAGTTTTCTGCACTTAAGCTGGATCGTTCCTTCACACTGATGAACCTGACATTTTATTAAAAGCAAATCAGCTGATTCTTTTAAATCAATCCAAAATCAAAAACTAAACTCATCAACATATTTGGAGAAATGAGGACAAAATGAATCTTAGAAAATTATCTTATCTGGAATTAAGGTATATTATTCACTAACAAGCTTCCCACCACTTGTGCAAGAGTTTAACACCTGGGTCCCGATTCAATCATTTTTCCCTAAAATATTTCCGGACAATAAGGACCTTTTAAAGCATTAGTACATAATAAAGCATGAGATTCAGTAAGGTCTCATGCAAAGATGAGAGATTATTACAGGGATTTATAAATGCTTACAAGTGCAGATATGTTCAATACTATCATCTAAAAGTTTTCACTTCTGTGCAGTAACCGTAAAACTTTTACTTTAAAGGTAACTAAAGTCGCCTTATTTCCCCACACTGGGGAATCCTGATTTGGGATGCCCCTCTGTCTGAATTCCCCCTATGCACCTGTTATGCCTACCTAGCTAACAAGCCCACATCGCACATGCGTCCAGCAGCAGCATCACCACTCGCATTCTTTTCTGGCTGTGTGTGGCCATGTTCGCTGTAACTGAATGGCTGTGCATGGCTGCAGACTGCTGTGACCCACTCGTGTGTGAAGCTGGGGGTTCCATATAACTTCTCTAACCGCACATTAATATGCATGGCCAGAGAAGCTGATTGGAGGAGAGACAAAAATGTGCCTGGGCTCATGGAAAGTTATTGTATAACTATAATCCGCTGACTCAACTTCTAAATCTTAAATAACCACTAGACCAAAATCACACCTCCTGTCTTTTATCCTGTCCCAGCAATAGATCTGGCAATTTATCTAAAGTCCCATATTTGCTAGGGTGGCAGGACCAGTGATTGCCATTTCTCGAACCTCACAGCACTGGGTCCTCTTTCATGATGAGGGGGGGGGGAGGGGCAAAATGATGACTTAGGAGCCTGGAAATAGAACACCAATATGGGACTTACAATATGTCAGGGTAATTGAAATTGTGATTTTTTTTGATCTCTCATGCTATGGATTTAAAATACTATAAGGATACTCTAACAAATGCCTGACATTTTTCATTTAAATAAACTTGCTAGATGGACTCCCACAGACTTTTCTGTCTGTTCAGACATGCATTGCATAAATAAAAGCTTTTCATTTTGTGACACGCATCTCACAATAAAACTATTCTTAAAAATGCTATAGTCGGACACAAAAGCAAAAGCATAGGAATCAGATTACTAATTAAGTTAACTAGTTAATACTGCTAAGTTATTCATATTTGCAAACATACACACAAGAAATTATTTGCAGCATCAGGCCAGGGAGCAAAATAAGTGTAATGTGCTGAATTTGGGCTTGCAGAACATTGAGGTTAAGAATGAGGGGATATTCTCCCCACTCAGGAAGAAGCTTTTCAGGCTGCAATTCCAAGGCACCGCTTCAGCAGTCATGGTCAAGGAAATGGATACTTGCAGGCTGATTCATTACTAACGCCATTGATGAATATGATGTGTGAGTCGCAGTACTATGCTGTATGGGAGCCAACAATAGCGCCAGCTCAGTGCGACTGACTCACACCACATTCATCAAAAAAACAGCCTCAAACATCGCCAGCACTCAAAATCATGTAGTTGTAGCCCATAGCGTCAGAGGCTGTGTGATTAAAGTCTGTTTATGAACATGTATCCACTAGTAACAAAGTGAAAACATATGTAATTACATTGTTATTACATTGTAACATGAACACTTTAATACCAGACCTGTAAGGACAATTCTGCATAAAAATATTATTAATCCAAAAAGTTTTCAAAAATGTCATTTTCTTGCCCAGGATACATGTCAGAAGTTTTGTGATTTTTTTTAAGAAAAAAAAAATGGGATCGGGAAAGGGATTTAAGGATCGTCCATTGAAACGTATGGGAGATCGCTAGGTAGCGAGAGGTAATTCGTGGCGCTCTGCAAGGCTGAACGGCGGCGCTGTACACTGAGGCTGGGATAATGATGAATCGTACGCTGCATGGCATTGTTCTAGTCGCTCACCAGATTCGGCTTCATAAATGTGCGATTGCGTTCACCTGCCGCTCCAGCCCTAGAGTGTCACATTTACATCAACACATCAGTTACAACCTCACTTGTTGTAAGGGTGTGGCTGATGGATTAATATGGGTGTGTGCAAGGGTATGGCTGGCAGAGTGAGGTTTACAGGGGTGTTTTGGTGTGTGTGTGTGTGTGTGTGTGTGTGTGTGCGCGCGCACAGGGAGGTGGTGGCTGGATAATTGGTATGTATGTGGTTGTCAGACCATGGCTGGTAGATTGTTGTGTGTAGGTGTACAGTGAGTTACGCACACAACATAGAGGTACAGGTTGGGAAATGGATAGATCAATGAGAGGAGCCAATTGGAGTGGGGGTATTTGTGGGTAAGGGGGATTGAAAAGTTGGACAGATCAGAGGAGCCGATCAGTGGGATAGATGATGATGGGGGGTACAAGGGTAGGAGAAGCCAAGCAGAGGGAAAGGTGTGGATGGGAGAATGAATGAATGAATAAAGAAAGAAATAATCCAATCAGGGGCATAGGTGTAGATCAGGGTTGTCAAACTCACATTCGTCAAATGCCAGATCAGCATTTTAAGCACCTTCAAAGGGCCAGTCGATACCAGATAAAAAAACAAAGTAAACACGACCATTCAAATATATGTTTACTGACACAGAATGATTTTGCCCAGGACATATGCCAACAGGTGCTAAAATATTTTGCCCAGAAATGCCACAAAATGATTTTGACCAGGACAGATGGAGAACTAATTTGCCCAAGACAACACCACAATATTTTAGCTAGTAAGCACCTCTAAGAATTTGTGAGAGGCAAAGACAGACAGAAACACAGAACAGTTGCAGGCACTACACTCTTCTCACGACCCCAGGTGCCGCTTTTTGGAAAGGTTTAAATGCTGTTCCTGAATTCATCTTCTGTAAAATGGAAGTCTTCCACTCTGCCTCAGCTGTCACATTGATAGAACTTAATATGGAGTCCTGCACAGTGTATTCTGGCTTCCTATGTCACCATCCCAGTCTTCCACAGCTGTCACATTGATAGAACTTAATATGGAGTCCTGCACAGTGTATTCTGGCTTCCTATGTCACCATCCCAGTCTGCCTCAGCTGTCACATTGATAGAACTTAATATGGAGTCCTGCACAGTGTATTCTGGCTTCCTATGTCACCATCCCTGCTTTTATAAGCACTGCACATGGTATAAGAGGCATTACATTACTCAACAGCACCTCACACAGGCGCAATGATATGCTGTTGGTTTCCTTGCAGTAACCAGGCCAGTTAAAAGGGGTGCCTCCCAGCCACCACAGTCTGGAACCTGTCAGAGGGCCACATAAAAAGGCTTGGAGTGCCGCATCCGGCCCTCGGGTCTTGAGTCTGACACATGTGGTGTGGATGAATGAATTGATAAAGCCAGTTGGGGGGATAGGTGTGCATGGGGGGATGAATGAATGAATGAAAGAATCCAGTCTGAGGGATAGGTGCAGATGGGTGCATGAATGGAGCAGAGAAAGCCATCGGGTGGGGGAGTGTAGGTGTGTATAGGGGAATTATAGGATGAGAGAAGACAGTCAGGGGGATAGGTGCAGATGGGGGGTGGATGAAAGAGAGAAGTTAGTCAGGGGGATAGGTGCAGATGGGGGGTGGATGAAAGAGAGAAGTTAGTCAGGGGGATAGGTGCAGATGGGGGGTGGATGAAAGAGAGAAGTTAGTCAGGGGGATAGGTGCAGATGGGGGGTGGATGAAAGAGAGAAGTTAGTCAGGGGGATAGGTGCAGATGGGGGGTGGATGAAAGAGAGAAGTTAGTCAGGGGGAGAGGTGCAGATGGGGGGTGGATGAAAGAGAGAAGTTAGTCAGGGGGAGAGGTGCAGATGGAGGGATGGATGGATGGGAGAAGCCAGGCGGGGCATATATGTGCAGATGGGGTGATGGATGGATGGGAGAAGCCAGTCAAGGAAACAGGTGCAGATGGGGGGGGGGGGGGTGAATGAGAGATTCCAGTCAGTGGAATAGGTGCAGAAGGGGGGATGAATAGAAGAGAGAAACATGTTGGGGGGGGTGTCTGGATGGATGGGAGAAGCCAGTTAGGGGTATAGATGCAGATGGGGGGATGAATTAATGAGAAAGCCAATAAGGGAGAAAGGTGGGGGTGGATGGATGGGAGGAAGCAAGATAAAGGATAGGTGCCGGAAAGTGATGTATTGATGAGTGAGAAAAGCAGTTAATGGAGCAGAGAGGAAAATATTTACCATTTACAATCTATAAGCAGAGCCTCCATCCACAGTGCTGCTAGACTTACTGCTTCAGATGCCGGCAAGTTGCTGTGTGCAGTCCCGGGCTGCTTGACCCTGAGAGCTGAGGAACGTGACCCAAAGGTGATGTGACAGACAGGCAAGGGGGTATATAGGGTATGGTGATATATAGTGTAACTAGCAGATGTGGGACTGGTAGGCTGCAGCTGCACCAGGCTTCATGAAGTATTTGATGGGCATGGAGCACCCGGGAGGCTGGGTGCAGTTGAGACTTTGGTTGTAGTGCTGCCAAGCCCCCCTTTATCTCCCAGCCTGCTTGCTCCTATGCTTTCACCTGTCAAAAATTCCAGCTCCCAGCTTCATGACACAGTGAGGGGCATCAGCAGGGACAGAGCCAGGTGTGGGGGGAGGGGGGCTTTTACCACAAGACAGCAGCAGCAACAGAAGGAGGAGGACTTACGGGGGAGGTTTCACATGCTGCCGAAATCATGTAGGGATGGCAAACTTGTTGCGTACTGCACCCACTGAATCACCAATAAAAAATAAAACTAAAAAAGTAAACTAAGTTATTCATATTTGCAAACATACACACAAGAAATTATTTGCAGCATCAGGCCAGGGAGCAAAAAAAGTGTAATGTGCTGAATTTGGGCTTGCAGAACATTGAGGTTCAGAATGAGGGGATATTCTCCCCACTCAGGAACAAGCTTTTCAGGCTGCAATTCCAAGGCACCGCTTCAGCATTCATGGTCAAGGAAATGGATACTTGCAGGCTGATTCATTACTAACGCCATTGATGAATATGATGTGTGAGTCGCAGTACTATGCTGTATGGGAGCGAACAATAGCGCCAGCTCAGTGCGACTGACTCACACCACATTCATCAAAAAAACAGCCTCAAACATCGCCAGCACTCAAAATCATGTAGTTGTAGCCCATGAATATGTATCCACTAGTAACAAAGTGAAAACATATGTAATTACATTGTTATTACATTGTAACATGAACACTTTAATACCAGACCTGTAAGGACAATTCTGCATAAAAATATTATTAATCCAAAAAGTTTTCAAAAATGTCATTTTGTTGCCCAGGATACATGTCAGACGTTTTGTGATTTTTTTTTAAGAAAAAAAAAATGGGATCGGGAAAGGGATTTAAGGATCGTCCATTGAAACGTATGTTAGATCGCTAGGTAGCGAGAGGTAATTCGTGGCGCTCTGCAAGGCTGAACGACGGCGCTGTACACTGAGGCTGGGATAATGATGAATCGTATGCTACGTGGCATTGTTCTAGTCGCTCACCAGATTCGGCTTCATAAATGTGCGATTGCGTTCACCTGCCGCTCCAGCCCTAGAGTGTCACATTTACATCAACACATCAGTCACAACCTCACTTGTTGTAAGGGTGTGGCTGATGGATTAATATGGGTGTGTGCAAGGGTATGGCTGGCAGAGTGAGGTTTACAGGGGTGTTTTGGTGTGTGTGTGTGTGTGTGTGTGTGCGCGCGCACAGGGAGGTGGTGGCTGGATAATTGGTATGTATGTGGTTGTCAGACCATGGCTGGTAGATTGTTGTGTGTAGGTGTACAGTGAGTTACGCACACAACATAGAGGTACAGGTTGGGAAATGGATAGATCAATGAGAGGAGCCAATTGGAGTGGGGGTATTTGTGGGTAAGGGGGATTGAAAAGTTGGACAGATCAGAGGATAGATGATGATGGGGGGTACAAGGGTAGGAGAAGCCAAGCAGAGGGAAAGGTGTGGATGGGAGAATGAATGAATGAATAAAGAAAGAAATAATCCAATCAGGGGCATAGGTGTAGATCAGGGTTGTCAAACTCACATTCGTCAAATGCCAGATCAGCATTTTAAGCACCTTCAAAGGGCCAGTCGATACCAGATAAAAAAACAAAATGTAAACACGACCATTCAAATATATGTTTACTGACACAGAATGATTTTGCCCAGGACATATGCCAACAGGTGCTAAAATATTTTGCCCAGAAATGCCACAAAATGATTTTGACCAGGACAGATGGAGAACTAATTTGCCCAAGACAACACCACAATATTTTAGCTAGTAAGCACCTCTAAGAATTTGTGAGAGGCAAAGACAGACAGAAACACAGAACAGTTGCAGGCACTACACTCTTCTCACGACCCCAGGTGCCGCTTTTTGGAAAGGTTTAAATGCTGTTTCTGAATTCATCTTCTGTAAAATGGAAGTCTTCCACTCTGCCACAGCTGTCACATTGATAGAACTTAATATGGAGTCCTGCACAGTGTATTCTGGCTTCCTATGTCACCATCCCTGCTTTTATAAGCACTGCACATGGTATAAGAGGCATTACATTACTCAACAGCACCTCACACAGGCGCAATGATATGCTGTTGGTTTCCTTGCAGTAACCAGGCCAGTTAAAAGGGGTGCCTCCCAGCCACCACAGTCTGGAACCTGTCAGAGGGCCACATAAAAAGGCTTGGAGTGCCGCATCCGGCCCTCGGGTCTTGAGTCTGACACATGTGGTGTGGATGAATGAATTGATAAAGCCAGTTGGGGGGATAGGTGTGCATGGGGGGATGAATGAATGAAAGAATCCAGTCTGAGGGATAGGTGCAGATGGGTGCATGAATGGAGCAGAGAAAGCCATCGGGTGGGGGAGTGTAGGTGTGTATAGGGGAATTATAGGATGAGAGAAGACAGTCAGGGGGATAGGTGCAGATGGGGGGTGGATGAAAGAGAGAAGTTAGTCAGGGGGAGAGGTGCAGATGGGGGGTGGATGAAAGAGAGAAGTTAGTCAGGGGGAGAGGTGCAGATGGAGGGATGGATGGATGGGAGAAGCCAGGCGGGGCATATATGTGCAGATGGGGTGATGGATGGATGGGAGAAGCCAGTCAAGGAAACAGGTGCAGATGGGGGGGGGGTGAATGAGAGATTCCAGTCAGTGGAATAGGTGCAGAAGGGGGGATGAATAGAAGAGAGAAACATGTTGGGGGGGGGGGTGTCTGGATGGATGGGAGAAGCCAGTTAGGGGTATAGATGCAGATGGGGGAATGAATTAATGAGAAAGCCAATAAGGGAGAAAGGTGGGGGTGGATGGATGGGAGGAAGCAAGATAAAGGATAGGTGCCGGAAAGTGATGTATTGATGAGTGAGAAAAGCAGTTAATGGAGCAGAGAGGACAATATTTACCATTTACAATCTATAAGCAGAGCCTCCATCCACAGTGCAGCTAGACTTACTGCTTCAGATGCCGGCAAGTTGCTGTGTGCAGTCCCGGGCTGCTTGACCCTGAGAGCTGAGGAACGTGACCCAAAGGTGATGTGACAGACAGGCAAGGGGGTATATAGCGTATGGTGATATATAGTGTAACTAGCAGATGTGGGACTGGTAGGCTGCAGCTGCACCAGGCTTCATGAAGTATTTGATGGGCATGGAGCACCCGGGAGGCTGGGTGTAGTTGAGACTTTGGTTGTAGTGCTGCCAAGCCCCTCTTTATCTCCCAGCCTGCTTGCTCCTATGCTTTCACCTGTCACAAATTCCAGCTCCCAGCTTCATGACACAGTGAGGGGCATCAGCAGGGACAGAGCCAGGTGGGGGGGGGGGGCTTTTACCACAAGACAGCAGCAGCAACAGAAGGAGGAGGACTTACGGGGGAGGTTTCACATGCTGCCGAAATCATGTAGGGATGGCAAACTTGTTGCGTACTGCATCCACTGAATCACCAATAAAAAAAACAAACAAACACAGTCATGCCAGCTCAATATGCCCCTGATAGACAGAAGCCCCTAGACACAGGTCTAGGGTTGCCTTAAGGTAAATACGGTCCTGGGTTGGGGCACCTAGAAAGAGAAAGGAACAGCAATGAAACTAGAAGGCTCAGAACACCCAACAGGGAAGGGAGAAAGCAATAAACTGGAGGGGGGATGGAACACCCAACATAGCTGGGATACAGCAAGAATGGGACCATAAGCACTCAGCAATGACCTTGGGGTAGCCTGGATGTGTATGTGTATTTGTGTATGTATTTCTATTCGCAATTCAATTAGCTGATTTTAGGACATATTTATTGATAAGTGCATCGATTTGGAGGGATGGTGACATTGGAAGCCAGAATGCACTGTGCGACCAACACCTGTTCTTTAATGAGTGTTGGTCCAGCAGACAGCTAATAAGAACAAGCAGGATGCTGGAGCCCTCCAGAATGTCCGACATCCTTACTTTCACCTTGAACCAGCACCTGGAAAGGAATCCCTGAGTTGGCCACTGGACAGTCACATGGGCCATGGTCGCATCCTTGGCATCGGCCACCGGAATGCCCCATTGCCAATCTCAGGACTCCTTTCCTGAACTGAAGATAAGGATATCAGGTGTTCTGGTGGGTTTATGTTCTGGGGGGTTCCAACACTCTGGATGCCCCACCCCAAGCTGTGTCTGAGGGGCCAACACCCATTAAAGGAAAAACAGGTGTTGGTTCAGTTCTAGTTCTAACAATGTGACAGCTGTGGCAGGTCGAAGACTTCCCTTTTACTTCCAAGATAGATTCAGGAACAATATTTACACATTTCCAAAAAGCGGAACCTGGGGGCAGGATCGGCAAACCTCCCTGTCTCAAGTTTTTGGTTTTGCTGATACCAGACTTCTGAACAAGAACAAGAATAAGTTCAATATGAAAGCTTTCATCTTGGGAGTAGCAAGTTCCTCATTCCTCATTCTTTATGACTTTATGGAAGATGCATTCTAGAGGAGTATTTATAAAATTGTAAACTTCACTTCTATTCAGTTTTTCCACATAATTTTCTCTTATTTTAACAATGCAAATCTGAAACATAATGTGCTGACCTCCTAATTTTCTGTTTAATCAGCAAATCATTGCAAACAATTTTTTTCTATTAAATGTATTTGTAACAATGTGTAAAATCATTCTAAGAGCCCATGCAGAGCTCTGAAAATGATCTATCCCATGGCAGGACATCCAGAATGGAAAAAATGTAAAGAGCAAGTGAAAGAGAGCCTGAAGCTTTGCTTTAGGCTCTGTGACCCTGCGACACAGGTGAATCCGCTTCTCTCTGTTGTGTGTCAGCGTAAACACTCATTTTATCTATCTAATAATATTTCTACAATATTTCTACAATATTTTGAGCACAGAAAAATGTGTTTGCTGCAAGAAAATGGATACTTTTCTATGACATTTAATGGGTTGTTTTTTAAAGTCTGCTGATAAAAAAAAATATCCAATATTTGCTCCATCCCAAGATATCTGCTCCAGCGTGGGCCTGTCTTTGTCTTCCCCTGTGCCCCACCTTTTGAAAAAACGTGGGCCAATTAAGTGATTTGGTGATGGGTCATAGGCTTCAATGCAATAAAATATGCCCCTAATATAGATCACCCTCCTTGTCCTTAATGAACTTCTATGTACCCGATCCCCGTTTCCCACAGCAGAGTGCTTATGTCTTTCCATGCAAAATTATGCTGCATTCCACCGATTTGTCTTCTCAGTACTGTGCTTCATTGTTTGGACCACATCAGATGGCTCATTGGACAACATTTTGGCCCATGGGTTTTAGTTAATCAAAAGTGTAAGCTCCCCTTCACAGCTTCAGTGCATGCTCCTTCCCTTAGTTACTAATTTGCTGATTGGAGAAAAAGGACAAGATAAGAGATGAGAACAATCTGAAATTTTCATCGAATATGGTAATTTAGGGAGCCACAACACATCATGATAAATGCCCCTCCCACCTCCCAGTGTGCAAAAAGTGCATTTTTACTCCAATGCCTAGGCTTATGCAGGCCCACATGTATTAACCCTTTAAATGTGAGCTACGATCATTTCATGTAGCTGCCTCTCTTGCAGTTAAGTATCATCTATGTGAAATTTTGCACTAGTAAAAAGTACCCCTTTGAGCAGGATCCATTAGTGCGGGCCTTCTCTTCACCCGGGGGGCCTCCCTCCCCCCTCTACTTCTGGCCGCTCGGCTGGTCGTCCCACCTTTTTATAGAAGGAATGGAATGGTGGCAACCCTCTCCTCGAATATAAAAGGCAGATTTCAGCAAAGCTGTCAGATGTCCTTAGTTGTTTGTGGCCTTCGCACCCAGCTTCCACCGATCCCTGCTTGCCTGTCATTGACAGTGGTGATCAGCACAGGACATGTTATCAGCGTGAGACAGAGGATTGTAGGTAAGCAAAGAAAAAAACTCCTTTTAACAAATGACAATTCTCTGCAATTCACTGTGAATTGGCAATGGGTCCATGAGACCCCCTACACCAGTTTACAAGGCTTGAAGGGCTGGAAAGTCACCTGAAACAAGTGGGTGACTTACCATTAAACCCAGCCCTATTACCTGCCAATAAATATTGTATTCTTAAAAAAAATACATTTTTTATTTAAAAAAAGTAACAAATTAAATATATATATATATTTTTTTTTTATTTTATTTGTATACAAAATCATTATCAAAGCGTGGAAACAAATACAAACAAGACATTTCATGTTAAAGCCCAAACTCTGCTGGAAAAAAAAATAATAATAAAAATAATACTTTTGCTGGAAAATCCCTGAACATTCCAATCAAAGTTAAACATGTATAGTGCAAATTGGTTAAAATGGCCTGAGCAGGCTAGCATTAAAGGGTAAAGGTAGAGATGGACAAACCCGAACCCTAAAGTTTGGGTTTGCACCGAACTTTGTTACTTCAGGTTCCCAAATCCAAACAAGGAGTTCATGTTTGAGGCATCCAGACTGAACACGGAAAAGCTGGTTGACGGGCTGCTGCGTGGCCATCTTTGAGATGAAGAGGATTGTGGACTGAGGGGAGTTACAGCAGCACGCTTACTGCAGCACATTTTGTGCTCCCCACCACATCCAGCCCCCATTGATTCGGGTCCCCATTGATTTCAATGGGGATTGGGTTTGGTTTTGGGTCCCAAACCTGAACATTTATTCAAAGTTTGGCCGATATTGCCAGACCTGAACTTTGGAGGGGTTCACCCATTCCTAGATAAAAGTTAATCACCTTCCCAACAGCTCCCGGGCAGTGTTAGGCAACCTCCTGGTTTCCAAGCTCTCCCATTGTCCATGAGTCCCCCCTTCACAATGAATGTGCACTGGTCGGCAACCAAGGAATTTTGGGAAGCTCTCATTATTAGAAACTGGAAGGTTTCTAAACATTTAAATATCAATGGATTGTTGAGGGGGACAAAGGTTAAGTATTTTTTTTTGGGGGGGGGGCTGGTTTAAAGACCCTTTAACCCTTTCAGTGCCAGTCTACCTAGAGATGTTGTCACCCTCTGTTGCCATAGCATTTTCAGAATTCTGCTCTAGGGGACCCTTATACTTGTTCAAAGGGGCAGGTAGGCAGATTTCCCATTAGCCCCCCACCCCATTACCCATATCCCCAATGGCCAGGGGGGTACATTGGCACTGGCCTGGTGTTCTCCTCTTGCTGATCACTGGAGCCATACCAAAGGGCATAGGGGCTTGTGCCCTGGCATGGCTCGCTTGTAGTTTCAGGAGAGGGTTGACTGCACATCATTTTTATGTTTTAATGCACTGATTGGGGTACTGCAATAGCCCATCTTGATGAATCCACTGATAACTTGCAGTCTTAGAGAACATTATGCTGATTCTTAGCACAAAACATTGCTTGAGAAAGTAATTTTTCAGGTAAAATGTCAAATCTCAATATCTTGGCCCTTTCTTCTCCAATACTAAAACAGAAACAGTTCAGGACATCGCCAAGTGTAGCCAATGCCCCAGGCTAACACTTGGCTATGCCTGAGCAATGGGTTTACCTTATGCCCTTTCAATCTTCAACTTACATAACTGTTCTTAGTTATTTTGTAATATTAGTTATAAAAGTAATATTGACTTTTCCATGTCACCATATATTTTGTTTGACATCACATGTCATGTGCATTATGAGTTATGTCAAAAAATGTGTCTGCCTATCCTGCAGTGTAAAATTCCAGTAAATGTGGCCTTATTTGCGCCCCACAGAGCTCTGTGCACACAGAACTTCTTTGTTAAGTGCACTTTAGGCATCTCTATCTGGCTTCCACTGTGTAATATACATTGAAATCCCTCTGCGCAACATTTTAAAGGGTCAATCTATATAAATGAAACAAAATTAAATGTTACAATGCTCCACATACCTGGTGGATTTATTGTCTCTGGTGCCAGCAGTCATAAAATAGAGATTGCTACACAGCCTGTGTCTTCAATACAGTGTATCCGGAGAAACGAGGAGCCAAATGGAGGAGCCACTGGAGGAGCTTTCTGGAGACACACGATCTGCTGCTGCCTCACAGCTATTCCGCACACTAAAAAGAAGAGGGTAGACCATCTCCAGCATGTGTGTACAATTGCCCCTTCAGGAAGAATTGTTCTCTGTAATATAAGCAAAGTACTTAGACAAAATTATGTGGACACTGAAACACCACATACATGTATGGTTGTTAAAAATATAACCTTGAAATTGTCTTTTATTTGTTGGTCTAACAGCATCCATGCCTTTTCAGTTGAATTCAGAACATTGCTGTACCGATCATCAACATAATCAGAAATTAGAGTTATAGTAAAAAAAAAAAACACTTATCCCCCAGTCCACAGGCCTCATCTCTTATATTCTTGAAGACACTGCCAACTGGCCCCTCCTCTTCAGAATCTGTATAAGTGGTGGATGCTCACATGATGGCCTCCTGTGGCCAATCAGCACATAAGTCTGTTTCCTCATGACTGGCAGCAGGGACACACAGAGCAGGTTTCAGCTGCTGAAGGTGTAACATGAAGCTTCTAGTCATTTGAAAACACTGGCAGGCTGATTCATCACTAACGCCAGGTAGCGACAGAAGAGCGTCTGTAGCAGGCATTTTCAGAGCGCCCGCTAGTAGTCACTGTGCTCGGCCGTGGGTCGCTACTTCATAGCGACTCAGTCGCTGTCCAGTAATGTTGAATACATTGTGAGGAGTCGCTATTTGACCAGTACAGCGCTGTATCGGATGTTAGCGACGGCTCCTAGTGACCATCTCACACCATATGCAGCAAAAAAACAGCCTCACATATCTCTGGCGCTGAAAAATGCTTGTTTGAAGCCCATAGCGCAGGAGGCGGTGTGTTTAAGTCTGTTTTTCAGCATCTATCAACTAGTAACAAAGCGAAAACATATGGAATTACATTGTAACAACATTGTAACATGAACACTTTAATGGCAGACCTGTAATGTCATTTCTGAAGAAATATATAAAAACTAAAAAAATGTGAAAAACTGCTTTTTCAATGCCAGAAGAGGTCACAGAATTATTTGAGATTTTTTGAAAAAAAAAACAACAAAAACACAGTTTAAAGAGAAGGAAAGGATCATCCATTGAAATGTATGGCAGAGCGACAGGTAGCGAGAGGTCATACCTGGCGCTGTGCAAGGCTGAACGCTGGCGCTGTTCGCTGAGGCTGGGAAAATGATGAATCAGCCGCTTCATGGCGTTATCCCAGTCGCTAAACAGATTCTGCTTGATAAATGTGTAATTGCGTGCCGTGTTCGGCGTTCACCAGTCGCTACCTGTCGCTACCTGTCATTAACCAGCCACTACCTGACGCTATCCCTTCATGAATAAGGCCCATAGTCTGTTTTGTCCTGAGGGAGTGGCATCTTGCAGTCTTGCAGAGGAGGCCCTTCCAATGTGAGGCTCAGACCTGGTGGCCTCTGACCTCAGGGCAAGCATTTAGTTATTCCACCTCACGTTTTGTAAACTATTTCTATATTATATTGTGTGGCTTGTGCGTCATCAAAGGGATTATCAACCGCCACACGCACCTAAGCAATGTCTGCCAAGCAACAGGGGCAGTGAAAAGTGCTATTATATATTGCACCACAAGGTGATACTAAAATGTGAGATTATATTGGTTCAATTGAAAAAACATAAAAACCCACTCGACGTATTAAATCCATCTAACAATGCCAGGCTCCCAATATTGAATGCTAAAGGTAAATTTGCAGATGACATATAAATGGTCAGTTACAGGGTTTTGGTTTTCTTCAAAATTTCCCTTCCCTGAAATTTGAAAGTTGACCTATCACTAAAATCACAATTGCTATTTCTTACTCAATATATTACTAATATACTTTAAAATGAGGAATAATGATTTTACTTTAATTATAGATACACTTATAGTTCGTTTTCTTTTTTTAAGCCTTGGTATTGTAAAAAAAAAAATGCCATCTGAGTTCAAATCAACAAACGCAAAAATACTTACATTTCCATACTGTTAAGCATTGAACATTTTTGATTTAATTTATCTTTTATAAAATCTAGTCGACCTGACATTGGCCATGCATTGTACAGCAGAGTACACATCTGAAATACAATGATCCAAACGTTATAATTTGCAATATAAACTTGTTTATATGTTTTAGAAACATACATTAAGGTTAATGGTATTTATATATTTGTATATCATTGAATTTATATGTTTGACGAACATGAATGCACATTCTGAGGCTTAGGGCCTTATTTATAGCGACAGATAGCGACTGGGGAGCCGGCCAGTAAAGCCAGGTACCGCAACTAGAACGCCGGCTCCCCTCCACAATCACACATTTATCAAGCCGATACTGCTTAGCGACTGAGATAGCGCCACCTAGCAACTCATTCATTATTATCCCAGCCTCATCCCACAGCACCAGCAAACATCCTTGAACAGCGACAGGTATGACCTCTCGCTACCTGGCGCTCTCCAATGCATTTCAATGGCAGAATGTATTTTAATTAATAATTATTTTTTAATATATATATTTTTTTTAAATTTCAAAAAAAAAATCTGTGAACACTTCTTCCTTTGAAAATGTATTTTTTGGGGATTTAAAAAAACATTTTTTTTTTTTTTGCAGAATTGATATTACAGGTCTGATTTTAAACTATTCAGGTTTGAATATTATTTCAAATTCATTCCATTTTTTTTGGGTAGTTAGGGGGTTAAAAAACTACTTTTAACACATCGCCTACTGCGCTCTGGGATTTAACCCTTTTGTTGCCAAGCACGTAACACCTACGTGCTGGCTTGGCTGGGCCTTAAGTGCCAAGCCCGTAGGTGTTACGTGCTTGACTTTCCTCGCTTGTAGTTTAAAAAGTAAAAACAACAAATACTCACCTGACCCCTTGTTGGATCCGGCCGGGTCTCCTCTTTAATTTGGTGCCATCCGATCCCCCGTGGGGGGTCGGATGGCTCCAGGAGAGCCCCCGGAATAGGCCCCCCCCCCCCGCTTCTGCAGCAGCAGCTTCTAACTGTAAAAAAAAATAAAAATAAAAATGACATTCACTTACCTGTGTGTGCGCTGGCTCCCGCTGTCCCTCCTCTTCACCTGGGGGGCCTCCGATCCCCCCCCAGGACTTACCGATCTTCAGGAGAGAGCCTGGGAGGCTCTCTCCTCTCTTCTGCACGATGGCGGCCGCCATCATGCCTCTAAGCCCCGCCCCCTTGGGGGCGGGGCTTATGAAGTCATCCCGGCCCCGATCTCAGGCTTCAGCCTTCTCAGCTTCTCAGATGCCGGTGATCGGCACAGGGGAAGGAGGTGACAGGAGATCCTCTGATCTCCTGCCTTCTCCTTCTCTGGATGCCGATCATCGGCATCTGTCAGCTGAGCGGCGAGGGACAAGAGCTTGCAATCGAAGGTAAGTACAGTAAAAAAAAAATTTTTTTTTTTCTAATAAAATACTTTTTATTATTGTGTGGTGTTTTTTTTTCACATTAACCCTTTGTGAGCTGGTAAGGGGTCCATGAGACCCCTTATACCAGTTCACAAGGCTGGGGGGGTGGCAAGTCACCTGCCCTAGCGGGTGGCTTGCCATTAACCCCCGCACCCCCATTACCTGCCTCCCCAAAGGCCAGGGGGGGGCAGAAGAGCCCGGGCCCACATAGGCTATGTGGGCTCGTAGGCTGCAGGGTGGGGGGGCCACCAAAGCTGGCCCCCCCACTCTGTGCCTACAAGCCCCCATAGCTGGTCCCGGGCTGGTTACTTTGGGTAAGGGGGACCCCACGTCATTTTTTTTTTTGGATTTTGAAGGGTTTTTAACCCTTCAAGATCCAAAAAAAAATGGGGTCCCCCTCCCCGGGAAGGGGGACCCTATGTCATTTTTTTTTTAATTAACCATTTGTCATCCAGCAGCTATAAAAGGCTTCTGGGCAGGAAAGGGTGTCTACCTATACATATGTGGTATCGCTGTAACCGGGAGAAATTGGGGTTTCTCACGCAATAAGATTTTATTGACAAACTTACATTTTTTATTACAAAAAAACTCTACAAATTGTAAAAAAATGTTTTTTTTTTGTTTTTTTTCACACATTTCACCCAAAAAAATTGAGAATACACCTAAAAAATACAAACAAGACATTTCATGTTAAAGCCCAGACTCTGTTGAAAAAAACAATATATAATTTTCCTGGGAAATCCCTGGAAATCCCTTCAAAAATGACAGTTGAATATGTGTAGCGCAAAATGGTGAAACATCGTCTGGCAACAGGGAGTGGCAAATGCTGCAGGTAGGCTGGCAGCGAAAGGGTTAAACATGCATTTCACAGCGCTAGGAATTTTTAAGGCTGATTTTTTAATGAATATGGTGGGTGCCGGTCGCTATGTCCAGTCGCTATCATGCGCTCCCATACAACAGCGAACCTGTCAAATAGCGACTCAGCATCTTGTATTTAACATTACGGCACACCGACTGAGTCGCTATCATCCACCGAACAATGGCCCTTTTGACTAGCAGTCGCTGTCAAAATACTGCTACAGTCGCTCAATAGTCGCTATCTGACGCTATCTGTCGCTATTAATGAATTAGCCTCTTATATTTTGTGTGCATTCAAAATAGGAAACAGGGAAGTGAAATCACTAAAGGGACTGCAAACCCAAAGGCAATATAAAGGCAACAAGCAGCTTACTTGACTTCTTCCCTATGTGCCTCTCCTCCATGTCCTGCAGGTAGAAGCCATGGTAGGGTTCCAAAGTTCAAACAGCTGTATCTGACCACAGCACAGCACCTGAGCACCTTTTCAAGCTCAGCGACAACCCAGAAATATAAATGAAGAAAGTGGCTTTACTTTAGATGGGTTGAATATTGGGAATATGGTTATGATTTAGTACTGAAGGGGGGGGGGGGGCTATATATATATGGCACCCAATCAGCATGTGTATTGGCAGCATGCAGGGATTGTTACATATGTATGTAGTGATGTGGCTGAAGGCATATATGTGTAAGTGATCAATCTAATCAAGTTTGTGGAGACAGTAGATTTCCTGATTGTTATAAAAAATCTTTGTTATGCTCTTGAAAATGATACAGGATAAAATTAGCAAAACCGTGCAACACTTAAAAAACAGATCAAGATATTTTGCTGAAGCTCAACGTGCGAAAAAGAGTCCTTTCACTCAGTATTTCATAAATAGTTCATCAGTAATACACAGAGCTATAATGATAAGATAGGGGAGGTTGTAGTTCCACTTTAAAAATTCTTCAGACCGATTATTTCCACAGTGCAGAAAAAGACAAAATTCATGCTTAGACACTCTCCGCCACCTGAATTGCACAACCTCTTACCAGATTCACAGTAGAGATGAGCATAAATAAACATAGGTGAATGGAGCTTTCACTTTAAAAATTCCCATCGGTGGTGCAGGCAATATAATCCACTTCATACAATTCCATAAGTCATAAATGCAATGCCCCGATATTATAACATAGGTGAGGAGATAGAAAAGGAAAAAGATCTAGTGCAACACCTTTTTAAACTAATGACAATTTAATAAGATCGGTATGCACTCACAATAATAAATAGAAAACAGGCTTGTCACAACACTTAGGCCCTTATTTATGAAGGAATAGCTACAGGTAGCGACTGGTGAGCGACCGGTAATGACGGGCACCGCCACGAGAACGCCGGCTCCCCACCACAATCACACATTTATCAAGCTGATCCTGCTTGGCGACTGAGATAGCGCCATATAGCGACTCATTCATCATTATTCCAGCCTCAGCCCACAGCGCCAGTGTCCAACCTTGAACAGCGACAAGTATGACCTCTCGCTACCTGGCGCTCTCCAATGCATTTCAATGGAACAATCTTTAAATATTCATAATTAATTGTTATTAATGTTTTTTTTTTTTAAATGTGAAAAATTCTGTGACCACTTCTGCAATGTTAGATAATTTTTTTAAGGTAAAAAAAAAAAAAAAATTTGTGCAGAATTGATATTACAGGTCTGATATTATTGTATTCATATTACTAAATTCTTAAAAAAATTTTTTTTTTGGTTTCCAAAAATTTGGTGGTTTGGGGGTTAAAAAACTACTTTTAACACATCGCCACCAGCGCTCTGGGGTTTAAACATGCATTTCACAGCGCGAGAATTTTTTGACCGTGATTTTTTGATGAATATGGTGGGAGCCCGTCGCTCTGACCAGTCGCTATCATGCGCACCCATACATCGCGGAACCTGTCAAATAGTGACTCATCACCCCGTATTCAGCATTACGCCACGCCGACTCAGTCGCTATCAACAACCGAACAATGGCCAAGCACAGCGACTACTAGCGGGCGCTGTGAAAATACTGCTACAGTCGCTCAACTGTCGCTACCTGCCGCTATTAATGAATCGGCCTCCCCGCTGGTCTTCAGTGTGTCTCTCCACTACGGTATTCAGCTGCCCCTCTCCGCAGATGTATCCTCAAACCGCATATAAACCTTTAAGCAGTAAGACCGCCAGACATCCCTATGCGTTTCATCCCAGCGCGGGGACTGAAACTCGGGTGCCTGGCCAGCTTGAAAGAGTGGTATTTGTACCTAGCAGCCTTTTGCATAGAGCTTAGAGTTCCAGGTCACATGTCCGTGACATCATCGCAGGCATACCGAGTACCGAGTATTGAAAATGATAAATTCTATATTCTGAACCTATATATTGTGGCGAGCCATCAGCTTCCAAATTGCTTAAGTGGCCTGTGGTCTTTAAAAAGTTGGCCACCCCTGAGCTAGCTACTGGCACAATTTTGCAGAGCCCATGTTTTTATCTGGTAGGGTAAGTTAATATCACTATAATCTGTAGCTGTATGACATTTCCCATTTTAGATTTATATTGTGGAAAACACTCTAGACTTTGCCTTGACATTTAAGAAAAGAAAAAGCAACAAGACTGACAAAAAAAAAAGCAAACTCATTTTCAGCCAGGAATCCATTCTTTTTTTCGTATAGTCTTTTTCAAAGACACATATGACTAAGGGAGTTATTTAAGAAGGAATAGCACCAGGTAGTGCCTCGTAGCGGCAGGCAGCATATGGTGAACGCTGGGCGCTGTAGGAAAAAACACATTTATCATAGAGACTCTAGTGAGCGACTCTAACAGCGCCATGTAGCGTCTGATGTATTTTTACAGGCGGCTCAGCGTATAGCGCCGGCGCTCTAGCTTCCAGAGCGCCAGGTATTACCTTTTGCTCACTGTCGCTCTCCCATACATTTCAATAAGCGTTCATTTGCTTCTGTGCGTGTTTTTATTTATATATTTTATTTTTTTTTTTGCTCAAATCATTGTGTGACCTCTCCTGGCTGCAAACAAACACTTTTAGAAACTTTTTTGACTTTTTATATTTTTATGGAGAATTGTCATTACAGGTCTGGCACGAAAGTGTTAATGTCACAGTGTTAAAACAATGTCATTCCATGTGTTTTCGCTTTGTTACAGGTGTATATATGTTCAAAAACAGACTAATCACACAGCATCTGGCGCTCTGTGCTACAGCACCCAGCTTTAGAGCACCAACGCTGTGTGTGTGTGTCATGTGTGATAAGTATGGTGTGGAGCGCCAAGAGTCGGTCGCACTGAGCTGGTGCTACATTTCGCTCGCTGCAGCGCTGTACTGGTGTTAGAGCACCCAACATACATCACATTCATCAATGCGGGCCAGGCTACTACAGTGACTGAGGCACTCTGTCCCAGTGTTAAAACAATGTAATTCCATGTGTTTTCGATTTGTACCTGGTGTATATGTGTTCAACAACAGACTATGATCACACAGCATCTGGTGCTCTGTGTAGTTTTGGAGCGCCGAGTGCTGGACGCACTGAGCTGGTGCTACCTGTCACTCGCTGCAGCGCTGTATTGTTGTTAGAGCACCCAACATACATCACATTCATCAGTGCCAACCAGGTTACTCCAGCGTCCGCAGCGCTAGGTTACAGCGCCCTATACCGGCTTACAGCATCTACTAGTGGTCGCTCAATACAGATGCTCATCTGGTAATACGTGGCACTAGTAGTGAATCAGCCTCCAAATCATTTTTGGCTTTTTTGTGTTGCTCCAATACACACAAATGAAATAAACGTGTATAAGAACATGTGTAAGCCCAATAATTTTCTGGGAGAAATACTTCATTTTATGGAAACATTTCAGTGGTGCCAACACTTGAGGCCATGACTGTATTGTTTTATTTAATGTGCTTTGTAGCAACACTGTAAGGGAGCTTATGGGTGGGTGTGACAAGTGTCCAATCAAAATGACACCAATGGATTTTCTGTTCAACAAACTTCCAAAACGTTACCCATATATATATATTGTATGTGGCGAACTCCATAGATTCAAGTTGCAAGCTTTTTTTCTATAACAAACTTCTCTTTCTCACACATGATTCAATGATTCCATAAGAGACAAAAGATGTCTCGAGAGCAAGCGGCTGTAAGCTAGTCAATTAGCCAAAGAGTCACTGAACAACTATGACTTCCACCACAGGATATCTGACAATTCTTGGAACCAACCTATGTAATATGTCTTGCTAATTGCACTTTCTGACATTACATGACATCACTGTCTTCTGCAGTAGAGTGAGTGTCATGGCAATGAGAATGAGGGTACTTTAGTAGTATTTATAGAAGTAAAATGTGTCAATTAAAGTAACATTTGCATCACTACTTATATGAAAAAAGCACACAACTTACCTACTTAAAGGAGCAGTATCGCAAATTTTTCTTGGTGACTTATATTTAAATGGTACTTTGAATGTAGGTAAGTGTTAGAGTAAGAATTACAAATTTAGAAAAAATGTCTGTGTTGTGCAGCTGGAGACTAATAGCTCATGTTAATGTCTGCTGAGTGTCGGGGCCCGACACTCTGGCCTGTTCCACGCTGAGGAGAGGGGGAAACAATGTAACAAAGTAATCAGCTGTTCAGTGCTGGCAGCCGTCCAGAATAAGATAACAACATTGCCTGGCCAGAACTCATATATCTCAAACAGAAAGAAAAGCTCTAGAAGTCATTTAGCTCATTGGTAAATTCAGTTTGAACCAGAGAGTCATTGGTTCGCATCTCAGACTCACCAGTTTTTTTTTTTATTTTGGGGGGGGGGGGGGGGGGGGTTATTTTATTTCAGAATTGGATTTTTATGTTTACATCCTGTTTTTTTGCTCTAAACATTTTTTTATTATGACAGTTTTCCCTTCATGTTGGCTCTGCTGCAGAATATTTCAGTTTACCATTTTCTCTTTCATATTCTTATTTTTCATTTTTCCATATAATCTTTCTTTCAGCTTTGTGTGTTTTGAGCAAAGTCCAACCCAGGATTTTCACTATCTGGAGTTTTGTTTTATGCCCCTAGGGGCATCCTGACTTGGGATGCCCTGATATGTGAAATCTCCAAGTTCGCCTGTGAAAACGTACCTTTCCCTGTTCCACAGCGCATGCGCAGGCTCTCATCCAATCAGCTCTGTTTGCACGCAGATGGGGAGCCTGAGCAGTAACCTTCCTGGCCGCCCGGCCTGTCTAAATGACTATCTGCACAAGTGTGCCAGAAAAATGGGGGGATCTGTGGTTATCCAGGGGTCGTTTCACACAGTGGGCATCCTGATTTAGGATGCCCAAGGGGCAAGGTCAATGGCCGGGTCTTATAGACTTCAGGGTTGGCCACTCAGTGTTTTGTTCTACTTTAATACCTTTAGATTTTCCTGCACAGTTATTCAAAGAAGAATTTCAGTTATTTTCAGTCAGTTTAGTTTATTTTGTATAGATTTTACACATTTGAGTCACCTGGTCTCACCTCACACACACACAGCCGTTACCACTGATTACAGTGTCAGCCTCTGAGGTAAAGTGTTGCTAGGAGACCAGTGGGCTAAATGAAGCAGCTCACTAAATACAACCCAGCAGATCCCCCTATTCAGCAAATGGACTGAGCCATTGTAATTTTACAATTTAAAAGAAAGGCAGATATTTTTTTCCTTTTTCTATCGCCACATTATTTATACACATGTTAGAAGCTATTGTGTGGGTATTTAATTCTTTATCTTTTTTAATGCAAATTTTGCGATACTGCTCCTTTAAGCCTTATGAACTGGTTGACAAACAAAACTACCCTAAATTTTAACATTTTTGTTACCCTAATAAGGTTTAAAGATATAACTAGAGATGAGCGAACTTCTTGAAAGTTCGATTCGGGCGATTCGCCGAATTTACCCAAGAAATTCGGGCTCGCCCGAATCGAACTTTCACGAATTGCTCATCTGAAAAAAAAAAATTCCGGCATGGTGGGAGCGGGCAGGCCGGCTATGCTGTCAGCGGGCCGCCGCCGGCCCGCTGACAGCGTAGCCGGCCTGCCCGCTCCCACCATGCCGGCAAAAATGCCTCCACGCTCCGGCGCCGCTCTCAGCTGTCATCAGAGGACGCGTCATCAGAGGGCGCCTGAGAGCGGCGCCGGCCTCCACGCTCCGACCATGTAGGTAAGTGTTTGCTTTTTAAACAAATGCCGGCATGGTGGGAGCGGGCAGGCCGGCTGCGCTGTCAGCGGGCCGGCTTCCGCCGCCCGCTGACAGCGTAGCCGGCCTGCCCGCTCCCACCATGCCGGCATTTTTTTTTTTTATTTCAGGGAAAATTCGATCGGCACAAACAAAAAAACATTCGGGTTCCTGCCGAATCGAATTTTCCCTGAAATTCGGAGCGAATTCCGGTTCGTCCGAACCGGTTCGCTCATCCCTAGATATAACCTTTTAGACACTTTTTATGAATTACTGCCAAAAAATAGCTTTTTAAATATGTTGATATTTTTTAACTTCAATATACCAGTATAAAATAAATAAAGATTTGTGATTCAGGCCGTTGAGTGCCATTTGCCTTATAGGTCTTATCAAGTTGCATTAAGACTTGATGAGAAGATTACCTTATTGGTTAAAGATCCTCACACCCTCACCAACCTATGCTACTCATATAATTTATAACAGTACTCCATAAACAAGTAAAATATTCTTTTTCCTTTGCTTTTAGCTTTTGGCAGCAAAATAATCCAGGGCAAAGTTAAGGTTCAGTGAGTAATGAATATCCTAGTACAGTTGTCAACACATCCAAAGTGACAGAGTGACATTTGCTACTGAACTACAGACAAGCATCCATACAAAAAAATACATACTTTATATATATATATATTTTAAAAGCTTTTAAATTAACCAGTGCTAGTCATATTAACGTTGTGCATTGCTACAAAATAGCAAGAAAAGTTAGCACAAATATATAATAAGGAAACAAATAAGCATTTTACATATTTAACTTGTATAAAAGTATTATATCGATCCTATGTTTTTTTACCATAAGTATGTGTGTATGAGGTGCCAGAACTGCTTTATAACAGATAAAACATATGCTCTTTTTTAAAAGCAGCATGTGGAGAGACCCATGTTAGGCTTAATATAGGGGGCTAAAAAGACCAAAAATCCCTCTACTCAAAGGTAAAGGAAAAGAGACGCTTTCCTAAAATGGAAAGTATTTGCACTGTTACCCAGCACAAGGAAAATAGCATTACCCATCAATCCTTGCAGCAGGTGAAGTCATGCAAATCAACAAATTTTTAAAACAGGAAAACCGTGATGCATTTCAGACCATCTCAGGTCCTATACATAGTTTTTTTACATTTCAAATAATAAAGCAAACTTATGTTTTATCTATCAAGGTGAAGCTGTGCCAGGATCTGATACATCTATTTCCTTTGTTTGCTAGTGCACTTTTTCTGAAGTTTCTTTAATGAGTTACATTTGTCCTTCGTGTGTGTTGCATGCACCAGGCAACAGGAGGCTATACCACATGCAGGTTAGCAGTAAATTAAGGCCCTTATTTATGAAGGAATAGCGACAGGTAGCGACTGGTGAGCGGCCGGTAATGACGGGCACCGCCGTGAGAACGCCGGCTCCCCACCACAATCACACATTTATCAAGCCAATCCTGCTTAGCGACTGAGATAGCGCCATATAGCGACTCATTCATCACTATTCCAGCCTCACCCCACAGCGCCAGCGTCCGACCTTGAACAGCGACAGGTATGACCTCTCGCTACCTCGCGTTGCATTTCAATGGAACAATCTTTAAATGTTCATAATCAATTGTTATAAATTTTTTTTTTTTTTAATGTGAAAAATTCTGTGACCACTTCTGCCATGTTAGATAATTTTTTTAAGGTAAAAAATAAAATAAAAAATGTGTGCAGAATTGATATTACAGGTCTGATATTATTGTATTCATATTACTAAATTCTTTAAAATTTTTTTTTTTTTGGTTTCCAAAAATATGGTGGTTTGGGGGTTAAAAAACTACTTTTAACACATCGCCGCCCGCGCTCTGGGGTTTAAACATGCATTTCACAGCGCGAGAATTTTTTGAGCGTGATTTTTTGATGAATATGGTGGGAGCCTGCCCATGAGCACCCATACATCGCGGAACCTGTCAAATAGCGTTTCGTCACCCCGTATTCAACATTACTGCACGTCGACGTCGCTATCAACAACCGAACAACGGCCAAGCACAGCGACTACTAGCGGGCGCTGTGAAAATACTGCTACAGTCGCTCAACTGTTGCTACCTGCCGCTATTAATTAATCGGCCTCTTGGTTTTGCAATACTAGCGCACAGAGGCGCAGCCCTGCGTAGGCTGTTTAGAGCATGTATACAACTCCTGTTTTGCATCTGGTCTGCCATACTGTTCTTGCAATAGATAATAATACATAATAGAAAAAAATCACTATTCCTCAAGCCAAATCCAGAAATTATTTTTTTTTAGAAACTGACTACTCTTTAGTGCAACATATCCTGACAGACTCAGCTGCTAGCCAATGCATGGAAACAGAGCTCCATTCCTATGTCTGAATTACAAGCCAAAGTCAATAACATCATGATTTTCAAAACCGTGGGGCTTCATTCCATGTTTAAATTCCATGAAACCCTTAGTAATTTAATATGGATCTCAGACATGAATACAACCTACCATATTACCTTCCTTTCCTCCTTTTACCTTACATTGTAGAAACAATTTTACCTTTTACCTTACATTGTATATTAATCTCTCTTTTTGAACTGTTGTCTAGTACATCTTGCTACATTTTTTTGTTTATATATTGAAGTCTCAGGAAAATAATTTTAAGGTCATGATAACCGCTGTAGAGCACCTTTTTATATAATATGTAGCATATCTCACGGACATTCTGTACTACTTTGTATTCGACAACATTGAAAAGAGAATCACTTTATTCAGTGAGTAAATGGAACACAAAGAATTATATACACTCATAATGCAATTCCTCAAACAGTGTTTACAGACATATTTACATACAAAGGGTAATAGGCATCTCCCATCTCATACTCTTTTCATAGTAACTGTTCCTGTACCTTAAGGTCCTGAGGAACCCTAAAATGTCTTAAGAGGAAAGAGAAATTAGTGACCCAGGTCACTGAAGCCAGAAAGGATTATCCAACTCTTGTTAGGGCTTTCCTCTTGTAAATGAAGTGTTGAAAGAAAGACCTCCGTGATCTTCTTTTGTTACTCTTTCTGTTGTTGGCGGCCTTCCCTATTCTCTTTTGATTATACACCCATAACATGCAGTGATGAAAGATCACAACATCTCATCTTCTGCTTTGTAGAAAGTCTCCAACAGCCTTTTAGATGGGCCAAACTTTTTAAGCTGTCTCAAGGAAAAATAGCATTTTCTGGGCTTATTTCAGGATAATGATGGTGTTCTTGTCCCACTTCAAGCTGTCAGAGATGGTGACTAGTTTCCTTCAATCTCTTAAAGTGGACCAACACCCAGGATTTTGACTATCCTGGGTCTTGGTCCACTTCGGTGGGGCACCCCCGATCGGGGTGCCCCGCTGTGTGAAACCCCCCCGATCACCCAGAAAACTCACCTCTCCCCGCTCCCACGTGGCCGTGGACAAGCGATCTGACAGCAACGGACAAGCGGCTCCTCCGCCGCCGCCTCCCGCGCGTCACTCTTGACGCGCACGCGCCCGCGCCTGCCATTCACAGACGGGCGGCGCGGGCGCGCGCACGTCTAAAGGGGCGCGAGGGAGGTAAGGGGATTTGGGGCATTTGGGGGGGTTGTCCCGTGGGGAGGGAGGTGATCGGCCTGGGAATCTTATAGATTCCAGGGCCGATCATGGGAGGGTGATGGTCCACTTTAAGATGTTTATTGGTGGCATTGTATTAGGAATCCTTCTACAGTCCCCTCAATAGTCTTAGAAAAAGTTGTTCCCAGTGCACCACAGTACAGTCTGGTCACAGATCTGTAATCGTTTAGGTCCTTGGGTTAATAGTTCTTAGGGAACTGGATGCTACGGGGAGAATAAAAGTCAATGGCAGTTTTCTCTCCTAAAAAGGAAGTGAGAATTCTCACCTGCCTCTGAATCAACCCCCATGTTGCAAAGGTAAAGAAATCTAGCTGTGGGCCTTGCACTCTCTTAAGTGGTACTATGTGGTGGACTTGCGGAATGAGGATATTAGTGCACAGTGTGCTGTTCTAAAATAGATTCCACACTTGGAGGCAAGCAGGTTACAGTTTTTGCTGTACTAATTTACAGTACAATACAAGCAACTCAACGAACCTCATCTCAAAGAAGCCGGTTGTAAGACTCTTACCTCCTCGCCGTCCCCGGTCACGCGGTGCGTCTTCGGGCAGCCCGCTGCCGCCTCCGGTCCGACGGTCCCCTTGCGCGGTTGCCTCTCGCCGCTGCTGTGGGGTCCGGGGTTCCGCGGCGGCGGGCTGTGCTGGTGGCCGCGCCGCGGCCCGCTCAGTGCGGCTGGGTGGCCCTGCCAGGCTGTTCCCTGATGCGGCGCTTCCTCCCTCTGGCGGGGGCGCGCCCGGTCAGCAACGTGCTCGCGCGCGTCTTGTTTATGCCTCCCGGCGGCGCTTCTCCCAGCACGTCCGCCGGAGGCGGATTTAAAGTGACCTATCCTTGGCATCCTGGTGGGAATCGGGCCCAGGGACTGGACGGCCTGTCTGGCCTGGGCAGTCCAGTTCCTGGGACCGCTCCCGTTTGTAAAGTTGCACCAATCATTTTCCTTCCCTCAATTTGTCCCCTTTCCTACTGGCCAGTACTCCCTTTATATTCAGGCTGCTCCATTTTCCCAGTGCCCGTTATAGCCTCTGGGTTTGGGAGCGTGATAGATTGACCTATATCGTTTATACTCGGCTTGTTACTTCTGACCATCCTTGCTTGCTGCCTGCCCTGACCTTTTGCCTGCCTGACCTCGATTTTTGCCTGACCCTTCTGATACCTCGCCCCGTGACCTTCTGGATTGACCTCGGCTTGTTTTGACTCCTCTTTGTTACCTCCGCTGGATACTTCGCTTCGTGATCTCCTGGTTTGACCTCGGCTAGTTTTTTGGACATCCGCCTCCTAGCATCCTCATTTGGGACTCCCTGCCGTTCATCAGTCTCCACCTTAAGCTGGTAATCTTTGCGCCCATTAAGTCCGGGGGGTAACCGAGTCTGGAGAGGCACTATCCGCGTCTTCTGCGAGCGGGGACTTGTCTATAGGCAGAAGAGGCGGTGGAGATTGGGGATTATCAGCTTAAGACAGAAAGGTGTCCGGCACAGTCCTTACACCGGTTGTCTTTTTCCAGTTTTCTAGGATGTAAATTATACTAAGACAAGAAAAGGTAAGAAAATATCTCTGCAAATCTAGAGAGTGACAAGTGAAAAAAGTTCTAATAGTCCAGAAAGTGAGTCTAAATACCAAATCTAGAGAGGATTTAACATTCTAAATTCTAAGGTGTAAGTTTTCAGATTCAATAAACATAACTTTTATTTTTCTGATTAATGAAGCACCAACTTATTCTGCAGCCCATAATCCCGGCAAAATAACTAAAAATCCAGTGCCCCTGGAGCACCCACAAATATACTTTGGATGATATTTGTAATATTAAAGCAGGCCAAAACCCACTGAACTTGTGAAATATATTTGGCCTACACTCCCCTCTTAGGGCGTAGAACTAGAAATATGATATTTGGATATATGGATATTTTCACTTTTTGTATCGTCCTGGAACATTGTTTTTTGAGCTGTCCCTCTCTGTAAGATGGCATGCAATTAGTCATTACATCGAAGTGGCAATGACATTGTTGCCACACACAACAATGGCAATGAATGGAGGAGGCGGAGCTTTACAGCTAAAACAGGTGCTATTTTCTGGGATTAGATTGAAGTAGGGGCAGTGAAAATTGAAGATACTCTTCATAGAGCGAGCAATCCAGGGGATGCTAGTTAAAAATGTAGGTTGTGGTTCGCTTTAAGTATAGCAATATGTTTCGAGCTGTAGGGAGAAACTGGAGTACTTGTACCTGTAAAAAACAAGACATACAAACCCTATTCATAAAGGATTCAAGCTCAAGGCCATGCTGCTGCAAGGAAAGGTGGAATATTAATATACTGTAAAGATAAATTACCAGCATGTTTTTAATTAAACTCAAAGATCCCTGATATTTTCCACATTTTTGACAAACTGCTGAACCGAATCAGCAAAATTCTGCTCGAATTTAACTCCAACCTGAATCTGAATAGCAGCACTAGTAGTCATTACCTTTTTATGAAACACAAACAATCACAACATTAATTACACAAATCCCTTTTTAAAATTGTAATTTCCTCATTTTATGTTATAGTCTTATCATTCCATAATAATCACATTGGCACTAACAAGAATCACATAGTGGAAGAATGATCATATTTCTGTCTGACCAGGATGGAAACAAACTGAGCCTTATGGCAAGAGTAGTTTTTCTCCTGCCATGCATATTTTACTCCCCACAGCAGCCATATTTCATTTTTTTGCTTTTAATGTAAGAAGGATTCCCCAAACAGCTTATTATTTGTTAGTTTATCTCCAGGCTTTTCCCCTGCTTTCCTATTATTCTTGCTGCACTCACACATTTTTTTCACATTTCTATAATGCAATCTGAATCCTGACACTTGCAAAGATTCCTTATATTTAATTGGCATGACTTCCAGATTTACAAATGTATTTTTTGTCAGTGATTGCTGTGCACTAGCAGTGTTTGTTGTATTGTAAATGGAAAAAAAGTGTTACATTGTATATCTAAAGATGACGTGCTCATATAGCAAAGCTTTTTGTAACTTGCAGAAAAGCAATAATGTAACACAAAGGCGATTAAAAAACAATGGCTGCCTTTTCTGCTTTTGGTCTGAGTACTCATCTCAAACATTTTTAAAGGTAAGCATGGTTAAAAATACACTACTCACATACTCAAAACTGTGAAAACTAGAGTTTAATGTCTCTAAATGTAAAATCATGCACTTGGGTAGAAGGAATCCCTGCTCTGAGTACCGTATGGGCAGCACTGTGTTAGCCAGGACCTCGGAGGAGAGAGATTTAGGGGTACTGATTACTGATAGCTGCAAGATGAGTGGACAGTGTAGCCAGACAGTGGGAAAAGCAAGCAGGATGCTCGGCTGCATAGCTCGAGGCATCACCAGTAGGAAGAGGGAGGTTGTGATGCCATTGTATAGAGCCCTGGTAAGACCACAGCTAGAATACTGTGTGCAGTTCTGGAGACCTTACCTGCAAAAAGACATTATTCAAATAGAACGTGTCCAAAGGCGGGCAACGAAAATGGTGGAAGAACTTAAACTTAAAACTTATCAGGAGAGACTTAAAGAACTTAATTTGTACAGTCTGGAGGAAAGAAGGGAGAGGGGGGACATGATTGAGACCTTTAAATATGTGAAAGGATTGAACAAGGTTCAGGAGGGAAGTGTTTTTAAGAAGAAGCTTAATGATAGAACAAGGGGGCATAACCTGAAGCTAGTCGGGGGGAAGATCAGGAGCAATGTTAGAAAATATTATTTTACAGAAAGAGTAGTAGATGCTTGGAACAAACTTCCAGCAGAGGTAGTTGAAAAATCAACAGTCACTGAATTTAAACATGCCTGGGATACGCACACATCTATCCTAATATAAAGAGTACATACAGTATACACATAAGGGCAGACTAGATGGACCGTATGGTCTCCTTCTGCCTTCAACCTTCTATGTTTCTATTATTCAGGAAGTATAACTAAAAAGAGATGAATACTATTTGACGTGGAAACAAATTATAAAGCAGTTATAAAGCAGAATTTTCATTCAGTGTCCAACACGTTCAGGAATTTGTAGATTTAGTGGATCATTTAAGAAGGGATAGCACCAGGTAGTGCCTCGTAGCCGCAGGCAGCGTCTGGTGAACTCCAGGCCCTGTACGCAAAACCACATTTATGAAAGCGAATCTGGTGAGTAACAGCGCCATGTAGTGTCACATTATTATTACAGGCGGCTCAGCGTATTACCTTTCGCTCACTTTCGCTCTCCCATACATTTCAATGGCCATTCATTTGCTTGTGTTTAAACAGCGTTTTGACAATTTTTTTTTGTTTTTTTTTGCTCAAACCATTGTGTGACCTCTCCTGGCTGCAAACAAACACTTTTAGAAACTTTTTTTGACTTTTTATATTTTTATGCAGAATTGTCATTACAGGTCTGGCACTAAAGTGTTAATGTCACAGTGTTAAAACAATGTCATTTCATTTGTTTTTGTTTTGTTACTGGTGTATATGTGTTCAAAAACAGACTTTAATCACACAGAGTCTGGGACTATGCTATAGGGACCAGATTTAGAGCGCCAATGCTGTATGCTGTGGAGCGCCGAGAGTTGGTCACACTGAGCTGGCACTACCTATCACTCCCTGCAACGCTGTACTGGTGTTAGAGTGCCCAACATACATCACATTTATCAATGCGGGCCAGGCTACTACAGCGACTGAGGCGCTCTGTTACAGCACCCGATACCCGCTTACAGTATCGCTCTAAGCGCCACTATACAGACGCTCATCAATACCTGGTGTTAGTAGTGAATCAGCCTCCACGTTTACATGCTCAAATATTTGGTAGTACCAACCAATTTCAAAAACCATTTGATAGGGAATTAAATTACTGTAAATTTGTATCCAGGAATGGCTGTTATAGTAAACCTCCAGCCTCTATTTCTCACAGCTGACCTTAAGGCTGCTGCATCCAGGAACAGCCTGATTTGAGTTGTGTATAAAACTACTTTTGGGTCTACTTTAAAAGTTTCACTACACAAAGCAACAGTTAGCCCTTCTATAAGCCCCTCCTTTAAGACATTAATGCAAATATACCTGCAATGTGGAGCCTCATTTAAATTACAAAAAACTAAATTTTGTAACTAGGGAGGTTATTTAAGAAGGGATAGCGGCAGGTAGTGTCTCGTAGCGGCAGGCAGCATCTGGTGAACGTCGGGCACTGTACGCAAAACCACTGGTGAGCACCTCTAACAGCGCCATCTAGCTTCCAGAGCGCCAGTTATTACCTTTGCTCAGTGTCGCTCTCCCATACATTTCAATGGGCGTTCATTTGCTTGTGTCTAAACTGTGTGTTTGCCAATTTTTTTTTGTTCAAATCATTATGCTGCAAACAAAGACTTTTAGAAACTTTTTAGACTTTTTATAAAGTGTTATTGTCCCATTGTTAAAACAATGTCATTCCATGTGTATTCGCTTTGTTACTGGTGTATATGTGTTCAAAAACAGACTTTAATCACACAGCGTCTGGCGCTCTATGCTATAGGGACCAGATTTAGAGCGCTGATGCTGTGTGTGTGTTCTTTTTTGAAGTATGGTGTGGAGCGCAGAGAGTCGGTGGCACTGAGCTGGCACTACCTATCGCTCCCTGCAGCGCTGTACTGGTGTTAGAGTGCCCAACATACATCACATTTATCAATGCGGGCCAGGCTACTACAGTGACTTAGGCGCTCTGCTACAGCGGCCGATACCCGCTTACAGCGTCTACTAGCGGACGCTCTAAGTGCCGCTATACAGACACTCATCTGCCGATACCTGGCGTTAGTAGTTAATCAGCCTCCAGGTATGTTTTAAAGCAGTGCTTAAAATGATAGTGAGTCTTTTAGATTTTTTGGGGATAAATTTGATCAACAAACAACCTTACTACTAAAAGTAAAAGAACAAATTATTAGTGGCAAAGGAATATGAACCTTAGAACCTGGTATGACCTCATTCTGCAACAATATCCTCATATAAATATTTGTGTAATTGTTCATTAATCTTGCAATGGGCTTGAAGGATTGTTAACCTAAGTTCCCCACATGAACTTCCCAAACAATGAAGCTACCACCACTGTGCTTTCCTTTCCATGAACATTAAAGCAGAACGTCTGATAGAATTGGGTTTTACCATATGTCCAGATAAGCAGAAATGACAATGTATTTTCCTCCACCTGGGGAGAGGACTATCAACTGTGAGACTTGAATATGCATTACTAATGGGTTTTGGTCAGCTTAACATTTCAGTTTTTTTTTCAAACCTCTTATAATACACTGGGTGTTTGAAGTAACAGAGATACATTTTTTAGCAATGTAACATTAGTGAACTACATTCACGTCAAGAGCAACTTGTGATCAAATGTTGAACAGAGCACATTTTACAAACAATGCCATTTCCTCGCTTTAGCTAAATTAGTGGTAAAGCTCCAATAAGGCCAAAGAGTTCATGTTGCTGGATCCATAGAAAAGGCAAACCAAGCTTTAGCACCTGATTTTCCAGGCTTTAATTAATCCTAAAGCATTTGCTTTATATAAAAAGCATGCCCCAGCTTTCTTGACATAATTTAATGAGATAAGTTTAAGTCTGAATTGTGCTATTAAAAAGAAAATAATGTATCCAGGCTAAGTTTAAAAGCAAAACAAATTTGCTTACCTCCCCTGCAGCTGATTTGGTATGATTTGTTGCTGAGACCTAACCTATTTTCTGAACCCAGACCCCCCGATTTTATTTATGCATAATGACCTTTCTTTCACCCTCAAAGTTGATTGGCATCCTATACCTCCAACACTGTGCAACAGAAAAAGAAACCTTTTCCAAAGCTGGTGAGCGTGTGTGAAAGAGATATACACTGACATATGTACAGGAACATGGAGTGTCCCCTTGCTTTTACAACTCAAATGAGACATTCCCACTTAACACAGACACAGAAAGCTGCAGCCAGCTACGGAACAAGAATCATTATATCATCCCCAATTCTGAGAGAATACCTGAACTCAACTGTCAGTATGAAACTCTGCCTTTACATTGTCTTTAATTTAGATTTAGGGTGAACAATCATGTATCAATCATCAGTACTATTGAAGAAACAGTGTAGCAAGTGTTTCCAGAGGTTAAAAGAAATGTAGAAATCACCATTTACAAAAGTGCTGGATAGTGACCTATATAGCTTCTCAGCTACTTTATTTCATGGCTTATCCTTTTTAATATATATCAATAGACTATAGTAACATTTTTGAATTGGTGTAAAGACTTTAGCATACAACAATGTAACAACTTTATGGAGTTCTCTGAAAAGAGAAAATACATTGCATGGGTTTGCAGAGGATTTAGGAGCATGTGCCCAGATAAAAAAAATACAGTTGGTAAAATATGTGTCCAACCACAGGCTTTGCTGGCCTCTGTACAAAATAAAGGCCACAAAAGAGAGTAAATAATTCTAGAAGGATTAGCTGGGTTGTGTGATTTGGAAAAACCTATCCTACTTTATTTTGTTTTCAATATTTGTATTCGATTTAGCTGATTACAGTGTGCAAGGTCTTGTTTTTTGCAATCTGTTTGACTGTTATAAAGAGTCAGCTCCCAAATTTATGTACAGCAGTGGTCAGTCATGTTTAATTGCTATTCATGTAGACTGTATCAGGTTTGAGCTTGTACAGTATAATGACTATAATGAGTTATTGAAGAAAATATGCATTAAAATCTGTATACTTGTTTTATTTTAACTAGCTTTCATGGAATTAGTAATCTAAACACCAGGGAGTGCTCTCATTATGTTGGCTCTTATATCCCCCTATTCCCAGGTAATATTAGCAAGGTGGCTTGTTGTTGCAGCCTAACTATTTTAACTGGTAAATAGGGATGAGCAAACCCCCCAAAGGTTGGGTCCGGCAAGTTTGACCAAACTTTGATTAAAAGTTTGGGTTCAGGTACCATTGAAATCAATTGGGACCCAAACTTTGACTGTGGCTGTGGTGGGGGGCGCAGAGTGTGCGACAGAAAGCCCCGCACGATCCGATTCCTGTCAGTGGCAGAGGCATCCACAGAAAAAGGGCTGGCACTCCCCATCAGTGAGGTCAACCTAGTACCAGCTGGAAGTGCTGGAACTAGGAGTGTCCTCACTCATGGGGAATGCTGGTGTGCGGGTGGATGGTGCCACACTTTTTTATTTTATTAGATAAAACATAAAAAAGGGGTCAAAAATGGGCAGTCATCAGTACGAGAGGAACCGCAGGTTCAGACATTTGGTGCTTGTGCTTGGCTGAGGAGCCAATGGGGCGAAGCTACCATCTGTGGGATTATGACTGAACGCCTCTAAGTCAGAATCCCCCCTAAATGTGATGATACCGCAGTGCCGCGGAGCCCAGGTTGGCCTGGGATAGCCGCCCCCCCCCCGGGGGAAGGTCGGCGTGTAGAGCCGAATGCCACTGGGTCGGAGCACGGACGGAAGCGAGCCGTCTCTCTCCCGCAGCGCATGTTCGTTGGGACAAACTGATTCTGGGTCAGAGTTTCGTGCGCAGCAGAGCAGCTACCTCGCTGCGATCTATTGAAAGTCATCCCTCGAGCCAAGCTTTTGTCTCCGAACACACCCGAGAAGGGGAGGTGGGGGGACCCCTCCACCTCCAAACCCCCCCCCCCCAAAAAATGGGCAGTCATTGGTCATCTATAAAATGAGCTATGGTCTGGAAAGAAAATAGGCACTTTGTATATATACCAACTCCATATTAATATCCAAAGCTGACTTATCTCTTGGTTGAGAGAGGAAATATATTTTTAAATACACAAAAGATTGTGCTGAATTAGATACTTTTTATTATAGACACTTTTATCTACAGGGATTTATTCTGTAAATGGCCACTATCCAACAATCAAGTTTACTTTCAGGTGTGCTGGCGCCATGCATATTCTCAACTGGTGAACTCCACTGGCAGTCGCCTAGGCCATGAGAAGTTTTTTAGCAGATTTTAGCCATCTTCTTCATGATTGTGTGGCAGGATATGCCCAAACTGGGATACGGCAGGGAGTGCAAAAGTATGCAAGGAGCAGACCCCTGCTTTTTTGGATCGCTTAGTACTTTTTGCAGTCAATCTTCTATGTTTCTAAAACATAAAATCTGAATGTGTACTTTGGGAAAATGATCCTTTATTTTTCTTTTGGATTTCAGTTTTCTGTCAAAAAAAATCCTCTACAAATTGGTAGAGTAATCAGTGCACCTGTGGGTGCAGTTTTTTTTTTTAGTTCAAGGGACTAGGGAAATGCATAAACCCCTTGGCCTACTACAACCTGTAAGCCAACTACCCAATATGTACTTTAACCCAATGGCCAACCAATAATTGGTGCATCACTGTTTCACCTTAATATGTTAATTAAAAAGCCCCATAAATAATAAGCATTGATTTGGTTGATCCTTTGAAAATTAAGTAAAGACACCTGTCTGTAATGCATGACATATTGCCATTAAACTCACAGAATCACACTGTGTGAACATTGATTAATTCTGCCACCAGTATTAACATTCAAGCTGTTAGCAATTTTGGAGCAAGTTTTGTAGCTCATTAGTATTTTAAATAAATGTTGGCTATGTCTATTTTAAAGTGGCACATTAGCAGTTTAGGAGTTCAATACCATACCCACTGATTATTTTGTATAGTTTTGTTTCTTTCTTCTCTGTGAAAAATGATGCCTGGAATGCTCTGAGCAGGTACAAGTGTGAGATAAGGAAGATGTGAAGGTGAAAAAGACAAAGAGGGATGATAACTTAAAAATGGGCCAAGATTGTGGATGAAACTGATGGGACAAACAGATGGAAAGTATGTCGGAATAGATGTTCTTGGTTATTATTTTTCTGTTTTGGTTCGTCAGGCTAATCCAGATTGCAAAGAAATCTGATTGAAGATAGTGTTGGAATATAAAATACAGATGACAACCAGTTACACTAGCGAAAGAATTTGTTATCAAATATTTTGCACATGGGATCATTTTTTTAGTCTAGTTTAAGCATTAGTATTGAAGCCTGTAGAGGCTCAGCATTTAGAGGAGTGATTTTCTTCCCACACAGAGGGTCTTTAATCCATGTATAAATCCATGTATACAGCTATGTATTTAACATCAAGTAAGAATTTACAGCAATAACTGTGTCAAAAGGAAAGATGAGAACATTTCCTTTTCCTGAGTTTTACATTTTTTAAATAGTAATAGCAATGAAGTAGCAAAAATGTAGGCACATTCTGGCTGAAATCATCTCATAGCCAGTTACGGCAAATATAACAGGGGCCCCACAGACAGGACTACAACTAAGCGGAAGAATTGGACCAGTTACAACTTAGCACTTGGGGTAATAAAAGGCGGTAATTTATAAATAAACCCAGCACATGACTGAACTTTGAGGAACCATTGAACTAAAAGGCAGTGTCTTGAAAGGTAACCATATCCTGCTGTCCAGTGGTGAAGCTAGGCCGCTGCCTAAAACAAGTTACAGAAAAGTGCCTCCACCTCATCATATAGTAAACTACCTTTATGGAAAATATTATTGGTCCTAATCATTGTGTTGAATTTCTGAATAAATTCAATCATTGGTGGCAGGGGCAGGGTCAAATGGTTAAATGCATTTAAAAGACATGATGGAATGCAGTGGTGCACTGATCCCCACTAAACCACCAATGAACTAGTAAAAATAAAGAGGCTTATTCATTACTAACGCCAGGTATGAGCAGATGAACGTCTGTATAGCAGTGCTTAGAGCGACCGCTAGTAGACACTCATGTGCAGGTATCGGCGCTGTAACAGAGCGTCTCTGTAGCTCTAGTAACCTGGCAGGCATTGATGAATGTGATGTATGTTGGGTGCTCTAACACCAGTACAGCGCTGCAGGGAGTGAAAGGTAGCGCCAGCTCAGTGTGACTCTCAGCGACTAACACCATACTTATCAATAAACTACACCCACATAGCGTTGGTGCTCTAAATCTGGCCGCTATAGCATAGAGTGTCAGACGCTGTGTGATTAAAGTCTGTTTTTGAACACATATATACCTATAACAAAGAAAAAACACATGGAATGACATTGTTTTAACACTGTGACATTAATACTTTAATACCAGACCTGTAATGACAATTCTGCATAAAAAACAAAAAAATCTGAAAGGTTTTCAAAAATGACCTTTTCTAGGCCAGGAGAGGTCACACAATTATTTGAGAGAAAACTAAACAAAAAAAAAAAAAACAGTTTAAACAAAAGAAAAGGAACGTCTATTGAAATATATGGGAGAGCGACAGGTAATACCTGGCGCTCTGGAAGCTAGAGCGCCAGCGCTATATGCTGAGCCGCCTGAAATGATGAATCGGACGCTACACGGCGCTGTTAGAGTCTCTCACCAGATTCTCTTTCATAAATGTGGTTTTGTGTACAGCGCCTGCCTGCCTGCTGCTATGAGGCACTACCTGCCGCTATCCCTTGATGAATAACCCCCACAATGAAGCCAGGATTGCCACCCTGTCTAGATGGTGCTGTTGCTGTCCCTATCTTAATGTGTTTTCTTAATATTCCCTCAGCCTGCTGCAGTGGATGACTAACCATTTGGGTCTGATGACCTAGCAGCTCCCTAGGATACCCACTGGGGGCTGCTGGAAAAGCAGTTAGGCTGAAGACAGCTGGATGTCCACATATTTACTGTGACAGTGTTTTTTTAAAGCCAAGATTTTTTTAAAGCATTTTGTGTGATCAAACTTACCAGGTCACAACGGGTTAAGTGTAAAAAAAATACACCACACCATAGAAAAGGTCATTTAATAAAGTTTAACATACACCAATATAATGTTTTCATCCTCCATTGGTGTCCCAGGACAGTCTACAGTCTTCTGTCCGCATCATCAGTGAGACGGAGGACATAGGCCCTCTGTCCTGCACCCACGGGGAGGGACTATTTATAGACAGTCAGCCAGGAAAGCCCTTCACCCCCCCCCGTCACTCACAGTGAAATCAGGGTAGTTTCCTCTGATGTCACTGTGAGGGGAGCATGAAGAGTTTTCCCAGCCAGCTCAATCCTTGCCTATAAATATCCCCTCCCACAGCAGCGTGTGAGCATCTGAAGCACAGCGCAGGACAGAGGATCTGCATGCTCTGTCCCACTGAAAACAGAGCAGCATGGGACACTAATGAGGGAGGAGGTGAGTCTTTTGGGTTTTTTTCAGGGAACAACTTAAACTCTACAAGGCCAAATTTGTACTGAAACAAATTTTCCCTGAAATTTGGAGCAAATTCTCATTCAGACGAATGAGCACAATTTCAATCACGCAAACTCTGAAGAAACTTATTTTCCTCAACACTTTCATGATGTTGAATAAAACATTTGTCCCCACGTGTTCTCTCACCGGTGGAAAGGAGGCTATTGCTCAAGAAATATTTTCTGAGTAATAAGGAACATCCACAAGAACAATTCTGGCCTGACCGGGATAGGAAGACCATTGCGAACTTGATCGATCTTGGTTTAGAAACAGAACATAGAAATGACAGTCTGATCGACCACAGAACTACTGAGTTTACACGGAAATCTACATTCACCCCACCCTTCTCGACTTGCCCTGCAGTGCAAATTTTCTTTTCCTTGAGGGCCCGAATTAGCATCTTGGGTTGTAAAGATGGTCACATTGGAGGATCGCCTGTACAGATATACTTATCTTCTTCACCTTCTTGTCACATGATCTGAGGGGACAACTGGTCAGAGGAAACTTGGAGTGATTGTTGCAGTATATGGTTGGACTACTAGTCATTGCCTGGGCCCTGATTGGATTGATGTATATAGATTTATGGTCATCTCTAGTTGACAGAAATCTTTTTGCTGCTAATTGTAGCTGTTTTTGATCTCTTATGGGTTTATATCCAGTGATTATTAGGTTACTGTATTCAATTTTGTGTATCGTTATATCATTTGTTTACAGGTTATATATTGTGGATCAGTTGTGCCCACACATGGGATTGGTACATTGAAAATTATTTATTTATTTAAATTGTTGCATTTTAAGCATGGCCAATTGTCACATGTGTGGGCTCAATTCTGGGACCTGCTTCCAATTTATTTTGTTTTGGTCATCTCAATTGATGTAATTGGCTATTGATTGTTGTGGGTAGAAAGAACTTAACCTATGGTGAATAGATATTATTGTTTGATTTAATATAATATTTGTCATGCAATATGTTTTCAATTAACATTGTATTCTTGTTCATGGTCATGTATTACTGTGTTTATATATGTATGTTTTTTGCATGTACTTGTAAAATGAGCAGATACAGACTTGAGGGCAGCGCCTCTTTCCCCTTTTCTCTCTCCCCCTCCCTCCTTGGCTTTCTCTCCCCTGTCGGCTGTCATTTGCTTTATCAGTGAGTGCTGTGTTTATTTACTCAGCAGCATACAGCTGACTAGCTGCTTAGCCCCTGAGAGAGACTTAGGTGTGCACACCCCCACTGGCTATAGACATGTCTCTCCCTGCTCTCTCACCCGGATGTGATCTTTGAGACAGTTGAGACATTGGCCACTCTGAATGGGGAGGAAGCACACACACCTGCAGGCCATTGTTATGTGCACATGCATGCCACTTTCTCACCCGGATTTGATTCTGGTTACAAGTGAGACATTGGCCACTTTGAATTGGGGGCGGGGGGTGGGGGGAGGAGGTGCTGTGTTTAAGCTCTGCTCAGCCAGCATTCATGTAGCCTGATGAAGTGGGGGTTACACCCACGGAACGCGTGGCTCCTGGTGCTGTAGGCAGTGGGGAGACCCTTTACTGGCATACCTGTGATACCTTGAGTATATTTTGGTTGGATATATTTTTGCGCTGTATTTGGTATTTAATGGTTGATTGATGCTAGCATCTATATTGGTGAGGTATTTTGTGGTCATTTTTATATTTCTTATAGGGTATTTAGGTATTGGGTAATTATGTAGGTTATATTTGTGATTATATATTGTATTTGTGTCTGTGGATTGGTTGCACTTTGCACTTTACAGTTATTTGATATAGGATCTGGATCATAGGTAAGATTTGCACATTGTTATTTGCACTGATTAGATCACTTGTGTTTATGTGTTTTTATATATAGATGCTGATTGATATTTGTGCATGCCAGTGCTCTCCCCATCGCCTACACACTTCCATGTTGGTTTGTCTTATATGTATTGTCTCATTATGTGTTTTTTAAGGGATTTTAATTGTGTAGTGGTCATGTGCAGTGATTAATTTAGTGATATGGAATAAAATATTTTTTTTTGACAAATTTTTTGAGTGCCTCCCTCTATGATTCTGTGTTGTTGAATAAAACATTGAGATCTTCTAAACGCCTTTGAGTGACCTAAATGTTGTAGTTGATGCAATTGATTAATTAATATTTATATAATACAAACATCCCTTCAGGTTAACATAATTTGGGTTTGAAACATCTTGAGAAGACAATTATAAGAAAAAAGCCTAATAAACTGGGTCACATTAGTATGTTTTACTGAGATAATTATTTTGTTAAATGTTTCCTAATTAAAATGGCCCAATTATGTGATAGATTTTGCTTTTAAACTTGTGCTTTATTCGTGTTATATTTTATTAGTTTCCCTCAGAGCCTAGATAAATCTTGTCTGACACATTTTCACTATTCTTATTTTAAATACTTGAGATGATTCTTATATAATCTACATGGGCTATTATATGGCTTTAAACATGCCTTCTGCAGCAAGATGATGAGGGGCTGTGATTAGTGTTGGGCGAATCTCCAAGGTTTGGGTTTGGCAACTTCAGGGTCCTTAACCCGGTCTCCGTTGAACTCAATAGGGACCCGAATTTGGGGGGGGGGGGCATTCTGCCTCTGGTGGAAAAAAATTGTTATGGCGGGTGTGGTGGGGGCTCCTGCACACACTGACACCCGGCTTCAATCAGCGGTGAGCTTGGCCATGACTCGAGCATCAGCCACGTCCATGTGCTGTACTTAGCCGGTTGTCTGTGTGTGCAGGCGGCGGCAGATACAGCAAAGACGGCGGGGACAGTGGAAAGGATGAAAAGGTGAGTTCATTTATTTATTTTTTTTACTTTTGCCTACGGGAAATGTGAGGGGGATGCCACACTGCCTTTATGGGAATTGGGAGGGAAGAATTCCACACTGCCTATATTGGGAATGAGAGGGGGGAAATGCCACACTGCCTATATTGGGAATGGGAGGGGGAGGCCACACTGCCTCTATGGGGAATGGGAGGGGGAATGCCACATTGCCTATATGGGGAATGGGAGGGGGGAAATGCCACAATGCCTATATGGGGAATGGGAGGGGGGAAGCCACACCGTCTATATGGGAAATAGGAGGGGGGAGACTGCCACACTGCCTATATTGGGAATTGGAGGGGGGTAAATGCCACACTGCCTATATGGGGAATGGGAGGGGGGAATGCCACACTACCTATGAGAATGGGAGGGGGGATACCACACTGTCTATATAGGGAATGGGGGGGGGGGGAGACTGCCACACTGCCTATATTGGGAATTGGAGGGGGTAAATGCCACACTGCCTATATGGGGAATGGGAGGGGGGAATGCCACACCATCTATATGGAGAATAGGAGGGGGGATGCCTCACTGCCTATGGGAATAGGAGGGGGAATGCCACACTGCTTATAGGGAATGGGAGAAGGGAATTCCACACTGCCTTTGAGATGGGGGAATGCCATGCTGCCTATGGGGAAAGTGAGGGGGGAATGCCACATTGGCCATGGGGTATGGGAGGGGGGCATGCCACACTGGCCATGGAGTATGGGGAGAAAGTCACTTTGCCTGTAATGGGGGGATTCTTGTCTATTATTTGGGTCTTGGGGGATGATGTTTTGGCACAACATTTGGTTCAGAATATTTATTTTCTTATTTTCCTCCTCCAAATCATTGGAGCATCCTATAGGCAGGTGCGTCTTATAGGCCGGAAAATACAGTAAACTTTTGTTTCACCTGGTGCTGAATACCTTCATGGGAAATATCTCTGCCCAATGCTAGCTCAGAGAATCGAATCAATTCAGCAAAAGGTGAAAACACATGCTACTTTTTAGGAGAGAAAACTGCCAATCATTAGCCCCTGGCAATCCCATCCACATTAATAAAATCAGGTGACACATTTCAGGGGGGAACACCTTTAGTCTTAGATTGCTAGGTGATGCCAGTCAATCAGCATATATTGCATAACCCAGTAATCTATTCTGAATAAATGGAGTGCTTGGGTGCACCCACACCCGTCAATCAGATAGGCCTCAGGAAGGAATACCCAACAACAGGAGGGAAGCAGCCTCCACATGGGCTCAGCAGCGCAGTGAGTATAAAGGTTAAGCCTGTTCCTCTCTGACAGGGAATCCCAATTTGGGATGCCCCACTGTGTGTACCCCTACAGATCACCCAACAAAATGTTGGGTTTCCACGTGAGCTGCTCAGCTAAAGATTGGCCATTGTTCCATTCAGATCTCCTTTGCCACTCTGTTCAGCCTGAGTATTGCTGGCCACATTCTCACCCTTGCCTATAGCTACATGCATGACAAAAGCTGGGCCTGTTCACAGCTATAGATATGCTGATCATGTGACCATGGCCCAGGCACGTCAAAGCAGGAAGGCGATCTGGGGAGCTTCAGAATGCCACATGAAGAGTTAAAGCAGCCCCCCTTATAGACTTGAGGGAATGTTGCTTCCTTTTTAAAGCAGAACAAAACTCAAAAAAATCCAGGGTTGACCACTGGCCTTCTCCTGGGGCATCCAAAATTGGGATGCCTTGGTGTGTGAAACCCACCTGGGGAGCAGAATAACTCACCATTTCTGACAGCTAAGTAAACAATCCGGAGCATCTCTGAGCTCAGACATGCTCCCGTGGATGGCCATGGGGAAGGCTGGGGATAGAACTTGCACATGTCTGGGGATGTGGCCACTTTCTCTGTGGAATTCCGAGTGCAGAGCCATTTACTGAGCATTAATATACATGCCAAACGCCTCAAACTGCACAAATAAGTAAAAATAATTTTACTGAAGGCTGCTACTTGTTGGCAAAAGGTCACTTTTTGAATAGCAAAAGAAAAGAGCTCAATACATTGCTGTTATTTTAGCTCAAACAAACCAGTGCCCAAGTGTATTTAAGCAACTGGATATGTTTTTACTTTCAGCAGGCCCTGTGGCACAATAGGGGGAGATATGTGGAGAGCCATTTGGATCAGGGTGATTTGCTGCTGGGCTGGTGGGAGGGTTTCAAAAATGTTTGAAGTAAATGCCAACATGCTTCTATAGTTTGTTTTAGGAGCTCATTCAGTACACAGCATCCTGAAGTCCAAAATTACTAGGGGAATTCTGTTATAGTATAAAACACATTCTTCTGCCTCAGGTAACAAAGACTATTTCTAGTGAAGTGTTTCCACAGCAGGTTAAGGGTGACCTCTCCGAATCTAGCATGTGGTAAGTGAGTCAAGAAATGGCTGCTTCAATACATTACATTTCACTGCACAGGACTATGGCCATGTGACCTTTAGGTGAAGATGGCCTGTCATAACTGATGCTATGAGAAAACTCAACTGTGAGCAAAAAACGTGTACCCAGGCGGAAAAATCACTTTAGGGATCCAGGATAATGGACAAAGTAAAAAAATAGTCCAAGGTTTAAATATATAAAACAGAGGAACATGCAAACCAGTCAGATCTCCATTTATTAGTATTAGATTGTAAGAGAAAAGTTTTCATAGGCTGGTGTAGGTGGGTGCCAATGATTACACCTACTTAAGAGAAGACAAAGGGTTTGTGAGTCAATTAAAAAAAAATGTCTTCTTTCGCAACCTTGAAGGTGATTTGAGAAAAAATAATTTAGATTATATGATCACATAACCACCTCTACAAACATGTGTAAACCATTTTCTAAGCATGAGTGTTGTGTCGGGACATGGTGATTTATGAATGATAATGCAGCTGTGTACCTTATGTTATTTGCTAACCTGTTTATTTGCTGAACCTACAAAATGTACTTATTGGGGTTGATTCAGAGCCAGGTTAGAATTCTCACATCTTTTTAGGCAAGAAAATTGCCATTCACTTGAATTGTCTACCAGGTGTAGTTTTGTTGAAAAGTTTTAAAAAAGTCAGTGATATTAACATTTTTTACCTTATGAAGAACATAGTCACAAATCACTTTAGGAAGATACTCATATTAGGCGTCATATTCTGCTCTAAACGTATATAGAGAAAGAAAAGTCTAGTTAGCTTAACCCTCTAAGTGCCAGCGACATAGGATCTACAAAGCTGCCACTACAATTAGTAAGTGCCAACTACATAGATTCTACGTAGCTGGCGTTTGCCCCAGATGGTGCCCCCCCCCCAATTAAAGACCAGCAGATTCAGCACTGGGACTCACATGTTCCTCCAGGGGTCCTCTGATCCCCCCGGGTCTCTAACGGGACAAAGAATAGCCATTTTCTGCCGGCGGGCGGCTTCTGACAGATCACTCCTGCTGCAGGCAGGGGACTTTGTTTACTAGTGATTGAGATACCTACCAGCATAAAAGGCCACCATCAGCAGCGGAAGTAAAATAATAAAGGTGCCCGGGATGGTTTGCCTTGGATAGGGGAAATACCGCATACCACTTTTTAAAAAAAAATGTATAAGGGTTTAACACTTGATAGTGCGTAAAGTAGTTGACTTTCATTTGAAATGCTGATCACTCTTTCTAGTTTGAGGTGTCTTCTGGGCAAGAATATGTGTCTACAGATACATATGTGATACCACTGTTATCACACGCAATATGGTTTTCATTAAAGTTTCTTTTTTATTTAAAAAAGCAACAACATTTATAAAATATATATATATATATTTTTTTACATTTTACCCGAAAATATAAATAAAACATTACAAATGAGAACTTTCATGTTAAAGTTCAAACTCTACCAAAATAAAGAATATATCATTTTTAATTAAAATCCCTAGAAAATTCCTGCAAAAATCACAGTTAAACATATATAATGCAAAATGATGAAAAGTGTTCTTGCAAGGGCGCAGGTGATACAATCTGGGTAGGCTGGCACTGAAAGGGTTGATGCAATGGAGGATTATGAAATATTTAGCAGCTAGACTATAGCAATCATTAGTTTTATTATTATTGATCAAACTCTTCTCTCATATCTTGTCTCTACTTTGCAAGACTTTAGTAAAGAAAATGTGTTTTCTGCAAAAGATTCTATTATTACATCCTTTAATCAAGAATAATGGCTTAAATTCTCTAGGTATCTTTTCTTGATGATAGACAAGGAAGCTGACAAATGTACTTTTAATGGGCCTTGCTGGTGCCATACTACAGGGGCCTCATTAGAAGACATTTTTGTACATCATTTTCCCCCTGCGAATGTCACTTTACATTATTTTCTAAAAAAAAAAAAAAAAAAAAGAAGCCCGTTGAAAAGAAGCATATCCTGTTTTGTTGCAGCAGAAAAAGCAGACACTAGAGAATAAGTCCTAACAGGCATCAAAAATTTACATTGTCACAGATGAACATTGATGATGAATATATGCAGCTGTTGTGCAGGAAGAAATTACTTATTTTTCCTGTTGTTGTGCTTTAATTATTTGTAAGTAAATTTTGTTAAATATTTATAGTAATAAAGGAGGCTTTGTTCAGACTACACTTTGTAAAATGCGCAAGCAATTATTACTAATGGATTCAGTGTGAAATTGTAAAATATTAGAATATTTGCCACTATTCCAATGGTAAGATTTATTTATGAAGATGTAGAGGTGCTTTGCAACATAATGCATTAAACATTAAATCACAAGGGTAATCAGGGAAGGATTAACATGTCATATTGAGTACTTTCTTATGTGGATCAACTAAGATAAAAACTATAAAACTTTACATTATTTGTTTCATTTGTTTGAAAGGACACATTTGTGATATACTAATGGCACCATAACAGCAAGACAGAAGTCAGGTCATTCTAACTTTTTTTTTGTTTTCCCAAATTAAATTAAAACCATAAATGGTATAGCAGATGGATTGTCAGTTCACGACAACCCTGGAAACTCCACTGTGAATAAAAAAAGATCTAATTAAATTACTTTCTGCCATGGAAACCTCAGCATAGAAAAGTTGTTTTGGAAACTTTAGTATATTGATATAATTACAGGACAAAGACCTATGCTGAAAATAACCCATGGCATTGCAAGCCAGAAGTTTACCCTCACAGCCATGTTCATCCATTAACCAATATTCAATCCATTGCTGGCGACCATATTGATAAACTGCTTAAAGCGAACCAAAACCCACCATTTTAATAAGCATCTCCTGATTTTCTCCCCCATGAAGTGTTAACACCTTTTGGCAATTTTTAGTGCTCCTGCTTCACTCTAATCCCAGATAATGGCCCTTGTTTTAGCTGTAAAGCCCCGCCCCCTCCATTCATTGGGATTGTTGTTTGTGGCACATAATGTCATTGCCACACCAATGCATCGATTAATCATCTGACATCTTACACCGAGGGACAGCAAAAAAAAAAACAGTGTTCCAGGATGATTCAAAAACGAAAATATCAAGTTTTAGTTCCTGATCTTAATAAGGGAATATCAGGAGGGGCTATGACCAAATGTATTTCACAAGTTTGGTGGGTCTTGGTATGCTTTAATGCCTCATGCTGTTTAGTATTCAACGTATTGTAATTCCTTTCACCTTCCTCACCCAACACCAATTCATGCAGTTCTAAACCTGCTCAACAAGCTCCAGTTCTAAACCTGCTCAACAAGGCCCAGTCTCAGGGAAAAAGTGGGTCAGCAGAAGTCCCACTCTTCCATAGATATGCTGCAGGGGTGGGGTGACTGTTTCACTGATTGGTAACTAAGCAGTCACTTTATACAGAGTAGAAGCTGCATCACTGGAGGTGGAGCTGCACAGCACTGGCTTGCCACCAGAGAATTAGGCACCCGGCACAATGTACGTAAGTCTAGCTGAAGGGCTGTTTCTTTTTTTTTTTTTTTTTTTTATAAATTTTTATTTATGCTTTCAAATTAAGTTACAACTTACCAATACAACCTTCCCCAGCAGAGGGGCAAAAAATATATATATATGCATACACATACATAAAGAAAAAAAAAACAGAGGTTAACTTACACAAGGCAAAAAATAGACAGATTATAGAAATACAATCAATCTAACAAAACGGCACACACACACACACTACAGTCACACACATTCATCCTCACCTGCTATCGCCTGTAATTGTCAGTAGAAAAGTTGGGTGTATTGAGGTCCAAGAAGGAAGCGCGAGAGAGAAAAGTGATTATATCTAATCCGTGACGGAGTCAGAGGCATTAAGCCAAGCTTCCCACACCCGCTCAAATTTGTTAGGACATCCCCTTGCCTGGTAGGTCATCTTATATAGGACTAGTTTCCCATTTATCAGGCTTTTCCATCCTGACAGAGTTGGCGTATTGGGATGTTTCCAGTTCAATAAAATACATTTGCGTGCGTAAAAAGCTAACAAACGTAAGAGAACTCTCTGTGGCCCCCCATCCAACATAGGCTCCACTACGCTTAGTAAGCAGAGGGCAGCTGACTTTGTGACTGGCAGGCCTACAGAAGTATGTATAAAGCTAAATACCCCATCCCAGAATGTAGAAATCCCCCGGCATTCCCAAATCATATGTTTTAAAGTGCCCGCACTGGTATTGCATCTAGGACACAGGTCTGACTCCAACAGGCCCATCCTCTTAAGCCTAACTGGGGTCAGATAAGCCTGATGAAGCCATTTAGCCTGAATTAATCTATCCCTGGAATCGATAACTGATGAATACAGATTGTCTATTGCCTCCACCCAGTCTTCCTGATCAAGGTCTGGGATAAGTGTTTTCCAGCTTTCCATTGCCCTATCCAGAGGGGAGGGGAGACCCAGTAGGAGGGTGGAGTATAGTGTTGAGGTGGGCTTGTCAAGGCCCTCGGATCTTACTATAACCTCAACTGCTGACTCCACTAATTGCAATCCCTCCAGAGGGATCTGAGACCTGAGAGCATGCCGAAGCTGCAGGTATCTAGAGCTGTTTCACATGTCATCCAAAATATTAACAAGTATTATAGTATTATGCAGTATCACACTAGCATTTTACAAAGTGTGGTGAGGTAAGAACAGTTATTACTGTAAATATTTAAACATTATTACCAGTCAATACAAATTTATACCTCTCTAAATTTACTGGGGAGGCTTTAGGATAACAGAATAAGATGGGTCCCTAAACAAATAAATATATATATACGTTAACTTCACACTTTCTTTCACCTACTGTAGACACGACTACTCTGGTTCTTGCCTCTGCTGGACCCCACCTTCCTAATCCCAACCCCCCTTCCTGATTCTGAGGTGGATTTGGGAATTAAAAATAAAAAAACAAAGCTTATAGTGCCAGGGTTGTCTATGCGCTCCCCTGCAAATCAGTGTCAGCCACTAGGAGACTGTTCACCTCCACTGTGCCTAAGCAGTCAATATGTGCAGCAGCAGCGGGGCAGGGACATAGCAACTGGCCTCCAGCAATTACTGGGATCCGGTCACTGATGAAACCAGTCCTGCATGGCGTGGGGCATCTTTAAATCAAAAAATCAAAGTTTAGTAAATTGCTCTCCTAAATCCCCAGAAGTAGAAAGCTACCAGCTGTTATTACTCATTACTGCTCAGAAAAATCCAAAAATGTTGTATCAACAATGTAAACAACTGTTGCGCTGCTCTGCACCAGCCGAGGCTATTGACTTACATTGATACATAGTTACATGTATCTGCTCAAGCAGCTGTTGATTAAGTGTGTGTGTAACAAGACATACATGTTGATCCCTTTTCTGAGTCAAATCTTTCTCTGTTTGGTGTGGGACACTTATATCAAAATCCTAAGCTGCTGGCAGCTTGATTTGTGTGGAGAAACAATATAACACAGGCACACTACAGGTGATGTTTACAATGCAGCCAGCTAGAGAAGGATTTTAACTCCTTTTGTCAATCTGTGTGGAAACAAATACTCCCTGTTGACTGGGCTGATCATAAGAAAGCTTTCTGCTCAACTGCATTGTGTCTGTGTGCTAGCAAAGGCTCTTACCCCCCCCCCCCCCGGGTATTAGTATTAGTATTACAAAACTCTAGCATATTTCTCGGCCCTATACAAATGACTACATTTTATTTTCTTGACTAGTAGGTGCATTGCTTTTTAAGCAAAAATATGAAATCTGCAAAATAAAATAGTATCATGTCTCTATTACCAATTAATATCTGTACTAGTAAAAAAACAACCAATACCAATTCATATCTGTACTAGTAAAAAAATAACCAATAATTAAGAGACATCATCCAACTGGGTTTTTTAACGCAGAATGGTATAAAATATATATCTCTAAACATTTTGCTGTCACCTGACATCTACATTGAGTGAAGTGTACTAGAATCTAGCAGCAGTGAGTAATAGCTCCACCCTCTACCAAAAACAGTAGGGAGCAATTAGGTGTTAGTAGGCTGCATTCAGTAGGGTTTTAACATGATATACAATTTATAGTAGACAGAATATGTTGATTGGGACTACTATTTATTGCTTCTAGAGTTGTGTAAAAGTTGCTCTGAATTGGATAAGCCAGTTGGGAGATTACAAAACATCTTAAAAAAATACAAAAGCAAGTCCAGTTGCCTTAATTTAATCCTAAGGATTTGGGTGAATGAGAACCTTGCAGACATGTGGTATGAAACATTGTTGTGTGTAGTTCTAATGAACATTGACCCATTGATAAAAATCCATATAGATATGCTGGAATGTTTCTTTCTTTTAATGAAAGGAAGATCAAACTCAACCTTGGCACTCCTGTATTTTATTCCTACAGGAGAAGAAGACTACAATTTTGACAGCAGTGTTATTCAGTGTATAAGTGACCCCTCCTCTCATTAGCTAACATGTTTATATGCATTTTTAATATTACACAATTTTGCAATACACCTCCTTTAAAGTCCTTCCTTCATCCTACTTTGATTGATTCCACGGGATCGGAGTATAATAGTGCCACTATTCAACTATTTTAACCCTTTAAGTGCCAGACTACATTTGACTATTTTGCGCTACACATGTTCAACCTTGATTTTTGAAGGGATTTTCAGGGATTTCCCAGGAAAATGATATATTGTTTTTTTTCAGTCTGGGCCTCAACATGAAATGTCTTGTATGGCCTTTTAGTGGATTCTCAATACTTTTGGGAAAAATATGTGCAAAAAAATTAAAAAAAACAATTTTTTGCAATTTGTAGTGTTTTTTTGTAATAAAAAATGTAAGTTTGTCAATAAAATGTTATTGCGTATGAAACCCCAATTTCTCCTGGTCACAGCGGTACCACATATGTATAGGTAGACACCTTTTCCTGCCAAGGAAATAGAGCTTTAGGAGATTTTTAGATAAAATACAACTGTGATATGCGCTATGTGCACCTTGCAGTTTTTCCAGAAAAATAACCCTTTACATTTGAAATACCCCCCACAAACTATATATTCTCTGGAAGTACACACCTCAAGCTTTCTAGGCGTACCAGGCTTGTTTATGTGGGTGTAGTTTTGTGGAATTAATCCCTCAATCAATTCTTTGGTTGCACAGAGTTTCCCTAAAAAAGAATCAAAAGGAAGAATCAAAGCCACTTTTTCCTAAAAAAAAAATATATGCAAACAAGAAAAAACAAGCAAAATCTGAAAAAGCAACATCCCTCGAACAGAACAATACCCAACATGCATAGCTACTGTCAAGGGAAGAGTTGGCAAACACCCCAAAGTAAAGTATGTGTGTAACGGTAATTTTACTTGAAAATTTCAGCTCTGCAGACAAAGTGCGCACCTTGCGATTTTTCAACCAAAACAACCCTTTACATTTGGAATATCCCCCATAAACCATATATTCCCTGAAAGTACACATGATAGGCTTTCTAAGCATACCCAGCTTGTTGTAGTGGGCTCATCTTTTCTAATTCTAAGATTGCACAGGGTTTCCCTAAAAAAATGTATAAAAAATCTGAATTAAAAACATGTTTTCCTAAAATACCAATATGCAAACAAATAAATAAAAAAAATCTGAAAGCGCAAGGTCCCCCGAGCAGAACAATACCCAACATGCATAGGTACTATTAATCCTTTTAATTGCCAGCCTACTTGAAGTTTTGTCACCCTCTGTTGACAGGTCATTTTTCAACATTTTGCGCCATGTTTAACCGTGATTTTTTGCCGGAATTTCCAGGAAAGTTTTATATTTATTTTTTGCAGCAGAGTTTAGGCTTTAACATGAAATGTCTTGTTTGTAATTTTTTTTTAAATATTTTTGCGAAAAAAAAAAAAAATAATATTTTTTAGACAATTGTCTCCTTTATTTTAAATAAAACATTTGTTTTATTAATGAAAACCATATTGCATGTGAAAGCCCCATTTCTCCCATTCCTGCCCAGGAGACCCCCTAAACTGAAAAGAGCACTTTATAATATTTACATATAAAATCCTACTATCCAAACTATAAACATAAGGGGTTAATTTAAAAATTGGGGGGAATTTTAAGGGTTAAAAACCCTTAAAAATCCCCCCAAAAATGACATGGGGTCCCCCTTACCCATCATAACCAGCCTGGGACCAGTTATGGGGGCTTGTATGAACAGGGTGAAGGGACCAGTTTTGGCGGCCCCCCGCCCTGCCGGCCACAAGCTCTGTGGGCCGGGCTCTTCTGCCCCCCCTGGGCTTTGGGGAGGCAGGTAATTGGGGGTGCCGGGGGTTAATGGCAAGTCAGCCGCTAGCCCCAGGTGACTTGCCAGCCCCCAGCCTTGTGAACTGGTATAGAGGTATCATGGATCCCTTACCAGTTCACAAGGGGTTAAGTGTAAAAAAACACACAGACACATGGAGGGGGGGGGGATTTTAAGGGTTAGGCACTTATGACATTTAATATTTTTTTTTCTCTTCTCACCTCCGGTGTCTCGATCCTGTCCCACGATGTCTCCAATGACAGCTGCTGGAGATCGGTGGAAGAAGGCTGGTGGGGGGGTGAGAGATCAGAGCCATCTTGCCCCCACCAGCCCTCCTCCTCCGATCTCCAACAGCGACTGAGCTTCTCGGGTATCTGCTGCTGGGTGACAGGTGCCGGGTCACCGATGACGTCATCCGCCCGCCCCAAAGGAAGGAACTAGGAAGTGAGGGACCGGGGGGGAGATCAGAGCCCCCCCCCCAGTGAAGAGGAGACCCCGCGGGAGGGATTGTGGCCGCAGGGGAGTAAATGTATTTTTTTTTTACAGTTTATTGTGCCAGCGGTGCCAAAGCGGGGGGGGGGGGGCGCTATTTTAGGCGCCATCCTGAAGACATAAGAGCCCCGGGGGGAATTGGATGCCCCCAGGGTGAAGAGAAGACCCGGCCTAATGTAACAAGGGGTCAGGTGAGTTTTTTTTTTATTCTGTGGGGGTTTAAAGTCAGCTACGTAAGTCTCACGTAGCTGGCACTAGAAGGGTTAAAACTAAACCTTGACGATATAGGCCAATATGTTTACCATGTTTTTTTTTGTTGAAGATTATGAAGGTTTTCTAAAAGAGGCTGTCCTGAATTTTCTTAATGAAAATTACCCAGTTGCTCTAGTGTCACCAACAGGTCATGTTTAGCAGATCTCCACCCAGATGCAAAAGTGAAGTAATTAGGGCTCCGACAGAACTATAGTGCTGCATGTATGGAGATCCACAGCACAGGACCATGACCTGAGGATAGGGTTGTGAAACACTGCTGCAGATGCCAAGACCATCATCCTATCCCTCTATAAATGGTTAGACCACATCTGGAGTACTGTGTACGGTTTTGGTCACTGGGGCTAAAGAAAGACAAAGTGCACATACTATAAAACTAAAATGCTAATTTCTATACAAAAAAGTACCAAATATATTCATTACTTATGTATCTTCAATTGCTATTTAAACAACCAATGGTACTTTTTACATGGTCTTTTAATTTGGTCATGTTTTAACACTGATTATGGAGATAATGTTAAAAGTACAAAACAGACATTTTTCAGTTCAGGTATTGATATTACTTTGCCTAGTTATTATAAGCTGTTAAACATTTCATTTACTGCTTTATAGTTCCTGAAAACTTATTTAAATCTATTTTATTTGACTTAATTTAATAAAGCAAATAATGCAATGGATTTCTTTTTTGCTTTTTTATTTTCTGTTTCAGCAATTTGTTATATAGAACCTTCATACATACCCGTAAAAGTCCCTCCTAATCAGCAAACTATTCTCTGAAATTCAAAAGACGGGCGCCATAGTGATAATTACTGTCTTATTGATTTTGTCTGTTCTATCATAGCTCAAGATAATTAGCTATTTAACGGTTTAGCAGAAAAAAATAGATATATTAATATTTTCACAAAACTTTTTTTTACAAGTGAGGGTCATCTGAAAGCGGTATTGGCAGAGAGCAGTAACAAAAAATAGAGATGAAGGTTGATAGATTTGCTTCTATGTGGGCAGATGATCACCATGACTGTATTTGCTGTACTGGAAGCAAAGAGGGGGCACCTTTACACTGACAAATATCCTCTTTTAAGTCTTTTGCTTCACTTTTTCACTCTTTCTTACTGGGAGATAACTGTCTTTTCATAAAGCTCTTTTATGATAAAGACCAATTGGAATCTGCACTTGTGAACACTTAAGCAGTGCTCCAAATGAACATTGCTAGTAGTTCTGCAAAATAAAATTGTTGCTCGTGTAGCCAATATTATGTGTCAGGACTCTTTTTCTGAAGCACCAAGATGAGTGGACGCTATCAGGTGGCCATCTTTTAAAAGCCTGTGTGTTAGTGGCACCAAGTACGTAATGTGTATTCCATCAGGCAGAGTTTAAAGGTTTTGATATGGCTTGTGGCCATTTCCAAATGTTAAAGATGTAATAGGTAATAAAAATACAAATATGAATGCAACTAGAGATGAGCGAACTTCTCAAAAATTCGATTCAGCGATTCGCCGAATTTCACAAATCGAACTTCAGCGAATCGCTAATCTCTGGTGGGAGCGGGGAAGCCGGCTTCCGCCACCCGCTGACAGCGCAGCCGGCCTCCCCGCTCCCATTATACAGCAAACACTTACCGGCATGGTGGGAGCGGAAAGACTGGCTGCGCTGTCAGCTGTCATCAGAGGACGCTTCATCAGAGGAAGGTGACAGCTGACAGCGCAGCCGGCCACCCCGCTCCCACCATGCCGGTAAGTGTTTGCTGAAAAAAAAAATGCCGGCATGGTGGGAGCGGGGAGGCCGGGTGCGCTGTCAGCTGACAAGCTAAAAATTCAGGTTCGCTGCCCGCTGACAGCGCAGCCGGCCTCCCTGCTTCCACCATGCCTATTTTTTTTTCAGCAAACACTTACCGGCATGGTGGGAGCGGGGAGGCCGTCATCAGAGGACGCGTCATCAGAGGAAGCGGGGAGGCCGGCTGCGCTGTCAGCGGGTGGCGGAAGCCGGCTTCCGCCGCCCGCTGACAGCGCAGCCGGCCTCCCCGCTCCCACCATGCCGGCATTTGTTTTTCAGCAAACACTTACCGGCTTGGTGGGAGCAGGGAGGCCGGCTGCGCTGTCAGCGGGCGGCGGAAGCCGGCTTCCACCGCCCGCTGACAGCGCAGCCGGTCTCCCCGCTCCCACCATGCCGGCATTTTTTTTTTTTTATTTCAGGGAAAATTCGGTCAGCACGAACCACTAAAAATTCGGGTTCGTGCTGAATCGAATTTTCCCTGAAATTCGGAGCGAATTCAGGTTCGTTAGAACCGATTCGCTCATCCCTAAATGCAACCGTTTTTAAGTAAAGTATCATTTGAACTTTTCTTCCTCCAAATGCTCCTAACTGCAGATGAAAAAGGATTTAGCATTGGATGTGAAGTAAGAAGCAATGCTTTTTGTTGTTTGGCACCATAGTGCTTTTATTTAGGGTAACACTGAAGTGGCTTTTCATAAAATACAGTAAGCTCTTTTATGATGAAAACCAACTGGAATCTGCACTTGTGAACACTTAAGCAGTGCTCCAAATGAACTTTGCCCTATAGTTCTGCAAAATAAAATTGTTGATCGTGTAGGCAATATTATGTGTCAGGACTCTTCTTCTGAAGCCAGAGATGAGTGGACACTATCCAGTGGCCATCTTTCAAAAGCCTGTGTCTTAGTGACACCAAGAACTTGTCATTTTGTGCTCCATCAGGCAGATTTTAAAGGTTTTGATATGGCGTGTGGCTATTTACAAATGTTAAAGATGTAATAAATAATAAAAATACAGCTGTGTTGCTGCTTGGAGCGAGTGCGACGGTGGTTTGGGGGGGGTATGGGCGGATTACTGGCCGTCTTGCTATTCAGCTGCATCAGGTGAGGAGAGGGGGAGGGGTGGGCTTTGCTCCTGTCTGCTTCCAGCGTGTGTGTGACTGCCAGCCAGGGTCGTGCTGTGTCTGGGGGGGCGAGGCTTCACTGCTTCCCTCAGTTTATAAAAGGAGGGTGATGGAGTACAATGATGTTTGGCACCTTGAGAAAGTGGACCTTGCTCCACGGAAGGCGTGGGTGGTGAGATTTTGTAGCTGGTCCAGCAGGGGTGAATTTGCACTATAGGGGTTTTTGTGCCAGATGGTTTTGCCATGTTCATTTGATATTAAGTAGATACGTTTTGCACATATGATATTTATAACTTTGCTCTGCATTACTGCACTTTTTTGCACTAGCACTTCAGATTAGTCACAGGATATTTATTGGCAGCAATAAAATTATTTGATTATGTATATATGGTATAAACTTTGGAAATTGTTATGAGGGTTCCTTGCTGTGGCCGGGTGTGTGTATAAATGTTTTTTAAGATTGTGATTGTATTGAGTTTATGTAATTGTCTGTAAGTTTATGTATATGTTTGTAGTCTTTTTAACATACTAATGAATTAAAAATGGTTGTATTGATGTGACTTTGGAGGATTGATTATTGAGGAACATTTGGTGCCTCCCGGGGCATCCCATTTTGCGGTTTACTGGGACCGTTGTTGTTTATATTAATAAAATACAAATATGAATGCAACCATTTTGAAGTGGAGTATCAATTAAACTTTTCTTCCTCCAAGTGCTCCTAGCTGCAGATGAAAAAGGATTTAGCATTGGATGTGGAGTAAGAAGCAATGCTTTTTGTTGTTTTTTGCTTTTATTTAGGGTCACTACTGAAGTGGCCCAGCAGGAAGCTTTGCCTAGCAGCCATAGCTGTCACTTGGACCAATGGTGGACCCCTAATTTTGTGCAGGTTACCACCTTTCCTGAATAATAACCCCTATGAATTTACTGTTAAAGGAACAAATTATATATATATATATATATATATATATATATATATATAATGTTTAGATAACCCCTTGACAATGGCAATACATGATTTGATGAGGTCTATGTGTTAGATTTATTCTTTGTTCCAAATTGGGACCACTATAATATTGTGTATCTTTTTTCATCTATACTATTTCAGCACCTGGCCTGATTGGACTTGACAGCAATTACTTGCCTTTAATTTGTAGGTTCTTGTCATATGAGATTTTCTACGACCCTTGAAGTTTAGTGTCATCATATGTATCATCTTGTATTTTCTGATCCTTTCCTTCTTTTTCATGCATTCAGCCTTTGATGTCCTGTTCTGTTTTGTGTCAGCTACCTGGTTGGTGTTGCTCTTGCCCAGCCTCTTGTTTTATTTGTATCCTGTCTTTGTTCTTTGGTTGATCCCGTCTCCATTTTTTATATTGTGTCCCTGGATTTTAGTCTATTAAAGTTGCCACTTGATTTCTACTATATTTTATCTATTCCAGCTGTGTATGAGTGTTGCATCCAAAGACTTTGTTGTTCTCACACTAAAAACATAGACATAACCATTTATCACATACAGTAGAATCATCAAGCCTTCTAACCTAGTAGAGCATATCTATAGGCAAGCCTTGTAGGTTGCCTGCATACATTCTATGACTGATGGCTTGTTATTAGCTCAGGATACTGTGTTGTCACTTAACCATGATAACTGCATTAGCAATAGGTAACTCCTGGTTATTCCTGGCATTTCCCATCCCCCAAGTGCATTCATGACTTATCAGTGCCTTTAGAGCAGACATGCTCATCCTGTGACCTGTTGGACACACATTTCTCCAGCTGCCTGAGCTGTCTGGTGTGGCATATGACCATAAACAGTGCAATTCAAGATGTAAGTATTCTGGTGTGTGATAGATGGGAAGGGTAAACAGAACGGTCAGTAAAAGAAAGCATTGGCAAATAGAGGTGGCAGCGGATAAATACAGTGACATTGATTGGTGGTTACTCCCAAGGCAGACCAAGATATCATTAAATGTACAACAATGCTAAAGCCCCTATGTGTTACATGTCCGGTGCAAAGGTTTTATGTCTGTATGCTTAGCAATGGTGGGACCGGTTGGGAATACGAGGTCCAGATAAGAAATGGGTCTGTGGTGGTATATGCACATGGAGGGGGGCATTAGCAATCAGGATGCTCTTCATCAGTCTTGTGTTAAACAAGAGTTGGTCCACTTTATGTGGCCTGCGCTCTCCAAAAGGTTTAGTGACCATGCTCAAGAGTCCTTAAGGGCCACTGTATAGATTATGGTGTAATCTCCCACAAATTCCCACAAGGACTGCAAACCCAACAGCAATAATAAAGCAGCAAGCAGCTCACTTGATGCCTGTCCCTTGTACCTGCCCGCCATTTACTGCTGTGCGGGGTGAAAGCCATAGCAAGGCTCTAAAGTTTGCCCCTCCCCTCAATTCCATTTCTCCAGGACCACTCATAAAAGTGGTCTAACAGACACTCAGTTCCTTGGTGCTCTCAGTGTAAGTGAGTACTGCAAGCCACAGTGGTCCTGCAGTTGTCTCTGACCACAGCAATGTATGCTCATGACTCATAGAGCTGTGCCATGACACAACCTTCCCAGGTTAGCAACAGCCAAAAAATAAAGTGGCTTTGCTTAAAATAAGTAACGGACATACAAATAATCATAAGATGTTGAAAGGCTTTAAAATATTTTTTACACTGTTTTCAAGCAGGATAAGGTGGGAGGAAGCTAGGTCTGTGTTTGGGCAGGGGCTTTAAATTCTACAAATTTCCCACCTGACTATAGATTTGACACAAATCATTATGCTTGATTCTATCCTGATGATACAGTTTTTTTTTTCTTTAAAGGATTTCTAATCAATGTTTATTGTGACTGCTTAGTACAACGCAATATATGCATATAGCACAGAGATGACAAATCAGCACCGGCCTTGAAGAGAATATAAAAAAGATTTTACTTTTTCAAATGAAACATATTACCTGTAGCATGACTTGTTTGTAAGGTAGGTAGCACAGGCATAGCGCTGCCTCGCTCTCCACCGCTGATAAGTGCGGGCGCAAATAGCGACTTATGCAAGCCACTCATCTAACCCCCTCAGAAAGAATAAATAAATGAGGCTATATGTAGCACTCAAATAATATCACATCTTTTTCAAAGAGATAAAACTATAACTAAAGTAAAAACAGGCTATAGATCTGATAACCCCACCGAGTGCCATTTTGCTTAAATGCAATTAAAAAGCAATGTTCAAAATCATCACGTTTCTGTGTTCCCACACTAGTATTCACATGGTAGGAACACATGTGCAATTAATAGCACAGGAGAACAGACTGGGTGAGTTCTTAGGAACTTAGACTTTTTTTATGGATTCTTGGGGATGGGCATCAAAATCGAAAGCTCCCATGGAAAGGTGCATGGAAATGTGCTTTCATAGCACGAGCCTGGGAGGATCTGGAAACACTGCTCATAACAGGAGAGTGACTAGAGAAATAACACGCCCATGGAAGGGGTCAGACTGACTTTTCTTTATGTGGTTGTCCTAGCCTTGAAGTTAACAGTGTAGTACTGTAGAGCAGTGTGTTACTTTGTTTAATACTGCTTTGCAACTGCACATATTCTTTTGACAGCTTAACAATGTTTGAGGACCTTCCTTGAATCACTGGAAGAAATGTCTTGCAGGCAATGGCTCTTATTGAAAATCATCTTTGACCTCCTCTAGCAAGAGCTGGTTAGTAGGGCTTATAGGTCTTATAGTTTCTAGCATGCTAATGACTATACCTTCCACTGATGAGGGCAGTACAAAGCTGCATCTGGTATTTCCAGTCTTCTTTGTGAGCCATGCGCATTTGCACCCAGGGCTTCTTTTGTGGAATTCTTCTTATCTTTGCTCTTATTCTCATCTTACATCACAGGATTTTGATATCTGATCTTGGCATCTTTACATGCAGTTCTAAAAAAAAGGTAATTCGTGGGGTGGATAAAACCTAATTCAGTTTTACAAGCTTTACACCCTACTCAGATGTTTCTCCATATTATTTTACAGTGGTACATGAAAAAATGTATCCAAATTATTCAGGATTTTTTTGGAAAGGCCTCTTTTTCTCTCAAATAATTGTGTCACCTCTCCTGGGCTAGAAAGTCATTTTTGTGAACTTTTTAGATTTTTATGCAGAATTGTCATTACAGGTCTGGTATTAAAGTGTTAATGTCACAATGTTACAACAATGTCATTCCATGTTATACAACAAAAGTAGGACTGGCAGATCAGCCCAAAATGGTCACCACAAATAAAAGGCCGCACAACCAGGATAATATATCAAAAAGGTTATGCAAATTTTTAATGATTCAAAGGGTCAATCAAATACATACGATACATGACACAAAGACAAAAATAAAAACAATTAAAACCACACTAAGGTTGTCAAGGATAATGGGACTCAATATACTACAATCAAGAAAGTTTGATATTATTGCACACTGCCCTATTAATATACCACAAAAGTCTCACTTCATCTCTAAACCATATGTTGCATGGTAATGAAAATGTGTTGCTCATACAGAGCTAATAAATCATTTTACTTGTGCAAAAAGATATAATAATTCAGCGTTTCAAAAAAAAACAAGTGCTAATAGTACAAACAAGACTAAAAACTATACACCAATATTTTAGTGAAATATTAAAGTGCTATGTGCTAAAGAATATATTATGGTAAAGATAATCTGTATAAATAAAAAAAAATAATAAACTTCCATATGGTGAGGATGATGGCTGTACAAATAAAGACTAAGGGCAGGAAATTAACAAATAAAGTATTTATATCACCATATTATTAGGGTCCCCCTCGAATTCGACCAAGATCACATTGACGCGTTGCGTGGGCGCAGGACGTCCCACTTCATCAGGATGGACTTTGGTGGTGCCGATGCCGGCGAGCACGACCCAGCGCCAGAACACGCCCCGTCCGCTCTCCCTTCCGGGAGTGCGTACGGGTGACGTGTACGGCACCAGTCTCCTAGCAGCCGTGGAACGCAATTGCTCCGGCGGTGACACGCATGCACCCTTTGCCTCCCCAGGGGAGTGCGCTCGGGCATGAGGCGAAGAGCACATGCGAGCGCCGCGTGTCACCGCCGGAGCGCTTGTACTCCACGGCTGCTGGGAGACCGGCACCGTACACGTCACCCCTACTCGCTCCCCGAAGTGAGAGCGGACGGGGTGTGTTCTGGCACTGGGTCGTGCTCGCCAGCCTCGCAGCACTAGTGTCACGCTCTGGGTACTGCAGCAATCCACTTAGATAACTCCAGCCCTCTCGGTAAGACCTCAACCCCCAATCTCCGCAGCCAGCTTCACCTATAGGAGCCCCCGCTTGCCGGGACGCAGAGCACGCCTGCCCGGGATCGGTTGCCCCCAGGACTTCAATGGCTCAAAGATTGGAGTCTTACTGTTCAGAGGCCTGGAGAACCCGTGGCTGGAAGTGGTGCTGAGAAGCCCAATCGCTGAGCGTATACGGAAGTCCAACAGGCTTAGGGTCAGCAACGGAAGTTCAGAAATGGCAGCGGTACAAAGGATTGGACAAGACGTGGTCGAGGATCAAGCAGAGGTCGGCAACAGGAGATCAGATCGGGGATGGTCAAACACAGGCGAAGGTCGGCAACAGGAACACGGATCGAGGATAGTCAAGACAGGCAGTGGTCGGCAACGGGAGTTTGGAATAAACACTAGAGACAAGCTGCTAACAGGGTACAAGGCACTATCACAGGCAATTCCCAACTGAGGGGGAATTGCTTTTATAGGGAGAGACAGAGAGGAGGGTGCGGGTGATTGGTGCACTATGATCACAGGTCTGATTGGGAGAGCAGGAGTGTAATTCACAACTATAGGGCTCATTGGCCCAGACAAGGAGGGGAGGCGTAAGCCTCATAGAACCTAGGGCTCATTGGCCCCTTTAATCTGAACCAGGGGGCGTGCCAGTGCCCCCTGGCTTAATCTACAGCCTCCGGCGGGCGCGCTGAGCACAGCGCCGCCGGAGGGAAAATAGGTCTCGGGCTCGCGCGCGCGCACGTGAGCTGATGACGCACGCGCGAGGAGGGAGAGCGGCCGTGCTCGGCGCCGCCTGAGGAGACGCCGCACGGCGCGGCCGCCGAGCAGGAGCTGCTGGGACCGGCCGACCGCTGACAACGCTGGACCGGGGCCCAGGTAAGTGCCGATCTGTGACACTACCCCCCCCCCTTCACGAGGGGCCTCCGGACCCTCACCCGGTTTCTCCGGATTATCACGGTGGAATTTCCGTACAAGAGCTTTGGCATGAACATCCCTCGCAGCTACCCAACATCTTTCTTCTGGACCATAGCCAACTCAGTCCACCAAATACTGTAAAGAATTACGAACCTTACGTGAATCAAGAATTTTATTCACTTCATATTCTGGCTCATTATTAACGAGAATCGGCGAAGGACCAGCAAGAGGAATGTTCTTAGCTGGTTTTAACAACGAAACATGGAAAGAGTTAGGTATTTTCATAGTTGGCGGGAGTTGAACTTTAAACGACACATTATTCAACTTCTTGATTATCGGAAACGGACCAATGAATTTAGGACCCAATTTGCTAGAAGGTTGACGGAGCGCAATATTTTTAGTGGAGACTCAAACTAGATCGCCTACTTGAAGAGTAGGTTCCTGTGATCTATGACGATCAGCAAATTTCTTATATCTTAAACTGGTGGTTTTAAGAATTTCCTGAACATGTGTCCAGATATCCTTCCGTTCTTGAAGCCACTCCTCCAACGCCGGCAAGTTGGAAGGTGACCCTGAAAGGGAAGAAGCTCTAGGATTTTTCCCTAAATTACAATAAAAAGGCGATATCTTGGTACTCTCACTAGGCGCATTATTGTAAGCAAATTCGGCGAAATCAATAAATTCTGCCCATTGTTCTTGGGTATCAGAGACATAACACCTTAAGTACTGCTCCAAGGTTTGATTAGTTCTTTCCGTCTGCCCATTGGATTGGGGATGGTAGGCAGACGAAAGAGAGATCTGTATACCCAGCCGCGAACAGAAATGTTTCCAAAAACGGGAAGTAAACTGGACGCCCCGATCAGAGACTATATTGGACGGAATACCGTGAATACGAAAAATGTGTGAAGTAAATAGTCGAGAAAGCTCTGGTGCGGAAGGAAGCTTAGCCAAAGGAATGAAGTGTGCCATCTTACTGAAACGATCTACGACCACCCAAATGACAGTATTCCCGTGTGATAAAGGCAAATCTACAATAAAATCCATAGAAATATGAGTCCAAGGTTCAGCAGGGATTTCAAGAGGAACCAAACCGCCACTGGGAGCCCTGTGAACCCATTTACTTCGAGCACAAACAGCACAAGCGTCGATAAAGGCAGTAATATCGCGTCTCATGGTTGGCCACCATACATGGCGACGGGCAAGCATAAAGGTTTTTCGGTTACCCACATGACCAGCAGTTTTAGCGTCGTGAAATTCGCGAATTACATCTGAACGCAAATGTGGCGGTACAAACTGGCATCCCAAGGGAACATCACTAGGAGACTGGTCTTGAAACGGCGCCAAGGTGTTAGAGAGATCAGGAAGTAATGCCCCGACCACACAACCCATGGGTAGGATCGGGTCACCAGTATCACCCCGATCCTTACATTCACCGAACATGCGAGATAGAGAATCCGCTTTAGTATTTTTTACACCCGGCTTGAACGTAATAATAAAATTAAAACGCGAGAAGAATAATGCCCAACGTGCTTGACGAGAGTTCAATCTCTTGGCAGACCCAATGTATTCAAGATTTTTGTGATCGGTATACACAGTTATAGGATGTAATGAACCCTCCAGCCAGTGTCGCCATACATCAAAAGCCAGTTTAATAGCTAATAGTTCCCTATTACCGACATCATAATTTTGCTCCGCGGTACTGAATTTACGTGAAAAATAAGCGCATGGATGAAGACGCTCAGGGTTACCAGAATATTGCGACAAAACTGCACCCACTCCCAGCTCTGAAGCGTCCACTTCTACAATGAAGGCCTTACGAATATCTGGGTGAATTAACACTGGTGCCGAAGCGAAGGCCCGTTTCAAGGTCAGGAAGGCCTCACAGACAGAGGGAGACCAGTTAGCAGTGAAGGCCCCCTTGCGGGTAAGATTGGTAAGAGGTGCAACAACATGAGAGAAGCCTTTGATGAACCGCCGATAAAAATTAGCAAAACCTAGAAAACGCTGCAATTCTTTTAAGGTCTTGGGTTGAACCCAATCCTGAACCGCCGAAACTTTCCCCGCGTCCATCTCTAAACCCTGGTTGGTAATAATGTACCCTAAGAAAGGAACTGTGGTGACTTCAAACACGCATTTAGAAAGTTTAGCAAATAAGTTGTTTTCTCTTAATTTCTGTAGTACCAACTTAACATGACGTCTATGCTCCAACAAGGAATTAGAAAAAATGAGAATATCGTCTAAGTATATGACCACAAATCTACCGAGATACTCTCTGAATATATCGTTAACAAAATCTTGAAAAACGGCCGGCGCGTTACAAAGACCAAAAGGCATGACCAGGTACTCGTAATGGCCGTCTTTCACATTAAATGCGGTTTTCCACTCATCCCCCTGTCGGATACGAATCAGATTGTATGCCCCTCTTAAATCTAACTTGGAAAAAATTTGGGACCCTGTGACTTGATTGAACAGATCCCCGATCAAGGGCAAGGGGTATCGGTTCTTAACAGTGATCTTATTCAAGGCTCGATAATCAATGCATGGCCTCAGGCCGCCGTCTTTTTTCTCTACAAAAAAGAATCCAGCCCCGGCAGGAGAGGTAGAGGGGCGAATAAATCCCTTCTTTAAATTTTCGGTGATGTACTCCCTCATTGCTTGCTCTTCGGGCAGAGTAAGATTATAAATTTTTCCCCTCGGGGGAATCGTGCCCGGAAGCAAGTCAATAGGGCAGTCATAAGACCGATGTGGAGGAAGGGTATCCGCAGATCGTTCAGAGAAGACATCAACCCAGTCAGCGTAAGGTTGAGGTAACCCCTGAGGTAAAACTTGCACACTTCTAAGACCTGTAGTAAAGCAGTGGTTTTTACAGTGGTCACTCCACTTGATCAATTCTCCAACCCGCCAATCTAACACCGGGTTGTGGAGTTGTAACCAGGGGTATCCCAAAACCACCGGAGTCTCAGGACAGTCGAAGATGAAAAACTCTAAGAATTCAGAGTGGGAAGAGCCAACAATTAACCGAAGGGGGGGGGGGTCTTGGTGGTTATAGGTCCCCCCTGGATGACCTTCCCATTGATGGCCAAAACTTGTAGAGATCTTTCAAGAGGAACTAAAGGGATATCTAAAAGGGAGATCATACTCTTGTCCAGAAAGTTTCCCGCCGCACCGCTGTCGATAAAGGCGGAAACTGATTGCTTGGAAGAACCCCAAGATAGATCAATGGGCACTAACATTTTATTTTGGCGAGAGTTGCAAACTGACTCACCCAGATCAGTACCCTCTACCTGGTCTGGGTGCGGAAGTTTTCCGCCGGTCTCCCCTTGTTGGGACAGGACCCTGAGAAATGTCCCGAGTTCCCACAATATAGGCATAACCCCTTGGCCCGCCTACGCTGCTTTTCCTCTTGGGATAATCGGGTTCTCCCTAATTGCATGGGTTCTTCCTGGGAAGGAGATGAGGTATTTTCCCCATGGGTAGCCGGGGAACTAGGAGTCTGGAAGGACCTGAAGGACGTGGGAGCCCTGGTTCTCTCCCTAGCCCTCTCTCTAAGCCGCCTGTCTATTTTAATGGAGACCTGCATAAATTGGTCGAGGTCTGTCGGTGGAGGAAAGTTGACCAAAGCATCCTTGATGCTATCCGACAGCCCCACCCTGAACTGACTACACAGAGCGGGATCATTCCACCTCGATTCGATGGCCCAGCGGCGGAATTCAGCACTATAATCTTCAGCCGAATTCCGTCCTTGTCTTAAGGCCCGAAGCCTATTCTCTGCCGTAGATTGTTGATCAGGATCAGCATATAAAACGCCCATGGCATTAAAGAATGCTGTAACGGATTGTAGGGCAGAATCATGAGATGGTAAACTAAAGGCCCAGGACTGCGGGTCCCCTTGAAGCAGAGAGATGACTAAGCCTACTCGTTGGGACTCAGTGCCAGAGGAGATGGGTCTCAGCTTGAAATACAGTTCACAGGCATTCTTAAAATTTGAAAATTTAACTCGTTCTCCAAAAAATTTTTCAGGCAACGGGATCTTTGGTTCTGAGATATGAGGTGGTACAGAGGATGCCGGTAACTGACGGGTTTCCTGAGTGGCCACTCTTTGAGCGAGCTGGTTTATCGCCGTAGCCATAGCTTGTACCTGCTGTACCAGGTCATCCATCTTTGGGCCTGTGATAATGTCACGCTCTGGGTACTGCAGCAATCCACTTAGATAACTCCAGCCCTCTCGGTAAGACCTCAACCCCCAATCTCCGCAGCCAGCTTCACCTATAGGAGCCCCCGCTTGCCGGGACGCAGAGCACGCCTGCCCGGGATCGGTTGCCCCCAGGACTTCAATGGCTCAAAGATTGGAGTCTTACTGTTCAGAGGCCTGGAGAACCCGTGGCTGGAAGTGGTGCTGAGAAGCCCAATCGCTGAGCGTATACGGAAGTCCAACAGGCTTAGGGTCAGCAACGGAAGTTCAGAAATGGCAGCGGTACAAAGGATTGGACAAGACGTGGTCGAGGATCAAGCAGAGGTCGGCAACAGGAGATCAGATCGGGGATGGTCAAACACAGGCGAAGGTCGGCAACAGGAACACGGATCGAGGATAGTCAAGACAGGCAGTGGTCGGCAACGGGAGTTCGGAATAAACACTAGAGACAAGCTGCTAACAGGGTACAAGGCACTATCACAGGCAATTCCCAACTGAGGGGGAATTGCTTTTATAGGGAGAGACAGAGAGGAGGGTGCGGGTGATTGGTGCACTATGATCACAGGTCTGATTGGGAGAGCAGGAGTGTAATTCACAACTATAGGGCTCATTGGCCCAGACAAGGAGGGGAGGCGTAAGCCTCATAGAACCTAGGGCTCATTGGCCCCTTTAATCTGAACCAGGGGGCGTGCCAGTGCCCCCTGGCTTAATCTACAGCCTCCGGCGGGCGCGCTGAGCACAGCGCCGCCGGAGGGAAAATAGGTCTCGGGCTCGCGCGCGCGCACGTGAGCTGATGACGCGCGCGCGAGGAGGGAGAGCGGCCGTGCTCGGCGCCGCCTGAGGAGACGCCGCACGGCGCGGCCGCCGAGCAGGAGCTGCTGGGACCGGCCGACCGCTGACAACGCTGGACCGGGGCCCAGGTAAGTGCCGATCTGTGACAACTAGTAATGAATCAGCCTCTTAGTTTGGATGGACAGTCAGAGCTTTTTTTCACTTAGCATACAATAAAGTATTATTACAACCTTCCTGAAGAATTGATCCATCACAAGTGCACAGGCAGGGGTGGGCTGGCTGTTGGGAGCACCTAAAGCAATCACATGCTCTGCAGTGACCACTGGTTCTATAGTCCGCTCTGACTCCGGCTATGCATTTCGCTGTGGGTGGGGTAAGTGGGATGGCTGGGTGGCATCACAAAGCAGCAAGACATCCGGTGACTGCTGGGGCTTTTTTCCCTTATTTTGGGCAGCCGTGCATTGATCTTTCCCCTGCCTGTCAGTGAAGCGAGCATGTACTGCACAGGGAAGCGGCAGGGCCAGCCAGGACAGGCTGGGAAGTGCAATTGCTCTTTACACTCCGGCCAGCCTGACAAAGCTGCAGATCTGCACATGGACCAGTCCAGCAAAGAGTTAAAAAAGTACTAATATTGCCAGTTCAATTCAGTTTGTTGGTGGATGGGGGGGGGGGCTTCTAGCCAGAAAGACTGACTGCTGTGCTCTGTTCTGTGAAATGCTTTGTTTTTCTGCCTGCAGATGATGGGTGCCATATAATTCCTTACTAAAGAGCTTGTGTAAATGTTTCTCTTTTTCTCTATCTTGCCCCTACTATGCACCTTGAAGTGGACCAAAACCAGACCTAAAGTTATATATCCCCGCTCCAGGGAATCCCAATTTGGGATGCTCTGCCAATGCCATGTAAACCCAGGGGCACGTTAGGTTACAGGGATGTACCGCTAGAAGCTGCTAAGCTATCATTCAGCTTTAAAAGTTGCTCTGCTATATAAGCTGCTTAGAAAGCTGATTGGAGGAGAGCTGCATCTGCTTTGTGGGATCTCTGACAAGGAGGAATAATGGGCGAGCAAGGTTTCACACAGTGGGGCATCCCAAATTGGGATCCTAAGACCCGGGGTAGTAAAGATCCTGGATTTGGTCAACTTTAAACCATAGACCATAGGCACCTTAGACACAGTGCTGCACAGTTTAGTGCCTGCTGGTTGTACTCAGTCTGCCAAGGAGAACAGGTAAAGCAGGCCAAAACCTAGAAATTTCACTTATCTGGGTTTTGGTCCACTGTAGAGAGGCATCCTGATTTGAGAGGCCCCTGTGTGTGAAAACCCCCTGGATTGCCTGCTTATTCACCTAGATTCATGGTCTCATGGCCATGTTCTAGCTCTCGTTCAATAAGAACTCACTGCTGTGGACCATTCAGAAAAGCTGGCAGAGGTGTGCACATCAGCTAGTGTCATAAATGCAACTGAAGGCTCCTGCATGTGCAGTGGAATCAATTCCTAAGGTCAGTTTATGGGGGATCCTGGGGGTTTTACACAGCGGGTTAACCCAGCCCTGGAGTCTTCTCTAGACTATAGAGCTGGGTTACAAGGGCTTTGGTCTAACGTTTAAAATTTTACTCTGTGAGGTAATTGCTGCAGAATTTAAAAAGAAACTGGATCTGTTCCATGAAGACAGCAAAAACGTAATTATTTTTACCAACATCCTAAATGAATGTGGTTTAGAGATCTGGTGTGATTGTTTTCAAGGATCAGGTAGGATTTTTTAAGGCATAGACTACTCAGGTTTTTTCCTGCTTCCTCAGTATTAGTTAAACACAAAGGTGGATTGACGAGGGTCAATTTGCAGCTAATTGAGAAATCTCACTTCTTTTTTAGGAGAGAAAATTGCCATTCACTCATTGTCTACCGGTTATAAATTGTTACCTGGCTCTGAATCAACCCTAGAGAATGTGAATAGTCGTTTTCTCACCTGGCTCTGAATCGACCCCAAATTGTTTCCAAAGATTGGGCATCATGAATTTATATAGTACCTTTTTTTAATACTTAAATAACTACGTAGCAGTATATATATATATATATATATATATATATATATATATATATACTTTTCTCCTACCACCTTAGATTTACAAAAGTTTCACAAAGACTTCTTTTAAATCTAAAGTATTGTTTTAATTAAAAGAATATATTTCCTAATATTAAAGCACTACATTATTTAGGTCGGTTTACACTGAACAAATAATGCAATATTAATTTGGCTCATAAATTAATTGCTAGCTTACAAAGCAGAACTGTTCGGTGTAGAAGACTTTCTTTTCTACTATTAACAATGTTTTTATATTTGCAAAGTAAATAACAACGGCAAAGCAGGAGGGCTGCAGACATTGCTTAAGAGAGGAAAATGCCATTGCATTCATATTGAACATGCCACATTTTATTGCAATTATGTTGCTCTTTCTGTAGTGCTGTCAGAACTACTGAAAAGATGAAGACAAAGGGGTGAAAGAATTCTGGCAAGAAGTTCATTGTATTAAATCATTTATGTATCAAAGTTAGAAATGAAAAGAATTTGTTTCCTCCGTTGTACTTTTTATTTGTTCAAGCGCTGTACACAAATTACTTTTGTCATAGAAATTGCCTTTTGTTTTAATGGTAAAGTTGAAATATTTATTGCTTTTCACAATAGTCATGTAAACTATCTAAACATAATGCTTTCTTTGCAACTCAGTTTGAAGGTTAACTGAACTTGGACTTTACTAAAATAACTGTACTGCTGAATTAGTTATCAGCTAACATTTTTCACAATATCCCTCACCCTTCACTGCCCTAATTTGAGTATGGATTATACTTGCCTCTGTCTCCTGATCCTGCTTATTCCTTAGCTTTGCTGTTGAGTCACATGGTCGCCAGCTCACATGATGCAAGGTTTAACCACTAGGGAGGAAAAGTTTCACACCTGCTTTGGCCAACACTCTTCTCTGCAACACTTAGAGGCCGATTCATTAACAGCGGCAGGTAGCGACAGTTGAGCGACTGTAGCGGCATTTTCAGAGCGCCCGCTAGTAGTCGCTGTGCTTGGCTGTTGTTCGGTAGTTGATAGTGACTCAGCCGGTTTGCCGTAATGTTGAATATTGGGTGAGGAGTCGCTATTTGACAGGTTCCGCGCTGTATGGGAGCGCATGATAGCGACTGGCCATAGCGACTGGCTCCCACCATATTCATTAACAAATCACGCTCAAAAAATTCTCGCGCTGTAAAAAGGAATGTTTAAACCCCAGAGCGCTGGCGGCGATGGGTTAAAAGTAGTTTTTTAACCCCCAAACAACCATATTTTTGGGAAACCAAAAAAAAACAAGTTTTTAAAATAATTTAGTAATATGAATACATTAATATCAGACCTGTAATATCAATTCTGTACAATTTTTTTTTTTTTTTACCTTAAAAAAATTATCTAAAATGGCAGAAGTGGTCACAGAATTTTTCACATTTAAAAAAAAAAAAAAAAAAAAATAATTAAGAATATTTAAAGATTGTTCCATTGAAATGCATTGGAGAGCGTCAGGTAGCGAGAGGTCATACCTGTCGCTGTTCAAGGTCGGACGCTGGCGCTGTGGGCTGAGGCTGGAATAATGATGAATGAGTCGCTATATGGCGCTATCTCAGCCGCTAAGCAGGATCGGCTTGATAAATGTGTGATTGTGGTGGGGAGCCGGCGTTCTCGTGGCGGTGCCCGTCATTACCGGCCGCTCACCAGTCGCTACCTGTCGCTATCCCTTGTTAAATAAGGGCCTCAGATTCTCATGTCACAGTTTCCTACAGAGAGGTGGTATAATAACAAAGAGAAGCATCCTTGCAGCAAGCGATTTCTTGAATGTCACCTATATGTCGGTTGGGGTTGTAACTTAGATAATGTAATGTAAATATTTTTTTTAATTGGGTTGTGGTTCTGATTACTGGTTACTGTGCAGATCCAAAAGAGTTCTGGATAAGGATTTGGCAAGTGTAAATCTTGTTTTTCAAGATTTACACTGTACAAGATGGTTTCGAGTAATTCAAAGCGTACATTCATACCTTATTTCAAATTTTTAAAATGGTCCAGTTTTCCAGAGCTTCTCAAGCATTTAACACACTGGTAAACAATTCCCTAAAATACATAAAAAAACATAGGCTGGTTATTGTGGGACACACATCTCACAATAAAATTAGTCAGGTACACATATATAGAATACTATATACTGTATATATAATTGTGAGGTTAAATCACTTCTTTGGTAGAATCAAGTCATAGGTATAGGCGGTGACCAAAAGCAGGTTAATGAAAGCTATGCTTTGGGTATAGGTTGGGAATGGGTCTGTTGAATCAAGCTAATGCAGGACATTCTAACCCTCTGGTGGAAAATAATCTTTTTCAACTCTGTACAATTTTCTTAAAAGAAATTTAAAATGCAATAAGCCAGTATGTAATTGCTTACTTGCACTTCTAACCATGCATGGGGGACCTCCAGTATAGCCTGGACTGAATAGTCGTGACTATATTAGCATAATATATAAACATGAGTACTGCAACAGTGGCAACAAAAAACATCCAATCAACTGCTGCAAAATCCAGGAAAGATTAAACAAAAAAAAAAGAATAATATAACAAGTAATTTATTGTTCTTTCCACAAAACAAATCACACATGACAAACAGTTAAAAACATAAATATGATGGGGTTCAGAAAGTAATATATATATATATCCACAAAAGTCACAAATGGTGCTGACTATCCAAAAAAATGTGTAAAGTACTAGCACCTTTAATCCCCTGAGTATAAAACATAGTCAAAGTAATAATGATTGACAGGGTGGGGCAATAGTAAAAAAATGCTGCATGCCGTAAAAAGTGCCCGAAGTGCATACATATATCTATCCAATAAACAAATCTATTCAATAATTGCTGTAGTGAGGATAAATATAAGACCGTACTAAGAACCCCCCTCCCCTGTCACTCAAGTATGAAAAGTCCCTGATAAACTTTAACAAAGTTCAATATATTAAATCAAGTACAAGTCTATAGAGCTACAAATAAAATAAACAGCCATAGCAACCTCCAATTTTGTAGAAAATGAATAATTAGAGAGCAGGGTTGCTAATTATCAAAATCCGGTTCCCGTATATAGTGGGTGCTTTACATGCTCTGTGACTTCTAGTGCCAGAGGAGATGATGATACACTGCAATGCTCTATAACATATATATATATATATATATATATATAGTGGGCGTTTCAGCTCAGAATCACCAGCTTCAGGCTGGGCACAGCAGAACGGGCAGTCTCCATGACCCCGCCACCGGGGGCGGATGGTCAGCTCAGGGTGTCATGGACAAGATTGCTGTTAAGCTTCAAACTACCGGAATAAGCCAAATCAGCTGTGCGGGGCTACATGTGAACATCTGAGCTTTGTTGTTTTTGCCCTGACAAGAAATTCTAACTCTTTAATTTACATGAGGCCAATGCCCTGCTGCCCCCTCTTTCCCCTTCCATGTAAACACACTCTTACCATAAATTACTACTGGTACACACAGTATTTTAGTGCCTAAAGGGCAAGGACTCCAGAAAGAATTAAACTATAAAAATAGAAGGCCGGTTGAGTTCTCTGAAGTTGCAGATGGGCTTGCTGAGAAAAAAAGGACCCCATTTAGGAGGGTAGTCTGTTGTGCATGGTACTATCACATTACCCGAAGCAGTTGGTTAAAGATGAATACGTGTTTTTCTGTCTGCAAAGGTTGTGGGAGAAAGTGAAACTCTCAACAAATAGTATAAGAGCGCTCTTTCAGGGCACACAACTTTCCTTCTTGAATTTAATGGAAAGACTCTCCATCCCCCTCTGATATATCTACCTATATATTTAATGTATTAGTTTGGGGTAACCTCTACACCCCCTGCCAAAAAGCCCAACAGAGACTCACTATTGCACTCAAACAATCAATTTATAAATCCATTTTATTGTAGCATATTGTTTAAAACCAATTTAAAAACAATTTTACTGAACCATATGCATGGTAAGCCACCAGGGGGCGCACTCCCTCATCAACAATACAATCTCATATACATATAAGTAATTTCAAAGTGATTCTGTGCTAATCTATCAATAAATTCATATATATACAACTATTCTAAAACTTAATATACAATTCACAATTAATATCCTCACCCTAATAAAGTGCCAGTGCTTCCATCACAAATAGTCCCTTGTGCAAAATATTTAAGCCCATTCACAGAGAGCAAGGGCACACAGACAACACACAACAAACAAGTGCTTACTGTTAGTATGGTGACAGGAAGGCCCCCCTCAGGCGCAGACCAACGCGTTTCGAGCCCCCTATGGGCTCTTGCTCACTTTCCTAGTGTGTGTTCAATCTAATTTTTATATTACTTCCTCTAATGCAGTTACTTTATAAACTATTGCAGAAATCAAAATGTGTTGCTTTTTGCCAATATTCTACTGCCTTTGTAGCACTTTAAGCCCTTGATTTTTTTAACTCTTTCAGTGCCAAGCGCGTAGATACTACGTGCTCGCTTCTACTCCACTTAAGTGCCAAGCACGTAGAATCTACGTGCCTGAATTTTCCCCCCTGCTAGTTAAAAAAATAAAAAATACTCACTTGACCCCTCGTTGGATCCGGCCGGGTCTCCTCTTTAATTTGGTGCCATCCAATCCCCCGTGGGGGCTCGGATGGCTCCAGAAGAGCCCCCGGAATAGCACCCCCCCCGCTTCGGCAGCAGCAGCTGCTAACTGTAAAAAAAATAAAAAAATAAATAAATAAAAATGACATTTACTTACGTGAGGCTGCGCTTTCTCCCGACGGGTGTCCTCTTCACTGGGGGGGGGGGGGGCTTCCGATTGCGGGTCTACTAGCCCCGCCCCCTGGGGGCAGGGCCAGGTGACATCGTTGTGATGTCACCAGCAGCCGCCTCTTAATGCCGGCACCCGAGATAGAGAATCAGTCTGCTTGGGTGGTTTAAGGAGAGAGGTGGGGAGGAGGAGAGGGCTGAGATCGCCCCCCTCCCCAGGCTCTCTCTTCCAAACACCCGAGCAGACTGTCATCGCAGATCGCCGGGGGACACAAGGATCGGAGGTGAGTAAAGTAAAAAAAGAAATAAAGATCATCTTATGTGTCTGTGTCTTTTTTATTTAACATTTAACCCCTTGTGAACTGGTAAGGGGTCCATGAGACCCCTTTTACCAGTTCACAAGGCTGGGGGATGGCAAGTCACCCGCCTGCCGCAGTGGGTGACTTGCCATTAACCCCCGGCACTCCCATTACCTGCCTCCCCAAAACCCAGGGGGGGGAGCAGAAGAGCCCGGGCCCACACAGGCTATGTGGGCTCGTAGGCTGCAGGGTGGGGGGGTCACAAAAGCTGGCCCCCCCACTCTATTCCTATAAGCCCCCATAGCTGGTCCTGGGCTAGTAATGCTGGGTAAGGGGGACCCCATTTCATTTTTTGGGGGATTTTTAAGGGTTTTAACCCTTAAAATTAAAAAAAAAATGGGGTCCCCCCCTGGGAGGGGGGACCCTATGTCATTTTTTTTTAATTAACCCCTTATATTCTTTCGCCTAGCAGCTATAAAAGGCTTCCTGCTGCAGTGGGAGAGCAGAAGCCAGATTGATCAGCATGGGACACAGGGATGGATGGGAGGTAAGTATTAAAAAGTAAAAAAAAAAAAAAATAATAATAAAATATTTTTTCTGCTTGTTTCTGTGTGTTTTTTTACACTTAACCCCTTGTGAACTGGTAAGAGGTCAATGAGACCCCTTATACCAGTTCACAAGGCTGAGGGCTGGCAAGTCACCTGCCGCTAGTAGGTTACTTGCCGTTAACCCACAGCACCCCTATTACCTGCCTCCCCAAAGCCCAGGGGGGGCAGAAGAGCCCGGGCCCACATAGGCTATGTGGGCTTGTAGGCTGCAGGGTGGGGGGCCACAAAAGCTGGCTCCCCCACTCTGTTCCTACAAGCCCCCATAGCTGGTCCCAGGCTGGTAATGCTGGGTAAGGGGGACCCCATTTAAATTTTTTGGGGATTTTAAAGGGTTTTTTTTTTAATTAACCCCTTATGTTTATAGTGTGGATAGTAGTAGTATTTTATTTGTAAATGTTATAAAGTGCTATTTTCAGTTTGGGGGGTCTCCTGGGCAAGAATGGGGGGCTACCGATACATATGTGGTACCATTCTAATCGGGAGAAATTGGGCTTTCACATGCAATATGGTTTTCTCTAATAAAGTAAATGTTTTATTTAAAATAAAGGAGACAATTGTCTAAAAAATATTTATTTATTTATTTTTACACAAAAATATAAAAAAAAAACAGTAGAAAAATTACAAACAAGACATTTCATGTTCAAGCCCAAACTCTGCTGCAAAATATATATCTATAATTTTCCTGGAAATTCCGGCAAAAATCAAGGTTAAACATGGCGCAGAATAGGGAAAAATGACCTGTCAACAGAGGGTGACAAAACTTCAAGTAGGTTGGCAATTTAAAGGATTAATAGTACCTATGCATGTTGGGTATTGTTCTGCTCGGGGAACCTTGCTCTTTCAGATTTAGCTTTTTTCTTGTTTGCATATTTATATTTTAGGAAAACATGTTATTTATTCAGTTTTTTTATTCATTTTTTTAGCAACCTAAGAACTGTGCAACCTAAGAACTCTTTGAGGGATTACTTCCAGAAAGGTGAGCCTACTACAACAAGCTTGGTACTCTTAGAAAGCTTAACATGTGTACTTTCAGGAAATATATGGTTTATAGGGAATATTCCAAATGTAAAGGGTTGTTTTGGTTGAAAAATTGCAAGGTGCTCATTTTGTCTGCAGAGCTGAAATTTTCAAGTAAAATTACTGTTATGCGCACACTTTACTTTGGGGTGTTTGCCAACTCTTCCCTTGACAGTATCTATGCATGTTGGGTATCGTTCTGTTTGGGGCATGTTGTTTTTTGAGGTTTTACTTGTTTTTTCTTGTTTGCATATAGTTTTTTTTAGGAAACTGTGGGCTTGATTCTTCCTTTTTACTCTTTTTTAGGGAAACTTTGTGCAACCAAAGAATACATTGAGGGATTACTTCCAGAAAACTAAGCCCACATAAACAAGCTTGGTACGCCTAGAAAGCTTGCAGAGAATATATAGTTTGTGGGGGGTATTTTAAATGTAAAGGGCTGTTTTTCTGGAAAAGCTGCAAGGTGCGCATAGCATAGTTGTATTTTATCTGAAAATTTCCTAAAGCTCTCTTTCAGTTTGAGGGAGTCTCCTGGACAGGAAAGGGTGTCTATCAATACATATGTGGTACCGCTGTCACTGGGAGAAATTGGGGTTTCACACGCAATAAAATTTTATTGACAAACTTACATTTTTTATTACAAAAAGTATTGAGAATACAAAAAAAAGGGCCAAACAAGAGATTTCACGTTGAAGCCCAGACTCTCTTGAAAAAAACAATATATAATTTTCCCTGGAAATCCTTTCAAAAATCATAGTTGAACATGTGTAGCGCAAAATAGTGAAACATGGTCTGGCAACAGAGGGTGACAAAAGCTGCAGGTAGGCTGGCAGCGAAAGGGTTAAATGAACCTGGAACATGGGTGCAAAAATAGTGAGGGATTGGAAAGGTTTCATAAACTAATAAAGACATCCACTCTCAGACAAGAGATTATGATAATCAGTGCTGGTAATGACCTTGTTACATATTCATTGCAGTTATCTATATCATGAGTCATATTAAAATGTTAAAGCCTATGCAAATTAGTACGTATAGCTACAATGCAGTAGCAAGTCAAAGCTATGTAACACATAATTATTGTTACATTGTAGTTATCCTCTTCTGCCAGGCCACCTCCGTCTCTGCCTGAAAGAAAAGATCTGCAGTTTAATTATAAAAAAAATTATCATTGGAAACATTGCAGTGCTTCTATATAAAACCATTTCCTGTGCTAGCTGAGCAGAGTGAACAGGGTACATTTAAATAATATGAATAAAATGTACATTTTTCACAGGTTCAATTACAGATAATGTATGTATCTTCTTTATTTCAGTTACGTAAATGAAAGGCAAGGTTGTTACATAGTTACATAGATAATACGGTTGAAAAAATTAATTCTGTCCATCAAGTGTAACCTAGGGACTGGATTGAGGAAAGTTACTTTTTTGGTATTTACAGATAACAGTTAATAGTAACTGTTAATCGTATTCTCTCCTCAAAAAGCATCTAATCCTTTTTTTGAAGCCGTCAGCTGTTGATGCTGTAACAAGCTTTTGTGGGAGGCTATGCCACAGATTAATCATTCTCATGGTAAAATTGGATTGTCACCTCTGGAGTATGAATCTTTGGATCTCCAGATTGTTGGGGGGGGGGGTGCTCTTTGTCTTTAGAGAGGATTTTACATGAAATATTTTTTTCCCATATGTTCATATTCATGTTCCTCCTTTGAAGTCTCCTCTCAAGACTATATACTTTTAATTTCTATAATTTTTCTTCATAAATAAGATCCTGGATAACATATTCCAGATGAGGGTGTAATTGTAATGGGCAATATTATGTCCCTATCCTGTGACTCCATACCTCTTTTAATGCATGATAATGGGGTCGTTTCAGAGCCAGGTGAGAATCCTCACTCCATTTTTAGGACAGAAAACTGCAATTGACTTTATCAACCAGGTGTAAGTTGTCACCTGGCTTGGGGCCCCAAAGGTAGACAATGAAAGTCAATAGCAGTTTTCTCTCCTAAAAAACGTAGTGAGAATTATTTCCTTACTCTGAATTGATCCCAATATCTTTTTGGTGCAGAAGCCGCTGCTTGGCATTGCATACTGTTTCTTAGACTGTGGTCTACCAAAACCCCCCAGACCAAGACCCCCCAGATCCTTCTCAACAAGTGACTCTCCCAGGACTCCCCCTCATAGGACTGCAGGTTATTTGACCCAAAGTGCATTGCTTTCCATTTATCTACATAGTCTTATAAATGCTGTTGCAAAAGTCACATTAATGAGCCTAAGCTTAATATTCATGCTGAGGACAAAGGGGTTTTCCTGCAATCATTATTTAACTGGCTTTATGTGGTCTGGAGATTATTACACCCCCACATGCATTATTTTACATTTATCCACATTGAACATTATTGAATATAACGTACATTAAAGTACACATACTTGAAAAAGTAGCACTGAGTAAAAGGGGTGGAGAATGTTAATGACAAAGAAATTAAGATGGATTTTCTTCATGGGAATTAGATATCCCCAGGGTTTAAAATTCAGAATGGCTGTTCATCTGTGCAATGAACTATAATTTTTAACTTTTAGCATATAGCACTTTAAGTCAGTGTGATGGTTGGGTTTGGCGCAACAGTTAATATATTCTTTACATTGTATACTTGTTTCAATGTTGACTATTTATTTATTTAGATAAAGTACTAGCTATTCCTATGTAGAGATGATGATTATATTTATGTTATGTACTTAGATAATGAATTGCAGTTATTTGTATTATCTGTATATTGAGCTGGGTCAGTGGCTCCTTGCCTCCCCCTATCTCATGTAATGGTGGTGGCTGGGTCTGCCTTCTGGTCTCCGGGGTGCGTGCAGGAAAGAGTAGGGGATGGCACAGTTTGATATATTTGAAACATTGTGCAGTATGCTGTGTACTATTCTGATCCCTTTAACTTTACAGCCGGCCATGCTTTGCCATGGTATATGGGGCGTTTCATTATGGCTCTCTGCCACATGCCCCCTGGGTGTTTCGGAGATGGCCTGGTCACTCTTATCGACCTGGCCATGTTCTGTCCACTTGTTTACCATCTCCTGAGTGTGAGGTGTGGTTCATCCTATTTATATGCGACAGCTGATGGTAGCCCATGGGGAGGTGAGGTTGTTTCCATCTTCCGGCTGCCAAAGTGGCATTTTTTACACGTGAGTTCTCATTTTGAAATAATTTAACACAGCTCGGAATAAAGACTAAGGCCCTTATTTATCACGGGCTAGCGCCAGGTAGTGTCTGACGAGCGCCAGGTACCGGCAGCTAACGGCGACTACCGACTCAAGTACGCCCGGCGGCGCTCACAATGACGCATTTATCAAGCAAAATGAGGCTAGCGCCGGCGAGAGCGACGGCTAGCGCGGCATTCATCATGAAGCCGCCTGGACCGAACAGCGCCGCTGCAAATTCCTTCTCAGCGCCAGGTATGAGCTGTCGCTCCCTGGCGATGTCCAATGCATTTCGATGGAGCAATCTATAATTAATCATAATTAATTGGTATTAATTTTTTTTTTTTTTTTTTTTAATGTCAAAAATTCGGAGACCACTTCTGCAATGTTAGGATTTATTTTTAAGTCAAAAAAAAATTTTAAAAAAATTTGTGCAGAATTGATCTAACAGGTCTGAGATTAATGTATTCATATTACAAAATGATTCTAAAAACATGTATAATGTTACATTCAAAAAATATGGTTGTTTAGGGGTTAAAAACTAGTTAATACCCATCGCCGCCAGCGCTCTGGGGTTTAAACAAGGAATGGACAGCGCCAGCACATTCGGAGCGTGATTTGTTATTGAATATGAAGCTAGCCGTTCGTTGTCAGGCGCTCACATACAACGCTGAACCTGTGAAACAGCGACCCCCCAGCCCGTATTCAACATTACCGCACACCGACTCAGTCGCTGTCATCAAGCTAACGCCGGCCAAGCACAGCGAATACTGGCTGGCGCTGAAAAAATCACGCTACAGTCGCTCATCTGGCGCTACCTGGCGCTATTAATGAATCGGCCTCTAAATAACAAACATAGAAGCACAGAGCTATAAGTGAATTAGTGTCCTCTTTAAAGTTCTTCCAGAAGAGTTGGAAGGACTTTAAAGAGGACTTACACTAATTCACTTATAGATCTGTGCTTCTATGTTTGTTATTTGGTTTTTGACTTATTGGTGAGATATAAGTTACGCACGTGTAGCTGGTTTTCATTTAATATTGTATATATATATATATATAATTTTGTTGTTGTAAATAATTCACAGTGCGGTATTTTTTATATTTGTTGGAATAAAGACTGTACATTTTATGAAGAGTTGCAGCCGGCCTCTCCCTGTTTTGCTCAATCAAAGGCCATTAACGTTTCTGCATGCAACACTTGGACCTGAAACAGGTACCCTAATAATGTCGGATATTAAGGAGATACTGAATGTTAGTCCACCTTACATTTTATGAAAACTTTTGCCTGTCCAGGATTTCCAGTTTTCGATACCAAAATAGCTTTTGCAAGTAGATGTAACTTTTAAAAAATACACACATAGTAAATAAAACAATAATTCACAGCTGCAAGCTGGAAATTATTCCAGTGTTGACTCTTACCATTGCTTTAACTTTGTATTTGCTGAAATACAAGCGGCAAAGTAAAATGCTAAGAGTGGGGAAAGAATAAAGCTTTGCTTTTTCTGCTGCATTTTTCTTTCCCCAACAGCTTTCACATAACTGTTGTGGCAGACATAAATAAAGAAAGTTTACTACATTGATCACCGGTTCTTGTTTATCTGCAAATTTTAAGATTTGCTGAGCATTCTGTTGATTTAATTTGCAAAGCAAATCGCTGTGGCTCATGAGTGTATTGTCCCAGAGGTGCACAGATTGAAGATCATACAGATGCTTCACACATGCTTAACAGGAGGCTTATTTCTCTGAAAGCAGCAAAGTATGGAAAACACAGCCATCACACTGCCTAACTTTAAGGTTTAAATCAAAGATTGAATAGCTTAAGACTTAGAAGAAGCGTTCCTTTTCTTCCATGAGGATATATACATGCTATTAGTGTTGGGCTTCAGATTTGGGTCAAAGGTAAATTAGACCAGAATTTTGCACATTCATTTCATTAAAACAGAAAATTGGCAAAATGAATGTCCAATTTGAGCAGCTTTGTTTTTTGTAAGGAAAAAAAACAGGTGTTTTAACACCCGTACTTTATCTGTTGATAATGGCAGAGATCACCATTATCCAAATAATGTCTTAAAGTAAAAAACTTAAAGGAAACCCCCTTTAACAGAATAATGTCCTTTTACGGTGAAAGAATAATCTTTAACTCCTTTCAAATCTGCACATAAAGCCAAGGATACGAGTGATAATGTAAATGTTACATTGTGAAATAAAATTTTTGAATTGTATCAACAAAGATTAAAAGCCTTTGATGGTTAAATACAGCGAAAGTTACTAAAGTTTCATACTTTTCAAAACAAAAAGTAGGTTATTTCTGATTGGGTTTTTTAAAGTGAGCTCTAGCTTAGATACAGATGTTGTGCTAAAATAAAAGGGACATTCTTCCACTCTAAACATTATGCTGCTAAAGGGAACCTCTAACATTACAAAGAGTTAAATGGAGATTATTTTTCTTATTTCAAAAATACATTATTTGGCTAAGGGGATCTATGACGTTTTTGCTTCAAAAGAACAACGTGCTTCTTATTTTGTGGTCTTCCCTTAAGACACTTTGGGGCATTTGGCTGCTTTAGCTGCTTTTAAGAAACCCCCAAAGAACACCCTGCATGTTCCCCCATAAATTTGATTGCGCCAGAACATAATAGAGGCAGGTTCGGCTCATCACTACAGGCCAATACAGGCCATCTTACAACTGCTGGCTGTACACCACTGCTGGCTGCCTTTTACCATACAAACAAAACCCCTTACCACAAAGTCCCTTTAGTAAGTGCTATTGTATTTAGATGTTATATGTGTTGTCTTTGGATCCTTTTTGTAGCTTTAACTTTTGCTACTATGCTTGCATGCGAGCAAGTCAAGCCCCCTCCCTAACTTATTTAATAAAGCTATGTGTTCCATTTGCCATGAAAAGAGGAGAGGGAGGTTGTTCAACCATATTTATGCACTAATTAGGGACTTAACTTCAGAAGCCACAGAATGCATGCCGGAAATTAAAGCATCAGTCTAGAAAAAGCAATATAGTGGGTTATTTTTCCCCAGATAAACTCCAAGGTAAATCCTGAGAGCTGTGTTCAATAGGTAAATGCAAACCTGCAAAACACTGCATTGGAAAGACAAAGAGCCCAGCAGATCGCTCTGCAGGACAAAATATTCATATTGAAATCTGCTGATGAAAATGAAGAAATAATCCTCAAAAGATTGAAAGGCACTAACAGCCTCGACAACATGTTTTGTGAAACTAAAGCCCCTTAGTTGTACGGCCAAGAAAATTATTGGAAAGCTTGAAGAAGCACATTCCTCGTGGGTGGAACTGTGGTAAAAATATACGCCTCCTCTCACATGTCCAACCCACTCTCTGGCAATGGTTGGTCTTACAATACAGCAAATACAGGCACAAACCAAAGCATATTTGTTAATTTTTAACACGACTTAGGTGTTTATGTTGCACGACCAAAACTACATTGCTGATCAACAGGAAGGGGGGGGGGTTAAGGGAGCATACTACTGAAGGACTTTTTTAGATCTAATTTGAATGCTAATGATCTACTGATTAAAAACTTAGAAACATCAAAAAGGTTTCCCATTGTCACATTCTATAGGATAGTGTGCCCCCAATCCTATTGTGGAGAGCCATCAAAATGTCAGGTTTTGTGGATCCCTATACAGGTAGCTTTATAGCACCCTCTCTCTTTCTCAGCACTAATTACTTCACATCTACAATTGTGGGGAGATCTGCAAAGCCTGACAGTTTGGTGGTTCTCCACGAGAGGGTTAGGAAACACTGCCATAGGAGATATGGCTTTGAGAAGATGTCAGTGAGAGCACACCTGGGTTTGCTAAACAACCTAATGGGATATACCGCCAATAAAAGTTATAATGCCTCCCAACCTAGGTATTTTTGGATGTTGCCATCCATGTTGGTCATTGTCAGCTGCTGCTCTTTATGATCTGCTCAGCCAAATACACTGTCACGCTCTGGGTACTTCAATGATCCGCTCAGGTAACTCCAGCCCTCCAGGTAAGCCCTCAACCCCCAATCTCCGCAGCCAGCTTCACCTATAGGAGCCCCCGCTTGCCGGGACGCAGAAAACGCCTGCCCGGGATCGGTTGCCCCCAGGACTTCAATGGCTCAAAGGATGTAGGCTTACTGTTCGGAGGTCTGGAGAACCCGTGGCTGGGAGCGGTATTGAGTGGGCCCAATAGCAGGAGCGTATAACGGAAGTCCAAACAGGCTTAGGGTCAGCAACGGAAGTTCTGAGATAGCAGCGGTACAATAGGGTTGGACAAATCGTGGTCGAGGATCAAAGCAGAGGTCGGCAACGGAGATCAGATCGAGATTGGTCGGTTCAGGCAGAGGTCGGCAACTGGAATCAATCGAGCTTCAATGCACAAGACAAGCTTGGTACTAGGCGCTATAACAGGCAATGACACACTGCAGTGGAAATCCCTTTATAGTGGGAAAACCGGCAGGATTGGACAGGGAGACAGTGGCTGGGATTGGTGCACTTAGGATCTGACGGCAGATTGGAGCACTGGCCCTGTGGTCTGATTGGTGAGCTCTGGGCTGATTGCTCCAGCTGAGCTTCCCAGGCAAACTGCTGCACCTTCTAGACTTCGTTCTTTTAAACAGCCTCCGGTGGCCATTCTGAGTATTGCACCACCGGAGGACATGAGCTGATTGTATAGGCCAGCAAGCACAAGCTGAGTGACAATGGGCAAGGGGGAAGGACTTACTCGGCGACACACGCGCCGCTGGGGATGGCACCCGAGGCAGAAGCGGCTGCTTGGCAGGAGGAACCCGAACCCGTTGCCTAGGGACCTCACGGGCACGGGTAGAAGGCAAGTCATTCATGACATACACAGGGCAGTTCAGCATCGCACTCCTTGTGTATCTAAAGCAGACATCGAGAAAATAACGTTTTGTAATTTGCATGCCTTGAACTCTCCTTTGATCATTAGTGGTGTAAACTGTTTGCCAGAATAGCATGAAGATTTTGTGCTCCTAAACTGCACTGCTCTGTTTATGCATTAGCAAGAATGGGGCATAGGGAAGAGCATTTGCTAGTACACAGACACACTGCAGTTTCACTGGGAGATTCCTTATGATCAGCCCCAAGAGAGAGATTTTACATTTCCGCACTCTGAATAAGAGTCTATCTTATATGTTTCCCACACCCTGTACATACAGATTACCCACATTAAAAATCATCCTACCTGCATCTACCGTAAGTTATGAGCCTTTAAACATCCAAGATGGCGGCTCGTGGAACATCAGGCAGTCTGCAAACAGGAAGTGCCTTCTGACTGTACTGCTCTGTATTCTGGGATTGCTGACCTTTTTCTGACCCCAGCTATGCTCTGTCTGAGCAAAGCACAGCTATAACCTGCCCCCATGTACTTTATCGCACTCTCCTCTCCTCCTCAGTAAATGTGATGCTTCTAAGTAAAGTGGGGGTGCCCATATCCTAAAGTCCTAAACAGAGTTGCAGCCCAGTGGGGGAAAGAATAATAAGTAAGTGACTAAAAACTTAAAATATATTAACTTTAGATGCTGAGGAATTGTTTTTTAAGAGTTTGAGCTTTTCAATAAATAATGGTGAAGGTCCGGCTTAAATCCTTTTCCAGCTGGCCGCATTGATGTAAAGATTAGCATGGCTGCAGTTCACCTGTGTGATATCGTTTCTCCACACATAGCAGGCAGCTTGGGCTTATTCTGTAAGCTGCCCACACCAAACTTAAAGAGAGATTGGACTCAGAAAAGGGATCAGCATGTCTGTCATGTTACACATGCTCACACACTGAATTAATAGCTGCTGAAGAGGATAAATGTAACTATGTATCAATATAAGTCAATGGTCTTGGCAGCCGCAGAGCATTAAAACTGTTGTGTACAACCTTAATATGATGTTTTCTAGAGCTTTCAGAACAATAATGAATTATTACATCTGATGAATTTTTACTTCTGGCTAAAGCAAAATAATTATTTCAACGAGATGTCCCTAAATGTTGACTGTTTTTCACAACAATGGCTATTAGATTTTTAGCAAGATGGATGTTCCCATGCAGTCCAAAAGCATAGAATCTGCCCGCTTTTCCACAACATCTGCCCCTCCTAAAAAGCCCACATCACTGATTGCCAGGGGGCAGGGATAAAACAATATCTCTTTTTGATAAACTCCTATTACAAGGCTGCAATATTTGATTTGACACAGGTAATCAGCAAAACGTTAAAAGGACATATTGTGCCCTTATCTAAGATTCATGTAATAAAGATATTAGATAAAATGTAATTAGGAACTTGTGGTTGCCCAGGCAACGTTTCTTCTCCTAAACTAAGTAAATATATCTGAGAAGCTATCCCAGGGAGCATCTAACAGTCTCATTTTTTACGTTTTAGCATCTGGCATAATTCATTCCTACCATGTGTCACAGCTGACGCTTACCAATAAAGTAGACAAGTTTTATTCATACCTATCCACTACCTGCCGGACAATGCAATCTCAAAGGGAAAATGCTGCCATTATTAAGCTCACAGTGTATATGTGGGGACTGGCCCATTCAAATAATAATAAATATAGAATTTTCCCTAGCTTTGTGACTGCAATTCCCAATTCTGCACAAGTGGATAGGTGGAAATAGAGCATTATTCAACTACAGCAACAATCCTCAGCCACCTTCACCAAGGCATTTCATCATTTCAAGCAATCACAATCTAGAAAGCTTACTCACTACCTCTCCTGTATGTGACTGTCTGACTAGCAAGAAATCTGGGAGGAGGGGTTCATGTTTATACAATGACTCCATATTCACTATCGTGGGTTTTGGTCAATACCCTTCGGCATCCTAAATTTTCGATGCCCCACAGGTCTGTCACCAGATATCAATACCTTGCTGGCGTTCCTATGGCACAGGTTTGGTTATGCTCCAATCAACTTCATTGGCTGCGCATATGAATGCACAGCTAAGAAACTGAACACAGCAATACTCCCAATCAGCACGTGGCAGCCCTGCATCCCTATATGCATCCCTAACACAGCCATGCCAACCATTAGGTTATGGCAGGCATGTGAGTTTTCACACAGCAGAACATGCCAAATTGAGATGCCCCAGGCATGGCTATCTAACTGGACCTAGCATCTTATAGATGCCAGGCCCAGTTGGGGTCCACTTTGTACTGTACTGTAAGTATGCTTTTCCTATATTAAGCCCACAGATGACCTTTGAGGATGATTTCTGTTGGGCACTGTTTTTACCAAATCTGGCAACACTATAGAGCCCAATTGCAGTTTTAAGCATTCAAATATTTACTGTTTGAGTCCTCATGCACAAATGACCTGGTAGTTGACTCAGAATGAACAAAAAGGGAGCCATGTACCTCCCCAGACTCAACAGTGTTCTAGACCTTCACACGTGTTTTGTTCCAGCGTACAGTCTGTGAGCCACACAGCAAGGGTCGGTGAGCCACATGTGGTTCCCAAGCTATAGGTTCAGGACTCCTGATCTAAAGCAAAACTGAAAAATTATATAATCTATACTTTATAAATAATAGAATATTATGCATTTGGTTGAAAGAGTGAGTAAGGTTTAATTTGTCTGTGATCCTATTATGGCTATATAGATTTACTGTCTGGGTGCTAAAGACAGCATGCTCATTTAAAGTAGACCATCAGTCAAAAAAAGAAACTTTTGTAAATTGCTCCCCTAACCCCCCCCCCCCTCTGATGTTTGGTGGTGTAAGCTTAAACCGGACCTTCAGCATTATTTAATCAAAAGCCCAACCCCTCAAAAAACTATTCCCCAGCATCTAAAGTTAATATACTTTAAGTTTTTAGTCACTTACTTATTATTCTTTCCCCCACTGGGCGCCGCCATACGGATACAGGCACCGCCATCTTGACTCAGAAGCATCACACATACTGAGGAGAGGAGAGCGGGATAGCAGACAGCTTGGGCTTATTCTGTAAGCTGCCCACACCAAACTAAAAGAGAGATTTGACTCAGAAAAGGGATCAGCATGTCTGTCATGTTACACATGCTCACACACTGAATTAATAGCTGCTGAAGAGGATAAATGTAACTATGTATCAATCTAAGTCAATGGTCTTGGCAGCCGCAGAGCATTGAAACTGTTGTGTACAACCTTAATATGACGTTTGTAGAGCTTTCAGAACAATGATGAATTATTACATCTGATGAATTTTTACTTCTGGCTAAAGCAAAATAATTATTTCAACGAGATGTCCCTAAATGTAGGGCGGGTTATAGCTGTGCTTTGCACAGACAGAGCAGGGCTGGGGTCAGGAGAAGGTCAGCAATCCCAGAATGCAGAGCAGCACAGTCAGAAGTCACTTCCTGTTTGCAGGCTGCCTGATGTTACATGAGCCGCCATCTTGGATGTTTAAAGGCTCATAACATGCAGTAGATGCAGGTATGATGATTTTTAATGTGAGCAATCTGTATGTACAGGGTGTGGGAAACATATAAGATAGACTCTTATTCAGAGTGAAGGACTGCTTTAAAACCATGCAGATGTTATGGAACAGCATGAAGATTCTGTGCTCCTGGACTACATGGGTTGAGGCCATCTTGCTGACATATCAGTATACACCAAACTAAGATACCATATTCTTCGCCCTATAAGACGTATCTCCCTATAGGACGCACATAGGATTTGGAGAAGGAAAATAAGAAAAAAATATTCTGAACCAAATGTTGTGCTAAAATAATATCCCCCAAAAAAACAGATAATAGGAAAGGTGCAGAATTCCCTAATTACGGTCACCCTCATATTCCCCATATAGGCAGTGTGGCATTCCCCCCACCTTTTCCTATAGGCAGGATGGCATTCCCCGCTCCTATTCCCATAGGCAGTGAGGCATACCTCCATCCCATGCCCCATATAGGCATAATGGCATTCCTCCCCTCCCATTCCTATAGGCAGTGTGGCATCCCTCCATCTCATTCCCATATAAGCAGTGTGGCATTCCCCCATCCAGTTCCCATAGGCAGTGTGACGTTCCCACATTCCATTCCCATAGGCAGTGAGGCATACCCCAATCCCATGCTCCATATAGGCAGTATGGTATTCCCCCCCTCCCATTCCCATAGGCAGTGTGGCATCCCCCATCTCATTCCCATATAGGCAGTGAGGCATACCCCCATCCCATGCCCCATATAAGCAGTATGGCATTCCTCCCCTCCCATTCCCATAGGCAGTGTGGCATCCCCCCCATCTCATTCCCATATAAGCAGTGTGGCATTCCCCTATCCAGTTCCCATAGGCAGTGTGGCATTCCCACATTCCATTCCCATAGGCAGTGTGGAATTCCCTCATCCTATTCCCATAGGCAGGGTGGCATTCCCCCCATCATATTCCCATAGACAGTGGGGCTTTCTCACCCCTCCCATTCTCCTGGGAAAAAAAATGTCATGGCGCTCCTGTGCTACTGACCGGGCTGCCAGGAGGACAGAATATGAAGAGGCAGTGGAAAGCCAGGGTAACTGAAGCCCGCTTGTGGCTGCCATTGCTGTTTTTCCCAGGGGGGGCTTCCATGTGCTAACACCCAGCTACGTGTAGTGACTGCAAGGAGCATCCAGGCCATGCCCACCCACTGCACAGAGCCAGGTGTTTGTGTGTTCCTGCGCCCCCAGGAGACGTGGCTGCGGGAAGGCAGCGGGAACAGCGGGCAGACTTCAGTTCCCCTGTCTGTCTGCCGCTCCTCAATCTACTGCCCAGAGCACGAGTGACAGGACATGTGAGTATAGTTTTTTTCATTTTTTGTTACAACCGCCCCATTAGACACGCACCCCCCCCCCCCCATTTTCTGAGGGAATATAATATATAATATAATATACAGCTGCTGTAGGAATTCTGTGTGTGTGAGAAGGAAACTGTTAAAATGTATATCTATAGGTTTGACAGCCCAGAGCATTCAGTCAGTGACAACAATAGTCACTACAGCTGATGGCTTTCTACTTATGGCTAGTCATAAGGGATGATTGCACAGTGATTTGAGACACTTTCGAACTAGAGATCTAGGTCTTGAAGGAGGACCTGATTTCCCTGTCTCCCTTGCTCAGTGTCATGCAACTCCTATAAGGAAAAAAAGGGAACTGCGCACTGCAGATCCATACTGTATGAGGGGGCACAGCAGGGAATGTCTTAGGCCCTTATTTAAGAAGGGATAGCGTCAGGTAGTGGCTGGTTAATGACAGGTAGCGACAGGTAGCGACTGGTGAACGCCGGACACGGCACGCAATTACACATTCTAAAGCAGAATCTGTTTAGCGACTGGGATAGCGCCATGTAGCGTCTGATTCATCATTTTCACAGCCTCAGCAAACAGCGCCAGCGTTCAGCCTTGCACAGTGTCAGGTATGACCTCTCGCTACCTGGCGCTCTCCCATACATTTCAATGGACGATCCTTTTCTTCTCTTTAAACAGGTTTTTTTTTTGTTTTTTTTTAAAAATCACAAATAATTCTGTGACCTCTTCTGGCATTGAAATAGCAGTTTTTACATAATTTTTTAATTTTTTAAATATTTCCTCAGAAATGACATTTCAGGTCTGGCATTAAAGTGTTCATGTTACAATGTTGTTACAATGTAATTCCATATGTTTTCGCTTTGTTACTAGTTGATGCTGAAAAACAGACTTTAAACACACAGCCTCCTGCGCTCTGGGCTTCAAACAAATATTTTTCAGCGCCAGGTATTTGTGAGGCTGTTTTTTTTGCTCAATATGGTGTGAGTCGGTCGCTATGAGCAGTCGCTAACATGCGCACCCATACAGCGCTGTACTGGTCAAATAGCGACTCCTCACAATGTATTCAACATTACTGAACAGCGACTGAGTCGCTATAAAGTAGCGACTCATGGCCGAGCACTGCGACTACTAGTGGGCGCTCTGAAAATGCCTGCTACAGACTCTCATCTGTCGCTACCTGCCGCTAATGATGAATCAGCCTCCCCGTTCTGTGTGATTAAATACAGGAGAAAGATGGTTGGCGACACAACGAAAAATAAAAAAGATTTTTCGTAGAAATCCATTCAAAAATGTATCAAAAGTATTAAAAGCAATATCAGATAGGGACGTAAGCACGATGCATATATGCGTCCTTAGTCGAAGATGAAAAATATCAAGACCGACATCCAACATATAAAGGCTAGCACTGGACTTACCTCCCCTGTGACATCACCCCCGACCTTAAACAAAAATATAACTGTTTTAACAGGTGTCCAGTTATTCAATTTAATTCAACCCTTATATTAATGCTCTGCCTAGCCTAAATTCTATTTAAAAAGCTGATAATCATACAGTACTGTAGCTTCTAAAGAAAGGCCGGAAACTGGTCATGACATATTATCTTGTGCAAGCAGATTTCATAATGTTCAGTACATGATGCACGCTAATATACATTTAGTAATGCAATTGCTTACAGCTAATTTAATTTGATATAAGCCACTGGGATGTATACAATGTAGAAGAACCTAATATTAAGAAGCTCTGCTAAGATGACTATAGAGACCAAATTGAAACTGCTGTTGTATATTTTGCAGCACAGGGAAGTGTGGAAAGAATTCACTTGCATGAAATGCCTTGATTTCACCATATTTAGCCAAGCTAGAAAACCAGTCAATACTGATAACAAGGTTTTATATTTTCCTTTTGAGCTACTTGAATTCTATCCATCTTTGTATTACTCTGCTACTCCCAATCAATACCTTCAGTGTCAAATTTTATTAAATATTAAATATTGAATCAGTACTGATGTCATGACCCTGTATGCTTGGATATATATTACTTCTGAGTTATATGAGCAAATGTTATTATATTTTAATATTTTTCTAGTGACCACAGATTTCTTGCCACCACAATGTGTTTTATTAAAAATTGGCAAATTTCCCTTTAATGGGGGTAATAAAACTTTTAAACAATTTTAAAATTATTACTTAAAACATGTCCATCTTAAGTCCTTGACTAATGATCTATCTATTTAGTATTTGCCCCCCAGGCACCTCGATCGGGGATGCCCCGCTGTGTGAAACCCCCCAGGTCACCAGATCTCACTTACCCTTTCCTGGTCCTATGGCACATGCACAGCCTCTCGTCCAGTCAGCGCACTCGAACACACTGGAGGCCACATCCCCCGCTACTGGTTAACAGGGAGCATACCCGCACCAGCCACTCACAAATGCCTGGTGCGGGCATGTGTCCTGCTAAAGAGATAGCGGGGATACGGCCGCTGCTTGAACATGCGCTGTTGGAATGGGAGTGAAGGTGAGCTTTCGGGCAACCTGGGGGGAATCGGGATGCCCTGGGGGAGTATGCCTGCCATGGAGTCTCATAGACTTCAGGGTGGGTTTTGGTCCACTTTAAGCATGAGTGAGCATAGCAAGCCACAGAGACGTCCAGATATAAAGAGAGATGCCTTTAAATGGCTTTAATTACAATATTCCCCAAGGGGATAAAGTGGGAAGCAGTTAGCGTGTGCCTGGACAGAGACAGCAAGCTCACCACATAAGGCAACAATCTCTTCCGTACAAGATTAAGGATGCTCCATAATTTAGTGAATTAAAGTCATTTTCTGTATTACCAGTTTTACCTCTAAAGACCATCTGTGGTACAACCAAAATGTTTTTCTTCTCCTCTCAACTCTAAATGTTCACTTGCGAGTGTCTCACTGATAATCTAACTCTGAAAAGACAAGGAATTCGGGGCCATGCTCCATGTAGAGCCATGCTCTTCAGTTTCGATAATGAGAATTAAACTGTAACCTTTAATCTGAGTGCTTAAAAAGTTGCTAAAAAAATCCAAAAGAATCTTTGAATGGCTCATACACGCTATTCAAATCACTTTGTTCCAGATAAAGAGTAAGGCCCTTATTTAACAAGGGATAGCGACAGGTAGCGACTGGTGAGCGGCCGGTAATGACGGGCCCCGCCACAAGAACGCCGGCTCCCCACCACAATCACACATTTATCAAGCCAATCCTGCTTAGCGACTGAGATAGCGCCAGATAGCCACTCATTCATCATTATTCCAGCCTCAGCCTACAGCGCCAGCGTCCGACCTTGAACAGCGACAGGTATGACCTCTCGCTACCTGGCTTTCTCCAATGCATTTCAATGGAACATTCTTTAAATGTTCATAATTAATTGTTATTATTATTTTTTTTTTTAAATGTGAAACATTCTGTGACCACTTCTGCCATTTAAAATAATTTTTTTAAGGTAAAAAAAAAAATGTACATAATTGATATTACAGGTCTGATATTAATGTATTCATATTACAAAATTATTTAAAAAACTTGTTTTTTTTGGTTTCCAAAAATATGGTTGTTTGGGGGTTAAAAAACTACTTTTAACCCATCGCCGCCAGCGCTCTGGGGTTTAAACATGCATTTTACAGCGCGAGAATTTTTTGAGCGTGATTTGTTAATGAATATGGTGGAAGCCGGTCGCTAGGGCCAGTCGCTATCATGCGCTCCCATACAGCGCGGAACCTGTCAAATAGCGACTCCTCACCCAATATTCAACATTACGGCAAACCGGCTGAGTCGCTATCAACTACCGAACAACGGCCAAGCACAGCGACTACTAGCGGGCGCTCTGAAAATGCCGCTACAGTCGCTCAACTGTCGCTACCTGCCGCTGTTAATGAACTGACAAGTAGGTTCTCCCTACCCCATAGCTGAAGGGTTTTACACAATTGTGGATTTTATGGCAACTTTTTGAATTTTTAATGACTTGTATGAAAGGTTTAAATCCTTTTTGACCAACCTTCTGTGTGTGCAGGTACTTTTGATGAAGGTTGAATGTTTTCCCTAGTTATCATTCCTTAGTCTGTGCACCACAACAATATTCAGCTGTTTTATTTAGGCCACAAGTGACATATAAATTTGTCCAGGGCAGGACTGCCAAAAATCTAGGATCTTTTCTCCTAACAGGTCTGGGTTTAGCTTCCTTTATGGGGCCCATTAATTAATCTAGGAGTAAGACAGTCAATTAACTCCAACTAATCCTTGGGCTACTGGATGCAAGCTTTTAACGGTTACAATAAACTGTGAAGTTTTAAAGGGATACTGCAGCCGGATCAATCCTTTTCCTGTACATGAATTCATTACACTCATCTAAGAGACCGATTCATTAATAGCGGCAGGTAGCGACAGTTGAGCGACTGTAGCGCCATTTTCAGAGCGCCCGCTAGTAGTCGCTGTGCTTGGCCATTGTTCGGTAGTTGATAGCGACTCAGACGGTTTGCCGTAATGTTGAATATTGGGTGAGGAGTCGCTATTTGACAGGTTCCGCGCTGTATGGGTGCGCATGATAGCGACTGGCCCTAGCGACCGGCTCCCACCATATTCATTAAAAAATCACGTTCAAAAAATTCTCGCTCTGTGAAATGCATGTTTAAACCCCAGAGCGCTGGGCGGTGATGGGTTAAAAGTCGTTCTTTAACCCCCAAACCACCATATTTGTGGAAACCAAAAAAAACAAGTTTTTTAAATAATTTTGTAATATGAATGCATTAATATCAGACCTGTAATATCAATTCTGTACAATTTTATTTATTTTTTTTTTCCCTTAAAAAATTATCTAAAATGGCAGAAGTGGTCACAGAATTTTTCACATTAAAAAAAAAAAAAAAATTAATAACAATTAATTATTAATATTTAAAGATTGTTCCATTGAAATGCATTGGAGTGCGCCAGGTAGCGAGAGGTCATACCTGTCGCTGTTCAAGGTCGGACGCTGGCGCTGTGGGCTGAGGCTGGAATAATGATGAATGAGTCTCTATATGGCGCTATCTCAGTCGCTAAGCAGGATTGGCTTGATAAATGTGTGATTGTGGTGGGGAGCCGGCGTTCTCGTGGCGGGGCCCGTCATTACCGGCCGCTCACCAGTCGCTACCTGTCGCTATTCCTTCATTATTCCTGCATTAAACTCTCTGCGGTGCATAACAATGTCTCTAGATCTTCAGTAATAGCCAGTTCAGAAGATCCAGATTCTAAGAGCCGTATGCACCCTCTTCCCTGATTAAACAAAGAGAATTTACCAAGCCACAATCTCACCTGCACACAGTAAATGGAAGTGCATGCATAATGCCCAGAGCCAGATTTCCTCATGTATATCTTAAAAAGCTGAATGGAAAAGCATGAAAAAAAATCTCACACAAGCTTGTTGTTTGCCTTTACTGAAGAAGCCAAGTGTGACAGGATTTTGAATGCAACATTCCCCTTTTATAGGGAAGAACAGCTTGCTTTCTGCGCCGACCTGTGGGAAACATAGCAATAACCAATCTAAAAAGCATTGCATAATAGATACATTCACCTTCACATGTCAGAAGAATTACAGCAGCAATGACAGGCTGTTAGATTTGAGCAGTTCTCCCCTGTAAAGGCAGAATGGTATTATTCGGAAACCTGTAACTGAGCCCCATGACAAAATTAGAGTGCCCCTCCCCCAAAAAAAAACCTAACCCAAGCTTGAAATGATCTGCAATGAAGTGAGACTGTGGTTTGTGAGTAGACTGGCCAACCAGCTTACCAGGGAATCCCACTGTGGGCCCCTAAACTGAGAGGCCCTTTGGGGGCGCACATTTCCAAATGGGATGGTGCACTATGTGATTGAAAATACTGTGCTGGCTATTTTTCCATGATAGAAGCAGTCAGTCATGTTGGATGTCACTGTAATCCACTCATGTACAATACAATTAGGCTAGGGGCTAATTAATCAAGCGATAGCGCCAGGTAGTGCCTTGTAGTGGCAAGAAGCATCTGGTGAACGCCGGCCGCTGTACACAAACCGCATTTATGAAAGCGAATCTGGTGAGTGACTCTAACAGCGTCATGTAGCATCTGATTCATCCATTACAGGTGACTCAGCGTATAGCGCCGGAGCTCTAGCTTCCAGAGCGCCAGGTATTACCTGTCGCTACCTGTCACTCTCCCATATATTTCAATGAACGTTCCTTTTCTTCTGTTTAAACAGGGTTTTTTTTATTTTCTCACATAATTGTGTCACCTCTCCTCGCCTAGAAAAAGTCATTTTTGAAAACATTTTTGACTTTTTATATTTTTATGCAGAATTGTCATTACAGGTCTGGCACTAAAGTGTTAATGCCACAATGTTACAACAATGTAATTCCACTTGTTTTCACTTTGTTACAGGTGGGTATGTGTTCAAAAACAGACTTTAATCACACTCTATGCTATAGCGACCAGATTTAGAGTGCCGACGCTGTGTGTGTATAGTTTTTTGATAAGTATGGTGTGAGTCGCTGAGAGTCGGTCGAACTGAGCTGGCGCTACCTGCAGCAATGTACTGGTGATACAGCGCCCTACATACATCACATTCATCAATGCCTGCCAGGTTACTACAGAGACGGGGAGGCCGATTCATTAATAGCGGCAGGTAGCGACAGTTGAGCGACTGTAGCGGCATTTTCAGAGCGCCTGCTAGTAGTCGCTGTGCTTGGCCGTTGTTCAGTAGTTGATAGCGACTCAGTCGGTTTGCCGTAATGTTGAATATTGGGTGAGAAGTCACTATTTGACAGGTTCCGCGATGTATGGGTGCGCATGATAGCGACTGGTCAGAGCGACCGGCTTCCACCATATTCATTAAAAAATCACGCTCAAAAAATTCCCGCGCTATAAATGCATGTTTATACCCCAGAGCGCTGGCGGCGATGGGTTAAAAGTAGTTTTTAACCCCCAAACCACCATATTTTTTGGAAACCAAAAAAAACTAGTTTTTTAAATAATTTGGTAATATGAATACATTAATATCAGACCTGTAATATCAATTCTGTACAATTTATTTATTTTTTTCCCTTAAAAAAATGATCTAAAATGGCAGAAGTGGTCACAGAATTTTTCACATAAAAAAAAAAAAAATTAATAACAATTAATTATTAATATTTAAAGATTGTTCCATTGAAATGCATTGGAGCGCGCCAGGTAGCGAGAGGTCATACCTGTCGCTGTTCAAGGTCGGATGCTGGCGCTGTGGGCTGAGGCTGGAATAATGATGAATGAGTGGCTATCTGGCGCTATCTCAGTCGCTAAGCAGGATTGGCTTGATAAATGTGTGATTGTGGTGGGGAGCCGGCGTTCTCGTGGCGGGGCCCGTCATTACCGGCCGCTCACCAGTCGCTACCTGTCACTATTCCTTCATAAATAAGGGCCTAAGGCACTCTGTTACAGCGCCCGATACTAGCTTACAGCGTCTACTAGCAGTATCTGCTGATACCTGGCGTTAGTAATGAATCCGCCTCCACATGTCTGTACGCATAAGCTCTAAAGATTATCCAGTAATAGTTGCATGTAACTGTGAAGTGGACACACCAGTTCTGTTCTCCTGGTGGGCCCCAGACACACCAGACTGTTGTCTGATTGGGGTTCTTGGTAGTTTTGCTGCACAGTGGAACCATTCGTGGTCTATTTCCTCCTGGAGCCCTTACAAAGAGCGCCACCGGCATTTTGTTTACGCCAGTCAGAATATATAGTGCTCTTGTAGACAGCGCGCCTCTACTATATATTGCTGTGACCCCAGTCTGATGCTGTTTCCAAGGTGCAAGGTGTGGGGGGGCAGCGGCTGCCTCTATGCTAGGTACACCCATGATTACCCCCAGTCTTGCTATCTAGCATATTTATAAGGATCTGTATAATTAGACCGTTATTTGAGTTGTTTTAAGCCTAAAAATACAATTTTTAATTTACCTTTTTAGTATGTCAGTTTTATATTATGTTTTTTTTCTAAATATTCATTAGGTTTTCTGGATGAATGTGTTTTATTCACCTAAAAAGTAGTGAAAAATGATGTAAAAAAGAGTAATGTCTATTTTTTAATATACGACCTTTTGTATTTAATACTAGCCAACGTGTCCAGGCTCACACATACAGAACTTTGTTCAGATTCACTGTGCAGTGTATACAAAAATCCAGCCCAATATTCATGCCTTGCCTTTGTTCTTTGAAATACAATATCCCAAACACACAGTTGATTTTGAAAACCTCACATTTGGTGCCTGCAAGGTCGATTCCCAGGAATAATGAGTGGATCATTGAAGTATTTCATTTTTTATTCACCACAGTAACCACTACAGGCGACGGCAACAGACCATATAGATAAGTCTGCTGTCAGAAGCTTCTCTTTATAACATTTTACGAGAAAGGAGGGTAAACAGAATAAGTCTCTTCTAGAGATTACATTTAGATTTTAATCACATTCATACAACTGCCGTTCAAGTTTGCTTTCTGATTCTGTTGCTGTTCAGATTCAAGCTGGAGTTGAATGCATTTTGAATATTGCCGATTCATTTGGATTGAAACAGTGCATTTTAATTTTAAATAATAAGAACTAATAATAACTAAATTTCTCCCCCCCTTATCCACCATGGAAACAGTGTAAAATGAGTCATTTCAAAGCATCTCAAATTTGCCAGCTGTATGTAAATACCTTACGTGTTCTAAGTGAGTCTGTTAGATTTGCTGACATTTCTGGGTGTGGTTGAGCTGGGAAGGATATGTCATGTCTAGGGATGAGTGAACCGGTTCGGACGAACCGGAATTCGCTCCGAATTTCAGGGAAAATTCGATTCGGCACGAACCCGAATTTTTTTTAGGTTCGTGCTGAACGAATTTTCCCTGAAATAAAAAAAAAATGCCGGCATGGTGGGAGCGTGGAGGCCGGCGCTGCTCTCAGGCGCTCTCTGATGACGCGTCCTCTGATGACAGCTGAGAGCAGCTCTGGCCTCCACGCTCCGACCATGCCGGTAAGTGTTTGCTTTTTAAAAAAATGCCGGCATGGTGGGAGCGGGCAGGCCGGCTACGCTGTCAGCGGGCCGGCAGCGACCCGCTGACAGGCGTAGCCGGCCTGCCCGCTCCCACCATGCCGGCATTTTTTTTTTCAGATGAGCGATTCGTGAAGTTCGATTCGGGCGAACCCGAATTTCTTGGGGAAATTCGGCGAATCGCCCGAATCGAACTTTCAAGAGGTTCGCTCATCTCTAGTAATGTCGTAGGTTTTATTTGTTTAGTTGTCACGAGAATGCTCTATTGTGGTGGGAAACAGCTGTGGGACCACTCTGGCTTGCTGCTCTCACTCGCACAATTGCATTGCAGGAAATGGATCATAGAAAGTAGAGACAAGCACCAGATGAGCTCCTTGCCATATTTTTGCGGTTGCCTGGAATTAGTTGCTTAAGGAATTAATAGAAGAACCTCTCTAAAACTACAGTAAACATCTATTTGCATTAAAATCAGAGCCCCGTGGCCTCCACCACTTGACCTGGGTTTTGATCCATTTCCCTGAAGCACCCTGATTCGGAAGAGCTACACAGGGTTTTGGTCCATTTTAAAGAGGACACACACCCAGTTTAGGCCAAATGAGTTTTAGTCTGGATGCGAGGAGAGAGGGGACATGTCGGTACTGTATGTAACCACCCAATTTGCACCAAAACGTACCTTTCCACAGTCTGATGGTACATGCGAGAACCCTCCTCCAATCAGTGTGGTATGCCATGTTTATTAATGCAAGGAATACAGTATGACCCTGTTTAGATACAGGGCCCAGCATAAAGGAGCAGAAGCAGCCACATCCCTGGTCTCCCAGCAGTGTGTGGCAAGCTCTTGTACGCAGGCTATGTTACTGGCTGGAAACGGAAGCAGGCCTCAACTACAGGGAAGCCAGGGACATTGCCATGAAATGCTGGGCAATCAGAGCGCTCACATAGCAGGGCACCTCATATCAGAATGCCCCAAGGTTGCTTGATCGACTGACCCTAGTTTAGCCAATGTTTATTACAACAGTAAATTAACTAGCTAAATTAATTATTAAAAATAGCAAATTAACAAAATTCACTACATGCAATAGGAGGAAAATTTGAGCCACACTGTTTTAAAGATTTGGGAGGGGGAATAGCAGAAATAAAACTAAAGATTACTAATAAAACTAAAGAAATTAAATATTTTCTTACTAGAATTAACAGTTTTGCTTACAATCATCCTTAACCATAGGTAAACCAGTACACCCTCCTCTTGCCATCCAATATGTTCACTTTGCTTTTTTGATATTAGACTTTTTCTATGATTGCCCTTTGAATATCAACATGTCAGTCCAATTGTTACTTCTACAATTTAATTGCCAGCCTCTTCTTTTTATAATTGCCACGGCCACTTGAAAGACCTCAGAGCTAAACAGCATATATCTCTCCTACCTGCTGTCAAGTTTAATATCTGTTTTTTTCCAGTTCATAAATCTAATTAGAAAATAAACACTTATTAATCCATCTGGAACAACACCGGCTGGACCGACAAGCTGATAAGATCTGAATGAGAAAAATAAACCCTCTATCAGCAATACCAGAAAGTAACTTTTTACATGATTTTTTTTTCTTGGCAGCTATATATAGGCGATAACATTTATGGAAGGCAAACAGGGTGTAATTTTCAAAGAAAACTTTTTGATATTAACAAGACTAGCACTAGGAAAAAACATTCAAATCACTTAACAGCATGAGCGTTGCAGTCAGATGGAAAGCGTATTTGCATTATACGGATTATGCAGCCGGCAAGAAAGATTAGGCCTCCCAATTTTCCAGGTACTGTTGAAAATCTTCTCCCCAGCTAAAAGATATAGTTGACAGCTCACACTCATGAGTCAAGTTAATCTGGAACATTATCCACCCATTTTGCACTGAGAAATCCCTAAAGCAGTTTGTAATATGCATATGAAGTGAACCATTGTTAAGATCAAAATTTTAATACCCCAGTGAAATAAGGAAATGGAAAGATAAAATAAAAGCTGGCTGTTATGAGAGTGCTGATTCACAGAGGAAGGGAACATTGCTTCAGTGACTACAGGGCCTGGGCTGAAGTGGATGCTGAAGACGCTGGAGGGACTTGTAGGGTCCCTCCTCTAATGCATGGCTAATGGCTTAGCATTAACTGTGTCAAGCTGCTAGGCAAAGTTTTCCAGTCCCTTGTTATTATGAAATTATACTTGTGTGAAATTAAACTCCGAGCCAGTCTCCTTAGCTTGCATTTGAAGGTCTACCTAAACCAAGTTGCTGGATTGGAACAGAAATAAACCTTTTAGCCACTGAATCACTGACATTTAACCAGATCTGCTGCATAGATTTGAATTTAGCGCATTGGAAAATCAGCATTAAACACGAGCAGAGCACAGAGTCGGTGCTGCTGCAGACACGGAACACGCTCTGTGACTCTTCAAAAGAAGCAATGACAGATATTATTCTAATTTATTAGTTCAAAGCTGGCCTATTTGTTTCAAATAGTTTAACCCAATGTGTTTATAGAGATTCCTAAGAAGCCTTACCATTTCAGGAAAACAGCTTTTTATTTTACCATAAATAGTATCATTTCCAGAAAAACCATTCCATTACTTTCTATACCCCAGGCCTTGCACTATTTGGAGAGAAAAACAAAATAAAAACCCTACATGGTCTAGGCTCTTAGTTTGCACTAGAGATGAGCGAACTTCTTGAAAGTTCGATTCGGGCGATTCGCCGAATTTCCCCAAGAAATTTGGGTTCGCCCGAATCGAACTTTCACGAATCGCTCATCTGAAAAAAAAAATGCCGGCATGGTGGGAGCGGGCAGGCTGGCTACGCCTGTCAGCGGGCTCCGGCGCTGCTCTCAGCTTCCGCCGCCCGCTGACAGCGTAGCCGGCCTGCCCGCTCCCACCATGCCGGCATTTTTTTTTTTTTTTATTTCAGGGGAAAATCGATCGGCACGAACCAAAAAAAATTTGGGTTCGTGCCGAATCGAATTTTCCCTGAAATTCGGAGCGAATTCCGGTTTGTCCGAACCGGTTCGCTCATCCCTAGTTTGCACCCAGGGATCCAGGCTCTTAGTTTACTCCTAATCAAGGTCATGCTAAATATCTGCTGAAGCAAGTTTAGCTTTGGGTGTGCTTTTTGTGTGTGAACCTAAGCTTACATCTGAGCGAGCTTATTACTTTTACACACTAAAAAAAATTGTAAAAAAAATACCTGCCGCTGTGATCGGACATTTTTTACACGTGAAAACATAATTTTTAGGGTTAAGCGGACCCCCCAAAGTTTGAGTCTGTCAAGTCTGACCCAACTTTAAATAAATGTTCAGGTTTAGGGACCCAAACCCAGTCCCCATTGAAATTAATGGGGAGCCGAACTTTGGGTGTGGCTGTGACGCAGAGTGTGCGTGCTTCTGTAACTTACCTCTGTGGCATTTAAAACCAACCCCAGTCTGGGCTACAGAAAGATGGCCCTCAGCTCCCATGAGTGAGGACACTTCAAGTGCCAGCACTAGGTGTATCCTCACTCATGGGAGCATACGGACACCTTTTGTAGCCCAGCTGAGGCCAATTTCAAACGCTGCCTCCACTGACAGGAAGAGGATTATGGGCAGAGGTAAGTTACAGCAGCTTCCTCCTGCTGCAACCTTAGGTGAAGCAGGTTGATGGGCTGCTCACCAGCCCATTAACTAGCTTTAATGTGTTTGGGCTAGATGCCCAAATCGAACTTAGTCTTCTGGCTGAAGTGCCAGCACTAGGAGTGTCCTCTCTTTGTAGCCCTGGCTGGGGCCGATTTCAAATGCCATCGCCATTCTGCCAATGCTCCACCGCCGCCGACAAAAGAGGATCTCATGCCGAGGTCATTCACAGCAGCTGCCTGCTGCTGCAACCTTAGGTAAAGTGGGTTGATGGGCTGCTCAGTAATCTTCAGGACGGACGCTGAACTCGAACACGAACTTCTGGCTGAAGTCCGTATTCGGGTTTGGGAACCCCAGTTCGAAAAGTTTGTCACAAACCCAAACTTTGCAATTCGGGTTCGTCCATCACTAATCATTTTCTCAATGGGGCAAAGATTTGGGCTACGCTAAAGAATTTGCCAAATTGTTCTGCATAGCTCATAAGGTTCTGTTGTTTCCAAATATCCTTATCTCATTGGAAAAATGTACCACAGCTGTAAAAATGCCCCATCACAGGGATAGATAATTTTCAGGGAAAATATTAGAACAAAAACATGTTGTAGAATGGTTGTTGTGTGTTCAAGTACAAAAGCTCACTCGTAAACTAGTTCCCACCCAAAAGTACGCCTAAAAATAAACTTGCTTTAACAAATATTTTGCATGAACCTGGTGCTAAATCGAAGGGATGATTCATTTTCTACCAGGGGTGATTCATCCCCAGGGGTTAAAGGGGAACACCACCTGGGATTTCACTCTGCTTGGTATTGTTTCTTCCCGGGGATCAGATTAAAAACTTCCCTCTCTGGTGATCCTATGGGGTATGTGCAAACTGCCAGTCAATCAGGTGATCATGCTCTATTAACCTTTGCCAGGAGCCTCAATTATTAAGCATCAGCACCTGTTAATACCACTCAGCTCCAATATGTTTGATTCAGCAGCAGCAGTGCCTGATTTAGGAAACAAAAAAAAACAGTCAGCGCTGATGTGTCCACCATTCAGTGTTTTTAGCAGTAGTGCAGTTTGCAGTGACTGGCGCTATTCTCTAAGCTGCGCCAGTTTATAGTGACGCTGTAGGTTGTTTGTTCACAGCAGTGATTATAGTAAAGACCAGCAGCTGTTAAATACAGCAACAATGTTTTTGGCGTGTAAAAAATGTAATAAATATGGTGTCTGCATCTAAAAGTTGGGAGCACAGAGTGGCATTCACCAGTGATATTATAATCAGCAAAAGATCCAACAGGCCCAGACATGGGCTGGCCAATACCTAGTGCCCCAATGTAGGCTGATTGTAACATCAGGCGTTTGGATTTGCCGCACCATTCTGTAAAAAATAGCAGTGCAAAGGAGGGTGTGTATGCTAACAAAATTACACTAAGGGGGGTTAAGAAAGGATAGCACCAGGTAGTGCCTCGTAGCGGCAGGCAGAGCTTGGTGAATGCTGGGCGCTGTACGCAAAGCCATATTTAAGAAAGCAAATCTGGTGAGCGCCTCTAACAGCGCCATATAGAATCACATGTATTAATACAGACGCTCTGCAGCACTCTCCCATACATTTCAATGGGGCTTCATTAGTTGTGTATAAATAGGAAACGCTTTTATAATTTTTTTTTTACATTTTAGATTATTATGCAGAATTGTCATTACAGGTCTGGCTCTAAAGTGTTATTGTCACAGTGTTAAAAAAATGTCATTCCATGTGTTTTTGCTTTGTTACTGGTGTATATGTGTTCAAAAACAGACTTTGATCACACAGCGTCTAGCGCTCTATGTTACAGCGCCCAGCTTTAGAGCGCAGCCGCTGTGTGTGTCTTGTGTTTTGTTAAATATGATATGGAGCGCCAAGTGTCGGACGAACTCTCGCTCGCTGCAGCACTATACTGTTGTTACAGTGCCCAACACACATCACATTCATCAATGCTGGCCAGGTTACTAGAGCGACCGAGGCGCCCTGTGACAGCGCTCAATACCCGCTTACAGCGTCTACTAAGTGCTGCTATACAGGCGCTCGTATGGCAATACCTGGCGTTATTTTCTCTGATGTCAGAGCTGCATCAAAAATGAATGAATTGTGAGCTGCGAATCACTCCCCTCCACCAGCCATTCATAAGCCTCAGAAGGGGGAAGCTGTGGATTTGGCCCATGCATCCCCTCTAGGATCGCAGCAAGGTGATTTTACTTGGTGATCCCTGGGAGGTCAAATGAGGATGCCTGAGGGATACGGAAATTAGCCTCCCTAGAGTCTTTTAGACAAAAGATAGGCCAAGGGTCCTCTTTAAAAGAACACCACATAATATTGCAGCCCAGCTGGCTTACACATTTCGGTCGTTTCAGCACCATTTAAAAAAGTTACTTCTAGGTAAAAAAAAAACACATTGCTTTTGTACACCTGGTGATGAATCATTCCTCTAGGTGAATAATGAGAATGAATGAGTTTCTGTTCAATTAACTTTTATTAAGCATATCTTAAAGACAGTTTACAACAAAATGTGCATGTAGTCATACTTTGATACAAATAAATGATACAGAAAAAAAGATAAGCACTTGGTTATTTATTCAAAACAAACAAGCAATCAATCTTACAGCTAATGTGCCTAATTTTGTAACTTTAGGATAAGATAAGGTAAAACAAAATAAAATAGAATAAGGAAGGAGAGAAAAGTACAAAGAACAGAGAGAAATAAAGGGAAAGAGAGGTAGGAGAGATAGAGAGAGATGGAGAACTGAAAGATGCTCTATTCAATAGCACTTTTATAGAGTAATAAATTGGGTGGTGTCTATTTCCAGAACTGAATGAGTGTACTCATAGATCCCAGACTTCTTTTGAACTTTTTCATATAGAGATAACAGCCATGTGTTTGTTGAGCATCATGATAGTGTTAACATAAGTTTCATTTAATATGTGCTCAAGATTAATTGCGTTTGGGTAAATTGGGGGGGGGGGGTGCAAATTCAGTAATACCACCACCAGTGCGCAATCCCAGGATTTGATGAGAAGATTGTTTACCAATCTGAATACTTTGAACCAGAAACATACAGCTACTGGGTATGACCACCAAATATGTAAAAATGTACCCACCTCTGGACAGTCTCTGAAGTAATGCGGAGGGCATAAAACGTCCACTGTATAACACCAATTACCAACATATTAAAACTTGTAATAAAGGAATGTGAAGCATCATCTATGCCGCAGCCATTCTAATGCCTATACACTGTCCACTCATCTTGCAGCTTTCAGTAATCAGTACCCCTAAATCTCTCTCCTCCGAGGTCCTGGCTAACACAGCACTGCCCATACGGTACTCAGAGCAGGGATTCCTTCTACCCAAGTGCATGTTTTTACATTTAGAGACATTAAACTCTATTTTCCACAGTTTTGACCATCTATCCAGTAAAGCTAAATCATTGTCCATGTTGCAGACACTTCCAGGAGTGTCCACCCTATTACTAACCTTTGTATCATCAGCATTGTATTATCAAGCAAACCTTTCATACCAAACCTTTTCCTTCTCTCACTTACAAACATATTCAAAAGAATGGGGCCCAGGACAGAGCCTTGCGGCACACCACTTGTAACTCGCCTTTGTTCAGATTGCACGCCATTTACAACAACACTCTGATACCGATCCCTCAGCCAACTGGAAATCCACTGAACTATCCAGAGACTCCAGAGTCCTACCTTTAATAACTTATCCATGAGCTCTTTATGTGATACCGTGTCAAAGGCTTTGCTAAAATCCAGATATCCACAGCACCACCTTCATCTAACACTTTAGTGATATTATGAAAGAAATCAATAAGAATGGTCTGACATGATCTGCCCTCAGTAAAGCCGTGCTGTTTTGGGTCCAACAGGTTATTAATTTTTCTCTTCTTTCTAGTAGAAGAAAACAAACTAGGCCGAATTCTTTTTCACATGTGATGTATAAGTAAAAGGTCCTGTAGTTTTCTTCAGGGGTTTCTTTATACTAGACTATTTTTGCAGCAAATCTTTAATGCTATCTTCGTTCCTCTGATATACAGTGATTAGCATGCTGTAAGTGCATACATAATTTAAAATGATGGGCTAGGAACTGATTACTTTACCTTTAGATTGTTCACGTGTCCATGTTCTTGCAAAAGGAATACAACTGCAAATTACGTGCATGGCCTAATTTGCATAAACATGGTCACAAAGAGTAATTAGCAGTTCATTAATATGCAATGAAGCCCTAATTTACAGAGCGCCTAAAGCAGTTGTAAACTTTAATTTGCTTTTAGATTGAATTTTGTTACAGTGCAAATATCACAGGACACATTTTGCTAATCAATCCAAAAGTATTTTAAGCCGTTGCCTATGATGAATTTCTGAAGACTTGTAAATTAATGTATGCTAAAGCAAAAATAACTTTTCTGAAATAAACCCAAACGTGATGTGTTCCCAAAATGTCACATCCTATGTAGATTTCTAAGACCCTGGTGTTTATACTGTCTATTAATTTGGAAAAAGAACAGTCACTGAAATCAGTGGAAACTGAAAGTAGGGGACCGATGACCCAAAGTAGGCTTGGCACAAAAAAGGGAGGAAGGGTGCTTATGTGGCTTGCTGTGTGATTGGATTTGTTTAACCATCCCATACTGGAAAACAAATACCATTTATATGTTTATTTTATGCTTCATTTAGAAAGCAAATATACGTATTTCATAGCAGCTCCATTTCCATACTGTTGTCATTGTAGGCCCTTCACAGTCGGGGGTGGGATGACTGCAGCAAGAGTCTGTTGGTTTAAGGAATCTAAAACTGGGAGCCTGATTTAAGAAGCATCTGCGACATTAAAATCCACTTAACTCCAATTGTTTTACCATGACTTTACGCCTTATTAGTAGCATCAATCTGTATGTAAGATATAGATTAATTTATGACTTGCACCTTATTCACAAAGCAGACTTGCGCAGTTGTATAAGCAACATCCGTTTTTAATAACACTGAAAGCAGAACAAAACATGTGAATTTGACTTTCCCCAGTTTTTGTTCCCCCCGGGGCATCCTAAATCAAGTTCAGCTCTGTGAATTGAATTCAATGGGGAGTGTGCCCTCCCACATTCCCCCTATCTCTGACAGGTGGCATCCTGATTTTTGGATGGGTTTTGTTTTGCTTTAAGATTCCATAGAGCACAACTGCAGGAAAAAGTATTGAAGTGTTTTGAAAGGGGCAGACATGGACTAGAGGTAGGGTTGATGGTTCGATAGTTGAACGCATATGGAACATGATTGACATGCTCTTGAGCAAGACACCTAACCCCCAACTGCTCCCCGGGCTCCATAATTACAGCAGCCCACAGCATGGGTAGGTTAAATGTGACATAATAATTCCTATGTATGCACAAGCACCTACCCCCTCTCCAAAAAGAAATAACGAAAATAAATATTGAAGTTAAACTCAAAATAAGGAAATTGTCTGTGTAACATGAAAAATTCAAACCCATGACCTAGATGTTGCCAACTGCTATTCTTTTCCAAATTGTCAGAAATCAATTTTTCCTCCTGATTTTCACATTGATGCGTTCAAATGGGCAGTCATGGCTTAGTTAAGAGAACATTGTCCCCAGCCCCCCCTTTATAGTCTATCCCTCTACTGCCCTTTAATGGCAAAACCTAAGTGACTATAGTACATATTTATCCTATGGGGCCTCTAGTGGCCTGCCTAAGTATTTACATCTAAACTATACACTTATCAATAAATCTCCAATCTAACGCAATCCACCCAACCCAGGGCATCCCCCATTCTCCAGGGACACCCCCTCATGAGTTACCCCTAACCAGGGAACTATCCTGTTACATTAGAAGGAAGCCTTGTAACCGGAAGGTTACAGGTCTAAAGAATAGCACATAAATGTATTTGCTACATATGGGGGTGCTGTGCCAGCCATTATACAACCCAAATTGGATAACTTTCTCATAACCCAGTCTTCCACCACGAGCTCTTGGAATAAAACTTAAATATAGAGTATCTGTAGGAACAAATCAAGGCAACTGGACTTGTTATCTTCATAGCTTAAAGCAGAACAAAACCCGAAGCACCCAGCCTTGTAACCTTAAATATTCCAAGGGCCAGCCTCTGGCCTTCCCCTGGAACATCCCAGATTGGGATTCTCCACTGTGTGTAAGTCCCCGGGGTACCACAAAACTCACCTTCTTCTTGACTCCATCACCAATGTAAACATCAGGCAGCTGCATCCCTTGCATCTTTGGGCTGTGTGCGTGCTCCTGCCCTCAGCCATTCAGGCTGGGTTGGGAGTGCAACTGATGCTGGGAAAGTGGCTGTTTTTGCTCCCAATTGCCGTAAACAGAGTGCACCATAGGACTGGGAAAAGGTGATCTTGTATGGGAGATCTAGGGGATTTCACACAGTGGGGCATCCTAAAGCAGGATGCCTTCAGGGCAAGGACCAAATCCTAGGAAAGTGAAAATCTTGCGATTTGTTTAACTTTAAAGGCTATTTTACCTGTCATCTGACTCAATTCTGCAGGACATGAATCTGGCAACAATAAATGGTAAGTCCACTCCCTAACCTCTGTCTACCTTTGGCAGGCAGGCAATGTGTAACAATAATTAAAGGATAGCACAGCTTAGAAGGGCCAGGACTGTGTACCTACATCTAAAAGAGACCTCCCTACTATTTATAGCTAACAGACTATGGCCCTTATTTATGAAGGAATAGCGACAGGTAGCGACGTGTTAGATAATAGCGACAGGTAGCGACGTGTTAGATAATTTTTTTAAGGTAAAAAGGTAAAGTGCTAAGTGCTTATCCCAACAGTACATCAATTAATAATAGAACTCAGTGCAAAAAGGATTCCAACATTACCATGCAAGAAAAGAAAATGACATAAATCAATGGAAAAAACAGTGCAAAAAAAGGAAGGAGCAATTACTTATCAATCAAGGTGTATAGAACGGCAGCAGGCGTCCCCCCCGTTTAACGCAAGCCCACACGTTTTGAGACGTGGGTCTCTTTATCAATATTATTATTATTATTGTTTATTTACATATTTATATATAGCGCTTTACAAGGTATGATTACAGACAAGGTAAAACATATAGTACAGGGGACAATACAAAATTAGATGCCATGCCATCCGTGTTGTGAGCACAGGAGTCAATAGGAAAGAGAGGCCTTCCCTTGCAAGCTTTAAGTCTAACGGATGGGGGTGGAGACGAAAGGTAGGGATCACAAGTGGTAGAGCTTGGGTTGGGCTGCATGTGCCATTTGAAGGTATAGGAATTGCTTAAGCCAGGTCATATGCTTGTCTGAAGAAGTGAGTTTTGAGGGCATTTTTATAGGCTTGGAGTAATGGACTGATGGATTGAGCGGGGAAGGACATTCCAGAGAAGTGGGGAGGCACGGGAGAAGTCTTGATGGCGGGAGGGCGAGGAGGTAACCAAGGAGGTGGACAGGAGAATGTCAGAGGCAGAGGGGAGGTTGCGCTAGGGTTGGTAACACTGGATCAGAGATGAGATGTAGGAAGGGGCCTGGTTAGAGAGAGGTTTGTAGGTAAGTGTTAGAATTTCTGTCTCTAAGAGACAGGTAACCAGTGGAGGCATTGACAGAGGAGGGCGGCACTGGAGAAGTGAGAGGAGTGGTGGATGAGGCAAGCAGAAGAGTTTAGAATAGATTGGAGGGGAGCCAGTCTGTTTGTTGGCAAACCACAGAGGAGGTTACAGTGTTACAGTAATCCAGTCGAGATATGACCAGGGCGTGTCCTAAAATTTTAGTGGTATCAGGTGAGAGGAAGGGATGGATGCGGAAGATATTTTTGAGTTGGAGATGACAGGAGGCGGCTAAGGAGTGAATGTGAAGTGTGAATGAGAGAGAGGAGTCCACAATGACACACAGGCACCGAGCTTGAGGAGTTGCAGTTATTGTAAAATTATTTACAGAGATTGTGGTGTTAGAGAGGAGAGTGGAGTGAGATGGTGGGAAAATGACCAGTTCTGTTCAGCTCTCCAATCAATGGCCACTTCCTTACAACCTCTTATCCAATTATTAGAGCCATATGTTGATAAATTATGTACTGGTCTTAACAGAGTTAATTTGAATTTAAAGTTTTAAAAGCCATCTACATGCCCTGCCACCTCCCATCTCCTGGAATTCACCTGCTGATAATGGTATTATAGTGCTTACTTTACTTTCATGGTTATTAGGTTTTACTTAATAACAAACCTTTGAAATGCTTCAGTGGTTGTAATATCTTTTTGTACCCCAAAGGGCAATTTAATAGATTTATTATTAAGCTGAACTTTATTATATTTTCCATTTTAAAACTAAGATCATACTGTGTGTACTCGTATTATAGGAGTTATGTTGCGTATGGGTCCACACTTTAACTCCCCAGCTCAATTTAGGTTCCAGTCAAAAAGAAGAAAAAAAAAGTCTTTAGATAATTGCGAGTTTCTTTTCTATTCTGCTAAGATTACATGATACGTCAGATTGTATACTTTAGTAACTGCTGCAACATCGAAACCGAAAGATCTCTGCTATGCAGAAAAATGAGGACAAGAAAAGTCACTATATAGAATTCATAGTGGAGGAGTTAATCCTACAAAGTCTCACCACTAACAATATCGTACCACTCAATACATGTAATAAAGCTTACATGTAAACAGGACGATACATAGTGGCAGTGTAGCCATAGAACAGACACACATTGGTGTCTCTCTCCTGGCGAGTTTCTTCCATGAAAGCATACCAATACTCGTTTCTCTTCTGGAGCCATCATCCCTGCACATCACCCCCAGAACACCCACAATTCTTACCTCTTCCTGGATCCTACAAAGAAAAGGATGTGATTGGCACCAGTGAAACAATATTATTAATAATTGTGGTGCAATGCTCTGTTCATGACCCGATGTAATCAATGGCTAAAAGGTGGGAGGTGCCCCACTAAAAACCCCCCCAAGAAGTACTTGACAGAGTCTTATAACTGCACAACACCAAAAAATGAAGTAAATACGTAATTTTATTAATTTCTATGAATTCTAAAAGATTACTTTTTTTACATCAAGGACATACTATTAAAAAACATATAAGACATGCAAAAAACTGATCTGCCAGGAGGGGGCGCTGCTGAACCTTACTGCCATAAAGCTAGTTTATAAATATACAGTACAGTGTATCAAAACACTGTACTGTATACATGCACTCTGCCTTGAAAAAGAGACACACGTCTCGGAACGCGTGGGCTCGTGGAAATGGGGGAACGCATACTGCCGGTGTTCACACTCTAACTGATAAGTAGGCTTTTTTGCACTGTTTTTTCTGTTGATTTGTGTTTTGTTCTTTCTTTATGATAGAACTGTAATTCTCATTGCACCTATTTTTTACTATGAATTGATGTACTATTGGGAAAAGGACTTTATTAGAGAGATGAGTTATTATTTTTAATAGGTTTTGATACACTGTACTTATATTTTTTTTAATAGTATGTCCTTGATGTAAAAAAAGTCATCTTTTAGAATTCATAGAAATTAATAAAATTACATATTTACTTCATTTTTTGGTGTTGTGCAGTTATAAGACTCTGTCAAGTACTTCTTGGGGGGCTTTCTTCCTGGATCCTCATCAGAGAATGCAGCCCCGCGATTGGCCTCCGGCAGTCACATGGGTCACATGGGTTGGGGTTGCATCCTCAGCTCTAGCCCCTGAAAGGGCCAACCAAAATGACCGGCGGCGGCCAATGATGGGGCTGCATTCCGAGCTGAGGATCCAGGAAGAGGAAATGCCCCACCGAAGGTGCATCTGATTTTTTCTGTGCTTTTGTGTGTGTTAAAGTTAAAAAACGAAAATAAAAGTTTCAATTTACATCCAAAAGCTACGCCCTCTCCATTTACTATAATGTAGGGGGGGTGTCAGGCCTTGGCACACACCCTTCATAGCAATTAATGAAGGTGTGATAGTGCTCCTGTGAGGACAGGCCATCTATCTCGACTGTTTGGGACTTGGGGGGCATTGGATGTGCATACTGCTGGCACAGATCAGGTAAGTTGCTGATTGCCAGATTTGGACTGATCAGCTACACTTTCTGACTTAGAATCCTTCCAATGTAATAGGTAAGCTCATTAGCAGCTTTGGATAAATATAGCAGCAGTAATGACCTCCCCAGATGAGAACCTACCATTAAAGCTTTAGCTACTGGAACACAAGAATGTAATCCCTCTATCTGACGAGATCGAATTAATGTACAAGGGGTTAAACCTGTAATATCTCCCTTAGCCAATCAGATAATTAGCAAGTCTCTGCTACATTCATTAAACACAGCTCTTTTGTATATGTTGCTAGCATAAACACATTGTTCCTGGGAAAAAAAAGATCAGCACTTTGAGAACATAATTTTGGCATATAATAATAGAAACTTTTAAAAATGCTATCCATCATAAGTGGAATAATCTTTTCAATAAAAGTAATTTTATAGGGAAAGACACACACACACGCGCACACACACACACACACACACACACACACACACACACACACACACACACACACATTGTTTTCTTTGTTCTCCCAAGACAGCCATGTTTTTTACCTGACCTCACACATCCATTTCCTAATTGAAGTTGTCTTTTCAGACAAATGCATCTCAGCCTTAACATCTGCTTCTCTCTCTTGTTTAAGAAAGAGAAACCTCTTGCGCTCACTATAGAAAGGGATGCACAAAGGCAAGTTATAAACTCCAACAGCATGTCGAGATAATTTAATGTCACTTTATTTTATTTCAAAAGGTCATGAGTCTGGATTACCTTCATTATTAATGTGTACATGTTTTAGTGTTTACCTCTGAAAGCTTTGAAAGTGGCCGAGTTTTATACTGGTCATCTAAACACCTGTTTAAACCGGACCTTCACCATGATTTATTGAAAAGCCCAAACCCTTAAAAAAACGAATATTCCAGCATCTAAAATTAATATATTTTATGTTTTTAGTCACTTACTTATTATTCTTTCCCCCACTGGGCTGCAGGACTTTAGGATACGGGCGCCGCCATCTTGACTCAGAAGCATCACACATACTGAGGAGAGTGGGATAAAGTACAGGGGGGCGGGTTATAGCTGTGCTTTGCTCAGACAGAGCAGAGCTGCGGTCAGGAAAAGGTCAGCAATCCCAGAATGCTGAGCAGCACAGTCAGAAGGCACTTCCTGTTTGCAGGCTGCCTGATGTTCCATGAGCCGCCATCTTGGATGTTTAAAGGCTCATAACATGCAGTAGCTGCAGGTAGGATGATTTTTAATGTGAGCAATCTGTATGTACAGGGTGTGGGAAACATATACGATAGACTCTTATTCAGAGTGAAGGACCACTTTAAAATTGCTTTAAACTGACAGCTGTCAAAGCCAATGTCTTTCCTAAGCTGTAGATCAGGCAAGTTATAAGCAAGGGAGAAGCAAGACTCCTGGGCATTATTTGACCACCATGTATGTAAAGGTTGTTTGGTTTGGTGATATAATATTTAATTAATTATAATTAATGGCCTACTGCTACTCTACATTTTGGAAACCTCCCCAACTTGACACATAATACATTGCAACAAAAATGTTTATATTTATTTCCCTCACGCTCAGTTGGGTGTCTTAATGGGACAGAAGAAGAATTTTTGATATAGAAATTTTGTATTACAAAAACATTGTAAATCAAGAACCTTATTTATAAAGTGTGCTGTTTAACAACATTTTGCGGATCTACTGCCCGTTTTTGAGCGCTGGCATTTTTTTTTACAGGATGGTGCTGCAGATCACAATGCCTATGGTTAAATAATCGGCTTGGATTGAGGCACTAAGTTTTGGCTGACTGGTGTCTGTGCCAATAATAACAGCGCCAGTGAGTGCCACTCTGTACCATAATTGAATTTCATACAAAAGCTTGCACAACCCCCTTAAATATCCTATACATAAGCCTAAAAGTGCCACTTCCAAGATTGCATCTGCAATTCCAATAGAGAACAACACCAAGAAGGGAGGCACACAATTATCCAACTCTATATACAATTTTACTTAATCAAATGAATGCCAAAAAACACAATTACCCAGACATGTTAAAAACACTTAAATCATATAAACACAGAACATACAGAACATAGACAGGTATATAGGCGGTGGGGAGAGACCAATATCTATTAGCCAATAAACTTATAACTCAAAAGTTGCATATTTAAACAAATAATAAAGCCACCTACGAATGTGTAGTAGTGAACGTGTGTACGTGAAAAAAAAAAAGGTGAGTAAAGATCTTATAAAGTCCAAGTGCCCAGTGTGCCATAACCCAAGCAAATATAAATACCAATATATATAATATATCCACAAATTACTCACACATTTGTATTTCAAAATATGTGCAATAGCAGCAGAGAACTATAGCAGCAAGAATAATAGTAGCAGCAAAGACAAAAATGTCAGCAACAATAATAACAGCAATACCAATTCAATTATAATAAATAGTCACACCACTCTATAACATGGTGTGTAACCAGATCTCATGATTCACAAATCATCACCAGGGACTCCCCACCGCCTACCATCAGAATGAGCCACTCGTTCCGTGGGTATCCCCTACTTCCTCAGGCCTGATTTTTAGGCGATGCAACTGTATTTATAATTTTTTGGCACCCAGAAAAATTGCCAATATATTTAACAGACACTGGTCAGCATTTCATCTTTCCAGTTACAGGATATCATTGCTTGGGACAAAGGGGACAAACATTGTTTTAAGGCTGCATTTCAGTTGTTGTGCTCCTACGAACACATTGGTAAGGCAAAAAAGCTGAGATAATATTTTTTACAGGAAAAAAATAAAATGACATTTGGTGCTATCTAGGTCCTGAGTTTACATTATTGATAAGTCACAATGCAAAGTCTGTACAAATAAATGTGTGTAATGTGTCCCAATTGTGTACATTCCCTATTTGGCGTTTATTTCCTAACTGCTAAAAAAATATCTACCTCTAATCTCAGTGCACAATATGACGGGTCCCCTTCCTGGTACAGTACAATAAGATTCCATTGGCTGTGGATTTTTTTCAGCTGAATAGAGATTCGTGTATAAATTACTGTACAATTATAAATATATTTATGAGTTAAATTTAAGTATGTACGTTATCAATATAATAAAATGCTTCTTGTAAAACATGTTTCCAATCCTCTTCAAATGTACTCTGCGGTAAGACAGAAAAATGAATTCCTGTAAAAACTAAAATGTCGACTACCTATTGCATATTTACTACTGTACATTCACCACTCTCAAAGACATTAAGGTGGTTTAAATAATTTACTACTTTCAGCACATAGGCAATCTGTTATTAGCAACACAATTTTGATCCTTGGCTACACTTGCTATGCCAACCACTCTTATTACTCAGCCCATGTGTTCCATTTCTAAAGTTCTGCACACTGTGAATAATTACCGTTGCTGCTAAAATGTCTTATATACCAAAGGAAATGTGCATGTTTAATGATACAGTCACATATTGTAAGTGAACTCTTTTTGCCATACAACTTTATCAGGGAAGAGGAAACGACATCAGTAGATAAAAAGGTCATCATTGAACATTGACCTCAGTACCAATTTGTGCTTGATAAGCAAGTTCATGGTCTGGAGAAGCACATTATAGACTGTCTGTCAGTGGCTCAGGGCTCAAGCGAGAGATTCCTTGTTTATGTGAGTTGTAGGGATATATGCAAATAGTAAAATGATTTTATTATTATTATTTATTGAATGAATCTCTTGACTGCAACATTCTGTGGACCAAAGAAAGGATTTTGATAGCACAAAACTGTAATTCATAACTTTGTATAATAGCCATTTCACAAATCTGGGTGACCCCTAAGGAGCAGGTTTAAGTTTGTTCTAGTTTTCAGCCAGAAGTCCGTGGTTGAGTTCAGCATCTAAAAAACAAAAATCTGGTAGGCTGCTGAAAAGGAAGCTGCCTGATCCTCTTCTGTCAGCGGCAGTGGCAGAGTGGCGGTGGAGCAGAGGTAGCGGCAGCAGCATTTGCATCTGGCTGCAGCTGGGCCACAAAAAGATGTCTGCTGGCTCCCATGAGTGAGGATAGCCCTAGTTCAGGCACAAGGAGAGTCCTCACTCATGGGAGCTGGCGGCCATCTTTTTGAAGAGGATTATAGCATCGCGTCTCTGCTGCACACTCTGAACTCCCCCACCCCCGCCACCCCCAAAGTTCGGGTCCCCATTGATCTCACCCAAACATAAAACTGTAATTCATAACCTTGGTTATTGCCACTTCACAAATCTAGATGACCCCTAAGGAGCAGGAGACCTGGTGGCTGTCCAGGCTATAAAAAAAACAAAACATAAGGCTATACTCACCTTTTGTATCCTTCTTCAAAATGTTGGGCCACACCCCGCCATCTGTGATAGTGACATCTCTCAATTCACTAAAATGAAGGGGTCATGTCAGGGCTTTGCATGCTTCCTCCGTTGCGGTGAATGTGCTGGTGGAGGGGGCGACATTGTGAAGGCAAATGAGTCTGTGCTCAGGTAAGATACAGAGTGCCTGACTAGGATCAATCATCTGCATGTTAATGACATACCCTTTGATGTGTACCCAATCTGTACATTGGAAAATGCATTTTTTTCCAAAATAGACTCCATTAATCCTAAAGGCTGACCCATCTCAGAATAAGTTCCTTCTTTGTGCAACAGCATTAGATGGAGAACAGGAACTGTGCTCCAACCATCCCATCCTTGCTTTCATCCAGCTTTGCATCCCTTTCCATGGAGATCTTTAAGAGCCGGTAAAAATATATAGATGATCTCTTCAGCAGTTCTTATTGTCATTTGCATCTTTTTTATAGTCTTTTGTGTTTGCCTCCCCCCCCCCCCCCAGCCATGCAGAAATAGAAAAGCACATGATAGTTTTATGGACAATCCATAGTTTTTTTTTTATTGTCTCAGAACCAAACAACCAAATATTTCAGAGATTTCTCTCCCGACTCAAGCTGTTGATAATGTTGCTTTCTGGAAACTTGGTTTCTCTTACTCTCTAGACTTCAGGAGGAACTCCCTAGATGCTCTTCTTTATCACGGTAGGCGGATTCGCCATTGTAATTAATTAGGTCAATCACTGCTGTATCGTCCACATATGTAATGATCTTTTCTGCCTCCGCTGAGTAATCACAGTCAATGCTAAAGATGCAGGATGGATAAGAAGAGCTGAGATAAGATGCAGCACTTTTGCACCCAGCTATTCAGAGGGAGCACGCCGCAAATCGCATGGAGACCAGAGATGCAACCACTCCCTTTTCATTATGGCATCCCTCTGTTTCATACAGAGCTGAATGCTATAGATTAGTATGCACACAAATGCAACCTGTGGGATCCACTTTCTGTACAAAAGCCAAAAGTATAACGCTGGTGGTGCTTCCCCTAGACTCCCAAATGCACAACTATTCAACTATCACCAACTAAGTAGAGTCTAGATATGGGGCACTGACACCATGTGATATAGCTTAAACAATACTTTTATTTCATACCACAGACTGATTAAAAAACACATATAACACTAAAACACACCACAAGACATAGGTAAAAACAACAATATCCACACTGGGCCATGATAACACATTTAATAATTGACTATTGAATACTGGCGGTAACAGTATATCAGTAAATAAATGAATTGGCCTCCCCCCACTCCTAAAGTGCAAAAAGTGATATCCAAGTCCTATATCATAATACTAATTATAGTAATAAAAAGCTAAACCTCCTAACACACACTATAGTGCAAAAGAATGAAATCCCTGTCCACCGAGGACAAAACAGTCATACAAAATAATCACGTAAAGCTATTCATGTGCAAAACAACCTCCAATAGCAATGCATTCTAATAAAGAGTAATACTAAAATCCATGAGTGAATATCCAGTAACCAAACACAAATTCATCAAAAATCCCCCTTTAAACATTATAATATAAATAACAAGCAATACATGGGAGAGGAGGCTTGCAAATAACCACTGTCAATAAATAAAAATACCGCCCAATCAAAGTCAAAAGGTCCAGGTGGATGTGCCCATTGCACCATGCACCCCACTGTGTGCCCACAGCTTTTCTAGGGGTCCATGGTGTCAGTGCCCCATATCTAGACTCTACTTAGTTGGTGATAGATTTGCATGCATGGCATAAAGTGCTGATTGCAAGAGAGCCCACCCATGAACTGAGAGACCAGTGAAATAGTACATTTTTAGGATGATGGGGGGGTTTAACACATCTCAAATTTGGATACCCCAAGACCAAACCTGGGATGGAAAATTAATGGGTTTTGTTCCACTTTAAGCATCTTGTGTTTATTTCATTTGTGTTGTTTTGATATGCAAGAAAATGTTTTTGTGCTTTAGAAAGCAGTACAGTCCTGATAAAAATATATGCCTCAGAAAAACAGTGTAGTATCTGCTCTCATGCTGTGCGCAGGACAATGATGAGTCATTACAACTGATGGTTAGTGATAAGGGATGATTGCAATTTTGAATGTGGGACCTGGGCTCACAGGTTGGTTGCAGGATGTCTGCTTCCATGCTGTTCATAAGCACAGCATCTGCATGATATTCCACATCATCTGCATAAGGGTTAAGCCCTCTCATATAGCATATGTCATTGCCAGAGGGGCGACATTTACAATTTTTGAAATTCTTTGACTGGAGGTCCATTTAAAGACCAAGACAACATACTGTAAACTGGATTTTTGGCCATATTCAGCAGAAGCTTCAGTTACCGTTGCTTGCATATGCAAGCTGAAAACGATCATATTTTAGCATTTTCACATTGACAACAATGCATACATGAAGATTAAATGTAAATCAATGTTTAGTGTTGTTTGAAATATACTTTTAATTACAAATCTTAAAAAGGTTTACATACTTAATACTTCAATGACCACCAATCATAAGTAATCCTGGTAGCGATTATAGCCTTATTATCCTCTCTGGTATTCATTGACTCAGTATATGGTGCCTGATTGCAAAACTTGTGTGAAGGGGAATCACCATGAGAGTTTAGAAATTACATTTACACCATTCAATTTAGCCTGTCAGAACTATGACATGCTCTCTCTGCTAAGTATAGAAATGTCCAACAACATCCTTCACAGCTTTCATAATCAGTCTGTATGACAGCTATACATTGCAGTGATTCAGTGCCCTGCTAATAGTTTTAGGCCTTTGATAACAGCTTGCGTTGTGGTTAAATCTTAAATTAGACAGAAATGTGCCCAAAGCACTAACCCCTGAAGGATTATTATAAACCATTTATACTGCCAATATTCACATTCAGACTTGGAGTATAATTGTTTTCATAATTGGTTAATGTATACTCTTGATTTTTTGCATTGATAAAAATGTAAATCTTCTCCACTCTACTATAGTTTTCCCCTTTTTATTTAAAGTGGACCAAAACCCATGCAGATCAGCCCAGGAATTTATAAGCTTCCCGGGCCAATTGATTGCCTCCCCAAAATCGTGATGCCTCATTGTGTGAAATCCCCCAGATTGCCCCATACACATACCTTGCTTCCTGGTCCAATTGCGCATGCGTGAGCCGCATCCCTGCTACCCCTCTAGCAGGGCACGTGCCCGTGCCAGGCATTTGTGAATGGGCGTCGCGGGCATGCACCCTGTTAGAGGGATGCAGGGGATGTGGCCGCCAGTGCGCTGGGAGCACGCTGATTGGACGAGCTGCCACACAGCGCCATAGGACCTGGAAGAGTTAACTTTGGCGATCTGGGGGATTTAATGCAGCGGGGCACCCGATGCAGGGGGGCTCGGGGGGAAGGACCAAAACGCAGGTTAGTCAAAATCCTGGGTTTTGTTCTACTTTAATACTATAATATATAAATATACACGTATAGCAGCATAATAATTACAGTGTTAATTAAAATTGGGTGAACCCGAACCGCAAAGTATGTATATTTAACTGTCCTAGAACTTACATAAAAACTTGCTGTTCTTTTGTTTTGATACAATGACCAAAATATATAGTACATTCCCGATTAGAGAACATTTTTTTGCCACTTGCAGAAAGCTACCTAAGACACAAATTAACTCACCTACCTCGAGAATCTGACTTTCACTGATCAGATGTTTAAGAAGACCACATACAGTATTTTTAGTCTAAATAGAAGCGCTAAGCAATGCAATCAAATATGAAATATTTACTAACCTGTCCATGGCCAATATTTTATTTGACGGTTGTATTACAGATTTCTTTTTACAGCGTATTAGGTAAAGTTGTCTCGCCAATCCTATGACTGAGATGCACATAAATGATATTCTAATGACAAAGCAAGCATTTATTGCTCGGCAAATTCAATTTGCATCTTATCTACTAAAAGGACAAAGAAGAAGCTATGGGCCTGACCAGTTATATATGAGATAACATAAGAATTTGATAACATTTTTTGTACATAGACGATCACAGTCAGAGATTAGACCTAATTGATTTATGTCAAAGGAAAACAAGATGAGTTTGTCGACAGCTAAGAATAATGACAAAACCTAGATGCTAAGTATCCTCCACAGAATAATGTCAGTAAGGAATGTTGTACATAAAGATGAGATACAGCTGGTATGATTTTAACAGTCTGTTTTTGATAGTGCAGACTTTAATTCATTAAGATTTATTAAAGCTTCACTAAAAAGTATATGTCAGTGATGCTTCTTATCCTTACAAACATATAAAGGATTGAATGTCGGCCATAAATGTCCCTGTTGCTTAACTTTTACTGGCGTAATAGTAAGCTTGTATTATGAATAAACAGGGAAAGACAATACTTAACACAAAATGAGTGTCTGGTAACCTAAACTCAAATTTGCTAACAAAACACCAAAATGAATCTATATATATATATATATATATATATATATATATATATATATATATTAATTAATATTATTATAATTGACAACAATGACTCCTGTATCTCTGTTATTTTGATCTTTGTCTTGACTATCTTGACTTTGACAATCTTAGAAGTCATATTCAGACAGCCTAAAAGAGAAAAATCAGTATGATACTCCAAAAATTTGGTATGAAAATTAGTTTTTAAAGAAACTGTACAGGCAAGCCCTAAAATCACATTATAACTGTACGTGACTCTCTCAGAGGAGAGTTATTGAAATGATTACTTATCTCCTGTTATAAAAGCTGCAGTGTTTTTTGTGTGTATATGAAAAGCAGGTTGGAAAAAAAATGCTGTGTACAATGAAGTAATAAAAAGATAGGCAGATGGATGAGCAGCTTCTCCCCCCGTAGACCCATGAGATTTTTTGTCCCACACAGTCTGTTTCAAGAAGGTACAGAATATATATCATCTCCCAGGGTGAGCTAAGGTGGTCCTGCATAAGTCAAATTTTGGGGCTGGATTTTAGAAGCAACAGCTTTATTCAGCAACATAGCCAGATGAATCAATTGCATGACAAGCAAGCAAACAATGATTTGATTTCACACTTACCTTTTACAGTCCTTTAAAGATCATTCCAGTGGCCACCAAGAAACTCTAAAATGTAAGATCATTGCAAGAAGGGCAGCTTAATGTCTATCTTCTGTGTTTAATAGCCAGAGTTGTGGTACCTTAACTTAAAAATAGAGCATCTGCATAGGAATAGGACCTACTGTACCTATAAATGGATGTGAAGAATAGGGCAAACATTACATTTCATTTTATCACAGATAAAAGTCCGGAGTTCCCCTTTATTTCCCCATGTTAAGGCTTCCTAGTCATAAATGCACAGGTCTCTATCTCCCCTGGAAGGGGAATTAGCATTTCTGGGTTAAGCAGGGCAAATAACAGACTCCCTGCTGATTTTCTCACACCTCCAGCCTGAGAAGGCTCCAGTGGGTCTGGAGGTGGTAGGACCCCTGGCTGTGAATTTGTCACATTAAAGCTGAGAGCCGCAGACAAGCGGCACCAACACAAATCGGACCATAGCTATGCCACCATGTGTCCCAGCACCAAGCCAGGTACAGAACCAGAACCGGCTCACAAAACCTCAAGTGGAGATAGGTTACTCCGGGCTCTGCGACTTAGGAAAATTAGAAAAATGTAGATCTAAGGTTCTGACCCATTTAGGCACCCCATTTTTGGACTCATCCGATGCCGGCATCTAGCCCAATCTTTTGGTGCCGTATCCCAAGCCATACAACCACCCTGCTCAAAGTTATAACCCCTAATGTGTTTTAGGGGCTAAAACAAGCTCCAGAACAGTGGGAGGTGACAATCTGTCCCACAGAAGGGAGGGGAGTGAAAGGGTCTCGCCGCATAAAAGGGGTAACCCTGGGCTAGGCTTTTGTCACTCCTGGAGAGGTCACGGTTCCCGCGTGCCGGAGGTGTCCATCCACAAGCTTGCCACTTACCTCTTGTGGGAGCTCTCATCACCACTACTCTGCAACTGCATACTAAGGTAACTGACCATAGTCTCTCTGTGTAACTCACTGTAACCTGTAACTACCACTCAGAACAGCATTTGTATTATTCCATATTCCATCATAGCCAAATGTTTGTTATCACTGTGTGTGTACTTATAGCACTAAAAGTTATATTTAACTTGAACGATCTTTTTGCCTTAGCCAAGAATCTGTGTGTCCGCAGGCTTTGGGCCTGGTATTCCTGATAGGAGGGTTCAGACAAGGGTTTTTGGGAATGCGGTCTGTGTGTCCGGAGATCCCTGGTTGATAGTTGGATCATGTGACCCGCGGTTCCCTGACAATGGAGGTTGGAAGCAGGATGTTAAAGTGATAATAAAGCCTATGACAGCATTCTTATTGAGTACTTTGATATGCTCACATCACTTTTTGCGTTGCAGGCGAAGTAAAATTATTATTCTGATCTGTTAAAAAGTGCTAGGCATTATTTTTCTAAAATACATATCATATTTTAAAAACTGTATAATGTAACACAATATACGAGGTAAAGTGTGCATAAAACATAATGTATATGATACAACAAACTCTTTGCATTGACTTCTGTGTGTACCCAGAACTTCTTTTATGTTGCTCAGTTGTAGTCAGTTGGCTTTTAAATATAATCCTGAATGTGCTATAACACTACACTGCACAACTTCACATTCGCATTCTCTGGCCTTGGGCATGAGCAGATAAAGAAAGTTGCCTAAGGTCATAGTGAGCGCTGACACTAGAATTGGTACATGGTTCACCTGGCCTGTTTCAAAGGCAGTGACATTATAGTTGAGATTCTCTATCGGGCTAATCCTGAAGCTATTACTACTTAAGAATTTGGTCTGTCTGTGTTCCATTCCATATCCCGACTTAGTTGTAAAAATTTAATACACTCTATTCTATCCATCAAAAATAGCATTTGATATAGTGCTCCTGTATTCACCCAGGCAGGATAATTTGAGAAATATGAAGAATGAATAAATAATGTCAGTAACAGCAATGCAGGCTATAACATATTGACTACAACTAATCCTGGGTACAGGCATGCAAAAAAGATCAGTCAGAATATGAACTTCTAGTAACAATCATCTGATTCATAGACAATACAGATGTTTGTTGAGTTTGTTACTCCCACTGCTATTGTTACATCTCCAGGATGGATATTAACATTTCCTGATTCCTAATGTGTAGTGTTGAACGAACCTGAACCACAAAGTTCAGGGTCCATGCCAAACTTTGCGAGTTCGGGTTTGTTGTTTGAATCAACAGTAAAGCTGGTTGATGGGATGCTAAGAAGCACATCAGCCAGCTTTTAGCCCCCACCCAATCCAGATTGGCCAGCAGGCTGGCAATCTCAACACCACCCACCTCTGTCTCAGCCCAGACTCGCCCCTTCCCACCAAAACCCAGCCCAGCTAATTAGGAAATGGAGCAGGGGTGGCAGAGGCATGGACAGGCAACAACGAGGCATGGCCACAAGCCAGAATGGACTACAGCATTCAGCCAGGCCAGTCTGCCACATAGCCTGCTATGGGGTGATGGCGGATCTGCCATACAGTCTGTTATGGGGAGATAGGGGGGCTCTGCCACACAGCATGTTATGGGGTGATGAGGGTTCTGCCACACAGATGGCTATGGGGTGATGAGGGTTCTGCCATTCAGTCTGTTATGGGGGTGGGGGGCTCTGCAACACAGCCTGCTATGGGGTGATGTGGGGTTTTGCCACACAGCCTGAAATGGGGATCTGGGGGGTAGGGCACAGCCAGTCATGGGGGCATTTTTATTATTTATAATAAAGTATGCATAATATAAGTGTTTTCCCTACCCCATTTTGCAGGGCAATTGCCTTATTATTACCCCCATTTTGTAGCCGTCTTGACCTTACTACATCGATTTTACAGCCATCTTTGGGTCACCAAGTTTGGGTCCCCATTAATTTCAATATGGTTCGGGTCAAGTTGGGGTACCCGAACCAAATATTTATTAAAAGTTTGTCCGAACTTGCTGAGGCCGGACCTCTATGGGTTCCCTTCTCAATACTGCTGTGCACAGTGATTACCTATCTTTCATAGTTGGATAAAGTAATCAGATGTCCCACTTTCAGAGGGACAGTCCCACTTTGAGGCCCAGTGTCCCTGTGAAAACTTTTGGGACACCTAAATGTCCCACTTTGGCGATATTATGGGGAATACTGCCTCATGGTATGCAGGATGAAGGATGTCTGAGAAGTCTACAACTGAATGGTGATAGTGAAATGTATGAATTGGCTAAATCACCAACATTTCTTATGGACCAAAAATCCCTGGAGCATTTGATGGGATGGATCTACACTTAGCATAAAATGCTGTGTACATTGTTTCTAGAGAGCCTGTAAATAAGCCACATTCTCATCACACCAATCAGCCACAAACTGGTTTAAGCTGTCCCATTTGAGGCTCCCCAAAAATAGTTAGTTTATATTTCATTTATTCATCACGCTAACTCAAAAAACAAACCTTCTAATATTTTGGCTTGCTCATCTGTTGATATTAAATGACCAATTTATACATTATTGTACAGTATACAGTATTGTATAACATAACTGAAGGTTCATTTAGAGATCAGGTATTAACAAAGGCCCTTATTTAACAAGGGATAGCGCCAGGTAGCGAATGGTGAGCGAACGGTAATGACGCTCACCGCCACGAGAACGCCGGCTCCCCTCCGCAATCACACATTTATCAAGCCGATCCTGCTTAGCGACTGACAGAGCGCCAGATAGCGAATCATTCATCATTATTCCAGCCTCACCCCACAGCGCCAGCGAGCGACCTTGAACAGCGACAGGTATGACCTCTCGCTACCTGGCGCTCTCCAATGCATTTCAATGGAGCAATCTTTAATTGCTATTAATTTTTTTTTTTTTTTTTAAATGTCAAAAATTCTGTGACCACTTCTGCAATGTTAGATTTTTTTTTTAAGGTAAAAAAAAATAAAATAAATGTGTGCAGAATTGATATTACAGGTCTGATATTAATGTATTCATATTACAAAATGTTTTGAAAAACATGTTTTTTTTTTTTCTAAAAATATGGTTGTTTGGGGGTTAAAAAACTACTTTTAACCCATCGCCGCCAGCGCTCTGGGGTTTAAACAAGCATTTCACAGCGCGAGAATTTTTGGAGCGTGATTTGTTAATGAATATGCTGGGAGCCGTTCGCTATGGCCGTTCGCTGTCATGCGCTCCCATACAGCGCGGACCCTGTCAAACAGCGACTCCTAACCCCGTATTCAACATTACCGCACACCGACTGAGTCGCTCTCAACAGCCGAACAACGGCCAAGCACAGCGAATACTAGCGGGCGCTGTGAAAATAACACTACTGTCGCTCATCTGTCGCTACCTGGCGCTATTAATGAATCGGCCTCAAACTTTATTTGAAGTCTCTACTTATCTGACAAAACCTAAACTACAAATAATATTAATAATAATAATATTGACAACTAGTTATCTTGAATGTGGAAGTGTGAATGCAAATGTCATATCCTCATGACATTGTACAGGAACCTCTTTAACCATTCATTGAGTAATGGTGCTTGGTAAAGGATTTAAAAAGCACACATTTATATTATTATTTTTAGAGGTTCCTTTTGTAGAGAAAAATATATGTAAATGTAAAAAACTTTTTCTTCCTTCTCCCAACGAAATTATGTCTGCACATGCACACATGAACATTTACAATTAATAATTCATCGTCATCTGGCTGTCATGACCCTTTCCATTTCCCAGAAAAATATTATTATCATAATTCTCCAAGTGACAATTATAGCATATCCAGAATCAAAACCACCAGATGCTGCTAGCTATAACATTAAGTGCCGTGTACAAACACAGCCAAGTTTCTCCTCTTTCTGTTACGCCCCTATATATCATATATCATGCTGTTAAATGCATGGCTAAACAGATTGACAATAACAATGCCCTTCAATCCGTCTGCACTTTCTAATGCCGCCGATTCTTGAGAAAGCATTTACCCTGCCACTGATATCTCATATTATACATGTCAGTTTAAATAAAAATGTGTATTTATATTTAAAGTTTTATGGGTACTTTAGGGTGAAATACTCCTGATTAATTTTTATTATTTACAGATAACAGCTAATGTTCTTGTTCTTTTCTTTCTGGGAAAGGACCAGGTCACATTACAGCCTAAAATTAAGGGAACTACGTTAATAAATTCCCATAAAAAGATACACAAGGAGGCTGCTATCTCTGTAAAGTGCTGTTTGCAACTTGATACCTGGCTGTTACATCGCGCATCAACCATATCCATTGCTCCTCCAGTTGCATTAGGTAGTAGGTAGAGATGAGTGAACAGTTTAAAAGTTCAGTTCAGACAATTTGCTGAATTTCCCTAGGAAACTTTTAATAAAAAATAAGCTTACCTCCATCCTTGTTTCAGCGTTGGGCGATATCCTCATCCCCGGCGCTGCTCAACGCTGCTGTCCGCAGAAGTCCACTGCCCAGGCTGGGCACCTGGCATCTCGCTCCGCGCTGCAGGGAGAGGAATTTATATTAGGAGTGAACTGTGACATATAACATGTGTTGGGTGTGTAAGATGTGTTGTTTTTTATTTTTTTTTTAAATGTTTAACACTAAATTTTTCTTTAAATTGACATAGGGTTCGCCTCTCTTAAACCCTTTAAAGGTTGGAAAAATTGCATGGGGTCCCCCCTATTCTGCAAAACCAGCCCGGGTACCAGCTATGCAGGTGTGGTAGTCCAAGGCTACCAGCCCACATAGCCCACAAGCTGTGGGCTCTTCTGCTCCCCCCCCCCTGGGCTTTGGGGAGGCAGGTAATAACACCAGGGATTAATAGCTTGTCACAGGTGACTTGCCAGTTCCTCAAGTACTGTGAGCTTGTGTAGGGGTCTTATGGACCACTTACCAGTTCACAAAGAGTAAAATGTAAAAATACACGCCTAAGTAAAAAAATGTATTATTTTTATATTTCCACCATACTCACCTTTTATCCATCGCAGGCCTCTGCAGAAATGGCCTGCACCATCAGCCACTTGCTGTCACTGACAGCCAGAGAGATCGGTGGATGCCAGACCAGTCTCTCTGGCTTTCAACTTGCTCTCCGCCACAAGAAGTGGTTACTTATACTGTGCCTGACCTGTGACATAACAGTTCACTCCTAATATAAATGACCCTATCTGCAACAGGGAGAGAGATGCCAGGAGGCCACAGGGATTCTGTGGAGACCAGCGTGGGACAAGAGCAGCGGTAGAATGGGAATGTTCCGTTGGCATGAACATTAAGAATTCAGGTTTAACTTTCTCTGAAATTCGGCCCAATCTCTGGTTATAGGAGTTTGTTTGATTCGCTCCTCCCTATTAGTAGGTCTCCAACAGGCTTGAGGCTTGGTTCACCACAATGGAGGGAGGTGTCTCAGGCCTCCTCCTGAGACACCTGACCAATAGGTCAATTTTAAGGGTGTTTTCGTAAGTTTTAACTTGGAGTGGCTAATTATAAGCAAGAGGGTTTTCCAGAAGAGTGGAGCTGCGAGTTTGAGGCCCTGGCCTAGAGAGTGTGAGTAGGTGATCAAGATAGAGGACAAAAAGAGACAAAAGAGATTAAAGAGAGAAGAGCAAAGCAGAGAATGTGCAATGGGTGAAACCCCCGAGAAAGCCTGTAATCACGTACCTTTCAGTCCAGCAGCGCATGCACAGACTCTCGTCTAACGAGAGTCGTATGCCGTGACTATGTAATTCTGAAAATTCCACTCATTAACTTCAATGGGGAGCACAAGCTGGCGCATCCCCCATATCCCCGGCAGCATGTGCCCTCCCCTCCATCTGAATTTGCCAAATGACATATGGCAGATGGCTCTTATTGGATGAGAGCGTGCGCATGTGCCATTGGACCAGGGAAAGGTAAGTGATTACAGGCACCCTGGGGGAGGGTTCACACAGCAGGGCATCCCAATTCAGGATGCCCCTGAGGAAATCCAGCAAATCTAAAAGATTCCAGGGCGGCTGCCGGTGGGGTTTTGTCTTGCTTTAAAAATGAGTGTTCAGATTTAATAGTCTTAACAAACCTTTATTAAACTGGACGTTCACCCTGAATAAGATTCTATCTTACATGTTTCCTCCACCCTGTATATACAGATTGCCCACATTAAAAATCATCCTACCTGCATCCCTTGCATTTACTGAGCCTTTAAGTCAGGATGCCTGCAAGCAGGAAGTCTCTTCTGACTGTGCCGCTCTGCATTCTGGGATTGCTGACCTTTTCTTGACCACAGCTCTACTTTGTCTGTGCAAAGCACAGCTATAACCCACCCCCTGTACTTTTGACCTCTCCTCTCCTCAATATGTGATGCTACTGAGCCAAGATGGCGTCGCCCGTATCCGAGCGTGCTGAACAGAGTTGCAGCCCAGTGGGGGAAAGAATAAAAAGTAAGTGACTAAAAACGTTAGATATAATAATTTTAGATGCTGGGGAAAAGTTTTTTAAGGGTTTGGGCTTTTCATCAAATAATGCTGAAGGTCAGCTTAAATAAGGATTTTCCTTGAAAAGACACATTACCCAATAACAAATGGTGTTTGCAAAGCAATGCCACCAGTAGTGTCACCACAAACCACAATCCGCAATTGCAATTTGTTGTAAGGAATCCATTGCCAAAGCTTTGTAGCGGAGGATATATAACAAACTGTGTGATCATGTAAAAAATAGGAAATCTCCTAAAATAATACAAGACATGGCTTATCAGCTTTCATTAAATACAATCTACTGTCTAGTTTAGTAAAACTGTTAAGGCGGATCCATGTTCAATTTATACCTGTATTAAATATACCATAAAATTAGTCAGCCATTCGCTTAACATATATTACTACTCTAATTAAAGGTGTCAGGATCAGACACGCATGTGGTCAAAGAGAATACACAGTCTTATAAAACCAATTTAATGAGTATACTTATTTTAAAATCCATTATCCTTCAACAGATTACTCTGTATTAACACTAATGGTATTTAATCTACTTACCAAAATGTGATGCTGTTTTGGGCAGAGAACATGAAAGTTCTCCTTATCAAACACTTCCAGATGTTTTAGGTAGACAAATTATAAAATGGCGTGTTCTTTCTAATTAAGCATATCGATCCCTACACGTGGGAGAATGACCTTGCTTAGAATGAATACCTATCACAGAGCTCCACATTAACATTCGTAAACACATATTCATCAAGCAATAAGCTGTATAGTTAGGATAGTCCCACTAAAATGTCTAATATTTCTAATCTTGGCTTTGTTAAGGAGAATAAAATAGATTTGATTAAACTAGAATTTGGTTATGATTAAAGGGAACCTTAATCCCGAATAAGAATCTATCTGATATGTTTCCCACACCCTGTACATACAGATTGCCCACATTAAATATCATCCTACCTGCATTTACTGCATGTTATGAGCCTTTAAGCATCCAAGATGGCGGCTCATGGAGCATCAGGCAGCCTGCAAACAGAAAGTGTATCACTCTGCGTTCTGGGATTGCTGTCCTTTCCCTGATCTCACCTCTGCTCTGTCTGTGCAAAGCACAGCTATAACCCGCCCCCTGTACTTCCCCGCTCTCCTCTTCTCAGTACGCATGATGCTTCTGAGTCAAGATGACGGCGCTCGTATCCTAGAATCCCGAGCAGAGTTGCAGCCCTGTGGGGGGAAGAATATTAAGTAAATGGGTAAAAATGTAAAATTTATAAATTGTAGATGCTGGGGAATCGTTTTTTAAGGGTTTGGGCTTTTCATGAAATTATGCTGAAGGTCCGGTTTAAAGCAGACCTCCATTTAAATAAAATCAAAATTGATTCTCCAAATGTGAAATCTGAAGAAAAGCTAGTTACAAGCTACTTATGGTGTTCCACAGGCTCTGTCCTGGGCCCCATTCTTTTTAATCTGTTTGTAAGTGACATAGAAGAAGCCTTGGTGGGAAATGTCTGTTTACCAATGATACAAAGGTCAGTAATAGGGTGGATATTCCTGAGGTGTCTGCAACATGGAAAATGATTTAGCTTTACTGGATAGATGGTCAAAACTGTGGAAACTAGAGTTTAATGTCTCTAAATGTAAAATTATGCACTTGGGTAGAAGGAATCCCTGCTCTGAGTACCGTATGGGCAGCACTGTGTTAGCCAGGACCTCGGAGGAGAGAGATTTAGGGGTACTGATTACTGATAGCTGCAAGATGAGTGGACAGTGTAGCCAGGCATTCAAATAGAACGAGTCCAAAGGCGGGCAACGGAAATGGTGGAAGGACTTAAACTTAAAACTTATCAGGAGAGACTTAAAGAACTTAATTTGTACAGTCTGGAGGAAAGAAGGGAGAGGGGGGACATGATTGAGACCTTTAAATATGTGAAAGGATTCAATAAGGTTCAGGAGGGAAGAAGAAACTTAATGATAGAACAAGGGGGCACAACCTGAAACTAGTCGGGGGGAGATTAGGAGCAATGTTAGATATTATTATTATTATTATTATTATACAGAATGTGTAGTAAATGCTTGAAACAAACTTCTAGCAGAGGTAGTCGAAAAAATATACATACTGTACATATAAAATATATATACTTGGGCATATTTTTGCCTTAGTATGTAAATTATATGCAAACAGGTGACTTTCATTATATACAGTAGGGTATATAAAATCATTAATCATGATGGCAGGGTGGGAACTGGACAATGCTAGTTGAAGAATGTTCTGATTTTCTGTTATGGTGAAAGTATTACTGAAGTTTTACCCGGTTCCCCAGTGGTGCCCTAATAAACTAGTAAGGTCTTGACTCCATTATGAATTCAGTTAAAATGTGAAATATTTGTTTTTTTTTCGCCTAATCATTGTTGTATAAACTAACACCCCCCCCCCCATGTTTAGGGGGGAGCTCCACTTAAAGTTAAAATAGCGGTGTGTTTTATAATTTTGTGACATGCAAATCAAAACTCAGTGACACATTTTACTACTGTAAATTCAGAAAACAACTATTGGCGTCTTCCAGCACTATTTTTACATGGAGTCCTTTTTGGCAGAACTTCTAAATGTTAATTGCCAGGAAAGTGTTTTTCCTGGGCTTTCTGCGGCTTCAGTGCCATTTTTCTCTTTTGAAGGGTGAAGCAATAATAACACTGCATTAGTAACACCACCTGACATATATTTACATATCTTACAGCTGTGGATTATGTGAGCTTTGTGGAAAATAAAAAACACCTGATGTCAGACAGGACAGGGTGACCAGACAGGGCAGCCATCTCTTTGTGATCACAAATACAGTGTCTGAGTCTTATGATGGCTTTATACCCTGGCATTATTAATATGTATTATTTTTTAACCTCCCCGGCGTTATGATTATATGTGCAATTTTGTACAAAAAGCGTTACCATTACGTTTTAATCTGCCGCCCAGTTCCGCCCCCATGAGCCTCTGCGGCTCACAGAGACAGAACCAGGAAGTCAGAGGGACGCATCTGCCGGGCCTCTCACCTGCGATCACAGCGGGGACATCGCTGGATTGCAGGGAAAAGGTAAGGAGACTGCTCCTCTGCCTAATCTACCCCGAGCGTGACTCGGGGTTACCGCTACTTGCAGCGAAAATTAACCCCGAGTCACGCTCGGGAACACCGCCAGGGAGGTTAATATACTGTTTAAATATGTGATGTTTCATTAGACACATATTAGTAAGATAGTAGTAAGCCTTTTTGGTGCGTTTTCCCAAATTGCAAATTCCATAAAAAAACGCACATTAAAGTTCATGTCCCAGCTGATAAAAAAAAAATACTGGCACACCATTCCCTGCCTTTCCTTAGTGTGTGTCCCTTCTGCCAGTCACAAGAAAGCAGGTTTAATCATTTGCAGTGAGTGGCCCATCACATGACCTATAATGAGCATTCATCACAGAAGCTGAGAACACTTCAACCAGACAGGCTCAGCTCACATGACTATGAGGCCGATGGCACCAGGTGGCGACAGATGAGCGACAGTAGCGTTATTTTCACAGCGCCCGCTAGTATTCGCTGTGCTTGGCCGTTGTTCGGCTGTTGACAGCGACTCAGTCGGTGTGCGGTAATGTTGAATACGGGGTTAGGAGTCGCTGTTTGACAGGTTCCGCGCTGTATGGGAGCGCATGACAGCGAACGGCCATAGCGAACGGCTCCCAGCATATTCATTAACAAATCACGCTCCAAAAATTCTCGCGCTGTGAAATGCTTGTTTAAACCCCAGAGCGCTGGCGGCGATGGGTTAAAAGTAGTTTTTTAACCCCCAAACAACCATATTTTTTGAAAAAAAAAAACATGTTTTTCTAAACATTTTGTAATATGGATACATTAATATCAGACCTGTAATATCAATTCTGCACAAATTTTTTTTTTTTACCTTAAAAAAAAAATCTAACATTGCAGAAGTGGTCACAGAATTTTTGACATTTAAAAAAAAAAAAAAATTAATAGCAATTAATTATGAATATTTAAAGATTGCTCCATTGAAACGCATTGGAGAGCGCCAGGTAGTGAGAGGTCATACCTGTCGCTGTTCACGGTCGCTCGCTGGCGCTGTGGGGTGAGGCTGGAATAATGATGAATGATTCGCTATCTGGCGCTCTGTCAGTCGCTAAGCAGGATCGGCTTCATAAATGTGTGATTGCGGAGGGGAGCCGGCGTTCTCGTGGCGGTGAGCGTCATTACCGTTCGCTCACCATTCGCTACCTGGCGCTATCCCTTGTTAAATAAGGGCCTTAGAGGCTGATTCACTACTAACGCCAGTTTTTGCCAGATGAACATCTGTATAGCGGCGCTTGGATCGCTGTAATCGGGTATCGGGCGCTGTAACAGAGCATCTCAGTTGCTCTAGTAACCTGGCCCGCATTGATGTGTGATGTGTGTTGGGCGCTGTAACAACAGTACAGCTCTGCAGCGAGCGAGAAGTAGCGCCAGCTCATTGCGACCAGCACTCGGCGCTCCACACCCTATTTAACAAAACACTAGACACACACTCTAAAGCTGGGCACTGTAGCACAGAGCGCCAGACTCCGGTGTGTGATTAAAGTCTGTTTTTGAACAGGTATACACCAGTAACCAGTAAGCGAAAACACTGGGACAATAAAACTTTAGTGCCAGACCTGTAATGACAATTCTGCATAAAAATATAAGTCAAAGTTTCTAAAAGTGTTTGTTTGCAGCCAGGAGAGGTCACACAATGATTTAAGGAAAAAAAAAGTGTTTTGCCAAACACGCTATTTATGCACAACTAATGAAAGCCCCATTGAAATGTATAGGAGAGCGCTACAGATCGATAGCTACTACATGGCGCTCTGGAACCTAGAGCGCCGGCGCTATTTGCTGAGCCGCCTGTAATAATACATGTGACGCTACATGGCGCTGTTAGAGGCGCTCATCAGATTCGCTTTCTAAAATGGGGTTTTGCGTACAGTGCCCGGTGTTCACCAGACGCTGCCTGCCGCTACGAGGCACTACCTGCCACTAGCCGTTCTTAAATAACCCCCCATGAGTGTTTTTTGCAGAGAGAACATTGCAACCAGATTGGTTCAGCCTACGAACTATAAGGAATCTAACCTGTGGGCTGGCTAGTAAGTGATGATATTTTCATTTGCCTGAACACTTCCTTTCAAGCCACTAAACATGTCCGTTGCATGCATTTTTTGTATTTCAGGAGACGAACAAATCAAGTTCAGTTACAAATTCCTACAACTTCGGATTGGCAATAAATCTTCAATTTTGACTACCCCAACATCCAGGGGGTGCAGAAGAGCCTGGTGCTCTTGTGGGCTATGTGGGCTTATAGTCATTAGGGCTGGGGTCCGGACAGTTGGGCTACAAGTCGACATAGCTGGTGCCTGGAGTGGATTTACTAGAGAGAGGGAACGCTCTCTTTAGTGAATTCATTTTTTAATAAAATTTTATGTTTTAGGATTAAAAATAAAAAACAACGTGGGGTCCCCCTCTCTAGCAAAGCCAGCTTGGGTGCCTGCTATGTGGTAATAATAACCCAGGACTCAGATGCCGAGCTGCCGGTCACCAGACCTAAAGTCCACCCAACCACATATCTCCTATGACCACTGGGCTCTTCTGCACCCCCTTTGATGATGAGGGTGTAGGTAATTGGGCCGTAGGTTTTGGCAATCACCCATCCTACCCTTTGACTTGATATGGGAGTAACAAGGACCCCTTGGCATTTCACAAGGGGTTCACCAAACACCACACACCAGAAATATGCCATTTATTTATTTTTTTACAACAATACCCCCTTCCTCGACTTCCATCGCCTTGCTGTGCCATGCCGTCCACTGCTTTCCCACACTTCTCTCCACTGAAGGCAATGGGAAAGAGAACATAGATTATCCACCCTGCACTCAGCTACACTACTCACTACTGCAGGAAGGGGCTATTTATAGGAAATGAGTGAGCTGGTGGGGAAAAGCCTTCACAACCGCTCACTTCTTACAGCACCCTGCGGCAGGGGTGAGCCGTAGAGTCGAGTTCAGGGCAGAGGGTCCATGTACTGTACTACATTCTGCTGCATTCAGCGGAGAGCGGCATGGGATGCACCCTGGCTGATGAGGACATTGCCCTGCACTGGAAAAATAATTTGTTAAAATTCTATTTGGGACAAACCAAATATTTGGGGGAGTCAGTTACATCAATTAAAATCAATTGCTTCATATGTAAGTTTGTCTCTTAATTAAAAGTTTTCTGAATGGCAGTTTCCTTGTTTTGCTGCTTGCAAATCTATTTCTAAGAATGGTTTAGGATCCAGCTTTAAGCTTTGACTGACATGTTGTTGCAAGGTGTTAGATGGATAGACAGATAGCGTTTACTCTGTGCTTCGATATAAATAGCATGGAAATGCAATGTAAAATCATTCTTCTATTATTACTATACATACAGAGCTTAGAAGTTACTTTCCCTCTTGAGTTTCAGGAAAGGCTAAGGATTCTATCATGTGGGGTTTCATTTTCTCAGCTCAGTTGACGTTATATAAGGTAGCATGGTGAATTTCAGCTTTTGAACAGCCATATGTGGGACGTATATTCCTATATTCAGGCAGCGTTGGCAGGTTGACTTTTTAATCTACTGATCAACATGTATGCACTATATGCACTGAATAATTGATAGCATACATATTGTACTTTGTGGTTGAGCAATGCAGATTTAATGCATAGTGCATCCCACGATGTGCTACTTTCTGGCCTGTTAGGCTTGTCGACAACATCAAGAGCAGTGTTCAATAGATCTAGAGCCAGAGCTCAGAGTTTCCATGAATGTTTTCTCTGTTCAACTGATCCTGGCCAACAAATGAGATTGGGTTACATGTTTCAGCAAACAATGCATAAGCAGTAAGCTTAGACTATCGGCCCATATGTGCTTTTTTAGAAGGGGACAGAAGGCCACATCCTCCTTTGTACCACATTTTGGAAGTGGTATTTTTAGCAAACCCCAAAGAGGTAGAAAAAAAGAGTATGTATGCTTGAAAAGAATCATCGCTCTTTACTGTTTGTTACTTTCAAATGTGACTATATTAACCTCAGGCCAGATTTGCTATCAGTGAGCTGAAGGGTGTCTTCTTTTGTCAGTTCTTTAGCTTCCCCACTAACGTAAAGGGACTGTAAACCCAATGGCAGCAATAAGGCATCAAGCAGCTCACCAGAAGGCTGCCCCATGTTTCTTTCCTCCATTTCCAACAGCACCAGATAGATGATGTAGCTTCAAAGGACTCCAACGTTTGTCTCGTCTTTCAATTCTATTCCTCTAAGAGCATGCAAAAAGTGGTCTGTCTCTTTGAACTCTCAGGGTTAGCAAGCATGGCAAGCCACACTGTTCCCACAGCTGTCTCTGAATACAGCAGAACTGTTACAGTTGCACCGTGACATGCCCTTTCTAGCTCAGCCATGGCCCAGAAATGGAAGTAAAGAAAGTGGCTTTGCTTCAAATACATGAGGTACAGTATATACCTATAATTGTGATGGTTTGAAATGGCTTATTTTACATGGTTCCCAAGGAGAATAACGTGGGAGGAAGTTAGGGTGTGCCTGGACAGGAACTTTAAGTGTGCTCTCTTGACTTTTTCTGATTGTGGTCAGAGAGTGCACCCAGGCCTTCCACATGGAATGACTTATGTTAGCTTTTCTGGTAACGTGCCCTGAAGCAGAAAACATCCTAAAACAGGACAGGACATCAATTTCAACTGGATCAACTAAACTGGTTAAGTTAAGGCAGACCCAAACCCACAGAACTTGTGAAACAAATTTGGTTGAAACAAATTGGTTGGCTGCCTGTAACTTTTAGTGAATGCCTCCATTCCAGAGGCTGGGGGCGCTGTGTGTTGGTATGTCCCAGACGGACTACATTTCTCAAAATACATCTGTTTTCCTGACAGTTTGGCAGCTTGTTGGAACAAGGTGAGGTTGGGTTATTTTAACATAGTGAATGTCCCCAATGCAATGGACATGATTGACTGCACGCACATTGCATTGGTGCCTCCTGTGGTGCAGGAGTATATGTATAGTTATGTTTAGGGGCTCATTGGTCCGTCTGATAATTCTTGCTAAGTTGTCTATGTTTTGCCTAGTCATTGTTCCGCTAAACCTGGTTGCCCACTAAGCTGTGACTAGAGCAGGGGGATGTATGGCATGAGCCCTATGGTTGGCTCTGACGCTGCTGCCAGACAGCACTGCTGCAGGTGACCGGTCAGAGTGTGTAGTGTGTCTGGCAGCAGGGGAGTGTCTGTGAACTGGGTGGTGGTGCCTTGTCTGGGTGCATTCCCTTTTGCCATGCCTGGCTTCTGGGGTCTGCAGTGGAGCCTAGTTTGGGGCATCCTGCTCCACACCTAGGATGTGCTTGAAGTAAGCACCGCCATCAAACTACAGGTGTAATGTGTGTGGTTTTATACACAAGTGGGTGGGTAATTGGTCCCTAATTAAGAATTTATTTAAAAGGTGAGCAAAGGTGTTTGCAACCTAGAGGCTACAACATCATGGGCATGTGCACTTCAGCCAGCACAACACTCCTGGGATCTGCTGAGTCATGCTGCTGGACCAAGGCGTAAAATACACTAGGCACCATGGCACCCTGCCTCTTTACCTCCGATGAGCAGGAGTACAATATGCTCGTAATTACACATGCTATGCCATGCTTTGCCTATGCATGTTTTCCACTTTTCACCAGGCAAATGGCTGGACAGGTGACAAAATGGCCGCTGGCGCGAAGGCATAGGAACCAAGGCACATGGCGTTGCACAAAGAAATGGCAGAGCCCTTGTATTTCAAGTCAGACAGGGCACACGTGCTGACCACAACCCTGTTTGGCTGTTGAAGCCCTAGATGGGTAACAAGCCATCACCATTAGTGAGGCACACCACATGTGCCTTAGTAAACATACCTTAAGTCATACCCTCAGACCACTGTCAAATGTACCACCCTTGCTTGTTTCAAGGGGAGTCCCTAGACTTACCAATATGTCATCAATGGTGGCCTGGAGAGCTATGTCCACCAGTTTGCCTAGGTGCGTCAGTGATTCGGCGCAGTGGCAGGGAGCGCTTAGAAGATACCTATGCATATGCTGTTTTGTATAAGCGACATGCGCCTAATCAGTGGTGCATATGCACTGTCTAGGAAAATGGGGTAGGCCAAAACATGCATTGGCCTGTTGCACATGGGTTACATGTGGGTCATAGGTATTTAAAGAGAAAACATTGCTGTGAGAAGTGTCATGTCACAATCATGGGAAGGTTAGTGTGCATGTAGAGCTGAACTAGGGCAATACATCATTGAAGAATGAAGCAGCAGATCCTGCAATAGACTGGAGGGGAACGCTTGTGCCTATGGTAAAGAGACATTTTTGTGTATTTTCAATGCAGACTTTTATTAGGGAGAGGTATGACTTCAAGCTCAAAACCTACGGCAAGAGAACATTGGCAAAGCATGTGGCTGACCACCTGACTGCACAGGGGCCAGTGGGTTACACGCACACTCAGATAATACAGCATTGATTGAACCTGAAAAGAAATAAGAGGCCCTGGGTGAGACAGTTTTTTCTGCCAGAACTTCCCAGGTAAATAGCTGATACGTACAGATGCAGCAATCATTAACCGACACATCCCATCCCAACAAATTGGATTACCTCAGCACAAAAGCCATTGAAAATCATTGTAGATTTCAGGATAGCATCATGCATCGGTGCACCAAGTGGAGTTTTAACCTGCATCTGTAGATAAGTTGCACACTAGTGCAGAGCTGTGTTTTGTGCTTCTCTGTCCCGACAGACTTATCCAACCCGGGAGAAATGGCAGCAATAGGGCTACGTGAAGCAGGAACCCCTGCATGACTCAGGTGAGTTAACAAAAACTCAAGCTGCCATCTCGAGGAGCATGCCTAACAGCACACATGTGCCTAGTTCTGATGTTTTCATGTCCTCACAGACCCCGACCAAGCCATGGTGCCAAGGTGGAGGGTGGCTCCATAAAACGGAAAACAAGAGGGTTGCAGTAAGTAATGAGCAATTGTGAGTATTTGTCAGCAATAACTTGGAGACACATATTTAAGCAGATGTTGACCTGCCATTGTTTTGTCTTTACAGGTGCCATGGACAATACCACTGAGCCAATTTGAAGCTGGGCCCCAGCAGTTTTTTTAACTTTGTCAACATTTTTTGTTTTACTGTTATAAATGTTCAAAAATGTTTTCTAATCCAGTTCTTAAAACAACAAAACATTTTAAAATGTGGACTTCCAAATGCCAAAAAAAATGTACAAATAAAAGAGAAAAGTTTTTAGTGGTAATTAGTGGTATATTGACTTTTTGCATCAAATGGGCATTTTTCATTTCAAATTTGAGAGGTGGCACAAGCAGTTTCTAAGAACTGAGCTTTAAATTTGAAATGAAATGGGTCTATTTGATGCAAAAAGACAATATACCGCTAATTCACATGTAAGTAGAAGTCCACTTTGATAGAAATATAATTAATTATAGAACATTTCTCAGTTGAGTTAAACATGTTTAAATTTATGACAAACAATGAATAACTAAACCATATAATAATATAACTAAGGGAATATAATATTTACAGGTATAGAAACAACATATAAAATACAGTATGAAAATTGTAGCAAATATCATAAGAAACAAATGGGATATGTAACCACCATGAATTCCACGAATGCTACTATATATTATTAATGTAACAAATAATGAATGTTCAGGAGTGCAGCTATATTTCTGCAGTACTGAACATGTGTATTTTGAGAGTAATGTCTGCTTTTCTCTCTAATGAACTGTAGATGTTATCTCAGACGAAACTAATATACCCCCCGAAGAATCCTTAATTTCATACAACAAAGGTGAAACATTTTGGGGCAACGAGATACATTTTAACGATGACCATGCAACTTCATTATTTTGCACATATCCTTGTGCACATTGCCCATTACCTATTGATCTGGAAGGGGCTGAAGAAGGGAGGGACCAGCAATCCTGTCCAGCTCCGCTGAGCTGATTGGGGATGGAATGAAAAAGAGACTGTCATTGACTGTACCTGTAAGCCCTGATATCTTGGCCAGTTTTGCTTCATTTTTGCAGCCCGATGCAGTGGTGTAACAATTACTTTTGCCTGCAGTATCACTTTAAAGCTGATCATGACTACTTCCGTTTTACCCCTATTATTTGGATTACATTTGTTGTGGCTCCTCCCTTTGCCAGTCACATGGCTTATGCATGCCTGAATTTATTCAGTGCAATGGCAGTGTGTGGTATGCTCCCTTTTTTAAGTACCGTAAATGGTGTCTGAGGCCCATCAGTAAAACTGACTCTTGGGGGTCCATCCACAAGTATGCAAGTTTTCACAACTTGGAACCTATGCACAGAAACATTATGCCAAAATATATTGTCTCTGTGTGTGCACTTGGTTTGTCACAAATAGGCTATACAGGTTTTTGTAATGAAGGCCCCCAAAGAAGCCACTGAATCCAGGGTCCAACAGTGGATGATAACTGATAACCCAAGCCTGGGTGGCAGGAGAGTATGCTGCCAAGAGAGACCTTATGTCAGGAGGGAGTGGATAAGGGCGAAAATCTTTTTTTCTCAGGGTTTATATTTCCACAAGCCACATAGGGCATGTGGCATAGCCAATCAGTCTTCATAATATGTCTAGTACAATTTAGCAAATATACACCACTGTGATTGTGCTAATTTTACCATGTGCTAAAAAGTGAAAGTGACAGTGCTGCTTTCTTTACTGACTTCTCACAGACTTTTTTTTTCTTGGCATCCGTAAACATGAATCAGAAAAATGGATGATGACTGGTCCCAGATCAACATTTGCAGGACCAGGTCACAGTCTGTCTGCTGCCACGTAGACAGCTCCTGGCCACCTCAGGTCAGCCACCTTCATGTAACATGCTCATTATAAGGTTCAGCAAAGGCTATTTATCAGGCTCTACAATATACATCAGTACACACAATATCAGGATGTTCTCTAGGTCCTCTACAGCATGCGGTAAAAGCTCTGCTTTATATAGCCTGGAGTAATGAAAGATAACTGGCCATTTTTTCCTGACAGTAGTTCTTAAATGAGCTTAGATTCAGGAAGAACAAAACTCAACAGGTTACCTTGCCAAAGGGCGCACTGCTTGTAATTGAAAAGAAGGAAACTTTAGCCTATGGCACATTAGTACTTTGCAAGCATTGCATAAATAATGCACATCAAGAAAATTTCATGCTGGAGTGTAAGCATTGCATTACAATAGTTGGAACAGGCAGACACTAAAGCACCCCGACCATTCTTATCTATAGCTGTGACACCTCCGTGTTGTGTGTAAATGATTAACACCTTCAGAGTAGCACACCTGCAAAGACTTGCCGCTTCTCATTATTAATAGGCACACATACAGCAACTCTTCCCATTCCTTGTCTTTTTAACTACTTACATTTATACGCTCCTGTCTGTTCGGATATAATTGGGACTGTTTGAAATGAACATGTGTATATTCCTGCAGGTGTGAAAGAAGAGGTGGGTGTGCATAAAATCTTACAACTGAATACTGCATTTGTTTCCCTGGGCACAGGAAAGATTTGTTGGTCATGCTCATCATTTTAAGAAACATATTTCTTTTTGCATCTATTTAAACTAAATCGAAAATCTAAATCAAAACTTGAAACTAAATCTATCAGGTATGAATTCAGATTGCAGTATAATACAATGGGAATCACAAAGCAGTTTTGAATAAAGGCTTAAAGACTAATGCCAAACGCTATTTACTTTTGGATAACGCCACGTAGTACCACATAGCATCATGTGAACACTGGGTGCAGTATGTGAAAACCATATATAAGAAAGTCAAACTGGTGAGTGCCTTTAATAGCTTCATGTAGTGTCACATGTAGCATCACATGGCTCAGTGTAAAGTGCCGGCACTGTATGTTCAGCAGCGCCATGTAGCACCTATCTCTCCGTTGTGTTCTTCCATACAGTTCAATGGTCTTTATTTTGTGTATAAATAGAGTTTTGATCCACTTTTTCCCACTATTTTATCATACAATGATTGTCTTGGCTCTCCTGGCCACCAACCAAAGACTTATATTGTTTTTTTTTTTTTTTTGTCAGAATTGTATGTGTTGGTCTGCCTTTGCAGTGTCAGTGTTACAGTGTTGAAACAATGGCCCTTATTCATCAAGCGATAGCGCCAGGTAGTGTCTGACGAGCGCCAGGTAGCGGCAGCTAACGGCGACTACCGACTCAAGTACGCCCGGCGGCGGTCACAATGACGCATTTATCAAGCAAAATGAGGCTAGCGCCGGCGAGAGCGACGGCTAGCGCGGCATTCATCATGAAGCCGCCTGGACCAAACAGCGCCGCTGCAAATTCCCTCACAGCGCCGCTGCAAATTCCCTCACAGCGCCAGGTATGAGCTGTCGCTCCCTGGCGATGTCCAATGCATTTCAATGGAGCAATCTATAATTAATCATAATTAATTGGTAATATTTTTTTTTTTATTTTTTTAATGTCAAAAAATCGGAGAACACTTCTGCAATGTTAGGATTTATTTTTAAGTCAAAAAAAAAAATATGTGCAGAATTGATCTAACAGGTCTGAGATTAATGTATTCATATTACAAAATGATTCTAAAAACATGTATAATGTTACATTCAAAAAATATGGTTGTTTAGGGGTTAAAAACTAGTTAATACACATCGCCGCCAGCGCTCTGGGGTTTTAACAAGGAATGGACAGCGACAGCACATTCGGAGCGTGATTTGTTGATGAATATGAAGCTAGCCGTTCGCTCTGGCCATTCGTTGTCAGGCGCACACATACAACGCTGGACCTGTGAAACAGCGACCCCCCAGCCCGTATTCAACATTACCGCACACCGACTGAGTCGCTGTCATCAAGCTAATGCCGGCCAAGCACAGCGAATACTGGCTGGCGCTGAAAAAATCACGCTACAGTCGCTCATCTGTCGCTACCTGGCGCTATTAATGAATCGGCCTCCCCGTCTTTCCATGTGTTTTCGCTCTGTTGCTGGTGTATATGTGTTTAGAAACAGACATTTACTATATTGCGTGCGACGCTCGTCGCTAGAGCGCCCAGTTTTCTTGTGCCGATGCTGGGTTTGTAAAGTTTTTTCTTAAATATAGGTTTCAGTGCTGAGTGTTGAACGCACTTAACTGGTGCTACCTATCGTTCGCTGCAGCGTTGCCCTGTTGTTATATGTAATGTCGCCTTGGGAGGCTTTCCCTTTGGGCGCTACATGAAACAATAACAGCATTGGTACACACAGGCACTACATTGATTTATCAATGCTGGAAAGGATCCTGCAGCGTCACTTCTCAGCGCTAAAGCTGCGTTATAGCGCCAGACACCCGTTTGAAGCGTACTTATGTGGAAGCTCTGAACACCGCTACATAGACATACAAATGGCAATACCTGGTGCTAGTCTTAAATTAGCCTCTACGTGTCTGCAATGAGCTCACAGGATGCAAGGCTAGATCTCCCCTGTGGGGCCACTAGCAGCAACAAAGTATTACTGACACAAGCAATCCCACTCTTACAGCAGACCTATGATCTACTCAAAGGGTAATTCACCTTTTGATGGAATCTTTAAAAGTTTTCATTATTATGTGCTTAAAGTCGACCAAAATCCAGGGTTTTGGCTCTTTTCCCCGGGCCACCCTGATCGAGGGTGCCCCGCTGTGTGAAACCCCCCAGATCGCCGAGCGCAACTCACCTCTTTCCGGCCCTATGGCAGTTGCGGGCCGCTCGTTTAATCAGTGCGCTCGGAGACGCTGATGTCACGCTGTCTAAGATGTCATCTATGGCCAGCGGCTCCCAGTACGCTGGCGGCTGCATCTCCCCTCTTCCCTCTAACAGAGAACATGCTCCCTGCGGGACATTCAGAAATGGCTGGTGCAGGCACATGACTCACACATGGGCCGTTGGGCCGGGAAGTAAGGTATATGTATGGGGCGACCTGGAAGGTTTCACACAGTGGGGCATCCCAATTTTGGATGCCCCAGAGAGAGGGACTCGGCCCGGGAATCTTATAGATTTCCCTCCTCCCAGGTTCTTTCTGTATGTCATTATTGTTTAGTAACTACAGACAGCATCAAAGTCCTAAAAATTTACATAAACAGAGAAGGCTTATGGGTAAAGATGCAGCAGAAGTTGTTGACCAAAATTACTTATTACAAAATTATAGTGCAGAACATGACCCATATATTTTGTGCTAGTGTCTTGGATAGTGTAGGGGTGAACCCCCCAAGGTTCGGTTTTGGCATGTTCGGCCGGACTTTGAATTCAGTTCAGGGACCCAAACCCAGTCCCCATTGCAATCAATTGGAACCCAAACTTTGGGGGCAATTCTGCCTCTGGGGGCCCCTTGACAGGTGGGCTGTAAAAAAGTGTGCAGCATGAAGTGCTCTAACTTACCTGAGCCCCGCAATCCGGTCCCTGGTCAGCAATCATTGGGCTACAGATGGGGCCACAGAAACATGCCACACACTCCTAGTGCCAGCTGCCAGTGTCTTCACGCATGGGAGCAGTGGCCATCTTTCTATAGCCCTGCCCGTAGCCTATTTGACGACCAGAACGCCGATCAGGGACTGGATTGTGGGGTTCAGGTGTTGTAGTTGTCGCAGCTGCTTCTTGCTACACACTCTGCATAAGTTGTGTTGATGTGGTGCTTATATGCCCATTAACCAGCTTTTCTGCATTCAGGCTGCACTCAAATACGAACCTCTGGCTGAAGTCTGTGTTCGGGTTTGGGTTTGCAGTTTGAGTTCGCCCAACACTAGTCTTGTGTTATTAGCAACTGCTGCTTCCTGGTTCATATTTTTACTAGTTAGCATAAAGGGGTACTGGTCATAGCATGGTTAATCAGCTGTGAAACATATAGGGCCTGATTTACAATGTCCACCAGTTTCCAGTAGTTTAAGCTAATTTATTTTTCAGATACTGGCGGATGAGGGAGTAGGGTTTCATATCAGACACTTAATGTTATAAACGTTTATGGGGATGTACACTAGAATAAGAATAAAAATACCCTCTCGGCCCACATATAGCTGAATAGGAGTCTGCCGCATTCGATGCTTCTCCAACCAAAAATAGCCAATAGGGTCCTTGCTGGGCATAAGCCAGAGGCATCAGGGCAACAATGAACAAGAATGATTTGCATCCAGTATTGTATGAAGAAAACCTCTCCTCTCCAATATGGTTTGATGCTAGAAATGACCTGGATACAAAGGAAAGGTATTGGAACAATATTTTGTGGGTGGATAAGGTCAAAATAGAACATTTTGTTCTAAATGAGAAGCAGTATACAGGTATTTGAAGAAAGGACATGTTACTCGCATAAAAACATCATACAACAGCAACAAGACAATAACTCAATATCAAAACCTTGACCCTTACACAATAGAAATGTTTTGGAATAACCTGAAGTAAGCAATTCATAACAGCATTGAGTAGGTGGAATAGGCAGACATTTCTATAAAATTCTTACAATGCAGTTATGCCTGTACAAGGCAGGTCATACCAGACCAAACTTTTGCCTCTGTATGTTATATTGGATCATAGTTCCTAATAAATAATAATAAAAATAAATATAATATGTCTAGTATTTCTGAATGACTCTTTTTGATTTGCTTCTCCTTATCTACTTTTATGTACATTATGGACTTGTAAACATTTGGACTAGTTTTAGGTCAAATTAATACAGAAATATAAAAAATTCTAAGATATAAGAACTCCCTGTTGATGTGTCTTCTGCTGGCTGCCGGGCCTGCATCTCTGCACATTGAAAACACTTGCTCTCTGGCTCTTAAAGAGTCAATGAGTTATATAGCATTGGAGACCTCACTTCCTTGGTAAAAAATAATAACCAGCAGCACATACAGACTTGGGCCCTTATTCATCAAGCGATAGCGCCAGGTAGTGTCTGACGAGCGCCAGGTAGCGGCAGCTAACGGCGACTACCGACTCAAGTACGCCCGGCGGCGGTCACAATGACGCATTTATCAAGCAAAATGAGGCTAGCGCCGGCGAGAGCGACGGCTAGCGCAGCATTCATCATGAAGCCGCCTGGACCGAACAGCGCCGCTGCAAATTCCCTCACAGCGCCAGGTATGAGCTGTCGCTCCCTGGCGATGTCCAATGCATTTCAATGGAGCAATCTATAATTATTCATAATTAATTGGTATTAATTTTTTTTTATTTTTTTTTTATGTCAAAAAATCGGAGAACACTTCTGCAATGTTAGGATTTACTTTTAAGTAAAAAAAAAAATTAAAAAAAATATGTGCAGAATTGATCTAACAGGTCTGAGATTAATGTATTCATATTACAAAATGATTCTAAAAACATGTATAATGTTACATTCCAAAAATATGGTTGTTTAGGGGTTAAAAACTAGTTAATACAGATCGCCGCCAGCGCTCTGGGGTTTAAACAAGGAATGGACAGCGACAGCACATTCGGAGCGTGATTTGTTGATGAATATGAAGCTAGCCGTTCGCTCTGGCCATTCGTTGTCAGGCGCTCACATACAACGCTGGACCTGTGAAACAGCGACCCCCCAGCCCGTATTCAACATTACCGCACACCGACTGAGTCGCTGTCATCAAGCTAATGCCGGCCAAGCACAGCGAATACTGGCTGGCGCTGAAAAAATCACGCTACAGTCGCTCATCTGTCGCTACCTGGCGCTATTAATGAATCGGCCTCCCCGTCTAACTGAATTGAATTTTTGGATACACCAAATTATCTTCCTCTATGACCTGCTATGGGCTCTTAACTTTGTACCTTCTCTCATCTCCCCTCATAATCTTAGCAGCCATACTGTAGTTATTTATACTATAATGGTACTTAGTTTTCTGCTTGGTCGCACAGCAAATGCATATTTCCTTATCCAAGGAACTTTACAGTACTAATTTTAGAGAAACCCTTTAAAATAACTATCAAAGCTGGTAGGTCATGCATTATTACAGTGACTAGGTCATAGCCAGTGGCGGACGGGGGCCAAAAATCAGCCCTGGATTTTACCAGCCCCAGTCCGGCCTGATACATCCCTGGTGAGGCTCCCCCCCAACCATGATGTTGGGGCTATCACATCAGAGGCTGGGGTTTATTGGCTTGTGGGCACTGTGGGGCTGAGTACAGGGGCATGAGAGGAAGACTAAGGGGGCAGGGATTGAATGTGGGTGTTAAAAGCAGCAGCCCAACTGGCCCCAAAGCTGTGCAGCCCACTAAGCATTATCCGGGTTTCCCTATGGCCAGTCTGCTCCTGGTCATGCACACAAAGTTCAAGAACACTGCAATGCTCTGCCTTTTCACAGATTTTAGAGCTATTCAAATTATAAAAGTCATGAAAGCTAATGATTTTGGTGATCTGAAGCAAAATAATTAGCTCTCTTCCTGTGACATCCATTGTGGTGAAGGTTAAGGCAAATTGTCATTGTGTCTAAAGACTTGCTTACTTATTTAAGCGTTAAAAATAAGAAATATGTGCGAAGCATACATTTATTTGGGCAGGCCTTATAATTGAAATAATCGTTCTCCCAGAGAAATAACAAACAACTGCACTTTGGAAGAATATATTATCGTCAGCTCTTAGAGCAAAAATAGCATCTCTTTAGATAAAAACAGACAGCTGGTACTTCTTTGTCTCACAAAAAAATGCAAAAAGCAGTTGTGCATTACCTCTTCCAGTTGTCTATTCCAAAGCGGTTAGCTGACAAAAGTATATTATTGTTCATATTTTGGTGGCTGCTAAGGGCTAAACTATACTGGTGATTTTATTTTATGCTGCTGGGTGATTTAAGCATCTTATATTTTATTGTGTTGCAAATAAAGTGATGGCAAACCAGAGGCTGAAGCCCAAGGAAATCATTCATGATTGCTGGTAAATTCTCCTGGAAAGACGTGTCTGTAATCTCAAGTGTCTGTAATTTGTGACTTAAGTCTTAAAGTATTAGGCTTTCTATATAGTGAGCAGCCTAATGTTGTGTTTTTAATCATTTTTTTTTTTATATATTTGTGAAAAATTACAATAGCGAAGAAACAGTAACTACAACGTAGGCATTATACAGCACTATGATTTAGGTGGGGCTCCAGGGCTGACCCACCTCAATGTGCCTACTGATTTAGGCTGCACACCACTTATTTTAAAATGTAAATGTTTATTTATCAGTAAATATCTATACACTGATCATACATAAGACAAAACAACACATAACATAATAAAATACGCCTGGGGCACCCAGGTGAAGTGGTCGAGAACCACGCATCGCATCGGTGAGAAGGTAAGTGGGGAGGACAATAGGGCGATTTATCCATAGGTAGACAATTTATTTGATGATTTGGCTCATTATGGCATATATTTTCTGACGCTCAATGTTATGAATAGGCACTATATTAGTTTGAATAGTTTTGCATGGAAGCACTTAGGCACTTGGCACTTTTAGCACTTTAATTCTTAATATTGCACTATTTTATTGTTTGTATATAGCAGTACTGCTCAGTAGCACTGATTAACTATTATTAATTCAGTAAGATTGCACAAGCACTTTATAGTTCGTGACATGAGCGTTGGTATATATATGGTTATATTGTGAGAGCCTTCTCTATATCAACATGTAAATTTAAATTGAATAAGGAGGGGAACACTGAAATTGAGTGTCCTGCAAAATTAGCCCTGACAGTTCCTCCCCACTTGGGGGTTTTTAAATATATGTATTTTATTATGTTATGTGTTGTTTTGTCTTATGTATGAGTGTATAGATATTTACTGCTAAATAAACATTTGAATTGTGGTGTACAGCCTAAATCAGTAGGGACATTGAGGTGGGTCAGCCCTGGAGCCCCACCTAAATCATTGTGCTGTATGAAGGTTGTTCCCACAGGCTAGCACCCAGTTGTATTGGAAGAGCGGTGTATACCCTATAAAGTTTGGTACAACATAGGCATTACACACATAATATGGAAGCACAGGGAGCCAACTAAGAGAGACCCAGTGCATTTCTGACATCCATTTTGTCCTTCATTTAGGTCAGGAACAATGGTAGAAGGGGAGAAGAAAGCAAGAAGCAAAAGTGGAAGAGAAAAAAAAAGGGAACAGAAAGAACAAATAAAGAAAGAAAAAAGAAGGGTTGCAAGAAAGGAAGGAGGGGGTGTGGTGAAATGATCAAGTTACTATTAATTTCTCATGAAAGTTACTTTTATCAGAAATTAACTTCTCCATATGTTCTATGGCATCAATATTCAAGACCCATAATATGATTGAGACAGGGTGGTGCGATTTCCAGTGTCTCAATATTCTAACAACTGTAAGAAGGTGCCTGAGTAACCCTCTTTTGGTAATATTTGCACACACAGCATACACACTTGGCTCCATTCAGTGGGTGGGCGTGGCTGACACTTGCTGACCACGCCCCCCTAATGAATGGAGCCATGTGCTTGCTCTTTGTGTTCAGCCGCTACAGGAGAAGAGGCAGCGGTGGAAACTGCATGCAGCATGAACGGGGGGGATATTGGGAGAGATGGATATGTGAGTTTACTTATTTTTTTCTTTTGTCTATGGGGAATTGGAGAGGGGAAATGCCACACTGGCTATGGAGATGGGATGGGGGAAACACTACACAACCTATGGGAATGGGATGGGGGGAATGCTACACTGCCTATGGGGAATGGGGGGGGGCATGTCAAACTGCCTATTGGGAATGGGATGGGGGAAATTCCACACTGCCTATCGGAAATGGAAGAAGGAATATGCCACACTGCCTATGGGGATGGGATGGGAGAAATGCCACACTTCCCATGGGGAATGGGAGGGGAGAAATGCCACACTACCTATATGGGGAATAAGAGGGGGGAGAGTGCCACACTGCCTATATGGGGAATGGGGGGTGCCATACTACCAATATGTGGAATGGGGGTGCCACACTGCCTATATGAGGAGTGGGAGGGGGGAAATGCCACACTGCCTATATGGGAAGGGGAAGGGGGATGCCACACTACCCATATGGCGAATGGGAGGGGGGAGACTGTCACCCTGCCTATATAGGCATTAAGAGGGGGGAGAATGTCAGGAATGGGAGGGGGTAATGCCACTCTGCCTATATGTGGAATAGGAGGGGGGAGACTGGCACACTGCCTATATTTGGAATGGGAGGGGGGAGACCGCCACATTGCCTATATGGCAAATGGGATGGGGGAATGCCCCACTGCAATATGAATAGAGGCTGGCCATGGGGAAATGGGGGGGGGGGTGCCACTCTGCCTGTAAGTAGGGGATTCTGAACCTTGCCTATTATTTGGTTCTAGGGAGGACAGTGTTTCAGCAAAACCCTTGGCTCAGAATAATTTCAAATCCTAGGTGCATCCTATGGGCAGGTGCGTCTTATAGGGCTTAAAATATGGTACTTTGCTTATTCAAAGCAAATAGTAATTTCATATTGACAGGCCACTAACACTGTACATATTCTTAGCAATCATGATAATCTAGCCACTGCAGCCCTGTTCCAGTAAGCAGCATGAGCATGTGCTCTCAGTTTCCTACAAATGCGTATTTCATTGGCTTTTTTAAACCATCTTGTTCTTTTTCTCACATAGCTTGCTTCTAAATCTAAAATAATGTGAGCAGATCATCTGTGTTAAATCTGCTGCTAGTACCGTCTGCTCTGCCCTCAGACGATTACATCTACGGCGCTCTCAGCTGGTAACGCTGACTTTTTATCAGTAGAGCACCAGGTTGTTCCGAGATCACATCTGTTCTTGTGGGATACACAAAATAGCTTTCATGCTTAACTTGATCTACGTTTCTTCAAACTATTTTAAATATCGGTTCATACTTGCCAAGGACAAAATTCAACTTTGGAACTAATAAACCCTTGAGAAACCTGGCTGGTCTGGTTATTTTTCCAAGTTCCTGTGCTTCTTTTTTCATTTCTTTGTAATCTCAGGAACAGTTTTAACACCTTGTCAGGCATTCAGGAACTTCCATCTGTGCAGCCAAGTGCATTTGTGAAACAAACCCATCTGTACAGCTGATTAAAAATTGGATGGAGGCCATATTTTGTATTCACTGTAAAGCGGAACGTTTGTACCGCTTGTTGTTGTAAGGCCTGGAAATAGACGAGAATGTATAAGGTTAATGGAGTAAGCAGCATTTAGTGTAATCATTTGGATTTAATAATAGTCCAAACTAAAAGAGAAATTAAGTGTGACTTTTGTATATAATTAGGAAAACTGTAAGTTCATGTTTGCAAGTATTTCATGCTCTCGAGTCTTGTAGCCTTGCCATTTTCAATGAATTTAAACAGGATGGTGAATAGACCAGACTACTTGCAGAATTTCTGTTCCTTATTAGCTTGTGCCAACTTGTAATTGAAAAAATAAACATAAAAAATGTGGATGATACTATAAAATACACAAGGAAGGATGCCAATAATCAGTGGCCGGCAAAGCAAGTGACATTCATCACGTTTTATTTTACATTTGATGTTTAATGCTTAAGAAAACTTTCTAGCATAAAGATGGAAGTCATTATAAAATAACAGCTACAAGTTTGTAGTAAACTTCACAGACACATTTAAAGGTAGCTTCAGGGAAAATTATAGATAATCATAAAAATGTTACCCTTTAGTGCATTTAGTTGTGTTGCTGTATTGGGGTACCAACATACACTATTAAATGCACTGGACCCTATTTGGTGAGCAGAGTCAGCCTGTGTTATCTATGGCAATTGTCCCCCTGGCTTGGTCTTAGTGTGCACCCCTGCTTTTAGTCACAAGGGTACATTAGGAGTGAGGGCCTGACCTTTGAAAGCTTACAATCCAAAGGGTAAGGGTGTAGAAGAGAGCTTGAATCACTAATAGTAATTAATGAGCATAATAGCAAGTGCTTTGGAGGTTTTCAAGTTTTTTAAATGGGCTGCTTACGCCAGATGATAGACTTATCTGAAAATGTACGTTTTTATGGCACTTTTTGTAGGTCTGGAGGTCGCAAAAATAATGAGAAAGGCATTCCAAATGAGGAGAGTGGTGCATGTGAAATACTGAACACAAGAGTGGGAGGATGCGATCAAGGTTGAGGACAGTAGAATGCTGTAGGCAGGTTATGCAATTTGGAAGCTCTAGTTTCACTTCCTGTGAGGAACAGCAAGGAATATGTGATTCTTGTATCAATGACAGCCCTCTGGTCTAAGCGACACTCATGGTCTCTCTGTTATATGAGTTTTTGGTTTAGCTACCACAGACAGGGATTAAAGTTGCACCCCCACCCCAATGAGATCACAGCTTTCCTGACTTTAGCCCATAACAAAAATAGAGCTTGGCTGAAGTTTGGCCATTCGCATTTAGTGTGTTAATAAAGACCAAGAGGAGTGCTAGTGTTTCCAGGTATACTATTAAAAAGCATTTTAAGGGCTAAATAAAAAAAAGCTTTTTTTGTAAGTTTACCTAAAAATTCACAATTCTCCTCATGGCCTCCTATTCCTAGGTATTATTACGCCTGAAATTAGTTATTCGTTTTCAGCATTTCTTAGCTGGGAGAATTGCAACTCACATGCCACCTGCTCCACCAAAGACTAAACAGGTTTATTGGGGAAGGGTGTGCAAACAGAGCATTGGGCCTCACATGCATGTCCAGCAAACTCCATTGGCCAGGGGGGCATGTGATATTACATGATTTTGAAATTCTAATTAATTTTTAACAGTGGGATATGCCAAATATGGGCATGGTTATGAGTAACCTAAAGTCATTTTTGTCTTTAGATTTTGGCTTTAACGTGAACAGGTGGTTCTTAACCCTGGGACATCCCAATTACTAAACCATGTGAATCTTCAATAAAACTTACCTGTAGATCCAATAGCATATGTGCTCTGCAGACTGCTGCATCCCCGCTAGCCTCTAGCTGAGGCATGCATGCAGAAGTGTCATAGATGGCTGGCACAGACACATACCCGGTTAAATGTATAGTGGAGTTCAGCCCTGCGCATGTGCTGCTCGGATAGTTACGTCTTACCGGAGATCCTGGGTTTTTCACATAGATTGGGTGCCCCCAGGGAAAGGGACTCAGTCCAGGGAATCCAGGGACACTTTTGGCCCACTTTAAAGTGGACCAACACCCAGGATTTTGACTATCCTGGGTCTTGGTTCACTTCGGTGGGGCACCCCCGATCGGGGTGCCTCGCTGTGTGAAACCCCCCCGATCACCCGAAAAACTCACCTCTCCCCGCTCCCAGCGCCGACGGACAAGAGATTTGACAGCCGCGGACAAGCAGCTCCTCCGCCGCCGCCACCCGCGCGTCACTCATGACGCGCCCGCGCTGGCCATTCACAGACGGCCGGCGCGCGCAGGTCTAGAGGGGCGCGAGGGAGGCGGCGTGATTCTTGATACAAGAATCACATATTCCTTGCTGTTCCTCACAGGAAGTGAAACTAGAGCTTCCAAATTGCATAACCTGCCTACAGCATTCTACTGTCCTCAACCTTGATCGCATCCTCCCACTCTTGTGTTCAGTATTTTACATGCACCACTCTCCTCATTTGGAATGCCTTTCTCATTATTTTTGCGACCTCCAGACAAGGTAAGGGGATTTGGGGTGTTTGGGGGGGTTTCACCCCGCGGGACATCCCGATCTCCCGAGGGTGATGGTCCACTTTAATTGTAACATTGGGACAATGAAGGCATACATCCAGTGATGAGCAAATAATCCCTTAATCAATAATACCACATAATAAAAAAAAACATACTAGTATAGTCTTACTCAACTATACTTCCTAAAGCATCTTCTTTATCACCCAGTGTTAGGCGATGTCCTCCCTTCTTTTTCAGCAGCGGTGAGTCCTGTGGGCTAGAACAGGACTCTTTAGCAACCAGCTGTTACAACTACCAAACACACCTTCCAGTCACCGCCAAATCAACCGTTCAACAGACAACTACTGAAACAACTAGCAATTACCCCATTTTGAATCCTTAATTGATATGACGTGAAGTCCACTCACCAACTTGGAACTTGGAATACACAAGATGCCATAGGGTAAGGCTTTCATACCCCAGAGTTGTGGCCTCTAAGGGTCACAGTGATGCATATTGCATCATTGGAGGGTTATCAGAGGCCATGCTTCTGGGATGTAAAAGCCTCACATTTTGGCAGCAAGGGTATTTCTCTGCTACTTGTAAATTGGCAAAGGGGTCCCAAATTGCTAATACCCCCCACCCAATGACATACACCCCACTCCTGGGCACCTGGGATTATGGAAAAGCCAGGAGTTTTTGGTGTCAGTCCTTACTCACCTGGAAGAGCTCTGAATGTATACCAATGGGCGTAGGGCTGGTTAGTAGGCAGCACTGGAGGCTGGATACATGACCTCTTGGCCATGGGAGCCAATCCCATTGTGTGGTGCAATGGACTAATATCTGGGGGGCATGCTTATTTTAAAGTAAAAATATTGACCCAAACCTTACTGCTATTAAGCTAAATTAAGGAATAAATCTGAAGCTCACCAATACATATTTTTGTTCTTATATAAAGTTCAGGAGGTAAAAAAGGTTTTCTAATTCATGTTTCCAACTTTCTGTACATTCATTAAGAATTGGCATAAAAACTCCCTACATTTTTAATAACCTCTCTAATATTACATTTTTCCAAAGAGTTAGGGATTTTAACAGTGTCAACAACCCCTTATGGTATATTCAATAAAAATCTTTAAAGTGGCATAAAACCAGTTTTCCCACTCCCGTGTCCTTGAGTACAATGGGTGATGCTGTCAGTTCAGCGGTGGTTTAAGAAAAAAATGTAATTTTTACACCACTAAGACCACATGGCCTTTTTTTTAGGTTGCAGATTGGATGACCTTAAGGATGTTGGCTGAAGTGACTAGGTAGCTGGCCGCATCCCCGGTTTCCCTGTAGACTAGGGTGCGCTCCTCCAGCAAGTATGCCACAGAAATAGGAAAACCGGGGATGCCACTGCGGCCAATGATCGTGGCATGGGAGCCAATGGTAAACTCACCTTAGCTCATCAAGTTAGACTCTGCCCATCACAAAATAGTATGACTTTTATAAGGATAGTTTTTGAGAGCGACAACAGGAAAACTGGGGGTGCCACTGCGGCCGATCATCGTAGTGTGGGAGCCACCAGTAAACTCACCTTTAACTCATCAATTTATACTCTGCCCATCACAAAATAGTATGAAGATAGATATTTGTTTTACAGGCTTTTTCTTTTCTTAGTATTGTATTTGCATTTTGTCTCTTAGACTTTCTCTTCAGTTCTGCTTGCTAAATTTCAAAATTAAACAATTTGGTGCATTACCTAAGATTCTCTTGATAAGTCAGGCATAAAAATATGTGAAATGTGTAAACACCAAAACATTTTTATAGCAAGTCTAGTTTCCTGCTTGTCCTAAGCAGAGTCTCCATCTCATTTTCTCCTCCAGTGAGCACACAGGGACAGCACAACGCTTTAAGTTTTCTGGCCTGGCCAATGTAAATTCCAGTACAAGCTGCGTTGCTGGCTGTGACTTTCATCTTTGACAGGTAAATTGATTGAGTCTGGCGGAGCAGGAGTAATACCTGTGCATAGATCACAGTCAGACACAATCAATCACTGGAATTGACCAGACTTCAGGAATATAAAGAAAAAGCTCTACTAATGATTTGCACTGTAGCCACCGTCTAGAAAGCCTTTCCCTTACCCCTATATTCACTTTCACTACAAAGTAGCAGCAATCCACCTCCTAACACCTCTCTTGCTCTTGTCAATTTCACAGATTGGAAAATAAATGACATACACCAAGTTCAATACCCATTTGCAAAACTCTGTATCAGCTTCAAGGAGTCTCTGGAATTTTGGATTACCAACATAAAGAAGGTCCAGCTGTTCATAGCTGTTAGAAATGTTATAGAAAAGTTCTACAAAGATTTTAGGTTTCAGTGTGTAACCTAGCTTACGGCTGAAATAACCAATTCATTTGCTGAGCTATCAAAATCCAAAACGATCCTTAAAGTAATTATAAATCACTGATGCGCATCCATGTTTTAAAATAACAAGCAGAAAAGTAAGATCAACAAATTTATAACATTTAAAAAGCATAAACTTCACACTAGAAAGTTAACCTGTCAGCTGATCACTTCATTTCCTTCTGCTTAGCGTCTTGGGGGTTTATTCGTCAAGGGATAGCGGCAGGTAATGCTTCGTAGCGGCAGGCAGCGCCTGATGAACACCAGGTGCTGTACGCAATACGTAATTTCTGAAGGCGATTCTAGTGAGCGTCTCTAACAGCGCAATGTAGCGTCTGATTCATCATTACAGACAGCTCAGCGTATAGCACTGAATACTATTATTATAATATTTTGAAATAGTATATGTACCCTATGTTTCTACCCTGTCTGTAATTACTACTTTGTAAAGCGCTACGGAAGATGATGGCGCTATATAAATAAACAATAATAATAATAATAGCACTGGCACTCTAGCGTCCAGAGCACCAGGTATTACCTGTCACTCTCCCATACATTTCAATGGACGTTCCTTTTATTCTGTTTAAACAGGTTTTTTTGTTTTTATTTTTTTTTTTCTCTAAAATAATTGTGTCACCTCATCTGGCCTAGAAAAAGTCATTTTTGAAAACTTTTTTGATTTTTATGCAGAATTGTCATTAGGTCTGGCATTAAAGTATTAATGTCACAATGTTAAAACAATGTCATTCCATGTGTTTTCGCTTTGTTACTGGTGGATGTGTTCGAAAACAGACTTTAATCACACAGTGTCGGGCGCTCTATGCTATAGCAACCAGATCCAGAACGCCTACGCTCTGTGGTGGAGTCGCTCAGAGTTGGTCGCAATGAGCTGGCGCTACCTTTCGCTCCCTGCAGCGCTGTACTGGTGTCAGAAAGCCCAACATACATCACATTCATTAATGCCGGCCAGGTTACTACAGGAGCAGACGCTCATCTGCCGGATGCTGGCGCTAGTAATGAATCAGCCTGCCTGTGAATACCATGAAAAGTGTGCATCTGCCCTCTGCTGCTGCAAATGAAGTACTACAGAGTCGATGTGCCTCCTAACATAACCAGGTGGGGAGTACAGTTTTCAGGACACCTCTGGAGAAGGGGTTTTGTTTTACAAACCTTTGACATAAAGACAGTTTTAACCCTTTAACCGCCAGCCTACCTTGAGATTTTGTCGCCCTTTGTTGCCAGACCATTTCGCACTATTTTGCGCTCCCCATGTTCAACTGTGTTTTTCAAAGGGATTTCCCAGGAAAGTGATATATTGTTTTTTTTCAGCAGAGCCTGGGCTTTAACATGAAATGTCTTGTTTGTCATTTTCTAAGTGTATTCTCAATATTTTTGGGTGAAAATTGTGCAAAAAAAAAAACAAAAAAAACTATTTTTTTACAATTTGTAGTGTTTTTTTGTAATAAAAAATGTAAGTTTGTCAATAAAATCTTATTGCGTGTGAAAGCCCAATTTCTCCCGGTTGCAGCGGTAACACATATTGTGGGATATTGGGGGCGAACGGTAGAGACACAGATAACAGTTCTCTCTCGGCAAAGCAGGTTTATTGCAGAAAAATGAAAGTATTCAAATGAAATAATACTTCTCCATTCATAGGTTGCAGCGTCAATGCAGAAAATCAAAACAAATGGTTACATCACCAAATAAAGGTAAATCCAGGGCTGGGGATTCCAGCAAGCTGTGGGTCAAAGGAAAGTCCAATCCAGATTGCAGGGCAAACCAGCCCGCCGCTTCTCACCCCCAACGGTCCAAGAGTGGGGCGCAGAAGCCAAGTCCTCCGGCTTAATAGTCCAGTATTGTTATTCACACAACATGCAGTTCAGCCTGAGCTCCCTCCATCAGGCTGGTCAAAGACCACTGACTGGCTCAGTGGGAGCCTTTTATTCAGGCTCCATCCTGAAATCAATCTGACCAGGTGTGCAAGACCTGAGATCAGAAGAAACCTAGGAGTGGGAAATGTGACCAGGGTTCTGAAATCCTGGCATGGATCGTGCTCTATACAGCACTGTAGGGGAAAAATATACTCCATCCAGGACTTCTCCACACACTTTACCACATATCCCCCCCTCTTCTTCAGGCCCGAGGTCTGACAACCCTTACTGGTCATACAATAGACTCGGGACAAAGCATCCGCATTCCCCTGTAGCCTCCCCGGTCTATGTTCTACTTTAAATTTAAAGTTTTGTAAGGAGAGAAACCATCTGGTGACCCTTGCATTTCTCTCCTTATTTTGCTTCATCCAGGTCAGCGGCGCATGATCTGTCATTAGGACAAATTCTCGACCCAACAAATAATATTTTAGGGCCTCTAACGCCCACTTAACACCGAGACACTCTCTTTCCACTATCGTGTAGTTTTTCTCTGCCGGAGTCAGCTTCCGGCACAGGTACAATGCTGGGTGCTCTTCCCCATTCACCTCTTGTGACAGAACTGCACCCAAACCTGAATCAGACGCATCCGTCTGTACCAAGAATTGTTTGCTGAAATTTGGGGACACCAGAACAGGCTGTTTACACAGAGCAGATTTTAGGCTTTGAAAAGCCTTTTCTGCCTCTGGGGTCCATTCCACCATTACTGACTTACCCCCCTTTGTTAAGTCAGTTAACGGGGTAGCCATTGACGCAAAATTGGGCACAAACCGACGGTAGTAGCCGGTTATACCTAGGAAGGCTCTCACTTGTTTTTTTGTAAGGGGTCTGGGCCAGTTTTTTATTGCCTCCACCTTATTAATCTGGGGCTTAACCAACCCTCTACCAATGACATAGCCCAGGTATTTTGCCTCCTCCAGACCCACTGCACACTTCTCAGGGTTTATGGTTAAGCCAGCATTACTGATAGAGTCTAGGATGGCCTGTACCTTGCAGAGGTGACTCTTCCAATCAGACGAAAAGATGACCACATCGTCTAGGTAAGCAGCAGCATAATTCCGATGTGGCCTCAAGATCACGTCCATCAGCCTCTGAAAGGTAGCAGGGGCCCCATGTAACCCAAACGGCATAACCAGATAGTGAAACAGCCCTTCTGGGGTGGCAAACGCGGTCTTTTCTTTAGCGTCCTCAGCCAAAGGTATCTGCCAATGCCCTTTTGTGAGATCCAGGGTTGTATCTTGCCCTCCCAAGCTTTTCAATCAACTCATCTACCCGGGGCATGGGATACGCATTAAACTTTGAGACCTCATTGAGCTTTCTGAAGTCATTACAGAATCTCCAGGTCCCATTAGGCTTTGGTATTAAGACAATGGGACTGGACCAAGCACTAGCAGACTCCTCAATGATGCCCAACTCTAACATGCGTTTTATTTCAGAGGAGAGCGCCTCTCTCCGTGCTTCAGGAATCCTGTACGGCTTTAGGTTTACCTTAGTGCAGGGTTCAGTTTTAATCTGATGCTTTATCAAATGCCTTCGGCCCGGCAGGTCAGAAAACTCTATTTCCTTGCAGAAATTCCCTAACCTCCTGCGTTTGATGACCTGACAAAGACTCACCTATCTTGACTGGGGGAATGGTCTGCACCGCCTCTTTAACTCTAGCTGGGGCAACTATCAAAGCTTCATGATCTTTCCACGGCTTAATCAGGTTCACATGGTAAATCTGGTAGGGCTTCCTTCTACCTGGTTGGTGAACCTTGTAGTTCTCCTCACTCACCTTCTCTACAACCTAGGGACCCTGCCACTTTGCCAGAAATTTACTTTCAACTAATACCAGGACCCGGTCCCCAGGATTAAAGGCCCTCACCCTGGCCGATCTATTATATATCCTGCTCTGGGCCGCCTGAGCCCTTTGCATATGCTCCTTTATTATCGGCATTACAGTTTCTATACGGTCCTGCATCTGGGCTACATGCTCAATTATACTCTTATATGGGGTGGCCTCAGTCCCAGGTTTCCTTGGCGATATCTAGCAAACCTTGGGGATGCCTACCATACACCAGTTCAAACGGTGAAAACTCTGTAGACACCTGGGGAACCTCCCGTATGGAAAACATGAGATACGGCAACAAAGAGTCCCAATCACGGCCATCCCGTTCTACAACTTTCTTTAGCATGTGCTTAAGGGTTTTATTAAATCTCCCTACCAAGCCGTCTGTTTGAGGATGGTACACTGAGGTGCGGAGATGGGTAATCTTAAACAGCTTGCACAGTTCCTTCATGACCTTTGACATGAAGGGCGTGCCCTGATCGGTTAGAATTTCCTTTGGGATTCCTACACGAGAGAACATAAGAAACAGCTCCTTAGCAATATTTTTGGATGCCATATTTCTTAGTGGTACTGCTTCCGGGTAGCGGGTAGCATAATCTAGTACCACTAATATATATTGGTGTCCTCGGGCTGACTTCACAATAGGCCCCAACAAATCCATGGCGATTCTCTCAAAGGGGACCTCGATAATGGGAAGTGGTACCAAGGGGCTCCGGAAATGTGACGTTGGGGCACTTAACTGGCACGTAGGGCAGGACTCGCAGTATCTTTTTATTTCCTCATACACCCCAGGCCAGTAAAACCTCTGGAGAACTCTTTCCTGGGTCTTATTAATCCCCAAATGCCCTCCAAGCACATGACTATGGGCGATCTCCAGCACCATGCGACGATATGGCTTAGGTACCAGAAGCTGTTCCACAACTTCATTGTTAATTTTGGAGACCCGATATAACAGATCCCCACTCTTGGCGAAGTGTGGAAATTTCTGGTCAGCTTCTGGTTCCTGAGGCACTCCGTTCAACACTGTGACATTACCTCTTGCAGTCTCCAGAGTGGGGTCAGTTAATTGCTCAGACCCAAAATTACCCTGAGCCACCTCTAGGTCTAAGACCCGCTGACCAGGCAGGGAATCCTCATCATTCTTGCCTGTTAACACCTGTAGGGGAAACCGGTCATTACTGCATAATTCAGATATTCCCATTTCTTCACTAGGTACCTCATGGGGCCTATTGTCTCTACTAGATAGTTCAGCCGGCTAAACAGGGAGGGTCACCGGTTCTGCCGGAGATACTTCGCTACCGGAAGAAACGTTTCCCCTTTCCCACAACTCCCAGAACAAGGGAAAATCCCGGCCAACAATCACTTGGTACATAAGGCGTTCTACTACGCCTGCTTCATAGTTTAGTGTTCCAGCGGGGGTCTCAAACTTACCCACGGCTACAGGGTAAGCCACGATATCCCCGTGGATGCAAAGCACGCTCACATTTTTATTTGGTATATAACCTCCACCCACAAGGTTGGCCCGGACCAAGGTTACCAGGCTACCTGAGTCCAACAGTGCCCTCACTGAGCACCCATTCACTCTCATCAACACAATATGGGGCTCGGTCTCTAACCGCGAAACCACGGTACATGCTGGTTCCGCAAACAGGGATCTTCTGCGGCCAGCGTCACACTCCATAGGCTCAGGTCCAAGGGGGAAATCCACCGCTATGTGCCCCCACTCGCGGCGCCTCCAACACTGGGGACCCCGAAGTCTCCGTACCCGGGTGTCCTCCCTAGGATTGGGGGGCCTCTGGGGGTCAGGGTCAGTCCTGGGCCCTTTTCCACCCTTCCATACACCTCCAAGGGGAACCTGCTTACCCGTCGTTGTCACAGGTTTGTGGGTGTTGGAGGATGCTGGTGTAGTAGGGGCATCCCGTAGGTAGTCCTCCGTCGCAATAAAACGTTCAACCAAGTTGACCAGCTGCTCCGCACTCCGCGGGTCGCCTGGTCACCATTGAAGCTTTGGCGGCAGGGACCAAAAGAAGCGGTCCACCACGATTTTCTCGATAATCTGCGCAGGGGTTGAACGCTCTGGCTCCAACCACTTTTGGACGAGATGTATTAGGTCATACAACTGCGACTGGGCAGGCTTATCAACAGCAAAAGTCCAGTTATGTATTCGCCTTGCCCGAACCGCTGGCGTGACTCCCAAGCGAGCAAGGATCTCCTGTTTAAGCTTAGCATAGTCCCATACATCCTGCTCCCTTAAGTCAAAATATGCCTTTTGCGGCTCACCCGATAAGAACGGCGCAATTACGTCGGCCCATTCTGCTACTGGCAGCTGTTCTCTCTCGGCCACGTGCTGAAACACTGTGAGGTAGGCTTCGACATCGTCGTCCGGGGTCATCTTTTGTAAAACCCGCTGAACGGTTCTTCTCGCCCCCTCCGTCTTAACCGGGCTTCTCTCCGGATGTGAAACTTGGCACCAACAGTCTCTCTAAGCGCGGCCATCTGTTCAATCAACAGGCAATTTGTCTCCTGCTGGTTAGCCACGGTCTGCTGCTGCATTTGGAACTGTTGTGCCAGGGCCTGCTCCTGTGCTCGCTGCTGTTGTGCCAGGGCCTGCTCATGCCGGAGGTCAGCTTGTATTAGGTGTTTTATTACCTCCTCCATGTGAGACATCTTGGTGACGGCCTTCACCCAGGACATTAACTATTAAATGCAGCGTGTTGTCACTCCGTTGCCCCTAGCAACAGTCACCATGCCCGCATCCTCCACCAACTGTGGGATATTGGGGGCGAACGGTAGTGACACAGACAACAGTTCTCTCTCGGCAAAGCAGGTTTATTGCAGAAAAATGAAGTAATGAAAGTATGAAATAATACTTCTCCATTCATAGGTTGCAGCGTCAATGCAGAAAGTCAAAACAAATGGTTACATCACCAAATAAAGGTAAATCCAGGGCTGGGGATCGGAGGATCGCCTACCTCCCTCCTCCTTTGTCCAGCCGTCACCGGCATCTAACAGCTGAACCGCCGGGTGCCCCGACGACACTCGGCGGTGACGTCATCGACCCCACCCCTTGAGGGAGCGGGGCTAGAATTCAAGATGGCGGGCGCCATCGGAGGGAGGAGGGCTGTTTTGCCTCCTCCAGAAGACGGAAGAGCGGGGGGGTGATCGGGGCCCCCCCATGAAGAGGAGAGCCGGCGGGAGCCAGCAGGCACACAGGTAAGTAACTGTCATCTTTTTTTTTTTTTGCAGGCAATCCCGGCGGCTGCTGAAATGGGGGGGGGGCAACCTATTTTGGGCACTCCCCTGCAGCCAGAGGATCCCCAGTGGGTGATCGGAGCCCTCTGGCTGAAGAGAGGAGACTCGGCCGGATCGAACGAGAGGTCAGGTAAGTGACTTTTTTTTTTTACTTTTTTTGCTGTAAGTGGGGAAAGTCAGGCACGTAAAATTTACGTGGCTGGCGGTTAACTGCAGGGGAGGCAGCCACGTAAATTTTACGTGGCTGGTGTTTAAAGGGTTAAAGCCAGAAATATATTCAATAACTCTTGTACTTTCACTGGTGTTATATTTCTCATATAATTGCATTGCTGTTGTTTAAGGTGTCAGTGTATTAGCCAATTCGATTAGAGGAAATAAACAGATTGTCCACATATATTGCAACCTGGTGACAAAAAATGTATAACTTCCTGAATGATCAATTAAAATTATATCAAGCCAGGAGGGGAAGTAAGCTATGCCAAAAATGTTGTTAAATAATGGGGAACAAAAAACACCAGTGACCGTCCTGGAATCTTAAAGATTCCAGGGCCAGTGACTGGCTTTTCCCCAGGGAATCCAGAATCGTGATGCCCCCCTATGTGAAACCCCCCATTTGCCTGTACAAACCTCCTTTTCAGTCTCCCACAGCACATGCATGGGCTCTCCTCCAATGAGAGCCACCTGTTGTGACTACATCATTAGGCAGTTGTCTCTCATTGTTTACATGGGTGTTTACTTGAATGGGGAGGCAGGGATGCAGGGGATGCAACAGCATGCACTCCCATCCTAGGCATTATAATAGGCTGGGACAGGAGTGCCCACGGCTGAGAATGGCCAGGGTTATGGCAGTGTCCCCATGCAAGTCAATGTCAGCCACCTGCCCAAATTAAGTAGTGGCTCTCGAGAAGTCAAATTCACAGGTTTTGTTCTGCTTTAACAAAACAGCAGCAGTTGTGGTCCTTTAAATTATGTAAAAATATACTCAGTCCTAGACAAAGAGACTTGGAAACTTGCTGCAGCTATTTTGGTGGAACCTGTTGAGGGTGTGAAAATCATCTGGAATCCAAGACTGATTAATTTGGGAATTCATCTGTCACTTACCAGCCAAAGCTGCACTGATTTGCAACAGAGGGTGCAAGCACCTCTAACCCATGATGCTCAAGCTTTGGTAACTGGCCCATCATGGATACCAAGTAGGCAATAGGGTCCATAATTGTGAGGCTATAGTTATCCAAGATAGAGCTGACATTAACGCCGTCCATAATGGTTGAGCATTGCCTGTAAGTAGTACCTTGATATTGAAATAACTTTGCAACGCATCAGTTAGATGTCTACGATGCAGCTGGTAGCGATGTTGCTGCTTGTCCACCCATTTGCTTGGCATGGGTCATGTACTGTTGATAGGAAGCTGATGCATTCTTGCTGAATCAGGCAAATGCTCTGGGAATGCACCTTAGCCTTTTTATTGTAGCTTCTCTCTTCTGCTGCCACAGTTTTGCCACTTGGTACTGTTATGTGGAACCAGGTCTTTGTGAATTTTCTATGGCCTCCAAGCTTTTCCAGCTATTGGTTTCTTCATCTGAGTCCCAAAGATAAAAACCTTTGTGCAAGAGGAGGTCTCACTTTTTGTACCAAAGCTGCTCCCGCATGGAGACTAATGCATAGCTGGTGGTCAAATAAGGAGAATATCATTTTCAAACAAAAAATAAAGACACTCCATGAATAACCCCTTATAGAGATCTGTAACAGGGCTCCAAAGTGTGCCCTCTTTTCAATTTTATTCATCCAGGATCACATAAAAACGTGGTCCTACAGCTACTCTGTCCCTTGCTGCTCTCAATGTGAGTGAGTGCAGCAAGCCACAGTGGTCCCACAGGTGTCTCTGACCACAGCAGATCGGGCTTATAAAGTTGGCCATGGCAGGTCCTTTAGCCACAACCCAGATATTGAAGCAGATAAACCAGTTTTGGTTAGCAAAGATTAACTAGTTACATACACTCAAAGATTTTCAGGTGCTTTGAAATGCCTATACTGTTCTCAAGGGGGATGAGCTGAGAGAAAGTTAGTGTGTGTCTGGGCAGAAGTCACCCACCTACCAGTATTTTTTCCCCCGTTATACAAAAATAGGTAAATTAATGATTTCTACTGCAGCTAAAGTTTTTCCATTAAAGGGGCATTCTCTTTACTGAGCTCTGACAATTCTTGTGTTAGGAGCCCTCTACTCTGAAACCTTCAAGTGTAATTAGAATGAACCTCTCCCCCAGGAGCTATTTGCCTGTCCTGAACCCCTGATTTGGCTCATTGTTACATCTGTCTAAAGGACTCCAAGGGCAGGCAATTCCTTGTCTCTGGGGCATCCCAATTTGGGATACCCCAACCTGTGGAACTGCCATGTTTGATTAGTATAATTAGCGATCCAGAAATCCCATGGCACATGTGCAGATCACTGACGCACCCCCCATACAATCCAATTATTTAGATTCAGAAAGTGGCAATAATCAAGTCAAAATATGCCAACCTTAGTATTTTTTAATTATTTTATCCCTCCTCTCACCTGGGCTGCCAACAAGTTCACCTTGTCACAGGTCCTGAGTTGCTAAATTGATTGCAGGGAACCAGAAATCTTTAAACATGTCACAGAGTGAAAGACACCAACTGTTTAATTTCTTTTTACTTTACTTGTAAGCTGATATGGGGTCCCTTTACAATACCATAGGTCTTCTTATAAAACGTGGGCCCTTTTGGCTACATTAGGTGCTTGCCATAGACCAGAGAACATCACCAGATTATCCCCTTTATAGATTTTAATTGTATTTAGGTTCGAGCCATATTGAATCCCAAACATTTACACTGGTCCTTAAACTGAATCGAGGCATATTCATATAAAACTAGTAAAAAATAGAAAGTAAGGATAATAGGTTTAAATAAACATTCGAAACAGAATGCAGGAGCAGGGAGCATAAAGAGCTAGACAATGCTGGCCCAAGGGACAACAGCAGTGAGGAAATGAACTAATGTATAGAGAGTCATCAATTCACAGGCTGGGAAATACACAGACAAAACACATAAAGGTCATAGATCAGGCAAGCTGAACATGATATAACACGCATACAGTTCTGGCAACCTCCCATAACAGGTGCAACGATAGAAAAAAACAAGAGGTTACTGGGAGATTAGACACAGATGAGGGGAGGAGTGCAGACAGATTACAAAAGACGCAAGAAGAATAGAGATCAGAGTGAAAGCGAAATTCAGCCATCAGGGGAAGATAAAGCTGGATACAGACATGCAATAAGGATGCATTTGAATATAAATATTAACTACATACAATGCCATGATTTGTCAAATGAATAGCTGCAAACAAATATTAGTAACCCAATTTGCTTGAGATTTTCTGTACGTACTGTGATGGCATAAATGAAGATGACGGCGCTGCATGAAGGAGCTCTGTGGGGGACAAAAGGTGAGTATATCGTTTTTTATTTTAATGCCAGGACAGGACTTTTTGCTAATGATGCCCCCTGAATACACAGATCCTCAAATTAGGGGGCCTCTGATATGTGTGAAACCCCTCCCCATTACCTAGTAGGGGATTGTCAGAAAGAGGGGTTCAAACAACAGGCAATCCTGTTGTTGGGGACACTGCCATATCCCTCGCCATTCTCGGCCATGGGTGCTCCTGCCCCAGCCTATTTTAATGTCTAGGATGGGAGTGCATGCTGTTGTATCCCCTGCATCCCTGCCTCCGTATTCAAGTAAACACCCATGTAAACAATGAGAACCACCTGCCTAATGATGTAGTCACAACAGGTGACTCTCATTGGAGGAGAGCCCATGCATGCGCTGTGGGAGCCTGGAAAGGTGGGTTTTTACAGGCAAATGGGGGGTTTCACATAGCGGGGCATCCCAATTCCGGATTCCCTGAGGAAAAGCCAGTGACTGGCCACATTGAAATTCGACTTCATATACATTGAAGAGCTTCAAAAAGCGAACACAACATATCAGATTTAGTATACACATAGCAAACACTCTGTGAATATAAAATGTCCTGAGAAATGTATAGCCACGATCAAGCAGGCTCAGAAACAGGGAGATGATGTTAAAAATGCATTACCCACTATGACTGGTGTAGTGGCTCTGAAAGTGAGGTTTCCTCCCTGTCACGTCTCTATCACTTGGAGACAGATGGGGAAAGAGGGGTAGAAAGATTACATGGGAGATGAAGGAAGGTGGTAAAGGGAGATGAAGGGGAAAAGGCTGCACAAGGGACCTTCCATCCCGTAATCTATTCTACCTGACTTACAGGAACTTTAGGACATAATATTGCCTCAATGTTGCTGTACTTACAGAATGATCTTTACACCTTCCTAACTGGGTCACCACCTTCCTGGTTCCTAGCTACTGTACAAACCTAAATTATCAGAACTTATCCCAGAAGAGAAATTCTTTATCTGGGGTGACCTCTAAGCGCCCCCACTAATTGACCCCACAGAGACTGACCATTGCACTCACAGCATCAAATAAATATAAATTTTATTGTAAGTAAAATAAAACCAGATTTAAAAACAATAGTTCTGTGCCATTGACATGATTCACCACCGGGTGAAGACTCCTCTAACCCATATACTCAATCTATTACTTATCATACATCTATATACAAAACCTACTAATAATAAAGTGTCAGTGCTTATCAAAGTGCATCCATATCAAATGTAACATGTGCAAGACCATTTAACCCAATCAGAGTCAAGTTATGATGAGGTAAACATACAACATAATAAAGTGCTTACATGTGTGCATGTATGGGCTCTCAAATGAACGAACCGAGCGCGGGAACGGTCGGGGGGTTTGCATATAAGGGAGGGCTTTGTGCCCACATCCCCAGCCGAGATGAGCAGACTATATCTGGCCTTGAAAAAGAGTCCTTTGGACTCGAAACGCGTGGGTTTTAGCCGGGGGGAGTATTCCATATGCACACACGTAAGCACTTTATTATATTGTATGTTTACCTCATCATACCTTGACTCTGATTGGGTTAAATGGTCTTGCACATGTTACATTTGATATGGATGCACTTTGATAAGCACTGACACTTTATTATTAGTAGGTTTTGTATATAGATGTATGATAAGTAATAGATTGAGTATATGGGTTAGAGGAGTCTTGTATACAATTTGAGGAAGTACACCCCCTGGTGGTGAATCATGTCAATGGCACAGAACTATTGTTTTTAAATCTGGTTTTATTTTACTTACAATAAAATGTATATTTATTTGATGCTGTGAGTGCAATGGCCAGTCTCTGTGGGGTCAATTAGTAGGGGCGCTTAGAGGTCACCCCAGATAAAGAATTTGTATGGGGTTGGGCAGTACCCCACAGGGCAGTGCACCTTTTGTGGTAACCATAGTCTGTGCCGCCCTTTCTTCTTGTTTGCCCAAATGGTTGTATAAGACAGTTATCCCAGAAGAGAAGATGGAATAAAACTGCATCAGGAGAGAAGATGCTTTCGTAGAGCCGATTGAAATGGCAGCTTTGTTAACCAAGCCCAATGGGACAAGAAACAGAAGTATTGCTGCCATTAATGGCAGAGGGTCTAACAAATGGTATTTCAAAGATCTGCTGGACCCCTGCAGCTAGGTCTCGTCATAGGTCAAGGTACACTAAGGTAGTAAGCTCAGATACACTTGCAGTATTTAGTTGTTTCTGAAATACTGTTTTTCTGGAAATGGAGGATCCTTGTTTAATCATCCGATTTTACCATTTATTAAAATAGCTTAAAATACATCTATTTTATGCAATTGCTCCTTAATTCTGTTAATGACATGATAACAGTAATATTATTACAAATATATTATAAACAGCATCTAAGCTAACTAAAAGTTGATGACTGCTTCTTTCTCACTAGTGGATGGTAGAGCATTTAACAGCAACTTATTAAAACAAATGAATAGAATTAAACAGTTCATTCATTGCTGTCCAAAATAAAAACACAGCACACTGTCAGCGCCTGGGGCTTTGCTTTGGATCCAATCCATTGCATATTGCTGAAAATACACTTTGAAATTTGAAAAAAAGGTTTCACCTCAGGCTGTATCCAGTCAGACGCAAGTGCCAGATACCAAATTACTCTTTAGATTCTCTGGCCATTAACATTTCATTTCACAGCTTTGAAAACTTATGGTACATATTGTCAGCGTGGTACTTAACTTTCAACCAGGTGGTAAATGACAGACACGTTCCTCCTAACTCAATGCAAGTCATGTTTGAAGACGCACCATTAGCATTTTATGTTTATTTTTTATTTTTTTGTCTGTTTTACTGAGGCTTCAGCACTAACCATGATTATTTGGATATCACACATCTGGAAAGCTGCGGCACAGTAAAAGTACAGTAATACTCGGCTCACGCAAGGGACTACACATACAGTGGGAGTCCAAAGAGCATAAACACAGCTAAATATACTGCTGAGATTTCAAATACCAAGTAAACCTAGCTGAAAACTTTGGATAACCTTTTTAGTTACTAACTTCAATAGCTGCTTATCACTATATACCTTCGCTGACCATTTTTTTTTTTCAGAGGGACAAATTTGGAATGCTTAAATTGTGACAGCTTAATAAATCGCTAAGATAAATTTTTGATAGGGACTACACTATGATGTGTAGCAGTGACAACATTGTATGCTGTGTGACCAATATGCTCACTTTAATCATCCCAAGTTTGTCCCTCAGCTTATATATACCTCCAAAATATATTAGGCTATTGCTGTCTCCTTCAACTCCTTTTCGACTTTACACAAAACAACAATACCATGAGGGTCAGTTGAAGCTGTTAGTCATATACAGGACATTTTATATAGGTATACATTTAAAACCACTTGAATGTACATGTGAATGTAGGGTATAGCAAACTTGAATTTTGCATAGAGACTTTTTCAGATGCACCATGTTTTTCGCTCTATAATACACACAAATTTTTCCCCAAAATTAGGGTGGGGTTGTCAGTGCGTCTTATCAGGCAAATGTTTTTTTTTTAAATGTAAACGCACATAACCATGGCTCCCGCTCGATCATCGGCCAAGCTTACCTGCTGTACAGAGCCAGGTGGGTGCACTGTGTGTGCAGGCGCCAGCCAGAGAAGAAGCGGGGACAGAGACATCCTAGACAGCTGGGACATTGCAAATGGCATGGACATCGGTCAGGGTTCAGTTGCCCTGCCCATCCACCATGGCTGTGGTGGCAGTGGCTTACCTTTTTATTTCTTTTGCCTATGGGAAATGGGAGGGGGGGTGCCACACTTCCTATGGGAATGGGAGGGGGGAATGCCACACTTCCTATGGGAATGGTAGGGGTATGCCACACTTCCTATGGGAATTGGATGGGGGTGCCACACTTCCTATGGTAATGGGATGGGGAATGCCACACTGCCTATGGGAATGGGATGGAAGATGCCACACTGCCTATGGGGAATTCTGCAACTTGCCTATTATTTGGTTCTTGGGGGGAAGGTGTTTAGCACAATCTTTGGTTCAGAATATTTTTTTCATACTTTCCATCTCCAAATACTAGATGTGCCTTATATGGAGGTGTCTTATAGGGCAAAAATGGTATTCTTGGACCAATACTTGTTTTGTGGGAGGTATAGCTTCCTCAGGAAGGTGACCTTGCTTTTTGCTAGCCAACTTCCTTTTATACCATTGATGCCCATTTACCCATGTCAGTGACACATTCTCCTTATCATAAAATTCACTGGTCTCAAAGGAACTTGTCTAAGCTTCAGGATGTGGGCCTGTAGTTCTGATGGCTTTGCAGTACCCCAGTTTGCTTGGTTGGCTTTCCCCCGCCTTGCATGATGATGTCCACTGCAAGAAGTGGAGGATATAGCCATTAATTTTGAGGGTTTTGTGTAAATTGTGTTCAATAATATGAGTCACTGTATTTCCACTAAAAAAGTTTATTCTTGAATATCAAGGTTTCTTTTATGAAACTTGTATAGGGTAGAGCCAAAATAGCAATTGGTAGCAAAATCAATAGATCTTGATTCAAAAAACTTTCTTAAAATATCCCATGAATATAAGAGCAGTTTACTGATTTATTTTAAAATAAGGCACAAATAAAGCAAAGGCGGTATTCAGTAAAGAGAAGAAATTAGAGCATGATTTAGACTAGAGATGAACTTTTGAAAAATTCGATTCAACTGATTCGCCGAATTTTCCGACAAAAATCATTTCAACCCAAATTTATTCGCAATGAATCGCTATTAAAAATGGCTATTTCTGAGCTTCCTAGAGCCTCAATAGGGTTGTAACCATTCTGCCTTGCTGTAACACGCATAGGATGCGTGCTGGGTTAGTGAAGTAATACTGTAAATGATTATCACATGCAGATCAGAGGCATCGCTAATAGAATCGCAGAGCGGCACAATTGCAGAGAGTTGAAGTGTGAGGGGCCCCGAGAGTGCCTGAAAAACACACCCTGGAGCTGGCAACAGCAGGAGCCCAAAAATTGGATGAATCACACCCTGGAGTTGCAAGCAGCAGCAGCAGCAGCTGCAGGAGCCCAGACATTGCTTTAAAGAGACACTGGAGTTGGCTGCAGGAGGCCAAAAATTGGATGAATCACACCCTGGAGTTGCAAGCAGCAGCAGGAGCCCAAACATTGCTTGAAAGAGACACTGGAGTTGGCTGCAGGAGCCCAAAAATTGGATGAATCACACCCTGGAGTTGCAAGCAGCAGGAGCCCAAACATTGCGTGAAAGAGACACTGGAGTTGGCTGCAGGAGCCCAAAAATTGGATGAATCACACCCTGGAGTTGCAAGCAGCAGCAGCAGGAGCACAAACATAGCTTGAAAGAGACACTGGAGTTGGCTGCAGGAGCCCAAAAATTGGATGAATCACACCCTGGAGTTGCAAGCAGCAGCAGGAGCCCAAACATTACTTTAAAGAGACACTGGAGTTGCCTGCAGAAGCCCAAAAATTGGATGAATCACACCCTGGAGTTGCAAGCAGCAGCAGCAGCAGCTGCAGGAGCCCAGACATTGCTTTAAAGAGACACTGGAGTTGGCTGCAGGAGGCCAAAAATTGGATGAATCACACCCTGGAGTTGCAAGCAGCAGCAGGAGCCCAAACATTGCTTGAAAGAGACACTGGAGTTGGCTGCAAGAGCCCAAAAATTGGATGAATCACACCCTGGAGTTGCAAGCAGCAGCAGCAGGAGCCCAAACATTGCGTGAAAGAGACACTGGAGTTGGCTGCAGGAGGCCAAAAATTGGATGAATCACACCCTGGAGTTGCAAGCAGCAGCAGCAGGAGCCCAAACATTGCGTGAAAGAGACACTGGAGTTGGCTGCAGGAGGCCAAAAATTGGATGAATCACACCCTGGAGTTGCAAGCAGCAGGAGCCCAAACATTGCATGAAAGAGACACTGGAGTTGGCTGCAGGAGCCCAAAAATTGGATGAATCACACCCTGGAGTTGCAAGCAGCAGCAGCAGGAGCACAAACATAGCTTGAAAGAGACACTGGAGTTGGCTGCAGGAGCCCAAAAATTGGATGAATCACACCCTGGAGTTGCAAGCAGCAGCAGGAGCCCAAACATTACTTTAAAGAGACACTGGAGTTGCCTGCAGAAGCCCAAAAATTGGATGAATCACACCCTGGAGTTGCAAGCAGCAGCAGCAGGAGCACAAACATAGCTTGAAAGAGACACTGGAGTTGGCTGCAGGAGCCCAAAAATTGGATGAATCACACCTTGGAGTTGCAAGCAGCAGCAGGAGCCCAAACATTACTTTAAAGAGACACTGGAGTTGCCTGCAGAAGCCCAAAAATTGGATGAATCACACTCTGGTGTTGCAAGCAGCAGCAGCAGGAGCTCAAACGTAGCTTGAAAGAGACACTGGAGTTGGCTGCAGGAGCCCAAAAATTTGATGAATCACACCCCGGAGTTGCAAGCAGCAGCAGGAGCACAAACATTACTTTAAAGAGACACTGGAGTTGGCTGCAGGAGCCCAAAAATTGGCTGAATCACACCCTGGAGTTGCAAGCAGCAGCAGCAGGAGCCCAAACGTAGCTTGAAAGAGACACTGGAGTTGGCAGCAGGAGCCCAAAAATTGTCTGAATGACACCTTGAAGTTGCAAGCAGCAGAAGCAGGAGCAGCAGCAGCAACCAAAACATAGCTTGAAAGAGACACTGGAGTTGGCAGCAGGAGCCCAAAAATTGGCTGAATGGCACCCTGGAGTTGCAAGCAGCAGCAGCAGCAGGAGCCCAAACATTGAGTGAAAAAGACACTGGAGTTGGCTGCAGGAGCCCAAAAATTGGATGAATCACACCCTGGAGTTGCAAGCAGCAGCAGGAGCCCAAACTGAGCTTGAAAGAGACACTGGAGTTGGCTGCAAGAGCACAAAAATTGGATGAATCACACACTGGAGTTGCAAGCAGCAGCAGGAGCCCAAACATTGCTTGAAAGAGACACTGGAGTTGGATGCAGGAGGCCAAAAAATGGATGAATCACACCCTGAAGTTGGCAGCAGCAGGAGCACAAACATTGTTTGAAAGAGACACTGGAGTTGGATGGAGGAGGCCAAAAATTGGATGAATCACACCCTGGAGTTGGCAGCAGCAGAAGCAGGAGCCCAAACATTGCTTGAAAGACACCCTGGAGTTGGCAGCAGCAGCAGCAGCAGGAGGCCAAAAGTTGGCTGAAAGGCACACCCTGAAGTTGGTATCAGCAGGAGCCCAAACATTGGCCTAAAGACATAAATATGTTTTGCACCATTTGTAAAGTGTATAACGTGGCACCATGCTGAATCTAGTCGCATGCATCAGCCATTGGTGGGTGGAAATCCTGGCTGATCCACCCCTGATTCATTTTCACAAAGGTGAGTCTCTCCACATTTTTAGTTGACAGACGAGTTCTCCTCGCCGTAACTATGGCCCCGCCGCACTAAACACCCGCTCAGATGGCATGCTACTGGCCGGGCAGGACAGCTTTTCCAGGGCAAACTCTGCTAGTTGCGGCCACAAGCCAAGTTTGGCTGCCCAGAAGTCCAGCGGATTCTCGAGGTGTGTTGGCATGGTCATGTCAAGGTATGGCATGACCTGCTGGTTGAGGTCCTGCTCCAGGTCTTCCTGCTGCTCATGATTAGCCTCACTATGTGGGTGTAGAAAGCTACTCATTAGCGACTGAAGACTGAGGCTGCTGCTGATAGAGCTGCTGCTCCTGCCAACCCCCCAGCAGGCATGGCAGTGGAAGGTGAGCGCAGAGGTCCCCCCCGAGTCAGACCTGCGAGAGTATGGACCATGGCGCAGATAGGCATCAGCCAACTGACTACGTAGAATGTCTTTGTAGTAGTTCAATTTGTCCTCCCTCTCGGCGGGTTTAAAAAATGCCCCCATTTTGTGCCGGAAGCGAGGGTCCAATAAGGTGGACAGCCAGAAGTCATCCCGGCGACAAATGGAAACAATTCTGGGGTCACTACGCAAGCACGTGAGCATGCTTCCTGCCATTTGCGCAAGTGACTCGGAGGGACTACCTGTCTCCATCTCCACTGCATACTGCCACGTTGTGTCCGGGTCCTCTGTCTCGCCTTCCTCACAACCCTCTAGCTCCTCTGGCTGCTCCTCCTCTCCTGTCCGCTGACTAGATAAACCTGCCATTTCGCCAAGCCTAAACTGTGCTTCACTGGGCCACTCCTCCTCCTCTTCCTCCTCCTCCTCCAGTTCAGCTCCAACGGGGTTCATGTGGCCGTAAGATGTAGAGGCCATGTCTCCAGTGCCCTGACCAGCCATGGTTTCCAACATGTGCTGTAGTACATGAAGCAGTGGAATCACGTCGTTCATCCCGTAATCCTGCCGACTGAAAAATAAAGTGGCTTCCTCAAAGGGCCTGAGCAAACGGCAAGTGTCACGTATGAGCTGCCACTGGTTGACATTGAAGTTACACAGGGGAGTCCCCCTATCCGCTTGGATCATCAGGAAATCCGTGATTGCTTTTCTCTGTTCATATAATTGGTCCAACATGTGAAGGGTGGAATTCCAACGGGTGGAAACATCGCAAATCAAACTATGTTGGGGGATGCCGTTCTGACGCTGTAGCTCAAGAAGGGTGTGTTTGGGGGTGTATGAGTGGCTGAAGTGCATGCAAAGTTTCCTTGAATTTGTTAGGATGTCTTGCATATGGGGGGAACACTTCAGAAACCGCTTGACAACCAGATTGAAGACGTGAGCCATGCAGGGGGCATGGGTCAGCCTTCCTTGGCGCAGCGCAGACAAAATGTTCTTCCCATTGTTGGTAACCATGATTCCCATTTTAAGTTTTCTTGAAGTAAGCCATGTCTGGATTTCCTGATGAATACATTTAAGCAGTTCCTCCCCTGTGTGACTCCGTTCGCCAAGATAAACCATGTGAAGCACTGCCTGCCACCTCCGTGCCCTGCACACATGGTAGACTGGAGGGGCACCAAGACTAGACCCTACAGTGGAGGGTGAGGAGATGGCGGAGGATGAGGAGGCCGAGTAACACGTTGTCACAGGCCCAACGGGCAGGGAGCGCGGAGGCCGAAGTGGCGTGACCTGTCCAAGTTGCTGCTGCTGCTACAAAGGAACCACATTCACCCAGTGGCCTGTAAACGACATGGACTGTCCCTGACCAAAGCCATGCACTTTGCTACACACGGACAGTCTCAAGGACTGGCCCACCTTCTGTTCAACAAAAGTGTGCAGCGCTGGGACTGCCTTCTTGGCAAAGAAATGACGGCTTGGGACTCTCCACCTCGGCTCGGCACAAGCCATCAGTTCTCTGAAAGTCCACCACCTGAAAAGGGAGACTGCAGCACCAGCAACTTGTACAGGAGCACATTCAGCTTCTGCGCCGTAGGATGAGTGGGCGCATACTGCTGTCTCTTGGACATGGCTTCGCTGATGGATTGCTGGCGGGATGCATGACTTGGAGGAGGAGGAGGAGCAGGAGCGACAGAGGATGGGTATGATGCACAGCTGCCTTCGGCTGAGGTGCTGGAGCCTTGGCTGGCAAAAATTGGGAGCGGTGTGCCACTTGGTAAGAAAGCAGGCTGGACCACCTCTTCGGAGCCTCGGTTCTCCCAGGCCGCTTTATGGTGACGCATCATATGTTGACGCAGCCAACATTTGGGCCCTGTCCACGTTTCACCTTCTGCCTACATATCTTGCATGTGGCCATGTTACCCTCCTGCGGATGCTTCAGGAAAAACTGCCACACTGCCGAGTAGCTACTTTTCCCACCAACAGGCCGCACTGATTCACTGCTACTGTCGCCAACACCAGGAACCCCTGCTCCACTACCTCCCGATAAGGTAGCCTGCCGTGCAGCAGGTGCTCTACCCCGGCCCCGTTTGGCTCCAGGCTTTACAATTGTGCCCCCATGCTGATTGCCAACCATGCTGCTAACACCTTGCTGCCTCAGCTGCTGACTCCAGGGCAACCTGCGCCCCTCTTTTCCTGATGATGACGATGAAGCCCCTTCTGCACCTGACTCCCAAGTGCGATCGGCTTCTTTATCATCATCATGATCACCGAGTTGTGGCTGCACGTCACTGATGTTCTCGGTTTCCTCAACAGTTTCTGGCGCAGGAGCTGGAACGCTCGCAACACCCACAACACTTTCCACATCACTATTTGTCTGCCTAGCTAAAGAAGCCACCTCCATTTCTTGGCTGGGCAATAGCTGCTGACTGTCCTCTATCTGATCGTCCTCCTCACTAAAGAGTGGAACTGAACCCAAAGCAAAGGATACGTCGCTGGGGGAGGGAACGGCATAGGACAAAGGCAATGGGAGGACAGGGACTGCTCTCGGGGCATGCCAACTCAGGGTTGTGTCAGAGGAACCTACCGACCCTAGACTGGGGGTCTCAGATGTAACTTGTGATGATGTGGATGACAGCATTAACCAATCTACCACGGCAGATGCGTTACTAGTGGAGACACGACCGCTAGCAGATACAGGCATATCATGTCTCTCACCGTGACTCCTGCTGTCACTCACCCCTAGTCTGCTGCGACCTCTGCCTGCTGAATCTTGGGCTCTGCCACTCCTCTTTGAACATCCTGGCACTTGTCTGCCTGACATTTTTATGTATTTGAAATGCGCAATAGGTACGCAAAAAAAGTGTTTACTTTAAAAAGCAGAAGCTAAATAAAGTGAGGAACTGCTTCTCTGCACCAGATACTATGAAAATTGGCAATATGGGATACCCTGCGGCCTAGTGTTTTGACAGCAGGAGAAAAACCAATTCAAAATGCAATAGCTTGATTAAGCTGAGGATGAACAAGCGTATTCAGTATAACAGGGTGCTACATGCAGGTTTGGGATACCCTGCGGCCTAGTGTTTTGGTAGCAGGACAAAAACCAATTCAAAATGCAATAGCTTGATTAAGCTGAGGATGAACAAGCGTATTTAGTATAACAGATAGGGTGCTACGTGCAGGTTTGGGATACCCTGCGGCCTAGTGTTTTGGCAGCAGACCAAAAACCAATTCAAAAGGCGATAGCTTGATTAAGCTGAGGATGAACAAGCGTATTTAGTATAACAGATAGGGTGCTACGTGCAGGTTTGGGATACCCTTCGGCCTGGTTTTTTTTTGACAGCAGGACAAAAAACAATTCAAATTGTGATAGCTTGATTAAGCTGAGGATGAACAAGCGTACTTAGTATAACAGATAGAGTGCTACGTGCAGGTTTAGGATACCCTGCGACCTGGTGTTTTTTTTAAAAGCAGAACAAAAACAATTCAAAATGCAATAGCTTGATTAAGCTGAGGATGAACAAGGGTATTTAGTATAACAGATAGGGTGTTACGTGCAGGTTTGGGATACCCTGCGGCCTAGTGTTTTGGCTGCAGACCAAAAAGCAATTCAAAAAGCGATAGCTTGATTAAGCTGAGGATGAACAAGCGTATTTAGTATAACAGATAGGGTGCTACGTGCAGGTTTGGGATACCCTGCGGCCTGGTGTTTTTTTGACAGCAGGACAAAAAACAATTCAAAATGCAATAGCTTGATTAAGCTGAGGATGAACAAGGGTATTTAGTATAACAGATAGGGTGTTACGTGCAGGTTTGGGATACCCTGCGGCCTAGTGTTTTGGCTGCAGACCAAAAAGCAATTCAAAAAGCGATAGCTTGAATAAGCTGAGGATGAACAAGCGTATTTAGTATAACAGATAGGGTGCTACGTGCAGGTTTGGGATACCCTGCGGCCTGGTGTTTTTTTGACAGCAGGACAAAAAACAATTCAAAATGCAATAGCTAGATTAAGCTGAGGGTGAAGAAGCGTATTTATTATAACAGGTAGGGTTCTAGGTGCAGGTTTGGGATACCCTGCGGCCTAGTGTTTTGGCAGCAGGACAAAAACCAATTCAAAATGCCATAGCTTGATTAAGCTGAGGATGAAAAAGCGTATTTAGTATAACAGGGTGCTACGTGCAGGTTTGGGATACCCTGCGGCCTAGTGTTTTGGCAGCAGACCAAAAACCAATTCAAAATGCAATAGCTTGATTAAGCTGAGGATGAACAAGCGTATTTAGAATAACAGATAGGGTGCTACCTGCAGGTTTGGGATACCCTGCGGCCTGCTGTTTTTTTGACCGCAGGACAAAAAACTATTCAAAATGCAATAGCTTGATTAAGTTGAGGATGAACAACGCTTATTTAGTATAACAGATAGGGTGACATGTGCTGGTTTGGGATGCCCATGTGGGCTGGTGTATTTAAAGCAGACAAAAACCAATTCAAAATGCAATAGCTTAATTAAAATGAGGTTGAACAACACTTATTTAGTATAAAAGATAGGGTGACATGTGCTGGTTTGGGATGCCCATGTGGGCTGGTGTATTTAAAGCAGACAAAAACCAATTCAAAATGCAATAGCTTAATTAAAATGAGGCTGAACAACGCTTATTTAGTATAACAGATAGGGTGGCATGTGCTGGTTCGGGATGCCCATGTGGTGTATTTAAAGCAGACAAAAAAAGATTAAAACTAAATTAAAACTAATCCAGTTATGAGAAATGCTTGTGTGTAACAGATAGGGTTAAATATGCCACTGCATAGATGAGATGCACAGTGGCAAGGCAGGTTTACAGCACAAAGAACTGAAATTGAATTAAAAAATGATCTGGCTAATGAAAATAAAAAAAATAAAATCCCTGTCACTTCAATGCTGTCCCTGCCTGGATCGTTCCGGTTTTTCCCTATCTTTCACTATCTTCCCCTGGCTCTGTCTACCTCTCTTTCTGCCTCTCTGTAGGTCTCTCTGACTCTCCCTACCTCTATCTAACTCTGTCCCTGTGTGTAACAAGCTGTGCTCTGGCCTCAATAGAACGCTGAACTGCGCACAAGGAAGATGGCCGCAGTTTATATAGCACGGTGACGTCACCGGGCTTCCTGGCTGCTGATAGGCTGCATGTGACTTTCCCATGATATCTTGCCCCAGGGAATATATCCGGACATGTGCTTCAACCATTTTAGAATGCCTGTAATTTAAATAAATGGAGTTTAAAGGAAAACTTCAATCAATCGAATCGCGGGGAAATTTGGATTCGTTCAGAATCTAATTTTTCCTGAAACTCTGAACGAATTCGGGTTCATCCAGATCAGTTTGCTCATCCCTAATTTAGACCTAAAACTTTCACTAGAGTAATATGACAATGTATTCTTTTGCCTTTATCAATTAGATTAGTAACCCTTAACTTTTACAGTCAGAGGATTGTTATACCTCTCTTGAGTGAATGTCTGGGTGTTAACAACCACCATATTTGCTATTTTAAACATTTATAAACGTCTGTAATGGTCCTTTTTCTTTGAATTGTGCTTTTTTAACTTTTGTTAAGATATTTTAAAGAAAGTTAACTGAAACGAGGCCATACTGAAAAAAGCTAAATTATTATAGGTGGTAGTTTTACCCTTTCCTGCAGCAACCCAAATATCTAAACTGATATTAAGTAGCAGAAAATGTCCACTTTTGAATAAATAAGACATTCCTTTTTTTAGTATATGGCAACAATCAGAATAAAAACAGATCTTTAATTAGAGCATGCAGACAGAATAGGCAATTACACTGGATTTAATGTCATAGACATTAAATCAGTTGTTCTGAAAATACATTTCTAACTTCCTTTTTAAAGAATAACAAGTACTTGTATAATGAGAATAACAGAATGAAAAGGATTTATCCAATGAGTCAAGGGGGCCAAATTGCGCACATGTTTAATAGTGTTTCCCTGTACATAGGTTTGGTAAATAATTCTGTACAAATTAAGTGTGGGGTTTGAGGGAGAAATTGTAATTATACACAAAAGACTTGCTGTCTGGTGCCCACTGAGCTCCGGCGGCATTGTTCAGGGTTCACTTTGTAGTGCTCCCGGTACCAATAACAAGACGTCATTTAGTGTATTATAAATTGCCTCCGGGGACGTGGTTTATAGCTCCAGACCCTGAGCTCAGCCCAGATGTTGGCACCTGGCTTTAGCTTGATAAATACACATGCTTGTAATACCTATAAAACAAATAGCTTGGAAACATTAAACAAAATTGCTTTGCCTGTTTTTGGAGTGTCAGCTCCAGTCTATCAATCTATATCTCCTTAGTACATTCTATTAGGCATATTTGAAAATCTGCTGATAACATTCCTCAAGGGGAAATCTAATGTTTGTATAGGAGCGAAACAAAGCTGCATTGTTCTTTTTTCCTTTGTAATTTCATAAATCATCTCTTTGGGACATTTTTATCTTGTCACACAGAGTGACTAATGTTTGAATAGTTTATAAGCAACCTTACCTAAGGTGTTTTCAATGCAGTTGACAGTGCAGATCTTGGTTCCTTTCGCAATGGGTTGCATATAATTACATAGCTCTCTGTTACCTCTATTCATGGGATTTCTTAGATATATGAAAATAAAAGATGCTATTAAAGTTTCATCAGAGCAAGAATTTGAGGGATAATATATTTCCCTTTGAATTCAAAGCATGCTAAGCTTCAAACACTTCTATATGAGAGAAAGGAATTTTTGTATTATAGTAGTTTCACCATGCTGTACACTACTAAACAGAAAAAAACTTTTACTCAATCATATTCTCAGAAATGTGTTTCTCCCTCTAGGAGGTAGCATTGGTTGCTAATGCTTAAAGAGTTTTTTATTTTGTCCCTCCATGGACCAAGGAGTGGTTTGCAGGGGTTAAACTAGATTCATGATGATGTGTCTTTCTTGAACTTTCTTTACAGTGCAGCCATGTTAGAAAAACTGCAGAGAAATCTGTGTAAATGTGTTCCAATTAGCCAAGATGTAATGGTATATTAGAAAGAAAGGGGTTCTAAACCAATGGTACTAGTACTGCTGGTACTCAAGGTCCTGGAAGGTGACTAACCTGTACCCCAGCCTGATCTGCTCCCTTCTACACTTTGCCCAAACCTGATTTTTGCAGCAATAAACTACTGCAAAAGGTGATCATAACTATTTAAGTGCATTGTGTGTGCGTTTTATGTACTTGTATTGCCTGTTTTAATTGACTGTCAACCCATAATAATGCCCCATGTGGCACTTGATATAATTAGAAAGTGTTTCCTTGTGTGAAATAAATGTTGAGAACCCCTAGCCTAGTGCACCTAGTGCCATGAAAAGATCAAAGCACTGCCATTGCCTTGGCTGGCAAAGGTGGTTGGCACTTATTGCACTTGACTAATGAGAGGGTTATGTAAATGTAATGCAGCAGTCCAGTCTACCCAGCAACCCATGAAAGAGTAATACTAGCCCAGTTACATCACTCTGATTAAGGGTAGAGGATGCCCCCCAAAATGCGTTATGTGTAGCTTAATCTTGGGACCATGGATGTTTAAGCACACAATAAATAGATTTTTATGGATGCTATCCTGGAGCTGGAAGTTTTCCCTGTTACTAACCTCAGTTACGTCACACATCATATGACACAAGTTCAGCTGGGTCTCCAAACTGGTTGAAGTCAACCAGCACCTCTCTCCCAGCTCTTGGGTAGGGGACCTGACTGCCTTTGCTTGGTGGAGGACATGCATGACGTTTTTGAACAGGAAACAATGTTGTTTTCTAATTGGTTTCTTGTTACACTGAAGCTTGCTAATATATATATATATATATATATATATATATATATATATATATATATATTGATGTACATACCATTCTGTGACCTCTCCTATGGTAATTTCACCTTGCTGATATCTGTTAATTTAATTTCATGCAGTTTGGAACTCTGTTATTGAGATATGTCAGGAAGAAAAACTTAATTTGCTCATGTTGGTGGAAGAATTTAATTGCACTTGCAGAACATTTTCTCCTCCCTGGAGTGCTGCTGTTATGTGTGGAAATAAGCAATGAATATAGTACAGAGATGATTCAACTCTTCATAAGTGAGGGTTGCAAATGTGCTAAAAACACAATATAGGAATATTACAATGTAACAGCAGTTGATTGTTACTAAATGTACAATTTATTACCATTTAAATAATGCGTTTTTTTAAATGTATTGTAAAGTAAAAAATAGATGTGTATCAATATGTGAATTATTGGAAGCATGGCATTCAAAGCACTTCAGAGCCAGTTGCAAAAAAAGAGTAAAGTAGAAGTTATACACTTACCCTCTTTATATGACAATTGCAACAAAGAGGGTGCACCGCAATATAAAGTCAAAATGTGCTACACTGCATGTAAGTAATTCCAACCAGATCCTAGTGGGTGCTGGGAGATAAACAGTCTCTCCGCACCCTATAGGCAGGAGCACCAAAAAGTACAACAAATATAACCAATTCGTAACTAAGAATTGGTTATATTTGTTGTACTTTTTGGTGCTCCAGCCTATAGGGTGTGGAGAGACTGTTTGTCTCCCAGCACCCACTAGGATCTGGTTGGAATTACCCTATTTATATGCTCTCTGGATATGAAAGAGTTAGTTATTAATGGTCTTAACATATTTGTTTTTTATATCAAACTGAGAGATGTGAACTATTGCATATACATATTTATTATTTAAAATAATGGGCCACAGGGTATACATACCTTAAGCATCGCTGATTGGCCTCGTGCAGCCCCAGCTTATGAAGCTGGGAGTGGTGCTTCCTGGTTCGGGCTGTGTGTAGCCTGTGTGTGACTGTCTCCTACAGCCAGAAAACAATGGAGGCCTCCGTGCACCTGGAACCTTTGTTTAAAGTGGACCAACACCCAGGATTTTGACTATCCTGGGTATTGGTCCACTTCCCCGGGGCACCCCGATCAGGGGTGCCCCGCTGTGTGAAACCCCCCAGAAAGCCCCCAAAACTCACCTCTCCCCGCTCCCACGTGGCCGCGCCGTCCAATCGGCGCCGACGGACAAGCTGATTGACAGCGACGGACAAGCAGCTTGCCCGTCGGCGCCTCCCGCGCGTCACTCTTGACGTGTGCGCGCCCGCGCCGGCCATTCAGAGACGGCCGGCGCACGCACGTCTAGAGGAGCGCAAGTGAGGCGGCGGTGGCAGAAGCAGTGGCTGAAGAGGTAAGGTTTTTCGGGGGTTTTGGGGGGTTTACACCCCGCGGGACATCCCGATCTCGGATGTCCCGCGGTGTGTGAGGTGACCGGCCCGGGAATCTTATAGATTCCCGGGCCGATCACCTCAGGGTGTTGGTCCACTTTAAAGAGGTGCCTTTTGTTCTAACTGGGTGTTATTCATATGCAGGCCACACACTTTTGGCTTAACTAATCAGGGCTGCCTTGCAATTTTTGGTGTAGCAAGAAGCACTTTGGGTGTGTCTTGCAGTGTGAATTGCAACTTGCATCTGAGTGAGCTTTTTAATTTTAAAACACATTTGACATTGTTACCTTAGGGCCTATGCAGAAAATCTATTTATTTTTGCATAGAGCATAGGGTGCTGTTATTTCCAAACAATATTCCTGATGAATGATGTACCGCATTGCATGTGCTGCAGATTTACTTGGGAAAACTGGAACAACCAATGTTTTGCCATTTATTGTGTTTTTTTTTTTTATAGAGCTCACTGAGATTGAAATTCACACTGTGACAGGTCCAAGGAACTATACTAGTTTAAAGGATAAGGGGGCAGCAGGCCACCTACCAGCCGTGGCTAGTGGCATGCCGGATGATTTGATCTAGTTTCGGCCATGATTGGATTTGAATAGTAAAGAGAAGGTGCCAATGGAGAGGGAAAGATTAAATAGAGATGTGAGAGCCAGAGTGAGAAGTGAGGGCAGCTTTGTGGGCGGATAGGGTAGATTAACAGATAGTAACATTTTCTGTGTTGCTTGCAGTAAATTTAGCTTTGACTAATGTGTGTCCTTGCTAAAAATTCTGAATTTATTATTATTACCTTTACCCTAATTCACGATGGCAGCCTCTGTTTTGCAAAGTTTTGCTTGTACACCGAAAGAGCCTGTGATTATCCAGCTCTGTGTTTACTGGTCATTGCAGTGTCTCTGTAATAATTCACTAATTCTATAGACAAATTTGGTTCTACTTCTAACTTTGGTAAGTACATTGGTAAAGGACCAAATGCAATTTGGTGGTTAACATGATTACAGTCCATTTGTATGTTCTTCGTATGGATCACTTTGCCCCAAAAATCTAAACTTGCTAATGAATATTGTATATCAATTTAATACCACAAAAAGCTCTTTGCAAAAATATATTGGCAGACTTTTTTAAATACCATGAAGATTGCAAAACACACACATTAAAAACCATAAAAGAAACACTACATCACCCTATTTCTAGTAAGCAAATCAACATTACTGATAATGAGTTTGTGCTGAATTGAACACAATACTAGCATCAATTTTGGAGCATATAATGTACATAATCAAAAACAATAATAATTTTTATTTAGATACGGTACATTTATCCAATAGACACATATTCTTGCCCAGGATTTTCCCTAGAGTGTCATAAGACTGGTGAACACTAAAATGTTCCACAGCCCAAAAATTTAAACTTCAACACTATATAAAATGGAAAATCTGTTATCAAATATATTTTTTTAACCAGCGCACTTAAATGATGTTTGGATGGGTAGTATTGAAGCATATCTCTACTGACAGAAAATATGTTAATGTGGCATTTAATATTAAAAGTATTAAAAGTATAATCAGGCCCTTATTTTAGAAAGGATAGCATCAGGTAGTGGCTGGTTAATGAGAGGTAGCGACTGGTGAACGCCGGACACGGCACCCAATTACACATTTATCAAGCAGAATCTGTTTAGTGACTGGGACAGCGTCATGTAGCGTCTGATTCATCATTTTCACAGACTCAGCGAACAGCCTTGCACAGCGCCAGGTATGACCTCTCGCTACCTGACACTCTCCCATACATTACAATGGACGATCCCTTTCTTCTCTTTAAACAGGTTTTTAAAAAAAAAAAAATAAAATAATTCTGTGACCTCTTCTGGCATTGAAATGGCAGTTTTTTCATATTTTTTTCATTTTTTATATATTTCCTCAGAAATTACATTACAGGTCTGGCATTAAAGTGTTCATGTTACAATGTTGTTACAATGTAATTCTATATGTTTTCGCTTTGTTACTAGTTGATAGATGCTTGAAAACAGACTTTAAACACACCGCCTCCTGCGCTCTGGGCTTCAAACAAATATTTTTCAGCGCCAGAGATTTGTGAGGCTGTTTTTTTGCTGAATATGGTGTGAGTCGGTCGCTTTGAGCAGTCGCTAACATGCGCTCCCATACAGCGCTGTACTGGTCAAATAGCGACTCCTCAAAATGTATTTAACATTACTGAACAGTGACTGAGTCGCTATAAAGTAGCGACTCACGGCCGAGCACTGCGACTACTAGCGGGCGCTCTGAAAATGCCTGTTCCAGACACTCATCTGTCGCTACCTGGCGTTAGTGATGAATCAGCCTCTTAGAATCACTTTATTGTTTACTAAGTATATACATTACCTATATATCACCAAGTATATATGTACCTTACATAAAATAGATACAAGCAATTCCACAGGCAGGAATTACATTGCATTAATTAGATCACAATTAGCACAATAATTAGGTAAAATGTGGGAATGAGCAAAATACCCACTTGCCAAGGAGCCACTTGCTTAGTCAACTCTTCCAGGTGCTACCTGGAGGAGTTAAGGTGCAAATTAGCTCCAAAAAAGGAGGGCATACGTTAAAGGTAAAACAAACTGAATTTAAAGGGTAGAAGTAGACATTGACAGCTGGACAATGATGTGTTAAAGGCCAGGGTTGGTAATATAATTATCAATAGAGGAACATAGTTGACAGCAAAGGCTGGGTAAAAGAGGTTCTAATAAAAGGTATTGAATTCAGAAAGCCAGCCCCCCTTGCATTTGTTTCAAATTGGTGCATTTCATCTCTTAGTCAAGCAGGCCCCCTACTTGTTTCATGATATTATATGCCAGTGTTGCTAAGTTCTGCCATGACAGAAGCCAGCTTCTGTAATCTGGAAGTATAACAATGCAGACTATACATTGCAGCTGCAAATTCCAGTCCTCATTGTTACTGAAACCACTTGATTATCACTGTATGTCTATCACTATCTTTAATCCTAGCACAATGTGTTTCCTACTACCTTTTTTCACTTGTAGTCTTCAAATGAACATTCTTCTCGTTAAACACATTTAGTTTTAATTTAACGTACTTTTACTTGAAAACTGACTTTCAATAAAACACCGCTATTTGATCAACAATTTCTAAAAATCCTTGAAGCTAAGAAAAACGATGAAGCTGAACGTTTGAATTTATCTTGTTAAACTGGCCCTATTTTGCCCTTCATCCTCCTCTTATCTACAGTAATGGCTTTGTTAGTCTTGTCTACTGACTGGGCCATTTTCTCCTCTGTTTGAACTTTCGCACATCTAATAGGGATGTGTATCAGGTTAGACAGGAAGCTAAGCAGATAATCAAATGTGAGAAACCTCTTTGTAAGTAGCAGTGGATCAGTCTTTTTTTGTGTCCCCATGGAACTTCCACTGACTATTCACAATATTCAGAAATAGGATTTTCTATTTAAAGCACTTCATAGCAGTGCTATTTAAAGGATTCCAACCACATTGTTTTTTACAAATAGATAAATGGAGTTTAATTTTCATCCTGATATTTATACTCCCAACAAGTTATATCACCAGTTCCTTAAATAATATTTATGCTGCATGAAATGTGTGCGACCAAATATTATTTTTTACAAGAATTATTTTCTTGCAGTTTTACAGTGTATTAAAACACTGATGCATTAAAGTGTTGAATATTAATTCTTTTTCAGACCAGGTGCCATCAAATTCCTATTACTCATTATTATTATTGTTATCCATGCTAGCTGCCTAGCTTTTTTATTTAGACCTCTTCCTCTTGGTTATATCATATATCAGTATATATACTTAGGGCTCTCCAAAATTATATAACATACTTTTTAGTGCTGTATATTTCATTTTATATGGAGGACCTAAACACAGGATTTGAGCTATAATGCTTCTTGGGTCTAGATTTGGGATGTGCCTCTGCGCAGGCCCTCTACCAATCAGCTTTCTAAGCTGTTCATATTAATGAGCATCTAAGATAGCCAAATTGAAGGCCAGATACAGGCCACTCCCCTCCAGCTTTGTGGTAGCATACCCTTTAATCCTTCTAGCAAATGTTATAACTCATGCATCAGGCAAATCTGAATGTCTGGGGCAATTACTCATTAGCTAGAAGGAAGAAAGGGGGTGCCACTGCTTTCATGACAGTATGATGATAGTGAATACAAAGGCTTTGATCACAACCGACCCCCCACAGGCTTACAATATATTAGACTGGATAACATCTCATGGTAAAGAATCACAAAGACTGAAACATTGGTCATCTCACATAACAAAACTTAGATTACCAAGACAAAAGCTAAATGAATGATACATTTGTTAAAAGCCTTCTATTGCCTAACATAATAAACTTAAACTCTGCTCCCCCCGGATTCCCCAGTATCAGGATCATCAATACTGCGTGGTCCATTTACTGTGACAGTACCAGCAGGATTCAGTCCAAAGGTTTTGTAAGACAGTGGTAGGAAAAGTGGTATTGAATTGCTACATCTACTCATATGTGCACTGGGTTGAAGTGAATGCCTGCAATTACAGGACTATAAGTTGTTCAGTATGTGCAGGTGGTCTGCAGGTGGACCTGCTGGTCTGCAGGTGGACCTAACGCTGATGTTGTAAGGTAACTGTTATGTTGCTTGTGTACTTGGTGGCTGGCAGTATGCCACTTGTTTATTTAGAGGATCATGACGCTTACTTAGTGCTGAGGTGAGCAGATATTTATTTTGCATTTTAAACCAGAATGTGAAGGCCATTTTTGTTATTTTGTGAACCCCTGTGTCGCTGGCTCTGACTGCTGAAAACCTCTTGCTGACTAGCCCCAGTGAGGTCAAAACCAGCATCTTCTGCAGCTGCCCCAAGTGAAGTTCTTTGTCTTAATGAAGTCCTCTTTTTTCTTAAGTTTCCACCAAGGTTGAGGTCTCTACCAACATTTTCAGCTAGAGTCCTCAGTAGAGTTCATCTCTTGGGGGGGGGGGCAGCAATTGGGTAGTCTGCACTCAATGGCATTATCTTCTGGGTTTGGACATGCCTTTGGAGGGGACAACCTGCTTGGTTTTAATATTTTTAATTTTCATTTAGGGTTATTTGTTTTTCCTAGTTACTTCTTAGATACCAGAAGACACAAGCAATTTTCCTCTATAAAGTATGGAGGCTGATTTAAGACTAGCGCCACGTATTGCCATTTGTGCATCTATGTAGCGACACTTAGAGCGTCCGCAAGAGAACGCTGCAAATGGCGTTATAATGTAGCTTTGGTGCTGGACAAGTGACGCTGTAGAATTCTGTCCAGCATTGATAAATGTGATGTCTGGAGGGCGCTATAGAAGCGCTCTCCATGAAAAAATGCATATGTAGCACCCTGAGGGAAAGCCGGCCAAGGAGTCGCTACATATAACAACACGACAACTCTGCAGCGAACTGTAGGTAGCGCCAGTTAAGTGCGTACGGTGCTCACTGCTAAAGTCCAGATTTAAGGAAAGAAAACACAAAGCCAGTCTCAGCCCTATAAAATCGGACTCTCTAGCGCCGGATGCTATATGAAAAAAGTCTGTTTCTCATCATTACATATACACCAGCACCAGAGTGAAAACACATGGAATGACATTGTTTTAACACTGTAACACTAACACTGCAATGGCAGACCTGCACATACAATTCTTCATAAAAAAAATTTAAATATAACAATATAAGTGTTAGGTTGCTGGGCAGGAGAGGCCACACAATAATTTGATCCTAAAATTGAGAAAACGTATTTATTAAAACACTAATTATACACAGCCAAATAAAACAGCATTGAAATGTATGGGATAACGTTACTAAGTGACAGGTACTACATGGCGCTGCTGAACATAGACGGACAGCTATTTACACTGAGCCACCGCTAGCAATACATTTAACGCTACATGACGCTATTAGATGCACTCACTAAATTGACTTTCATATATGTGGTTTTCACATACTGCGCGTGGCGTTCACCCGATGCTATGTGGTACTATGTAGCATTAGCATTTTTTAAATAGGGCCCATGAGGTTATTAAGATTTTCTCAATATGAAACTTTTTGCAAATTAAGATTACACAGAATGTGAGCCAAACTGTTATATCGTTTCCAGACTTCAAAGCATGTGCTGTGGCGGAGAAAAGGTGAGCATCAATTTTTTAGACTAAGCTATAAAATTCCTTTATGTTTGAAACAGAGAATGGTGGGAGGTGGGGATGTGTAGTAGCTATTGTAGTCCCAAGATTTCTTTAAAAGCTATGCTGTTTAATATACAAACAAGTGTGTGGGTGACCTGTTTCAATGCAAAAAGTAAGGCAAGTGAGGGCTCCAGCAAATGGGTTTTCCAACCTGTCAATGAACATAAAGATCAACTCTGAGAACTACCCTTTTATATTTGTATGTATGAAGAAACCGAGCTATATGCTGAAATATCTCTTAGATAGGTGCTTCTCTCACATAGGAACTGCTGGTGGTAAACTTTGAAAGAAGCTGAGCTCATTTTTAGAAATAATTAGGTAGTAAGTGTAATTGTCGCCCTGAAACCCTAGCCAAGAATATAATAAGCACAGCCTCTGGCTCAATAGTGTCACACGTATTGGTGAAAGAAAAAAGCCTAATTCATCTGCATCCAAACAGGGATCATGGTTTAACCAAATTCTTATTTATTGCTGCAGGAGAGCTTGATTTTATAAAGGGGTTAAAGCTTCTTTAAAGAAACTCTTCAGTCAATTAACATGGTAAAAACATATAATTTTAAAACAAAGCTGTGATTCTTGGTAATGGTAATCAGATTGTACTATTGCCATAAAAAAGGCTCGATCAGGCAATGATTCCATGTCCGTATGCAGCCAGAAAACCCAACAGACAGATTAGAAAACCTGTTTGCTGGTGCGTCTACTCACTCACCTGCCCTGATATATTGACAAAGGCTATCAGAGCACCAATGTTTGTATGTGTGCTGGCTGACAGAACATTACCGGGGGCCAGCTCATCCTACCTACCGCCCACGCATGTAAACTGAAGGATTAAACCTATAAAAGTAATTCACATTGTAACAATAATCATATCTTCAGAAAAAAATGCTAAAGAGCTTGTTTGTAAAGGTAGAAGCGTGACAATCTCATCTTTTTCCTTTTTCCACCCACTTAATAGGAGTCTGGAGCTACAGTAGTTATTGGCTAGAAAGAGATTACTGGAGGGAAGCACACCTCATTAATAAAATCCCCTTTAAAGCATTACAGGAGTAAATACTTCGACATTTCTGTAAAACTGGAACACTCAGGAGACCTGCACTTGGCATATATTGCCACTCAGCAGACTCTTATTTTATCTTGCTATATAAATATTGTTTGAATAGCTTTGCAAATGTCTGAATTGTATTTTAACTCAGTATCCAATGTAAATTTGACTTAAGATGTAAAAGAAAGATTCTGTATCCTGTAAGATTCAGTGACTTAAAGAAAATCTAGAACATAGTATAATTTATATATTTGCTCTTTTATTCTTGCAGAGTTATTGATCCGACAAATTCAATATGGGTCCACTCTTGAATCTGCCTGCTACCATTGATATGATATTCTGGTGTAGCGGGAATACATTCCCTGTGGTAGATTTTCTTTTTTTATGATTTAGGTTTTATATGAGATAGAAAGTTTATAAATGTGCTTGTCACTTCTAAGAGCCTGGCATGTTCCATCTTTTAAGATGCAGAAACCTTGTAGCTCACGTTCCCATAATTGTTGCTTGCCATGAACTGAAGCACACTACCTTTCTTAGTTATTCTTTTTAAAAAATCCTCCTTGGACATTTGCTTTGAACTGCTCTCTTGTGTACTCTTTGAAAGACTATTTGTTCTTTATTATCATTTTTTCAAGTTCTTTTACCAACAATGAAGCCTTGTGATAAAAAATGGATGTTGTGGCTGTTTTCGGTAATTGCAGTTGATGCAAAATTAAACGTAGTTAAGTCTTAGCTATTGGTTAAGGATGACTGAGCGTGTTTGTTTTGAAAGGTGGACATCCTAAGGAACTAATTCAGACTCTTCACTTTACCATTTGCCATGCAGGCAGAAGGAAAAAGCAATACAACAATCCAACAAGGATCTTAGTATATAATAAGAAGTTAATAATAAGATTCTGCACATGTAGTGACCACAGGTCTTCTATACAAATGTTTATACAATGTTTGTAGATCGGAGGGAGTAAGAGGAGCTGGGTTTTTTGTCAGACATTCATCTGTGGAACACAAGAAGGGAAAGTTGCAACTTTCAGTTACAGACTGAAGCCAGAAGCAAGGACCAGACCAGATGGCAACTACAAAAACCCTGTGGAGGAAGCGTAAGGCCCAGGATTCACTACTAGCCACTGGTGTGTTACTTCTGTGAGTTCAACTGAACTGCGTCAGCAGAAGTTTTATGAGGAGGGAATTTTATCGCTACTGATAGGGGGGAAAATGCACTGTGTTATACCTAGACCTACTTTGGAATTTGGAGTTGGACTAAAGTAAATGGAACCTCTTTTAGGAGACTGGTTTAGGACTGTATTTGTACTCATGCAGTGAGTGTGTGAAGTCTCAGGGCCCCGAAAAAGCCAATACATGCACTCCCTGCTACTTCACAAGCCATACATTCAGCATTTACCTTCCTTCTACCTGAAAACATACTAATGGTATAAAGAGTTTTTTCAACTAACTAACCTGCTCACTGGGGTATTGGTTGTACATCAAGAATGGGATTGGAAGAACAAGCCTGTAGATTGGCGGTCATGAGATATAGTGTAAAAATGAGTTTGGATACTTATGAAGTAAGAAACTTTAGAGCTTACAGATTGACTGACCTGTTCCTTTGTGTAATCCTTGCATACTTGCATGTGGCATAAAATAAATGTATGCACATTAATATTTTCCTATCTATGACAATGGCTTTGTACATCTTTGTAGATGATGGTACAGCATAAGTTAGTAAGATTAATAAGAATCAAAATAATGTGCATGTATTTTTGCCATACAACTTGATTTTCCCTTGCTGTTGTGACCCTTTCAATAAATATGCATCCCTCCGCAAGGAAATTCATATTGCTGCACATGAAATACGGGCGTGGCCAGGGGAAAATTTTTGAGGTGGTGTTTCAGTTTTGAGCGGATGTAGGAGTAAGTGTAAGTGCTGATGATGATTCCATTATCCTGCATGTAGATGGGGCAAGTGTGTTTTAGGGAGTTTTTTCCAGGGCCTTTGGTCCAATTTAAATGCTCAAAGAGCATAAAAAGTTCTCCTGAAAAACTTTCATTGGTATACAGTTGGGCAATTCAGAGGGTGTTGATACATTTTTTTCACCGGTCTAGAGCAGGGCTAAAATATGTGTTTTAGGATCTGTTTTTTTTTTCAATGTCAAAGTTATGGCACAAATGCAGGAATGTAATTTTGTCTTTCAAAAAAGCACTCCCCCTACCACCTTGTGCCAACTAGGGATCAGAGGCTGAACAGCCACCCCCTGGCCCTGCCAGTTTATTAGCTGCCCTTTATTGCAGGTTCGGTGCTGGAAGAACCCTGGGCCCATACCGATAGGCACCAGGCACCCCGATGCCAAAGAGAGAGTTTCAGGTTAGTCCAGCCAGGTGGCATGCTGGCTATAGGGGTCCCCTTCACTCAAGATGCTGGTGTCTGCAATGGGTGCAGCTGGCTGGCATAGGAGAACTTACCTGGCATGGAACAAAAGCTGCTGATGGTAAGTATGATAAATTGTAATTTAATAAAATAATCCCTATACCAGTTCAAATGGCTGTGGGGCAATGTGTGGCTTGCTGAACCCCCTGCCTTACCCACAGTCCCAATGGCCAGACAGAAGCAAAAGTTCCCAGTGCACCTTTGCATGGGCCCCATGTACAGCAATGGACCTTTGCGGTACATATGGACATATGGGCTGGTAATCAGTAGAGACAGGAGCTGGCAGTTCAGGCCTTGAGTCTTGGCTTACCAGATGCTCTGTCTGCATCAAGATGGTAAGCTTTAGAGGAGAGGGACCACACAAAAAAAGCTCCACCCCCCAAAAGAAGCAAGAATTATGCTTCAATGTCTGAGTCTAAACATCTTGCCTGTCATAAAAAATGTTGGTGTTTCTTTGAATCCCCCCAAGCACACCAATATAGTAAGAAAATCAGATTGACCAGAGGGGTTCTATAATTTCCTATTGTGCTTGCTAAATGTGTACTTAATACTATAGGTAAGTAAACAAAATGGGAAAAATGAGCACCCAACATAGGAGGTAATTTAATAATGTGAAACCATAAATCATACAAAGAATTCCAAGCAATCAGTGTTACATATATACATATATACAATAGGTGGCCGCTAGGTGGCATAAGTAAGCTGGTCCCAATATTTGTGTTGCGTTTCTCAGACAGAGTCTCCAAGAGACATATAGTCAGTACAGCTTAATACAGTCTAAACATGTAGGGAACAGTCCCATAAGTTCTGATAGGAGTTGAGAATCACAAGTCCAATACCTGATGGTAAATGCAGAGCCAGCAATATACAAGAGCAGATAGTAATGACAAGTTTGCAGGCAGAGACACAGCAGATAACATCTAAAACATACTCAACGTTTCGGCGAATGTGCCTTCCTCAGGAGTAGCGGTGCCAGTGGGGTGGTAAGAGTGGCCTTATAAGGGGTAGTAGGTGAACCATCCAGCGTGCAGATGGCTCCAAAAGGCGGCGCGTGTGGTGGCACCGGCTGATGACGTCATCAGCGGCGATTCTCATGGGTCCCGACCAGCCGTAGTCCAGGGCGGAAAATTTGCCTTCCCTGTCGTCGGGTGGCGCACGGGGCCCTTAGGAATTCCGCCAGGGAAAGCAGAGTAAGAAAAAGAAGAGCTATAAACAGGGAATCCAGTAATGTTGTGACCGTAATGGTCCTCCACAAGATGGCGTCCAGTATCAACGCGCCCGGGCTTCAAGATAATGGCGTTTATCTTCGCTCTGCTTATCAATATGGACGCCATTTTTTAGAAGCCCGAAACACTGATATGCGGACGCAATTTTCTTGAAGCCCGGGCGCGTTGATACTGGACTCCATCTTGTGGAGGACTCTGCTTTCCCTGGTGGCATTGCTAAGGGCCCCGTGCGCCACCCGACGACAGGGAAGGCAAATTTGCTGCCCTGGACTACGGCTGGTCGGGACTCGTGAGAATCGCCGCTGATGACGTCATCAGCCGGCGCCATCACGCGCGCTGCCTTTTGGCGCCATCTGCACGCTGGATGGTTCACCTACTACCCCTTATAAGGCCACTCTTACCACCCCACTGGCACCGCTACTCCTGAGGAAGGCACATTCGCCGAAATGTTGAGTATGTTTTAGATGTTATCTGCTGTGTCTCTGCCTGCAACTTGTCATTACTATCTGCTCTTGTATATTGCTTGCTCTGCATTTATCATCAGGTATTGGACTTGCGATTCCCAACTCCTATCAGAACTTATGGGACTGTTCCCTACATGTTTAGACTGTATTAAGCTGTACTGACTATATCTCTCTTGGAGACACTGTCTGAGAAACGCAACACAAATATTGGACCAGCTTACTTACGCCACCTAGCGGCCACCTATTGTATATATATATAACACTAATTGCTTGGGATTCTTTGTATGATTTATGGTTTCACATTATTAAATTACCTTTTTGGCATGCATAGCTCCTATGTTGGGTGTTCATTTTTCCCATTTTGTTTACTTTCCTACTGTGCTGAATCAAGCCTATAGAAGTGTTCTATTTCCATAGGGGGTTAATTACCACCTAAGTGGACAATGAAAGACAATGGAGCTTTTTACTCCCAAAAAGCACTTTTTACACCTGGTGCTGATTCACTCATTTGATTTATTAACCAGGTGTAAAATGTGCTCTGATTTTTTTTATTTTTTTTTTTTTGGGGGGGGGGGAGGGGGGTAAAATTGCCATTGTCTTTCATTGTCTATCTAGAGGGTATTTTAGCACTAGGTGGAAATTCTTCTACTTTTTTCAACCTAAAGTTTTTTTTTTCAAATGGCGCAGAATTATCCTCAATATCTAAATGTGCATGAAAAAATAAAATAGTACTTTTAATGCTACTTGGAGTACAAGTATGTAGATGACTTGTATTCATTTATATTTGCCATATGCAGGTGAATCATACACATATGAATATGACAGCTGTGTCTTAACAGGCTTTGAATGAAGTATTGAGAACATACTGTAGAAGTGAAGAATGGAGGAACCTTGGAAGGTGACAGCGTCCTTCATAAGCACAAAGCACTCAGTTGTAATTCTGAAAATCTTTGTTTTAATGCGCAAATTGCCTTTACAAATCCCCCAAATGATTAATAACATAATAACGTTCAATTTACAGTCAATTTACTCACTAACCACATTTAGTTAAGACTTTAAGAAAAAATGATATACCTACATGTAGGTCCATTACCTGTTCGTGTACTATGGCGGAAGCTTGTTTTGGGATATGGTGTCTTTTGTGATTTATATAAAATGCAATACTGCTGCAAATCTCCACAGACTCTGGCTTTCTGAGATAAAGCATCCATGCTCTTGTCAAGTCTTGGATAGAGTTCAAGTTAGGAGGATGCCTCACCAAAGCACAGTTACTGACCAACTGACCTGGATTCTGCTGATGGACCTGGTATTGCTTGGAGTCTCTGTAACGGAGGACAGACTGGGCTGCAAGGGATACTTAGGTTGTGCTCCTAACAGGACAGGAGCCAAAAAAAAGGAAAAATAAAAAGTTTCACTCACCTTCCCTCCCTTTACTTTAGCCCAGGGTGCGCTGTCCAGATCTCCAATACTTTAGTGAAGAGACTAGTATTCCATAACATTTAGTGCATTTTATAATCTGACTGGGTGAGATTATAAATGTTCCAAAATAAATGTTCAAAAACTATTCAAAAAAGAAAAGTGAAATACTCACCTTTTCTCATGGGTCCCATATCATGTAGATACTTTGGCAGTTCAGCTACAGTTTGCAATCAAACAAGTGGACGAGGGTGTGCAGACATTTCAGGATCCAAATTCCACAATTGGTACATTTGAGTGTGCCAAACCATGAGAGAGCTGTTATAGGGTACAAAAGGTGAATATAGGCTTTTTATTTTTCACTAGAATGGCTATTTAATAGTAGATAAGTTATATAGACTGGATCAAAACCCTTTGCAGCTGGCCTTGAATCTAGAAGACTTCAGGACCAGCTGCTAGCCTGCTCCCAGGGCATTGGATAGCGAGCTAGCTGATTTATCAAGCTATTCTGCCTAATACTGCCACAGTCGTGCAAATTAGAGTAGTAAAAAATATAATAAAATATATATTTTTCACACTTGTGCATGTTGCTTAACTACAAAAAGCACATTTGCAAAAACATTGCAGTGCAGCAACATGCTATAAAATGTCTAAATCATATTTTGCACTACTCTAAATTCACTGAAATGGTGTTGTCTGGCAGAAGTGCTTGATAAATCACGCCACTAGCATTTTTTTTTCTCATGCTAGCAAATGTGTATGGAAGCAGTTTTAACAACCTGCATTGGCAACGGTATACCGAGGGGGTTATTTAAGAAGGGATAACGCCAGGTAGTGCCTCGTAGCGGCAGGCAGCGTCTGGTGAGCGCTGGACGCTGTACGCAATACCATATTTAAGAAAGTGAGTCTGGTGAGAGCCTCTAACAGCGCCATGTAGCGTCACATGTATGAATCCAGGCGGCTCAGCATATAGCGCCGGCACTCTAGGTTCCAGAGTGGCAAGTAGTACCTGTCACTCTGTAGATCTCTCCCATACATTTCAATAAGCTTTCATTAGTTGTGTATAAATAGCGAGTTTGCCAATTTTTTTTTTTCTCAAATCATTGTGTGACCTCTCCTGGCTGCAAACAAACACTTTTTGGACTTTTAATATTTTTATGCAGAATTGTATTTACGAGTGTTAAAACAGTGTCTAGTGTTTTGTTAAATATGGTGTGGAGTGCAGAATGCCGGTCGCACTGAGCTGGCGCTACCTCTCGCTCGCTGCGGCGATGTACTGTTGCTACAGCGCCCAACACACATCACATTAATCAATGCCGGCCAGGTTACTAGAGCGACTGAGATGCTCTGCTACAACGTCCGATACCTGCTTACAGCGTCTGCTAGCGGTCGCTCTAAGCGCCACTGTACAGAAGCTCATCTGGCAACACCTGGCGTTGGTAGTGAATCAGCCTCCAAGTCTATGCACCAAGGTCTGCAAGAAGAGAATAGTGATCCCTGTTTGCACAGAACACTGTGGCATTCTACGTGTGCAGGGATCACTTCTCTATTACTGTTGTACTGTTGCAAATAGCAGCAGATTGAAGATAGTGAAAACTGCTCCCATAAAATGTATATTGCTAATTTAAGAAGAAAAAAATACTAGTTCACCTCAGCACCTAGGGTACATCCTTCTGTCTCCAAAAATATACACTTTCAAAAGTTCCACAGAAAGTAGCCTTCCCCTTAAAATTGGAACTAAATTCAAAAAAGACTTTAGTGCCACATTAGGACTCTAAGAGAAAAAAAAATTCACCTGGTTATGGATTCCAGTAGCTCCACACTTCAGTTGCATCATCTGGTCTGTCGGACCCCTGAAGACCATGACTGTCATCAGCCAGTTGCTGCTGCTGTGAATCATTGACAAGACACTCATCATTTGTGGCCGGCAGTGGCAGCATCTCATGACAAAGCTCAGCTTCCACCCTGGAATCAGGTTGTCAGCTGGGATCAGGTGAGTTTTTTACTTTTAAGTTTCCTAATTGTACTGGGATCATGGAATGCAGGGGCATAGCTAGGGGGGAGCAGGAGGGGCACGTCCCCTTGGTGCAGAGGGTCAGAGGGGGGTGCCAAAGGGGTGCCTGGCAACAGGTAGTGGGTGCCCCATGTGCCAGAAAGCCTAGCTACTCTGATGGAATGAGCAGCACAGGGCAACCCAGAATGATTTAGAACTTTAGGAGTCCTAGGATTGTTTCTTGGCTCTTCGACACTATCACTGCCCCTTGTGCCATCATGATCATGGCTGACAATTAAGGTTCAAAGAAACGCATATGCGTGCCTTTGTGCTGATCCTGGTTGGAAAGGTGACCATTAAAGTCCAACTTTCTAGGGTTAGTTATATTGACTTACACATGCCACTGTCATATTACACGTAGAAGGGGGACTTATTTATCCCTAGTGTTAATAAACTAACCTTATGTTTAGTGTCATTGCAAGTCCATTACAAGTTCAATGGGGGCTTTCTATGTTTATATATCTTTTCATCAGCTTATTTTAGCCACCATGTCATAAAAGGATGAAACTGCCATGTGTTCAAATGTATTAAATGAGCTAAAACACTGCACAGGGCATAATTAAGCAGCTCTGATTTAAAAGACGGACATTTCTTTACAGTTTATGCCCTTGTGAAAAACGTCAGTGTCTCACTAACTGATCATTAGCACAAATGATTCTAAACTTAAAAAAAGAAGTGTTATGCTGCACAAAGTGCTAATTAATGTGAGCCTCCTTCTCCTACCCTCCTGCTGTTTTGGTAAAATGAACGGGTCTAATCTGGATACTTCTCTGTTTGCCTATGGTATTTTTAGAAAGTTTTATAGTCGCTTCTAAATGTTCTTTCATTTTAACCTTAGAGACATCAATAAATTGTTAAGTCAAATAATTATTTGAGAATCATAAAGGGATTTCACATTCACCTTAAGCCAGTGTTGTTTATCTTCTACCTTTTGCCACCAGATGGTACCAAACTGCAATAGTTTATGTGATTTTTTTTCTTTGTGATATACAGAAATTCTCACATTTTCTCCCTAAAAGAACCATTTACTCACTGCAAAACCATTACTAATTTCCCGCACATTTACAAAGCCATGATGGAATTTGGAGACTGTTAATAAAGCTTCTGATATGCTTGTATAGAAATTAGCATTGTGCACCTCTCATAGTGACTTGAATTCAACATTGAATTTGTTCATACAAAAGCTAAATGTTTGAATGCCTTTTATTATTAAAATGACTTAATCACTATATTGAAAGCGACACAGGAATCGTAAAGACACACAATCAAATAAATAATCAGATTTTCAGACTAGCTGTGGAAGGCAGAACATATGAAAATACTGAAAAAAATGGGATGCTTCTTGAGATCTGTGCAAAAGACAATGCTGATGTGGCAAATTAAGTGAGCTACTATACAACAACCAATCAGTAAGTGTGTGGGGGTATGCTGGGGGGGGGGGAGTGATTGACTGGAAGAGCATGCAGTCCCGCAACACTGCCAACCCCGGACCTTGTGGTACCAAGTGTTAGTGAGTGTTGGTTCACTGCTCTTCCTGTTGAGCCACCTGCTGTTGTGTGTGTGTGTGTGTGGGGGGGGGGGTCTTTTGTTTCATGTTCCTGCCCTCTAAAAGGCTTTTGCCTTGGGGCTGAATAAGTGTGTCTCTTGTCTTGTCTGTACTCATGTTGTCCAGAACTGTGACCCACATATCTTGTCCTGCATAATTGGGCCAAGGCCCTCCATTGTCTGTACTGGGCCCAGGCTCTCTATTGACTGCCTGTGGCCTTGTGTTTCCTCCACAGTAAGGAGCTCTGTTGCAGACTTGGGCTGATAATGGGCTGAGTACTGGACCTCCTACACCACAGGTGGTCCTTGTCCCTCAGGTGGTGTGGATGAGATCTCCATGTCTGCCTGCTGTTACAGGCTCTGTCAACATAGCAGTGCCCACAGATCACTCTTGGCAAACCATCCTTAGTTTATTTAGGCTGTTGTGAAGTCTTAGATTTAGCAGTCACTCATGACACCTTGGAGTTCTGTTTTGGTTCACCCTTAGCAGCTCTCCTCTTGAACAGCTAGAGGTCATGGGGTACCCTAGTGTCCGCCTAGACCTTATGCTTCCTTTTCAGTTTCCCTGGATCTGCCTCCTGGCTTAACCTGGGCCTTTGGAGTCTATTAGTCTCTTGCAGAGCTCAGTCGTTACCTAACCTCCAAACATTATACATAACTCTTTTACATATCATTAACATGTCTATCTCTTGCTCAGATGGCTGTGTGAACTGTTAGCTGTCAATTAACTGTTCTATGAATTTTTCACAAATCACTGCCGGCTACATATATTCTTCCTACCACCTAATACACATTCCAGCACTATAGACTTCTCTATTGCCTTTAGAATAACTGATCGGTACTCTATAGACTCAAAATAACATCCCAGCCATCTCCATATTATTTCACTCAATCTGGGAGTGGTGACCACCCCGTAGTCCATATCAGTTGGCTCCTGCTTACATGTATGGGGTTCTAACACTCTAATTCCTTAACTTGGGTCTGATACTCCCTGGATAACACCATCTAATGGAGCACAATCCACTTAACCTTACCCGCTATGTAAATATTTTTTTCTTGGGCCAGCAGGCAATTAAAACAACTAATCATGGAGTAAGGCTATACCAGGAAATTAAAATACTAATGTACTGTTTTGTGGCTTGGTGTGAGCACAGTAGCAATATCATTATATATAGTAACTCTAACCTAAATGAATACAATTACCAAGGCCAAGACCAAGACAAAGACAGTTTATGGCTTTATCTAAGTAAACAATATGTGAACTGCCGTAGACTGATATTAGAGCTCTTAATTCACATTATAAACTAATCATTTGAAACACCAAAGATCCAGAATGTGCATGCTGATATAGTCCTGTTAAAAAATGCACCATTTACAAACATAAAAACTCATTTCAAGAGTTCTAAGCAATTTGCCACTGTACTGCCTGTTTATTAACTGTCAGTGGAAAGTGAGATGAGGGTGTTTGCATTCAAACTAGAAATGTATAAAGCAAACAGATACCAGAGAAACACTAATAACTGTGATGCAATAGATAAAAGCTGCTGAACAACATGCACAGATAAAGGGGGAAAGCACGCGCACCCCAACAATCTATCTGTGCCTAAGGCGAGCTGTCACCCACATTTACAGCAGATGGCAAAATAGCTGCTGCCACTACTATTTGTACTACACAGCATGTCCTTAACTTCCCCTACAGGCCCCTGGGTGAAGACACCCTGCTGCCACATTAGCTCCTTCAATATTAAAACTTTAATATCATCTATATAACAGTGGCCATATCCACACATATCCATGATCTGCCCATTCAATGCTTTTGAGCACAATTATTGGCTGGCCAGGAAGCACACTGGGGGATGCGAGGTTTTGTTGCAGACTGGTCATGGGCTTTCCATGGGTTAGTAAAATCCCAAGTTAATTTTTGGCCACAGGCAAACACTGAAAACAGTACATATGAGGCTGTTGTCATAAGGACAGCATAACTTCTGAGTAGACAAGACATTGATCTTCATATAAAAGGGAGTTATAGGTGCCACCTTCCAATATAATGATAATGTGCTTCAGGCTACCCTTAATAGGTTATTGAGCCTCTTTAGGTGCATTGTATAAAGAAAAAAGAGATACACATACCAGAATGTTCTGCTGCAGGGGTCTTTGTCCATGTGTTTAATGGTGCAACCCACCCCTCTTGATCTTCATGTCTGGTCTCAGGTTGGATACAACAGCAGTTCCTGCCTAAGGGACATTTGGCATGTCTACATTCTACCTTCTTTTTTAACATCTTCTTGTAATATTTTAATATGTGTTATGTATGGATGTATTGTAATTATGTTTATACTCTGATTGCTCAGCCCTGATAAATATCCATATGCTTTTGCATAATTAATTAATAATTTGACCTTAAAATCCTTTATTCAAAAGCAGACCTAGTTCAGAAGTTTGTTCCAGGGAATTTAGGTCAAGGATTATGTAGGTCAAACTCAAATACACAAAATTTTGGAAAATGGGCAGGCTAACCTTGCTATTCATTGAAAAATGTCTACAACTGAGAACATTTCTCCTTTTAATCAGATATTAACCTTTTTATATGGAAACATACCTCATCACCAATCAAGATGCCCCCTAATGCCCAGCAGTAGTTTCTAGAGGCAGTAGGATAACTATTATGTTTTATTTACTTTTTATTTTAACTTATAACAATACCCACCTACTGGGGCTGAAGCGGGGTGTGGGGGTTCAGAGACACAGTTCATGCAGCCTTCTGCAACGTCATGCCAGAGAGAGCAGAGGAGCTGTGTCTTCTGTTACAACCGTGCAGCTATTAATTCCCCCCAGAAACAGCTGCTGGTGCATCGCATACCTTTCACTTAGAAACTCTCTGCTGTATATTTTTGATAAAATCAAAAACTAAGTACATTACTGGACAGAATTTTGAATCTCCTTCCACTGTCCTCAGCACTGCAACAAATTATCTTCTCTTCTAGGCTGGGTATCCATGAGATGGGAAACAAATATCTGGTATCTTGTAAGACTCACTGTGGGTCTAGTAGTCCAGGATATGGGGTTTTGGGCAAACCCTAGTCCAACTGTGCTCTCACATATTTTAGCGTATTAACTTTACAGGATTGTAAATTAACTTGTGGATTGTATATTTTTACACTTCTCCTTGTACTTCATGTACAGTATCACTTAGGTGATTCATGTTTGATTGACAATACAATACATTGTCTACCCAATTTTAATGTGTCTAATGTGTCTAGTGTTTTATGTCTTTTTTTTGTTCAATTTGTACATTTCTAGCTGTGCAGTATATACAGCGAGGTTTTATACTGACCATACTAGGGCCATGCTTTTCAGTTTTTGTCATTCGTTGTTTCACTCACTGCACATTCATATATCATTGGTACTTGTGCCATTCTTTATATTATATATCTGCATACTTATGTGTACAAATGTAAAAGATCAGGCAGCTCGAATTTCTTGCTTTCAGGGCTTCCTTACGGTACAGCGTACAATGACTGCAGTGACCCAATATATGCGCAGGGCACTGTGCATGAATAATCAGCAAATACAATTGGTAACACTGTGTCACATGGGCTGCGGAAGCAAAAGAAAGTATTCTGACCTTTTGGGCATTTTTTAATACTTCTATACCCTGATGTTTGGGTATAGGGCTGCTTTAAATTGGTATTTCCTTGTTCTAAATAAAGGGTTTTAGCTGAAGTTTAGCTTTATTATCTAAACTGATAATACTTCACGTTCAATACCCGTTTAGGAGTGTAGATTTCATTTTCTTTAACAATATGGGTTGTCTATGATTCTTGCATAGTTCTTTATTTGTATTCAGAACATAGCATTGTTTTCCATGTGTACATCATTAATACAGTACAAAATAAGTCATGATGACATCACAGATGTGTAAATATAAGAGGAAAAGAACATTTTACAGAATATAAATAGCTCATAAACAGACTTTCTGAAACATCCCCATCCTTCTGCTTTATGTTCTCGCACAGTGTCATTAAACTTTAAAGCCCGTGTCTAGCTAGATCTGCCTTATGTTTTTTCAGATCCATGGTGAGACAGCGGTGCCAGGAAAGAAATGGCATTAGACATGTTCTTTCCACACATATGGAAATGTTTCCTCTCCTGGCTGCTCTTCCATGACACAATGCTCATGTTCAGCGTTGAATTTTTGTTCACAATGTGTGAAGAAATATATGCAAATGCTGTCACGAGAACCTTCGGAACATATTAATTTATTGTAAGAATACAATGCAATGAGTAAATGAACCATATGGAAATGTATCCTTTGAGAGACTAAAAATCTGCTTAAAATAGTCAACCACAGTGCTGAACCACCATTGTTTGCTGAATACATGGTTTCTGGTTAAGCTATATATCACATTACTTGTTCAAATTAGGTACACAGGGCATTATGTCAAGCCATGGCATTACAATACTGTAGTTAAGCACACAAGAGGGTCCCCAGAGGGCCAAAAACAACACACTGTAGAAAAGTGTAATGGGGCCCATATGGTGCATGCACCTGTAGTTCATCATTTGTAGCTGTGCACTTTTGTTTGTGTGGTGGTTCCATTACTAGTTCATATGTTTTTGCCATCGAACCTCCCTGCCCCAAAATCTACTTCTCATGCATCCCTATATCTAGACATACCAGCTAAATAACTGGCCTTATCTAAACAACTGTAAAGGCTTATGAAGTCTTGCTCTTTTCTCAGATGTGTCTATCCTTAGCTCATCTGGAATTTGATTAAATAATAACATTTCTCATGATTAATATTTTGGTTCAGTCTGGCCAGACACGGTCAGCAACAGCAGCAACAGCAGCAGCAGCGATATGCAGGTCATAATAGTGTAGGTGATAATACTGCGCTAAATTTGTACATAAATAACAATCAAGTGAAAAACATTAATCAAATTAGTGACTAGTTAAAGTCGCGGAAGGCGACGAAACGCGTTGGGAGCCGACGGTCTGCGAGCAGTATCCCCCTCCTTCATTTTGGGGGCAAGGTATTACCAATTGGATTTACAATCGGGCAGCGTGAGTTGGCTGATGTCTATAAATACTATGCAAGGATTTTATTGGTTTAAATGTGAGTGTTTTCTTGGCGCTTTTTATTAAAGTTGTGAACATTTATAGCAATGTTGCACTAGTGGATCCTTTTTTCTTTTGCATGCTATACATGTGGAATGAACCACTTCTCAAATTATGTTGGCATTTAAGCAATGATCGGATATTGATCCAGTGAGCCCATTTGATTTGATTTGGCGCATCACATACCAGAATCTGCTAATGAACCACTTCTTAAAGTGGACCAACACCCAGGATTTTGACTATCCTGGGTATTGGTCCACTTCCCCGGGGCACCCCGATCGGGGGTGCCCCACTGTGTGAAACCCCCCAGAAATCCCCCAAAACTCACCTCTCCCCGCTCCCACGTGGCCGCGCTGTCCAATCGGCGCCGACGGACAAGCTGATTGACAGCGACGTACAAGCAGCTTGACCGTCGGCGCCTCCCGCGCGTCACTCTTGACGTGTGCGCGCCCGCGCCGGCCATTCAGATATTTCCCCATCTGTATGCTCTGACATCCCTGTGACATTCCAACATTCTGGAAGGAGAACCTACTATACAGTCTCGTCTTTTGCAGCCTCTAAAAAATGTCCTTCAAGGAACTACAAGGATTTCTGACCAGCTTCCCATAAGAAATGCTTCCACACAGCTTATGGCTGCCACCACCATGTTTCACAGTAGGGATAGTGTGTTTAGGGTCATGTGATATGCTAACTTTCCTCCAAACATAGCCACATTGAGGCCATAAGTTCAACTTTGGTCTTGTGTGACCAGAGCAGGTTCTTCCATATGCTTGCTGTGTCTCCTACATTCAGCTTGAGGCAAACTGCAAACAGAGCTTCTTGTAGTTTGCTTTAAAAAATTTCACATTCATCTTGATACTCTTACATAAAGACCTATTTGGGTAAGTTGGACAGAGGTTCTGTGGTGTGTTCCTTTGATTTTGTGATGCTGCTCATTCACTAATGTTCTCTAAAAAACATCTGAGGCCTTCACAGACATCTGTAGTTATAACGCATATGATCTGTGAACTAATTACTAACTAGGTGACTCCTGTAGGCTATTGTTCCCACTGGAATTTATTTAGGGGTATCGGAGAACTGGGTGTTGAGTACATATACACGCCACACAATTTCAATTTTTTTTAAATTTAAATACACGTGTATAATTTTCTTTACACTTCACAAATACGTATTACTTTGTGTTGCTACATCACATACATTCTTAATAAATATATTTTAGTTTATATAGATAAAACACAGAGCACTAAAGCTGGATGGTAAATGAAGACAATGTCCCAAAACGTGTGCACTTCACACTGTAATGTGGTTAGGTTCAATCCGCCACCAACAATGCAAACTCTTACCAACTGTAAGGAAGAGACAAGCTCCAAAGTATTCACAAGTAGACACAGACAATCCTGGCAGGTCCCCTTTAAGGCGCACAATGGTAACAGCACAATGGAGGTCCAGGTTTTGACAGACCACAAACAGTCAAAATAGAAAGAACCGAATCTAGTGTAATTCTGTATTACTCAAATATTTAATCAAGTTAAAAAGAAATTACACTCACAAACAAAGTTGATAAAATAGCATTGAATCAATTCAGCAGTGCACAGCCCTGGAATCTGACAGCCGCAGGGAGGCAAAATTTCAAAGAGCTTGGGTACCACTTAAATGAAGGACTTTAAAACAAACTCCGCTACTCACCACCGCCGATGCGTTTTCGTCGCCACTACCTAGCTCCCTAAACTGCCTCCAGTCACTCCTTTACCTGGCTCAGCTGTAACCTCTACCAAGATTCCCTAGCCAGTCTTCTCCCCCCTAATGCTATAGCCCCAGTATCAAGGCTTGGAGTGCACTCGTTGACTGGTTAGGGAGTTCATTGGGATGGGGAGGGCAGATTTAGGCTGTCATGGGCTAGATGAACCGCAAATACCGTAATCTTGGCCTCATTTTTGGCCCCAGTCTGTCAGTGGATGTCCTCAATGGTTCTTTAACCCTTTCAGTGCCAAGCCCGTAGTTTCTACGTGCTTGCTTCCACTCCACTTAAGTGCCAAGCCCGTAGAAACTACGGGCTTGACTTTCCCCCCTGCTACAGTAAAAGTAAAAAAAAAAAAACTCTCACCTGACCCCTTGTTCTATCCGGCCGGGTCTCCTCTTCATCCGGGGGGCTTCGATCTCCCACCCAGGCCCCCCCGGGTGCAGGGGAGAGCCCGGAATAGCCACCCCCCCCTTCAGCAGCCGCCGAAATACATGTAAAAAAAAAAAATATATAAAAATGACATTTACTTACCTTAGTGATCGATTGCTCCCGCCGGGTCTCCTCTTCACCAGGGGGGGCTCCGATCGCCCCCCCCTGGCTCTCCAGCTTCAGGAGAGGGCCTGAAAGGCCCTCTCCCTGTCCTGCTCGACGGGCGCCGCCATTTTGCCGATAAGCCCCGCCCCTTTGGGGGCGGGGCTTATGGCGTCACACCTCCGGTTGTCGTCCTGGCTCCGGGCTGCGATTCTCACACTTGTCATCGCTGGCCACAGGAGGAGGAAGGCAGGTGATGATCTGATCACCTGCCTCCCTCCACTGGCCAGCGATGACAATAACTGTCATCAGAGCTGCGAGGGACACAGAAGCTGAGGATCAGAGGTGAGTAAAGTAAAAAAAAGTTTTTATTTTTTAATAAAGTTATTTTTTAATCTGTGTGGTGTTTTTTTTTATTACTGTTAACCCCCTGTGAACTGGTAAGGGGTCCATGACCCCTATACCAGTTCACAAGGCTGGGGGGATGGCAAGCCACCTGCGCTAGCGGGTGGCTTGCCATTAACCCTTGGCACCCCCATTACCTGCCTCCCCAAAGGCCAGGGGGGGGCAGAAGAGCCCGGGCCCACATAGGGTATGTGGGCTCGTAGGCTGCAGGGTGGGGGGGCCACATAAGCTGGCCCCCCCACTCTGTGCCTACAAGCCCCCATAGCTGGTCCCGGGCTGGTAATGCTGGGTAAGGGGGACCCCACGTCATTTTTTTTTTTATTTTTAAGGGTTTTTAACCCTTAAAAATCAAAAAAAAAATGGGGTCCGCCCTCCCTGGGAGGGGGGACCCTATGTCTTTTTTTTTTTTTAATTAACCCCTTATGTTCTGTCACCCAGCAGCTATAAAAGGCTTCCAGCAGATGAGCAGAAGCCAGTGATTGGGAGGGGAAGATGGATGGGAGGTAAGTATTACAAAAAAAAATAATAATAAAATATTTTTTTCTGCGTCTGTGTGGTGTTTTTTTTTTTACATTTAACCCCTTGTGAACTGGTAAGGGGTCCACAAGACCCCTATATCAGTTCACAAGGCTGGGGGATGGCAAGTCACCTGCACTAGCGAGTGACTTGCCATTAACCCTTGGCACCCCCATTACCTGCCTCCCCAAAGGCCAGGGGGGGGCAGAAGAGCCCGGGCCCACGGGCTATGCAGGCTTTGTAGCCTGCAGGGCCAGGGGCCACAAAAGCTGGCCCCTGTGCCCTGTTCCTACAAGCCCTGCATAGCTGGTCCCGGGCTGGTTACTTTGGGTAAGGGGGCCCCCATGTCGTTTTTTTCTTTTGGATTTTTAAGGGTTAAAAATCCCCCCAAAAAATGGGGTCCCCCCCCCTGGGAGGGGGGACCCTATGTCATTTTTTTCCCCGATTTAACCCTTTGTAGTGTGGATGGTAGTTGTATTTTATTTGTAAATGTTATAAAGTACTTGTTTCAGTTAGGGGGGTCTCCTGGGCAGGAACGGGGGGCTACCGATAAATATGTGGTACCGTTCTAATCTGTAGAAATGGGGCTTTCACATGCAATACGGTTTTCTTTAATAAAATACATTTTTTATTTAAAATAAAGGAGGCAATTTTCTAAAAAAAATTTTTATTTATTTACTTTTTTTTAAATTATAAATTATAAATTAAAAATAATATTGTAAAAAAACAGAATAAAATTTACATTTACATGTTAAAGCCTAAACTCTGCTGCAAAAAATATATATATATAATTTTCCTGAAAATTCCAGCAAAAATGTCGCAAAACATGGCGCAAAATGGGGAAAAATTACCTGTCAACAGAGGGTGACAAAATCTCAAGTAGGCTGGCAATTAAAAGGATTAAAAGTAGCTATGCATGTTGGGTATTGTTCTATTCGGGGGACCTTGCGCTTTCAGACTTAGCTTGTTTTTTCTGGTTTGCATATTTATATTTTAGGAAAAGGTGTTTTTTATTCAGCTTTTTTATAAATTTTTTAGGGAAACCCTGCGCAACCAAAGAATCCTTTGAGGGATCAATTCCAGAAAGATGAGCCCACTACAACAAGCTGGGTACGCTTAGAAAGCTTAACATGTGTACTTTTAGGGAATATATGGTTTATGGGGGATATTCCAAATGTAAAGGGGTGTTTTGGTTGAAAAATCGCAAGGTGTGCACCTTGTCTGCAGAGCTGAAATTTTCAAGAAAAATTACCGTTACGCACATGCTTTACTTTGGGGTGTTTGGCAACTCTTCCCTTGACAGTAGCTATGCATGTTGGGTATCGTTCTGTTCGGGGGAGGTTGCTTTTTCAGATTATACTTGTTTTTTCTTGTTTGTATATAGTTTTTTTTAGGAAAATGTTGCTTTGATTCTGCTTTTTTATCCTTTTTTTAGGGAAACTCTTTGCAACCAAAGAATACATTGAGGGATTACTTCCAGAAAACTGTGGCCACATCAACAAGCCTGGTACACCTAGAAAGCCTGAGGTGTGTACTTCCAGAGAATATATAGTTTGTTGGGGGTATTTCAAATGTAAAGGGTTATTTTTCTGGAAAAACTGCAAGGTGCACATAGAGCATATCACAGTTGTATTTTTTTCTGAAAATCCCCTAAAGCACTGTTTCAGTTTGGGGGAGTCTCCTGGGCAGGAAAGGGTGTCTACCTATAAATATGTAGAACCGCTGTAACCGGGAGAAATTGGGGTTTCACACGCAATAAGATTTTATTGACAAACTTACATTTTTTATTACAAAAAAACACTACAAATTGTAAAAAATAGATTTTTTTTTATTTTTTTGCACATATTTCACCCAAAAGTATTGAGAATACACAAAAAAAAGGCCAAACAAGACATCGCATGTTGAAGCCCAGACTCTTCTGAAAAAAACAATATATCATTTTCCTGGGAAATCCCTGGAAATCCCTTCAAAAATCACATTTGAACATGGGGAGCGCAAAATAGTTCAAAATGGTCTGGCACCAAGGGTGACAAAAACTCCTGGTAGGCTGGCAGCGAAAGGGTTAAAAAAGCCCATAGTAGACTCTGATATATTATAACTATGATTTCTTTCTAATGACAAGAATTCATCACTAATTATGCTTTTATCGAAGAGAAGATTTTCACTCTTTTATTGTACTTAGATGCTGCAGTGACAGATGGTGCTGTGAGTTTGTAATATCAAGAAGTGCTTACCAAAATTTGAGGTCTGTTGTGGTCATGGAACTGAAATACTGCAGCAAGCTCGCCTACCTTGTCATGAAATATTTTTACACTTCATCGGATTTATGAGCTAGTAATCTATTCAGTAGTGGTTAGTCAAGAGGTGTTTATCAAAGTGTAAGATTTGTTCTGGACATGTAACTGCAGCAATCCAAACTTTCTTTCTTTTTACACTAGCGCCAGAAATTAGTAACATATTTAAAGTCCCTGCCCAGACACACTAACTTCCTCCCACCTTATTACAAAGCATCTAGATTATATGTAAATATCTTATGTATTTTAAAAAAAGCTGTTCTCTTGGCTTCAATTTCAGGGCCATGGCTGCATTGGGGAGGGCATATCATGGAGCAGCTTTAAGTTTTGGTCAGAGACAGCTATGGGATTACTGTGGCCTGCCATACTCACTTACACGGAGAGCAGCAAGGGACAGAGTAGCTGTTAGACCAATTTGGGTGGTACTTAAGGATTTAAATTGAAAGCAAGGGAAACTTTGGGGCCCTGTCATGGCTTCTACCCTGGAGGAGAGACACATAGGGCAGGCATTAGGTGAGCTGCGGCTTGCTGCCTTTTTATTGTTGTTGTGTTTACAGCCCCTTTAAACTATTTATGAGCTTTATAGGGGTTTCAAGGGAAACATAACACAGTATGTACTGGCGGCATATGACTCTAGAAACACTTTTTTGTTGCACAATGTTTGTAATTGAGCCTAAAATGATATTCATTATCATAAGGTGCTTCAGAAATTATTGAGACTATATTACTAGAGATAAATTATTGCTCAATAAACAATAAAATGCTTATTGCTAATAAAGAAATGTTCTTATCTATGCACATTTCAGAACTATCTATAAATGTGGTAAAAAGGTTAATGGTAATGCTAAGAATGTTTTAACATTTATGGGACATAATATGTATATAATGAAATACTTTTTAATAGCACTCTATAAAAGCCCCTAACATAAATGTAACACAAGCATAAATGTTTGCTAACTAATCAGTCTAAGGGCATTCTAAAGGTTAAAGAAGGAAAATAAATGTTGCTTTTACCAGTGTCCTAGACAAGGATTTGCAGCAGCCATATTTGAAACTTGATACACTCCCAAGGGTGCCTATCACAGGAACTGCATGGGCATTCCTATAATAATATAGGATAATAATATAGGATATATCTAATAATGCATTGCCTTGACTTGCAGCATAGACTGTCAGAAAGAGGGCACATTATTCAATTTGGGGGGATTACTTTTGTGTGTGGGGTAGGGGGTCACACAGATGCATTTTTGAAAAACAATATCCTCATATAGTTTTTATTTTATAGTGAATTTTTAATAAGCTATATTTGGAAAAGTTTTGCATAGTTTTTTTTCGCAACATTACATGTTGTTGATCATGTTTTCTATCACTGCTTTTTAACGCAAATTATACTTTGTTTACTACAGGTTTTGTCCAAACAGCTCAGTTTGTAATACATGCTGAGGATTTTAGAAACACATTAGATCTCTAGTGTTTCTAAATAACACTCACCATCAGCTAGGGTTCAGATCATTTCACTAAATGATCAAACACTCAGTCAAGCTTGCTACCCCCCAACGTTGCCTTGACATCTGAGGGGCATGTTAATGGCAGAGATGAATAGTAATTTTTCAAGCTGCTTGATCACATCTGTCATTTTACTGTAATAATATCAAAAAATCTGAAGCCAATTAAAACTCTCTATGATATTACATGATAGATGAGGATCTGTCTGTGTGCTTCAGCACTGAGGGCACTTTTTGTTCAGCCATACTGAGATCTTTGTTTGCATGAATGCATTCCCAAACCTGCATGAAACATACTGTATAGTGTGCCTCACCTTTACCATGTTTCACTATCATCTGCTGGTGCTGGCTGTAATATTCTGTGCCCTGCATTAGTATTTTACATGTTGAGCTAATTTTCCAGAGAAGGGGTTCCCTAGCCCTACTCAGTACCAGTTTTTATTAGCAGTAGGGTTGTAGTGATCATATATAGATGGTAGCAGTCAGTCACCAGAACACTGGTTGGGAAACAGGTATCCAATGTTTACAGATTCATTTCCTTTGTTCTTGATTATAACTACATAGTACTCTGGACTATAAATGGATGTATCAATGCCATGTACAATATCAAATGTTATGTTATATAAAAAGAGATAGTGTTCTCTCCATCACAGCAGTACAATGCACAAATCACAGAAAGCTGAAAGACAGCTGTGAGCTATTGATATTTTAAAGTCCAATCAGAAAATCAAAGTTTAGTAAATTGCTCCCCTAAACCCAGCCTCCCACAATCTGTAATGTAATATATTTCAGAGGGCTTAACTCCATTCAAATGTTGTGAGAGAGCAGGGAGATTATATGCTATTGAACTGCATGGGGGCAGCCAATTTGCCACAATTCTGACAGGCCTGTTTGTGAAAAACCCAGTCCTACAGTCAAAATAACCCTAAATCCCATTGAATAATGACCCATCACTGCTCAGAAAGCTCCTAAGACATTGTATCAACATTGTAAACAACTCTGCTGTAGCCAAACCCATTGCCTTACATGGATACATAGTTACTTTTGTCCCCTCCAGCAGCCGTTGATTCAGCATGTATGTAACATGAGAGATGCTGATGCATTTTCTGAGATAAAACTCTCTCAGTTTGGTGTGGGCAGCAAAATCCTAAACTCCAGTCTGCCATGTGTAAAGTATGTCACACAAACATACTGCAGCTGTCATGCCTGGAGTTCCTCCTTAGCCTTCACCTGTTTCTCTGTAGTATGCAGCTTGACCACCAGGTGGTGCTGTCCTGCAGAGCTCCTGGAGATCAGCCAGCACCTGTGCTAATTAGCTGCTGGCCTTTATATGCTGATGCTGGCATGCAGTCAGGGCTCAGCATTTTGCTCTGTCTTTTGGAACCTGAACTCTGTATCCAGAGTCTTTGTACCTGAACTTTGAACTCTGAACCCTGAACCCAGGACTTCCTTGTCAGCCATTGCTTTCCTCCTGTTTGCTGTTTTCCTTAAAGGACTTACCTTGGACTGGACTTCATGCATGTATGTTTTTCTTCCCTGCACATTTTATGTATAGCAATCTGAGTGTGAATGTTTGCTTGTTTCTCACAAAACAAAGTTTGCTGGATAATCCTAGTCGCTCTGCCTTGCAGTACTCAAATTAGTGGTCACTCTTTATTAGTGGATATCTCCCTTGAGATATCCGTGACAGCAGCCATACTGATTTTCAATGCAGTCAGCGTTATCCTCTTCTAACATTCTCGGAAACAGATACAATCTCTCTCTGGCTGATTGGGCTCACCATAAGTTAGCTCAAAGCTCAATTGCAGTGTGTCTGTGTGCTAGCAAAGGCTCTCCTCCATCCACCCACTCATGTAAGCAAGGCTCTCAGGTGTGATCCAAGATGGCTGCTGCCATGTAATTCTAAAAGAACAGCTATTCAACAACATCTACATGGGATTAAGCCCACTCAAGCAGCATCTGCTGCTGATAGGAGGGGGGACTTTAAGGAAGCAAATGACTAAACTTTATTTTATTGATTGGAGGTCTGCTTTAATAGCAGACTCATAAGTTTAAAATGTATGCTAACATAAGCTTTAAAATGTAAAGTTATTCATGTTATTAGAGATAGAGATAAGGTAGGTAGAGATAATGTATCCAGGTTTTTAAACTCCCTACACTATTCTTAGCATTTTGAGATATTACAGAGAAATAAAAAAATGAATTGGCATAAACTTCATTGCACCTATTTTTGTGATCCTATTATCTTCCAAAAGCCATTGACAAAATGTGGTTTAAAACAATAAACAAAAACTGGTTAAATAACACACAAAATTATTACATCTAATGATATCTATGGGAGTAGCTGTGCTCAAGAAAAAATGGGCGCAATGACGAGGCTGCACTGCTGTGCGCTGATAGATTAGTAAATGACTGTTCCACACTGTGTTGACATGCGATAAAGCGAATAAACTTTGTTAAATGCTGTGTGTATGCAAAAACCTCTCAGAAATAGCGCACACAACCCAGAGCTAACCAGCACAATGCTTTGATAAATCACCGTGATAAATGAGCATAAGTAGCCTTTTAGGTATCTATCTACAAATCCCGAATAACTGCCATAGGAAGTAATATGCTTGTGGTTTTGGGAAGGAGATGTAGCAATAGGAACACAGTGCCTCCTGTTGGTAAAATAAGAAAATAGGCAGCACTTAAACCGGACCTTCACCATGATTTATTGAAAAGCCCAACCCCTTAAAAAACAATTCACCAGCATCTAAAATTAATATATTTTAAGTTTTTAGTCACTTACTTATTATTCTTTCCCCCATTGGGCTGCAACTCTGTTCAGGACATTAGGATACGTGCGCCACCATCTTGACTCAGAAGCATCACACTTACCAAGGAGAGGCGAGTGGGATAATGTACAGGGAGGCGGGTTATAGCTTTGCTTTGCACAGACAGAGCAGAGCTGGGGTCAGGAAAGGGTCAGCAATCCCAGAATGCAGAGCAGCACAGTCAGGAGGCACTTCCTGTTTGCCTGATGTTACATGAGCCGCCATCTTGGATGCTTAAAGGCTCATAACATGCAGTAGATGTAGGTAGGATGATTTTTAATGTGAGCAATCTGTATGTACAGGGTGTGGGAAACATATAAGATAGACTCTTATTCAGAGTGAAGGACCGCTTTAAAGCAATATGACTGAGAGCTAAAAATTGACCCAGATAACCCCTTTCGCAAATTACACAAATAAAAAAAAAAAAAATATATATATATATATATATATAATGACATTTTAGGACTACTTGTTAAAAAAGAGGGATAATAAAGGGTTACAAAATTAAGTGGATGGCAATTAGAGCTGTTTATTTCTCTAAGTAACAAGAAAACAGCAGTAGCATCACAGGTGTTTCCATCAGCAAAGATAGTTTATTATAAGTACTAAACGTTCCATGTTGAGAAAAATCATTATCTCTTCTTCCAGAATGCCCCAGTACAGTAATGCATTTAAAATTACAAATACATGTCACCCAGGCTCAAAAGGGAGAGTGATTTACAGCCTTATTTACTATTTTTTTTGAGCGGGCGCCAGATGAGCGGCTTGCAGGCGCCACTATCTGTGTCGGCACTTGTGAGCCGCAGGGAACGAGGCAGGGCTATGCCTATGCTCCCTCCCAGCCGGACAGATCAGTGCAGCGCACGGGTTATCAAAGCTGATGCGGCTACGACCCCTAGAACCTCCTAGGAACACTGAAAACCCAACAAATGTATCAGAAAAAACACAGGGCCCGCACCGGTGCTGTGTAAAGGGGTTTACAGGGGGACAGTGCCTATTGTTATCCCTGTTTTTGGCTTTTGAGGGTCATAGTTTTTTTTTTTAATACAAATAATGTGAAAAGCAAAAGGGGGCACTTGAAAGACATGACACAGCTTTTTCACCGCCATGTTTGCAGTGCCACACAAAAGTGCCTAAAATGCATACAAAAACAGCCAAGGGATCCCATGGCACATGCGTCACCCCCCAAGAAAAAAAATTAAAAGCGCCTTAAATAATTATAACCATCCAAGTCTATTGACATATATGGGATAAGGCCACACAGTGCCGGGAGAGCACCTGGTCTTATCTGCCGCAGTAGGGAACTTAGCGCCGGTACTCATATACTCGCTGATGATAGATGGGACACTACCCGGCACTATCAGAGGCACTGTGTATTTTTGACTTGATAAATACACCTTTTGCACTAGGACCTGACACTCATCTGGCATTACCTGGCGCTACGTGGCCTTAGCCTTTCTTAAATAATGAGCTCCTAGCTGCTCTTTTTGCCACATTCACAATATCATACAAGTAATAAACGGAGAAGTGTAATTAACATGAACATAGCTTTCTTAAGAGTTATATTTAGTCTAAATCCACATTTTGCATTGTCCTGCAATATCTTGGCACCTTTTCAACAGTGGAACAATAACTGCAATAATAACACATATATTAAATACACATTGTAAAATCATATAGCACTAGTAGTTTATTTATGATTTAATATGGTAAAATAATATTACACCATTTACAATTAATTTGCAGCCACTTGAACAAAGGGCCTTATGATGTCAAGAGCAGCGATGTGTAGCAATAATTATAGAAGACATAGTCACCTTTTATTAGACAGTTGAAATCTGATTGGTTGCTGGGTTACTAATGCATTATTACTTCTCATTTTTTTCTAGCTAAAGCTCATCCATTCCTTGAATAGGATCAGTCATATAATAGAAGTGATAATAACTCTAATCATTATAATTGTTGCGTTGCTGTGCCAGAAGGCAACCCTTTTTAATTTAAAATGAGCTCCCCACTTATCTATAGCCAAATAGCAAATGAGTTCAATCCAAAAGTACATTCAATCAGACTGGTGGGATTTACGGCCATCTTTCCTTACTCTGGGAAGGAATCTGGGGGCAGTTATGATAAAAACAATGCTTACCTTAACCAACTAACCGGCTTGGTAGAGCTTGTCTTCATTCAGCCACTCTGCTCTGCTTGGATTCCCATTTATATTTAAAGATGCCCCTTAAAGTGGAACAAAACCCAGCAGCAGCCAAATCTAAAAGATTCCAGGGCCGGCCATTGACTTTTCCCCGGGAAACATTTGGCAGATGGAGCTTATTGTTTACAAAGGGGAGCATGCACTGCATCCCCAGCATCATGCCATTTAGATCAGCTGGGGAGGTAGTGCGCACACTGCCAAATACCTTGCATCCCCCCAATCGCTGGTCATGAGTAATGGCTGAGGCCCGAAACGCGTAGACGTCAGGAGATGCTCATATATATACCTTTTATGTCTTTGCTGCTGTGATGGCCTTTTAACTACTTTCAATACAGGACGGATTTTTACTGCTCATGCTGCGTTGGCTGGCCTTACAAGTTCTTCAGGATTGATGTCATATGAGAGGTGAGCGCTCTCTGCCTTTTGCCTGCCGTGTTGAGCTTTTGATTGTATTCCTGGGATCCATAGCTGGCAAAATTTGGAACTTGCAATCCCTGGCCGTGCCTGCGCTCGCTCCCCATCCTATCTGAATGCCAAGATGGCCATTGATTTCAATGAGAGCCACCTGTCAAATGACATAGTCATAGCAGTTGGCTCTGATTGGACGAGAGCCTGCTCATGTGCAACTAGAGCCTGGACAGGGGAGTTTTTATTGGCAAACACAACCAGTCATCCTGATTGGGGATGCCCGGGGTGCACGGAACCAAACCGGGGAAAGTCAAATTTCTGGGTTTTGTTTCACTTAAAATAACACCTTAAATGGCCTTATAATTACATCTGCACATATCCATACTACAGATTTGTTTGCAGCAGTTTTAAGTAATGTCTTCATCACAGAAGCCCAGGAGCTCACATATACATGGGAAGCAATGCAGCCATTGTAAAATATTAACAACAGCCAAGAGCCTGGATTTTTTAAAACTAAAGCACAGCAGGGAGCTGACTGATTCCTACAGAGCATCAGCAGGAGTCCTGTTTTGCTTGTCACATTTTACAGTAGTAAGTTTTTAGTCTCCCAATGCCAGTTTTATTAGTCTAAGTGGTGCTGATGTACTAACTCTACTTTACTTCTGCATCTGCCTATCATGTTTGTATAAATGTTCTGACAATTCCTGAACTAATGAATGGTATGTGCTCCTGTAACCGTCACCCTGAGACCTTCTGATGACAGGGGCAATTTAAAACAGCTTGGTGTAAAAATAGTTACCCATGGCAACCAGAGGAATTGTCTTATTTTTCAAAAAGATAAAAACTGTCTAATTTTATTGAGAAACGGGGAGGCCGATTCATTAATAGCGGCAGGTAGCGACAGTTGAGCGACTGTAGCGGCATTTTCAGAGCGCCTGCTAGTAGTCGCTGTGCTTGGCCGTTGTTTGGTAGTTGATAGCGGTTTGCTGTAATGTTGAATATTGGGTGAGGAGTCGCTATTTGACAGGTTCCGTGCTGTATGGGAGCGCATGATAGCCACTGGCCCTAGCGACCGGCTCCCACCATATTCATTAAAAAGTCACGCTCAAAAAATTCTCGCGCTGTAAAATGCATGTTTAAACCCCAGAGCGCTGGCGGCGATGGGTTAAAAGTCGTTTTTTAACCCCCAAACCACCATAGTTTTGGAAACCAAAAAAAAAAGTTTTTTAAATAATTTAGTAATATGAATACATTAATATCAGACCTGTAATATGAATTCTATACAATTTTTTTTTAATTTTTTTTCCCTTAAAAAATTATCTAAAATGGCAGAAGTGGTCACAGAATTTTTTACATTAAAAAAAAAAAAACAATTAATAACAATTAATTATGAATATTTAAAGATTGTTCCATTGAAATGCATTGGAGAGCGCCAGGTAGCGAGAGGTCATACCTGTCGCTGTTCAAGGTCGGACGCTGGCGCTGTGGGCTGAGGCTGGAATAATGATGAATGAGTTGCTATATGGCGCTATCTCAGTCGCTAAGCAGGATTGGCTTGATAAATGTGTGATTGTGGTGGGGAGCCGGCGTTCTCGTGGCGGTGCCCGTCATTACCGGTCGCTCACCAGTCGCTACCTGTCACTATTCCTTCATAAATAAGGGCCTTACTCTCAGCGACTCACACCATATTCAACAAAAAAACAAACTCTAAAGCCAGTCGCTAAAGCATAGGGCGGAAGACGCTGTGTGATTAAAGTCTGTTTTTGAACACATATCCACCAGTAACAAAGTGAAAACACATGGAATGACATTGTTGTAACATTCGGACATTAATACTTTAATGCCAGACCTGTAAATACAATTCTGCATAAAAGTATCAAAAAATCCAAAAAGTTTTCAAAAATGACTTTTTCTAGGCCAGGAGAGGTGACACAATAATTTGAGAGAAAAAAAAAATTAAACACCAAAAATACTGTTTAAACAGAAGAAAAGGAACGTCTACTGAAATGTATGGGAGAGCGACAGGTAGCGACAGGTAATACGTGGAGCTCTGGAAGCTAGAGTGCGGGCGCTATACGCGGAGCGGCCTGTAATGATGAATTATATACTACATGGTGCTGTTAAAGTCGCTCACCAGATTCGCTTTCAGAAATGTGGTATTGCATACAGCGGCCAGCATTCACCAGACGCTGCCTGCCTTGATGAATAAACCCCTTAGTCTATTCCACCAAAGTATTTCAGTAATCCATTGACCAAGAACTAGAATAGCTCCATGTGAATCAATGAATGGCATAGTATGAGTGGAAGAGTGCAACAGCCATAGGTACATGAACATTCAGATGAGCAATGGGAAGTAAATTGCAATTTAAAGATGTTTTAACTTTAAATTTGGCTATTTAAGGCCTGGTATGCGTGATCACTCACATTTCCAAGTTGGTTAATTGCTTCAGTTTGATCAATCTCTGGACCATTTCTAAAAATATACTTTTAAAAGAATTCTATAGAAACATGACTGTTATTAAAAATCTGTAAATACGTGCTAAATATTAGTATTAATATTAAACATGTGAAAAAAGTCTTGCTAAGCTGGTTGTTTTACTATTAGAAAAACTAAGGTTACTGTCCCCTTATCCAGCCTGTAGAAAATAGTAGACTGAATCACTTAAATTTCCACCTCAGTCCTCTGGAGGAGGCCATGTGAGGGCAGCAAATAGAAAACAGACAGGCTGATTCATCGTTAGCGGCAGGTAGCGACAGAGGAGCGTCTGTAGCAGGCATTTTCAGAGTGCCCGCTAGTAGTCGCAGTGCTCGCCCATGAGTCGCTACTTTATAGCTACTCAGTCGCTGTTCAGTAATGTTGAATACATTGTGAGGAGTCGCTATTTGACCAGTACAGCGCTGTATGGGAGAGCATGTTAGCGACTGCTCATAGCGACCGACTCACACCATATTCAGCAAAAAAACAGCCTCACAAATCTCTGGCACTGAAAAATACTTGTTTGAAGCACAGAGCGCAGGAGGCGGTGTGATTAAAGTCTGTTTTCAAGCATCTATCCACTAGTAACAAAGCGAAAACATATGGAATTACATTGTAACAACATTGTAACATGAACACTTTAATGCCAGACCTGTAATGTCATTTTTGAGGAAATATTTAAAAAATGAAAAAATTATGAAAAAACTGCTTTTTCAATGCCAGAAGAGGTAAAAGAATTATTTGTGATTTTTTGGAAAAAAAAAAACCTGTTTAAAGAGAAGAAAAGGATCGTCCATTGAAATGTATGGGAGAGCGCCAGGTAGCGAGAGGTCATACCTGGCGCTGTGCAAGGCTGAACGCTGGCGCTGTTCGCTGAGGCTGTAAAAATGATGAATCAGACGCTACATGGCGCTATTCCAGTTGCTCAACAGATTCTGCTTGATAAATGTGTAATTGCGTGCCGTGTCCGGCGTTGACCAGTTGCTATCAGTCGCTACCTCTCATTAACCAGCCACTACCTGACGCTATCCCTTCTTAAATAAGGGCCAGAGTTTCTTAAGCAGGCAGTTACCCCAAATCAGGATTACTATATATGATGAAAAAACAGGATTACTATATATGATGAATAGAGATGAGCGAACTTCTTGAAAGTTCGATTCGGGCGATTCGCTGAATTTCCCCAAGAAATTCAGGTTCGCCCGAATCGAACTTTCACGAATTGCTCATCTGAAAAAAAAAATGCCGGCATGGTGGCAGCGGGCAGGCCGGCTACGCTGTCAGTGGGCTGCCGCCGTCCCGCTGACAGCGCAGCCGGCCTGCCCGCTCCCACCATGCCGGCATTTTTTTCCTGAAATTCGGAGCGAATTCCGGTTCGTCCGAACTGGTTCGCTCATCCCTAATGATAAAGGTGCTAGTAGCACTCATATAGACTCGGTCCCATTGAAAATGGTGTATTTATCAAGTCAAAAATCCTGAGTGCCTGTGATAGTGCCAGGCAGTGTCCCATCTATAAAAGAGCCCCAGCAATTGGATGAGTGCCGGAACTGAGTTCCCTACACTGCCATATAGGACCAGCGCCCTCCCTGCACTGTGTAGCCTTATCCCATGCATTTAAGTGGATGGTTATAATAATTTAGGGCATTTTATAATATTTTTTGGGGCTTCTGCATGTGCCACAGGATCCCTGGGCTGGTTGGGATTATTGTGTGTCCCCAATGCAATTCCCATTTTTAATTAAAAAAACATCAAATTCCAGGACCCTAAAAATTACAAATTGGGATTCCAGCACATGCTGTGTGCTTAGAATCCCGTTATTTTTTTTTTTCATACATACTTTCAGCTTGCGATGCTCCTGGCCGGCACTAGGTGCCGCTAGCGCATAGGCATATAAATGTTGTGCGCTGCAAACACTGCCTGGCTGGGAGCACTACAGCTGATAGCGCTGGCAGCCTGAAGCAGACGATGTGGTGCCGGCGCTGATGAACCTCTCTGACAAGGCGCTTAAGTCGCACCCGCACTATTAATAATAAATTAGCCTCTTGCTGAACTTGAACAAAAAGTGTTAAAGTACATTGATAAAAATGGTGTGTGCACACATAGCTGGAAAGTGTTTTTAAAAAGAGGAATGCACTTAAAAAATAGAGCAAAGAAATAGCAAAGGATAGCTTAACTAATACAAAAGTTGGTGGTGAGAAAAGGTGTTGGAATCCTTCTTAATTATACCCAAGTGCTGTCTTCATAAGACATTTTAATTCTGATTTGCGATTTTACACTGTCTGAACCCGTTAGAGATGAATAGGTAGATAGATGTTGATCTAATCAGGCAGCATAAAACAATCAGTCTAAGCTCTGCTGTTAACTGAAACTGATTAAATCATAACTGGCTTGGAATGATTTGAGGGTGTTTGGGGGGTCTCTAGCTTATGCCTGCGTGAAATGTGGCCATAAATAAAGCTGTATGTGCTGACTATGATAAGATTCATTTAGAACAGCCTCATGCTTGAGTGACTGTACCATTTTTAATGTAGGGATCAATACATGCAGCAACCCTTGCTCATTCATTCATCCAGCCTGTATCCCAGACTATTAATACAAATAATAAATGGAAGACTTGACGCTGTTGATCCTTCTTCAGCTGTTGGTGGGAATTAATTGTGAAGGTAGTAAGAAATACTCACAATACTAATACTTTTTCAGTTAGGGATATTGATTTTTCTGCATAAGTCTGAAAAGCTAAGAAAAAGTTTTTGCAAGTCAAGTAGCTTGAGTAGAAAGAACAGCTTGATTTACAGATCTGCACTATTTGTGAGGTCAGACGGAAACACGAAGGTGATGTCATCTCGTTAATGTCATGCATACTATTCCCAATAAGAATAAACAATGAAATATCTGACAGCTACAAAATCAACATCTCTCGGATAAATAAAAAAAGGAAGAATAATGAAAGCGCTGCGGAAGCACCCTTGGAAAGGTGAAAGGCATGCCTTTGATGCTAAAAGCTACATTTTTTTCCCTTCAAATTACAGACAAGACAGTCATTTTAACACAGCGAATCGGAGAAGCTGATTTGCTGACTAAAAAGCTTTGCTCCATTTATTTTCACTGAAAGTAATGTGTCAAAAGGTCTTGCTAGAGACTTTTAGGTAGATCGCAGTTTGGTGCATTGAACATCACCAACTGAAATATAGGTCAGAATGAGAGTCTGCGATAATTGGATTGAAAATGTTAGATTAGCCAATGAAAGAATTGTTCCTCTATATATTGTATCCAAGCTTATTTATTTCCTGGGCTGCTATCCGCACAGAGCGTACAATGCTATGGAAATGACACAATGCAAACTTTTTCTATAGCACTTTCCTATAGTGCAAACGTTTACTGCTCTCACATACCAGCTCCCACTATTATAGACAATACAATGTTGAGGGTGCATTTATGGATACCTTTACTCCAGCCAACATTTATGTTTTAGTGGGAAAGGCTGAGTGTCTTTGTGTGGAGGCTGATTAATACTAATGCCAGGTATCGGCATGTGAGCGCCTGTATAGCGGCACTTAGAGTGACCGCTAGTAGACGCTGTATGCAGGTATCAGGCGCTGTAACATAGCGTTGCGCTCGATGTAGTAACATGGCCGCCATTGATGAATGTGATGTGTGTTGGGTGCTCTAACAAAAGGACAATGCTGCAGCGAGCAAAAAGATAGCGCCAGCTCAGTGTGTCCGTCACTCGGCATTCAACGCGATACTTAAGAAAAAACCACACACACAGCCTTCGGCGCTCTAAAGCTGGACGATCTAGCATAGAGCGCCAGATGCTGTGTGATCAAAGTCTGTTTTTGAACACATATACACCAGTCACAAAATGAAAACACGTAGAATAACATTGTTTTAACACTGAAACAATAACACTTTAGTGCGAGACCTGTAAATACAATTCTGCATAAAAATATAAAAAGTCAAAAAATGTTTTAAAAGTGTTTGTTTGCAGCCAGGAGAGGTCACTGTCACGGACCGGGTGGAGCAGACTCGGGTGTGGATCCGCTTTAACTGTGGGACCGATGGCGGGTACCGTGTCAGGGGAGCGGAGTCTAAGGGGCCACCGGTATTCACCAGAGCCCACCGCAAGGCAGGTTGGTTTTGTGTGGCGAGTGACCCCCAGGTCGCTACCCCCCAACAGCGGCCCAGTCCCACAGTCAGCCGAGGTTCAGCGAGGTACACAAGTGGCAGGCAAAAGGCGTAGTAAGTACAGGCAGAGGTCGGGGCAGGCAGCAAAGGTTCAGAGTCGGGGACAGGCAGAGGTCGGTACACGGGTGAGCAATCCAAGAATGTCTGACTTTCAACAAGCATGGAGAGACCAAGATCCGGCACTGAAGGAAGGAAGTTCCTCTTTAAATAGGAGAAGTGGATGCAGGATTGGATGACCAGGCACCAATCAGTGCTGTACAAGCCCTTTAAATCTCAGGAATCTAGTGCGCTTGCCCTCTAGTGGACGTGCGCGCACCTGAGCATGTGAGAAGGAAGCATTGGGGGAAGGGAGACATGAGGGAAGTGCTTCAAAATGGATGACGGCTGGATGCAGCCATGGAGGTAAGTGAAGTGCTGCTAGATGGGCGTGCAGCGCTCGCCCCAAACAGTCACACAATGATTTGAACAAAATAAATTGCCAAACACGCTGTTTTAACACAACCAAATGAAAGCCCATTGAAATTTATGGGAGAGCGACACTGAGCGAAAAGTAATACATGGAGCTCTGGAACCTAGAGTGCTGGCGCTATACGCTGAGCCGCCTCTAGTCATACATGTGACACTACATGGCACTGTTAGAGGTGCTCCCCAGATTCACTTTCCTAAATGTGGTTTCTCATACAGCGCCCAGCGTTTACCAGACGCTGCCTGCCGCTACGAAGAACTACCTGGAGCTATCCTTTCTTAAATAACTGCCATAGTCTTTGAGACGCTTTCGGGTTTGCACTTGCTTTGCTCTTCAATGATGGGTAGCTCATCTTAACTCTTTTTAAGCTCTCCTTAATAGAAAATCTATGGGTGTTAATATGGAGGTCTTAGGATATTACTTAAGGTTAAGGTTAAGGTTTTCTTTATTGTGTGCAAAAACAATGGGGTTGAATCAGATACCCTTTCTCAACTTTGTTTTTGAAGGTATTGCTACCAAACAAAGAATCAAGCAAAAATATAAACATTTCACAAAAATATTCTTGCAGATAAAAGGGGTCCGATAAATCAGATGACAGGGGAAAATGGACGAGAACAGAAATTAGTATATAGCTCTGAGATTAACTGTTATTTTTATTATTTTTTTTTTTACATCTGTGTTAAAAAAACACTTTACCCTAGCAACAATGTGTTAACCTTAACATTTGTAAACAAACTGGTATGTTTAGTATACAGAGTCTTCTTGACTCTGACTTGCTAATTATTGGCTGAGGCAGAGATGACACTTCACATTCCCAAGCTCACAGGTTTAACCCCTTCTGCTCTGATTCAGCCTCTTCAGATGTAGGGATCACAGTTTTGTGTTAGTTAAAAGGTTACTGGCAGCATCCTCACCTGGGAAGATTGTTCTTGCTGCCTGCTATGGGGGTGGAGGGGGGGTTCACTCTCGTCAGTGGAAGGATTCTGTGTTTGGTAGGCAGAAGTTATACTTAAAGCGGACCTTCACTCTAAATAAGAGTCTATCTTATATGTTTCCCACACCCTGTACATACAGATTGCTCACATTAAAAATCATCCTACCTGCATCTACTGCATTTTATAAGCCTTTAAACATCCAAGATGGCGGCTTATGGAAGCTGCCATTTTTGCAAGCAGCCTGCAAACAGGAAGTGCCTGCAAACAGGAAGTGACTGTGCTGCTCTGCATTCTGGGACTGCTGACCTTTCCCTGACCCCAGCTCTGCTCTGTCTGAGCAAAGCACAGCTATAACCCGCCCCCCTGTACCTTATCCCACTCTCCTCTCCTCAGTAAGTGTGATGCTTCTGAGTCAAGATGGCGGCGCCCGTATCCTAAATTCCCGAACAGAGTTGCAGCCCAGTGGGGGAAAGTATAATAAATTAGTGACTAAACATGTAAAATATATTAATTTTAGATGCTGAGGAATTGTTTTTTAAGAGTTTGGGCTTTTCATTAAATCATGGTGAAGGTCCGGTTTAAGGGCTTTACCCAAGGCCAGGACAGCCACTGTAACGTGAGCAACACAGTGTCACAGGAATATAAGAAACTTAGAAACAGAATGCTGATAAGCAAATCACAGTTTTGGGGGCACAATTCTAACATAAATGCTTCTTCTACAAGCCAGAAGAGGGAAACTTAAGGCAGAACAACAGAAATCTGACATAAAACTTTCCTTTAATGATTAAACAGTACCAAGAAATAGCTCACACCAATCAATATTCCTCAGATTGCTGCTGAAGCATCACCCCTATCACAGGTGCAACCTGCCTGTTGCCTTAGAAACGTGGATGGTTGACAGCAGAAGACCAGCAGAGACCATATGGTCCACCTAGTCTGCCCAATTGTGCGTATGCTTTCATTATCATAGGATAGATATATACTATGTTGGTAGTATTTTCCTATTAAAAAACATTAGGTTCTACACATAAGAAGGGGATGATGCATCATGGGACTGCTCTCAACCGGAACACTATTAAACAATTAGTGCCATTGATTGTCAGTTAGCATACTGAATTAAGGATAGGTTGTTGTTTTCTTTCCTTAACCTATGCTTACTTGATATTGTATAATATGAACACTGTAATGCCTTATCTCAGGTGCAAAAAGTGCCATTTGGAGTAAAAAGTGTACTTAAGGTGATACTGCTAGAATAGTAATGGCACATGGTGGTGTTTGACCATCAACATCTTTCATGGCACTGTACTAAGTAGAGCTTAATGTAGAGTAAGATGAGATGAAGAGACAAATACACCTTAACACAGGAGTACTTTACAATCTAAAGGATACTTGTATGATATGTATTAGTTATTGAATGTTATTCAAATTCATTTTTTGTGATTGACACAATTTAAATTATAATGTACTAGTATAAGACCAACAGTATATATAGAGGATATGCAATTATATGTAATCTTACTTTCATAATTTCTACATTGATATTGAGATGTGCATCTAGGCTGGGAACTGCTAGGTCCATTAGTTTTAAGGTTTTAACTTAGTTTCATGTCAATATAGTATGTAAGTAGTATATTTAAAGGGACTGCACAGACAAATGCAATAATAAGGCAGAAAGCAGCTTCTGGGGCCTCTCTTATGTGTTTCTTCTCAATTTCTTTCAGTGTCACATAGAAGCCAAAGCAGGGCTCCAAACTTGGCCCTCCTTTCAATTCTATTTCTCCAGAATGATGTAAAAAGTGGTCTAACCAACATTCTGTCCCTTGAAAGTCTTGCCTTTGAAGGGCTTATTTTACACAGTGCCAAAAAGAGAATAAGGTACAAGCAAGTAACAACCAACCCCCTCAAGCACATAAGACCCTTCATAGAGCATGAATTGAAATGCCTTTGCTGCGCGAATCCTCGACGGTCACCTCATCAACTCACGTCTTACCCAAGCTGCATCTCGGTGATGAGGCTGCATATTGCCTATACCTCTAGCTAGACATTGTGAAAGGCCTGATGTAGTCATATGGAACGTTAGAGGGGGCAGGGATGTGACCAATGGTGGTCCTTCCATTCAGATTTCCTTGTCGCTCTAAGCTCAGAGAGGCAAAGTAGACCTGAATGGAACAAGCTCTGCTGATTGATTAAGCGGCCTGGACATGTGCTGTGGAAATGAGGAAAAGGTGAGTTCCTCCAACAGGAGGAACAAAACCCAAGAATCTTGTTTTTTTCTTCCTCACTAAAGGAATTGTCCAGTCACCTAAAATGATTTAACCTCCCTAATACTCCCTGTACTTTGAAACCAGTGCTTCTAGAGACTATAAAACATTATTTTTGAAGAGCGGTGAGTGTGCCCACCAGCTGGGATTAAAGCATGGCAGGGTGGGCAGTAGAGATGCAGAATTGACAGGAGTGATAGGCAGGGATTCATTGGCAATGTCTAGGGAGGGCATAGTGCCATCCAGCTGTCCCAGTATTTGATTGGCGGGTGGTCCTCCAGGAGGAGGCACTAGAGGGCCCGGGGGAAAGAGAAGTTATTTCCTCCTACCACCTGGTTACAGGGATAAAACAAGAGATGGTCACACAGTAGCATTAGATGAACTTCTTCTAAGCAAATACTATTGGCAAGTTAATCCCTATAATGGACACTATTACTGGTCACTTAAAATAAAAAAAATAACCTCATCCTGTCCCAACTACAGCGTTTCCCCCCAGTGCTCCTGGCAGTGGCTGCAGCAAGCCTGCATTGATTGACATCCCCGACCATGCGCCCACTGACCTAGCAACTTGAAAGGATAAAGGTGAACGCACACATGGTGGGGATGTTTATCTGTACACCCACTACCAGGAGTATAAAGGAAACGCCATAGTTCCACGGATCTGATGAGTTAATTTCACAGCCTAGATTTATAGACTAGTTTATGACAGTGCTGGTATTTATTGTCAGAACATTTGAATAATGTTTAAACTATATGCGTCTCAAAATTTTAAACTCTTAATGAGTAACCATTTTTTCTTTAAAATCCTATTAAAGTATAATCCCAAACGTGTTAGAGAATAAGAAGATGGCATTGTCGGTTGCCCTTGTAAAGAATTTTCCGGACATGACATTTTAGCATGATAACACCTAGTTGCCATGGTGTGACATTTCAGCACCACTAAACATGGTGGATAGTTTATTTAGCTGCTGCGGAATGACTCAGATTCTTTGTTCATGGAGGTCATTCAGGTGACTTATCTCCATTGAATCTAGTGTTCTCAACTCAATTACTTCTTCACAATATATCCTAGTATGGCTGATAAAGAAAAAGCTTCTGTCATTACACCTGTGTACATAAACAGAATGGTCCACTGTGTTATTTTATCTCTTTAGAATAAGGTCATACTGAATGTTCCCTGTCACAACACTCTGACAGGCGTTTACCAGCCATTTGACCCAACAGTAAAATCACAAACCTCTGCCCAAAATGTGCTTAACTGTTGAAAGTCAAGTAGTGTGAATTTTTTTGCTATAAACATTCCTTTTAGTTGGATCATTTTTAGGTGGTAACAATATGTTGGTTCATCCATAATGAAATTATAGCATCTTACTTATTACAGTGAAATTCTATAGGCTACTGATATAGCACACAGAGTGGGAGGGTAACTTATTGATAGCACCACTGAGCGCTGCTTAGGCCGCTAAGAAAAGGCAGTGACAGCATCCGAGCCGAAACGCTTCAGAAAGGCCAATGGCGCTATCGCTGGTTAGTGTTTCTGGCTAAGTGGCGCTGCATTTCTCCATCCGACTTCTGTCTGATAAAAGTAATGTACGCTGGGTGCTAAGTGGACTCCCTGTGTTAAATCGTGTCTCTACATTTCAATGATGCTGGTTGTTTATCAGCATTCCACAGCAGCATTCTCTACTCCAACCACACACAATACAGCTCAGACCCATGTTTAGGTGTTTGTCATTTAATTGGCACACTTTTGGACATAAATATTTTTACATTTCAACAGAAAAATAAACTTGGAAATAAAATAAGGAATTTTATACACTTTTTTTTATACACCTTTCCCCTGTCTAGGGCTTACCTAACTCTACTGTGGTTATTTATGAAGTGCTGTTAGCCACCTATTGATTGGGGCTAGTACATTTTTTAACAAATGTTTACAAACAATTTTTAGGTCTGCTTTACCTGGGTACACATATCTCCTTGCTGTTCCTCCTGTAGCAATCCTAGCCCAGTTTGTGTCACTTACCTGAAAAAAGGAATTAATCATTTGTGCCCGCTGGGCAAATCCTAACTGGGTCTTCGGCATTGTCTGCAGGCATATCTGGAACTTCAGGCACATCTGGAACTTCAGGCACCAGTAACGCTTTCTCTGGCTCTTCCATTCAATGAATTATGCAGAGATTGTGTAGCACACCCAAGTGAGGATTATCTTGGACACCTTCTCTGAGCTGTACAGCATCTCCCCTCCTTGCCATGCCAAACATAGGAAGCATGCTTTCAGCGGGCTGATCTTGCTGTGAGCTGCATTGTAGCGCACTTCAGTAGTGGGTTCCGCACTGGGGTTATGAACTACGTCTTCTGCCTGTATCCTTTATCATCTAAGTACAAACACATAGGTTAATGTTGGTTACAACACTAATGCAGGCACCAACCTGGTTTGCTGCATTTTGCCTTCACCTTCCCCTCCCCCCTAGTTCTGCTGGTCCACTGTTTTTAGGTCCTACAATGTGGCCACGTACTAGTAGCCATCCCTGTTGCATTTCGTTATCACACACAACATTAATGGAATGGTAGCTCTTGTAGTGTAGTAGTGCAGCTCTTTTGCTCGAGGGGGGCAGAAGGTAATATGGTGGCCATCAATGCAGCCAAGCACATTTGTGATTCCTGTCATCTGATAAAAAGCCAGCTTGATGTTTTGCAACTCTTTATCAGACAGAAACCCGATGAAGTTTGGGATGAGGTCACAGATGGCTAGGACCACCTCATGAAAGATGCAGCACATGGTAGACTGGCTAATGCCGCTTAATAGAGCAGCAGTGGCTTGAAATGTGTCCCTAGCAAGGATATTTAAGGAGGTACATAGACACACTATGCCAGGTATTGTGTGGCTGTGGCCAGTGGTGGGCTCAATTTTGTGGCAGATTTGATCATACAGTTCAAAAAGCACAGCACGATTAAGCCGGACGCGGCTGCAGATTTTCTCATCACTCAAATCCGCCACAGCCAACTGGGGAAAAACAGTAGTGGTCGCTCTCCACACACACACAATCACTGCCACTGCTTATGCAATAGCAAATTAATCCACTTTTTCAATTCACACGGTGTTTCTTTTTATACTTAGCTGTTCATATGTTTGGTGTGCAGCACTGCCACATGTTCACCATCTTCCTCCTCCAGGCTAGCTCAACAAGGTAAAACACTACTCAGGTGTGTGGGAAAAGGTCAGCACCTGTAGCTTAGCGTTGTTGGGCATTTCCTGATCAAGACACATCTGCCACCCCCATCTTTTAGCCAAAGAGATATGCTAATATTTTTTTTAAAATATGTTACATGCTGCTCTGTACTAGTAGGCGTTTGATATTGATAAATGCTATCATTAGCATTTTTTTTTAAAACTGTTACAGCATGCATCTGTTACCTATTGGTGATTTGCAGGGTACAGATAATCCAGACAACCCCCTAGCATATTTATTGGTTAGCATCTCAGCCAACGCCCTGCACCTGGTCCTGCATTCAAATAAATGTAAAGAACAAACAGCACCATCTTGCAGCTGTGGCTTAGAGTGAGGGCACATCTGCTTGTTGGCCTGGTATCCGTTTATTGGAATGATGTCACCTCTTAGGAGTCATACACGTCCACCGGTTCATGCCCTTGTGGGGCACAGACCTGAGTTTTTGTGCTCATGCAGTTGGTAGAGGGCGTGGTGACAGCAACGGGGCTTTAATAAGTCCTGTTTCTGGTGCAGATGTATCTGAAACTGCTACCCGACAACCTAGTGTTGGTGCCTGGCATGACCAGCACCCTACAGTTGCTGAGCATGAGACACATTGAACTCTGGCTCATGCTTGGCAGATGCTTTTTGTGCCCCTCCAACACACGCATGTCTGACACCCCTGATGTTGCCACAGGTGTGTTGGAGGGGCCCAAAAAACATCTGCCAAGCATGAGCCAGAGTTCAATCTTGCAGATAACAAAATGGATATGTGAACATTCATTATTTGTCTTGTATAAAAATCCAATTTTGGCTTCCAATGTGTGCATTTTGCTGGTCGGCTTTGTCTGGAATACATTTCACATGTGATGTGTGTTGATTTCCAGGATGCTACATTCTTTCCTCCGCTTACGCAAACACTATCTGTAAGGGAAACAAACAGTGATTCAGGTGTTCCCACAACCCAGCAATCTGGATCCACCTTGGTACATTATATTGTTAAAAATAAGACACAATTTAGACAACAGCTCCTTGGTGCCATTTCATCTGGACCTCATTAATGTTGTCAAACAGCAAAACAATAATAATTGCAATCACTAACACACTTCAATGAAATGTGTGCTTAGTTTAGTGTAGGCACGGCGACATAGACATTTGTGTACCCTCAAAAGCATATGGCCAGCACCTAACAACACACGACAAACAATATGATGTGTGAGCTGATGGGTTACCAAGGACCCAAATACAAACACAGCCATTTGTGTTATTGACCTTTCTTGTCTTATTTTCAGGCTTCATTGGTGGTAGATGCAGATGCAGAAAGGTGACCCAGTAGTGCCCTGCTATATGAGCTGGGTATGCAAATGGTCAAGTGGTGCACCCCTCCCTCTAACCCTATAACCGGCCTGCACCATCTATTCACAAATGCCTGGCGTGGATACGTGCTGTGCTAAGGGGGTATGCTCATACATACACTGTTGAACCGGAGAAGAAGATGAGTTTCCAGGCAACCTGGGGGTTTCCCATTGTGGGGCATTCCGATTCTGGATGCCCCGGTGGGTTCCCAATACTCAGCCCATCTAAGCTTCCAGTGACTGCTATGGAAAAACTATTTTCCCAAATTAATTCGCCAAAAGTTTACCCAGGGGTGTTGTTGTACAATCAATGTCACTATGTTCCTCCATACCATTGTCACCTCTTTAGGTCAGCAATTTTCTATACTTTTTTTTTTATTGGAGGTCCACTTTAAGGTCTATATACTTTTTTTTTAAGGAAATCAGCCCATAGATATACTATAACAGGAAATTACACATTCAATAGCATTTTTGTAAAGTGTATAATTTAGTGTTCCAAATGGGGTCATTGAGGTGCTAAGTTTTACTTAAGTTTTAAGTATTCTCTTAATTTTTACTTATGTTGGACGATGGGGTAGATTCAAAGCCAGGTGAGAATTCTCACTGCTTTTTTCAGAGATAAACCCACATTCACTGTCCACCCACACTTTCACTGTCTACGGGTTGTACATTTTCAGCTGGCTCTGAACCAGCCCCAAGGTAGACAATGAAACATACACATCATATCTCTGTTGCTATAGCAACTGATTACATGTACTTTAGGAAATACATACCTTCATGAAGGAGGGCAATATATATGGCAGAGCCCTCTGCTGATTTTTAAATGTTCTTTTGTTAATGTTTAGTGTATGTAGACATTGTATTGTAATGATCTTTGAATAAACATATTTTAGGTGAATTGCTGGTTGCTGTTGCAGCAGGTGTATTTTAGGGGGTTACTAGTCAACTATCATGGACTGACCTCTGATCAGGGGTGCCATAGGACCTTATGGCTCCCCTGCTTACCTTTCACCAACCCCTGTGGTGTTGACCACATTAGGTATATAAAGCTGGGTGATGCATTTCCAGCTTCTGCTCCGAAGATGGCCATGTGAGGTATACACGGTCAGAATGAGTCATCTAATATTCTTCATGCATGCCTCAACAACTTTGTATGCCGCCTCTGACCAGGCTACTGTGCAGCCAGTTTCAGATACCAGGTCTGCAGGAGTGCGATTAATGCCATGGTATTAGGGGAAGGAGTCAAATTATGAGGGGGGTACAAGGAGCGTGCACCCCGTGTCCTCAACCACGTGCCCTTCAACAGGGGCCTCCACCAACCTTTGGGTTATGGTCTGGTCCAGGAGGCTTTTCAGTCTTTGATCTAACGGGCCACTGGACCAGCCACAAAGCTATAGGTGCTAGTGCCCCCCCGTGCCTGGGCAAGCCTTTGTTTGTTTTTTAAAACCTGCAGCCAAAGCCAACCCAGATAGAGAATCTAGAGCAGCAAAGCGGCAACGCTACAGGGATGGCTGGGTGCAGAGCTGTCGATCAGTGGCCGCTCACTGCACATAAGCCACCAAGCACAGCTCAATGCAGGAAACTGTTTTCTGCTGGACCAGCTGGGCAACTACACTACCCCCCCCCCCCCCAGACTGGCAAAACAGGAATTCCCAAGCAGCACGCACCTGCAGAGAGGGGGAACAAGGGACTCAATCTGATGTTCCAGTAAGTAGGCAGGTACCAGACAACCACCAATCAGTTATTTGGCTGGACTATTAAAAATACTTTATCTGGGGCCTCTACCAGATTTTGTGCCCAGGGGCCTCCACCACACTTAATTCAGCCCTGGTGACAACCCTGACCCTGAGGTCTGTGAGAAATATCCGCAAAAGAGGACTTTCCCTTTAACCCACAGATCAGACCACATGGAATGTATTAGCTGAGCACAACATTTAGTTAATTAGATTCTGTTTTTTTCCTTTTGCTTTCTGTTAAGATTATTATCTAATCAGACCTAAACAGATCTGCTTGTACAGCACTGTGAAATTGTAAGTACTAAACAAGAATGAGAGTGTAAAATATCTTAGACAAGAGGCAAGTAAAATATTCAGCTATATGTGCCATGCGGTTATCATGGAAGGGTCAAATAGGAAACTAGGCAGAAGCAGGTGATGGATGACATGTGGGATCAGATATAAGAATGGGATATAAGGACGCTGACCTTGAATTGGATATGGTGTGCTAGTCAAAAGGATTTACGTAAAAGGCTGGCAGTGGGAATGAATTAGATGATGGAAGTGAGTCTGGCAGCAGCATTCTGAATTAATTAAGGTACGAATAGATCGTATAACAGGAGGTCAGAAAGGAGGAAGTTGTTTCAGTGTAACATAATAAGAAAATAAATGAGACTTCTTGATGAAGGCAAAGTGGACAAGCCTTGCAATATGTTTCATGATGTCATTGTCTGTGATATTTATTTTGGGGTGCACCAGAGTTTTATTTATGACAATATAGCAAAACAGGACAGCAAAAGAAGTTCCAAAATATTCTTAGTGATAAAAGCTGTAAAAATATAATACAATCTCATGTAGGACAACTTTATATGTGCAGGGAAATGCAGATATATATTTCTGGATATTAGCTTGAGAAAAGTATATAGTATATCAATTTTTATAAAATGAAAATTTCCATAATAAAATCAATTCTGCTGTATTCGCTATACACTGTTGATTTGTTTCAAGCTGGAGAGGGAAGACAGTACATCAGCAATTACACCCATAATCCTTTATATATTTAACATTGTTCCAGGCTTTATAGTGCAAAGGAAATAAGGGATTTAATTCCAACTGTCTGAAGTACAATAGTAACCACAACGGCCACGCAGTACTATACCTGTCAGGAAGATATTTCACTTGCTAATAAAGAACAAAAGTTATAGTTAGACTAACTTTGCTATAAAATAGTCATGCTCTTTCCAGAAAACAATTCAGATTTCAAAAAGAAAAGATGGTACGTCACCCCTTAGAAGTTTTCATTAGTGATAGGCTTTGGATCCGGGCCGAAGCTAGATTCAACCTGGATCTTGCTGTTTCAGGCAATATCAGGGTCAAATTATCCACATGCAACCCACCAATGCTAGAAGGTGGCAATGCGTCTTCCTTCACAGGACCCCCAACAGCCAGTGTCCTCTGGGCAAGTACACCATGTCGGGGTTCTCCTTCCTGGTCCGGCAGGCTGTGATCATTTGATCCTGGAGAATGGCTATTGCAGCCACCCCACTGGCATATGTAGTGAGATCCCCCCTCCTACCTCCTTGGCACCCCACCAAGGATAATAGTGGGCCATTGGGGAGGGAACCTTTACAGAGCCTGTATAAAATGGCCTATGTGACTCCTACATCACCAGAGGTGAGGAACATGAAGGGGGATACCCGGGGAAATCACCCACCTTGTCCCTCCCCTCCAGTGATGTAGATAGGGGGAGAATCCACAGAGGCTCCGCTTCCCTCTCTTGGCTCCTGGAATTTCCCTTGCAGGAATGCCAAGCAAGATGGAGGGGGCACTGGTACCCCCTTCACTCTAGATGCTGGCTGGGCATTTTCCATAGTTGCTAATTTAAAAAAGATACCCAGCATGTGACAAAAGGAGCAGGTTTGGCGAGTAAAGTGAAATGTATATTATTAACATATATTTGGTGGTGTCTGTATTTCTTTTTACTCCCGGTGAATCGGTAAGGGGTCCATGGAACCTGCTGGAGACATAGAATATCTGTTTCAATGAAGGCACAGAATGAGGTTGGTTACATGTTGGGGGGTTACAACCAAAGTACTGTCAACCACCAGGAATTCTTCTGGATTTCCCTTTAGCTGTTCACACCTGGTTGGGAAAATATATGGGTTTGATCAAACTGTAACTTGGGAACCTATAAGATAGATATATTTTACTGTGTATTTCTGTTGTGAAAAATTCCAGTAGGCCCTTTCTTTATAGGGAGATTTCTACTTTATCCTAGATGAACGGTGTACTGACAACTGGTGATATAGAGTTACTGTTACTTGGCTGCATTGTCATATTACAGTTACATTCCTGCATTGTGGTATTAACTATTGTGTCTGCTGCTGTAGGTCCAGAAGGATATAGTGTTCATTCCAGATAGGCCCTAAAATAGACCTACACTCCTTTAAAGTGGACCAACACCCAGGATTTTGACTATCCTGGGTCTTGGTCCACTTCGGTGGGGCACCCCCGATCGGGGTGCCCCGCTGTGTGAAACCCCCCCGAACCTCCCGAACTCACCTCTGTCAGCGGCGACGGACAAGCCGCGGACAAGCGGCTCCTCCGCCGCCGCCGCCTCCCGCGCGTCCCTGTTGACGCGCGCGTGCCCGCGCCGGCCATTCACAGACGGCGCGGGCGCGCGCACGACTAGAGGGGCGCGAGGGAGGCGGCGGCGGCCGGCCGACGCCGAAACTAAGGTAAGGAGTTTGGGGGGTTTGGGGGGGTTTCACCCCGCGGGACATCCCGATCTCGGATGTCCCGCGGGGAGGGAGGTGATCGGCCCGGGAATCTTATAGATTCCCGGGCCGATCACGGGTGGGTGTTGGTCCACTTTAACCCCTCACAGCAGCACTGGATTGGTAAACACGTCAGCATTTGGGCTGACACAGTGATCCCTGATTGGTTCTTGCATGCTTACAGACTGAGATGAGAGCTCTCAGTCAGGCTAATCAGTGTAAGCCCCTCCTTTCAATTCATTAGTAGGCCTCACTTGTTCAGACAGGTATTAACTTGGTTAATGTTAATGTTCCCCACAGTCTGACTCAGGAGACAGTTGGATTCCAGAGAATGAAAACAGGAAAACTATCAGACTTTTTCAATCATAGAGATTGCATAAATAACCTAGCTCCCTTGCTATCTAGCATGTTTACATTTTGTTAAAGAGATGCTTTAAAGAGAAGAAAAGTCAATAGGACTTCCCTTAATCCATGCAGCATGCGGGCATTGCAAATTGGGATGTTTGGGATGCCTCTTTGTATGCTTTAGGCCCTTGGCCCTAACTCTATGCCCTATAGCTAACAAAAATATATCTGGGCCTTTTGTCAGGCTTTATATATTGCTTATGTTCATTTTGTTTTACCCACTCTTCCTAACAAAATCACTCCTATCACCCTTGCAGAAATGATAAATCTAACTATACACTTTATAGGGGTTATTTAAGAAGGGCTAGCACCAGGTAGTACCTCGTAGCGGCAGGTAGCGTCTGGTGAACGCTGGGTACTGTACACAACACCACATTTATAAAAAGGAATCTGGTGAGCGACTGTATCCTGCGTAGAATTCCAGTTTTTGTTATATTATTGCATATACCTATTGGTAAATCAGACCAACAGCCTTGCACCATCTGCAAGCATGATACTGAATCATTGTCAGCACTTACATTTCCTCCTCTACTCATAAGCTGAAACATCACTTCACAGATTTTCTTCTGGTCTCGGCCATCTTGGAGCACCCGACAGGCTTTTTTTCTCTCTCAGCATCCCAGTTGTGCTGCTGCTTGGACTTTACCAACATAACCCACAATGCAAAGTGTCAGGAAAGCTAGTAGCACATTCAATTGCAGGCTACTGGCAGGTCAATAGGACGCAATGGGCGGGGGGGATCAACCACAGCAGGAAATACAAAACATTTTTTGTGTAGCAATCTAAATTGCCCTGGGGAGATGCATATGAACACCATTTCTTGTAAGGGCGCTGATCTGATTTAAATAGAAATGATGTCTTTAAGCTTCTGTTAACTAGAACTACAAGAACCACCATGTCCTTGTCTGTCTGCTAATCCTGTAAATCTCTGCAGTGTCTAATGAGACACATTTCATGCTGGGTGAGAAGTAACACACATGGCACCTTGCTCTGCAAAACAATAAGGAGTGCTTAGTTAGCCCCCCGCTATCTTTCTAATCATAATTACAGTGAGGCTGCCTGCTGACAAACATTTCCAGAGCCTTATACCCCAACACTTCCATTTGCTTCCAAGTTAGTTTTAGATTTAGTTTCCTATAAGTTCATTTAACTTTTTTCTAGCCATTGAAAGGAACACTTAAAATACTGATATTTCCGTACTTTTACTTTGTACAATTCCATTTATTAGTTTTCCTTAGGGAATAAGATCCTTCTTATTGTGCTCATTATAACATTAAGCACAATGTGGCATGCTGCTGATAGAAAGTCAGAATAATGTGTATCTACCTTCCGACAGAAACCCAAGAATCCTACTCATCACTCTGCAACAAGCTCAAGGCTGTGTTCACTTAGAGTTGACAGTCTGTATTATATTCAAAAACTTTCATTTCTCAACAAAGAAATTGGCTTGTATAGGGTAATCATTATATGCAATTGTATCTTTTTTATTTTAGAAAATCACAGTTATACATTCAAACACAGGGCTCCTGAAAGATGAATATTAACAATTCATTGTACATTTTAAAATCAACTCACATATTTCACAACATCCCACCACTGAGACGTGGAGCACACTTACAGCCATTCCCAGAAAGCCTCAGAATGGGCACTTGCTGAAAAGCTTCCATGGGGGGGGGGGAACATTTTCTGTATTTCAATTCTTTTTATTATTATAATACAAGTAATAAGTAATACAAAAAAACTAAAATATCATACAAAGATTCAAGCACTCAAGCAACATATGTGAAAGCTCTTCGTCCACGATTTGTCTAATCTGCAGCTTATCCCTACAAACTCCTTACAAATTGTACAATTCACATATATCCATAAGCATATTTTTTGTATACCATAAACTTTAGGCTGCTGAAAAATTTGACAAAGAAAAGACAGGAGTACAAATAACCCTAATCAAAAACATTTTTTTCTTTGTTTCTTTTTTTTTTTACAATTAAAGGAACACTACCAAGAAAAAAGTCCCAATGATAAAAAAATCCATATAACTATGCTGGATGGTGGGAGGAGGGGTCACTTATACACCCGGCATTAAGATATATCCAGCCAGGCTTGTTTTTTATTCTATTGGAAGAAAGATGAAATTGGGGTAAAAGGCTATATCACCACTGATAGACTAAATATGTCACCCCTGTATTTGGTTTCTACCAGGAGAGAATAAACCACAGGTTTGGCAGAAGTTTTCTTCAGTTGGGGTGACCCCTATTCTCATTAGCTGATGTGTTTATATAGATTTTTATTACTACACAATTGCGCGATATTGCTCCTTTAAAGTCACGTGAATGAACATTTGTAAGCTAATCTATGTAACTATGTGACCTGTCCTCTAGTGCTACTTGAGATGCCCATGGATGATGGCCCTGCTCATAGCCCCAGTACTCTGTTCAGTGTCAGTTAAATTCCAGGGCTGGAAGTAAATAACTTGCTAGGCTGTAGCGCCCCTGCTGCACAGAGGGACATGGATTTACTTAGCAGTTCTGCCCCTCTGCATGGCCAGTAAGATGCTGGGTTTGCAATATTTTGTCTACCCAGCACATTCCTCTAGAGGACTCAGTAAAGTGGGACGGCCGCTGGGGGATGAGACGTCATTGCTCGGAGCAGCAGCCAGTGCCCTTTATTGAAGAAAGTGCCAGCCACTTCAGGCATATGAATATCCAGATGAAGTATCACTCCCTAAGGTAACGTATAGTGTGAAGATGTGCTGGGGGGCGTCATTAAGTTGCTAACATCCACATCTTAAGTGGTATCAAATTTGCTCATTTTGGAGCTTCAACCAGTCAGGACATAGGAAAGTGATACATCTTGAAAATAGGTTGGGAACCCCTGAGCTATGCTCCATTATGCAAAATGTGCCTAACTACCCTGCCTCCCAAAAATTAGACAGGTCTTATATTAACATTTTAGATGGGCAGATGGATAGATAGATAAATAGATAGATAGAGGGACAGATAGCTAGAGGGATAGTTAGCCACCACCATCCCTCCGCAGCGAATGTCCCTAAAGTTGGGAGGGCAGTGGCAGCCGAGCTGCCCCATACCTCCGCAGCAGTCAGCACAAATGGGGGGGGCACAGCTGCCCAGTTCCTCTGTTACTAGGGCTTATTTTTGGAGAAAGTCTTATTTTCAGGGGGTAGGACTTATATTTTAAAGCATTTTTGAAAATGTTACAAAATCACTTAAAAATTAATTATTTTCAGGGTAACGGGTTAGAAGATTTGTCCTCAATCTTCAGAAGCATTGTAGCAAGAATCTCAGGCAGCACAGTGCCTCTTGCTGACATCACTTCGGCTGTCTCGCAGACGTTATTTCTGATCCCTGTGGACTTAATGAATTACCAACACAACAAACAGTGCTCATATGCATCCCTCCCCAATTCAATTTAGATTGCTGCACATAAAAAATAATTTACCTTTTTTTAACTCCTACTGGGATAAACTTTAAAAACAAAATGGCCGCTCATAGGCTTGCAGGCCACCTGCAAACAGCAAGTCGTGCTGGACTTCCTGTTACTGTGCATTTGAGTTGTCAGTTGGGAGAGAAATCTCCAAAATAGCTGCTACCTTTCTTTTCCAACTGTGCCAGGCTGTTTGTCCGGTTAAAACTTAATTTCCAGTGTCTGATTTTCTGATACTCACTGGGTCCTGAGATGAAGTTTTATGTCAGACATACATGCTAGCTATTCCATAAGTCCGTACCTCATTTCAAAGATAATTTGGATTATTTCTCCCTGTCGATTAATTTCAGTCACTGTGACATTCACTGCAATATAGTGGATATGCCATGGAAGTACCTGGTGTAGCCAAAAACTTGGTGTGACTAAAACAAAATGGCTGTGGTGGTGTTCTAATGGCCATTATGTCCGGTTTAGCTGTCACAGTGCACATTAGGATATGTAGGATATAATGGGCACATTGCACTGCATGGAATTTCACCTGTTTATTTGTATTCAAATTTGTCCATTTTTATATCACATCATTTTTGTTCTCCAAAATTTGTCATATTTCAACAAATAGATGTATTTTTTAGTTCAGTTTATTGGTTCGGTGATATAAGTGCACCATAGACTAGCTGGCAAAGCCTATGTAAAAAAAAGAAAACAACTGACATTTTCACAAATCCTCATGGCTCTGCAGAGAGGTGGTTATGTGGGGATACTCAAGCCTAAAAGTCACCTGAGCTGACCAGTGGCGCACTATTAAGTTTCTAACATCACAGCGGTGAAGAGAATCTGAATGAAGCTGAGCAGTGATTGGCTGCCCGCCCACATGCCGTGGTAATACCGCAAGGGTATGTTTTACTGGGATCCATGGGGATACACACAGCAGGGTATCCCAAATCCGTAAGCCCCTGTGGACCAGGTGAGTTTTGGTCTACTTAAAAAGTCCACTCTAGTCCAATATCGGCTGAAGTGGCGTGCAATATTGGACTATTGTCTATAGTCTTGCCTTAATGTATTTTATAGAATGGAAAGTTTAGTTGCTGACTCACTTGGTTCACATAACCTTGTCCACAATCTGTACATACCATGGTGAGCCTTGTGCCATTTAAAATGGTGCAATCTGTTACACTTTGTGAATCAGACCTTGTCTTGTATGCTGCACCATCTTGTATACACTAAGGGGGTTATTTTAGAAAAGCTAAGGCCACGTAGTGTCGGGTTGTGCCAGATGAGTGTCAGGTGAATGTCAGGTCCTAGTCAAAAAGGTGTATTTATCAAGTCGAAAATCCCCAGTACCTGTGGTAATGTCCCATCTATCAATAGCACAGGTGATGGGATGAGTGCTGGTTCCCTACAGTGCCAGATAGGACTAAGTGCTCACTCTGCACTGTGTGGCTTATCGTATACATTTTGGATGTTACAATTATTTAAGCCTTTTAGTCAAATTTTTGTAAGACTTTTTTCCGGCTGGTGCATGCGCTACGGGATCCCTGGGCTGGTTGGGATTATTTTTATATGCATTTTTAGCACTTTTTTCTGCTGCATTTGGGCCATGATAAAGCTATGTCATGCTAGTCTAATGCATTTCCCATTTTTAATAAAAGAAAAAACAAAAAAAATAAACCCTAAAAATAAAACATAGGGCATCCAACAGGTGCTGTGTGCCTGCATTCCGTTTTTTGAGCGCCTTTTGGAGTGCCTTGTATTTTTTTTTATACATTTTGTCAGCTTGTGGTGCTCCCGGCTGGCACTAGGTGTCGCTAGCATGTAGGCTTATATAAGCCATGCACTGCGAACGCTGTTTGGCCGGGAGCGCTACAGCTGACAGCGCCGGTGGCCAAAAGCCGATGCTGTGGTGCGGGTGCTGCTTAGCATCTCGGATGAGGTTCTCAAGTGAAGCCTGGCCCAATAATAAAAAAATTGCCCCCCCCCCCGTATTACTTAAAACACATTTGATTATATTTTGTACTACTTCTAATTCTCATTGCTAAGATTCGATTATGAGCTATTATGAGGATGGCTCATACACCTATTCTTATAAAAAATGTTTTACTATTACAGTACATCAGAGGCAATGGTTCTGTACAAATAAATAAATATAATAATTAAGTAAATAAGTAAAAAAATAAAACGTATTCATGTATACATGAATTGCCAGAGAATACCAATAAGCAGGCTTCCTTTACTTGTATCAGCAGAGTAAGCTAGCAAGCCTCAGTAATTCAAGCTACGAGGGCTCCATTACCTGGTAAATGTTGAGTATAACCGTACACAGCACAAAAGTTTTCAGAAAGCTCACATAGATCAATTTTATCGCTGCACTGGCTTTCTAAATACTTCTGAGAAATGCATCTTTTAATGTGTATTATTTCTAAAGAGGGTTACATGTTTAAAGTCCAACCTCCTAAATTGCTCTATCAGACCTTTGTTCATTATGCAGTAATTAGAAGGAAACTATTAGCATCCATGCTTTGAACTTTTCAATGTAGTGCAGCAATAGGGTAGTAAACCCAATTAAATTTAAAACATTTCAGTGAGTAAGAAAACCATTAAAGTCAATTTATCAGACCTGAATGTTTTGGGTCACTAGTATAGAACATGCACATCAAACAGAAAAGCTTGAACCACTGATTTGCCCTGTAGCAGAAAAATCACAGCCATTTGCTAGGCACGACATATAATAGAGCGCAATGAAGAGATACTGATCGCATGCGTGATGACTGTACTTTAATTAATGGAGTCTCTGACACAAGCCTAAATGTTTCCTCTTAATGTCAGCTCATGGTGATATTGTGGAGAATTAATTGGAGAATTTGAACATTACAAGAAGGACATGGCCATGCAGCAGTTCACATAAGAAATGGAGTAGCGTGGTTTTAATAATGTTGCATTGCCTGGATTAATATTACACTGGTAACCCCAATTCCCTGTGGATACAGGCATATGAACTTGCAGTGTTCCAACTGTGGCAGCTATGATTCATCTTTCTGCAGAAGTGACAGAAGTTAGGGCTTTCCTTTCCACATTCAATAAAAAATAGCTTTAGTTACATTTTCTAAATGCAGCAAATTAACCATGAGCTTCCATTTTTTAAAGACTGGAAGTTCACTGAGACCATAGCCCCGCATATGATTTGGGATGCTGTAAATCAGGCAAAACTATTGAGCTATACCCAGCTTCAACCCTGGCAAACAGCATCTCTATTCTCCATGTGAACAGCAGTGACCAATAGAGCTCACAGATATACACATGTTGTGCTCATGCCTGTGCTCAAGCCTACAAGACCACCCACTGGTGGTCATGTGGGCCATGAGGTGTATAAAGTGTTTTAAAAAACAAGAGGCGATAAACTCAGAACAGACCCGGACATCTCCCCCTGGCCCTCACCCCTAATACCCGTGATGAATAACCCTGACCTACCCTCTGGCGAGAACTGGCAAGCAGCAGGAAGCATGGAAGCTCCGGAGACAATCAGAGGACAGTACTTGATTCGCGGAGGGAAGTGGTACTCCATAACGGATCTTTGGATTAGACTGGAGAATCCACACTTAAATCCATGGCTTCCATTATTGGCCCAACATTACCTACAAAGAATAGGATCTAAGAAAGCCTTAGAAAGGGGCCTTACAGGGTTTGAACACTGGTTATGGGAGAGAGTACACCAACGAGAGTGATCTATCAACTCCTGGACTCGGAGAGGAGCGATCCCCTCCCTTTTTGCAAGGAGTGGGAGAAGGATCTAGGCAGGGAATTCATGGAGCAAGAGTGGGAGAATGTCTTTACTATTACCCACAAGTCGTCAATTTCAGTGCAGCTACAGGAAACAAACTATAAATATCTAACAAGGTGGTATTACACCCCAAAGCAATTGGCGTCCTTTTTTCCAGACATCCCCAATATGTTGGAGATGCAGAGAGGAGGAGGGCTCGCTTTTCACTATACTCTGGACCTGTGCCAAATAATAGGTTTCTGGTCTACAGTAGTTCCTAACATGGAAGAGGTAATGGGTTCACAGGTTCCAAGATGTCCTGCACTCATGCTATTACATCACACAGAGAAAGGGTTGACTAGGTACAAAGACTCATTGCTAATGCATCTCATAAACGCGGCTAAGTCTCTGATCCCCAGATTTTGGAAGTCAGACCACGTACCTTTGGTGAGGGATTGGATCAGGGAGGGGGAGAAGGTGAAGGAGATGGAGGAACTAACTGTAGCTACCCATGATAAAGAGGAGTGGACTCGGGTGGTATGGACCCCCTGGTATCTATTTCAGGTTCGACAACCTTTAAGCAACACTGTGTCTCCCCCTCGATCTCAGCCGCTGTCTCAACATTCAACTAGGTCTAGCTCCCTTACCTTCTATCGCGAACATGTTTCCCATGGGGGCTAAACCACGCCTTCAGTGGTCTTTGAAATGGGCCATCTCTCCTGCCCAGAATCCGGACCGCCACCATGGGAGTCAACCCACGGGTGGTCCCGCCTACCTACCATAGTGAAATCCGTTTTGGACCATAGATCACATAAAAATACTGGGACCAATAGGCACGTCACAGAGATAAAGATGCGAAGGTGATGTCAGGGAGGGGATGACTGCATTTAATATGGCAGACGAGGGTGGAGGCCTGGTGAATGGAAGCTGGTAATAGTTGGGATGTAATGGGACGGAGGGAGGAATGCTTGTTTCTCCAGGAATCGTGGTGGAGCAATGGAGAACAAAAGAATGGTGAGACGGAGCCGACGGGGAAGTCATAAATGGAGTACCTACAAAGTATCTATAAGGGAAAAGAACACTTGCTTATTCGTTTTTGTTTTTCTATATCTGTCGTACTATACTGTATTATACTTTGAAAAATGTAAATAAAGAGTTAAAAAAAAAAAACGGGGCATCCCCCATCCCCACTTTTATTGTAGGCATAAACACAAACACAAAGCTGTAAATATTCGACAGCATGAGGGGAAAACAAGATGGGCCCTGGAGTGTGGTTACTTCTGCACCCCTCTGCAAAATTAAAGATCAGCAGCTTCTCTTCCTCTAACAGTTCTTTCTATCTAAAAATCAGGCTCTTACCCATCTCTCATAATCTCTAGATCATGGATGCACAAGCTGGGGCCTGGGGGTACATGTGTCCTGCACTGTCCTCACTTGCAGCCCCCAGCACCCCTAAGGAGTTAAAGAGCAAAGTGTTCCTTGTAGTGCAAGCGGCTGACCTCTAGAGAGCAGTGTGTCTCTTTTTTCCAAAGCAGAAACTGGGTCACCGATAGACTCTGTAGAGGTGGGTGACACACATGTGCTACTGGAGTATTGTTTATGCTGGCTGTGTCTGGAGATACCCAAGTAGACTCATCCTAGCTCACCTCTGCCCACCTCACCTTTTCCCACCTCTATCCACCTTACCTGTGTTCATTTTACCTCTGCCTACCTCTTCTTACCTCTTTCTGCTTTGTCCCATTGTCTCTGCTCCCCTCATCTCTACCTAGCTCTGTCCATCTCTTACCCCCTCACCTCTATTCGTCACTTCCCTTACTATCTCATCTCTGCCCACCTCAACTCTTCCTGTCTTACCTCAATTCTCCTCTCTCTGCTTTACCTCTGCCCACTCCTTCCCACCCACCTCTTCCTATCTCCCCTCTACCCACCTCTCCTTTGTCCATTGCTTCCGTTACCATCTAACTTCTGCCCACCTCACTTCGACCTCTGCCTACCTCTACCCTCCTCTGCTCACCTTTGCCCACCTCACCTCTTTGCACTTAACCTCTGCTAAAATGACCATTCCTTGCCTTACCCTTGCCCACTCCTTCTCACCTAACCTCCACCCACCTCTGGTAATCTTACCTCTTCCACTTCATTCATTCCACCTCTGCTCACCTTTGCATATACCTTTACAGCTTACATTGTTTTGGGACCGCTTGAACACTACGACAATGTGGCCCCTAGACCAAAAAATGTTGTGCTCTAGACACATAAAACTAATGAATAATAAAAATAAAAAAATAAAAATAAAAAAATAAATACAAACAGTAAAGGTAAGATAAAGATAATAAAAATAATGACTTATTTAAAAAAAAAAAACAAAAAGCATAGCAAATCAACACTAACCCTAAACTAACCATTATATCTTAGAAGGTAAATATTTGACAGCCAACCAGAATATTAAATAGGTATCATTATTACAATGCAGAAGATGTAGGATGCTCCCTGCTTTGCTCCCTCCCTGCTAACCCCTCTCACATTTTTTCACAGTACCCCTCTGCTACTTGCTGGCTGCTCCTCACAGCCTCATATCCACATTTAATGCCACCTCCAGGATTTTGACTATCCTGGATTTTGGTCTTTTCCCCCCGGGGGAAAGGTGTGAAATCACCCAGATCGCCCTAAGAAACTCACCTCATCCCAGTCCTACGGTGCATGTGCAGCAGCTCGTCCAATCAGCTCGCTCTAAGCCGCTGGCATCATGCCATTTTAGACGGCATCTAAAGCCAGCGGCTCCAAGCGTGCTGGCGGCCACATCCCCTGCTTCCCTCTAACAGGGAGTGTGCCCGCGCCGGCCATCCACAAATGGCTGGTGTGGATATGCTCCTTGCTAGAGGGATAGCAGGGATGCGGGAAGAAAGGTAAGTGCACGTGATGACCTGGTGGGTTTCACACATCTTGATTTTGGATGCCCCGGGGGGGGGGAGGGAATCGATTGACCCTGAAATCTTATAGATATCTGGGCCGAATCGAGCTGGGTTTTGAGCCACTTTAAGTTCCTTGCCATTCACCCATGTCTGTGCCTACCCCTTCATGTTTCTATCCCCCCCTCCCCACAATCTTACCCTTATTAAGATCAAGGCCTACTACCTACTATCTTACTACAACCCATTGCACTAACCTGTTTTTTTCCAAATGGTGCCACGGAATAGCTGTCTGGGAATCCCTCCTCACCTCTGGGTCCTAATTAAGTACGATACTCAATTATTTGTATCGATTTAAAATTTCCCTTTCATACCTGAATGCCCCAATCAACTCAACCACAATCCTTTGTGTGTATGTCTGCAAATTATGTATACTGTATATTTGGAAATAATAAACCTGATTTCTAATTATAGACCCACGTTCTAATCCTTATGCCAGTTCAACCATATACCTGTCAAGTTAAGAAAAATGTGAAAATACCGAATAAGTGTTTGCATTCTCATTTATACCTTATAAACTAACAAACTGTAACAGACACCCATTATTTAGCTTAGAGAAGGTTCTGAATAGAACAGGACATCTTGATTAATTTCCTATTAGCAGCAATACATATATTGCGAGGAGCAAAAATAATGTTTATTTTTATTGCTAAATACATACTACAAGGACGTGCTGACAGCAGAGGCTCGGCATAAAGGCCTGGTGACGGCAGACGTGCCTTCTGCAGGTGCCGCACGATTACACGTGTATGAAAACACCCTCTGGCTTGTTATGAGCCCGAGTAATTAGAACTCACTGAGTAAGATGTCTGTTATTGACATGCACTTGTATTTGCTTTAAATTTGTAGGCAATGAAAAACTGCTGTACAGAGACATGTAGACAGCAGCAGGTTTGCACTGGCTGCTGCAGTGATAATATAAATATTAATTATTTTATTTTGAATGACAAGTTAATAATCTAATAAAAAGAAGTAAACATTTTGAAATCCATTCTGCCTGGTTCACCTCTATGATCCAGTCGGCAGCAGGATTATTTGCAGGCAAATGGAAATGCGTTCCCTATGGCATTATTCATTATCAATGATTCATCACACTAAAGTGGATAAGGCCTTAAAGCGGATGGTGAAATAAAATATATCACTCACAATCATGCACCCACATAAAAGAGGGCAAGAGGGAACTCTTTTCCATTTAGATATCCACCCAAAAAGGGAAGCTTTTTGTCGCCAACTTGTTTCAGGGTCCAGAAACTTTTCAGTGTACTTTCCCCAACCTGGTCACCCCCCCCCATCAGATCAGCTCAAATGAAATATGTTTATTTTAACTGCTGAGCTTGCCTTACCAGATGAGCGCCGATTACATGGCAGGACTGGAAGTGTGCAGTAAGCAGATTACTATTCCCTATATTTGTTGGAGAGCTAAATCTTTACATAGGGTTTTTAATTTATAACAATCTTTCACTTTTTTTACTTCAATTGTATATAAAGTAGGGCCATTTGTACAGCATATACATTTGTACAGTGTTGAGTTTTAAGAAAACTAATCTGGAAAAGTTTATTTTTTGGTTTTTTAGCTATTAATAATAACACAACCTGGTAGAAGCCCAATACAAACCAAATTAGTAATAAACAAAATATTCAGCAAAATGGATTGCGTTTTTATTCTTCAGTCTGGAATACCTCATGCAGTTTACAGTGAATATGATTTGGGGGTCCTTCTGCAAAGATAAGGAAAGTCCATATAAAGTCTGACCAGAGCTGAATAACACATTCATATCGACTAATAGGAGTAAGGAGATCTTGTGTAATATAAATTAAGGGTCCAGTGAGGAAATTGTGGGAAGGATTTAAGAGGGGTTTGTTAATTCAACCAACATTTTTCAGACAGTATAATCATGACATTCCTAGGCTGGGTTAAAACATAGAGATTTAGATTTAGTTACCTTATACATACGGGACCCCTTGTACTTACCCCATGAGCCTATATAACATTTATAATGTATGTTAAACAAATGATGTTATAAAACTAGATGTACTAAAAGCATTTTGAATTAGAAGAATCAATCAAACCATATACAATACATACTTTTAAAAACTTGTATGGCATTCCTCACTTACCTTCAGCTTTAACAATCTTATTTTAGTCTTAGACGGCATTTGGCCGTCATCATGGACAGGGAATAGTGGCTACATGGGGTTAAAGTGGTGTTCTTACCCTGCTCCTGTATCTGTGGGGTTTTTCTTTATGCATACTTTTAACAATTTCGCTGCCAGCCTATCTGGAGATTTTGTCACCCTTGTTGCCAGACCATTTTGCACTATTTTGCGCTCCACATGTTAAACTGTGATTTTTGAAGGGAATTCCCAGGGAAATTAAATAATGTTTTTTTTCAGCAGAGTCTGGGCTTTAACATGAAATGTCTTGTTTGCATTTTTTTAGGTGTATTCTCAATATTTTTGGGTAAAAGTATGTGCAAAAAATAAAGAAAATCAATTTTTTACAATTTGTAGTGTTTTGTTGCAATAAAAAATGTAAGTTTGTCAATGAAATCTTGTGTGTAAAAGCCCCATTTCTTCCGGTTACAACGGTACCATATATGTATAGGTAGACACCCTTTCCTGCCCAGGAGACTCCCCCAAACTGAAACAGCGCTTTAGGAGATAAAGATAAAATACCACTATGCTATGCAATATGCACACCTTGCAGTTTTTCAAGAAAAACATTTGAAATAACCCCCACAAACCATATATTTTCTGGAAGTACACACCTCAAGCATTCTAGGTGTACCAGACTTGTTGACATGGGTGCAGTTTTCTGGAAGTAATCCCTCAATTAATTATTTGGTTGCACAGGGTTTCCCTAAAAAATGAATAAAAAACAGAATCAAAGTCACATTTTCCTAAAAAAAAAACAATATGCAAACAAGAAAAAACAAGTTAAATCTGAAAAAGCAACATCCCCCGAACAGAACAATACCCAACATACATAGCTACTGTGAAGAGAAATTGCCAAACACCCCAAAGTAAAGCTTGTGTGTAACGGTAATTTTACTTGAAAATTTCAGCTCTGCTGACAGTGTGCACCTTGCGCTTTTTCTACCAGAACAACCCTTTATATTTGGAATACCCCCCACAAACTATATATTCCATGAAAGTACACATGTTAAGCTTTCTAAGCGTACCCAGCTTGTTGTAGTGGGCTCAACATTCTGGAAGTAATCCATCAAAGAATTCTATGGTTGCACTGGGTTTCCCTTAAAAATGTATAAAAAAGCAGAATAAAAAACATCTTTCCCTAAAATATCAATATGCAAACAAGAAAAAACAAGCTAAGTCCAAAAGCGCAAGATCCCCTGAACAGAACAATACCCAACATGCCTAGCTACTTTCAACCCTTTTAATTGCCAGCCTACTTGACTTTGCAGCAGAGTTTAGGCTTTAACATGAAATGTCTTTTTTGTAATTTTTCTACTGGTTTTTAAATATTTTTGCGTAAAAAAACAAAAAAATAAATAAAATAATATTTTTTAGACAATTGCCTCCTTTATTTTAAATAAAACATTTGTTTTATTAATGAAAACTATATTGCATGTGAAAGCCCCATTTCTCACGATTACAACGGTACCACATATGTATCGGTAGCCCCCCCCATTCTTGCCCAGGAGACCCCCCAAACTGAAAAGAGCACCTTATAACATTTACAAATAAAATACTACTATCCACACTATAAACATAAGGGGTTAATTAAAAAAAATTACATAGGGTCCCCATTTGACAGGGGACCCAATTTTTTGGGGAATTTTAAGGGTTAAAAACCCTTAAAAATCCCCAAAAAAATAATGTGGGGTCCTCCTTACTCATCATAACCAGCCCGGGACAAGCTATGGGGGCTTGTAGAAACAGGGCGAAGCAGCCAGTTTTGGTGGCCCCCTGCCCTGCCGGCTACAAGCTCCATGGGTCGGGCTCTTCTGCCCCCCCTTGGGCTTTCGGGAGGCAGGTAATTGGGGGTGCCGGGCGTTAATGGCAAGTCACCTGCTAGCCGCAGGTGACTTGCCAGCCCCCAGCCTTGTGAACTGGTATAGGTGTCTCATGGATCCCTTACCAGTTCACAAGGGGTTAACAGTAAAAAAAGCACACAGACACATTATTAAAAATTACTTTTATTGAAAAATAAAAACTTTTTTTTTTATTACTTTACTTACCTCCGATCGTCAGCTCCTGTGTCCCTCAATGTGACCTGTGCCCCTCTGCTCCTGTGACCAGCATGATCGCATCTGAAACAACAACAGCCGGGAGCCAGGACGACACCTGGTAAGTGACGACACCCCTGGTGAAGAGGACGACACCCCTGGTGAAGAGGAGACCCGGTGGGAGCGATCGAACACTGAGGTGAGTAAATGTCATTTTTTTTTTTTTTTTTTTTTTACATGTAATTTCGGTGGGGGGTGGCTATTCCGGGCATTCCCCTGCACCGGGGGGGGGGGGCCTGGGTGGGGGATCGAAGCCCCCCCCCCCCCCCCGGATGAAAAGGAGACCCGGCCGGATCGAACGAGGGGTCAGGTGAGTGTTTTTTTACTTTACTGTTACTGCAGCAGGGGGGAAAGTCAGGCACGTAGATTTGACATGCTTAGCACATAAGTGGAGTGGAAGAGAGCATGTAGAATCTACGTGCTTGGCACTGAAAGGGTTAAAGTTTGGAAGGGAACCTACTCACACTAATATTAGATAATGGGGCATCTGCTTTCGCTCTGCTCTTTCTCACATTCTCACACAATTTTACTCACATTCTACCTAAGTTTGGCTGTTATATACATTATTGGAGCTGGGGGTTTGTTCACACTTAGCCCGCAAAGGGGCCTGCTGGGACTTTATCACCCAAGGGCACACATATAGTAAATCAGGAGCTATCCCTGATTACAGGGAATCTATGGGTAATGTAAATTCAAAGAAAACCTTACATCATACACAATGGAAACCTTCTATTCTGCTCTCTCAAAATGCTGTAGTTCCTGAGTTCCTCAGCTGTCTCTGCACTTTCATCATTCTTTCCTAATGATGGATGTGCCCCCCCCCTTCCGGAACACAGTGTGTGTGTGTGTGTGTGTGTGTGCCAGTTAACAGCCTACTTTTTGAGAGGGCAGACCTGGATGGTTCAACTGTGTATGAGGTATTTGCAATTAAGCCTACAGATGTTCTATGATACCCAACATTCATTCTATACCAAATACTCAAATCAATGCTAGCTTGGAAATCAACTTTTTAGCATCAGCATAAGCACTCTCACTGTTATGTAATCTAGATAATGATCATACTATACATCATGTATATGTATATGTACAAGGTAGTATATAGTATCACACAATTTTAACAGATAACTGAAATTCTCCTGTTAACTATAATGGGTCCTTGGAAATTTAAAGCTAACCAAAATAAAATCGTATTTCAAATTCTTAAAGCTAGCAAACCTAAAATAGTTGTTCTTTGGAAATCACCTATAATACAATAACTTTGTGTGATCAAAGTCAAGATGGAATCTATTTAAATGATAGAGAACTCTGTTTCTAGAAGTCATAATTTTCTCTCTAGGTTCAAAAAGGTTTGGTTACCATGGGAACTCCAAAACCTCACTAAGAACAGGATGTTGGATTTTTCATTCCTTAGTTAGGAGTAAAACGTTCTTAATAGGATCCTATATAGGGGTCAGATTTCAAGGCTGAAGAATTTTGACCTTATATGTAATTTTATTTATTTTTAATGTTGAAAATAGGTACTTGAAGTCGCATGTCAGTTGACAACTTTTGCCACATTGATTTCAATCTCTGTATAGATGAATACTAAATATATTGTAGCTTGATAACAATATAATGCTCATGAATCTGAAGTTTGCCGCAAAGTATAATAATAACCAATGAAGAAAAGATTTGCAAACATTTTCAAAAATAGCAACATCCTTTTGCCTGAAGTTCAATGCCAAAGGACATCTGGAGGTGAACCCCCATTTTCCAGTACTTTAATTCCTCTAATTACAAATAAAAGACCCTTTGGACATACCTGCTTGGGGATATGTAAGAAGTTAAATATGCAGGGGATGCAGCATTTACTTCTGCTCCTTGAGCAGTAACATGGCTGCAGGTCTGAGAATGTTGCTAGTCTGGCAGGATATTATTATCTTTTTTTTTTATTTTATTTTTTTTTAAATAGGTCTTTATTGAGGTAGATAAGACAGGCACAAAAAGAAAGAGAACATTTTCATACAGCGGACAGGTCCAGAACATGCATTACACAGAGCTACGAAAGTAATCACCATATGTATAAACCGCTGAACCGTCGCCATCTCCACCCTCCCAACTATCCCCCAGATTGAGCCCCACCGTTCTCATCTACCAGCTTTTTGAACTTTATAAAAGGATGGGGAAAAGGGAAGGGGAACAAGGGGGGAGGAGGAGAAGCGAGAGGGGGGAGAGGGGAGGGCTAAGGAGGGGAGGGGGGTTGGGAAGGAGAGGGGGGAAGGGGAGGGGGGAGCATCTCTCCGGGCCATACCCCCCCGGGCCACCCCCCACCCGTCCACACGTCCCGCCACCCGTCTCAGGCACCTCCCGTCCCCGCATCAACACTCCACATGATCATGCTATACTCCAAAGTTGCTTGCCTTCAGCAGACTCTGTGAACATGTCCCACAGCAGCCACGAGTGCCTATATTTTTCCTCTGAACCCCTGAGCAGGGCCATCAAGTTTTCCATGTGTCGGATGTCCTCTACCCTGCGTATCCAAGAGCTGATGGTTGGTGTAGTGGAGGATTTCCACAGAGCCGGAATGCACGCCCTAGCTGCATTTACCAGATGGATAGTCAATGACTTTCTGTACTTCCCTACCACTCCGCTGACGGAGTGTAACAAGAGTGCCTCCGGCGAGAGTGGGATGTCATCTCCCGTAATCTTGCGAGTCCACTCTACCACACTCCTCCAGAAGCCCTGTATTCTTTCGCACTCCCACAGTATGTGGAAAATGGTACCTTGGGCCTTCTCGCACCTCCAGCATAGTGGTGAGACTGAGGGGTGAAGCAGTTGAGGAGTCCTGTACCAGCGACAGAGGATTTTATACCCCTCCTCCTGGTAAGAATTGCTAATTGATGCTCGTTGCGAATTTTTTTCACTTGGTTTGGTGGAAAGGTGATTCCGAGGTCCCTTTCCCATGCTCCAATAAAGGAAGGTAGGAAGGACTCCCCAGGGTCCACCAATAATTGGTATACTATGGATAATGAACCTCTGATCGGCTCCGAAGACGAGCATAATCGTTCAAATGGTGTTAGCTCCCTTCCATACTCTGCAGGGGGAGGCAGAAAGTGGGTTATCTGAAGCGCTCTCCAGTGTGACAGGGAAGGTGGATCACCCCACGCCATAAGCTCCTGCTGGGTTTTCCATCTGGAGCCCCTAAGGAAGTCATGGATGGTGCCTATACCCCGGCGTTCTCCACCTTTTGAATCCTGCATCTAGGTGGCCCGGGCGAAATCCAGAGCCCCTATGACCGGACTGAACGGGGAGGGCGATGGGGCTATGATCTCCCTCACTGCTTGCCGGGCCCACACCTGGAGGGTAGGAGCTCGGGATTGCACCAGTAGACCAGGGTAGGCCCGCTAGTGGGACGGGACACCACGTTTGCTCTAGTTGGACCCACCGCTTGTGTTTGCCATGGAGTTTCCAGTCTACAATTCTGCCCAGGTGGGCCGCCGCATGGTACATTTTAATATCTGGGTGTCCCACTCCCCCCCTTGTTTTCGGTAAGGTAAGCAGTCTTTGTGAGACTCGTGGACTCTTGCCTCCCCATACGAATCTTATAAATTCTGTTCTGACCATTTTCAAGAAGGAGGCTGGCAGGTGAATGGGGAGAACCTGAATAGGATAGAGCAGGCACGGCAACACATTCATTTTCAGGATGTGGCATCTGCCAAACCAGGACTGTATCCTGTCTTTCCAGGCATTAAGATCTCTTCGAATTATTGTCAGCAGAGCAGGAAAGTTTTTAGCAAACACATCTTGCAATGAAGGGGTAATCTGTACTCCCAAGTATGAAATGGAATCCGTTGCCCAGCGAAAGGTAAAGCTGTTTTTGATATTCGACAGATGTCTCACTGGCAGAGAGACATTTAACGCTTCAGATTTTTGTAAGTTTATTTTAAAATTCGAGAGTTCGGCGTACTCTTTGAACTCCCGTAACAGGTTGGGGATGGTTGTCACCAGTTGGGTGATGCCAAATAACAAATCATCGGCAAAGGCTGCCACTTTGTGCTCAGAGCCTCCGCCTCTCACCCCTCTTATATCTGGGTTTGCCCTCACCCGACACAGGAAGGTTTCCAATGTTAAAATGAAAATGATCGGGGACAACGGGCATCCCTGTCTCGTGCCATTCGTAATCATAAAAGGTTCCAAAAGCGTCCCGTTGACCTTGACACAAGCCGACGGGGAGGAATACAGTGAGAGTATCCATGTCTTCATATTTTCCTGTAGGCCCAGATGTTCCAAGGTGGCCCGAATAAAGTCCCAGTGGACCCTATCGAACGCATTCTCCGCGTCCGTGGAAAGCAGTATGGCTGGGATCTTTTCTTCCTGGATCAGATGGATGAGATTAAGGACACGGGTCACGTTGTCCCTAGCTTCCCTTTTTGGGGTAAAGCCCGCTTGATCTAGGTCTATCAGCTCGCTTAAGTTTGAGACGAGTCTATTGGCCAATATTTTGGCGAACAGTTTCAAATCTACATTTAGTAGAGATATCGGCCTATAGTTGGAGCAAAGCAGGGGGTCCTTCCCCTGCTTCGGTATGACCTTAGCAAATCTGGAGGGACTGCATGTTCAGTCGAAATAGAATTAAATGTGGCTACTGCCCGTGGGGTCAGAATGTCCCCTAGGACAGGGTGAACCCATCCGGACCCGGGGACTTGCCCGTCTGCGAGGATTTAACTGCTTGAGCCCACTCCAGCTCAGAGATAGGCTCCTCCAGGGCTTCTACGATCTCAGGACTTAATACAGGGAGGCCTGAAGCCGCCACGTATCCCCATGCATCTTGAAACAGGCTGGTCCGGCCGCTCTCCTCGTCAGATAGGTTATAAAGCTTGTGGTAAAATTCTTTGAAAGCCGCAGCGATGTCATCTGGGTTGTGGTAGATCCGTCCCCCAGCTCCTAAAATCTGTGGAACAAAATTATTCGCTCTCTGCTCTCGGATCGCCTTTGCCAAAGGATATTATTATCTTTTGCAGATAGTGTGGTTAGCTCTAATCTACTGAGCTTGGAGAGTTTAAGAAATAAATCTGTTTTATGGTCATGTAGGGGCAATCAGAAGATCAGGGAGGGATGACAGTCCACCTTTTCTTCAGAGAATGTTAAAGTTTTGGGTAACACAATTGCTCAATGGTCTAGATCATCTGTACATTCTGGTCTTGGCATTATGTAAGATGTAATATTTTATATTTGCTTATTCACTTAGATCCCAAATTGAGCTTATGCCTCTATGCCCCATATTGTCTATTCCTTTCTTTTTTTCTTTCTATTAAACCTTCTAAAAACAGGATCGCCGGGGGACAAAGGATCGGAGGTGAGTGTTGAAAAAAAAATTAATAAGTCATTTTTCTTCTGTGTGTGTGTTTTATTTTACACATAACCCTCACAACCTTTTTTGGGGGGATTTGTAAGTGTTTTTAACCCTTACATTTTTTTTAAATGGGGTCCCCCCTCCCATGTCATTTTTTTAAATGAGTTTTTACCTGTCACCCAGCAGGTATGAAAGGCTTCCTGCAGCAGCAGCAGCAGCAGAGCAGAAGCCAAAGTGATCAGTGTGGGATGGATGGATGGGATGTAAGTATTAAAAATAATAATAATTCTCTGTGTATGTTTGTTTTTTACATGTAACCCTTTGTGAACTGATAAGGGATCTATGAGACCCCTATGCCAGTCATTGGGGGTATTTAAAATGTAAAGGGTTGTTTTTTTTAAACTGCAAGGTGCGCATAGCAGTTATATTTTACGTATGTGAAATAGGACTTTTACATGCAAGAAGATTTTATTGAAAAACATACATTTTTTACAACAAAAAAACACTACAAATTGTAAAAAAATGATTTTTTTTATTTTTGCACATATTTCATCCAAAAATATTTAGAATGCACTTAAAAAAATGACAAATAAGACATTTCACGTTAAAGCCCAGACATGTCATTTTCCTGGGAAATCCCTTCAAAAATCACAGTTGAACATGTGTAGCACAGAATAGTGAAAAATGGTCTGGCAACAGAGGGTGACAAAAATTCTAGGTAGGCTGGCAGTTAAAAGGGTTAAAGGGACTCTGTAGGCAAAGTGCGTAAACTATCATTTAGCAGCTCACCTCCTACTTGCTGTCCTCTCCCAGCTGTTCCTGGAAGTAGAAACAAGGCAAAGAGTAGTGGCACACCCCCTGAGATCCTTTGCAATAGACCACCAATCATAGGGCTCTCCTGGCAAGACTGAGCCCACTAGTATTCTGCAGCCATCTTACCAATCAGCACCCCTGTTGCTAATTAGCATATGAATAGCCAAGCCAACTTAGCATTTTATTTAGTACCATACCTAATTACCATCTGAATTGTCTGTGGCTGTCTTTGTGCTTAGGGTAGGTTAGGAACAAGTTTGGATTAGAAATGACTCTGATGGTCAGGGAAGGGCTCCCTTTTTTCTTTTCCTATACATTTTGAAGGTATTTGATAAGTATATAGTTACCTGTCAAATAAAAAAATATATTGGCGAGAGGTGTATATTGGTTGTCTACACAAATTAAATGCAGCAGAGAAGCTTTTTCCAAGAATTTGTAAAGTTTCATAATACAGTTGTCAATCTTCACTGTGAAATCTTGGCTTGCAATCATGCCTTGGTCTTTTTTATGTGACCTGATCAATACACATTCTATCAGAAATGATTAAGGTGAAACCAGACTGGTATAACCAATTAACTGCAGGATGATTAAATGTGAGTTCAAGTTGTGCTAGGGAAACATCTATATGACTGTTTACTGAAAAGTGCAAGTTTTGTTTCTGCACATAATCCCATAAGCTAAATGACACATGGCAGTGAATGAAGTAAATTATGTAAGTACACTGAAACCACTATCAAGTGTGATTTTTTTGTGGGGGTGTGTTATGTATCAATAACAGTGAAGATAGGTTATGGTTTGGTGAGAGGGAACTTCGGTAGGACTCTTCTCTGTTAATTTTCTCCAATCCCTATTACCACTTTCTGTCTAACCACCTCCAGATAGTGGTCACTACCTGCAAGATGCCAGCATCATTAGTGGGGCATCGAGGCAGTAGCATTTCTAGGGATACTACAGACATGGTGATACAGAAAGCCCTGGTGACATGGCAGCAAGTGTCAGAGGCCTAAATCAGCGACCATGGGGAATTGGAAGTAGCAATGATAATCTGTGGCTTGGGTAGTAGCAATGCAGATAAGGAGTTCATGGGAGACAAATGTCAGAGGCATAGAGCAGTGTCAGGAAGCAATGGACAGCAGATTTACACCAGAGTGGTATTGAATGCCAAACATGAGGGATAGTTGGAGGCCCCAGGCAGCAACAATCAGGCTCCAGTGTGCAGTGTCAATCTGAAGCCGGATACTGGCAGTGACTAGAGTGCAAAGACTCAAGGTCTTGTTATTAGGCCCTCCATTCCTGAAGGGTTTCCCCATAACCACCAATACCTCAAGGGTGCTCTATGTGACACTTTATTCCACCCAGGTGCCCTGCCTCTAGAACACTGAGACGTTGTGAGCTTCTATCTTGTCTATCTGGGTTCCTTGACACACTTACCTTCTTATGTTACGCCATGGCTCTTATAGAAATATATGCAACTCATACATTCCTGTAACCCCCTACATGCATATCACTCACTGCCCCCTCACCTTATGCAACCTGCCATGTATTCTCCCTTCACCCTTCCTTCAAGCATCATTTATATTTTAGGTACAGTATTATGCCTGAAGACAAAACCAACCTGTGCATGCCTTATTAAATTCACACAAGGTTGCAATCATCTGCCCACAAAATGAGGTCTGGATGGAATAAATGTCAGAAATGGTGCACGTTTTGAGATGTTTTACACTTGAAAGTTACATAAGCACATGGTGAAATTCATGTTGTGTATCGCAAATCCAAGAGCATTAATATTAAATATGCCAGATCAGGTCTAATTAGCAGATGAATTTGAGCATAATAAAGGTCGGCATATTTAAATGTCATAATTCCATCTCCTTGGGATTTATTATCAGAACTGATGCTCAAAAAGTGTTGTTACGGTTTACAGAAATAGTTCACATTCTTTTTCTCATGTGTATTGGGTATATTATAGCATGTGATAAGGAAAACACACCTTATTCAAATTAGAAGCTGTTTTCGATAAATGTGTCAAACTTTGCAGGATTTTTTCACAAAAAAATAAAGAAAATTAAATAGTTCAGAGTGGGTACTTTCCACCGTTTTTTATTTTAAAAAAGAGTACAATAAAGGTGGATGAATATTTGATTTTAACTGAATTTAGCCACTGTTCAAGTTGGCCATACTTAACCGAATATACAATGGTCAAGTTGGATGTAACAATGAGCCAAAGCTGAAGCTCATCACTAATTATGGCTATTGGATGTCAGAAGAATCATCAGTGAAAACTGAAAGTTACTTAGGGCCTTATTTATGAAGGGATAGCGTCAGGTAGTGCCTTGTTAATGAGAGGTAGCGAAAGGTGAACGCCGGACACGGCACGCAATTACACATTTATCAAGCAGAATCTGTTTAGCAACTGGGATAACGCCATGTAGCGTCCGATTCATCATTATCCCAGCCTCAGCGAACAGCGCCGGCGTTCAGCCTTGCACAGCGCCAGGTATTACCTCTCGCTACCTGTCACTCTCCCATATATTTCAATGGACGATATTTTTCTTCTCATTAAACAGGGTTTTTTTTTTTTTAAATCTCAAATAATATTGTGACCTCTTTTTCATTTTTTTATATATTTCTGCAGAAATGACATTACAGGTCTGGCATTAAAGTGTTCATGTTACAATGTTATTACAATGTAATTCCATATGTTTTCGCTTTGTTACTAATGGATACATGCTGAAAAACAGACTTCTGGGACGCTCTGGGCATCAGAGAAGCATTTTTCTGCGCCAGAGTTTTGTGAGGCTGCTTTTTTACTGAATATGTTGTGAGTCGGTCGCACTGACCAGTCGCTAACATGCGCTCCCATACAGTGCTGTACTGGTCAAATAGCGACTAATCACAATGTATTCATCATTGCTGCACAGCGACTGAGTTGCTAAAAACTAGCGACCCACGGCCGAGCACAGCGACTACTAGCGGGCGCTCTGAAAATGCCTGCTACAGACGCTCATCTGTCGCTACCTGGCGTTAGTGATGAATCAGCCTGTTAAACAGACTGTAAATTATTTAATGAGGAACACAGTAAGATTTACAGAGCTTATTAAATCTTTAAATGATTTGTTTATTAATTGGCAAGTATTTACATGCATACACCTTTTTATTTAGCAAAAAGGGGCAGTGGAGAGAGGAAAAATATATACAGACTTACACATCTGAATAAATAACTAGCTGCTCAAGTGTTCGCTATTTACATTCCCTGACCACAAAGAAGAATATAATGGCCTTGATTCAATAAAGGTAGAAAAAAATTCTCATGGTAGTAAAAAATTAAATTCATGAGAAAAAAGCCTGAGAATGTCACTGTTACTGAATCACTAGCTAAGAAAACAATGAAAGTCAATGGCACTATTTTCTCCTAAGAAAAGTAGAGAAGTGTTTACTCCTTTCTACACTGTAGTAAAAGCTGCCATTGACTTTCATTGTCCTTTTCTCTAGTGATTCAGTAACAGTGACATTCTCAGGCTTTTTTCTCATGAATTTAATTTTTTACTACCATGAGAATTTTTTTCTACCTTTATTGAATCGAGGCCATAGTTCCAAGTCATTTACAACTTTTAAAGGATGAAAAAAAGGGTTAAGTGTACGTATTATCTTGTGATTTTATCAGGAGCTGTGTTCATAATCAATCGTTGCTTGAAGTATACCTTTATTCAGTAAGCTCTGGACTGTTCTATTCAGGGGATGCTTTTTTAAGGGTTTGGGCTTTTCATTAAATCATGCTGAAGGTCCGCTTTAATGTATACTAGACCAGCCATGATGCACACATTATCAACTCCACAGTTGCCCTGTAAAACATGGTCAGCACTTTTTTGGACAGCCCATATGTTTTTAGTAGCCTTTTTTCGTTTCAGTTTTTTTTACAGTCTATTGCATACAATGGCCACCTATGCATTAAAATGTTTTTTTTTTTTAATTAAAAAGTGGGGCAGTTGTGGCCTAGAGGTAAGGGGAGCAGACTTGTGACCAGAGGGTTTTTTTTTTCTTTAAGTTGTGTTTTCCATTGAAAAGGTTCTTGAAATTCAGAGCAAACGACCCACTAAACATTTAAAAAGCATTCTGTTTGGATTCCCCAAATGTACTGAATTACCCATTCAAACTTTAAATTAGGCACCCAAACAGCAACAAAGGCCCTTATTTATGAAGGAATAGCGACAGGTAGCGACTGGTGAGCGACCGGTAATGACGGTCACCGCCACGAGAACGCCGGCTCCCCACCACAATCACACATTTATCAAAGCCAACCCTGCTTAGCGACTGAGATAGCGCCAGATAGCCACTCATTCATCATTATTCCAGCCTCAGCCCACAGCGCCAGCGTCCGACCTTGAACAGTGACAGGTATGACCTCTCGCTACCTGGCACTCTCCAATGCATTTCAATGGAACAATCTTTAAATATTCATAATTAATTGTTATTAATGTTTTTTTTTTTTTAAATGTGAAAAATTCTGTGACCACTTCTGCCATGTTAGATAATTTTTTTAAGGTAAAAAAAAAAAAAGATTTGTGCAGAATTGATATTACAGGTCTGATATTATTGTTATTCATATTACTAAATTCTTTAAACATTTTTTTTTTGGTTTCCAAAAATATGGTGGTTTGGGGGTTAAAAAACTACTTTTAACACATCGCCGCCAGCGCTCTGGGGTTTAAACATGCATTTCACAGCGCTTGAATTTTTTGAGCGTGATTTTTTGATGAATATGTTGGGAGCCGGTCGCTCTGACCAGTCGCTATCATGCGCACCCATACATAGCGGAACCTGTCAAATAGCGACTCGTCACCCCGCATTCAACATTACTGCACACCGACTCAGTCGCTATCAACAACCGAACAATGGCCAAGCACAGCGACTACTAGCGGGCGCTGTGAAAATACTGCTACAGTCGCTGCACTGTCGCTACCTGCCGCTATTAATGAATCGGCCTCAAAATAATGGAATCCCCTTGCATCTTTAGGTACAATACCTTCAAAGCTTTTGCTTTTCTTTGCTTTCAAATAAGCCCCCGCCATTAATTAGCATTTTTTGTAAACGTCAGAGCCCCCCCACCCACATGCTGTAATGCCCACAAAAGCATAAATTATTACCTTGAAAATCACATGAGGGGCATTGGCAATCCCCGACCAGTACAGGAACCAACACCCATTTTGTTTAAAATCGGTCTGGTCTTATTCTGGTTTTATTTCCAGAGACATGCAGAGACCAAAACATGAGAGATACTGATACTGATACTGGAAAGGCTCAGGATTTTGTAAGAGTTGTGTTTTAAAAAGTGAGAAAAAGTGAAAGTGGAAGCCAACACATGTTCTGCTTTCTTTTTAATAAGTGAGATCTAAGAATGTTTTTTTTAATATTATGCATTGTCCAGTCAAAGCTGAACCTTTAAATTGAGCTAGTCATTTGTTTAAAGGGGGCTCTATATTGCTTGTGCATTGTGCAGGTGTTATGTATAAAACGAGATGCTGACATTTCCTTCATTTTATATATAACTGAAAGATCATTGATCTGTATTAAATAGGAGACAGAGGTAGCAATCAGGCAACTACCTGATGGTCACATGAATCAATTTGTAGATCAGTAATCAAAATTCATTGCACATGAAAAGGGGCATTTGGACAAAACATTTTAATAAGGAAGATATTTTATTTTAGAAGTTACTAAGAGGCGGATTTATTAATAGCGACATGTAGCGACAGTTGAGCGACTGTAGCAGTATTTTCACAGCGCCCGCTAGTAGTCGCTGTGCTTGGCCGTTGTTCGGTTGTTGACAGCGACCCAGTCGGTGTGGCGTAATGTTGAATACAAGGTTACGAGTCGTTATTTGACAGGTTCCCGTGATGTATGGGTGCGCATGATAGCGACTGGTCAGAGCGACCGGCTTCCACCATATTCATAAAAAAATCACGCTCCAAAAATTCAAGCGCTGTGAAATGCATGTTTAAACCCCAGAGCGCTGGATGCGATGTGTTAAAAGTAGTTTTTTAACCCCCAAACCACCATATTTTTGGAAACCAAAAAAAAAGTATTTTAAATAATTTAGTAATATGAATACATTAATATCAGACCTGTAATATCAATTCTGTACATTTTTATTTTTTCATTTTCATTTTTTTCCCTAAAATGGCAGAAGTGGTCACAGAATTTTTCAGCTTTAAAAAAAAACACACACATTAATAACAATTAATTATTAATATTTAAAGATTGTTCCATTGAAATGCATTGGAGCGCGCCAGGTAGCGAGAGGTCATACCTGTCGCTGTTCAAGGTCGGACGCTGGCGCTGTGGGCTGAGGCTGGAATAATGATGAATGAGTCGCTATATGGCGCTATCTCAGTCGCTAAGCAGGATAGGCTTGATAAATGTGTGATTGTGGTGGGGAGCCGGCGTTCTCGTGGCGGGGCCCGTCATTACCGGCCGCTCACCAGTCGCTACCTGTCGCTATTCCTTCATAAATAAGGGCCTAAATTACAATAGAACAAAGGGGGTGGGAGCAGCTCAATCACTATTATTTATACAAAATTATTATTATCATTCAGGGCCTGGGAACTAATTTACCACCCAGTTTAATAATAATAATTTTGTATAAATAATAGTGATTGAGCTGCTCCCACCCCCCTTTGTTCAACTAAATTACAGTAGTCTATTGGTGGAATACTAAACAAATCTGTTTGAATTTCCCATAGGCTGCTGTTATTGTTTAACCTCTATAGAATATCTACCCCATTACAATAAATTTGCCACTTGTAGAACTGCCCTCATTACATATGCAGGGGATTTTGATTGCTATTATTATTTTACTTTATCCCCAGACTCGACCTATCCAAAAATACCCCAAATCATTTGGCTAACCCTCTAAATGTGTCCTTTTCTTGGTACAAGTCTTAACCTTCCTGGCGTTGCGAAACAGACAAATGCAATGGCAACGAAAGCGTTGCCATTGCATTTGTCTCTCACGCACGGCTCCGCCCCCATGAGCCTCTGCGGCTCACAGAGACGGAACCCGGAAGCGGAGACGGACGCCGCAGCCGCGGCTCTCACCTGCGATCGCGGCGGAGACATCGCTGGATCGCAGGGAGAAGGTAAGGAGGCTGCGCCGCCCGCTCTTGCTCCCAAATCGATCCCGAGCGTGACTCGGGATCACCGCCACTTACAGCGCAAATTGACCCCGAGTCACGCTCGGGATCGCCGCCAAGGGGGTTAATCTGCTAAGGGCCTTATTTATCACGGGCTAGCGCCAGGTAGTGTCTGATGAGCGCCAGGTACCGCCAGCTATCGGCGGCTACCGACTCAAGTACGCCCGGCGGCGGTCACAATGACGCATTTATCAAGGTAAATGAGGCTAGCGCCGGCGAGAGCGTCAGCTAGCGCGGGATTCATCATGAAGCCGCCTGGAACGAACAGCGCCGCTGCAAATTCCTTCACAGCGCCAGGTATGACCTGTCGCTCCCTGGCATTGTCCAATGCATTTCAATGGAGCAATGTTTAATTAATCATAATTAATTGGTATTATTTTTTTATTTTTTTAATGTCAAAAATTCTGAGACCACTTCTGCAATGTTAGGTTTTTTTTTAAAGTAAAAAAAAAAAAAAATTGTGCAGAAATGATCTTACAGGTCTGATATTAATATATTCATATTACAAAATGATTCCAAAAACATGTAACGTTACAATCAAAAAATATGGTTGTTTAGGGGTTAAAAACTAGTTAACACCCATCGCCGCCAGCGCACTGGGGTTTAAACAAGGAATGGACAGCGCCAGCAAATTCGGAGTGTCATTTTTTAATGAATATGAAGCAAGCCGTTCGCTCTGGCCATTCGTTGTCAGGCGCTCACATACAACGCTGAACCTGTGAAACAGCGACCCCCCAGCCCGTATTCAACATTACCGCACACCGACTGAGTCGCTGTCATCAAGCAAACGCCGGCCAAGCACAGCGAATACTGGCTGGCGCTGTAAAAATCACGCTACAGTCGCTCATCTGTCGCTACCTGGCGCTATTAATGAATCGGCCTCTTAATTTAGCTATTGGGACATCTTGACTGCATTTGGCCACTTTACATGGCTAGTGTTGATGTGGAACACCATTCTAAGGAAACAGGCAGGGTTGCTCTGGAGCACTTTGAGCCCACCAAAGGCAAATTATCCCTGGTGCACACCCTTCAGCTAAAACACACCTTTATTATAATAATATATAATCTGAACTTTGTTGACCAAAAAAAAGATGTAAGCTCTGTAAGGAATAACAAAAACACCAGGCAAGCCAGAAAACCTTTTTAGTCTTGAATCTCTTGTACTGCCTTGATGATGGACCTGTGTCAATTCCTGGGGCCCACCTGAGGATCTGCTGGTGTAATCCTGGATTTTGAAGGGAGACAAGTGAAACACAACTTTGCAATGGGGGGGGCTTAAGCAGTTTGGATGCTCATGACATTTCCCCATGAAAATCCCTGTTTGTAGTCACCATACACAATCATTTGCTTGACTTCTCAACATTGGTAGCACTGTTATGCTTGGTTTGTGTGCTGCTGATCCAGATAATACAACATGGCAGGAGAAGCAAAACAAGGCAATAGATATGCTTTTACTTTTGTGAATACATCTTTAGAACGTTCTTCCAAAACATCAATCTTTATTCTGCCATAAAATGGTAAGGTAATAATGTAGTCCTGATATTTAATTCCTTCCTATATCAATGCTGTTATCGAAGGTAAGAGCTGCTTCTTTGCACAACAGCGATGTGATGACACATTATCTGTAGCAAGTTGTCAGTCAGATACTAATGATAAATAATGATAAATCCCATCTTCATTGTGGCTCACATTATATTTTCCTTTGCAAAGTACATTTATTTTTCTTTACTAACGTCAAATCTTTAGATGTAATTGACATACATTTTAATGATGAAGTGCTGCATCGGAGGTTACCATGGCAATGTGATTTGCGGTTCTGAGAACCTTTGCTGTGAATTAAATGGAATAGCTCTAGAAATTTTGAAGGATGTAATTTATTGTACTTATGCTCATATGTAGGAAAGTTTTTTTTTTTAATATGCACAAAACTGAATAAACTATTTTGTAAGATATATTTATGCGAGAATAAAGGATGCATCATGCTCAGCAGTAATATAGACACATATGTGATAAACATAAGATAGAGCAGAAAAGAAATCAAACATTTATTTATACTGTATATATACAGTATAAATAAATATATATATATATATATATATATATATATATATATATATATATATTTATAAAATTGTTAGCGTACCTAATTCAGGTCAAACTGTAGCAACATTTAGGCCCTTATTTATGAAGGAATAGCGACAGGTAGCGACTGGTGAGCGGCCGGTAATGACGGGCCCCGCCACGAGAACACCGGCTCCCCACCACAATCACACATTTATCAAGCCAATCCTGCTTAGCGACTGAGATAGCGCCATATAGCCACTCATTCATCATTATTCCAGCCTCAGCCCACAGCGCCAGCGTCCGACAGGTATGACCTCTCGCTACCTGGCGTGCTCCAATGCATTTCAATGGAACAATCTTTAAATATTAATAATTAATTGTTATTAATGTTTTTTTTTTTGTTTTTTTTTTTTAAATGTGAAAAATTCTGTGACCACTTCTGCCATTTTAGATATTTTTTTTAAGGGAAAAAAAAATAAAAAATACAGAAAAAATTGTACAGAATTGATATTGCAGGTCTGATATTAATGTATTCATATTACTAAATTATTTAAATTTTTTTTTTTTTTGGTTTCCAAAAATATGGTGGTTTGGGGGTTAAAAAACTACTTTTAACACATCGCCTCCAGCGCTCTGGGGTTTAAACATGCATTTCACAGCGCGAGAATTTTTTGAGCGTGATTTTTTGATGAATATGGTGGAAGCCGGTCGCTCTGACCAGTCGCCATCATGTGCACCCATACATTGCGGAACCTGTCAAATAGCGACTCGTAACCCCGTATTGAACATTTAGCCACACCGACTGAGTCGCTGTCAACAACCGAACAACGGCCAAGCACAGCGACTACTAGCGGGCGCAGTGAAAATACCGCTACAGTCGCTCAACTGTCACTACATGTCGCTATTAATAAATCAGCCTCTTAGATAACTTATAAATTACAGCTACATATGTGTTTGGCCTAGATATAAGAAAGCACTTATGTTTGTGACCATCAAATATGGTCCATCTACAGGCTCATAACCTAAGAGTGGTCGACAAGCTACCTGCCTGGTGTATGGGGGTGCAGTCCATAGCCAAGAGAACCGGACATTTGCCAAAGGGATTTAGAGTCTGTTATGCCCTTACAACAGAGGCTTGCTGTTTAGCCTCCAAGCACTGTGATACCAGCCATTATCCCTGTTTCACTAAGCGAGTAGCTTTGGGGGTAGAAGAAAAGGAATTTAGTTTAGGTACATTATTTTTAGGAAATAACAGCTCTCTATGAGCTATACTACAAATTTCAACATTTTTTCTGCATAGGGTGCTGTTGTTTCCAAACTGAAAACCAAAATTCCTTACCTTAGTGGAGATGGGCAGGCTGATTCATCACTAACGTCAGGTAGGGACAGAAGAGCGTCTGTAGCATTTTCAGAGCGCCCGCTAGTAGTCGCAGTGCTCGGCCGTGAGTTGCTAGTTTATAGTGACTCAGTCGCTGTGCAGTAATGTTGAATACATTGTGACGAGTCGCTATTTGACCAGTACAGCGCTGTATGGGAGCGCATGGTAGCGACTGCTCATAGCGACCAACTCACAACATATTCAAGAAAAAAAGCCTCACACAACTCTGGCGCAGAAAAATGCTTATCTGAAGCCCAGAGCGCAGGAGGCGGTGTGTTTAAAGTCTGTTTTTCAGCATCTATCCACTAGTAACAAAGCGAAAACATATGGAACTACATTGTAACATGAACACTTTAATGCCAGACCTGTAATGTCATTTCTGAAGAAATATATAAAAAATGAAAACATTGTGAAAAAACTGCTTTTTCAATGCCAGAAGAGGTCACAGAAGAGGTCACAGAATTTTGATTGTGATTTTTTGAAAAAAAAATTTCAAATACCCCGTTTAAAGAGAAGAAAAGGTTCGTCCATTGAAATGTATGGGAGAGCGACAGATAGCGAGAGGTCATACCTGGCACTGTGCAAGGCTGAACGCTGGCGCTGTTCGCTGAGGCTGTGAAAATGATGAATCAGATGCTACATGGCACTATCCCAGTCACTAAACAGATTCTGCATGATAAATGTGTAATTGCGTGCCGTGCCCACCAGTCGCTACCTGTCGCTACCTCTCATTAACCAGCCACTACCTGACGCTATCCCTTCTTAAATAGGGGTCATAATGTATCTAACCCGTAGAAATGCCCCATCACAGATACTTTTTGTGTCTAAAGGCTAAAAACCTCACTGGGATGCAGGCTGCAATCCACACCAGTAAGCACCTGCAATTCACACTGGCTTCACCAAAAAATAGCATGACCCCCAATGAAAGCTGTGTTAATGAACTGCCCCCTATACAGCTTTATTTTGTTTAAAATAGTCTGTATATTTGTCATGCCCTGACAAATGAAATGTGCAGACAAATATGTGTGTTCTGTGGTCTGTTATTTTAAATTGTATTTATTTTATTTTTTTTTATTCACACAAGGGCACCTTTTGCACCTGGTGCTAAACTGACCAACAGAGGTGGATTATTGCAACACATTTTTTGATAGACTTATACTCACAGTTAAACAGGAACAAAACCTTAAATTTTTAACTGTTCAGTGCTGGTCAACTTAGTGCCCCAATTTGAGATGGACCAGTGTATGACCCCCACCCACACATGCCGCAATCGCTTAAAACTAAGGTTGTCATCCCAACACTGCATCCCCACACCCTATGCAGGAACATGCCACAGATTGCAGGGAGACTGGGTATGTGTCCATTCATAAAGCGCACATTGGATGAGAGCCTGCTCTATGGGAACAGTGGAAAGATGAGTTATTTGGGTGATCTGGCGGGTTTCACACAGTTGGGCATCCCAAATTAGGATGCCCCAGGAAAATAGACCTATCACCCAGTGGAAATTCTGGTGATAGGTCCACTTTAAATTTCCCTAGGACAGTTTAGAGGTTCCAAATTTCTTTTTATCATGTACTGCATGCATGAATGTTGAACAAAACTATTTACTTTGCCCTGTACAAAAAAGGGGTAATCCAAAATCAAATAGTCAGAAATTGCTGGCTACTTCTTCCGATAAAGCTTCACTCTAATTGCATAGTTAAAAAATTCATAGGAACTCCAAAGATACAAGCTTACATGTCTCCAGTGTAAAGTGTGTGAAGCGTTTCAAAGGCTCCTGCCTCCTTATTCATGCAAATATGTGGTGAGGCAAAGCTAAGCTCATTTTGGGATTGCTTTCGGGGTGCCTCACAACTGCTCATAAATCACATCACCATATGAGACAAAGGCATACATAGTAACATAGTAACATATTCTGTAAGGCTGAATAAAGACTAGTCCATCCAGTTCAGCCTGTTTAACTCCTTCCAGTGGTCTAGTAGCCATAGCTGGAAATGTTATTACATGCCAGGAAGGCATCAAGGCCACTTTTGAACGTTTTTACTGTATCCATCATTACTACCTCCTCTGGCAGCGAGTTCCATAGTCTCACTGCTCTTACAGAGAAGAATCCTCTCCTATGTCGGTGGAGAAAGCACCTTTCCTCTAACCTTAGTGGATGCCCCCGGGTTATGGTTACACTCCGGGGTATGGTTACACTCCAGGGAATCATACCATAGAGGCAGTGCAGGCATGTGCCCCCAGGTCCGTGGAACAAAAGGGCCCGGTTCAAGCTACCGGCACCACCTCTCTCCGCATCCTTCCTCCAAACAGGCCACACATCTTGCGTGATTGCTGCCTCCCTCGTTGCTGTGCATGTACCTTTCCCTCCGATGCATGTGCTGTATGTCTCTGTCACCGCCATGTGTGCAGCACTTGCCTTCCAAACCTCCAGCAGTGTGCGGAGCTTGGCCAGTGAGTTTCCGCTCAGGCGAGGGGTTGTGCTGCTGCTCATGGGGGCCCATGAATTTTATTAGATACCCGATCAGTGAAGTGGTATTCAGTTAAAGGAAAAGCTCTCATAATCTGTTCAATTTTATCTGGTTTATTGTGTTCCTGTAGTACATATGAAAAAAGTATGTAAAGTATTTACCTACTAATTACATATTTGTAAGGCTTAATGTTATTAAATGTCTCAAATGCAATTGTATAAGTGTAAAGTGGAAAAAAATCCCTTCAAGCCCCCCACCAAAAAAACAACCACAACCATTCACTCAAAACGTCACATTTGTTTTCATTTGGCTAAGGCTGTTATTTTTAGTAATATGGTAAATTTAGGAAATTAGGCTATTTAATTGCATCACTATAAAGTGCTATTAAAAATGTTCTTGAAATTATGCAGTTGAGAGGGAGGCATGTAGAAAAGTGCAATGCTGAAATTATTTCAGATCTAAAAATAATTGAAAATAACAACACTTGCTTTTAAAGCAAACAAAATGACACATTTCAGTTCACACAATTTTCACTTTCCCTCAAACTTTTTGCATTAAAACCATATCAAATTCATAGCTGTTGACTAATTATTTAACTAGCCAAGATCAAGTAAGGAAAAAAACCCATGTGTTGAGACTATTAGCTTAAAACAATGACTACAAATTATTTTGTAAAGGCCATCTGTGGCAAAAATATAAAAACAGCCAAGTCGTCTAGCATTCATCAGCCTTAATCCCATGTTTGGCCAGCTACCAAAATGCTGTATAACATACCCTGTCAGTGCAATCCTCTAGACAACCCAAGGGAGAGACCTTCCGCCTGATTCAGAGCCTCTCTTGCATGCATTCCCGCCTGCGGGAATGATGTCAAAGGACAAAATTCTGTCTATTTTCCATGTCGGGTAATTCAGAGCCTTGTATTTGTGGCCGAGTTGTCCTTTTGTGGGAAATGATGATATGTGTACTCCAAACCGAGTGTTCGCCCTATAAATATGGCTCAAGGTGTCCGGAATTTTACGGGTTTAGCCTGCACCTACGCGGGATTTACAGCCCTTATTTGTGGGGTTTCAGATCTATAAAAGCTATAGGTTTTTGGTTAAAACTTACACCATCTTTTTGCTAGCACTAAAACTTCAACGTTCTTTTGTTGCTAGTGAAAATACAGCCTCTATCCAACCTAACATGGAGTTCCTTGGCAAGTACTGTGAAGAGTATGAGCATCTGCAGCAACATGGGCTGCTAACCATGTACCTTCCCGAGCTTAAGCATACCCGCAGTCGCCTGGATATCGTTCAGATGACTAATCAGCGGGTGTTCAAATTGACCCAACTAAACTCCCTTTCTCTGGACAAGCTTAACTAGAAGTTGCGGGCATGGTTGGCCCCCACCACAAGAAAGGGGCATGCAATAGGAGGTATGACCAAATTGCTTGGCTGCCTTCAATTTTTAGCAAATGGCTCCTTCTGGAGGCTAGGGGCACTGTAAGTTGGCATGTCCCAGCCTTTGCTGAGCCATGCACTGACTAAATTTCCACCCCTGCATATGAGCTGCAGTTGAGCATGCATTTGGGCTGTTGAATGCCAAATTTGGTTTCTGGACCACACAGGGGACGCCCTTCAATACAAGCCAGATAAGTTCATTCAAATTATCATGACATGCATAACTTTGACTTGAGCTAGAGGGTGGCAGCATATTTGGAGAAGACAGCCCCTGCATCTTCACGGGCCAAAGCATTTTCCAACATTTGGTGCACTCCAAAGGTGGAGGGGCAACCTGGCTGGCCTCCAGCTTTTGAAGGGCAACCTGTTTGGCCTCCACCAGAGCCCCAACCAGCATCTTCATCTGCTGGTGGTGGTGCTGCTGTTCCACAACCACTGCAGCCAGGTCTTCATGGAGCAAACTGGCGGGCCTTCGCACAACTTTAAAATATCTATAAATATTTTGCTGAAATGTGGTGCTATTGGCCCGCCAGTTTTCCTCAATGATTTGCCACCACCTTACTAAAGAGAGGTGATACCTGGCTGCAAACTGGTCTTCCTCCTGGGTGCTCTGTGGAGCTGGTTGGGCTGCTACTGGCAGAATGAAGCTGGAGCTACAGGTAGGAGTGGTAATGGTGAGTGTCTGTGAAGCCAGAAGCTGGTGGAGGTGTCCAGATAATATTGGGGGTCTCATCCAGATGTTTAGAGTGCCCTTCCTCCAGCTCATTAATTTCATCCAGGAGAGGTGCCATCTGTGTGGAGAAAGATCAGCATTAGTGTTATTTTTACCAATGTTACCACACAGCCTCCAGGACCCCAAACTTTATCCTGGGCTCTCCCTCCCCTTCCACCTTGTTTATTGCCCCTAGCCCTGTCCTGTCATGTTGCTGGCAATCTCCAACCATAACTGCTCCATACAACGATCATAATGTTTGGCAATACTATCCAGCAGAAACTTCAGCTGGTCATCGGTAAATCAGCAGGTGAGTGGACAATGCTGTGGTCTGCTGGGTGGTGTCTTGTCTGAAGGGGGAGTTACTATGCCCACTCTCATGCCCAGAACAGATGGATTACAACCTACCGGAGTCCTAACTGCTGCTTGGTCCATGCTGGGCTGTGCCGGGAGCCTTGGTTTTCTGACTCCCACTGCTGATGCCTTAAGAGGCTGCAGGTGGCCCACTGGGTCTGCAATACCTGGGTCAGGTGCTGCCAGTTCCTCGGCCATGCATGTGCTGCTTGCTTGGGTTGCTCTGGAGGCTGTGGTAGCGCCTATGGTGTGGCATAGTCAACAGTGGCAAGCAAATTTGACCCTCTGCTGTGTTCTTTTATACCTAATTGAGCGTGTAATTGTATTAGAAACTATTTGGTTTATTTAACAGACCCTCAAAGGTGCAGGTAACCTATAGTCTACATGTGCGTATGGACGCAAGCACACTTCTGGGGTCTGCTAGGGCGCGTCGGCACTTGTGCGCCTCAACGCAGTGGTGCTGTCAAGCCCCGTGGGACACCCGCCTTCTAGGTAAATCCACAACCCCCAATCTCCTTCGCTGCTAGCTTCACCTATAGACAAGCCCCTGTTTGCCGGGATGCTTTACGCGCCTCACTGACCACGGTTGCCCCTAGGACAATCTGTCCAATATAGCACAGCACCAAAGGGAAGAGATGGGAGAAGAGTCGAAATCGAGCCAGGGGTCAAGCCGGGAGGTCACGGGTATGCAGTACAAAGGATGAGATGGATTTGCAGTCAGGAAACAAGCAAGGGTCGGTCCAGGCAGCAATCACGGGAAGGTCAAACAAGCTGTGACAAGTAGAGGGGGCGGGCACACTCGGCGTTGCTCGAGCCGACGACGCCTGCGCCGCCCGCAGACACCGAGGGACGAGACAGAAGGTAAGTTGGCCATGACAGGTGCTTCATATAGACGACATCCAAAGGTCCAACATGACACCCAAGTGTTTACCTGTGAGCAGCAGGAGAACATTGTGATGGTAAGTCACACTTTCATGCCATTTATCGCATGTGTGCAGCATTACACTCCTGCCAAGGTGCACACAGGTGACAGTAGCTGCAAAATACGAGCGAAGGCACATGGCGCCTGTAACGTTACAGGGCCACAGTGCTTTGCTGCCACTGTCACATGGCATGTTTGTATGTGAAGGGTGCCTAAGTGATTTAGGATTGACATTTCTCTGCAATCCGCTACTATTGTGGGATGGGAGAGCTGGCTTCGCGTTGTTGCTGGTTGCGGTCAGCGAGCCCAATCCAACAGTAATAGTGGATTGCAGAGTTAGGAATGCCTTTCGGCCTAAGTGCGCCTGCGCATGCAATCTGCTACTATTGTGGGATGGGGGATCTGGCTTCGCCTTGTTGCTGTCTGCAGTCAGCAAGCCCTATCCAACAATAGTAGCGAAATGGAGAGTTAGGCACATCTTTTGGCCTAAGAATGTCTTCGTTTGCAATTCGCTACTATTGTGGTATGGGAGACCTGCATTAGTTACCATTGGCATACAGTAGTGTATATGAGGTTTGGTTGGTGCACTGTCCCAGAAATTTACTTAAAGGGGCAGGGGCGTGCATGTGGAGCTAAAGGAGACCCAAACAGAGGACATAAGTTAACAATGTCCACCTGTGCTCGGCTAAACTGTATGCATACACCAAGCAAATATGGCTGCAAATATGACTTTTCTCAGGAACAGTGCTGTGAATGATACACAAGTTCCCAATTTCCTGTTTACCAAGATCAGTTCCCCAAAAAAACGAGCATTCACGGGCAGGCTCTGAATCAGGCTGCATGTCTTTAGTCCATTGACCAGCCAAACTTGCATGCATGTCTCTGCATTGATTAATTTTAGTGTGCAGGAGCCAGCTGGGTAGCATGATATTCACACTTAGCTTGAAAATGAATACATAGCACAAGATGCTTTTCATACTTTCAGTTGCTGCACAGGTCAAAGCAGGGGGAGATTGGTTGACTACAGGATTTTTTTGACCACAAGATGACAAGACAACATTTTCTAGCTCTTGGCCACCATTAATGGCAGACTATGGCCACAATTCAGTCTAGGATTTTACCAGCACTCAGCCAGCCCTGTGCTTATACAAGACTGAGGAACCAATAAGTATTGAGGTGGGGGGGGCTATCTAATTGTCTACGAGTCTAACCTTCTGTGGCAGGGGGGCAGCAACCTAAAAGTGTCCAAGGTGAAAACACCCTTTACACTACACTAAACTACACTACCCATCAACCCTTTAACTATCATTCTTTAACAAGGGTGGCTGGTAAGCTACCACTCTGTTGCAATGTTGTTGGAGAAATAACTACACTTGTAGAGAACATATTCATAGTTTTCAGCTATTCCTCTAGTGAGTAGTACCAGGCTGGAAAATAAAATTGATAAAACCAGAAAGACAAGAAACAGAAACAAGACATCCAAGAGCTGCCAGCTCAGTCATTTTTTTCAAAATGAAAGTAGAGGGGATACCTGTCTTAAACTAGCAAATATATCTGCGTAAGCAGAACTGTCAGTTACCATGGAATGTCACGTAAAAGGCCAAAGAAACATCAAGGAACATCAGCGTTAATGATAGGCACTGGCCCAAGGAAGCTGCATAGCAATTTGTAGCATAGAACCCCATATATTAGGAGCTGCTTTTCTGTCTGTTATTTCTAACTTCAAGTAGGATAATAAAGCACTGGTACTGGAGTACATGACAATAAAATATTATACTTAAACTCTTTTACATTATTATATGCCCTATAGGGAAGGATCATCAGGACAGTCTGTAGTGATGAGCTTCAGCTTCGAGTCATTGTTACCATTTAACAAAATAATGCCTATTTCGTCCCCTCTCTACACCATGGTCCTCAGTGGTGCTGACATATGATTACCTATGCCCTTCACAACAGAGGGAGGGGTGCCCCTTGTCTTTAAATATGATTTAATATAAGAAATTGATTTTTATTGATTTTAATATGAAATAATTTTTTCATGTATTTTGGGGATTGGCCATTTATATATTTATGCAAGCTAATCATGCCCCCCAGGCATTTCCTTTCAAGAATCTTTCTTCATAACAACCCCCCCCCCCCCATTCCCCTTATCGGATTGGTGGCTCTCATTAGCTTTCCAAAATCAGGCTATCCTGTCTATAATATATATATATATATAAGAAATGGACCGTATATTCCGGATAAGGCCACACCAGTGCCTTGTAATAACACAACCTTATACAAAATAATACATCCTTATCCCATAATTCCATACCTTTTTACCGTAGGCCTTTGGCATTGCTCACTTCTATTTAGCCTGTGGTCTAAAGTCCCACCAGATCCTTCTCAACATATGACTCTTTCAGCTTTACTCACCCTAGGACACGTGGGCCTGCATATTATTATACCCCAAGTGCATTCATTTCCAATTATTGTTAAATTTTGTTGCAAAAGTCACATAAATTAGACTAAGTCCAGTACTTCTGTTCTGCTGTGAGTTTTCCTAGAATCATTATTTATCTGGCTTTATATAGGCAGCCTATATTTTACTAGTGAGTGCCAATATTTAAATTTAAACACTTGGCAAACATGTTCTATAGAGCTGTTAACTTAGACCTTTAATGAGCAACCACCTTTTTCAAAGTTAATAACAGGGAATGAACCACTGCATGAAGCGTAGAACTTACTATCTTTAATGGGCAATTATGCAAGCTGTTTGTAGATAAAGAACAAATAGCCTATTTCAATTTCCAACTGTGTACTGTACTATATTATGGTTTACTCTGATAACTGTCATAATAGATTTTTTTTTTCTTTTGTCCTTTTTGAAAGAAAGCATAAAAGGAGGAAAAGAGGCCAGATAAATGAAAGGATAAGCTCAAAGAATATATATATATATATATCTCAAGTGTCAATATTTTGTGTGGCCTCCTTTATTTTTCAGCACAGCCTTAACTCTATCGGCCATGGAGTACATTTTAGCATCATAGGTTGCCACTAGAATCCTCCATGATAACATCTACCTTCTGTTTGAGGATGCCCTACAGAAGCTGGCAATAGGGTTTAGGTCTGGACACATGCATGACCAGCCCAGCACCCTTACCCTCTATTTCTTTAGTAAAGCAGTGGTCATTTTGGAAGTGTGTATGGGTCGTTATCATTTTGTAATTCTGCCCTGTGGCCCATTTATTAATGGGATAGGATCATGCTCTGCTTTAGTATTTCACAGTACATGTTGGCATTGATGGTTCCCTCAATGAACTGTAGCTACTCACAGCCAGCAACATTCCCAAACCATGACATATCCACCACCAGGCTTGACTCTGCAGCTGGTTGCCACCACACATGCTTGACGCCATCTGAACCACAGTTTACCTTTTTCTTATCAGACCACAGGGCATGTGGGTATCAATGTCCTTATTCTGTGTGTCCTCAGCAAACTGTTTTCCAGTTTTCTTATGGATCATCTTTAGAATAGGCTTCCTTCTGGGACAAAAGCCTTGGAAAAATATGTATGCCCCTTGAAAGTTTCCACATTTGTATCAGAGGCTGGAGTTGTTTAATTCAAAGCATGTTTATGTGTTGGAATTGCCCAGTTAAAGTGTAGACCTAAATTTCATTGAGAATATGTGGCATGACCTTTTTGCTGTCTACAAATGCTCTCCATTGAGGCTGAGCTGCAGCTTTTTTACAAGGAAAAATGTCAGTCTTTAGATGTGCAAAGCTTGTAGAGACAAACCCCAACAGACTTGAGGCTCAATGTGGTCCTACAAAGTATTTACTGAATGCCTGTGCAATGCTCAGTTTTTTACATATGAACAAACATGTATTATATTCTTTGCGCTTCACCAATACATAAAGAGCTTTACTATTCACCAGTTAAATGTTGGCTGGGTGGTGGTGTGTGCGCTGCTAGTGTGTAACACTGTGGCAATCCGAGCTATATTGCGGCAGCGAACATGAGAACAACTTCAGTATCTGTCTGCATTTTACTGTGTTGGTTATAGTGGTCGAATCAGCGCAAAGTGAAAAAAGTTCAAGTGTCCTATTTCCTCCTGTTACTGAATCATCCCCAAGGTAGACAATGAAAGTGCATAGCAGATTTTTACAAATAAAATAGTGCACATTTTACACCTGGTGCTGAATCAAAGAGGTTATTCAGCAACAGGTGTAAAAAGCGTGCTACTGTTGCAGAGAGGAAGCTGCGATTCACTTTCGGTGTCTACCAAGAGCATGATTCAGCATCAGGCGGAAATAGAATACTTTGGGGGTTTTTTTCGACTAAAGTGAACTGTCTTTCCACCTGTTTTTTAATGAAATATACTGAATGACATTTCATGTGGACATTTCATGTGGATTTATTATTACATTTTATCTAGGTTTATCTATCTTTGAGAAGGGATAGCGTCAGGTAGTGGCTGGTTAATGAGAGGTAGCGACAGGTAGCGACTGGTGAACGCCGGACACGGCACGCAATTACACATTTATCAAGCAGAATCTGTTTAGCGGCTGGAATAGCGCCATGTAACGTCTGATTCATCATTTTCACAGCCTCAGCGAACAGCACCAGCGTTCAGCCTAGCACAGCGCCAGGTATGACCTCTCGCTACCTGTCGCTCTCCCATACATTTCAATGGACGATCCTTTTCTTCTCTTTAAACTGTTTTTTTTTTTTTCAAAAAAATCACAAATAATTCTGTGACCATAATTTTTTTCATTTTTTAAATATTTCCTCAAAAATGACATTACAGGTCTGGCATTAAAGTGTTCATGTTCATGTTGTTACAATGTAATTCCATATGTTTTCGCTTTGTTACTAGTGGATAGATGCTTGAAAACAGACTTTAAACACACCGCCTCCTGCGCTCTGGGCTTCAAACAAATATTTTTCAGCGCCAGAGATTTGTGAGGCTGTTTTTTTGCTGAATATGGTGTGAGTCGGTCGCTATGAGCAGTCGCTACCATGCGCTCCCATACAGCGCTGTACTGGTCAAATAGCGAAACCTCACAATGTATTCAACATAACTGAACAGCGACTGAGTCGCTATAAAGTAGCGACCCACAGCCGAGCACTGCGACTACTAGCGGGCGCTCTTAAAATGCCTGCTACAGACGCTCATCTGTCGCTACCTGCTGCTAATGATGAATCAGCCTCCTGGTGTCAACTGGACCAGCAGCCTGGCACAGTTGGAAAAGAAAGGTAGCGACCATTTTGGAGCTTTCTCTCCCATCATCTCGGCCATGCTGCTGCCTGGATTCAACTGACATAACTGACACAGTAACAGGAAGCCCAGCAGCACTTCCTGTTTGCAAGTGGCCTGCAATTGCATGAGTCGCCATTTTGTTTCTAAAATTGACTACAGCAGGAGTTAGAAAAAGAAAAATTAATTTGATGTGCATCAATCTAAATTGCCCTGGGGAGGGATGCATATGAGCACTGTTTGTTGGGTTGGTCTGGTTTAAGTCATTTTCGACTGTTGGTCCTCTTTATGTATCACCACTTGAGTCTCACTGGTTGGGAACTTCTGATGTACATAAGTGCAGTAATCTGTGAATTATGAGCCTATTTTTAAACCAGTAAAAAAGTACTGATTAAAGAGGAAAAGTGAAATGGTGATCATTAGTGCTCTGGAGCAGACTGGGTGAATTTTTGGAGAATATTAAGGTGCTAACCCTCCATTTCAAATACCATACAAGTCTATGGCAGAGGGAAAAGCATTACTTGAAAATTATCCTTTAAATTCATTCAACGGGCAAAAAACCCAAAAAGCTACTTGCCTTTTGTTCCCTGCTGAGCCTGCATTGTAGCCCTCACGTCACCCCGAGCCTGATTACTCCATTCACTGGTGATTCCATGCTGGCTCCCACCCCCCGCCATCAGTCATAGAGGCGCGGCCATGCCCTCTCCAATCACAATGGAAAGGGAGTGTCAGGTCCCAGCACCTCCTCCATTGCATCAAATGGACAGGGCATGGAAACACTTCTGTGATCCAATGGCATGGAAGGCGTGGGCTGCTGCAAGCTCTCAGATCCAGCAATCAAGTGAGCCGCTGATAGCCGGACTAGCAGCGATCAGCTGCGGGGGACACAAGATAAGTAGCCTTTTTTTTTTGCCTGCAAAATTACTTAAACCTTAAAACTACTTGATGTGGCTAAAGAGCATGCCTGACATCTTTTAACTGGTACAAATTTCCTCAGACCTCTAGTGCTCTTAAAATGTAATCTGCTTCAGTTGCCTGACAGAACCATAATACAAAGGGGGTTATTTAAGAAGGGATAGCGCGAGGTAGAGCCTCGTAGCGGCAGGCAGCGTCACGCAAAACTACATTTATGAAAGCGAAGCTGGTGAGCCCACCCGATTCATGGAGCCGGACGCTCAGCGGAGCTGTGTCAGCGGACAGGTGAGTTTTACTTTTTTTTTCTACTTATGCAGCCCTGCCTATGGAAATGGGGGGAGGGGGGATGCCACACAGCCTATACTAATGGGGGGAGAGGGGGATGCCGCACAGCCTAAACTAATTGGGGGGGGGGGGGATGCCACACAGACTATACTAATGGGGGAGGGGGGATGCCACACAGACTATACTAATGGAGGGAGAGGGGGATGCCACACAGCCTATACTAATGGGGGGAGGGGAAATGCCACACAGACTATACTAATGGGGGGAGGGGGATGCCACACAGACTATACTAATGGGGGGAGAGGGATGCCACACAGCCAATGGGAATGAGGGGGGAGAGATGCCACACAGCCAATGGGAATGGGGGGAGAGGTATGCCACACTGCCTATACTAATGGGGGGAGGGGGAGGCCACACAGCCAGTGGAAATGGGGGGAGAGGGATGCCACACAGCCTATGAGAATGGGGAGATTCGGATGCCACACAGCCAATGGGAATGGGGGGAGGGGGATGCCACACAGCCAATGGGAATGGAGGGAGGGGGATGCCAAACTGCCAATGGGAATGGGGGGAGAGGGATGCCACACAGCCTATGATAATGGGGGGAGGGGGATGCCACACTGCCAATGGGAATGGGGGGAGATGGATGCCACACAGCCTATGATAATGGGGGGGAGGGGGATGCCACACTGCCAATGGGAATGGGGGGGGATGCCACACAGCCAATGGGAATGGGGGGAGGGGGATGCTACACAGCCAATAGGAATGGGGGAGAGGGATACCACACAGCCAATGATAATGGGGGGAGGGGGGTGCCACATTGCCAAAGGGAATGGGGGGAGGGGGATGCCACACTGCCTATGATAATGGGGGGGTACACTGCCTATATGGGGAATAGGAGGGGGGATGCCATACTGCTTATGATAATGGGGTGCACACTGCCTATATGGGAATGGGAGGGGAGATGCCACGCTGGGTGTATGGGAAATGGGAGGGGGGAGAATGCCACACTGCCTATATGGGAAATGGGATGGGGGCATGCAACACTGTCTATGAAATGGGGGCATCCAACACGGCCTATGGGAATGGGATAGGGGAGTGCCACACTGTCTGCAATGGTGCATTTTTATTTTAAAATATTTTTTGTTCTTATTTTCCTCCCCCAAATCCTAGGTGCGTCTTATGGACAGGTGTGTCTTATAGGGCGAAAAATACGGTAGGTCCCCTTTTGAGACTTGACGTGTCTCTTGAATTAACAATGTGAATAAAGCTGTTTCAAGAAGCAAGATATACATAGATTTGGAAATATTAATGTGGATCTCACAACTGCTCTAGCAACTGGTATTTTATGTTTACGAATTAGTTACTGTTAATTATTGTATTTGTCAAATATGCCCAAAATTTAAGGAAGGCTTTCCTAAAGCCAGCCTATGAAAGTCTGTAAAGTATTAAATCCTGATATACATGGATTACATTCTGTATTTCGCCTTTTTTGCATAAATAACAATGACTTAATACATTGCAGTTTATTATTCTTTCATCTGCCAGTTTCTAACGGTTATGCATTCAATTATTACCTATACAAAAATTAACAGAAGATGTTAAATTAACTCTGCTAAAGCAAATAAAAGGCCTTCAGGAGTTTGCAATCGTGTTATATAAGAGTTACGGCTTGAGAAACCTTCAATGACTTTGCAGTATGAGGACGATCCAGCTATTGTGGCCTTAGGTTAACCATAGGAATGAAAATTGAGGATAAGCCAAATGGTACAATCATCTGATTGTTTGCATCATTTGATAAGAGGGGCTGTTACATTTATAGTAGCAGCAGCTCTTTGATGTGCGACATAATACTATACGGTAACTTGGCTTGAGTGCAGCTAAATCAGTCACACAATTTCATTCTAACTGATCTGTATTCAAAAATGTATGCCTAAAATTGGATTAAGATAATTATTTTAGCTACCGGGAACAAATTTCCACTATTTTTATATTTGAGTGTTTTTATTTCGACACTAGCTAGTTACCACTGAAAAACGCCTGTAAACAACTTGTCAAATTGTCAATATTTCACTCTGTATGTCCAATTAGGATAATTGACTGTGTCATAAACTATTCTATTTGTGTCAGTTAAGATTTTTTAAGAAAAGAGGAATGATATATGTGAAGCTGATTCACTAAAGATTTGTGTTGGCGTGTGTTTGTTATAATGGATATTTTTTTCTTTTAAGTGACTGGGGTCACCGTACACCCAAATGGTTGATCTTGCCAGGGGGCGGTGCGATCCTGTGATTTGTGGGGGCAGAGAAGACTTGACCGAATTTATACCCCTTCAATCTCTTGGCACACTATTCTCAACAGTAAATCAGTTTTTAAAATATTTTAACTGTACCTAAACATTCTAGAACACTGTGATACAAAGTTACTGGTTTCTGCATGTGCAAGATGTGGCACAGGCAGGCATACCTAAAAGCACTAACTAGATAAGTACAAGACAAGATGATTGAAATTATGTGTTTGGGCACAAAAGTAAATAACACAATAGGAGCTAAGACAGTGATGGTCAAAGGGGCAATCCAATATGGGAGAGACCCATATTTGGCTTAATATATTAGGAGAAAAGCCATTGACTCCCACTTGTGGTCATATGTTTTAGGCGTGTCAGCACAAGAATGGAAAACAATGGCTGTATGAAGGGTGAGACTTAAAGTGGACCTACAGTCAAAAATATAATTTAGCAAATTGCTCCTTAACCCCCCTCTACTTTTACGATCTGCTGATATTGTAGAGCTTGCTACACACATGACAGCCATGCTTACACATGAACATGAGTGAGCTGTTTTGCACATTCAGCTAGAAAGAGATTTGCCGTTACTTCAGCAAGGGTTAAATGAGAAGAAAAAATGCCCATGTGTGCACAAAAAAAGTTAAAAGGAGATAACATCTTTCTCTAGCTGGCTGCATTGATGAACAGAGAGGAATGCTGTGAAGATTTGTAACCATGCATCCTCCTCTATCTTTATGGGTCAGCTGCTGCAAAGCAAACAAATAGTTGAACCAATGTATCTAGGAGCTCTCTGCTCTAAGCAGAGAGATTATGAGTCAACTCAGCTGATGGCTTTCTACTTCGGATGCCATGCTTAATATAGTGGCATTAAAGGGACCATAAATCACAATACCCCAGGATTAAAGGTAAAGAGTGCATTCTTAAAACAGTAAAAATAAAAATACAGGCTAGCCCCATTATCCTTAGTGAACAGACAAAGCCTTGTAAATCTTTTTTTCCCTTTATGCTGCCTCAAGAGCTCAGAAAGGAGTTGTTAATTGTGCAAAATATTAACTTGGCCATTGTCTTCCACGTGTTTAAAGGGGACCAACACCCTCCGTGGCGAGCTGCTGCTATCTGACAGCCTGGGGGGGGGGGGCATCCAGAATGTTGGAGCCCCCCCTGCACATAAGTGCCAGGCAGCCAATTGCGGCATGGGATTCCCTACATTGTAGGTCCATTATATATGTTCTATACACCAAGCCGGCTTTTGTAACCTGGGAGGAGTATCTTCTCTGGTCTTGAGGTGTCCTGTATGGCACCTGTAGGATGAGGATGGCTCCCAGGCAACACAAATACATTTCAGAAGTACACAGGAAGTCACAGACCAGTCTCTTAATCTATGTCTTTATTTAACATCACTTCAGCAGCAGTATGCAGTATTATTGAAGTACTGTTCACTCACAGTCCCTGCTGTGTTGCAAAACACTCAGCAGCTCTTTCCTAGTCCAGTTGGCCTCACTCTCACTGATGACAACTTGTCTTTAAACTGTACCAACACCAACATCCTTGAAACAGAGTGCCTATGCATCCATCCCAGGGGCAATTCAGATTGTACATAAAAATTAATTTAGCTATTTGTAAGATTTTTTTTGAGTAAACTCAATCAATTATATATAATATATACAGTATATACAAAGTAATAATAAATAGATAAATAAATAAAATAATAACAAAACAAAATATAAAAAAGCCTGACAATTCTGCATTACAATAATATAATAATGAAATACTTACTACAAACTGTCTTGCTACAAACCTACAACTGCTTGCTACAAACTGCTGATCAGAAGATCAATAAACTACATACTAAACTTGTACAATTTAAATGTGTTTTGCATATTAAAGAAATTGTGTTCTACTCATTGCATTGACAGAACCTATATGATATATGAAGGACCAGGGACGTCCCTCTTGGGTCACACAAACTCCCTACACTAGGGTTCCCCCCCCCCCTTGCAGATAAGGGAAACCCTCTCCCCCCTCGGCATTATATTAACAATTTTATATACAATCCTATATACACACAACCTAACACTACACTATAAACATTCAGCAGGAAGACTAAGGGCCTTATTTATCAAGGGATAGCGCCAGGTAGTGTCTCACTAGCGCCAGGTATCACCAGCTATCGGCGGCTACCGACTCCAGAACGCCAGGCGGCGGACACAATCACGCATTTATCACGCTAAATGAGGCTAGCGCCGGCGAGAGCGTCAGCTAGCGCGGGATTCATCATGTAGTGGACTGCAACGAACAGCGTCGCTGCTAATCCCATCACAGCGCCAGGTATGACCTCTCGCTACCTGGCGCTCTCCAATGCATTTCAATGGAGCAATCTTTAAATCTTCATATTTAATTGATATTAATGTTTTTTTTTTTTTTAAATGTCAAAAATTCTGTGACCACTTCGGCAATGTTAGATATTTTTTTTAAGGTAAAAAAATTAAAAATAAAATTTGTGCAGAATTGATATTACAGGTCTGATATTAATGTATTCATATTACAAAATGTTTAGAAAAACTTGTTTAATTTTTTAATCAAAAAATATGGATGTTTGGGGGTTAAAAACTACTTTTAAGCCATCGCCGCCAGCGCTCTGGGGTTTAAACAAGCTTTTCACAGCGCAAGAATTTTTTGAGTGTGATTTGTTAATGAATATGCTGGGAGCCGTTCGCTATGACCATTCGCTGTCAGGCGCTCCCATACAGCGCGGAACCTGTCAAACAGAGACTCCTAACCCCGTATTCAACATTACCGCACACCGACTGAGTCGCTGTCAACAACCGAACAACGGCCAAGCACAGCGAATACTAGCGGGCGCTGTGAAAATCACGCTACTGGCGCTCATCTGTCGCTACCTGGCGCTATTACTGAATCGGCCTCTAAGATACCCAATAACCTGTGCACTCAGCTGTTCTTTAAAAATTTGTCATTGTTATAAAAAATTTACAGGTGAGAAGAGACAGAAAAGTCCACCCAGAGGGAAGTCGTTAGGAGTAAGGAGGGCTGATGTTCCTCCACGCTTTCATCCATACCCCCTGTCCCCATCTGTCCCTCTCCAGCACCTGGATCCTCACCTAATGCAGGATGTCATACACCACCACCGGGACAGGGAGGGCTTTCTTCCTAATGCAGAGCTGGCACCGTGCATTCCAGGTGAAATAGCAGATCACTACATTAACTAGATTTAAAGTGTCTAAACAAAAATCCCCTCTGTTCCTGAATGCCCTATACACCCATACAACATAGGAAAGCTGGGGGAAGAAAGGGGCACTGAGGGCCAACCCCACCTGTTTACAAACCTCTACATTAAATGGATACTGGAGCAGGAATGGGTCTATAGTCTCCATCTCCTCCTCACACTCAAATGATCTCTTTTAATTTTTGTAATTTTTGTAACTCCTGATGTAGTCAATTTTACAAACAAAATGGTGTTCTCCTGAACAAGCGTATTTATTTCCACTTGCAGCGCGATTAATCATCTGGTTTAACCAGAGCACATTTTCAGAACCTGTGATTCCCTTCCATCTACATACACTAATCAGATATCTGCATCAGAGGTACATGGCTATTATATGTTTAGAATATACTTTTAAGAAGTCCAGGCACATGGCTCAGTTAAAGCTGCTGTGAAGGCACATTTCGTGGACCTGCAGTCTAAAAGTCAAACTTTCCGATAGTTTACCCGAGGGCATCTGAAATGCCTCCTTATGTGATCAGCCAATCAGAGAGAAAATGCAACTTGATTTCATACAGAGTGCAACTCCCAATATACAACATATAGCACTGTGAGATATGTTGCCTGTATATATTCAGGTTTAGGCTGAATATGTCAAGCAGACACGCCCCCTCTCCTCCTCTCTCCTCTCTGACAGCCCGTGCTCGCGTGCACTGTCTTATGACCTCTGTCGGCGCTGCAGTCAGCGCGCCCGCCGGAGGCTGGTTTAAGGTGGGCCAATGAGCCCTTGCATTTAAGGTGGACCAATAGGTCCAGCCTTCACTGGGAGAAAACGCCCTTTTGAGTATTAAACTGGACAATCAGCCCAAGGTTGTTATGCGCACCAATCACCTTTACTCCCTCCCGTCCAATCCCATTAGTTCCCCTCCAATAAAACTTGGTTCCCCGCAGTGGTTCATTGCCCGTGATAGCTTGCTGCTGGGTGTGATTATCTGTATCTGAACTTTCCCATTATTGATCTTGCTGTGTATTGACCATCCTGTGATTGCCGCCTGGACCGACCATTGCCTGTTTCCGACTACGATTTGCCTGCTCCCTTGTACCGCGTACCTGTGACCTCCAGGCTTGACCCTCAGCTCAACTTTGACTATTTTTCCATCTCATCCTTTGGTGCCGCGCTTGATTGGACTGATCGCTCGTGTACGACCCCTGATTGCCCAACCTTGCCCAGTCTCGTTCCTGGTTCATCCGCCTTCCTCCCCGTAAGTCCGCATCCTTTGTGCTACGAAGTCCTGGGGGCAACTGTGCCTGGTGAGGCGGGTAAAGCATCCCGGCAGACGGGGGGGGGCTTGACTATAGGTGATGCTAGCAGCGGAGATTGGGGGCTGTGTAATCTGGGTCTGTAAACCTATTTAGGCAAGATTAGCTACAAATTCTGTACATACTGTATGTATTATTTAGTATATAATTAGGCTCTGTAAGCTGTAGACCCAGAATATATTTATGATCTGTAGGCTCTCTCTCTCTCTCTCTTCATTTCCATTACAATATAACAATTTAATGTATACCATAAACAATAGAAAATATATAATATTTGTATACCTGGGAACAATATTAGAGGACCTACAGGCATCTCCAATGCATGTTAATTTAATTGGATCTGATATGGGGTATATTGACTTTCCCCAGAGCCATCACAGCTGTAAAACAAATTGTAATATTGGGCTCTGGTAGGCTCCTTAGATCCAGTCCAATGTCAGGCATCACAGAAAGCTGTATTAAATTGTTACTTACAAATGCACAATGGTAGCATCATAGAATCTCGGGCCGAGTAGCAGAGCCTTGAACCACGGGCCTGTTGCGTCCTCCAGTGCAAGGGATATGAAGACACGTGGGGCTGCAAAAGAACGTCTATATAGACGTAGCCCCACCCATTCAACCATCTAATGACGGGAGCACGTGAGACCTAATGCGTCTCACCTACCAAGGGCGTGAATTACATTGCCAGGTGGGGAGACATGTCACAGCCCCTCCGGCTGGGGGGGAGGAGGAAGAAGAAGGAAGGGACAGAGTGAACGCCCCGTGCCGAGCAGCTGGTCGCGGCGGCGCGCGCCCGCCACTGGCGCGCGCGTCCCCCACAGCCAGCACGCAGCTCTGATAAAGGCTTGTGGCTTGAAGGGCAGGGAGGGAGGCCAGATGGTCAAGCACCGCGGGCCGCGGAAGAGAAGGGGGGCCACACCCGTCACCCAGCCACCGGCAGCATGCGGCGCGAGCAAAGACAGATGCACCGCACATGCACCCCCAGCCCAGTACGGCACCACCGCGGACAAGGGGGCGCACACCACAATGGCGCAGGCACCGGCGCAGAGACCGCTGGCCAGCAGCACCAGAACCCACCGAGCCAGCAGAACCGGCCATCCGCCGCTAATGGGCAGACACCCCGCCCCCACCAGACTAGCATCCCCCCCCCGGGCCGGAAATAAACTGCATATGCATATATGCATATGCATCTGCATATATTAAATGCAGTGGGGCAGCCACAGATGGTCAAACCAGGTGCATAATGTCATTCGCGCCATCCTAACATCATAGCTACAACAAAGAATAGTTACATAAGGCCATCAAGTATGTGGATCAAATGGAGCATGTCTATGCATGCATATATATATATATATATATATATATATATATATATATATATATACTTTTTTTTTTTTTTTTTTCAGGCTCTGTTAGCTGTAAAGCTAGTATATAATCAATATATTTTGGCTGTATAGCCATGATTTATTCCAGCTCTGTTACAGTAGCCATCTGCTATATATATTCAGGGTCTTTTAGCTGTATATTCAATGTAAAATATATATATTCACAAAGAGGAAGTGATGTCAATAATCAGATTTCCTTGGAAAAACACAGCCGTGGCCTAGAGGCTACAGCCAGGTAAAAGGAAAGACAAAGAATTTTTTCAGCTCTAATAAAATATTGCTATTAATAATGAGTGTGTTGGCTCTCAAATTCATACTCTTACATTTGCCCTCCAAATGCCTTTACTGCTCTCTCTATATCTTCCGAATGTACTGTCATAGCCTGAGGCCTTTCCATGTCACATATCCACATTATGATCTTTATTTGAGAAGGATTCTGTCACTTAAACATGACTGCTAGGTGGTTGTATCAGTTTTAAACTTATTTTAAAGGTTCATTCCTGTGCAGTTTGAATCATATAATACAGAAGATAATGGTGCTTTAAAAATAATAATAATAATTAATAAATAATAGATTTACACTACAAATTTACAATATAATTGTTTGCGCCAATAGCAGTAATTACCATAAAATTACAAAAAATGTATGTATATTTGAAATTACAATATAGAAATAATCCGCTCCCTGGGAATAAGCAAAATGCAGTCACACACGGTTTAGATCGAACATACACCTCCTGGTATATAGCATAAACAGTCTATATCCAATACTCTGCGGGACGAATAAAAAACTCAGCTCCTTATCACCAAGTGCTCAGAGACCCCGTTGTTTTAGTGCAGTAATTCCATCACCCAGTATATATAAAATAACATACCAAATCTTATAGCTTTTCAATTTAGCTCCACTTTAACCTCCCGAGTTCTTATGGGTAGGAACTTTCAATCTCACTTTCACTTCCAAATTCACTTTAATCTCCCATTACGGGATATATTTCAATAGAAGGAGTATCCAACAACTCTTTTTGAAAGGTTAAAACACTCCAATTTAAATTAGCATCCAGACATGTAAGACAAAAATAAAACCGCAAATAGCGCAATAATGTTAAAACAACACAAACGGCTCGCCAGTCCGGGTGCAGCTTACCAGAGTATGCTTTTAAACAATCCTCTTTAGAGGGGAGACTGCGCATCACCTTACAGTATCTCCTTCTAGATGGGGAGGCCGATTCATTAATAGCGGCAGGTAGCGACAGTTGAGCGACTGTAGCAGTATTTTCACAGCGCCCGCTAGTATTCGCTGTGCTTGGCCGCTGTTCGGTTGTTGACAGCGACTCAGTCGGTGTGCAGTAATGTTGAATATTGTGTGAGGAGTCGCTATTTGACAGTTTCCGCGCTGTATAGGAGCGCATGATAGCGACTGGCCATAGCGACCGGCTCCCACCATATTCATTAACAAATCACGCTCAAAAAATTCTCGCGCTGTGAAATGCATAAATGCATAAACCCCAGAGCGCTGGCGGTGATGGGTTAAAAGTAGTTTTTTAACCCCCAAACAACCATATTTTTGGAAACCAAAAAAAACAAGTTTTTAATTACATTTTGTAATATGAATACATTAATATCAGACCTGTAATATCAATTCTGCACAAAGTTATTTTTTTTTTTTTTGTTTACCTTAAAAAAATATCTAACATGGCAGAAGTGGTCACAGCATTTTTCACATTTAAAAAAAAAAAAAAAAACATTAATATGAATTAATTATGAATATTTAAAGATTGTTCCATTGAAATGCATTGGAGAGCGCCAGGTAGCGAGAGGTCCTACCTGTCGCTGTTCAAGGTCGGACGCTGGCGCTGTGGGCTGAGGCTGGAATAATGATGAATGAGTCGCTATCTGGCGCTATCTCAGTCGCTAAGCAGGATCGGCTTGATAAATGTGTGATTGTGGTGGGGAGCCGGCGTTCTCGTGGCGGGGCCCGTCATTACCGGTCGCTCACCAGCCGCTACCTGTCGCTATCCCTTGTTAAATAGGGGCCTAAGTGGCTCCAAAGTTGAAAGTATATCCACCGCCCGAAGATCACTGTTACCTGGATGCTCGGCCGCAGCTCCCAGCAGTTTCCGGCAGAGTTCGGGGTCATTAATAAATAATAGATGTTTAGCTAAAAAGTGTAAATTATAAAATGTAATATGGTTCATATAAAATGATATTTTATTGATATATCCCGTGCAGTACTTAGTTTTTCCTTTTGCTATACCTATATCTGTTAAACCCTTAGATAAAATATCTGTGTTCCCTAAGCTGGAGCATACTGGAGTCATACAGTTGTACAGGTTCATAAAGCAAGAAGCAAGTGCACAACGTTCCTATAATGTCAACTGTACACGTTTACATATATGTGCTCCCTTTATTTATAGTCATATCGACTGTATTTTTACTACCTGGAGGAAGTCCTGGCCCCCCAGACCCATGGTAAAGGATCTAGGGGCTGGCAGCCTACCATGGCAAGGGGCTTGCAATTCGCTCCCTAAGCCCTGGGTTACTAGCCCCTATGTCTAACGCATCATGATGGTAATCTGTAAGGGATGGTGCCTGAAGGGGATTTTTGCAAAAAAAAAAAACAGGGTAACCTATGTAGACCCAGACACATTTTGGCATAAACAGTACAGCAGAAGTGAAAAAAGAGTCAAGTTTACAGGTGCTATCACCAGATGGACAGATAGAAACCCTCAATGTTTTACAAAGGTGTTAAACTGAAACGTTGAGGTTTTCTAGCTGTCCATCTGGCGATACCACCTATAAGCTTGACTCTTCATCTATAGATGTTAACTACAGTGTATGGAAAGGCGGTGACTAGCACAAAATAAAAATAATGACAGTATGGGAGAAAAATTGTGTGAGAGACTGAGTGCTCTTTTTAATAGGAACAAAACACATGCTCCCAGCAGGGTATTCCAAATAGAGCAGGCTGCCAGTAGCCCTATGTCTTCTGTGGTTCTGCAGACTTGAATGTCTGCCAGCATGCATACAAGTTTGGCAGAGCAGGGGATGCTGCCCTGTGCGTGGCAAGCAGATGGAATAGGATTGTGGAAATGGTAAGATTACAGGTTTTTATAAGTTAGATTTGGATGATTTGCAGAATCTGCCTAAGAAATTTGGGTTTATCCTAATCAAAATTTTAGCAAAACTCTAAAAAAAAAAAAAAAAGAAAACAAACTAACAAACTTTCCTCCTCCCTCGTTATCCTCCAGTGCTGTTCCCCACTCTACAGTTGGGCAGAGGACACATAGCTTCTGCCATCTTACCATCTAATGCTCTCTGCCACAGGTAGAGGTTTTTATTACTCCTAGGAGTATTTTATTTATTTTTAACCCTGAAAAGTAAAAAAAATGGCCTGGTCACCAGCTATGTGGGCTTGTAGCCCAGGGCTGGGAGGCGGAACGGCCTCTACCTCACTCCTAAGACTATCATCCCACATTTAACTTGAATTGTAACCAGGGATTATATTATACCCACCTCCCCGCCATGTTAAGGATGAGCAAATATGGGATGCAGCCTCAATAAGTTGGCAGAAGAGAGTAGCACTCATTGGTATAGTTTTATCCAGCATAGGGGGCAATAGCTACACAAGATAGCTACAAGGCTGGCCTATAGGAAAAAACCTTGTGCTGCAATGCAAGCTGATTATTTACAAAGAGATAATTTGACTTGCTGTGTCATTCAATGCATGCTTAAGGAAAGATAACAGTAGCCTAAAAAAATGTAAGCAGATGCGCCAAGGCAGAATACTGTTGTCATAAAAATGGTGCTGAATGGCTCAGAATAGCACAGGTTAGACAGAAGTCTATCCCAAACCAGGATGCTCTGCAATGTGACCTAGTCACCTAGTTCCAGCATCCGGTTATGGCCATATGTAATAATAAGTGGAGTGCTCTGCATTGCAATGGCATCCCTGCTCCCTATGCTCTATGTGTTACTGTCAGAAGATATTTTGCTATAGTTGCTATTTTCTAGAATGGCTGTACAGCATTAGTGCTGAATAAGCACCCAGCACTTTTCATTTAATTAAATTACAATTCTATTATACTTTATGTATAGCTGCAGTCTTTTCTACAGACCATTAGGTGTTCAATGATATTGTGGATACATGCATTGTCTTGTCTTAAAAACATATATGTATCCACACACAATTCACTATTCACAACTTACAACTAATAAACGTATTAGTGGATTGCCAGAATTTCACATGACAGTGAGAACCCATGAACCCAACCTGGCTTTTGTTCGCTACTTATGATAGTGGTTCTAAATAAATGGTGATATTAGGCTACTTGAAGGACTTATAATAGACCCTGAATCAGTTTCACTGATGTTGGCAAAGGCTGCTTTGTTTACTAGCCACCACTCCTGCATCATATACTGCTCGCTTGGAGACACCTGGTGCAGTTATGTCTCTATGTTCTATGTATGTTATCTAACAAACTTTTGGAACCACTCCTCCTAGCTAGAGGTGGCGAAACTTATTACAGGTCTGATATATAAACTTTAACAAAATAGGAGTTCAAGGTAATAAAAATAAAGTGCATAGTACAAAAATAGCATAGGTGCATATACTAGGAGGCAGTTATACAGTAAGGTCAGATACACATGCGCAATTAACAAGAATAAACTGTTAAATATATCCTAATAATTTATATTATTAGCATCCAACAAAATACAAGAACTATTGCATAATAAGTCTACAAGTCAAAAGCAGTGCAGGGACAGGAGCTATATGAGTCGGAACCCTTGGACTGGGTAGATCCCAGTATTTCGCATGACAAAATACATTCAGGAATCTAGCCTGGCTTATGTTTTCTAATTAATTGGTAATTATTGTTTTCTTTTTTGGCTACTTGAAGGATGAGGTGAATTGAGTACTATCTGTTTCGGACGCTCTCTGGTCAAATAATTACCAGTATCCTGCAGTATCCACCTGTAGGTGCAGTAGGATCACACCTAAGTTCAATATGATGGCAGCTTGGCTACCTGTATGTAGTTTCATATGGGGTGTATTTTAAGCACAATTAGCTCCTTTGCACATTTTGGAAGCTTCGTTTTGGAACATTCAAGTCTCAAGAATATTGGACAATTTTAATGTCATCAACCTTTTCAAATAACCTTTACTCCACAATTGCCGTATGTTGTACAGGAATAAACTAGAGCTGTTCCTTCATCAATCATTTTGCTTTCGTATTTGTGAATGATTTGATATACCCTTAAAAGACTATGATCTAATTATAAAAAAACGTTTCAATCCTGATATTCTATAATGTATCACAGGCAAGCTGAATGATAACAATCATCCTAAAATTAGAAATGTCTAATACAGCAAAGCCGGACAGCAATATCGGAGCAGATGACTGTTATGGATGATACTGCCAGTAAAGGCACAGAGGAGAAGCATGTGCATGTACTAAACTGAGCAAAGTCAAAAACACTTAAAAATTGATAAGCCCCATCTGTTATACCACTTCTCTCAAACATGTTTCTTATATTCTTCCAGAAGACTAGACAAGATATTTAACTGAAAATAGTAAAATAAATGTTTTAGATAATTCTTCGGGATTCATTTTATTTTTGGGGTTATTAAATGCTTTATTGCTTTTACAATGTACTTTCTGCTACATAAATTACATATAAAAAGGACACCAGTTTTATTAATTTTATTATTGTTGTTTATTTATAAAATGTCTTCATTAAATGAAAACCTTATATGGCTAGATAAAGCTATTCATGCTTACTAATAGCATTCTTTTAAAGTTGACCGCATACATCAAAATTTCTCCCTTTTTTTTTTTTTAATATGTTGTATTTAATAATTGAAGTTGTTAAACCAGATCTTCACCCTAAATAAGAGCTTATCTTATATGTTTCCCCCTACCCTGTACATACAGATTGCCCACATTAAAATCATCCTGCCTGTACCTAGTGCATTTTACTAACCTTCAAACATCCAAGATGATGGCACATGGAGTCTCAGGCTACCTTCAGACAGGAAGTGTCTTCTGACTATGCTGGTTTGCATTCTGGAATTCTTTTCCTGACCCCAGCTCTGCTCTGTCTGTGGAGCACAGATATAACCCCGCCTCCCCTGCCCGCTCCCTTTCCTCAGCGTGTGATGCTTCTGAGGCAAGATTGCGGAGGCAGAGTTTTAGCCCAGCGGGGGAAAGAATAATAAGTTAGCAACTAAAAACTTAAAATATATTAATTCCAGTTGCATCATAAATATGTTAATCTGTTATCTCCCATTTATCTATTATGGCCTTGTTGATTTAATAGTATCCAGGTACACAATCTAGAATACTCCCCAATTGGGAATAGTGCTACCCTCCTTGTGTGTTAGAGTGCAAGTAAGCAATATTAGAGTGATAGGAATTTGACCAATAATCCCTTATATATAACATTGCCTGAGATTTACACTTGCAAATTCATTTGAGCGGGGGAGCCGTCTGCACTGTCAGCTGTGCAAGTCGGCTTCCGCCGCCTGCTGACAGTACATTCGGCCTCCCCCGCTCCCACCGTGCTGTCTGTAATGCCGGGTCCCCGTCGCCGGCTGCAGACGCAAATTGGCTTGTAATTTGGCGGGGGAGGGTGTCAGCGGGTGGCGGAAGCCGACTTGCACAGCTGACAGTGCAGCCGGCCTCCCCCACTCCCACCGTGCTGTGTGTATCGCACAATCCACTAGAGATGAGTGATCCTAAAAGGTTCGATTTGAACGAAACAAAATTTCTGAGAAATCACTCGAATCAAATTTTTAGGGAGTTAGCTCATCTCTAATTGTAAACTTCCAACGAATATAGTACTTTTTAAGCAAGCCTCTACCTGGATTAAGTTAGATATTGTGGATAGTAGTGTGCAGGAGATTGAAGGAGTGGCCAACCCAGCAGAGACTAATAAAACCATAGGCCCAAGTTAAGCCAGGAGGCAGCTCCAGAGAGAGGTGGTCTGGGGTCAAAACTTGGCCTAGGACGTTCCTGGTCCTGGCAAGATCTTGAGCAGCAAATGAGCTGCTGCACCCCTCCCAATATACTTCTTAGCTGGTCCATAAGGCTGATTTTACACCACTGCAGACGTTCATGAAAGCGCCCATAGTAATCTATAGGTGCTTTCACAAATGCTTCAGGCATTTGCGGAGAGCGCTTTGAGCCATGTCAGCAGCATCCTGAGATGATAGCGCTTGCAAAGTTTTAGTATTATAGGGACAGGTATGGTGGGAAGGATGGGAATGACATATCACAGCAATGATGCTGAAGCTGAGGGGGTACAATTTATGGATTAATTTATGGATTAATATATGTTGAATATAAATAATATACTAATGCATATAAGTATACTAATAAACAATTTTTCAACTGGTATGTCAAACCATCTCCCTATCACACAGGTGCCTGTATCACCTATATAACAATTGTGAACTGAGCCAATTGGGCAGGAGTAGAGCTGCTGACATCACATGGGCTATGATGTAACTGTGTAGGAAGTGTGCTTTCATTATACTAATGTAGATACGGCTGTATAATGCTAAAGACTCTGGGAAGTGCTGTGTAAGAAACAAATGTGCTCAACCCTCCTCCTCAAGGGCCAATAATAGGCCAGGGTTTGTGGATCTCTGCACAGGTGACGTCCTTAGTGCTCAGTCAGCACTGTAGAACTAATTACCATATCTGTGCATCTGTTTGGGAATCGGCAAATCGTGGCCTGTTGGTTGCACTTGAGGAGTAGGGTTGAGCACCACTGGCATAAGAGAATAGCTTGTGGTTCCTTTTATGCTGCTGCTGAGACAGAATTATGTGGCAACACCCACAAGTGACACACAGGACACCTCAGAACCCCTAAAAACATACTACTTGCCCTGTTATAATGCCCCTTTCACAACTGGCCATTTGTGACGCATTGTAGTATAAATATACCGTGGAACAACTGGCAAATATATACATTAAAATAAATGAGCCCTTTTATATCAGTACGCTTCGGTTTGAAAAACGCTGCTTGCAGCAAATTTTCCGCAGTGCAACCACAAGCAGCTCATATAATTCTATGGGTATCGCATTCAAAGGGCTATACTCACCATCTCCCTCTGGTCCATTGCCTCCGTCCTCTGGTCCAGCACTGCTTTAGCCACCTGCTTGGGGTCTTTCAACTGGGTCCTTGTTGAAGCAGTGGACTGAAGGACCCCAACTATGTGGTTGGAACAGTTGCCGAACCAGAGGAGAATGATGGGTCCCGCTGCCTTCTGCTGCCACCGGGAGCCTTCACTGGGAGCTCCTTCCATTTCCACTTCCTTGTGCTCCAGCTGTCGCCGCTGCCTTCTGCTTCAGGTGCTTGATTCACTACAGGAGATAGGAAATAATGATGCGGTGCAGGAAGGTATGTGTTGTGTGTTGCACTACGTTTCTGGGTTTCTGCCAATGCTACCGCATGCACCATGTGAAAGGGACCTGACCAATTTCCACAGGATGATTTTTCTCCAGTCCTGCACTTAGCACTGACCATGAACATACCTGGAATTAGATAATTAGATTTTACTCAAGTCATTCAGGAGGTTATTTAAGAAACGCTAACACCGCGTAGTGCCAAGTAGCGCCAGGTGAATGCCGGGCACAGTATGTGAAAAGCACATATATGAAAGTCAATCTGGTGAGCGTCTCTAATAGCATCTTGTAGTGTCGAATGTATTACTAGCGGTGGCTCAGTGTAAAGCAACAGCGCTGTATGTTCATCAGCACCATGTAGTACCTGTCGCTCAGCAGCGCTCTCTCATACACTTCAGTGTGTTTTATTTGGTTGTGTATAAATATTGTTTTGCTAAAATAATGTTAAAATTTTTGATTCAAATTATTGTGTGGCCTCTCCTGTCCAGCAACCAAACACTTTTATTGTATCGTTTTTTTATGCAGAATTGTATGTGCAGATCTGCCATTGCAGTGTCATTGTCACAGTGTGTGTTTCACTTTGGTGCTGGTGTATATGTGTTGAGAAACCCCCGATTTTTCCTAAATATGGGCTTCAGCGCCGAGTGCCAGACACACTTAAAGTGGACCTTCACCCTGAATAAGAGCCTATTTTATATCAAAGATTGCTCACATTAAAAATCATCCTACCTGCATCTACTGCATGTTATGAGCATTTAAACATCCAAGATTGCAGCTGATGGAGCATCAGGCAGCCTGCAAACAGGAAGTGTCTTCTGACTGTGTTGCTCTGCATTCTGGGATTGCTGACCTTTCCCTGACCCCAGCTCTGCTCTGTCTGAGCAAAGCACAGCTATAACCCCCCTGCACTTTATCCTGCTCTCCTCTCCTCAGTATGTGATGCTTCTGAGTCAAGATGGTGGCACCCGCATCCTAGAGTCCTGAACAGAGTTTCAGACCCGTAGGGGAAAGAATAAAAGGTAAGTGACTAAAAACTTAAAATATATTAATTCTAGATGCTGGGGAATTTTTTAAGGGTTTGGGCTTTTCATTAAATCATGCTGAAGGGCCGGTCTGGTGCTACCTATCGTTCGCTGGAGCGTTGCCCAATTGTTAGATGTAGCTTTGACCTAGCGTTCTCGATTGGATCTGCAGTGAATCAGGGAGAGCGCTTCTACAGCGGCTTCCAGACATCACATTTATCAATGCTGGACAGGATAGTACAGCGTCAATTGTCCAGACACCTGCTTGCAGCGGACGCTCTAAGCACCACTACATAGGCCCTTATTTATGAAGGAATAGCGACAGGTAGCGACTGGTGAGCGGCCGGTAATGACGGGCCCCGCCACGAGAACGCCGACTCCCCACCACAATCACACATTTATCAAGCCAATCCTGCTTAGCGACTGAGATAGCGCCATATAGCGACTCATTCATCATTATTCCAGCCTCAGCCCACAGCGCCAGCGTCCGACCTTGAACAGCGACAGATATGACCTCTCGCTATCTGGCGCTCTCCAATGCATTTCAATGGAACAATCTTTAAATATTAATAATTAATTGTTATTAATTTTTTTTTTTTTTTTTTAAATGTGAAAAATTCTGTGACCACTTCTGCCATTTTAGATAATTTTTTTAAGGGAAAAAAAAAATTGTACAGAATTGATATTACAGGTCTGGTATTAATGTATTCATATTGCAAAATTATTTAAAAAACTTGTTTTTTTTTGGTTTCCAAAAATATGGTTGTTTGGGGGTTAAAAAACTACTTTTAACCCATCGCCGCCAGCGCTCTGTGGTTTAAACATGCATTTTACAGCGCGAGAATTTTTTGAGCGTGATTTTTTAATGAATATGGTGGGAGCCGGTCTCTAGGGCCAGTCGCTATCATGCGCTCCCATACAGCGCGGAACCTGTCAAATAGCGACTCCTCACCCAATATTCAACATTACGGCAAACCGACTGAGTCGCTATCAACTACCGAACAACGGCCAAGCACAGCGACTACTAGCGGGCGCTCTGAAAATGCCGCTACAGTCGCTCAACTGTCGCTACCTGCCGCTATTAATGAATCGGCCTCCCAGATGCTCAAATGGCAATACGTAGGGCTAGTCTTACATTAACCTCTTAATTGACTGAGACCAGATGTGCTGAAAATGGTCAGTGCTAAATGTATGACTGGAGAGAAAGCCCCCTGCAGGAATGGGTCAGGTTGGCGTCTCTGTTCTTAGGTCATGTGTGTAACATATATCTCCAGCCTGTGTATCATTTGAGGTAGCCTGAAATGTCTCATTGTGTTGCTCATTTTATTGACAAGTAGTATCTAGTTAGTGGAAAAATCGTAATGTTTTTCCTTTTTTTTTTTTTACATGATGCGCTCACAGTTTAGGAAGTTTGTTGTATGTGTCATGTGACAGTTTTAGTGGCACATTATCAGTTTTATTTAATAAGGCAATCAGCCATGTACAACGTGTAGTTGCAGCAATCAGCTGTCGCAAACAATCAGCAATCATATTTCATTGTTTTGAAAAGAGCAACCTGGGAAAAGGCGAATGCTCTGCTGCAGTCTGCCGCTATCCTTTTTCTCCTAAGCACTGCGTCATACACAAAGAGCTCGCTACTTTGGTGCTTTTTTTTTTTTGTCAGCAATGTAAAAATGTCAAAAGTACAGACTTTTCTTTCACTGTCTTTGTCTCGATTTCTTTAACTTTGCACTTTTCCTAAGGTAATATACACAATTTACTTTTTCAGACAGAATGACCTTCATATATAAAGTGTAACGTTGTTTTCATTCTGTCACTGAATGCAAATCCCCTTGTTAATATTCCGAGGAGTTCTAGTGCTATCATTTCTCTTCTTTTTTTACTCATTATCTCCAGCACTTTGTCCATACTAAGAAGAAATTAGCTTCTAATGAGTTTTGTCCTAGTTTTCAGTTACTTGTTGTTTGAACAATCTTCCTACAAAGTACAGGTGAAAACCAATGACAAGATGAGCTTGTTACACATTATAAGTGAGACATTAGTTCACCTTGCTCTAGTTCACAATGAGTTGTAAAGCAGAAAGAACAAAGTGATGTCACGCTCCAATGAAAGAACTTTTAGGGGCACAATTGTTTACTATTTATATCATTACACAACCAGCAATGTCATATAGAATAATGAATTTTGTGTTCAATATGTCAATATTGTCTTTTTTCTGCATTTTTTTTTAATCTACGGCTATATCACAAGTCAATGTGACAAAACCCAATAATTTGACTTTCTTGGGTTTTGTTGCTGTCTGGTGGGGCATCTCGATTTTGACTGCACGGCTGTGGCTTGCCCATAGACTTTTCCAAAAGTAGGTACACACCAGCTTACAGCCCGGTGGTTTATTTAGGGGTTTATTCATCTAGTTATAGTGGCAGGTAGTGCCTCGTAGCGTCAAGCAGCGTCTGTTCAACGCTGGGCCCTGTATGCAATATCACATTTATGAAGGCGATTCTGGTGAGCGACTCTAACAGCACCATGTAGCTTACGATTCATCATTACAGGCGGCTCAGTGTATAGCACCAGCCCTTTGGCTTCTCCCATACATTTTAATAGACATTCCTTTTCTTCGGTTCAAACAGGGTTTTTTTGTGTGTATTTCTTTTTTTTTTTCTGTAGCTGGCGCTACCTTTCGCTCCCTGCAACGCTGTACTGGTGTTAGAACGCCCAACATACATCTCATTCATCAAAGCCGGCCAGGTTACTACAGCGAATGAGATGCTCTGTTACAGCGCCTGATAGCCGTTCACAGGGTCTACTGCCGGTTGCTCTTAGCGCCTCTGTGCAGACACTCATCTGCTGATACATGGCGCTAGTAATGAATCAGCCTGCCCAGAACCAATAAGACCACGTAGTGCCAGATGAGTATCAGGTGATTGTCAGGTCCCAGTGAAAAAGGTGTATTTATCAAGTCGAAAATCTAAAACACCTGTGATAGTGCCAGGTAATGTCCCATCTATCATCAGCGCCAGCGGTGGGATGAGTTCCCTACAGTGCCAGAAAAGACCAGGTGCTCACCTTATCCCATATATTTCAATGGACTTGAATGGTTACAATTATTTAGGCATTTTAGAATATTTTTTTTAAATTTTTCGGGCTGGTGCGTGTGCCATGGGATCTCTAGCCTGGTTGGGATTATTTTTGGATGCATGTCTTGCCTTTCAAGTGTCTCAAAGCAATTCCCATTTTTTTTTAAATTCCATGACCCTAAAAGATTAAAAATTGTGATTCCAACAGGCGCTGTGTACTTGAAATTTTTTGAACTCCTCTGCAAGCGCTGTGTTTTTGTCTTAAATACTTTAAATTTGTGGCGCTCCTGGCTGGCACTAGGTGTTGCTAGTGCATAGGCAAATAAAAGCCGTGCTCTGCGAACACTGCCTGGCCTGGAGCGCTACAGCTGACAGCGCAGGCAGGCTGAAGCCGGCTTTGTGGTGCAAGAGTCTAGGACGAGGTGCTCAAGTGCTGCCCGCACCTTTTATAATAAATTGGCCTCAAAATCACAGATCCAGCATCACTATTGAAAATAAAAAGCCTTAAAAAGATGATACATCTTGCAGAATGTAGGTCTGGAGTGACACCTTTTCCTCATTCCCACAGTGCATCAGCGGAGCTTGTTCTATCCAGATTTCCTTTGTCACACTGATGTCAGTGCAGCAAGGAAATCTGAATGAAGTGAAAGCGCCACCGGCCACATGTCCTCCCCCACCTCTAGCTGTGCCCACACTGGCCACACAAAAATGCCCAGCACGGGTGTGCGCCTAGCTAGAAGTATGCAAGGGATGTGGCAAAGGGTTTTGAAAGAGGTGAGTGGATCGGATGATCTGGGCTTCACACAGTGGGACATTCCAATTCAGGATATTCCATAAAAAGGTAGGCTATAAGAAAAAAGTCTTATAGACTTGGGGGGAGGTGTTCCTCTTTATCTAGTTGTTATCCGTCCTGAAAAGTTGCATATCTCACCCTGAATTCTCCCTTTCAAGCTTTTAACCCCCAAAAAGCAAAGCAAAACATAAAGTATCTAAAAAGTAACATTTTGGAGTTCTGTTTGGCTTTAAGTCTAAAAGTTAAAAAGTCCACTTTATGCAATCCGAAATGTTTGGGATGAAGTTCGGTAGAAAATAGATACTGATTTACCTTGCACATCTCAACAAGTTATAAAGTTAAGGGAGCTTTATAGTAAAATAGTAAAAGAAAAAAACAATAATTATCGGCAAAAATGTGCTTGATAGTGAGGAGAGTATCTAAGAGGCCGGTTCATTAATAGCGGCAGGTAGCGACAGTTGAGCGACTGTAGCAGTATTTTCACAGCGCCCGCTAGTAGTCGCTGTGCTTGGCCATTGTTCGGTAGTTGATATCGACTGAGTCGGTGTGCAGTAATGTTGAATACGGGGTGACGAGTCGCTATTTGACAGGTTCCGCGATGTATGGGTGCGCATGATAGCGACTGGTCAGAGCAACCGGCTCCCACCATATTCATCAAAAAATCACGCTCAAAAAATTCTCGCGCTGTGAAATGCATGTTTAAACCCCAGAGCGCTGGCGGCGATGTGTTAAAAGTAGTTTTTTTAACCCCCAAACCACCATATTTTTGGAAACCAAAAAAAAATTTTAAAAGAAATTAGTAATATGAATACAATAATATCAGACCTGTAATATCAATTCTGCACATTTTTTTTTTCTTTTACCTTAAAAAAATTATCTAACATGGCAGAAGTGGTCACAGAATTTTTCACATTAAAAAAAAACAAAAAACATTAATAACAATTAATTATGAATATTTAAAGATTGTTCCATTGAAATGCATTGGAGAGCGCCAGGTAGCGAGAGGTCATACCTGTCGCTGTTCAAGGTCGGAAGCTGGCGCTGTGGGCTGAGGCTGGAATAATGATGAATGAGTGGCTATCTGCCGCTATCTCAGTCGCTAAGCAGGATCGGCTTGATAAATGTGTGATTGTGGTGGGGAGCCGGCGTTCTCGTGGCGGTGCCCGTCATTACCGGTCGCTCACCCGTCGCTATTCCTTCATAAATAAGGGCCTAAGTATACATTCTGGCAAGTTTTTTTTTTTTTTTTTTTTTTTATTTTACTAAAGGAAAGAGGAATTGTTATTGACAGGCTAGTAAATGTATCATTCTGCTGTTATAGGGGAAGACTGCTCATCACTAAAAGTGCTACAGGAACTGTCTTCTGAGTCTGTCTGTGTTGAAATATTAGGTTATTTGCTATTGCAATTCTTTAGATGCTTTTAAATACTTTTACCCATCATGCAGTGCTTTCAACTGATATAAGAGTGGTCAATGCTACTATTTTCCACAGGCCAGCTCTGAGAATAGGTATTTGGAGTTAAACATTTCTCCCCTGGAAATAGCTTTGAGTCAAAGTTATAACTTGCCCATGAAGAGTGAAATGTCCCTTAAACTAAATTCATACTATATTAACTTGTCCATCTCTAATATTAACCATTTACAAGTTATCATAACCACTTTAAAATAATTCTTTTTTCTTTCCTTTTACTGAAGGTAAAGGGAGTCAGGGGTGACAGGTTAGTGAATGTATCATGTAGGAGGACTGCTTAGCCCTAACTCGGTTCATCTCTCTTGAGTCTTTCTGTGCTGGAGCAATAGGTTATTGATATTGCAATTTTTCAGATGCTTGTAAATATTTTTACCCATAATGCAATGGTCCGATATAAGAATGGTTAAACCGGACCTTCAGAATGATTTATTGAAAAGCCCAAACCCTTAAAAAACGATTCCTCAGCATCCAAAGTATATAAAAATATATTTTGCGTTTTTAGTCACTTACTTATTATTCTTTCCCCCACTGGGCTGAAACTCTGTTAAGGACTTTAGGATATGGGTGCCGCCATCTTGACTTAGAAGCATCACACTTACTGAGGAGAGGAGAGTGGGATGAAGTACAAGGGGTGGGGTTATAGCTGTGCTTTGCACAGAGCAGAGCTGAGGTCAGGAAAAAGTCAGCAATCCCAGAATGCAGAGCAGCACAGTCAGAAGGCACTTCCTGTTTGCAGGCTGCCTGATGTTCCATCAGCCGCCATCTTGGATGTTTAAAGGCTCATAACATGCAGTAGATGCAGGTAGAATGATTTTTAATGTGAGCAATCTGTATGTACAGGGTGTGGGAAACATATAAGACTGATGTGAAGGACCGCTTTAATGCTAATGTTTCTCCCAGGCTAGCCCAGGTCATTTGAATTGAATAGTTCTCCCGTGTAAAAGTAAAATCGTATATTCAAAAACCTGGTTCTTCGAAAATAAATAACAAAAGCAAAAACACTTGGTAGGGATTGTTTAATGTACAGTATATAAGCAACCCCATTTCCACTATAGAGCTCCTCTTCTACATATCTTTATCTATTTTTCTGTCTATTACAATATCTGTCAGTGAACCTGATGTTAGGATTTTTATTGGGGTGGCAATAAATAATAAAGGGAGAATCCGAGAAGAGTCTTCCCTGAGCCAGTGGTGTCCACCAATGAATTACTAAAGTTCCTATTGCAACTCACGTTGTTTCCTTTTCTTCTATTTGGAAAAGTGACCTGGGCTCTAAGATCATTCAGAAGATCTACTGCTCCTGACGCCATCAGTCCTGTGCCTGGCAGTTGTCATGTGAACAATGACTGGGTCACGTGACATTTGCATGGATTGTCTCTCGCAACCGGACCTTCAGCATCATTTCATGAAAAGCCCAAACTCTTAAAAAACTATTCCCCAGCATCTAAAATTAATATATTTTATGGTTTTAGTTGCTTACTTATTATTGTTTCATCCACTGCTCGGCAACTCTGTTCAGGACTCTAGGATATGAGTGCCACCAGGAGAGCGGGAAAGTGAAGGGTGGGTGGGGTTTATAATTGACTGAAAGTCCGCTTTAATAAACTTCCTAATTATATATACTGTGAAAACAGTCATTTGAAATAATTCTCTGACAAACCTAATGACCTTATTTGTAGAACAGGATTCTAGTCAGAAGTTTGCTCCACTCCTAAATGGCAGTGCCCTGTGGGGTGGGGGAGCTAAAATCATTGTTGACTAAAGGTTTACTTTATGAATTCACTTTTCATTGCTGTACAGGGTTGAGTCAGAGTCAGGTGAGAATTCTCACTCCTTTTTTAATAGAGAAAACTGCCAGTGGCTTTCATTGTCTACTGGGTGTACATTTTAACTTAGCTCTGAATCAGCCCCAAGGTAGTTAATGAAAGCTTTCTCTCCTAAAAAAAGGAGTGAGAATTCTCACCTGGCTCTGACTCTACCCCATTGTCTGTTTACAGAAATGTTATCGAGATTCATAAGAAGAACAATAGAGCTGATGTTCAATCTTTACAAAGAAAGACAGCATTTTATAAAGTAAGATGATGTAGCCTTGCTGGTTCTATTCAGAAAATATATCTATATGGGAAAACTATTTCTGCAAGCAAACGCAGCCCTTCCCAAGCTCATGATGACCTTGTCTGATACTACCCTTCTCAACTATAGGGAACAAGAACTCCCTAGTGATAAATTCCACTTAACCACATTACCGATCAGTAACTAGATAGGTGCTAAAAAAGCTTGGAGGTGAAGTGTGGTCTACTGTTGAGGTCATTGGGAAAACCCAAGCTCAGATGACAGCATGATCATTAAAATGGGAACTATAGGATCCTGAGTAGATGTACACTTAAGAAATAAGGTTATTTAGTGCAAAAATACACTAAATGTTTAAGGCATAGCAAAAGCCAAAGTTTCATGGGGCCGGAAAGATAGAAATTACAAATAATACTTGAAATCATTCAAGAGGAACAACCGCCTCCTTAGAGTCTATAAGACTCTAGTGCCAGTGTTCTCCCTCTTTATGGGGCATCACAAATTAGGATGCCCTGCTTTGTAAAACAGGAATCAGTTTTTTGGGTTATCTGGGGGGATTCACTTAGTAGTGAATCCCAAATTGGGATTACCCCAGGAACAGGATTAAAATCTAGAATAGTGATTTTTTTTTTTTACTCTTTAAGGGAATTATCCTTGAAAATAGCCTAAAATTGTATCTACTCTTCCTCCTCAGAGAAATAACTAATAACTGTAAGCTATTTTACCAACATAGAAACGAGTGATCCAGACCACCTAATCATAAATAGCAAAAACTTCATCAGATGACAAGAATAAAAGAGAAAGGGAGAAATTGATCGGAAGAGAGAGGAAGAAAGAAGGGGTCCTTGGTACTAGGCCCAACTGAGCCATTGCATTTTTCTAACCTGCAGTCAGGGGCGGACTGGGGTTAAAAAGTGGCCCAAGACTTTTATGGTCTCACCAGCCCTTCTACAGCGTGCCCGGCCCAGTATATTACATCACATATATATATATTACACACATAACTCCTAGGACAGGGAGGAGCATCAAGCGGGTTATTTTTTTTAAAGCAGAACAAAACCTGGTAATTCAACTTTTCCATGTTTTGCTTCAACCCCCCGCCCCCCCCCCCCCCCAGTTCGCCCTGTCAAACTTACCTCCCCTTGGTCCAATGGTGCATGCGGTCTCTTGCTCAATTAGAGCCTTTTGTCATGTTTACAGTCTTTGAAAAGAGTCCATTGAATGGGCCCTTTCACATCACAGCTCTATTTGCTGCAGGAACTCGCGCAGTGCAGGTATAGTGCATGGAAACAGTTCTGTAAGGGTTTAGTACTCATTATTGCTGGTCCCGCTTTTATCACAGGTCTCTTCAGAAGTCTCCAGGTCATTATTTCTGCTGTCCTCTGGGTCCCTCTGGCTTCCGCTGGTCCTGCCACATCCTGCACATCCATGCTGCTCATTGCAAGACTACCTAGGGGGCTACTGCCGCAGTAATGATGCAAATGTACACAAATGTGACTGCACTGCACTACTGCAAGGTGTGGTGGTTACAGATGGACAGAGTTGGGCATAGGTGAGATAGGTAGACGAATTAAGGAGGCAAGGAGTAAAGAAAGAAAATATGATAAAAGGAAGGAAATAAAGATTAAAGAAAGAAAGGCAGTAGGGAAAGAAAGGAAGATGGAAGGAGAAAGGGCATTATAAAAAAGAAAACCGTGTGTGTGTGTCTGTGTGTGTGTGTATATATATATATATATATATATGTAGTATATGTACTCTACATGTCCCTACAGTTACATGGTGTAGATATCTCTCTCTGTAATGTTTTATGGATTCTAACATGGTTCTTTTTCTGTTTCTTCTCCAGGGCCAGGACTTACCTTTACAGGAGATACTAAATGCTGCATGTGACAACGGCGGCATGCAGGTACAGTCACATTATTAACGTTGTAGTAGTATGCACCTCCAGTATCTGTGCTGTTATAGAATGCATGTGCTCACTGTGTTGGCTTGATGTTGAAAAAGGAAAAGTTGTAATGTTTCTTGTGAATTAAAAAAAAAGGTCAGCTGATAAAATCTACAGAAGGTGAAATTCTGAGTACAATAATAAATATTTTTCTGATGCTTACTGATCTGTAATGTTTTGGAAGATATTCCTTAAGTTGATGTTTGTTTCAGTCAGGGAGATTTACAAAGAACCTTGGTAGTGAAGAATGTATTTGACGCAATGCACTTTTATCTTGTATATATTACTTACTAAAGGTTAAATGCTACATTAAATGGTTTGTTCAGGCAACTACATGGCATATCAGATAATTGACATAGCCCTAAAGCTCCCTGTTTCTTTAAATAATTTGAAGTTTTCATTAATTTCTGAAATTCCCAGCCAGTGGGCATGGTCTAATATAATAGCAGGCAGGTGTCAACATACTTTGACACCTAATCACAATACTGTAATACACAGGTAACCACAGCGGTGCAGAGTTATAGACCACCATTCGAGCCTTATCATTAGTGGTCTACTGCTAGGGGAATCGGGGGGAGTGCCATAAGACAGTTCCAAGTTTCTGCCTCTATGTGCTGCTGAAAGAATACAGGAAGGGGGGCAATGCAGTGCAATGGAGTGCATCACCGGCTTGTCTGCTCTGTGGTGCAGTTTCCTCTGTCCCCCATCGGTGATCAGGATGGCCAGGCCAAATAAATCATTATTGTTCACCTTTTACAAGCTTCTCACGTGACCTCAGGTGGTCTATGAGGTTTTCTGAAAAGATGTGCTGAATGCTACTGACATTTGATGCATGCCGTCTGATGTACCGTATTGGCCTCCAGTTGTGACTTGAGGCACTTTTTCTAGGAGTTATTCAGCACACAAGCATCCCATACTGGGATGCCAGAGAGGTGGTAAACAGAGCATCCCTGGAGGCCGGATTGGCCTAAGACCTGCATATGGCCCAAAGCCTGTAAGTATTATCACCCAAATACAGCTCCAGTAAGCTCTATACTCAACTTGTCAGCAGTGACAGCAGCAGTATTTCTCTGGCCACACAATCTCTAGATCCTGTCGGCCCCTGGTGGGGCAGTTACTTTGCCTATAATAATGGACTATTTGTGTTATTTAGAATTTAGGATTTTTGGAGGAGGGCAAGGTTATATTCTTTATTCTTATACTCATATACTAAAATAGATAAAAATTCATGCAACTGCCCATTCAGACAATCATGTGGCAACAGTACAATACCCAAAAGGTCATGTAGATAGGCACTTAATTTACTGTTCACTTCATCTATCATAATAAGGAACGTCAGTGAGTATTTTATTGTGCCCATGTGATTTTGGTGACTTTGACCAACACGTATTTGTGTAACTGCTGATCTCCTGGGAACCTTTACAATCAGTTAATGGGCAGCAATAGGATAGAAAAGATCAGATGAGAATGGCTAGGTGGGTGTACAACACATTGCTTCTGGGCGAGCTGGCCACAATAGCTCTGCATTAGTAAGGTACTCCTGATAAATTGTTTGGTGAGCGTTTGGTAAATTAATTTGTAATTATTTTCAGAAGCCAGATTTTTCTGTAAACTGGATTTGACAACTACTGTTTCATGAAGCGATGACAGCTCTACTAGGTTGGCTACACATCATAATACCATATGCACACATACCTTATACAATACTGTCCAAAATAGAGATTTGGTACTTATATCATCAGAGAGGCACACAGATCATTACATAACTTATGTTGTTACTGAATGTAAACTTATTAATGTCCTTTCTCAAATACAGCAGAACAAAATAGCTTTAAAAGAAATTGTGACTGGGGGTTGTAGTTAACTAAAAAAATGCTCTCTAGAGCTCCGTATTTAAAATCAACCATTTGTATACCTTAAAGTTCCTTGAATGGCACTTATGACAGGTTTATTATCAATGTTTAGCAAGTTGATCAGCAGTTTTACTCACTCTCTCTGAAAGTGATAGAAGTTGTCTAGAGATAGAAAGGCAGCCTAGCAAGAGAGGACACTGCCAAGAACTACGATGAAAAGTGTTTGGCACTTTCAAATGAAGATGTTATTTTGAGAAAAATGGTGGAAAGAGTCTAAAGTTGGAGAACATTGCTTTAGTATCTATCATTTATGTGATGCAAATATTAGAATTTTAGATTTCAGTTTGACCTTTAATATTTTATTTCACATTCTCAACCAGCTTTTGAAAAATAGATGTTGCCAGAGTTAAGATGAGTTTCTCACACATACTGGAGAGACTTACAGTGATGACTTCATAAAATTATAACGCCACTGATTTTTCATTCTAAGTCCTACTGATAAGCACAATGCTACTGTGACAACTACATACGCTTCTATGCTTAGATCTTACTGGTCCAGACATGGCAATTTATCTACTTTATTTGAGTTAGTAAAACATTTGATAGTGAGGATCTCCGGAATTAAAAGATATAAAATTAAATTAAAAATATTACCAAGGAGCGAATATAACTACAATAATCTACCAGAGACATTTACATGAAATGGTATTGCTTTTGAAGTGATTGGTCGATGTATTTTATATGATGGATTAATGCAAATAAGTATAAGGTTATACACCTAGGTCATGCCAGGGGTAGTTTAGGAATATAGAGCAAGAGAAAACCTATAAAAACTGATATTGTAAATGAAGCCAGGCAGATGATAAAAGCAAGCAAAATGGCATACGGCATGCATAACACAGGAAATGAAACTCAGTGCACAGTAATGACAAGTGACGGGTAAGGCTTTACAATAAATATGGACCAGGGTTCTGAACTCCACACTGGAAAATGAACATACAGTAGGTGATTGGATATGAGAGACATAACTAAATGATTAAACACTGAAAGGTTATAGAGGAATCCATTCAATATGTACAATTATATACAAGGACAAAAGCTAGCAGAAAAACATTTCATTCCTGGGACTGTGCAAAGGATGTGATTATGTATACACTAAATACATTAATTGATATAAAGTTGTGCAGTTGCATTTTGTCACAGTGTTTGAAATGATTCCTTTGTTCACAAACAGTTGAAATGGAAGAAATACAGTTTTATAATAAAAAAAGAATGAATAGCGAGGGAGGACACAGGCCCCTCTTCTTTTTCCCAGGCAGGCTTTTATACCACAGATAAGGAGTCTCTGTGTGTCTCCCATCTACCACCACTAGATGGGAGGGACATGGAGGGAGATTCCCCTGGGGTATTGGCATTTCAACTACTGCTGTCAGCGGATATCATGAAACGGTATAAGGTTACCAAAGATTCAAATTAATCTAAGTTCTGATTCTTCAATAAAAACTCCACTAAAGTATACCTGAAAAAGCCCCCTGTTATTTATCCCCACAATACATGGAGAGATGCCTCTGAGCTAATTGCATTTGATCATTTCATGAAAACCTTCAAAAAAGCCATGGTTCAAATTTTCAAAAAACTAAAGTAAGCAGGTTAGTATCATGGATCCCAGCACTTTTGGATAACCTAGGGATTTTAGGAACATCCAGGCCCACTGCTCACAAGAGAAGATAACCATCATTATTTGCAGTTTGAGATCACACAGAGATATGCATATGCTGTTTTTTTTTGCCTGAAAGTACTGTACGTTGTTTTTGGACAAATAGGAGATGATCTGCACTTGTCTCTGATGTGCTGTGCCCTCTGGCTCCTGATACTGATAGATTGTTATTAAACTTGAGATCACCCTTCAAACTTGCTTGAGGTAACAAAGCCAATAATAATCCTCTTCCTCTGGGCAATTCTCTCTCCAGCAGTATTCAAACTCATTGCCGGTGGCATTGTGCTTTAGGCCCTCGACACTTTGCGCCAAAAGAAGAAAAAAATGTTTAAATGCTTTCTTCTTTCATAACTTTTCTTTCATCCATCATCTGTGTTTTGTGGAGATAAAGCTTTTTCACACTGGCTACTTTCTTAGAACCTTACATTAGGTCTACATTGTGACTTCAAAGCTTTCCTTTTAGAAATACTTTGCGAGAACTTTTTGAAGGTCAAGGTCACCTTGCAGAATTATTATCAATTGTTCTTTTGAGACAATGAGTGTGATTTTAAGGGACATTTTAAGGTGCCTTTCCTAGGCACTGACTTCCCTGGAAATGATCAAGAAGCTTGTTGATACTTGCATACAGGCAGTTGCTTTTAGTTAATGCATGAGTTGATGGGCCCTACACAGTCTACAGCAGTAGTGCATTTAATATAGTGAGTTTTGAGTACAGACAACTTTCGCTATTTATCGAATATATATATATATATATATATATATATTCAAAGGATCCATAAACATGTGCAAGTGGATGTCCACCAGTCAAAGGTAACCCCTCCCTCTACTTCTTCCAGCATGATCTTTCACTTTAGTGATAAGCAAATGATGAAACATTTGAAACAAAAAAATTCAAACATTATGATTTATTAAGTATGAGTATGCACTTGGTCAATTAACTCATAAAGCAGGAATCATCACTGATGGGATAGACCTCCTTTACTGTCTATTGCTTTATGCTGTACACCACTGTTTCTCAACCTGCTTCACACATACAGTACCCCGGGGGTAGATGCCACAAGTTGAAAGGGTACTAGTGATTTTCAGGGGTGCACCAGCATGGTCTAATGGGTTTTATATACTATTTTAACAGTAATACATTATTCCTTCTTATTTTAAAAGTGTTATTTTGGTAACATTTATAAGTGATCCTATACTTGGGGGAAGTTGGCTGGTTTTATTTTTGTTGCTATGGGGTACTTGAGTTTCTTCTTGCGAGGAGGTGTTGGCGTTTAATATTTGAGAACCACTGCTGTACACCGTGCTTTTGAAAGCAGTGAGGTTAAGGAACACCTCTGGCTGGAGATGACACATCTGTGTACCTATTGTTGTCATTGCTGGTAGTCATTGTTCTTTAAACCACCAGGATACACAAGGTTGAAAAGTGTTGAGCCTAGGCATTTTAGGGATTTGCTGATGTGATAAACCAAGGTCCGACAGTTAAAGCTGTCCCTCTGTTTGCAACAAATGGTGAAAACTGAGATGCCAGCAGAACAGGAGGTATTGCAAATCTTCCCATACAACTAGGTGCTTGAAAATGTAATCATTTGCAGTGACACCCTCTACCATCTCACTTTTCATAACCTTACAGCTTGCCCTTCTTGGTGCTGTTGAAATATATACTGTATATACAGTATATACACCTTCAAATATATGACATTAAGAGATGCAGGAAAATAAATGTACTTTGAAGCATTGCTGATCTACATTCCACCCAACATGTAGTTATAAAGTCTAGGCAGGGTGATAGAGCATTTAGAGGATCAATAAAAGAAAATGCATTAAAGTTCCATCATAGGCGCATGCTGGGTCTTTAATACATTTTTCTGGCTTGCACCTGATGGTTTCACTTTACTGTAGCTGCTTATATTATATATGTGTGTTCTCATCTCTAACAGTTTTTTCAAGCAATCCTAAGGAGGAAAGATACTCTTCAGGACTGCAATTACACCTTTGCATGTCTTCCAGTGCCACATGTCAGATAATGATGAAAGTGCACAGCTGTCACTACACAGGATGTTCTGCGCAGTGACATGCATATGAGGACATTGTGTGCCTTGCTTTATTTTTATTCCCTGTGATCTGCGAAAATTAGACATATATTTTTCTGCTATGTTGCATTTCCTGTGAGTGTAGAATTCCCCCAATTAAAAAGTGATTCCACGGTATGCTTTATACAGTAAGAGAATGTGCTGAGGTCTTGGGTGAAGCCGTCCATGCAGGGTAAGTGCCACTACAATGGCTACAGTTCTGCTTTGCTGGTTTGTCCCCAACTGCATTTGTTTTCCATGCAAATTCAATAATAAGAAATGAAAAGGCACAGCTGGAGTTGATTGAAGATTTCCCAGGCCCAGAATACTGACTTTTGTCACTGGGTTTTTCCCACTCTGAACATTTAAAATTATAAACACAGACACAGACATACACGCACATACTGCATTGTGTGCTCCATAGGAGCGAAAACAAGGAAAATTCTGAACCAAATGGTGTGCTAAATAACAGACACCCCCTTCCAGACAGTGAGCGGTATCCCCTATTACAGGCAGTGTGTGCTATCCCTCATTACAGGCAGTAAGCGCATCCTTCATTACAGCCTGTGAGCGGCATCCCTCATTACATCCAGTGTGTGGTATCCCTTATTACAACCAGTGAGCATCATAACTTATTGTAGCCTGTGAGTGGCATCCATCATTTCAAGCAGCGTGCCCCTGATTACAGGTAGTGAGCAGCATACCCATCAAAAGCAGTATGCGGCACCCCCATTACAGCCAGTGAGTGGCATCCCTAATTACAGCCAGTAAGCAGCATCTCTCATTACAGCCAGTGAGCAGCATCCCTCATTACAGCCAGTGAACAGAATCCCTCATTACAAGCAGTAAGGGGCCTCCCTCATTGCAAACATTGAGCGGTGTCCTTCAGTAATGCCTGTGATTGTCATCTCTCATTACATGCAGTGTGCAACAACCCTCATTACAGACAGTGAGCAGCACCCCTCATTACAGATAGTGTGCGGCAACCCTCATTGCAGACAGTGTGCATCATCCCTCATTGCAGGCAGTGTGCGGCATCCTCCATTACAAGCAGTGTTCAGCATCCCACATTACAGCCTGTGAGCAGCATCCCTCATTACAGTCAGTCAGCGGCATCGCTCATTACAGGTAGTGTGCAGCACTCCCCATTACAGGCAATGTGTGGCATCCCTTATAGGCATTGAGCAGCATCCCTCATTACGTGTGCAATAGAGGACCAGCGGGCAGGAGGCAGATAACTTACACACATACACACACACACACACACACACACACACACACACACACACACAGACACACAAGCACAATCTCAATTAAATGGTAAGTCTGGTCTCGACTAGAGATGAGCGAACTTTTGAAAAATTCGATTCGACTGATTCGCCGAATTTTCCGACAAAAATCGTTTCGACCCGAATAAATTCGCGACGAATCGCTATTAAAAACGGCTATTTCTGAGCCTCCTACAGCCTCAATAGGGTTGTAAACCATTCAGCCTTGCTGTAACACGCACAGGATGCGTGCTGGGTTAGTTAAATAATACTTTTAAGAAATATCACATGCAGATCAGAGGCATCGCTAATAGAATCGCAGAGCGGCACAATTGCAGAGAGTTGAAGTGGCATCACTATGAGGGGCAGAAGGAGCCCAAATATACACTGGAGTTGGCTTCAGGAGCCCAAAAATTGGATGAATCACACCCTGGAGTTGGCAGAAGTTGGCAGCAGCAGCAGCAGGAGCCCAAATATACACTGGAGTTGGCTTCAGGAGCCCAAAAATTGGATGAATCACACCCTGGAGTTGGCAGGAGTTGACAGCAGCAGCAGCAGGAGCCCAAATATACACTGGAGTTGGCTTCAGGAGCCCAAAAATTGGATGAATCACACCCTGGAGTTGGCAGGAGTTGACAGCAGCAGCAGCAGGAGCCCAAATATACACTGGAGTTGGCTTCAGGAGCCCAAAAATTGGATGAATCACACCCTGGAGTTGGCAGAAGTTGGCAGCAGCAGCAGCAGGAGCCCAAATATACACTGGAGTTGGCTTCAGGAGCCCAAAAATTGGATGAATCACACCCTGGAGTTGGCAGAAGTTGGCAGCAGCAGCAGCAGGAGCCCAAATATACACTGGAGTTGGCTTCAGGAGCCCAAAAATTGGATGAATCACACCCTGGAGTTGGCAGGAGTTGACAGCAGCAGCAGCAGGAGCCCAAATATACACTGGAGTTGGCTTCAGGAGCCCAAAAATTGGATGAATCACACCCTGGAGTTGGCAGGAGTTGACAGCAGCAGCAGCAGGAGCCCAAATATACACTGGAGTTGGCTTCAGGAGCCCAAAAATTGGATGAATCACACCCTGGAGTTGGCAGAAGTTGGCAGCAGCAGCAGCAGGAGCCCAAATATACACTGGAGTTGGCTTCAGGAGCCCAAAAATTGGATGAATCACACCCTGGAGTTGGCAGAAGTTGGCAGCAGCAGCAGCAGGAGCCCAAATATACACTGGAGTTGGCTTCAGGAGCCCAAAAATTGGATGAATCACACCCTGGAGTTGGCAGGAGTTGACAGCAGCAGCAGCAGGAGCCCAAATATACACTGGAGTTGGCTTCAGGAGCCCAAAAATTGGATGAATCACACCCTGGAGTTGGCAGGAGTTGACAGCAGCAGCAGCAGGAGCCCAAATATACACTGGAGTTGGCTTCAGGAGCCCAAAAATTGGATGAATCACACCCTGGAGTTGGCAGAAGTTGGCAGCAGCAGCAGCAGGAGCCCAAATATACACTGGAGTTGGCTTCAGGAGCCCAAAAATTGGATGAATCACACCCTGGAGTTGGCAGGAGTTGACAGTAGCAGCAGCAGGAGCCCAAATATACACTGGAGTTGGCTTCAGGAGCCCAAAAATTGGATGAATCACACCCTGGAGTTGGCAGAAGTTGGCAGCAGCAGCAGCAGGAGCCCAAATATACACTGGAGTTGGCTTCAGGAGCCCAAAAATTGCATGAATCACACCCTGGAGTTGGCAGAAGTTGGCAGCAGCAGCAGCAGGAGCCCAAATATACACTGGAGTTGGCTTCAGGAGCCCAAAAATTGGATGAATCACACCCTGGAGTTGGCAGGAGTTGACAGTAGCAGCAGCAGGAGCCCAAATATACACTGGAGTTGGCTTCAGGAGCCCAAAAATTGGATGAATCACACCCTGGAGTTGGCAGGAGTTGGCAGCAGCAGCAGCAGGAGCCCAAATATACACTGGAGTTGGCTTCAGGAGCCCAAAAATTGGATGAATCACACCCTGGAGTTGGCAGAAGTTGGCAGCAGCAGCAGCAGGAGCCCAAATATACACTGGAGTTGGCTTCAGGAGCCCAAAAATTGGATGAATCACACCCTGGAGTTGGCAGAAGTTGGCAGCAGCAGCAGCAGGAGCCCAAATATACACTGGAGTTGGCTTCAGGAGCCCAAAAATTGGATGAATCACACCCTGGAGTTGGCAGGAGTTGACAGTAGCAGCAGCAGGAGCCCAAATATACACTGGAGTTGGCTTCAGGAGCCCAAAAATTGGATGAATCACACCCTGGAGTTGGCAGAAGTTGGCAGCAGCAGCAGCAGGAGCCCAAATATACACTGGAGTTGGCTTCAGGAGCCCAAAAATTGGATGAATCACACCCTGGAGTTGGCAGAAGTTGGCAGCAGCAGCAGCAGGAGCCCAAATATACACTGGAGTTGGCTTCAGGAGCCCAAAAATTGGATGAATCACACCCTGGAGTTGGCAGGAGTTGACAGTAGCAGCAGCAGGAGCCCAAATATACACTGGAGTTGGCTTCAGGAGCCCAAAAATTGGATGAATCACAGCCTGGAGTTGGCAGGAGTTGACAGTAGCAGCAGCAGGAGCCCAAATATACACTGGAGTTGGCTTCAGGAGCCCAAAAATTGGATGAATCACACCCTGGAGTTGGCAGGAGTTGACAGTAGCAGCAGCAGGAGCCCAAAAAATGGCCTAAAGACATAAATATGTTTTGCACCATTTGGAAAGTGTAAAACGTGGCACCATGCTGAATCTAGTCGCATGCATCAGGCATTGGTGGGTGGAAATCCTGGCTGATCCATCCCTGATTCATTTTGACAAAGGTGAGTCTCTCCACATTTTTAGTTGACAGACGAGTTCTCCTCGCCGTAACTATGGCCCCCGCCGCACTAAACACCCGCTCAGATGGCACGCTACTTGCCGGGCAGGACAGCTTTTCCAGGGCAAACTCTGCTAGTTGCGGCCACAAATCAAGTTTGGCTGCCCAGAAGTCCAGCGGATCCTCAAGGTGTGTTGGCATGGTCATGTCAAAGTATGACATGACCTGCTGGTTCAGGTCCTGCTCCAGGTCTTCCTGCTGCTCATGAGTAGCCTCACTATGCGGGTGTAGAAAGCTACTCATTAGCGACTGAAGACTGAGGCTGCTGCTGCTGATGGAGCTTCTGCTGCTGCTGCTGCCAACCCCCCCAGCGGCCATGGCAGTGGAAGGTGAGCGCAGAGGTCCCCTCGAGTCAGACCTGCGAGAGTATGGACCATGGCGCAGATAGGCATCGGCCAACTGCCTACGTAGAATGTCTTTGTAGTAGTTGAGTTTGTCCTCCCTCTCGGTGGGTTTAAAAAATGCCCCCATTTTGTGCCGGAAGCGAGGGTCCAATAAGGTGGACAGCCAGAAGTCATCCCGCCGACAGATGGAAACAATTCTGGGGTCACTACGCAAGCACGTGAGCATGCTTCGTGCCATTTGCGCAAGTGACTCGGATGGACTACCTGTCTCCATCTCCACTGCATACTGCCACGGTGTGCCCGGGTCCTCTGTCTCTCCTTCCTCAAAAACCTCTAGCTCCTCTGGCTGCTCCTGCTCCTCCTCTCCTGTCCGCTGACTAGATAAACCAGCCATTTCGCCAAGCCTAAACTGTGTTTCGCTGGGCAACTCCTCCTCCTCCTCTTCCTCCTCCTCCTCCTCCAGTTCAGCTCCAAGGGGGTTCATGTGGCCGTAAGATGTAAACGCCATGTCTCCAGTGCCCTGACCAGCCATGGTTTCCAACATGTGCTGTAGTACATGAAGCAGTGGAATCACGTCGTTCATCCCGTAATCCTGCCGACTGACAAATAAAGTGGCTTCCTCAAAGGGCCTGAGCAAACGGCAGGTGTCACGTATGAGCTGCCACTGGTTGACATTGAAGTTACACAGGGGAGTCCCCCTATCTGCTTGGATCATCAGGAAATCCGTGATGGCTTTTCTCTGTTCATATAATCGGTCCAACATGTGAAGGGTGGAATTCCAACGGGTGGAAACATCGCAAATCAGACTATGTTGGGGGATACCATTCTGACGCTGTAGCTCAAGAAGGGTGTGTTTGGCAGTGTAGGAGTGGCTGAAGTGCATGCAAAGTTTCCGTGAAGTTGTTAGGATGTCCTGCAGATGGGGGGAACACTTCAGAAACCGCTTGACAACCAGATTGAAGACGTGAGCCATGCAGGGGGCATGGGTCAGGCTTCCTTGGCGCAGCGCAGACAAAATGTTCTTCCCATTGTCGGTAACCATGATTCCCATTTTAAGTTTTCTCGGAGTAAGCCATGTTTGGATTTCCTGATGAATACATTTAAGCAGTTCCTCCCCTGTGTGACTCCGTTCGCCAAGACAAACCATGTGAAGCACTGCGTGACACCTCCGTGCCCTGCACACATGGTAGACTGGAGGGGCACTGAGACTTGAGCCTACAGTGGAGGGTGAGGAGATGGCGGAGGATGAGGAGGCCGAGTCGCACGGTGTCACAGGCCCAATGGGCAGAGAGCGCGGAGGCCGAAGCGGCGTGACCTGTCCAAGTTGCTGCTGCAAAGGGACCACATTCACCCAGTGGGCCGTAAACGACATGTACTGCCCCTGACCGTAGTTACAGCTCCAGATGTCGGCGCTGCCATGTATTTTGCTACACACCGACAGGCTCAAGGACTGGCCCACCTTCTGTTCAACAAAAGTGTGCAGCGCTGGTACTGCCTTCTTGGCAAAGAAATGACGGCTTGGGACTCTCCACCTCGGCTCGGCACAAGCCATCAGTTCTCTGAAAGGTGCAGATTCCACCACCTGAAAAGGGAGCGACTGCAGCACCAGCAACTTGGACAGGAGCACATTCAGCTTCTGCGCCGTAGGATGAGTGGGCGCATACTGCTGTCTCTTGGACATGGCTTCGCTGATGGATTGCTGGCGGGATGCATGACTTGGAGGAGGAGGAGCAGGAGCGACAGAGGATGGGTATGACGCACAGCTGCCTTCGGCTGAGGTGCTGGAGCCTTGGCTGGCAGAAATTGGGAGCTCACTTGGTGAGGAAGCAGACTGGACCACCCCTTGGGAGCCTCGGTTCTCCCAGGTCGTTTTATGGTGACGCATCATATGTTGACGCAGGGCCGTGGTGCCAACATTTGGACCCTGGCCACGCTTCACCTTTTGCCTACATATCTTGCATGTGGCCATGTTACCCTCCTGCGGATGCCTCAGGAAAAACTGCCACACTGCCGAGTAGCTACTTTTCCCACCCCCTGGCCTCACTGATTCACTGCTGCTGTTGCCAACTCCAGGAACCCCTGCTCCACTACCTCCCGATAAGGTAGACTGCCGCACAGCAGGTGCTCTACCCCGGCCCCGGCCCCGGCCGGCTCCAGCCTTTGGAATTGTGCCCCCATGCTGACTGCTACCACCTTGCTGCCTCAGCTGCTGACTCCGGGGCAACCTGCACCCCTCTTCTCCTGATGATGACGATGAAGCCCCTTCATCACCCGGCTCCCAAGTGCGATCGGCTTCATCGTCATCATCATCATCATCACCGGGTTGTGGCTGTACGTCACTGATGTTCGTGGATTCGTCAACAGTGTCTGGCGCAGGAGCTGGAACGCTCGCAGCACCCACGACACTGTCCACATCACTATTTGTCTGCCTAGCTAAAGAAGCCACCTCCATTTCTTGGCTGGGCAGTAGCTGCTGACTGTCCTCTATCTGATGGTCCTCCTCACTAAAGAGTGGAGCTGAACCCAAAGCATAGGATACGTCGCTGGGGGAGGGAACGGCGTAGGCCAGAGGCAATGGGAGGACAGGGACTGCTCTCGGGGCATGCCAACTCAGGGTTGTGTCAGAGGAACCTACCGACCCTAGACTGGGGGTCTCAGACGTAAGTTGTGATGATGTTGTTGATGAGCGCGTCAACCAATCTACCACGGCAGATGCGTTACTGGTGGAGACCCGACCGCTAGCAGATACTGGCAGATTAGGTCTCTCAGCGTGACTCCTGCTGCTACTGGCCCCCAGTCTGATGCGAGCTCTGCCTGCGGAATCTTGGCCTCTGCCACTCCTCTTTTCACTTCCAGGCACTTGTCTGCCCGACATAGTCTAACTGGCGTGGTAGTAGGTGATATTTAAAAAAACCCCGGGCAGCGGTGGGTCTATATGAAACAGAATATAATGCACACCAAAAGTGAGCAGTAACACTCAGCCTCCAACAGGCCTGCTTAGTGTAAATAAGAGAGCTGCTTAGTGTAAATAAAGAGGGGTATGCTATGTTACAGAATGGGATGCCTCAACAGAAGTGCACCTGGCAGGCAGCAGTAAGCCTATGCCCAGCAAAAGTGTCTTATAATATAAATATAATAAGAGCAAATGCTTATATGGTCTTAAACAGAGGCTGCTTTAGTCACAGAATGGGATGCCCCGGGCAGGAATCGAGCTGGCAGGGTACAGTAGTGCTTTGGCCAGCAAAAGTGTCTTTATCAGGCCTAATTTCAAATATGATAAGAGCAAATGCTTATATGGTCTTAAACAGAGGCTGCTTTAGTCACAGAATGGGATGCCCCGGGCAGGAATCGAGCTGGCAGGGTACAGTAGTGCTTTGGCCAGCAAAAGTGTCTTTATCAGGCCTAATTTCAAATATGATAAGAGCAAATGCTTATATGGTCTTAAACAGAGGCTGCTTTAGTCACAGAATGGGATGCCCCGGGCAGGAATCGAGCTGGCAGGGTACAGTAGTGCTTTGGCCAGCAAAAGTGTCTTTATCAGGCCTAATTTCAAATATGATAAGAGCAAATGCTTATATGGTCTTAAACAGAGGCTGCTTTAGTCACAGAATGGGATGCCCCGGGCAGGAATCGAGCTGGCAGGGTACAGTAGTGCTTTGGCCAGCAAAAGTGTCTTTATCAGGCCTAATTTCAAATATGATAAGAGCAAATGCTTATATGGTCTTAAACAGAGGCTGCTGTAGTCACAGAATGGGATGCCCCGGGCAGGAATCGAGCTGGCAGGGTACAGTAGTGCTTTGGCCAGCAAAAGTGTCTTTATCAGGCCTAATTTCAAATATGATAAGAGCAAATGCTTATATGGTCTTAAACAGAGGCTGCTTTAGTCACAGAATGGGATGCCCCGGGCAGGAATCGAGCTGGCAGGGTACAGTAGTGCTTTGGCCAGCAAAAGTGTCTTTATCAGGCTAATTTCAAATATGATAAGAGCAAATGCTTATATGGTCTTAAACAGAGGCTGCTTTAGTCACAGAATGGGATGCGCCGGGCAGGAATCGAGCTGGCAGGGTACAGTAGTGCTTTGGCCAGCAAAAGTGTCTTTATCAGGCCTAATTTCAAATATGATAAGAGCAAATGCTTATATGGTCTTAAACAGAGGCTGCTTTAGTCACAGAATGGGATGCCCCGGGCAGGAATCGAGCTGGCAGGGTACAGTAGTGCTTTGGCCAGCAAAAGTGTCTTTATCAGGCCTAATTTCAAATATGATAAGAGCAAATGCTTATATGGTCTTAAACAGAGGCTGCTGTAGTCACAGAATGGGATGCCCCGGGCAGGAATCGAGCTGGCAGGGTACAGTAGTGCTTTGGCCAGCAAAAGTGTCTTTATCAGGCCTAATTTCAAATATGATAAGAGCAAATGCTTATATGGTCTTAAACAGAGGCTGCTTTAGTCACAGAATGGGATGCCCCGGGCAGGAATCGAGCTGGCAGGGTACAGTAGTGCTTTGGCCAGCAAAAGTGTCTTTATCAGGCCTAATTTCAAATATGATAAGAGCAAATGCTTATATGGTCTTAAACAGAGGCTGCTTTAGTCACAGAATGGGATGCCCCGGGCAGGAATCGAGCTGGCAGGGTACAGTAGCGCTTTGGCCAGCAAAAGTGTCTTTATCAGGCCTAATTTCAAATATGATAAGAGCAAATGCTTATATGGTCTTAAACAGAGGCTGCTGTAGTCACAGAATGGGATGCCCCGGGCAGGAATCGAGCTGGCAGGGTACAGTAGTGCTTTGGCCAGCAAAAGTGTCTTTATCAGGCCTAATTTCAAATATGATAAGAGCAAATGCTTATATGGTCTTAAACAGAGGCTGCTTTAGTCACAGAATGGGATGCCCCGGGCAGGAATCGAGCTGGCAGGGTACAGTAGTGCTTTGGCCAGCAAAAGTGTCTTTATCAGGCTAATTTCAAATATGATAAGAGCAAATGCTTATATGGTCTTAAACAGAGGCTGCTTTAGTCACAGAATGGGATGCCCCGGGCAGGAATCGAGCTGGCAGGGTACAGTAGTGCTTTGGCCAGCAAAAGTGTCTTTATCAGGCCTAATTTCAAATATGATAAGAGCAAATGCTTATATGGTCTTAAACAGAGGCTGCTGTAGTCACAGAATGGGATGCCCTGGGCAGGAATCGAGCTGGCAGGGTACAGTAGTGCTTTGGCCAGCAAAAGTGTCTTTATCAGGCCTAATTTCAAATATGATAAGAGCAAATGCTTATATGGTCTTAAACAGAGGCTGCTTTAGTCACAGAATGGGATGCCCCGGGCAGGAATCGAGCTGGCAGGGTACAGTAGTGCTTTGGCCAGCAAAAGTGTCTTTATCAGGCCTAATTTCAAATATGATAAGAGCAAATGCTTATATGGTCTTAAACAGAGGCTGCTGTAGTCACAGAATGGGATGCCCCGGGCAGGAATCGAGCTGGCAGGGTACAGTAGTGCTTTGGCCAGCAAAAGTGTCTTTATCAGGCCTAATTTCAAATATGATAAGAGCAAATGCTTATATGGTCTTAAACAGAGGCTGCTTTAGTCACAGAATGGGATGCCCCGGGCAGGAATCGAGCTGGCAGGGTACAGTAGTGCTTTGGCCAGCAAAAGTGTCTTTATCAGGCCTAATTTCAAATATGATAAGAGCAAATGCTTATATGGTCTTAAACAGAGGCTGCTTTAGTCACAGAATGGGATGCCCCGGGCAGGAATCGAGCTGGCAGGGTACAGTAGTGCTTTGGCCAGCAAAAGTGTCTTTATCAGGCCTAATTTCAAATATGATAAGAGCAAATGCTTATATGGTCTTAAACAGAGGCTGCTGTAGTCACAGAATGGGATGCCCCGGGCAGGAATCGAGCTGGCAGGGTACAGTAGTGCTTTGGCCAGCAAAAGTGTCTTTATCAGGCCTAATTTCAAATATGATAAGAGCAAATGCTTATATGGTCTTAAACAGAGGCTGCTTTAGTCACAGAATGGGATGCCCCGGGCAGGAATCGAGCTGGCAGGGTACAGTAGTGCTTTGGCCAGCAAAAGTGTCTTTATCAGGCTAATTTCAAATATGATAAGAGCAAATGCTTATATGGTCTTAAACAGAGGCTGCTTTAGTCACAGAATGGGATGCCCCGGGCAGGAATCGAGCTGGCAGGGTACAGTAGTGCTTTGGCCAGCAAAAGTGTCTTTATCAGGCCTAATTTCAAATATGATAAGAGCAAATGCTTATATGGTCTTAAACAGAGGCTGCTGTAGTCACAGAATGGGATGCCCCGGGCAGGAATCGAGCTGGCAGGGTACAGTAGTGCTTTGGCCAGCAAAAGTGTCTTTATCAGGCCTAATTTCAAATATGATAAGAGCAAATGCTTATATGGTCTTAAACAGAGGCTGCTTTAGTCACAGAATGGGATGCCCCGGGCAGGAATCGAGCTGGCAGGGTACAGTAGTGCTTTGGCCAGCAAAAGTGTCTTTATCAGGCCTAATTTCAAATATGATAAGAGCAAATGCTTATATGGTCTTAAACAGAGGCTGCTGTAGTCACAGAATGGGATGCCCCGGGCAGGAATCGAGCTGGCAGGGTACAGTAGTGCTTTGGCCAGCAAAAGTGTCTTTATCAGGCCTAATTTCAAATATGATAAGAGCAAATGCTTATATGGTCTTAAACAGAGGCTGCTTTAGTCACAGAATGGGATGCCCCGGGCAGGAATCGAGCTGGCAGGGTACAGTAGTGCTTTGGCCAGCAAAAGTGTCTTTATCAGGCCTAATTTCAAATATGATAAGAGCAAATGCTTATATGGTCTTAAACAGAGGCTGCTTTAGTCACAGAATGGGATGCCCCGGGCAGGAATCGAGCTGGCAGGGTACAGTAGTGCTTTGGCCAGCAAAAGTGTCTTTATCAGGCCTAATTTCAAATATGATAAGAGCAAATGCTTATATGGTCTTAAACAGAGGCTGCTTTAGTCACAGAATGGGATGCCCCGGGCAGGAATCGAGCTGGCAGGGTACAGTAGTGCTTTGGCCAGCAAAAGTGTCTTTATCAGGCCTAATTTCAAATATGATAAGAGCAAATGCTTATATGGTCTTAAACAGAGGCTGCTTTAGTCACAGAATGGGATGCCCCGGGCAGGAATCGAGCTGGCAGGGTACAGTAGTGCTTTGGCCAGCAAAAGTGTCTTTATCAGGCCTAATTTCAAATATGATAAGAGCAAATGCTTATATGGTCTTAAACAGAGGCTGCTGTAGTCACAGAATGGGATGCCCCGGGCAGGAATCGAGCTGGCAGGGTACAGTAGTGCTTTGGCCAGCAAAAGTGTCTTTATCAGGCCTAATTTCAAATATGATAAGAGCAAATGCTTATATGGTCTTAAACAGAGGCTGCTTTAGTCACAGAATGGGATGCCCCGGGCAGGAATCGAGCTGGCAGGGTACAGTAGTGCTTTGGCCAGCAAAAGTGTCTTTATCAGGCCTAATTTCAAATATGATAAGAGCAAATGCTTATATGGTCTTAAACAGAGGCTGCTTTAGTCACAGAATGGGATGCCCCGGGCAGGAATCGAGCTGGCAGGGTACAGTAGTGCTTTGGCCAGCAAAAGTGTCTTTATCAGGCCTAATTTCAAATATGATAAGAGCAAATGCTTATATGGTCTTAAACAGAGGCTGCTTTAGTCACAGAATGGGATGCCCCGGGCAGGAATCGAGCTGGCAGGGTACAGTAGTGCTTTGGCCAGCAAAAGTGTCTTTATCAGGCCTAATTTCAAATATGATAAGAGCAAATGCTTATATGGTCTTAAACAGAGGCTGCTGTAGTCACAGAATGGGATGCCCCGGGCAGGAATCGAGCTGGCAGGGTACAGTAGTGCTTTGGCCAGCAAAAGTGTCTTTATCAGGCCTAATTTCAAATATGATAAGAGCAAATGCTTATATGGTCTTAAACAGAGGCTGCTTTAGTCACAGAATGGGATGCCCCGGGCAGGAATCGAGCTGGCAGGGTACAGTAGTGCTTTGGCCAGCAAAAGTGTCTTTATCAGGCCTAATTTCAAATATGATAAGAGCAAATGCTTATATGGTCTTAAACAGAGGCTGCTTTAGTCACAGAATGGGATGCCCCGGGCAGGAATCGAGCTGGCAGGGTACAGTAGTGCTTTGGCCAGCAAAAGTGTCTTTATCAGGCTAATTTCAAATATGATAAGAGCAAATGCTTATATGGTCTTAAACAGAGGCTGCTTTAGTCACAGAATGGGATGCCCCGGGCAGGAATCGAGCTGGCAGGGTACAGTAGTGCTTTGGCCAGCAAAAGTGTCTTTATCAGGCCTAATTTCAAATATGATAAGAGCAAATGCTTATATGGTCTTAAACAGAGGCTGCTGTAGTCACAGAATGGGATGCCCCGGGCAGGAATCGAGCTGGCAGGGTACAGTAGTGCTTTGGCCAGCAAAAGTGTCTTTATCAGGCCTAATTTCAAATATGATAAGAGCAAATGCTTATATGGTCTTAAACAGAGGCTGCTTTAGTCACAGAATGGGATGCCCCGGGCAGGAATCGAGCTGGCAGGGTACAGTAGTGCTTTGGCCAGCAAAAGTGTCTTTATCAGGCCTAATTTCAAATATGATAAGAGCAAATGCTTATATGGTCTTAAACAGAGGCTGCTTTAGTCACAGAATGGGATGCCTCACAGCAGACTTAAGATCAGTTCAGTATATATGCACAGTTAGTTACTATAAGCAGCCTGAAAACGCTAACAAAGGCTGGATGAAAAAAAAAAAATCTCCCTGTCAGCCAGCTCCGTTTTTCCTACCTTTCCCTGGCTTTCTGTCTGTCTCCTGTCTGTCTCCTGCCTGTCTCCTGCCTGTCTCCAGCCTGTCCCTGTCTGTCCCTGTCTCCAGCCTGTCTAACTGCCTCAGCTACACAGCGTTCTGTCTGTCTGTCACGAATGCAATAGAGAAATGAGGAAAAGCAAGATGGCCGCCGTTAAATACCGCTGTGTGACGTCACCGGGCTTGCTGGCTGCTGATAGGCTGCATGTGACTGCCCCAGCTTGCACTGGCGCGGGATACATGTCCAGACATGTCCCGCCCGCCATCTTAGAATGCCTGTAATGTAAATGAATGGATGTTAAAGGAAAACTTCGAGTGATCGAATCGCGGGGAAATTCGGATTCGATCCGAATCGAATTTTTCCTGAAATTCGGATCGAATCCGGGTTCGTCCGGATCGATTCGCTCATCCCTAGTCTCGACCCACCCCCTCCATTGCAGTCAAAGAAAAGTGCATGACAGCAGCTCTGATTGATGGCACATGGGTCCGATTCCAACTCGAAAGTTCCAAGGAATAGAGTTCAGGCCTGTCTGGTGCAGAATGCAATCCAGCAATTGGCTGAGTTGCTAATTGCTAAAATAGGACTGATCATCTGTGGAGGAAAAAAGGTAAGTACCCTAATGTTTTTCTATTTGGCTGGCTGAAAAGCCCCCATTAAATTGTATACATTTAAGTTAAAAGCACTTTCCTGGCAGACAGACTGGTAGACAGAGTCATAAAAATCATCTCTTTATGTTTCTTTGCTATCCCAAGCCTTCAGAACTGCTGAGCTTTCACTGCTTAGATATAAAGTACTGTAGCTTTCAGTATTTACATATTCATTACCTATCACTTGTGAACATAAAGACAGAAGTTAAGAGCTGTATGGTGGATCATAACTAGAGATGAGCGAACTTTTGAAAAATTTGATTCGCACGATTCGCCGAATTTTCCGGAAAAAATTGTTTCGGTTCGAATTTATTTGCGACTAATCGCTATTAAAAATGGCTATTTCTGGGCTTCCGAGAGCCTCCATAGGGCAGCAGAACATTTTGCTTGGCTGTAACATGCATAGGATGCATGCTGGGTTAGTGAAATAATATTGTAAAGAAGTATGACATGCAGATCAGAGGCATCGCTATTAGATTCGCTGTCGCAGAGCGGCACAATTACAGATCCTTGAGGTGGCAGCAGCATAGGGAGCCCATATATTGCCTGAAAAACACATTGGAGTTGGCAGCAGCATTAGGAGCCCACATATTGCTTGAAAAACACACCCTGGAGTTGGCAGCAGCATAGGGAGCCCATATATTGCCTGAAAGAGACACTGGAGTTGGCAGCAGCATAAGGAGCCCATATATTGCCTTAAAACACACCCTGGAGTTTCAGCAGCATATAGAGCCCATATATTGCCTGAAAAACACACCCTGGAGTTGGCAGCAGCATAGGGAGCCCATATATTGCCAGAAAAACACACCCTAAATTTGGCAGCAGCATAGAGAGCCCATATATTGCCAGAAAAACACACCCTAAATTTGGCAGCAGCATAGGGAGCCCATATATTGCCTGAAAAACACATTGGAGTTGGCAGCAGTATTAGGAGTTCATATATTGCCTGAAAAACACACCCTGGAGTTGGCAGCAGCATAGGGAGCCCATATATTGCCTGAAAAACACATTGGAGTTGGCAGCAGTATTGGGAGCCCATTTATTGCCTGAAAAACACATTGGAGTTGGCAGCAGTATTAGGAGCTCATATATTGCCTGAAAAACACATTGGAGTTGGCAGCAGCATTAGGAGCCCATATATTGCCTAAAAGACACACAGTGGAGTTGGCAGCAGCATAGGGAGCCCATATATTGCCTGAAAAACACACCCTGGAGTTTGAAGCAGCATAGGGAGCCCATATATTGACTGAAAACCACATTGGAGTAGGCAGCAGCATTAGGAGGCCATATATTGCCTGAAAAACACACCCTGGAGTTGGCAGCAGCATTAGGAGCCCATATATTGCCTGAAAGACACACCCTGGAGTTGGCAGCAGCATAAAGAGAACATATACAGATTTTGGGCACATATATCTTATCCTAAGAATATTAATAAAAATTAAGATTAACGTAAAGCATTTCCTCAATAATTACTTGTGGTCTGCCGCGCAGGAATGTCTGCAACTGGAGAGCAGTGCCTTAAATCTGTTTTGCACTATCCATTATTCTTTCGTGTTGGTCTGGCACCATGATCAATCTACTCTGATGCATCAGGCATTGGTGGGTGGAAATCTTGGCTGATCCATGCCCGATTCATTTCCATGCAGGCCAGTCTCTCAAAAAAACATTTTTCAAGCGTACTGGAGCACATTGAATTGCCCTCATCAGAGCATCACATACGCACATATAAGAGTTTCATCACTTTGTTCCTGTTAAAGTCTTCAGGGCCTAGTTACTACTTAGTAAAAGGCCATAGATAGTTACTTACCTGCTGCTGTTATCGACAAATCCTGTTTTAAGTGTAGTGTAGCGTTTTGTCCTCCCCTCATATACGCACTAAGTATGTCAGGCAGAGAAGTGCCAGGATGGGCACAGAGAAGTCGCAGAGGCCTAAATTCATCAAGCAGAGGTCGCAGCAGACTAGGGGTGAGTGGCAGCAGGAGTCTCAGTGAGAGGCCTGATCTCCAGGTATCAGCTAGCGGTCGTGTCTCGACCAGCAACCCATCTGCCGCCATCCATTGGTTAACACGATCATCCACTTCATCACAAGTGACATCTCACACCCCCAGTCAACTGTCGGTTATATCTTATGCTTTGGGTTCAGCTCCACTATTCAGCTACTGCCCAGCCAAGAAGTTGAGAAGACACTCACCGCTTCTTCCACTAGGCGGGCAAGTAGTGATGAGGAGAGTGGCGTGGGAGGTGGTGTTGCAAGCGTTTTGGCTTCTTAAGCAGACACTGTTGAGGAAACTGAGGAGGACATCAGTGAGTTTTGAGGGCACTGTTAAAGGCTTGGAGTGAAGGGGAGTGACAGATTTAGCGGTCAGCATGGTGGCAGAAGGGAGAATGGAGGCAAATGTGCTCGGGGTAGAACACTTGCTGCTCGGCAGGCTACCTTCCTAGGAGATAGTGGAAGAGGGTCCCTGGAGTCGGCGGCGGCAGCAGCAGTGGATTAATGCAGACTGTTGGTAGGAAAATCAGCTACTCGGCAATGTGGCAGTTTTTCATCAAGCATCCGCAGGAGGTTAATAGGGCTATATGAAAGATGTGTAGGCAGAAAGTGTGGCCAGGGTCCCAATGTTGACCCCACGGCCCTGCGTCAACATTTACAGTGTCACCATAAAGCGGCCTGGGAGAGTTGGCTCCAAAGTGGTGGTCCAGCCTGCTGCATTACCCAGTGGCACGCCGCTCCCTGTTCTAGCCAGCCAAGGCTTCACCACCTCCTGTGTGTCATACCCATCCTCTGTCGCTCCAGATGCTCCTCCTCCTCTTAATCTGAGTCAGTTATTCCGCCAGCAATCCATTGGCCAAGCCATGTCCAAGAGACAACAGTATGTGCCCACTCATCCAATGCACAGAAGCTAAATATGCTCCTGTATAAGTTACTGGTGCTGCAGTCCCTCCCTTTTGAGGTGGTGGACCTTTCAGAGAACTGATGGCTTGTGCCGAGCCGAGGTGGAGAGTCCCACGCTGTCATTTCTTTGCGAAGAAGGCATTACCAACCCTGTACAATTTTGTTGAACAGAAGGCGGGCCAGTCCTTTAGCCTGTCAGTGTGTACCAAAGTGCATGGCAGTGCCTATGTCTGGAGCTGTAACTACGGTCAGGGACAATACATATCCTTTAAGGCCCACTGGGTGATTCCTGCACAACCACAACAGCAACTTGGACAGGTCCCTCCACTGTGGCCTCCACACTCCTAGGCCATTGTGCCTGTGACAGGGCACTTGCACTTAGCAATGGTGTCACAGAAAAAAGTGCCTAATTGTCAATTACATATTAATTGTTAACATATATCTTATTTGAACACATTTATAATAATAACATATAATAACATATAACATAATAACAATAACATATAACATAATAACAATAACATAAAATTTATCCCTTTTTTTTTTGGTTCATTTTGTATTTTTATGCTTTTTTTTCATTTTCTTTTTTTAATATTTTGTTATTTTTAAATATATATATATATATATATATATATATATATATATATATATATATGTTTTTTTTTTTTTTTGTATTTAGTTTTTTTTTAAATATATTTTTCATTGTCTTTTATATTTTGTTAATTTTTTTACAAATATTTTTTTTTCATTTTTTATTTTTTTTTTATTTTGTTTTTTTCTAAATATTTTTTTTTTCGGTATTTTTTTTTTTTTTAATTTTGTTCAGTGCCCTTCCAGCCTACCATGTGTGCAGGACATGGCGGTTTCACGCTGTTCTTCACATGGTTTGCCTTGAGCCACGGAATCACACATGGGAGGAACTGCTAAAATCATAAATCAATAAATGAAATCATGGCTTACTCCACGAAAACTGCAAATGGGAACCATGGTGACTGACAATGGGAAGAACATCTTGTCTGTGCTGCGACAAGGAAGCCTGAGCCATGCACCCTGTATGCAACCTAGTTGTCAAGCGTTTTCTGAAATCTTCCCCCCATCTGCAATACATCCTAACAACGGGAAGGAAACTTTGCATGCACTTCAGCCACTCCTACACCGCCAAGCACACCCTTCTTGAGCTACAGCATCAGAGCGGTATCCCACAACATAGTCTGCGATGTTTCCACCCTCCATATGTTGGATCGACTATACGAACAGAGAAAAGCCATCACTGATTTCTTGATGATCCAAGCGGATACGGGGACTCCCCTGTGTAACTTCAATGTAAACCAGTGGCAGCTCATACGTGACACCTGTCGTTTGCTCAGGCCCTTTGAGGAAGCCAATTATTAGTCAGTCACCAGCACTACGGGATGAACGATGTGATTCCACTGCTTCATGTACTACAACACATGTTGGAAACCATGGCTGGTCAGGGGACTGGAGACATGGCACCTACATTTCACGGCCACATGAAGCCTGTCGGGCTGAAGTGGAGGGGGAGGGGGTGGGGCACAGCGAAGCACAGTTTAGGTTTGACAAAATGGTCATTTTATCTAGTCATCTGACAGGAGAGGAGGAGCAGGAGCAGCCAGAGGAGCTAGAGGGTTGTGAGGAAGGCGAGACAGAGGACCCAGACACACCATGGCAGTATGCAGTGGAGATGGAGACAGGTAGTCCCTCTGAGTCACTTGCACAAATGGCACGATGCATGCTCACGTGCTTGCGTAGTGACCGCAGAATTGTCTCCATTTGTCAGCGGGATGACTTCTGGCTCTCCACCTTATTGGACCTTATTGGCATTTTTTACACCCACTGAGAGGGAGGACAAACTGACCTACTACAGAGATATTTTACGTAGTCAGTTGGCCGATGCCTATCTGCGCCATGGTCCATACTCTCGCAGGTCTGACTCAGGGGGACCTCTGCTCTCACCTTCCACTGCCATGGCTGCTGGGGGGCGGCACAAACTAATGGTTCATATGAACCCCAAAACCTGTTACCCAACCTCCGTCTGATTATGCGTAATTAAAACAAAAAAAAAAAAAAAAAAGAGAAGATGAAGGCCAAAGGGAAATATCCCACACGGCCTAACAGAAGGGCTGGTGTGGTAACGGGCTAGTGCACAAATCTCATGTAAGCAAGAAAAAAAGGGTTTGTTGGCACCCTAAAAGGACAAACACTTCAGCTCCTGTTAACCAGACCTCGCCTAACCAAACATACTTGATCTTATACACAAACTGTTTATTAAAAAATATTCACAATTTATTCTTATACAATTTTAAAAAAACTTTGCAGATTATATCTCCACTCCGATAGACATATCTACAAATATACAAAAGCACAACAGGAGTAGCTGACATATACAGTACACTATAGAAAGGAAATAAATTGCTTATCTTGTATATTCATAGTGATGACATAAAAATAAGTCCTTGTAAATTGATTCAGTCCATTAGAAACATTGGGTGGACTAGTTTCGCCTATCACAAAAAGGCTTCTTCAGTGCCCAGTTGTTCACTTGAATTATTCCACTTAACAGATAGTATCAAAAGAAAAGGGAAACAGACAACAAACAGAAAAACGTTTTTCATCATGAAAACTCAGCAGATGAAAAAATTGATAAATAATATTAGTAAATTAATAGGATTAATATACCTACATAGTGTTTAAACAATATACATTTCTAGCTTGGGTGGCCTCCGGGACTGTTATATATGAAGGTGAGTATGTTGCAAAGCAATTGGAACCTTGGTTTTTCAAAAAGGGATATCTGTTCAGTACATGACCCTGATGTAAAGTAAAGAAAACAATGCACATGATAAGTATGCTCAGTTTACAGATAAAAGAACCAACTATGACTCATATATTAGCTCTGTGGAAAAGACAAAGCACTAAAATATTGCAAAGGCGGCAAACTATATCTGGCGATCATCAAAATGTCCTCTATTATAGCCACCCATTATAAATAATAGACATAGTATACGCCACAACACAAAGAATTCAGTGGTAAGCCTACAACAAGGGGAAGCATTACCTTATTGTGTTGTCTAAACCGGCATAGCCTGCATGAGGGGGAGGAAGACAAAGACTCAGCCTCCCATGTGCTTTGCCCTATACCTGGGGCACCTGAGACTCCACGGCAGGCCACGTGCGCCGGCTCCGGAAGCAGACAGGCCAAGATGTGCGCGTCAGTAACCCCGCCCACCACAGCGTTCCCCCGCTATAAAGACGGTGGTTTGCGAGGACGCGGGGAGGGCGGGCCAGTACAGAGGAGGCGGCAAGAGGGGCGGGACACACAGCTCCACCTATTGGTGGAGAGGGAGCCCCGCCACCTATCACAGCCAATGTCCCCCACACAGGAGCAGCAGCTTCATCAGCAGCAGCCTCAGTCTTCAGTCGCTAATGAGTAGCTTTCTACACCCGCATAGTGAGGCTAATAATGAGCAGCAGAAAGAACTGGAGCAGACCCTGAACCAGCAGGTAGTGTCATACCTTGACATGACCATGCCAACGCACCTTGAGGACCCGCTGGACTTCTGGGCAGCCAAACTTTATTTGTGGCCGCAACTGGCAGAGTTTGCCCTGGGAAAGCTGTCCTGCCCGGCGAGTAGTGTGCCATCTGAGCGGGTGTTTTTAATGTGGCGGGGCCATAGTCATGCCAAGGAGAACTCGTCTGTCCACGAAAAATGTGGAGAGACTCACCTTTGTGAAGATGAATCAGACATGGATCAGCCAGGATTTCCAGCCACCAATGGCTGATCCATGGTAGTAGCTGATGCATGGCAGCTCCTTATGCTGCTGCCAACTCCAGGGTGTGTCTTTCAGGCAATATATGGGCTCCCTATGTTGCTGCTGCCAGCTCATATGTGTGTCTTTCAGGCAATATATGGGCTCCTAATGCTGCTGCTGCCAACTCCAATGTGTGTACTCTTAAAAGACACATGCTAGCATATTTGGGATGCACCCCCCCAGTTAAAGGCAATGGCTGCTGGCAGTTTGACAATGTGAATTCTTTACAAAATGCAACCAGTTAGCAGACAGGTACTCTTGAAATATTTATGCTAGTGTTTGGGATGCCCCCTCTTCAAATACATAGGTTGGCTGCTTTTATAGTGGAAAAGTGACTTTGTTTACAAAATGCAACCAGTTAGTAGACAGGTAGTCTTGAAATATTTATGCTAGTGTTTGGGATGCCCCCTCTTCAAATACACAGGTTGGCTGCTTTTATAGTGGAAAAGTGACTTTCATTACAAAATGCAACCAGTCAGTAGACAGGTAGTCTTGAAATATATATGCTAGTGTTTGGGATGCCCCCTCTTCAAATACACAGGTTGGCTGCTTTTATAGTGGAAAAGTGACTTTAATTACAAAATGCAACCAATTAGTAGACAGGTACTCTTGAAATATTTATGCTAGTATTTGGGATGCCCCCCCCCCGAGCGATCGAATCACGGCGATATTCGGAATCGTAACGAATCAAATTTTTCCTGAAATTCGTAATGAATTCGGGTTCGTCAGAATCGATTCGCTCACCTCTATCAGAATTGTCTATGAGCTTTGGCAATTTTTTTATCTTCCCTTGTATTTGTATTTTACCACCCACATTGGGGTGGGATTGCCTTAAAAATCTCTCAACAGCTCTGGCTTCTGCAGGTACAATATTTTCAGTCATGCTTCTGTTCACCTACAACTTGCGTTATAATTGCTATGTAATATTTATTTTTCTCTAACACCATTCTCCTTTAATGGTATTTTGATTAAAAAAAAGTTTGAAAATATAGCTTAAGGCAACCGATCTGTCAAGACTTTATGAATTATTATAAATACAAGTAAACACTAGCCAGGTTCAATTTTTTATGATTGGTTATTAACACAACTTGGTGTATTTTATGGATTTTTGAAGACTTTGGATATTGAGCAGTTTAGATTAATATTTTCCAGCCCGACATGCCTTGGTGCATTGTGTAACTTACACCCTGGCTTAAAGTGATTAATGTCTGTTTTTATTAACTATACTGACTATGCAGGAGAGGCTTGATATAGTAACAGGGAAAAACGTCATACAAACTCACATTGGTTCACATGAAATAAATCTTCTGGCTGCTTGTGGTAAGTAAATATTCTAATTGTCAGCAATCTAACTAACTTGCTTTAGGGAACATTCACTACAGAAAATAATCTTCCATATTGAAATATTACTATTGATTTGGTGAGTTATTTTCCAGGCTGTTAAAAATATATTGTTGTGTACACCAGCCAGGTAGACCTAGTAACTGAGTGCCAGAGTGCACTGCATTCAGTGCTAGAAGTTATTTCTGTACAATGTACTAAGGCAAATTATAATTAAAGGGAATCTGTCATTTTGCCATCTTAAATGTCCATTGATGTGGTAACTTATGGTACTATTTGTATCTGGAAACAAAGCTTGTAGTGCTTCTATTCAGAAGTAGGATAAGAAAGGCATATTGCAACCAATGAAATAGTCTGAAGGGGAATAGCAATTGTCTTAAAATTAGCTATATTATTTCCTGGAGGGTCAAAGGGCATGCAGGCTCTGCCCTCTACATTTTTATAGGCTTTGCTAATCCGCATTGATATTACACTTTTGCAATTTTTGTACCCCAAAATGCAAGGTGCCAAGTTGACCACTGACATGACAAACTGGACAATGTAGACCAAACGGAAAACATTATATACAGTTCATATTTAACTATTTTTCTGCGCTGGGGATCTATTTCCTTATAATGTTCCAATAAATAGATCTAATAAAATTGTCCCAATAATCAATCTAGTAAAAACACCCTGAAAATAGATCACACAAATGTCTCAATAATCCCAGCTTCTGTCAAGATAAAGATGATCCAGGGTTATTTTTCATGACTGTAAGAAAATGACTGGATAGAAATAACTTGCTATAGCACTAACTGGCCTGCCAGTCAATTGCGTTTGATGTTTTATTCTTTGAGAGCCATTTCCAGCTATCCCTCATCAGTTCTCAACTGGGTAAATACCCACTATACACATAAGAAAAAAGTATGTTAATCATACACTTAAACTTGTTCTGGGTCTCTACCAATTGTAAAGACCCATATCACCTAAGCTCCTACTTAGGGTACAAGCTCCCAAATCGCCAATCAGCCATCTGAAGATATTCAAAGCCACTCCATTGTTCTAGAGTATACCCTGCTAATAAAAGGTGCTTTTTTGTAAAATATTTGAATCCAATCAAACTGTATAACTAGGGCTGAGTTTCAGATCAAACAGACAAGCGTTTCGTTCCTCTTAGGTGATGTCATCATTATGTGTTGGTTTGCTAAAACTCGTCCCTAGTTGTACAGTTTAATTGAATTTCCTTTATTTATTTATTTTTCTCAGTCCAATTCCCATGCCGGCATTTTTTTTTTTTAATTTCAGGAAAAATTCGATCGGCACGAACCACAAAATATTCGGGTTCGTGCCGAATCGAATATTTCCTAAAATTCGGAGCGAATTCCGGTTCGTCCGAACCGGTTCGCTCATCTCTAGTACCCGGATTTGAGCGGAACCCGAACCCAAACCCTGTTGAAATCAAAGACTCATACTTTGGGGGGCTTTTTGCCCTCTGCCCCCCCACTCCTCACTTGTCAAGGGGTCCCCAGAGGAAGAATTGCCACAGGGACTGTGCAAAACAAAAAAATTGTGTGGTGATTGTGGGGTGCTTTAAACTGCAGATTGTGCTGCAGGAAGTTGCTGTACACTTACCTGAGCCCCATAATCCAGTCAGCAGTCAGCATTCCTTCCGGTGTCAAATAGGTTACAGCCAGGGCTTTAGAAAGATGGCCACCGCTCCCATGAGTGAGGACATTTGCAGGAGCTAGCAACACTTTGAGTGCCAGCTGCCAGTGTCCTCACTTATAGGAGCAGCGGCCATCTTTCTGAAGCCCAGGCCATAGCCTATTTGACAGCAGAAGGAATGCCGACCACTGAATCTATTGTCCGAAAATATAAACCTTCCCATATGCCAGATATCAATACAAGTGTAACAATAGGTACCTATTGAATGAACTATTTCCTCTTACAGTAAGGTGGAAAATCAATAACAAAAAAAATGACGTAAAAAGGCAATTCATTTTTTAAGTAGTTGGTTAGAAATGGCTGTCAAATATTAAGCTTGCCGGGAAAGGCTGCACAATGGGGCACTTCATGCTGGGAGTTAGAGGAATGGAAGTCTTGACTTTAGCTCCTATTGAAGGTACCCCTGGAGGTTTTGGCAACTTTGAGGGTGTTTGATTTGGCAGGTCCATTCATTGGCGGTTGCCTAGTCCTACTTTTAGCAATGTAGTGTTCATAATAAGCAATTGTTACACATGGGTTTATAACGGAAGGCCAAAATGATGTCATATAATCAAATTATTGTTTGATTAATATTATTATTATTAATTATTATTATCCCTATTATTAAGTATGGTGGGCTACTAGACTTTTATTCTATTCCTAAAATCTACTTTCTTTTTGACTTAACTGCAATGAAGCAAACTCGTTTATATCATAAATGTTAAAGTTTAAATTGGTTTCTGTGACTTTATCATATCATATTACGGCTGTCCTATTAACCATTCCGTAAAGGCAATTTGCAAACATTTATTGGCAAGCTGTTCAGTTCCCCATTTTTATTGTGCAGATAATGTTATGACATAGTTTTTGTTTTACTAGCATTAATAATCCTTACTTTTACATGTTTGTATCCCACTGTATTTTTCGCACTATGAGATGCACTTATTTTTCCCCAAAAATTGGTGGGAAAATGTTGGGGCGTCTTACTGGATGAATGTGAAAAAAAGGAAAAATGGAAACTCAACTTTGCCAGTTCACCACCTCACATGGGTCGTCACGTGGGGCAGTGGAACCAATGGCTAGGGAATGCTTCCACGAATGGGTACCTGTTCCTGACATCAGGTTTGATGCTGTGATCCCAGGGGGTTTTACACAGTGGGGGAGATAGGTAGGGAACATTGAGCATGTGGTCAGATTAGGGCATTGAGCATGTAGATGCAGCTGCATGGCACTCCCCAGACCATGGCACCCTACACAATGGCACACCTCGCACACCCCAAAGCCGGCCCAGGCGGCATCTCAAATCCAATGCCCAAAGGGTACAAACCAAAACCTTGACTTTGGTGCACTTCTATTCTCTAGCTTTACATGTTCTAAAGGAGGTAAAGAGTTATTCTTATTTTACTGCAAAATCCATTATTGTGTGACTGATCTTTAGATTTTCATACTGATGATTTACATGATGATAAGTTAAGGGGGGATTCTTCTTTCACTGCATGAATGCATTAGAGTATTTTTTTCACAAGGAATTCTAATGTTAAAGGAGTCTTCTTCTATCTTCTTTGGCTATAAAAAATATTTAGATGGCTGAATTTGTCACAAATTTTGCCAAAATTCGTTTCTAAACAGCAACTTTATTCCTAAAGCATAGTACAATAAAATTGTTCCCTATTCAATAGCTATTAACCCATAGGAGTTTCATTAGGTAGTGAATACATCTGTATGTAATAGGATGGATGAAAACTGAGTTAATATAAATGGATGATACGGATACATGCATCTGTGAATGCTCGTTACATTTACTGATGCACAATTTATACTCCTCTTATTTTATGGTAGAATTTATATATTGGGTGCAATTTAGTGTGCAGCCATTAGGCACAGAGTATATTTCATTTCTGCGCTCAGCCTACCAAAAGAGAAAACGTCTCTGGGAGAATAAGTAAATTGCAGCAGATCTTTTCAGCGGGAGAGAAGGAGCATTTTCAATAGTTTTTTGTGTCGTATTTTGTAATGTCAAAAAGCAGGCAACAATTTATTAAAGATTAAACATACGGTGGCTCTGGTCTTATCCCATGCAATGAGAGGACTTTATATGGCATATATTTGTTTATACAGCACATTAAAGAGATAACAGAATTACCAAATCTATTACTTGGTCTTAGGGGCTACTGAGTCTAGTTCATTAATGGAAGCAGTTTGGTTTGTTTCTCTATAGCTGTGAGCTATTGTAAATGCCCCTAATGAAATGAGTTTGATGTTTTCAAACCACTGTCCACTTGTGACCAGGAACCAGGTGTTGCTAGAATAGTGTGGGCATTTTTTTTAATGGACCAAAACCCACATTATAGCTAGCATTCCCCAAATTGCTGTGCAAAGAAGAGCAATCTTTTATCTTCTTGCTTCACTCTGTCCCCCTGTAATGCCACTTGTTTTATCTGAAAGTTCTGCCCCCTTGAGTCATTGCTGTTGTTTTGAGTGGCAGGTGATGTCATTGCCGCAGAGAGGAAACTAAAGGGGGAGGGGGAAATCAATGCAGACTCCCCCCTCTCCCCCAGAGAAGGCAGAGTGCAGAGCAGTACTTTTTTTTTACTTTTTGTCAAATAAAGAAACAAAAAACAAATAAAATATGTGTCCTGCACACTCAAGTTACAGATAGATTAGATAAACTCCATACAGGAGATATTATTTTGTTGGCACATTACGAAAAAGGGTCTGTCCCAGGCCCTCATTACATTCAGTATCATAGATACACACCATTGAAATAAAAATATGGAAAAAGTAAATTGTATTTAGATTTTAAATAAAGAGATCTGGACATTCAGATAACCTAATACAGAGGTTAATTACTATGACAAATTGTAACACGTTCCAAGTAGTAGTATAGTATAGTATCTTATAAACACAGGCATGTCTGACAATAAGGTATTTTGCTCAAGATGTATTTAACAAAGAAACGATACATCATCCCCTCGATTCAAAGAGCAAAAGTTAATTGATTTCGGATCGAGAATCGTAAGTTTGGGTGGGTGTTTGTCATTTTTTCCTTTTTTTTTGGCCATTTCGTATTCGCACGAACGTTCGCGCATAGACGTATATGAACATACGCTTTCCGGACGTCAATCGTATATTTTGCGTTAGTTCGTGTGTTTTTCCCGTCCAAATCGTATTTTTTAGGTCCAATCCTATTTTTTACGTGCTTCACATGGGCTTGCGACCAATTCAGAGAGGTGATTGCTAATTGTTTTGAAGCCCATTAAAGAGCTGTTTCCCGAAATGTTTGCCGGCAGCTATTTGGCCTCGGGAGTAGGATGGAGAGGAGCGAGTTTGTGGCACATCAAGGGCTTATGCTTTTTGGCATCGATTTGATCCGGATGTCTGAGAGCAGATTGCCCCTGCGTCGTCGCATGAACATCGATAGCATGAATGATGTTGAGCTGTTTGAGCTGACCAGGCTTAATCGCGCTTCCCTCCATAAATTATATAGTGAGCTGCGGCCATGGTTAGCCCGCACCACAAGGAAGGGGCATGCAATTTCAGGTATGACCAAGATGCTTGGCTGCCTGCAATTTTTGGCGAACGGCTCGTTCCAGAGGCTGGGTGCCCTCTCCGTGGGGATGTCCCAGCCTACGCTGAGCCGCGCACTCTCTAAATTTTTGGAAGGCATGGCTGCCATAACTCCCAAATATATTTTTTTCCCGGATGATATGGCAGCCAGAAACGCCATTAAGCTTGGTTTTTATAATGTGGCCGACAACGTAATTGGTGCTGTTGACTGCACACATGTGGCACTCGTACCTAGGGCATCCGACGAATATATATATAGGTATATATTTTGGGTTTGGGTTATTATGGGGCCCAACGTGTAATGTAACCTATTTTCCTTGGCGGCAGCATATTTTTGTTTGGACTTTTGTGTACATGCCTTATTTAGGCTTCTCATTTGTTGTTTGAATTTGTGTGCAGACATGTTTTTTTTTCTAAATGTTTTTTGCCCTTATCACTTACCCTTTTTTTTTGTTTTTGCCTTAAGGAATCGAAAAATGGGACACTCCCTTAATGTCCAGGCCGTGGTGGGGCCGGACATGCGTTTCCTGAGTGTCCTTGCCGGCTACCCTGGATCGTCGCACGACTCCTATATCCTGAGACGATCTGGTTTGTTTAGGAGATTTGAGTCTGGGGAATTTTCGGGTGCATGGCTGCTTGGTAAGTGTGTCCTATTTTTGGTTACTGATATTTCCCAGGAATCTGTATTGTTTGCCTATTTTAGCTTTATAATTCTTGTCAGAAAAACGAACCAGCATTTTTTGGGGGGGGGCTTTTGTGGATTGTATTTTGTTTTTCAACCAAACGCTTTGCTCCCTTTGTGCTTCGGTTTTTTTTTTAACTTTGGTTAACTTTGGTAACTTCCATGTCCCAAAATATATTGGGTAGCAGATTGTCCCGAAGTATCTGCTAGTTTTTTGTCCTTTTGTAGTATTGGTCTTGCAACGCCAAAGTGGACTTAAACTGCATACAGTGCATTCTTTATCGAAATGGTGTGGGCCCCTCAGCAGCATCCTAATTGTAACATTTGCGAAGCCAGAATCAAAAACATATTTCTAAAAAGCCTTGTCCGTGCAGATGTTTTTTCATTCTTGGCTTTATTTAAGCTGCATTTTTAGTTATGTACTACATTTGGCCCAATAGTGTTTTTTCTAATGTGCCCTGGGTGTCTTTTTTGGCCCTTTAGCTTACCTCATTTTGATATATGTCAAATTGTTTGTGTTTGTTGTCTTGCAATGTGTTAATTTTTGTTATTTAATTGTCTTGTTAAGGTGATTCCGGTTACCCACTTCTCCCCTGGCTCATGACGCCTGTGCTGCGGCCCCAGGATGCCTCTCAGGAAGCCTACAATCGTGCGCACCGCAAAACCAGGGCTGTTGTTGAGAGGGCATTTGGACTGTTGAAGACACGTTTTCGTTGTTTGGACCATACCGGGGGCACCCTGCAATATGCTCCTAACAAAGTGATAGACATCATAATGGCATGTGCTGTTCTGCATAATTTTGCCATTCAAGAATGTGTCCCCCGTTATGTGGATGTTCTGCCCTCTACAGCCCGAGAAGATGATGGTGACAATTATGTGGGCCCACCCAGTGAGTCTGGCCAATCAGTGAGAGCAAATTTGATCTTGCAGCATTTTAGTTAAAGCCTTTTTTTGGCTTCCCATTCTGTGTGTGTGTATTTGCCTTTTTTTGGAAATATTTGTTTGCCCGTAATGTGGCATTACCTTAAATAAATACACAATTTCCCTTAATTGTTGCCTAATGTTTATCCTGGTGTTTACTTAGATTGATCTTTGCATTTTTACACCTCTTAACCAAAAATGTATCTGCTTTAACCCAAGGTGATGTTAAATGTGTTTCAACTCAAAACGCAACAAGTATTGTAAGTTTGAAATGTTTTTACTTTTTGCACTTTGATTGGTGGTGCATAAAAAATAAAAATCCACATACAACTGTGGCTCAAAAACCAAGAAGGTATTAACATTAAATCTACCACATCTACACCTGGAAGAGAGTGGCACAACCAAACAAGGACACCCAGTCCAAAGGCCAGCCTAGTCCAGTCATTAATATTGCCTGTGCCAAGGGATATTTGGGCATGGCCATAATGTCACACAAACATGTCTGCAAACAGGAGGAGCACAAACCAACAAACCAAACAAATGTCAAAAGCCATAATTGGCACATGATAGTTGCCAACTAGACAGCACATAGACCTATGGCATTGGCTAGTGGCCTTAATCATTACTCTAAGGAGCTCTATGGGAGCAAATACAAAACACAACCTGCATGTGAAACACAAAATGGATTGTTTGAAACCTCAAAGGACAAGTAAATACAGTGGGGGGGAAGAGAAAAGATGTCCCACACATTCATGAATTTATAGGGTGGCTGCCCATAAAACCCAGGTGGAGGTCCGTGGGGATGGGACCTAACCTGGGCCATGGTTGCATTGTGAATTTGCAACTGCTCCATAATGTTTCTCTGCATATTGGTCATCTCAGCCATGGCTGACTGGATGCCATTACTTGCATTGACCATGTTGCTGTTGAGGGTCCGAAACTCCGCGAGGATGCCCTGTAAGGTGTTAGTTAGGTTGACCATATCGGCATGCCTTTCCTCCCGCTCAGTTACGAGCTGTGCCTCAAAAGAGTCCCTCTCTTGGTTCCATAAATCAAGCAGGGCACTGTGCCTCCCCTGGGAAATTGTGCGGCGGCGTAATGGAGTCCGCCGCACAATTACCCTGGCTCTTGGGCGTGCCCTGCCGCGTTGTGTCGTCCCCTCAACAGCAACAGGCATGCTTGGCAAATCCTCAGCAGCAGAGTGAACACTGGGGACTGTTGTGTCAGTCTCCCCATGTGCATGCACAATGGATGCAGATTCACTCTGCTGCTGAGGATTGGCCAGAGAAACATTAGGGAGCAGTTGCAGATTGGGACCCAGGGGGAGGTCATCGGACGTGGCCAGCAGGGATACATCATCTTCCTCCATTTCCTGGATTTCTTCCATGAGTGTGTGGGTCTGTAGGGACATATAAAAAAAAAGGTTAAGTTGGCGTCCCAAATTAGGATTCCATCAGTTTAACACATGCTTAAGCACTTGGTAGTATTTTGGGTACTAAATAAACTTACCGGAAAACTCGGATCTGGGCTCCTATGCTGTACGGACCTGGTAGGCATAATCAAACTGGGGGGTGAGTTTACACTTGCTGAGGGGTCATGCTGGGCTGAAGAAGAGAAAACAAAACAAGGTAAACACACACATAAGCATTGTTTGGGTAGGTAATAAAACAAGCCACTATTTCTAATATTAAGCAACTCTACAGCAATGGGTCCAATTTGTAAAATACACTCAATTTAACATATGTGCAATGGATCGAGTAAACTGCTAACTGACCTCAGTTCGAAGTCAGGAAGTGTACCCAGTCAGCATACAACTTGCAGAGCAACTATTTTGAGTTTGACTACCATTCTCTAGGTCAGGGGTACTCAACCACTTCTTGTAAAGGTCCATTTAAAGGTATCCGGTGAGAGGTGAAGGTCCGGGCATGGGGCTGTCGCAGGGGGTGTCTAGTTATAAATCAGCACACTGGGGGAGGGGCTAGAGATTGCCAAGTGCAAACTAATAAAGGCTGCTTGCCCTTGCTGGGCTGGATGGGGCAGAGCTGAGGGGACAGGGATTGGATGGCTAAAGCTGGGAGGACAGGAATGGATGGTGATGGGATGGATGGAGCAAATCTGTTAGGAATGGATGGGGCTGATGTGGGGGGGGGGCAGATGGTGGGACAGGGGCAGATGGGGCAGAGCTGGGGCAGCGGGACAGGATTGGACAAAGAGAATGATGCACCAAGTTAGTGTGTACCTTGCAATGCCACTTCCTGTGCAGTACTTCATATTGCAATGCTAGGTTTCATGGAGCCATGACATTGGCCAGGAGACCAACCACTACATCGCCGATCAAGGGGGCAGCTCTGAGCACGTCAACACAGAAGTAACTGAGTGCAGGGCTGTCTGGGCAGGGGTCCGGGAATCTGGTGGCAAGGTCCGCATTGGGACCCCGGTCCGCCAGTTGAGTATCGCTGCTCTAGGTCAGATATGTTTGGGGGGGTTGAATTAAATTGTTACCTCAAACACAACTCACACAACAAATAGCCAACACATCCCTAATGATGTGTGTTTTGTGATTGAGTCCAAATATATCACTTTTCTTCATAAACTTCGTTACTTCACACATAATTAGTGTTAATTGTTCTTTTACATAATGTATGTGGTCCAAAATGTGTGATTCACAGGGACCAAAACAGGACACAAACAGGCACAGTAGTGCGAGGCCAAGCAAGCCACACCATAGGGCCATACCGTCATCTTGGTACTAGTGAACTTTAATTTTCTGGGCAAACAGGCAAACATGCAGATTAAGAGTACTCACCTTGTGTACGGGTCGGGGAGTCTGTGTCCCTTAGACCCGCATGGCCACCGACCGCGACAGGATGGAGAAGGCCCAGCACAATCTCCTCAGCAGGTGTAAACTCCAGTTTGGTTGGAAAGCCACCTCCAGTTTTCATGCTGAAATGAAAAAATAGTTTGGTACCCAGAAAAGGTGCATACAGTACATCCTAATCATTACATTTGGAGACATCATTTATTTACCTGTAATTATGCCTTTTAATTTCTTTTTGACGTACAGCATATTTGAGATCCGAAATTTTCTTCTGGATTTGTCCAACATCTTTCCTCTCTTCCCCCGCTGCATTTACTTGTCGTAGGATGGTTTCAAACAATTCCATCTTGCGCTGCTTAGTGGTGTGTTTTGATTTGCTCCCATAGAGCTCGTCATAGTATAATGTAAGGCCACTAGCCAATGCCATATTTTGGTCATGGGAGAATCTCCCACTCAAATGTCCGCGCCGCAATGTGCGGACAGATGGTTGGCTTGGGTGCTCCTCCATGTGTGCAGACACATGTGGTGACATTATGGCCTGGGGCTGGGTAGGGGAATGGAAGGATTGCTGGCTTCCCAATGACTGGACTGGACTGGCCAAGGGACTGGGTGTTCTTGCGTGGCTGGCCACCGAACTTCCAGGTGTAGATGTGGTCCGGGTGGCCATTCTTTGGCCTCTTGGGGGGCTCTGTTCCCGGCTGGTGCCAGGTCGGGGGCTATGTTCCCGGCTGGTGCCAGGTCGGGGGCTATGTTCCCGGCTGGTGCCAGGTCGGGGGCTTCGGGCCCTGCTGCGGGGCCTGGATGCTCTTCGGGCCCTGCTGCACGGCCTTGCTGGGCTTCGGGCCCTGCTGTGTTGCCTTGCTGGGCTTCTGGCCCTGCTGCGGGGCCTGGATGGTGTTCTGGGCCTGTTGTGTTGCCTTGCTGGGCTTCTGGGCCGGCTGTGGGGCCTGGATGGTGTTCTGGCCCTGCTGCGGTGCCTGGATGCTCTTCGGGCCCTGCTGCGCGGCCTTGCTGGGCTTCGGGCCCTGCTGTGTTGCCTTGCTGTGCTTCTGGCCCTGCTGTGGGGCCTGGATGGTGTTCTGGGCCTGCTGTGTTGCCTTGCTGGGCTTCTGGCCCTGCTGTGGGGCCTGGATGGTGTTCTGGCCCTGCTGCGGGGCCTGGATGGTGTTCTGGCCCTGCTGTGTTGCCTTGCTGGGCTTCTGGCCCTGCTGTGTTGCCTTGCTGGGCTTCTGGCCCTGCTGTGTTGCCTTGCTGGGCTTCTGGCCCTGCTGCGGGGCCTGTATGGTGTTCTGGGCCTGCTGTGTTGCCTTGCTGGGCTTCTGGCCCTGCTGTGTTGCCTTGCTGGGCTTCTGGCCCTGCTGTGTTGCCTTGCTGGGCTTCTGGCCCTGCTGCGGGGCCTGGATGGTGTTCTGGGCCTGCTGTGTTGCCTTGCTGGGCTTCTGGCCCTGCTGCGGGGCCTGGATGGTGTTCTGGGCCTGCTGTGTTGCCTTGCTGGGCTTCTGGCCCTGCTGCGGGGCCTGGATGGTGTTCTGGGCCTGCTGCGGGGCCTGGGTTGGCTAAGTGCCCGGCTTGAAAGCATGGGTGGTGTGGGCTCCCTTGGGCGGCCTCTTCTGGGGGCAGAGGTGGTGGTGGCTGCTGTGGCCTGTTTTTTGGCCGCAGGGGCACATGCCTTTGGGGCCCTTTTTTGGGAAAGGGAGGGTCCAGTGTCCCTTGGTGGGGCCGAGGTGGTACTTGCCTTCTGGGCCCTTAGCTTCTTGGGTCCTTGCTGGGACCTGGTGGTTGGGCCCTCAGAGGTCTGCCTTGGCTGGGCGCGTTTAGCTGCTGCCTTTTTGGGTGCCATTTTCTCAAAAAGCTCAAAGAGAATGAGCTTTGGGTGCAGGGACCTTTAAATCATGCGCCCAGCGTCTGACACCTATGCGCACGACTACGCGCTCGTACGGACGTACGTTCGTGCGGAACCAGGAAACCGCTGGGGTTTCACTTATCTGCTGCCTTGAAGAAGCATAAAGATGGCGCCCACTATCTTCACCCGTCAACAGGAAGAGATCCTCATGCTGGTAAGTGCCTTGCTCTGCCTTTTAAGCTAATACTGACTGATGTACTAAATGTAAATGATGCGTTTGGAACTAGTTTTGGGGATCTTAATGTTTAAGAACAGGCTCCTCACACTTCATCCTCAAGGGCCGAGACAGGCCACGTTTTCACCTCTCTATGCTGATGTCCTAATTAGGGCAATTGCTCTGGCTTAGCACCAGTTAATTAACCTGTGGAGTAGCGTGGCTAGCTGTCAAACCTGGCCTGTCTCGGACCTTGATGCGGATGTTTGCGGACCACTGTTTGCCTAAGACCTCAAAACACAACGGCAAGCCACACACGTGGGCAAAAAGCCTAAGCATAAGCTGACATCTTGGATGTTCAAACCATCCTAACATGCCATAGATGCAGGTGGCCTGATTTGTAATGTCGAACGTCCGCTTTAAGGCACTCCCCAAAAATGGCTGGCACTCTAAATGTGTGTGTAAATGACATGACATTCGCAACTTGTGATGCAACACATATGGCTCTGTGTGTAAAAGTAAAAGCTCTGTGTCCATTATGTTTTTCAGATCATACTTCAGCGCCGGTATGACTTCGCGCCCAATGTGTGCGAAAAAAGGGACATCGCCCCCGGGAGATCATTGCGGAAATCAACCGTGTGACCAGCACCACCTTCACTCACACCCAGATAATGCAGCATTGGTCGGACCTGAAACGTCTGCACATGCCCCGGGTGCGGAGGTTTTTTGGGATCCATTTCCCAAGTAAGTACAAAGCGATAGCATGGTATATGTTCCAAATGTATAAGTTATGCCTTTATTTATAATGACTTCTCTTTGTTAGTGTTGGAAATGGATTTCAGAATTCGCCGCACCCGGAGGCGCACAGGCCGACCAGTGCTGCATGATTCTGCATCTGTGAGTGAAGGTGGTGGATCTCCCGGGCGACGGACCTACCCCTCCTTTGTGGCCTCCTCAGACCAGCCCCTGGACCTTACCACAGAGGAGGGGCCCAACCGCGTGGGCGTGGAGTCATACCCGGCCAGGCATGGGGAAGGCTCTGGTATGTCACTCTTCATGTATATGCACAAAGATATACATGCCAGGCCAAAAACTAAGTGCTCCTTTATTATGTATTTGTAGAAGCTTCGGGAGCGGGTGAGATAGTGGAGGAGGAGGCAGCAGAGATGCTGGAAGTTGATCCTGGCGAAGGTGAGTGATGTCAGCCAGACTGGGAGCCAGATATGTTGGGAATAGTGACTCTATACAACTACTAACCAAATGTCACATGTTTCTCCAGGGACTTCTTCACAGCATAGCCAGGACCAAGGGCATCCTGTTGGCCCCAACCAGCCATCTGTCGGCCACCAACAAAGTAAGTAGCCATGCCATTATTCATATTTATGTGTTTTTGGCTAATAACACACACATAACTAAAGGCGTAGCCAATGTATAGTTAACACTTTCATGTGGGCACTTCGTTAGCTTAAAGCGGACCCTAACTCGTATTAAGAGCCTAGCTAATAATTATCCCACACACTGTACATACAGATTGCGAACATTCAAAAACAGGCTACCGGCATCTAATGCATGTTAGGAGCTTAAACATCCAAGATGGCGGCATATGGAATGCGCAATATTTACAGGCAGCATGGCATACAGATTTAAAAAAGTAAGGTGCTGCCATGCATTGTGGGACTGCTGACCTTTCCCTGAACCCAGCTATGCTCTGTATTACCAAAGCACAACTGTAACCTACTCCCCTGTACTTTATCCCACTCTCCTCTCCTCATTAAGTGTTATGCTTCTGAGTCCAGATGGCGGCGCAGTAATCAAAAATCCACCAAAATGTACTTCGATCTGGTGCAGAATCATTTGGGAATAGTTATTGATTTTCATTAAATAATGTTGAAGGTCCGGTTTAAGGAGTTTCAATACTTACCTGTGGGAAATGCATTTACTTTATCCCTTAGAAGAATGACATAGGTCATGCATTTACATGTATTTGATTAACCCAAAATCTATTCCCAGCATACAAACCGGTCTGGTACTCCTATTTATGTTTATTTCTCTATTGGTTACAGGGATGATCCCAAAAACATTGGAGGGGAAAAAAAAAGAATAAAGGAGTTGGTGGCCGAGCTGCTGGCCATACAGGCGACGTTGGGGCCAACAGAAGAAGAAGAGGAGGATGATTAGTGCCCTTGGTCCTGGCTAATTTTGTAAAATAGTTTTTACCTAGCTTTTAGTGAACATAATTTTATTGTTTTAAAAACAAAAAAAATTTTAACATTTTACAATGTTTTAAAAAAACAAAAAACAACCAAAAAAAAAAAAATTATAATAAATAATATTTTAAGCCTTCATAAATGTGTCATTTCTAATATGCGCCCAAAAAGACATTTACACAAACACGAAAATACATGCTTAGAAACATATAGACATATGTACATTATGTGGTTTGGGTAAGTTTTAGGGTCGTCCAAATGAAGAAGGATGCAAGCGCTAAGGGGTTTGGGTAAGTTTTAGGGTCCGAGAAATGAAGAAGGATGCAAGCGCTAAGGGGTTTGGGTAAGTTTTAGGGTCCGAGAAATGAAGAAGGATGCAAGCGCTAAGGGGTTTGGGTAAGTTTTAGGGTCGTCCAAATGAAGAAGGATGCAAGCGCTTACGGGTTTGGGTAAGTTTTAGGGTCGTCCAAATGAAGAAGGATGCAAGCGCTAAGGGGTTTGGGTAAGTTTTAGGGTCCGAGAAATGAAGAAGGATGCAAGCGTTAAGGGGTTTGGGTAAGTTTTAGGGTCCGAGAAATGAAGAAGGATGCAAGCGCTTAGGGGTTTGGGTAAGTTTTAGGGTCGTCCAAATGAAGAAGGATGCAAGCGCTAAGGGGTTTGGGTAAGTTTTAGGGTCGTCCAAATGAAGAAGGATGCAAGCGCTAAGGGGTTTGGGTAAGTTTTAGGGTCGTCCAAATGAAGAAGGATGCAAGCGCTAAGGGGTTTGGGTAAGTTTTAGGGTCCGAGAAATGAAGAAGGATGCAAGCGCTAAGGGGTTTGGGTAAGTTTTAGGGTCCGAGAAATGAAGAAGGATGCAAGCGCTAAGGGGTTTGGGTAAGTTTTAGGGTCGTCCAAATGAAGAAGGATGCAAGCACTTAGGGGTTTGGGTAAGTTTTAGGGTCGTCCAAATGAAGAAGGATGCAAGCGCTAAGGGGTTTGGGTAAGTTTTAGGGTCGTCCAAATGAAGAAGGATGCAAGCGCTAAGGGGTTTGGGTAAGTTTGAGGGTCGTCCAAATGAAGAAGGATGCAAGCGCTAAGGGGTTTGGGTAAGTTTGAGGGTCGTCCAAATGAAGAAGGATGCAAGCGCTAAGGGGTTTGGGTAAGTTTTATGGTTCCTAAAGGTAAGTGGTAGCCTGGCGCGAGGCAGTAGTGGTGAGTTTGGTAGTGTCAGATAGGGCCCACATTGGTTTGTGGAGTGTAGCTTGGATCGCGCATGCGCAAGACCTTATATACATACGAACGAACGAATATAAGAGGCCAAAAACCATTGAAAACCAGAGGCAAACGCAAGTAATTGGAAGAGGTGGACGATGGAAGCGGCCGAAAAAACAGACTGCCGCCGCAACAAGTGATCACATCAACCTGTTTTTTACGATTGACAACTGACTGAGGCAAGTTCGGGAGATAACATACGAACGGACGTACATTTTAGGATAGAAACGTATTTGCTTATAGAATCACTCGCAAGTTCATACGAACGCACGAGCGGACGGGAAAAATAGGATGATCGGCACCCAAATCAAAGCTGTTACATGTTTCTTTGAATCGACCCTCATGTGTACTGTATAAAATCCACTTGGAAAGCTACTAGATTGGTTTGCTACAATCGACATGCTGATTCAGTGTAAGCGACAAGATTTTATACAATGTATAGCTCCAAGTTTACAGTATGAGTATTACAGTCCACAGCAGAAAAACAAGCTTCATCTCATTACAGAGAATATAGAAAATAGTTCTATAGATAGAGTTACCCTTTTATTTCCTGAGACCGCACAGATGGTCAGCATTTCTAGGTGGTAAATCCTCTTTCTCAAGGGTGCGGTGATTGGCATATCAGAATCAAAAATTCTGTGCATCCTCCAGGCCTGCTGAGATGTCACTGATAGCGACACACAGGGTGGCTCACTGTGTTAAAAATACAAAGCAAAAAGAGGCAAATAGCCAGCAGCCAGATCACATGAGGGGCTTGCTGATCTTGGATAAAAGATCATTCCATGTGTATTCTCCATGACCTCAACTGAAATATAAATAGAGTTAGTAAAAGTAGGAAAAAAGGATATCGCATATATCCATAGAAGTAAACTACTCCCCTCCAATGGCCTTTCTCCTGATCTAGCCTGTGCTGGGATAACAGCTTATTGCTATTTTAATTCTTCTGCTGTGTATAGATGCTTTTACCCATCATGCAATGCTGTGGGCAAAGATTTAGACTGATTATTTCTACTGTTCGTCAAAGGCTGTCTCAGCAGATAGACATTAGTACAACCTTTGGGAAGGTTACTGTTGCATGATTTAGCCAAAGCTGCCGATGAGCTTACCTGCTACAGTGGAAGGATTCTGAGACTTGTAGGAAGTAGCTTTTATTCAAGGCCACTCCCACTTTAGTAACACAGAGCCACAGGAATATAAGAAACTTGGAAACAACATGCTGATAAGTAAATCACGGGTCTGCACAATCCTAACACATGTTTATTTTACATTCCAGAAGAGGAAAACAAGGGGGCAGAAATTAGAAAAGGGAGTTTTCCTTTCAGGTTTATAAGTAGCTCATGTTATCCAATATCCAGCCTGTTCGTGTATTTCTAATATTAAAGGGTTACTAAACCCAAAATGAAAAAAGACAGCTCTCCACCGCCAGGTCCGCCGCTCGGACACCTCCTGGTTAGTCAATCATTTTAATGGAGGAGTGTGCCTGGCTCACCCCTTCATTGCAATGAATAGACGGTGATGTGTTGATGTGAGAGACAGGACAGCATGCAAGGCATCGGGAGCGGCATTTTGATTCTGAGCAACAGACCAGACAGAACCTGCAGTGGGGGAGAGAAGGTAAGTGTTTGTTTTTTTTGTGTTTAATAGCTCTATAAGCAATTTGCTGATACAGCTGCTTTAAGTGACCTGTGTATTTCCAGTAATCCCCAGCAGTGAAAGACAGTATTAGGGTAAGCTTGGACATGAGGTTCTCCATGAACTGGTAAAACACAGCAAAGGGTTTTCTTCTTTAGTCATATTAAATTTACAAACAGCCCTGACCGGAGAGGCCTGTCGGCAAATGTATGATCTGTCTGTACACTCTTATACAGAATTCAAAGAGCAGAAGAGTGCAGCTTCAAAGTTAAGCTTGCATACACTCTTCTCTACATGTAAATAAGTAAATAGAAACCCTCTTAAATAGTCCATAGCAATAATAATCCTACATGTACACAGAAATAAGCCTTCCTACTCAGTTGTCTCATTTAATCTGTGTTCTATTACCTAATGATCGTCTTGTAGTTTCATCTTCTGAAAGCCACCCTATGTTAATTAGAGAGTTTTTAGGCTCTTTTAAAGCATTATCTAATTTCCCTTATAAGGATTAAATATATCTGACAATTTGCATAAAGCGATGTCTTACTTTCCAGCGATGGTCATAAATTATTTAACAGCCTCATTTGAGTTCTTTCAGCGACCGGCATTGGCTTAATAAGATTTCTTTCCCTGCTCGATTTGCATTATTCTTTGGGACAATATTGAACAGGACCTTGCAGATCCTGTATTGTTATTCTGCAAATGATAAAAGATAATATGCAAAAGTTCCATTTTAGCAATCCTCAGTGCTCTCTTTTGAAGAGCAGAAACTTTAAAGAGAATTCCTAATATGTACATGAAGCACAGCACAGGTGGTACCTGATGCTCTTGTCAAATCGCAACACATTTCTAGATCAAATAAAAGGGTCCACGCAGCTAGTAAACAGCTATATATTATACCACTACCAGCCATTTGCACAATGGAGGGGATTAGAGATTAGAATATGTTCACAGCTCTTCCATGCAGACTGAACGACAGAGGGGCATTGCTTCACTCAAGTAAATATTATCAGAATTTTAAGCAAGTAGTGTTGGCCGCAGAAATATATTGGCTATTTGAACGCCTCACACTATGATACAGAACATAAGTTCAAAATGAAACTGTTATTTTTGCCTTTGTGGCAAGCTGCCTGCAATGCTTCAACATATGGTCCAGTGTAAAAGTAATGAAATCCAAGAATGGAAAGAAATGGATTTAATTAGCTGTCTGAATATGATATGCTGATGACTATGTAAGGTAACTTTTATATTAAAAAGCTAGACCTTGCATCATTAAAATTTCTCATCCCTTTTCTTCCTAGAAGGCATTCTTAAAATGTCCAATGAGGAGCCAAACAAGTCTTGGCTGCTGTTTGACAGATATTCTGCAGTATTTGGCATTTGGTACTCCTGAATGACGAGTATCATTAAAGTCTACTGTGGGAACGGGGTAGCTTATCGATTTGTGATTTTACCATTTTTTTACATGTAGCATTTCCCTGAATATACCTAATGCCTCTAGATAAAAGGTATTCTGTTTCATGATTTATAAAAGTTACCATTTCCTCCACCTGGAGCTAATAGCCATGCACACCAAGCTTAAAGCATGGTAACCTCAGGGACCGAGCAGCTGAAATAACTCCTGCCAAGGGGCCCCCGGGCTCCTCCATACTCCCATGGTGGGATGTTTGCTGCCCCTTTATCCTTAACACTGTTATAGTATAAAAGAAACACAAACCTTGTGTAAAAAAAATAACTCACCACTGTCAGTTTCCTCCCCATTCAATGTCTTGCTGGAAGACTTCTCTCTGTCAAATCCCAAGAAACCTTTATCAATTCAAAAGATTGGCAATCTACCTACTTGGTATGCATTGAGTCGCTTGCCACTAGCCTACCTAATTTACCACACCCCCTGTGTGTATCAGGTGTGTAGATGAACCTAATGCCCACCAGCATGAGCCCAGAGCACTCCTGGAAGAGCACCAAGTCTGTGTCAAAGAGCAGAGGGGCTGATTTGCCACTACACCAGGGACCATGTCCCTTGCCTAAAGCAGTATAGTAGTCCCTGGGATATGTGTGTCACTTTAAAAAAAAGTTAAATTACTCTTCAATTTTCAGACAATTTTCAGACAGATCAGATCTGCTGTCTCAAGGAACTCTGTTCCGTCCTAATTCACGGTTGCTGATTTTGACTGCCTGCTAATTGAATCCCAGGTACAATGTGATAGGGGGCTCTTCCCTTGAGTAGTAGCCTCTCTGATTCAGGCCAGAAAGGCTGAACATGCAGTCCATATGAAGGGTTGCAATTAAGCACTCTTAGGGGTCAATTTTGGCCTTATCCATTCTGTTTCAGTACCTGATATTCTTTGGTCAGCACATTCATTCAGAGGATGGATCATGTCGCAGAGTATCAGAGCTGGTGGCATTATCTTGCAAGCTGCCCTTTCATAAGGTGGTTCTGAGTTTGTGGGAAGATTTCTTGCTGAAAGTTGGTTTGGCTTTTGTGAGGGCATCGTCCTACCTTCCAATTGCCTCAATCCTGTTCATACAAAAGGAACAGATTTTGCACTCTTTTTTGGGGACTGCTTTGAACATCCCATTCGTGATTGCTCAGTGTCCCTGTATGGACAACCTCACAGGGGAATACCATTTATGTGCTTACCTTTTAAAATGGTTTTCCCTCAGTTGTCCATAAAGGGACACCACACCCACTCAAGGGTGTGTGCCTATTGTCACTGCGTTTGACAAACATCTTATGCTATTGACTTTCTCCGGCTTTGTACCCGGTCTCGACTGCTTTGTACTGAGAAACTGGCCAGGTCTTATACCTGCACATGGGGAGGAATATCAGCTCACTTTCTGCTCTTCTCCAGCCTTCCGGCTATTAGATTAACCCATTCATGATTGCTCAGTGTCCCTGTATGAAAAACGAAGGGAAAACCATTTTACAAGGTAAGAACAAATATGTGTTTTCATACAAAAGATGAGTAAAACGTTTGGCCCAAGTATAGATAATATACAGGTCTGGTCGAGCCAAACTAAATAGGCAATATTAGAGAATGTAACTATGACTCTGAAGCTCATCACTACTAGTCACATTGTTTGATTCTTAGAACAGCTGTATCCTCTGTGAAATCCATGTCTAGGATCAAAAAACATAGCATTTTGTTATTTGTGTTGCCTTTTCTTACAGAATTGCTGCTAAAGCAAATACCTATATACCTAAGTATATTGCTTTATAAACACATTGGGAAAGATAGAGTGCTGTCAAATTTTCTTTCTCCCCCTGACTAAACAACACATTATTAACAGACTGATATATTTTAACAAACAGCAATACACTGTGTCAAGGTGTCAGTACCTGCAGTCAGAAGTCCTGGAAGGATGAGCTTTCAAACACCAAACTGGGCGCTTTTCTGACATATAATATATTTACCAGTGATACAGCTGTCCAAAAATGAACTGCAAACCGATATGGGACTTATGCCTACTAAATTATTACTGAAAATATTGCAGAAAGCTGAAAACTGCTATCAGCTATACAGGAGCAGATAACAATTAGAGTTGGACTGTTTCCGAATTTACGATAGATAAAATGTTATTTGTTCCTGCAGTATATAAAAAAATGATCTCTGTTGCCCTGAGTAGCCAACCTTTTAAAAGGACACGTGTAAGAAAAAGTTTAAAAAATATATATATTTTCAATTTATCTATTAATTTTGCTGTATTTGTTAGTGCTCCCTCTAGTGGCCGCTTACAGCTCAAACTAACAATAAAGTTCTACTGTAGGTGACGTTCAATAAAATAATAAATAATAATGATATAAATAATAATAAACACACTCAAATGCAATGTGAAGTGATCTCAAATGCTTCTAAGCCGTTAAGGGCAAATCTAGGCCACACCACAGCCGAACAACATACATAAAATGCACAGCTTTGGGTCTTGTTGGACTGCTGCTTCTTACAGCTTTATCTATACAGCTCTATCTAGATCCTGCTTCCCTAGTCTCCCCCACCCCGATACCTAACCCCACTCCCCCCCAATCTAAGAAAGCTCAGCCAATATTCTGCCCCAGTGCAATAGCCTCAGCATCATAGATGGTCAGGCTGGAAAATCCGTAATGGTGGACTGCCAGGAGGGAAGCTTTTCTTACTTTACTAGAGGGGGGATACCCCAGAAAATCTCTTCCTTGTCCCTCCCCTACTGTGAGGTAAACAGTAACATTGGAAGGTATCCCCCCCAGGGACAAAACTATAGGGGTGCAGAGGTGCGACCGTACTAGGACCCAGAAGGTCAGGGGGCCCATCATTGTTGCTCATCCAGTTTATTTAACATATTTGTGCTCACCTGGCTTCATTTAGAGAAAGTAGCACTATTTATCTTTGTTGTTGATCCGCACAATGGCCCCATCACATTTAGTTATGCCACTGTTTCCCCTGTCACGCAAATGCCACTAGCAGCTAACCCAACTGGACCTGTGCCAAAGGGCATAGGGGCTAGGAGATTTAGGGGACTGGAGGTCTGGTGCACTGGTAGCTGTAACCCGGGGGGTCGAGACAATTAATAAAAACCTACTGGATGTTTTATGTTTTGACACACATCAAGTTTGGGGCAACCCGATATTTCTGATTTGTAATCTAGCTTCGTCCTGGATCCAGATCTTATCATTAGTTTCTGTCCATCTTTTCCTTGACCAGATTGGAACCAGACTGTTTTCAATATGCTGTAGGTGTCTGTTACTGGTTTGTCTTCTACTACCCATTTGTGGACTGTTACTCTGCTACCTGTTGCCAATTCGTTTTTATGCTACCAATATTGAGTCTCTGCTCCAACTTGTTCTGTTTATTGACCCCTAACTCGACTTTAAAATTGCCATGAATCTTTCGCCATCTTGTCCCCTGGCTGATCTTGTCAATGGCTTCCACTTGTAATTTTATATCAGCCTTTATCCTCATTTATTGTATCACATGAAGGTAACAAATCAAATTTGCAAAGGGGGGGTGCACATCAAACTTGAATGTTTGCTGGCAGTCACATGACTGGCTGCCATATGAGGAGGTGATTATTTAACTAGTTTCCCTTATAAACATGGGAAAGCAGGCTAGCGCAAAAGAAGGGTGGTATTGATCCAACCATCAGTGGCTTAAAGGACAGGTACAGTAAGTTTTTTACATCAATGGCTTTTATATTTCGGCTTAATTATGTCTGCATTTGGTTAAATCACTTCCATATAATGCTGCTCTGCAACACAGACAGTAAAACTGAGTTTGCAATAATATTTGGCAATTTAAACCAGTGTCTAGTACTGCCAACTGCCAGACTGTAGATAGGAATGCTTTTATATGCTGCAGAAAAGTGTAACTGAATGTAAAATACTGTAAATATTTCTTTATCCTGGGACCTTGATATATAAGGGTATCTAAGTCTCCACTTGCTTAAGAGACATCTTTTCCACTAGAAGCCAATTTTGGACTATGTTGTTTTGGCCCACTAGTCAAAATGCCTCTGGGGCCCACCCTACAGTTATGTGAAAATGTTACTTATTAGGGCTAATACACTTGGCTATATTTCAGACTGGTGCATGTGTTTGGCATGCCTCAAATAGGCTTTACATAGTGCTGCTATATAATTAATCTAACACATGTGAAAAAGCTATTTTACACAGTAACTGACAGTATTGCAGTTTCTACAGTGCCATGGGTGGGTCCTTGGGACACTACTGCTGTAAAATACTGACAACCAGTATAATCTTCTGATCCATGTTAAAGTTCCTTATCTGGGCAAATAAAAAAAAAAAAAAAGCTGATCCACCCAAGTCCCATAGTTTGCAACTCATTCATGCTCAAGAACCAGTCGCTGTACCCTGCCATCACTGCAGTGAGCAAGCTCCCCCAGTCAGACACACTGACTGGCCAAGCCAACTTCATTCAATGTATTGGTGACTGGCATGCTCCTTCTATTAAAAATAAATGGAGCAGGAGTGGCCAGTCACTGAGACTGATGGAGCAGCAGCTGCATCTGTTGGCAGTGTGGACAGCAGGATATTCACCAATGCTAAGGTTGGGGAGAGGATGGTTGGAGAGGTCACCAGTCGCCGGTTTGGCCCAAGGCCAGACATGTTTCTTCTGCTGCAGTAAATGGAGAAGGTGTGGATGCATCACTGTGGCTGCATAGCGGTAGTATCGGGTCAGCCAGCAGTAATCGCGGTCAGCTTTATTTGCAGTCCCGAGTATGTCACGGTGTCAACTTATCTCAGGCAGTGTAACAGCACAGAGATATGGTAAAAAGGGTAAGGGTTAATGGGAATGCAGCATGGGGAGCTAACAAGATGGTATCAGAGCAGGCAGACACTCGACGGCAAGCAGGAAAAGTAAAAGCATAAGCTTGTTTTATTGTTGCAGGATCATGAAAAGAAAGGTTTAATGCTTTAATTCATGTCACAATCAAATACTTGTTTGCTTTATATAGATGTTTTAGTGTAAGGGTTAACAATCCTGTGTCCTTCAGACAAAAGGACACAGGTACACTTGCTTATCGGAATGTTTCAGTTTAGGGTTAACCAGGCTTATAGGGGCTTATAGGGGCTAGGTAGTATTATATTTCACAATGAGCTAAGCACCCCCCCCCCCCCCTGTTGTGGAGACCATCTATGGGGTATCCCAGACTGAAACGCTGAATTACCCAACATTAACAAAGGAGCCATCAGACTGCCAGTGAGTACACAACGAATGTCTACTCCATACCATCCTAGGCTGGGCCGATCCCCTACACAAGGGCTTCTCCTAAACCACCAATATAAGTTAAGTAAACTTAAAAAAACAGCTTAGTTGTGAAAAATGCTTTGTGGTCTACTAACAAACAGACCGGCACCTTTCCAATCTATTCTTAACTCTGCTGCTTGACTCATTCATCTCTCCTCTCGCTTCTCTAGTGCTGCTCCTCTATGTCAGTCCCTTCACTGGCTACCAATATGTAAAATAATTCAATCTAAAATAGTAGCATACAGAAGCACTAACATAAAATACTGACATACAAAGCAATCTACAATATGGCTCCTGTCTACATTTCTTCACTTATCAAAAAATATCAACCCAGACACAATCTCCGTTCTTCCCAGGACCTCCTCCTGTCCTCAACCCTAATCACCTCCTCTTACTCCCACACAATTCGCCACTCCCTAAGCCTTCAAGTCTTACAGGGTGCCCTCAAAACCCACCTATTCAGATGAGCATATTACTTGGCCTAAATAACAGACAGCCGGAGCCACATCAGATCACTTGCCATCATACTTATGCCCTTATTCATCAAGCGATAGCGCCAGGTAGTGTCTGACGAGCGCCAGGTCCCGCCAGCTAACGTCTGCTACCGACTCAAGTACGCCCGGCGTCGGCCACAATGACGCATTTATCAAGCTAAATGAGGCTAGCGCCGGCGAGAGCGACAGCTAGCGCGGGATTCATCATGTAGCCGACTGCAACGAACAGCGCCGCTGCTAATCCCATCACAGCGCCAGGTATGACCTGTCGCTCCCTGGCGATGTTCAATGCATTTCAATGGAGCAATCTTTAATTAATCGGGAATTACTTGCTATTAATGTTTTTTTTTTTTTTTTATGTCAAAAATTCTGTGACCACTTCTGCAATGTTAGGATTTTTTTTTAAGGTAAAAAAAAAAAAAATTATTTTGTGCAGAATTGAGATTACAGGTCTGATATTAATGTATTCATAGTACAAAATGTTTATAAAAACTTGTAATTATTTGATTGTACTTTTACAATTTTACATAATTTTACAATCAAAAAAAATCAAATCAAAAAATATGGTTGTTTGGGGGTTAAAAACTATTTTACACCCATCGCCGCCAGCGCTCTGGGGTTTAAACAAGAAATTCACAGCGCGAAAAAATTCGGAGCGTGATTTGTTAATGAATCTGCAGCAAGCCGTTCGCTCTGGCCATTCGCTGTCAGGCGCACCCATACAATGCAGAACCTGTGAAACAGCGACCCCTAAGCCCGTATTCAACATTACCGCACACCGACTGAGTCGCTGTCAACAAGCAAACCCCGGCCAAGCACAGCGAATACTAGCTGGCGCTGTGAAAATCATGCTACTGGCGCTGATCTGTTGCTAACTGGCACTATTAATGAATCGGCCTCCCCGTACTGTATATACTACTTGTGACCTACTTTTTATCTCCACCCTTATCCTTTAGGTTGTAAGCCCACAAGGACAGGGCCATCTCTCCTAGTGTATTTCAGTATGGCTATGTATTATGCTTTTCTTTCATGTATTGTAAGTTGTAAGTTGTTTTAACCTTTTTGCAATTTCATATTGTACAGCACCATAAAAGATGACACCACTTTATAAATACACTTTTATAAATAGACAACAATAACAATAATAGAAAGGCTCAGTTGTGCAGCTGCAAAATGTGGGTGGCCACATCCTAAATATAGCCTCCCAGTCTTTTGGTTCAGGGAACCAGTGGGTCAGCCCCAGCCTGTTAACATATTTAACCTTTTAATCATTCCCGGAAGAGATGTCCAACTGTACAGGATCAAGGGTTTTTTATCTCATTTTTATGAAGGGTTTTATCCATCCACAGACCGGCAGGGAGGGGGTACAAATATGGCTCAATTGATCACTATCTTGTTATCAATAACTGACCATGATAGGGCATTTACATGGCAGAGATTGACACAGCATGGCATAAGTTAACCAAAGAATATTACAAAAAACATGAGGACCCCAATATTTGTTCCCTAATAAATCTTAATGGTTATTTTGTGGTCAGTGGTGCCTTTGCTCCTAAAACTAGGACACATTGGGGCCTGTTAAATGTATCCTTTTTCTTTCTACATCTTAAGATCACCTGCATCCTGCAGACTTCTTTCTTGGATATCTTTCTTTTAACATGCAGTCTTTGATCCGAAAAAGATCAATCATACAGTATAGAATTTGATTAGATCTTAATTTTTCCAAAGAACTTTCTGAAGTTTATGATTTCAATAACCTCTGGCTTTTTGATCCTAGCACTTTTTATGTATACAATAAAATCTTTATCTTTCTGGCTTTTATCCATAGCTAAAATGTTTCTACAAAAGAAACCATATGTTCATTAGTGCAATTCTGAAACTCACGGAGAATTTTTATTTTATTTTATTGTATCTATATATTAAGTTAAAGCCATTATTTAATTGGAGAACATGTCATTCCCATGCATTTTGCAATTCAGCTAGATTACAGACATTCCCCTCGATTCAAAGAGCAAAAGTTAATTGATTTCGGATCGAGAATCGTAAGTTTGGGTGGGTGTTAGTCATTTTTTCCTGTTTTTTTGGCCATTTCCGACTCGCACGAGCCTACGTACGAATTCGTATATGCTCTTACGATCATCGCAAGTTCGTTCGTAAATTTTAGGATCAAAACGTAAAATTTAGGATCAAATCCTAAAACTTAGGATCAAAACGTAAAACTTAGGATAATCGGATGTGTTTAGGTGTGATTCAGAGAACAGTTTTCAAACCTCTAAATACGTTTTAAAAGAAAGCCACTGCCGACACCTTTTAGCAGTCGGATTGCTGTTCTTGAACAGGTTTTTTGGCTATGTGGAGGAGTCTGCGCGTCTTGAGCTCCAATGAACTGCATGTATCAGCATGGCCGAGGCCATAAATTGTATGGCAATGCATACCTGATTCATGTATGCCTTATAAAAGCATTTTAATGTGGACCTTAATTAGTCCTTTGCATGTAAACCTTTATTTGGCAATATATTTGCGTTAATTAAAGAAACTTATGTCCTTTGGTATTTATTTTTAAATTGATGTACTAGAATAATATTTTTAGATTGCATTTATTGGTGTAGTTGTTTACCTTTGCTTTGTTTAATTATTTAAGCACATCTTTGGTCAGATGCATCACACTTACTGAGGAGAGGAGAGCGGGATAAAGTGCAGGATGTGGGTTACTGCTGTATTTTGCACAGACACAGCAGAACTGGGGGCACGGAAAGGTCAGAAATCAAAGAATGCAGAGCAACACAGTCACAAGGCCCTTTCTGTTTGCAGGCTGCCCGATAATACCTGAGCCGCCATCTTGGCTGTTTCTAGGCTCATAACATGCAGAAGTTGCTGGGTGTTTTTTTATATTTGAGAGCAATCTGTATGTAGAGGGTGTGGGTAACCACACACAAAATTTTAAGTTGTACCATTTGAAGCCAAAATATTAAAATTAAATCCACAAGTAAAAAATGCAAGTTAACTAAAAATTAAACAAAGTAAGATTTACTTATGCAAATGCATTCATTAATGGTTGGTTACTACAAAATGAATGAAATAAAGAAAAATAAAAGACCAAATATTTAGAATGCACTTTAATGAGGTAAGTTTGTAGTGCGCAGCCGCAAGATCAGAAGGATTTACGTCCAGACAAAAAAGGAAAAAGGGCAAAACCAATGTTGCAACCTGAGAAATGAAACGGAAAATTCAGGATGGAAACTGACATAGGTCTGATTCCCGAACTGCCATACGAACGGACGTACATTTTAGGATAGAAACGTATTTGCTTATAGAATCACTCGCAAGTTCATACGAACGCACGAGCGTACGGGAAAAATAGGATGATCGGTACCAAAATCCAAGCTGTTACATGTTTCTTTGAATCGACCCTATTGTGCATATGAAGGACCCGACTGCCTTCCATACAAGGTGATGAATCGAGGGTTTTATAGCTGTGATGTTTCCTCTCTTGCATAACAAATAGGAGAAGGTCCAGCTGCTCATGTAATTTGTCTTAAGGTTCACACATAAATAAAACTTAAAAGTTTAAGGTGTCCTCTGTTCGTTGTTTTCTTTTGATTTCTTAAAGCAGACCTAAATTAAAGAAATACAAACTCCTTTTCATTTATACTAAAGTCTTACCTGAACCTGACTTGGTGAGGGTAAGAACTTCTAGCAGAATGCGGGCAATTTTTTTTTCACTTGGTTTACTGAATTCAGGTAGGACAGGACCGTGGTGGCCAATTTAACCTATCATAACCCCTTTCCCTCATTATTTTTTATTCCATGAAGAAAGATCAAAATGGATATTCTCTAATGCTGCCCCTATTTGTTTTCCTAAACTACTGCTATTTAAAGTTGAATCCCCTCTAGACTCTAGTGCTGATGCCCCCTGCCCCATGGTGAGATGGATTTGGGCATTAAAAAGAAATGAAGCTTACCTTACTGGTGCTGGCCACCTGCTACCCCGCTAATCGCCACAGACACTGGGAGCCTGCCTCCCCCAGCTGTGACTGCGTGCCTAGACAGCCAATCAATACAAAAGCAGTAGGGCTGCTGAAGACTGATTGGGTGAATAGCTATTCCGTCATTTTGGGGGCAGAAGCTCAGAAGGCAGAATCACTGCTCCTGGCTGGGGAAAGGAAATTTCTAATTTATGCATTAATTTCAAAATGTATTGGACAATAGATAAACTACTTGGTGTCCCTTGAGTGTGTCAGTGGGTAGATGCCCACCTTGCTGTTGTTTGGATAGTAATGTGGGCATGATTAATGATTCATTCAGCCCAATATAGTTGGCTATGTGGATAATAATGGTATATTAATTACTCCAAATAGTATACTGGTTTTAATCATAGTGTCATTTTCTGTACAACTTTGCTTTCATAGGTGACTACAATCCAACCCCCCATCTGGGGTGAAGCCTCTTCACTGGTCCCCATATACTTCTCTCAATCCGGGAGCCCATAGTGCATGCCTCGCCCTTGCCTGTCATCTCTGCTCTGCATGCTCTAACTGCCTGCAAAATAGAATGCACAAAGAATAACTATTTACCTGGACCTAGAGTTTTTGGCTGTCTTAAATGCAAGCATATTCATCTTCTTTGTTTATGCATTGAATGGATTCAGTATTCCACATCCTGCAGTGTTGCATCAGGACTAGCTTGTCTAACATGAGTCAGGTGGACCCAAACCCAAGATTTTCACTATCTCGGGTTTTGGTCTATCCACCTCAGTTTAGGGTGCCCTGCTGTGTGAAACCACCCATTTGCCCAGGAAACGTACCCATCCTCTGTCCACTGGCAAATGTGCAGCCATTCAGCTTCTCTGGATCTACATATTAATGTGTGGCTGGCGAAGCTGAATGGAATCCTCAGCTGCACACATCAGTGGCTCAGCATTGCACGCTTCCTTTGGTTGTGTGCGGCCACACAAAGCCTTTCAGTTGCAGAGTGAGCATGGCAGCACACAGCCATCCATTTGCGGCGGGCATTGCTGTGCACACACAAGAAGGGGTGCGAGTGATGCTGGCGCCTGCATGCACAGTGGGCACGTCGGAAAGGTAAGATTTTCATGTCGTTTTGCGCTGGGATATACACCCTGGGGGAGCGAATCAGCAGGCCCTTGAGTCTCATAGAATCCAGGGCCAGTTTTGATCAACTATAAAGAGTGTAGAGTCATAGGGCTAAGTCTAGTGTTGACTGTTCTTTCCTTCCATCTTTGCAGTTTATTGCCTCTTGCAACTCATGGCTTCTGGGGGAGGGAGCTCGTCTCTGATGCATCATCGAGTTGGGATCCAGGTGTGTTTGGTGACTGAGAATTGGTGGTGATGTGGATTTGAAGCAAGTAGCGATCCACAGCCTTTTTTATTTTCTTACAACTAATATCATTTGGAAACAGTTGTCTAATGTCCCATTACTTTGTACTGACCAGCACAGGTGAAACCCAGCTTCTGGTCAGGATTGTTTCTTTCTCATGAACCTAGAAATGGCCTGGATATGATCAACAGAATATACATAATGAGTAGATGTTTCTTGTATATATTATATATGACCAATAACCTGGCGCTGTATGTGTTTGGAGTCTGTAAGGATGTCTTGAATACATAAAATGGGCATTGGTGCTGTCTATTTCACATTCCAATTAACATGTACACTACTGTACTGAATAACTTTGATGACTTACTGTAAGCTGGCCATACATTGCAGGCTGATTTTCCCTATACTGCTGATCCCACTATGAATAGCACCCACACATCATTAGAATAATGTCCAAATCTAGGGGAGGACTGGGCAGGAAAAAGGAGAATTCTGGGTGGACCTCACTACTTTTGGGCTAAGTGCACCGGCTGTAGCGTTCAGCATGAAGCCCACCTCACCCAGAGTCTGGGCCAGAATACGAGTAAGTCTAAGGCCCTTATTCATCAAGCGATAGCGCCAGGTAGTGTCCGACGAGCGCCAGGTAGCGGCAGCTAACGGCGACTACCGACTCAAGTACGCCCGGCGGCGGTAACAATGACGCATTTATCAAGCAAAATGAGGCTAGCGCCGGCGAGAGCGACGGCTAGCGCGGCATTCATCATGAAGCCGCCTGGACCGAACAGCGCCGCTGCAAATTCCCTCACAGCGCCAGGTATGAGATGTCGCTCCCTGGCGATGTCCAATGCATTTCAATGGAGCAATCTATAATAATTCATGATTAATTGGTAATAATTTTTTTTTTAATTTTTTTAATGTAAAAAAATCGGAGAACACTTCTGCAATGTTCGGATTTATTTTTAAGTCAAAAAAAAAAAAAAATATGTGCAGAATTGATCTAACAGGTCTGAGATTAATGTATTCATATAACAAAATGATTCTAAAAACATGTATAATGTTACATTCAAAAAATATGGTTGTTTAGGGGTTAAAAACTAGTTAATACAGATCGCCGCCAGCGCTCTGGGGTTTAAACAAGGAATGGACAGCGACAGCACATTCGGAGCGTGATTTTTTTATGAATATGAAGCTAGCCGTTCGCTCTGGCCATTCGTTGTCAGGCGCTCACATACAACGCTGGACCTGTGAAACAGCGACCCCCCAGCCCGTATTCAACATTACCGCACACCGACTGAGTCGCTGTCATCAAGCTAATGCCGGCCAAGCACAGCGAATACTGGCTGGCGCTGAAAAAATCACGCTACAGTCGCTCATCTGTCGCTACCTGGCGCTATTGATGAATCGCCTCTAAGTTCATCTTAAATAACACATAATACTTGAGGTCTCCTTTAACAAAATAATACATTTTATTAAAAAAAATCTTATTTTACTGGTTAAAGTACCTCTAACATTACATACAGATGAATTTATGGCTGCACTTTCGGATGAAACATAAAAAGTCAATTTTATTCCAACAGTTAAAAGCTTTAAAAATCTATACAAAAGTGCACAAAGCAGCAACTTAAATCAGTTCCAGGCTTCAGACCAGAGGTCCACCAATGCATTTTGGTCAAAACACACTAGTACTTAGAAAGTAGAACCATCTTCTTCTCCCGCTATATATAATATATAATATATAATAATAAAAGTAATAAAGCATCAGCTCACCTTATCCAAAAGTGCCACCTCCGGTCAGGACTATCTATGGATAAGGACTAGAGTGTTTTGTCTGAAAAGCGGAAGAGGATCCACTCCTCCAGGTCTGAAATTATTTTTCAGTACTTGCACTAATTTTTTTGCTGCTTTTTGCAAGTATGTATGGATTTCTACTGATTTTGACTTGGAATAAAGTGAACATTTTACACTTCATCCCATAATATGACCATACCTTCCTGTGCATTGCCTTGGAGAACTGAAACAATCTCGGCAATGCGCCTGGCATACCTTCACTGTGGAGCGATACCACCCATCTCTTGCTATTACATACAGATATTTTACTATACTTCTGTGCTCCAGCCTTATATACATATGTTTTACTATACTTCATTCTAAGGGGGTTTCTTCTATCTTCTTTCTTATTTTTCTCTAAAAAAACTTTGGCTGAAGCAGACCCCCCTATTTATTAGCTACTGCTTTAGTATTTGAAAAATAAAGATGGGCATAATCCATTAAAATTTAGCGAAAAGTAAAGTCACCAAAACCGAGTTGAGTTTACCCCAAACAGTATCAAAAACACAGCAGTAATCAGAATGATATATATTGACTCATTTGGGTATTAGTTCTAAAATCACATTATGACATAATTAGAGTTTTTACTATGTACATGAACCCTTGGAGAGGTCTATTCACAATAATTTTCACATGGAGTATTCTTTTTATTTATTATTATTTATTTTTGGTCGTGTAATATAAGTGGCCAGCACCTACCACTTGTGATTAACAGTGGTTTAGAAATATACATCTTAAGTAGTTTATATGTCATGCAGAAATAGTTTCAGCTAATATTGCCTGGCAGAGTAAAAAGCTCACTTTGCATGATATACTGTATCAAATTTGAATCCATAGTTCCTTCAAACCCCTGACAAACTCAATTTAGATGGCAGCAAAAGCACCGTACATATAACCTAACCACACACACTAAAGTATATGCGGTACATTGTATGAAATCCCATTGTAAATAATGGTAATTATTATCATGTGATAAAGAAACTGAATTGGGAAAGCAAATTCTGGATTCAAAATAAAGTGAAAAAGTATATAAACATACCCCCCCCCCCCCCCCAGCATCTTAGTTTAGGATCCCTGCTTAAGAGTCTCTAGTTAGCATGAAAAAGATCTGAATTACTCACCTAATCCAGACAAAACAAAAAGTAATACCCAGGCCCTCATATACCCACCAGTCTACAACTAATTTGTTAAATTTATTACACCGCACTATGCTATGTGTGTCCTAAAATGGGGGAGCTCAGAGTTGGACTGTAGGTGCCTTGACATGGCCATGCAGTTTCCCATAAATTTACAAATGTGTTCAATGAAAACTACTCAGTTTTAAACAAATTTAGACAGATTGTAGGTCTTTTTGCAGGCTGGTGGGGATTTGTGTGCTGTGGTATTCCTTTTTGTTTTGTCTGTGACTTATTGCCCAACTCACTGTGTACCATTATGTCCAGCTATAAGTTGATGGTGCTGCTTTCTACCCACCCAATCCACCCTGCCATGGCCCTCTAATACCCCACATGTCTGCAGCTAATGGGGTTCACCAGATGGGGATGCACCAATTGGTTACTTGACTGTGATTACCACATCAGAGGATCCTGTAAGTCAGTATTAAAGTGGACCAACACCCAGGATTTTGACTATCCTGGGTTTTGGTCCACTTCGGCGGGGCACCCCGATCGGGGGTGCCCCGCTGTGTGAAACCCCCCAGAAAGCCCCAAAATCTTACCTGTCCCCGCTCCCACGTGACTGGACGGTCCAATCCCCGCCAACGTCCAGGCAGGGATCAGGAACGTCCAAGCGGCTGCCGCCGCCGCCGCCTCCCTCGCGTCACTTTCGACGCGCGCGCGCCCCCGCCGGCCATTCGCAGACGGCCGGCGCGGGCGCGAGCACGCCTACAGGGGCGCGAGGGAGGCGGCGGCGGCCGGCCGCCGCCGAAGATCAGGTAAGGTGTTTGGGGGTTTTTTGGGGGGTTTCACCCCGCGGGACATCCCGATCTCGGATGTCCCGCGGGGTGGGAGGTGATCGGCCCGGGAATCTTATAGATTTCCGGGCCGATCACCTCTCGGTGTTGGTCCACTTTAAAGTATTTTTTGAGCTTCATAAGGTTTGTTAAGGAGTGGTGTTTAGGGCAGACTGGTCACAGTGGACACAGGAACTCCTGCTGGGCATAATCCCAAGCATGCAGCCCATCCAACCCAGTCCCTGTTGCAGAAGCACTCACTTTTCTTCTAAAACCTCTTCATCTCCTTGCCCTCCTCCAAACCCCATACCTGGCCCTACTGAATCCAACAGCCAAGACAGCACAGCACATGCTCTTTACTTGCAATGTCTCTGAGGGGCCATACACAACCCTCCCAGAGCATGTAATCGCTTTAGGAGTGACCCTATCTGTAATCCATTTCAAAATCAAAGACCCGATATAACCATTGTAAGGCAGGAGGGGGTGGGGCTCAAGCATTCTATGGTTTAACCACTTTCTTTCTTTCTTGCTCTACTCATGCTCCAAGATGTATATATACTGTATGTTTATTGGAATAGGGATTCAGGTGGGAAGGGAGATAAACTTGTTTCTCTCATATTCCACTCCATTGCCCGGAGCAGTGGGGTGCAGGACGTCTGGGGATGATAATTACTCGGTGATGTATTGACTCTTCTATTATTACTATTGTTTGATTATCGTTTAATTGCCAACCAGCTTATGCCGACAACTTATGGGAGACTGCTGACCCTGTTCTGATTGCACTTTGCACTTTACTTTTAAATCCAGTTTTCTACTGGCTGATATACCGTATTTGCCAGCATATAAGACGACTTTTTCCCCCTGTAAAACATGCCTCCAAGTGTGGGGGGGGGGGGTCGTCTTATACGCCGGGTGCACCTGGGTCACATGCATATAAATGTACTTACCTTCACCAAGCTGGGCAGCACGATCGTCCTCCTCCTCCTCCTGCAGAGCGATGCTCTTGCTCAGGCAGCACTAGTTGATCAGAGCAGGGAGAGACTGAGCAGGCCAGCAGGGTGAGCGCCGAGCAGATCAGCTTTCCTGCTCTCAGGCACTGTGTGGGCAGGCAGGGGGCTGGCTCCTGGCACACATTCCTGACATCGCCCTCACTGCTCTCCACTTTGAAGGAGGCTCTTCAGCATCTGATCTGAGGTGTGATTTATTTAAGTTTCTATGGGGCATCCACCAGTGTAAAACCCCCAACTGGCCCCTTTCCCAGACCCCACACATTACACACTATGCCATTAGATGGGACACATTCTAAACAACCCAGGCATGTCCCCAGCTGAGCAGGCGAGCAGGGATGTGGCAGCAGTGTAATGTGGTGTGGACTCTGGGAAACGGGGTCATTGGGGAAGTTTACACAGGGGGCATCCCAAATTCGGGGAGTTTACACAGGGGGCACCCCAACTTGGGATGCCCCACTGGGTTTTGTTCCCTGCATCAGGGGCAGCAAAATGGAATGCCCCCCTGTCTGAATCCCCCGTTTGGCCTTTTTCCCAGACTCCACACCACATTACACTGCGGCCACATTCCTGCTCGCCTTTAGTTGGGGCCTGTGCTGGCTATTTAGAATGCGTCCCATCTAAAGGCATAGTAGGGATGTGGCTGCAGTGTAATGTGGTTTGGGCTCTGGGAATAGGGTCAGTTGGGGGATTTCACACAGTAGAGGAAACCCAATTTGGCATGCCCCTGGAGTAGAGAACAAACCCACTGGGGCATTCCTATTCGGGATGCCCCACTGTAAAACCCTCCCTATTGGCCCTATTCCCAGAGCCAACACCACATTACCCTGCAGCTGCATCCCTACTATGCCTTTAGCTGGGACGCATTCTGAATAGCCAGCACAGGTACGTCCCCAACTAAAGGCGAGCAGGGATGCGGCTGCAGTGTAATCTGATGTTCTTTTCCGTTTTATTTGGTGTGCGGAAGAGGGAGTAGTCTTATACGGCGAGTATATAACAAACTCTATATTTTGAGTGGAAATGTTGGGGGGTCATCTTATACGCCCAGTCATCTTATACGCCGGCAAATACGGTATTTCAACTGTATGTTCTTTGCGTCAGCACTTACTTCAGCAGTTTGCACATGTTTAATTCATTCTGGCATCTGGCTTTTTTTGCCAGCTGCCTTCTTTTTGGCACATCTTGTTAGAGATCACCTTCTCTCACCAAGTTCATGCACTTTGCACTTTTTTACTCACAATAACGTTTCTTAGTGTTTTGCAGTCTTTGGTAATTTATTGGCATTATTTATATGCAGTCACGCATTGGGTTTCTATCCAGCATAGGCCATTTTCAGCTGTGGCAATATATTAGTGCATTATATTACACAATTTTATAGCAATTGATACACTTTGCATCCCAAAACAGCCCTTGCCTGCTCCCACCGGGCTCAGTTTTTATATGTTCTCGTATGTTTTTTAATGTATGTTGTTTGTATTGCACTTAGTATTTGTGTTATATGTATTTCAGGTATGTGTAGCTGTGTAAACCAATAAATGTAACTATTTTTATATATTTTGGAGTGTGCGGCCACTTTTCTGTTTTTTTGGTGAGGCAGCTTCAGAGCCTCTCCGATCCATTGTGTTGGCTTAGAATTATTCCAGGGCCTGCACCCGGTTTGCTTATTGTCTTATCAATTGGCTGTGCATATCCCCCCCTCGTTTGTGCCCATGTTGTGGCACATATTGCCATAACATACATGCCTGCATTCAAATTAGCAGGCACTAGTGTACACTATATAAAATAGTGGCAAGCCCTGACCAGTTGGTCATATGCCCCTGCATTGGATTCCTAAATTTGTTTACCTTGATCTTCCATGCACAGTTATGACCTACCTGGGGCTACAAACTTGTTCTGCCTGCCCACAACCTTGGCTCATTTTCCTGCTGCCTGGTGCCTTTGACACAGTACTTTCTAAGTTTACTGTTTGGATATCCAGTTTATTGTCTGGCTGCTTCCTCTCCAGGCTGGGAAACATCCAGTCCCTGGTTACATGAGCCTGCCATCCATTGCAGGGAGCTGCACTGAAGACATCCTTAGACTCTGGGCTGCAGGTTAAATTGTCACTGTCATCAGTTCCTCAAGAATGAAAAAAAAAAAAACTGAAAGGCGATATTCCTCCTTTTCCTTTGGCAATGAATGATTATTGACACATGACGGTTTTGTGATCTCTCAGTGGAATTTCAAGTTCCTTGATCCCAACATGTTCCATCAACCCTTTAAGCGCCAAACACGTGAATTTTACGTGGTTGCCTCTGTCAGGACTGTACCAAACACCCGTCTGTCTTGAACTGGTATCCCCCAATCTCCACCGCCACTTCCGCCTATAGACAAGCCCCCGCTTGTAGGAGACGCGGGTAATGCCTCTCCCAGTCGGTTGCCCCCAGGACTTATAAGGCGCAAAGGATACCAGCTTAAGGTGCAGAAAGATGTTTGGCAGGGAATCCCGAACGAGGATGCCGGATGGCAGAGTCCGAATTACAGGCCGAGGTCAAACCAGGAGGTCACGGGGCGTGGTATCCAGAGGAGGTAACGAAAGGATGGTCGAGGCTAGCCGAGGTCAAATCCAGGAGGTCACGGAGCGCAGTACAGAAGGGTCAGGCAAGGGCGTAGTCGGGCAAAGCAGGAGGTCAGGGCAGGCAGCAAGCAAGAGTAGTCAAAATCCAAAGATCCAAAGTACACAAAGTCAGCAACGCACATCCAGAACCCAAAGGCTATAACGGGCACTGGGAACCCGGAGCCGAAGGGCTTTATAATAAATGCTGGCCATTGGGGAAAAGGGGAATTGGAGGGAACCTGGGTGATTGGTGAAACACAGGATCATGGGATAGGTCCCAGGAGCTGGACGGCCCAGGCCAGACAGGCCGACCAGTCCCTGGGCTCAATCCCAGGATCCAGCCAGAGACTGGATACTTTAAACTTGCCCCCGGCGGGCGCGCTGGGGAAAGCGCCGCCGGGAGGCATAAAGGAGACGTGCTCGCGCGCGCGCGCGAGCACGTTGAGTGTCGGGCGCGCCCCCGCCAGGAGGGGGAAGCGCCGCATCCCCGGAGAGGATGGCAGGCCCGCGCAGCCGCGCGGAGCACGCCGCAACACCGGCTCCAGCAGCGTCCCGCGCCGCCAGCCCCCGGACCCCACGACGGCGCTGAGAAGACGGCGGACCCGGAGACAACCGAACAGCCGCCCGCCGGGAGCCACCTGACAGCGCGCCGCGGGACCAGGAACGGCGATGAGGTAAGTGCCTAACATTACCCCCCCCCTGAGGAGGGGCCACTGGACCCTCCAAGCTGGGTTTCAACGGATTCTCTCTGTGAAATCTCTTCACCAAATTCCGCGCATGAACTTCTTTGGCCGGAACCCAAGATCTTTCTTCCGGGCCGTACCCCTTCCAGTCAATTAAATACTGAAGAGAGTTTCTAAACAGGCGGGAGTCAAGAATCCGGGCAATCTCAAATTCCTGATGCCCATCGACTAACACAGGCCCAGGGGAATTATTGGGTTCATGGTTTCTTGCAGGCTTAAGAAGTGAAACGTGAAAAGATTTACAAATTTTCATGGAAGAAGGGAGGCCTAACTGATACGTAACCTGATTGATCTTCCGTGTTATGGGGAAGGGGCCGATAAATTTAGGCCCTAACTTAGCGGAGGGCTGGCGTAAGGCTAAGTTCTTGGTTGAAAGCCAAACCCAATTTCCCACCTCATAACTAGGGTTAGAAGAACGTTTGCGATCTGCAAACTTTTTCTGTTGAAGAACAGCCTTAGTTAGATGTTGCTGGATCTTATTCCATTCCCCTGGCCATTTGGACAGCCATTCATCCACGGAGGGAACTCTAGAGGGTTGGTCTGAAAGGGCAGAAAACTTCAGGTCCTTGCCATAGACGCAATGAAAGGGAGAAACCCCCGTGGAAGAATGTGAAGCGTTGTTTAGTGCAAACTCAGCAAACGGTAGGAAGAAGGCCCAGTCCGTCTGCGTATCGGCCGTAAAACAACGCAAGTACTGTTCTAAAGATTGGTTAGTTCTTTCGGTTTGTCCATTCGATTGAGGATGGAAAGCCGAGGACAAAGAGATGGTGAAACCCAACTTAGTACAGAAGGCCCTCCAAAAACGGGAGACGAATTGGACCCCCCTATCCGAAACAATATCTACTGGAATACCATGAATTCTAAAAATGTGAGTGACAAAGAGTTGAGCTAATATTTGAGCTGAGGGAAGTTTTTTTAAAGGGATAAAATGAGCCATCTTGCTAAAGCGGTCCACTACTACCCAAATAACTGTAAAACCCTGGGAAGGGGGAAGATCAGTAACAAAGTCCATGGCCAGATGGGTCCATGGGGAGGCAGGGGTGGGCAACGGTAGCAGTGGGCCTTCGGGAGAATGTCTTAAAGATTTACTCCGAGCACAGACTTTACAGGCTAAGACAAAATTCTGAGCGTCCCTTCTCATGGATGGCCACCAAACTTGGCGCGTCAATAGGGCAATAGTTTTCTTGACCCCCGGATGACCCGCTGTTTTAGTATCATGGAAATGAGACAAAAAGGCAGTGCGGTAAAGAGAGGGTACAAACTGGACAGACTCAGGTTTTTCAGGTGGAGCTTCGGCTTGGAATCGAGCTAGATCAGGAAGTTGGGGTTGGATGGCGGCTACCACCAGGGAGTGGGGTAAGATGGGAATATCCACTCTTTCGGGCGAGTTAGGAAAAGAAAAACTCCGAGACAGGGCATCCGCTTTAACATTTTTGGACCCAGGTTTATAGGTGATAGAGAAGTTAAACCGGGAAAAGAACAAGGACCAGCGAGCCTGTCTTGGAGTTAGTCTTTTTGCAGATTGAATGTATTCCAGATTTTTATGATCTGTAAAGACCGTAACTGGGTACTGAGCCCCCTCCAGCCAGTGTCTCCATTCCTGGAAGGCCAGCTTGATAGCCAATAATTCTCTGTTGCCAATATCATAATTTCTCTCGGCCCCAGAGAACTTCTTGGAGAAGAAAGCACATGGATGAAGGCGTTCAGGTGACCCATGATATTGTGACAAAACCGCCCCCACTGCAAATTCCGAGGCATCCACCTCCACAAAGAAGGGTGATTGCTCATCCGGGTGAACTAAGACCGGGGCGGAGCTAAACACTCTTTTCAGATTCTCAAAGGCCTGAACGGCTTGAACTGGCCAAACTGAGGGGTACCCGCTTTTCTTGGTAAGATTAGTCAATGGAGTTACTAGAGAAGAAAAGTTCTTAATGAACCTTCTATAAAAATTAGCGAAGCCCAGGAATCTCTGCAGGCCCTTCAGATCCTTGGGCTGCTCCCACTCTAAGACTGCCTTCACTTTAGACTGATCCATGGATAGACCAGATTTAGAAATAATATAGCCGAGAAACGGAACCTCAGATACCTCAAATTGACACTTCTTTAACTTGGCATATAAACAATTTTCCCTGAGTTTTTGCAACACAATACGCACATGTTTGCGGTGTTCCTCCAGGGATGAAGAAAAAATCAAAATGTCGTCTAAATAAACGACCACAAATCGGCCAAGATAGTCCCTAAAAATTTCGTTTACAAAGCTTTGAAAGACCGCGGGGGCATTGCACAAACCAAATGGCATTACCAAATACTCATAGTGCCCCTCAAGGGTATTGAAGGCCGTTTTCCACTCGTCCCCCTGCCTAATTCTGATGAGGTTATAGGCCCCCCGAAGGTCGAGTTTGGAAAACACCTGCGCCCCAACCACCTGTGTAAATAACCCCTCAATAAGTGGCAGGGGATACTTATTTTTAACAGTAACGTTATTTAAACCCCGATAATCAATACAGGGGCGGAGCCCCCCATCTTTCTTTTCTACAAAAAAGAACCCTGCTCCTGCCGGGGAAGATGATGGCCGAATAAACCCCTTCTCTAGGTTTTCCACAATATATTCCCGCATGGCGATGGTTTCAGCTCGGGTTAGATTAAATATTCTTCCCCTCGGAGGCATGGTACCGGGGAGTAGTTCGATAGGGCAATCCCATGGTCTATGGGGAGGAAGTTTGTCCGCCGCCTTTTCAGAAAAGACGTCGGCAAATTCTAAGTACGGAGTGGGGATTCCAGCTGGGGACAGTTGCGCAACCCTGACCGGGAATTTCAAACAATTCTGAAAGCATTGGTGCCCCCACTTTATGATTTGCCCTGAGACCCAATCAATTTGGGGATTGTGCTCTCGCAACCATGGCAATCCCAGAATTAAAGGGGTGCTAGGCATACTCAAGACCAAAAAACTAATTACTTCAGAGTGATTAGCTCCCACCTTGAACTGTACGGGAAGGGTTCTGAACTGAACTAAGCCTCCAGCCACAGGTGTGCCGTCAATGGCAGAAACCCGGATGGGAGTTGGCAAGGACTGGAGCGTAATTCCTAAACTCTGAGCTAACTCAGAGTCAAGGAAGTTCCCGGCTGCTCCGGAGTCTATGAGAGCCTTTAAATTCAGAAACTTAAAATTAATCTTTATCTGAACTGGAAAAAGAACTGGAGACGATACTTGAGGTGATACCTTACAGCCTAGGAGGGCCCCCTCGAAACCCCCTAGGCTCTGGAGTTTCCCGACGGCTTCTTTGGGCATAGTCTGACCATATGGCCGGTTCCACCACAGTACAGACAAAGCCCCTCGGATAAGCGTCGACGTCTCTCGACTTCGGTGAGCCTTGTGGCACCCAGTTGCATGGGCTCTTCCGAAGATTGTGCTAGTGGGGCCTCGGACCTTGAAGCTGTCTCAGCATGCGACCCTTTTTCTTGGCGTCTTTCCCGAAGCCGACGGTCAATGCGAATGGCGAGGTGCATTAACTCGTCTAGGGTCTGAGGTTCCGGATGATTCACCAATGTGTCCTTGACGGATTCAGCCAAACCAAGCCGGAATTGGCCGCAGAGGGCAGGATTGTTCCAGCGGGAGTCTACTGCCCAGCGACGGAATTCCGAGCAATAATCTTCGGCTGGACGGCGTCCCTGGCGAAGAGTACGCAACTTAGCGTCAGCTGTGGCCCCTTTGTCGGGATCATCATAAAGAACCTCCATCGCGGAAAAAAAACTGTCCACAGAGAGACGAGCTGGATCCTGGGATGCCAAACTAAAGGCCCAGGACTGAGGATCACCTTGAAGGAGGGAGATAATCAAGCCGACCCGCTGCTCTTGTGACCCTGAAGAGACAGGACGGAGCTGGAAGTACAATTTGCAAGAGTCCCGGAAGTTGGCAAATTTTGCCCTGTCGCCGTGAAATTTTTCCGGGAGTGGAATTTTTGGTTCCACAAACATTGCGGCCGGGGCCCCCTGAGGACTGGGGACGTTAGGAGCAGGACGGTTCTCCTGGGCCGCAACCCGATGAGCCAGGTGCTCCACCGCCGCTGTTAAGGCTTGCACCTGTTCCAGGATTTGGTCCATTCTTCTGGCCCGTTATACTGTCAGGACTGTACCAAACACCCGTCTGTCTTGAACTGGTATCCCCCAATCTCCACCGCCACTTCCGCCTATAGACAAGCCCCCGCTTGTAGGAGACGCGGGTAATGCCTCTCCCAGTCGGTTGCCCCCAGGACTTATAAGGCGCAAAGGATACCAGCTTAAGGTGCAGAAAGATGTTTGGCAGGGAATCCCGAACGAGGATGCCGGATGGCAGAGTCCGAATTACAGGCCGAGGTCAAACCAGGAGGTCACGGGGCGTGGTATCCAGAGGAGGTAACGAAAGGATGGTCGAGGCTAGCCGAGGTCAAATCCAGGAGGTCACGGAGCGCAGTACAGAAGGGTCAGGCAAGGGCGTAGTCGGGCAAAGCAGGAGGTCAGGGCAGGCAGCAAGCAAGAGTAGTCAAAATCCAAAGATCCAAAGTACACAAAGTCAGCAACGCACATCCAGAACCCAAAGGCTATAACGGGCACTGGGAACCCGGAGCCGAAGGGCTTTATAATAAATGCTGGCCATTGGGGAAAAGGGGAATTGGAGGGAACCTGGGTGATTGGTGAAACACAGGATCATGGGATAGGTCCCAGGAGCTGGACGGCCCAGGCCAGACAGGCCGACCAGTCCCTGGGCTCAATCCCAGGATCCAGCCAGAGACTGGATACTTTAAACTTGCCCCCGGCGGGCGCACTGGGGAAAGCGCCGCCGGGAGGCATAAAGGAGACGTGCTCGCGCGCGCGCGCGAGCACGTTGAGTGTCGGGCGCGCCCCCGCCAGGAGGGGGAAGCGCCGCATCCCCGGAGAGGATGGCAGGCCCGCGCAGCCGCGCGGAGCACGCCGCAACACCGGCTCCAGCAGCGTCCCGCGCCGCCAGCCCCCGGACCCCACGACGGCGCTGAGAAGACGGCGGACCCGGAGACAACCGAACAGCCGCCCGCCGGGAGCCACCTGACAGCGCGCCGCGGGACCAGGAACGGCGATGAGGTAAGTGCCTAACAGCCTCTCAGTCACTTAAGTGCCAGCCACGTAAAATTCACGTGCCTGGCATTTACCCCTGCTAGCAGCCAAAAAAAAAAAAAAACACTCACCTGACCCCTCTATCGATCCGGCCGGGTCTCCTCTTTAATTTGGTGCCATCCGATCCCCCGTGGGGGCTCGGGTGGCTCCAGGAGAGCCCCCGGAATAGCACCCCCCCCTGCTTCAGCAGCGGCCACTGTTAACTGCAAAAAAAAAATGTAAAATGACATTTACTTACCTGTGGCCGCGCTGTCTCCTCTTCACTGGGGGGGCCTCCGATCGCCCCCCAGGCTCTTCCATGGTGAGGAGAGGGCAGAAATCGCCCCCCGCCCCACTGCCTGGATCGCGACTGCTAGCCCCGTCCCCTGGAGGGCTGGGTGACGTCACTGTGATATCACCGGCAGCTGGCTTCTTAACACCCGCATCAGAGATTTAGAATCAGTCTTGCCGGGTGCTTGGAGGAGAGAGGTCGGGAGGGGGAGAGGGCTGTGATCGCCCCGCCCCCAGGCTCTCGCCTCCAAACACCCAGCAGCTGTCAGCTGTCATCGCAGATCGCCGGGGGACAGAGGATCGGAGGTGAGTAAATTAAAAAAAAAAAAATAAATGTCATTTTTTTTCTTATGTGTCAGTGTGTTTATTTTTACATTTAACCCCTTGTGAACTGGTAAGGGGTCCATAAGACCTCGATACCGGTTCACAAGGCTGGGGGCTGGCAAGTCACCTTCGGCTAGTGGGTGATTTGCCATTAACCCCCGGCACCCCTATTACCTGCCTCCCCAAAGCCAAGGGGGGGCAGAAGAGCCCGGACCCACACAGGCTATGTGAGCTTGTAGGCTGAAGGGTGGGGGGCCACAAAAGCTGGCCCCTCCACTCTGTTCCTACAAGCCCCCATAGCTGGTCCGGGCTGGTAATGCTGGGTAAGGGGGACCCCACTTCATTTTTGTTTTGATTTTTAAGGGTTTTTAACCCTTAAAAGTCCCCAAAAAAATGGGGTCCCCCCCTGGAGGGAGGACCTTATGTAATTTTTTTTTTTAAGTTAACCCCTTATGTACTGTCGCCCAGCAGCTATAAAAGGCTTCCAGCTGAAGCAGGAGAGCCAGATTGATCAGCGTGGGACACAATTATTAAAAAAATAAATAAATAAAATATTTTTTCTGCTTGTTTCTGTGTTTTTTTTACACTTAACCCCTTGTGAACTGGTAAGGGATCAATGAGATCCCTATACCAGTTCACAAGGCTGGGGGCTGGCAAGTCACCTGCGGCTAGCGGGTGAATTGCCGTTAACCCCCGGCTCCCCAATTACCTGCCTCCCCAAAGCCCAGAGGGGCAGAAGAGCCGGGCCATGGCTATGTGGGCTTGTAGCCTGCAGGGTGGGGGGCCACCAAAGCTGACTCCCTTGCACCCTGTTCTACAAGCCCCCATAGCTGGTCCAGGGCTGGTTATGATGGGTAAGGGGGACCCCATATCATTTTTTGGGGGAGTTTTAAGAGTTTTTAAACCTTAAAATTCCCCAAAAAATGCCCCCCCCCCAGGAGGGGGGCCCTATGTCATTTTTTTTTTAATTAACCCCTTATGTTTATAGTGTGGATAGTAGTAGTATTTTATTTGTAAATGTTATAAAGTGCTATTTTAAGTTTGGGTGTCTCCTGGGCAAGAATGGGGGGCTACCGATACATATGTGGTACCGTTGTAATCGGGAGAAATTGGGCTTTCACATACAATATGGTTTTCTCAAATAAAGTAAATGTTTTATTTAAAATAAAGGAGACAATTGTCTAAAAAATATTTATTTATTTTTTTGTTTTTTTACACAAAAATATTAAAAAAAAACAGTAGAAAAATTACAAATAAGACATTTCATGTTAAAGCCTAAACTCTGCTGCAAAAAATATGTATATAATTTATCTGGAAATTCCAGCAAAAATCACGGTTAAACATGGCGCAGAATGGGGAAAAATGACCTGTCAACAGAGGGTGACAAATTTTCAAGTAGGCTGGCAATTAAAAGGGTTAATAGTACCTATGCATGTTGGGTATTGTTCTGCTCGAGGGGACCTTGCTCTTTCAGATTGTTTTTTCTTGTTTGCATATTTATATTTTAGGAAAACATGTTATTTATTCATTTTTTTTATTCATTTTTTTAGGGAAACCCTGTGCAACCTAAGAATTCTTTGAGGGATTACTTCCAGAAAGGTGAGCCAACTACAACAAGCTGGGTACTCTTAGAAAGCTTAACATGTGTACTTTCAGGGAATATATGGTTTATCGGGGGTTTTCCAAATGTAAAGGGTTGTTTTGGTTGAAAAATTGCAAGGTGCGTACTTTGTCTGCAGAGCTGAAATTTTCAAGTAAAATTACTGTTATGCGCACGCTTTACTTTGTAGGAAAATGTGTCTTGATTCTTCCTTTTTATTCTTTTTTAGGGAAACTTTGTGCAACCAAAGAATACATTGAGGGATTACTTCCAGAAAACTAAGCCCACATAAACAAGCTTGGTATGCCTAGAAAGCTTGAGGAGTGTACTTCAATAGTTTGTGGGGGGTATTTCAAATGTAAAGGGTTGTTTTTCTGGAAAAACTGCAAGGTGCGCATAGCACATAGCGCAGTTGTATTTTATCTGAAAATCTCCTAAAGCTCTGTTTCAGTTTGGGGGAGTCTCCTGGGCAGGAAAGGGTGTCTACCAATACATATGTGGTACCACTGTGACCGGGAGAAATTGGGGTTTCACACGCAATAAAATTTTATTGACAAACTTACATTTTTTATTACAAAAAAACACTACAAATTGCAAAAAATAGATTTTTTTTTTATTGTACATATTAAGAATACACTAAAAAAAGCCAAGCAAGACATTTCATGTTGAAGCCCGGACTCTGTTGAAAAAAACAATATATAATTTTTCCTTTCAAAAATCACAGTTGAACATGCGTAGCGCAAAATAGTGAAACATGGTCTGGCAACAGAGGGTGACAAAAGCTGCAGGTAGGCTGGCACTTAAAGAGTTAAAGAAGTCCAGGAATTGCAGTCCCAGAAATCACTAGAAGATGCCCCTACCTGACTGTTGCTTCCACACTGCAGATTGTCCTACTGCACAGCATATCGTCCTCCCACAGCTGTGGTTTGTGATGCTTGGAAATGCATTTCGGTGCTGCAGCTGTTATCAATGTTATTAAAATAGATTTTAATGGCTTCTTTTCTTAACAATGTGTAATTTGGACACTTACATCTAAAACACAACCTAAACGCACTGTAAAGTATGCCCCTCTTTGTCCCCAGCAGTGATGTTTTGTAACTGTAACGGTCTTGTCAGCACCGGAAAAATACAGCACCAAAGATTTGAAGGAGGAAAAATATAAATATGCTGGAATAACGGCAGTACAAAGTGGAGCTCACTGGCACTGGAATAATAGGCTGGTGGGTCCAACAGGTACTGACATAGGCTGGCCAATGCCTAAGTGCATCAATCAAAGCTAATTAGTGGCACTTTATCCAAAAAAAGATGCTAAACGATGCACATTATGAATAAGGCTCATAATGTATCATAGTATATATAGAAAATTTCCTGAAATAGCTTTAATCAAATTCATTAACAATTAAAATTTTATTTTAATATTTATATAAGGTAGCCATACACTAATTCATGATTTATTATGTATAAGTATAAACATTAATTTAATATTGCATTAATCAATTTAGAAAATAATTAATGAATTAACTTATTTCACTTTTGTTGAAATTGGCCCCTTTAATCCTCAAATCTGTTAATTTGATTACCAGCAGATTTATTAGATAGTTCATGCAGCACAGTTTGAATATTTCTATATTTTTCCAATATAAGCCCTGATTCAGAGCTTCTTTCACACGCATTACTGCATGCAGGAATGATCTTGAAGCCCTGTATTTTGTCTTTTTTTTGCGTCGGGTGATTCTGGGCTGTGTTGTTTGGACTGAGTTGCCTCTTTTGTGGGACTTTACAGTTTGTGTACGCCAAACCGAGTATTGGCCAGATTCGCAGGCTTGTCCCATGATGCATTCATCTTGAGGATTTCAAGTTTGTATATCCATTTTCAGAGTGGCAAGCTGACTGGCGGTTGGCTTCTAGGTAAGTATGTCTATTGTTGTATTTGATCTATGTGTATATAGCTAGTGTTGCATTTGCAATGTTTTTTTGTGGCGTTGCTATTTTGTTGTGGTAGCCTGTTTGTTTCCCTGCCCTCCATCACTGCTATTGTGCTCATGTCCCAGTTTAAATGTTCCCTTCTACCTTTTCCTGGTAAAAACTCTCTGTACCCGCATAGTGCCTTACGTTTAGCTTTATTTTGCAATGATTTTTCTAATGATTCACAAAATTTTTGACTCTTTACAACTGTGTGCTCCTCCAGGTTCCACTTACTAGTTGGTCTATTCTGTTTTGGCCTATGTCCTTTTAGGCGATTCTGGTTACCCCCTGTTTCCCTGGCTCCTGAATTCCTTTCTAAGAGAGAGAGCTGTCCAGGAGGCCTATAATCGTCCACTGTAGAAGGGAAGTTGTGGAGTGCATCTTTGGGTGGTTGAAGTCAAGATTTAGATGCCTGGGCCACATAGGGGGCGCACTCCAATATAAGCCTGAAAAGGCTGTTAAAATAGTATTTGCCTGCATCGTCCTTCACAATTTTGCCTTGATGGAGAGGGTGGCAGCATATGTGCAACCCCTGTGGCAGCTCCTGAGATACCTGGCCACCTCTATTCTGGGACCCTGAGCTGTGCTGGCCAATCAATTTGGTGGACTTATCTTTTCCTAATAGTTTTTTTTTCTAATGTCCCTCTTCTGCTTGGGTGTCATTTAGCTAAAAATTTCTATTTGCACCTCTGGTGCAAGCAGACGCCAGGGTTTAGAGCTCATTTTTGTAGCTCCCCAATACTGCTGGCAGAGTGGTGAAGCCAGAAACAATTGAGACAGTCACAGATTATGTGGCACGCAGTGCTACCAGTTCCATAGGCTTGTCTTCCAGCCACTCCACTGCTGCTGAGATTGCAGAGCCCTGCACCCCCCCCCCCCCGTAAAATCTGCAAGATCGTCCCATCCAGAAATGATGTCCCAGTCAGAGTCTCTAATGCTCTATGATGACACACCTGGCTTGGATACCTGTGGCCAACCACTTGCCCCTGCCTCAGTTGCAGACCTGAGGCTCACGGACCTAAATGCTTCTGTGGGAGAATGAGGACGTATCCTTTGTACCATCAATGGACTCCCTGGATGATGAGATTAAAGTGCCGACTGCTGCAGCTTTCTGCAATGTTGGGGCTGAGAGGGAGGCTAGCAAGGAGGAGTGGGTGGAAGAGAATGCCAGGGAGGATAACAAGGTCCTAGACCCAATGTGGACTGGCATCACTGGAGCATGGCTGGAGGGAGGAGCAGGAGGAGAGGGAGGAGGAGACACCTGACACTGAGGACAGCTTCTCCTTTACTCAGTGGCTCACATGAGTCATTGCATGCTCCAGTGCCTGTGCAATGGCTGCAGAGTTGCCCGCATACCAAATATCTGGCAAAAAATATCTATCATGATGATTCTTGAGTAAAGTGTCAGATGCTCAGCCTGTAGTAGATTGTTTTAGCCTGTAATAGTAACTGATTTAATGCTTAAGTATGGAGCCAAATCTTGATAAAACAGCTACCTTAAAGCAAACCAAAAGAATGCAGAGACTCTCATGGTGGATGACTACCTGTCCATCCATCTCCTGGTACTGAGCAATGTGTCCTCTGAGTTCAATTTTTGGGTCAGTAAATTGGACACATGCCCAGAGCTTGCCCTCTATGCCTTGGAGGTGCTGGCCTGCCCTGCTGCAAGTATCCTGTAAGAACGCGTGTTTAGCATCGCAGGGGGTGTCATCATTGACAGGCGGATCCGCCTATCCACCACCTCCTCCCACCCTGACCTATTTTTTCATTGTTAATTTCTTTAATTTTTTAATTTTTCTGTTATTGTTTTGAGTACTATCCCTAGCCCATTTTGTGCAGGGCAATCGCACAGGTGTTACCCTCCTAATTCAATTAAATGTTTAATTTTCAGCCCTTTAGCCCTTGCTACCCCCATTATACAACCATTTTTGGGTCCCCAAGTTTGGGTTCACACTGACTTCAATGGGGTTTGGGTCGAACTCGGCAAACCTGAAAAACTTTACTGGGTCCGCTCATCATTAAATATGACACTATTTTTACAATGTTTCTGTGCACCAAGTACAGAATAATACATTACTGGAATACATTTTTAATGTCTTATGCTGAGGGTTTGACCAATTGTTTAATTATTTTCCACTTTCCTCTGAGGCTAAAAGTATGGAGGTTTTTGTTTTCTAACTGGCATTACTAGCTGTGGGTGGTTTGAATATACTAATTGTCTAGGCAAAAGAAAAAAAGCTTTACTTATCTGCCTACAAACTATCCCATGGAATTCTGCGGTTTTTCTAAGTGTTCCACTTTCAAAGTAAATAACTGCCCACAGCCAACCGGGCTCATTTGAATGTCCAGCATAGGGCGTTCTCTATGCCCTAAGGGTGTGTTTTATGAAATATCAGTAAAGTGAAGCAGCAGTGATTACCCAGTAATGTTGACAGCCTCATAACATTTAAATGAATTACATCATGACTTGCTTTTTAGTGCATTTATTTTCTTCACTTTCTTGCTTCTTCATAGTGAAATGCAAAACTAACCTAGTCGATAAAACTAATTTAAAACTAATTTATTTTTTCCTGTTCCATAAAGATGTAAAAAAAGAAACTTTTCTCAACCACTTTGTTTCTGTCTGAACAAAACAAAGGCTTTGGCAAGTGAAATAAGCAAAATTATTGCTATTTAACCTTATGCCAATATAGCTATTTCTTTCAGCATTTTTATTGCAGATATTATTCAAGTTTAGAATACTGATATCTGCTGGTAGAATAGTAGAAGCAGATAGAATAATGGCATTTTAATGGTGTCAAGACCCCATAAATGGTTGTGGGATCAACCTGAAATCTGGACCGGTTTGTTACTTCTAGCTAGAAAAGACACTGGAAAGATAGCAGGGATAAGAGTAATGCTTTATTAAGACTAAAGAGTTCTGAGCATACTGTATATCCCGAATAACAGAGAGGCCTGGAATGCTATGAAAGATATGTTGTGTGTTAGAATGTATTGATCATATAGCTGGTTTCTAGAGAACTGTTGGCAGCTAAAGTGCTGAGACACGGAAATGGCTCCAGGAATAGGTAGGGAAATCAGGCGACGCATGGGTTTCATACAGCCAATCGAGGATGCCCAAAGGAGTTGAACTTGGACAGTCCTGGAGTTTAATTAAAAGATAATTGCATTCATTTAGAGGGGAAGCAATCTACACCTGGTTTTACTTTTGTGCTGCTGAAACCCAAAGTAAGTCTTCTTCAAGACACCTAAAATGATAAAAAGTCTGTGTGTGTGGGCAGGGGGGATTTAAAGCAAATTTTAAAGTAGACCAACATCCTCTGTGGCACGGGTGTTGGTCATCACCAGATATGCTTATAAATGACAGTCTAGGGGTACATCCGGAATGCTGCAACACACATAACCTTCCAGAACGGCCATAAAGCTTACCTTTTCCTTGGTCCAGACTATAGAGAGAACTTTTTTAAAGTTTACTTACAGATTGGTAGCTAGGTGTTGGGAGGGGGTATTTTACTTTAAACAGGTGCATTCTTTAGGTTTGCTTTAAGGTAGCTGTTTTATCAAGATTTGGCTCTATACCTAAGCATTAAACCAATTACTACTACAGGCTAAAACAATATACTAGAGCAGGGGTACTCAACCACTTCTTGTAAAGGTCCATTTAAAGGTATCAAGTGAGAGGTGAAGGTCCGGGGCTGTCGCAGGGGGTGCATAGGTATAATCAGCACACTGGGGGAAGGGCTATAGATTCCCCAGGCAAAACTAAAAAAGGCTGCTTGGATGGATGGAAGGATTGGATGGGGCAATGCCACTTCCCGCCCCTGCAGTACTTCATATTGCAATGTTAGGTGCCAGGGAGCCATGACACTGGCAGGGAAACTAAGCACTACATCGTCGATCAAGGGGGAAGCTCTGAGCACAGAAGTGCAGGGCTGTTAGGGCAGGGTTTCGGAAATCTGGCACAGAGGTCCACCAGTTGAGTATCGCTGTACTAGAGGCTGACATTTCATCTGACATTTCACTCCAGAATCATCATGGTAGATATTTTTTGCCAGATATTTGGTACTTTTAAAACATTTCATTTCTAGATTATTTCTCACTGGGGCCCTGTTTACTACCATTAGGGTAAGAATACTAGACAATGCAGTATATGGATTTGACAATTCCTTTACAACAAACGGAATTCTGTTTGACAGAAACCCTGAAGTAAGATCGGCCCCAGGTGTGTTTCTCGTATACCAACTTTGGAATGTCTCTTTGAATTTGGAGTTTTAAAGCATACATTATTACCAGTGATGTAAAGTAGAGCCTTTGGTTAGATCCAAGGTCATCTTCCTAATTAAAGATAGAGAACTCATTACTATTAAACAAGAGTATTTAGCAATTACTTTTAACAATACAAAAAAATCTATGAAAAAATGATAAAGGCACTAAGGGACTGTAAGCAAAAGTCTATGTGTTTGGACACCTGTAGGGAGCGATTCTTTATCTTTACTTTCCATTTATCAACTCAGTTCTTGTTGTTTAAGGGATGTGACAGATAATAAGTAAAATTATAAATGGTTTTAAATGCTAATTACAAAACTAACCAGTGTTAAACTGGGGGTTTTTCCCGGGCATCACAAACAGGCAAAACACAAGGGGAAATTTAAGTCAAATGGATTATCTACTTCATATATCAAACAGAAAAGGATTTCTTCAGCATACAGTAAATCACAGAAAAAGTACCTTTAGTTGAAAACCGCCTCTTACTCACAGTTTGCCCCAAAACTATGCTCTAACCTGGAACAGGGCATTTAGGCTTCTTGTTTGTTTAAAGGCATTGCCCCAAGTTGCCAACTGCTTCCTTTGGGTGCTTTTGGTCTACATACAAGCACGATTGCCTGCAGACTTTTGCATGGCTCAGCTCCTGGTTCCTGGTCAGTTCAGGAACCCTCATTTGAGGCATGTCAGAACTTTTCTAGGCTAGCCTTGCTGGTCAGAAGCCAGGGCCTACCCAGCAGCTTCCTAAAGGGCCAGTAACTAAAATAGCCCCTGAAATCCTTTTTCACCTCACTCCACTAATATGTGCAGGCAGGGAAGGATTAAGTGTGGCGGAGGCTTGGAAGTTTTACCTGGTACATTGAGTAAACACTGCTGTTGCAAAACTGTCCTAAATTTATAGTACTAGTGGTGGAGGCCCCTTAGGCCAAGTCTATAATATGCCCATTTAATCAGGTATCTCCTATCCTGCACACACTAAATGGACAGTTCCAGGGGGAGCGATTCTTAGAATCAAAAGATATTGCTCAGAGGAGATGCATTACCAAGGAGTGGCAGTAGTAATAGCAATGATGAGATTTAAAATGTACAGGTTACCACACATGGATGTTACACTACCTGAATTTCTTTGTCATACACCACAAATCATAGAGCTCAACTGGTGGTTCCACCCCCATTTATCAGCTCAGCAAGAACAAGCACACAAGTATTATGCAGCCTGAGCCATTACAGCTAGCTCCCATTCCATCCCTCTGTCCCCTCCCCCCCCCCCACTTGCACAATGTCCTAAATTCATATGAATAGCTACACCTAAATATAATTTGAATCACTCGTGGCTGCCTGTGTGCTTGTGGTTGCGACTAGGTCTCACAATCTCAGCTTTGGAACAAGACAATAGAGCCTGCACTCTTCCCTTCACAATTGGTTATCATGGACTATGGAGTGAGGTAGGAGCACAGCTAGGGTGATGAGTATGCCTGTTCCTGAATCAATATCTTGTGCACTTTCAGACCCTGTTTAGTTTGCTGATTATTATGCTAATTATTATTCCACATCACAGAGCTAAGGGCCACGACTATATATATAAGACAAATCATAGGGTGAAACTGTAAACCTTGATATTCCGGCCATTTCCTCTTCAATTTAAAAACAGTATAAACAGTTTAGGACAGTGGCAAACATAGCCCAACACAATGGTCTAACAACTTACTTTGGCTGCTGTATTCCTTTAAATGTGACAAAATATGATGCAATCTGGAAAAAATATTGAAGACCAGGATATTGATTGTGGCAAAAAGGCACCTATCATAGGTACAAGGCCCTCACCTAGCCTCTTAAAAAAACCTTATATACACCTGATGAATTCAGATGTTCAGTCAGTCAGTACTAATGATAAGCTGGAGCTGGGACAATCTGATTCCGAAGCCCTATAGCCAGATAGTCCCCATTGTCCATCTTCTGTGCTCCCAAATCCTGGATTCAATGGCTCCAGTAGCCAATGCAATAGCTCTAGCCACTATGTCCACTTCCTTGAATGCCTATACCAGTTAAAAAAAAAGAATAATGATTAAAATTTAAAAAAAAGCATCATCTACTGGACGGCATCCTCTGTGGCAGGGAGCTGTTTTTTCAGCCGATCTTGCCTGCATCTGTAATAAGGGGGGACACAGCTCCCCCCTCCTTCATCAAGCTAATCCCAGCCTGCTATTGCATAGAGATCTTTATACCCCAGAGGAGGGCCTATGTGGAATCCCCCCATGTGACTTACGATGTTGCTGGAAGAAAGGGACATGGAGTTAGATTCCCTGAGAATTAATTTTGTCCCGAAATGTTAATCAGTTCTTTTATCATTCACCTATTTTGTCATATACTTATGTATAAGGAAATTCTATAGATATGGTGTTGATATATACAAGGGGATATCAATAGAAAATAAAATAAAGATGGTGATAATAGGATTTTAGTCACATACATATACATATATGATATAGCATCTTTTGCCATGTATGTATATATGTAATTTATTCATTTAGTAGGTATGCATATGTTAATTTATTTTTCAAATTATGAATGTTTGCCTGTATTTAATATTGGACGCGTGTGTAGCCCTACATGTTCATGTATCAGATGTGGCATATGCTTATGAGTATGTTTTTTCCTCCAATTTATTATATTTTGGCTGAGAATTTATTTTACTACATTAGATTTTTTCGGTACCCTGTGAGTGTGGAGTGGCATGCCCCTTTGCAGCAAGGACAACACCACCATCAGCTGTCATGGTTTATCCTACTGTGGGGGGCATTGGGGAGGCACTCATTGCACATTCTATCCAATCTGTCAGAGAGGAACAGTGGCTCCTTGTTCTTCATACAACCCCCCCACCCCTCCCGCTGCCTTCCACCTATCCTACTCCATGAGAACGAGGGGATGACATGGCGCCTAAACAGGGTGGATGCTTGAGGGTCACGCCACATTTCGTCCTTGCCGTTCCGGGCTACCAGGAGGGTGGTTGTCTCCTGTGGCGTGCTGTGCACAAAAAACAAATAAAAGGTAAACAATTTCATTTGTTGTCACATTTGATTAATGGAGCAAGGACACTTGTATGGCATTGTGCGGAGGCTTAGGGGTTTGTGTGTATGGACATTTTACGTGGCCAAAAACTACGCTTCATCCATAGACTCACCCCGAAGCTGTGTGTCATGAATGACTTGCCTTCAGCCCGTGCCCGTGGTGTCGTAGGCAACTGGCCAGGGTTTCTCCTGCCCAGCAGCCGCTTCTGCCTCAGATGCCAGCTCCAGCGGCGCGTGTGTCACTGAGCGCGCCCTCCTCCCTCGTCCACTGTCATTCTACTTGTGCTTGCGCGCGAGTACAGTCAGCTTATGTCCTCCGGTAGTGCTATACACAGAGTGGCCACTGGAGGCTGTTTAAAAGAGCTAAACCTAGGAGGTGCAGTTCTGGGCAGTATGCCTTTGGAGTTCAGCTGGGGCAATCAGCCCAGAGCTCTCTAAGTGCACCAATCAAACCACAGATCCGAAGTGCACCAATCAGCACACAGATCCAAAATGCACCAATCACAGTCACTGCCTCCCTGTCCAATCCAGCCGGGTTCAGTCCTATAAAGGGATTAGCTCTTCAGTGTGTCAGGGCCTGTGATAGTGTTTAGCTGGCTTGTTATTGTTCCTGTGATTGCCTGTTTATATAGTTTTTGACCATCTACTTGAATCTCGACCACGTCTTCGTCTCATCCCTTTGTACTGCGCAGCTCTCTGACCTCCCATTGTGACCCCTGGCTTGACGTCTGACTTCGCTTGAATTCTCCTGAGCACCCGAATTGCTTCCAGTATTACCTGTTTCCGAAGCACCTGAACTGTTTCCAGTACTTACCCGACATTGCCCAGTCTGGCCTCTGGTTCATCTGCCTTCAACCCCTGTAAGCTCACATCCTTTGTTCTATTAAGTCCTGGGGGCAACCGTGTCTGGCGAGGCGTATAAAGCGTCCCGGCAAACGGGGGCTTGTCTAAAGGTGAAGCTAGCAGCGGAGATTGGGGGTTGTGGGCGCTTACTCTGAAGGCGGGTGTCCCACGGGCCTGACATTATCACAGGCCCGAAAAATTGATATGGAAGAACTTGTACAGCAAGTGCAGGCCATGGCTACTGCCATTAACCAGCTGGCCCAATGTGTGGCTGATCAAGAAAATCGCCAGCTGCCTGCACCACCTGTATCCTCACCTCCTGTTGAGCCGAAGGTTCCCCTTCCTGAGAAATTTGATGGGGATCGTACAAGATTCTCCAACTTCAAGAACTCCTGTGAACTTTATTTCAGACTACGGCCCTACTCTTCGGGCACAGAAATGCAGAGGGTGGGCCTGGTTATCTCTCTGCTCCAGGGTGATCCACAGTCCTGGGCATTTGGCTTAGCGCCCACAGATGAGGGTTTGCAATCTGTCTCAGCCTTTTTCTCCGCTATGGAGATCCTATATTCGGACCCTGACAGGACTCCGACCGCAGATGCCAGGCTTCGAAGCCTGAAACAGGGGAAACGCTCAGCAGAGGAATATAGTGCCAAATTCCGCCGCTGGGCGATTGAATCCCGTTGGAATGATCCTGCCCTCTGTAGTCAGTATAGAATTGCTCTTTCAGAGGGTGTTAAGGATGTTTTAACAAATTTTCCTTACCCTAAAAGCCTGGATGAAGTCATGCTTATGGCCATTAAAATTGACAGACGGCTACGGGAGCGACATATAGAGAAGAATCACTCTCACTTCTGGGAATCTTCCCACCAGGAGTCATCCTCTATGGCTGTTGTCTCATCTTCGCCCCCAGAAGAGCCTATGCAACTTGTTGCTACTCACCTTTCCCCTGCTGAAAAGAGTAGACGTCGCACCTTAGGCCTATGCATGTACTGCGGGGTTTCAGGTCACTTGGTTAGGACCTGCCCCAATAAAAGACCTTTGGCGGGATTGCAACGTCCTGACAAGATAGAGAAAGTTTGTCAGAACGGTCAGGTAACTTCCCTTCATAGAAGTAAAATGTTGATACCTGCTACTGTGGGTTGGGAGTTGTCCAGGAAATCCGTCTCCGCTTTTGTCGATAGCGGAGCAGTTGGCAACTTCTTGGATAAATCCATAGTAGCCGCCTTAGGCATTCCCTTAATCCCTCTTGGGAAGCCCCTTCAGATTTTGGCAGTAAATAATACTCCTGTTCGTGGAGGAACTGTCACCTCCAAAACCCCTTTAATTAACCTAGTTGTGGGACCTTCCCATTCTGAGAACCTTGAGTTTTTTGTCTTAGACTGCCCTGAAGCCACGGTTGTTCTAGGGTTCCCCTGGTTAAAGGTGCACAACCCTACCTTTAATTGGGAATCTGGGGAATTGACAGGATGGAGCCCACACTGTGCAGAACATTGCTCTAGTATCACTGTTGGAGCAACCCAAGTCTCAGAGCTTATTTGTCCGTCTGCCTCTCCATTCATAAGGGCACCTCATGTATCTTTATTGAAGTCCGCCGGAACTATTCAGGGTGATAATCCTGTTAAGTCTGGTGAGGGTCCTGAAGCCCCTCGTGAAGGGGGGGGGTACTGTCATGAATGACTTCCCTTCAGCCCGTGCCCATGGTGTCCCTAGGCAACTGGCCAGGGTTTCTCCTGCCCAGCAGCCGCTTCTGCCTCAGATGCCAGCTCCAGCGGCGCGTGTGTCGCCGAGCGCGCCCTCCTGCCTCGTCCACTGTCATTCTACTCATGCTTGCGCGCGAGTACAGCCAGCTTATGTCCTCCGGTGGTGCTATACACAGAGTGGCCACTGGAGGCTGTTTAACCCTTTAACCGCCAGCCTACCTTGAGATTTTGTCACCCTTTGTTGCCAGACCATTTTGCACTATTTTGCGCTCCCCTTGTTCAACTGTGATTTTTGAGGGGATTTCCAGGGATTTCCCAGGAAAATGATATATTGTTTTTTTCAGCAGAGTCTGGGCTTTAACATGAAATGTCTTGTTTGTCATTTGTTAGGTGTATTCTTAATATTTTTGGGTGAAATATGTGCAAAAAAAAAAAAAAAAAAAAATTTTTACATATTGTAGTTTTTTTTGGAATAAAAAATGTAAGTTTGTCAATAAAATCTTATTGCGTGTGAAATCCCAATTTCTCCCGGTTACAGCGGTACCACATATGTATTGGTAGACACCCTTTCCTGCCCAGGAGACTCCCCCAAACTGAAACAGCGCTTTAGGAGATTTTCAGATAAAATACAACTATGCTATGCAATATGCGCACCTTGCGGTTTTTCCAGAAAAACAACCCTTTACATTTAAAATACCCCCAACAAACTATATATTCTCTGGAAGTACACACCTCAGGCTTTCTAGGCGTACCAGGCTTGTGGATGTGGCCATAGTTTTCTGGAAGTAATCCCTCAACGTAATCTTTGGTTGCAAAGAGTTTCCCTAAAAAAAGGATAAAAAAGCAGAATCAAAGCCACATTTTCCTAAAAAAACTATATACAAACAAGAAAAATCAAGTTTAATCTGAAAAAGCAACATCTCCCGAACAGAACGATACCCAACATGCATAGGTTCTGTCAAGGGAAGAGTTGCCAAACACCCCAAAGTAAAGCATGTGCGTAACGGTAATTTTACTTGAAAATTTCAGCTCTGCAGACAAAGTGCGCACCTTGCGATTTTTCAACCAAAACAACCCTTTACATTTGGAATATCCCCCATAAACCATATATTCCCTGAAAGTACACACGTTAAGCTTTCTAAGGGTACCCAGCTTGCTGTAGTGGGCTCATCTTTCTGGAATTAATTCCTCAAAGAATTCTTTGGTTGCGCAGGGTTTCCCTAAAAAATTTATAAAAAAGCTGAATAAAAAACACCTTTTCCTAAAATATAAATATGCAAACCAGAAAAAACAAGCTAAGTCTGAAAGCGCAAGGTCCCCCGAACAGAACAATACCCAACATGCATAGGTACTATTAACCCTTTTAATTGCCAGCCTACTTGAGATTTTGTCACCCTCTGTTGACAGGCCATTTTTCCCCATTTTGCGTCATGTTTTGCGACATGTTTTGCGCCATTTTTGCTGGAACTTTCAGAAAAATTATATATTTTTTTTTTTGCAGCAGAGTTTAGACTTTAACATGAAATGTGTTGTTTGTAATTTTTTTTTTTTTTTTTACAATATTATTAAGTGAAAAAAAAAATAAATAAATAAAATTTTTTTTTTAGAAAATTGACTCCTTTATTTTAAATAAAAAATGTATTTTATTAAGGAAAATCATATTGCATGTGAAAGCCCCATTTCTACCGATTAGAACGGTACCACATATTTATCGGTAGCCCCCCGTTCCTGCCCAGGAGACCCCCCCTAACTGAAACAAGTATTTTATAACATTCACAAAAAAAAACACAAAAACCATCCACACTACAAAGGGTTAAATCGAGAAAAAAAATGACATAGGGTCCCCCCTCCCAGGGGAGGGAGACCCCATTTTTTTTTTTGATTTTTAAGGGTTAAAAACCCTTAAAAATCAAAAAAAAAATGACGTGGGGTCCCCCTTACCCACAGTAACCAGCCCGGGACCAGCTATGGGGGCTTGTAGGCACAGAGTGGGGGGGCCAGCTTTTGTGGCCCCCCCACCCTGCAGCCTACGAGCCCACATAGCCCATGTGGGCCCGGGCTCTTCTGCCCCCCCCTGGCCTTTGGGGAGGCAGGTAATGGGGGTGCCGGGGGTTAATGGCAAGCCACCCGCTAGCGCAGGTGGCTTGCCATCCCCCCAGCCTTGTGAACTGGTATAGGGGTCATGGACCCCTTACCAGTTCACAAGAGGTTAAAAGTAAATAATGACACAGACACACAAAAGAGAAAAAATATTTTATTAATTTTTTTTTTTTTTTTTTTACACTGTACTCACCTCCCATCCATCCTGGAGCACTCTGTCCCTCGGCGATCACTGGCTTCTGCTCACTTGCTAGAAGCCTTTTATAGCTGCTGGATGACAGAACACAAAGAGTTAATAAAAAAAAAAAAATGACATAGGGTCCCCCCTCCCAGGGGGGGCGGACCCCATTTTTTTTTTGATTTTTAAGGGTTAAAAACCCTTAAAAATCAAAAAAAAAATTGACGTGGGGTCCCCCTTACCCACAGTAACCAGCCCGGGACCAGCTATGGGGGCTTGTAGGCACAGAGTGGGGGGGCCAGCTTTTGTGGCCCCCCCACCCTGCAGCCTACGAGCCCACATAGCCCATGTGGGCCCGGGCTCTTCTGCCCCCCCCTGGCCTTTGGGGAGGCAGGTAATGGGGGTGCCGGGGGTTAATGGCAAGCCACCCGCTAGCGCAGGTGACTTGCCAGACCCCCGAGCCCTGTGAACTGGTATAAGGGGTCACATGGACCCCTTACCAGTTCACAAAGGGTTAAAGTAAAAAAAAAAGACACACACTTTTTTTTAAATGACTTTATTAAAAAAAAAAAAAACTTTTTTTACTTTACTCACCTCCGATCTTCATTTCCTGTGTCCCGCGGCGATCATATGTCAGTGATGGCTGGGCAGAGAAGGAGGGAGGCAGGCGATCGGAGGATCGCCTACCTCCCTCCTTCCCCGCCCAGCCGTCACCGGCATCTGAGAAACGAACTGCCGGGTGCCCCGATGACACCCGGCGGTGACGTCATCTGGCCCCGCCCCGTGACGTCACCAAGATGGCGGCCGCCATCGGAAGAGGCAAGGGAGGAGGGCTGTTATGCCCCCTCCAGAAGACAGAAGAGCGGGGGGGGGGGATCGGAGCCCCCCCCCCGTGAAGAGGAGAGCCTGCGGGAGCCGGCGGGGACAAAGGTAGGTGACTGTTTTTTTTTTTTTTGTTTTTTTTTTTACAGTAAACCGGGCGGCTGCTGAAACGGGGGGGGGGCACCCTGTTCCGGGCCCTCCCCTGCAGCCGGAGGAGCCCCGATGGGCGATCGGAGCCCCTCTGGCTGAAGAGGAGACCCGACCGGATCGAACGAGGGGTCAGGTAAGTGTCTTTTATTTTTACTTTTTTTTTTTTTACTGGGGAAAGTCAGGCACGTAAATTTTACGTGGCTGGCGTTTAACTGTTGGAGAGGCAGCCACGTAAAATTTACGTGGCTGGCGTTTAAAGGGTTAAAAGAGCTAAACCTAGGAGGTGCAGTTCTGGGCAGTATGCCTTTGGAGTTCAGCTGGGGCAATCAGCCCAGAGCTCTCTAAGTGCACCAATCAAACCACAGATCCGAAGTGCACCAATCAGCACACAGATCCAAAGTGCACCAATCACAGTCACCTGTCCAATCCAGCCGGGTTCAGTCCTATAAAGGGATTAGCTCTTCAGTGTGTCAGGGCCTGTGATAGTGTTTAGCTGGCTTTGTTATTGTTCCTGTGATTGCCTGTTTATATCGTTTTTGACCATCTGCCTGAATCTCAACCACGTCTTCGTCTCATCCCTTTGTACTGCGCAGCTCTCTGACCTCCCATTGTGACCCCTGGCTTGACGTCTGACTTCGCTTGAATTCTCCTGAGCACCCGAATTGCTTCCAGTATTACCTGTTTCCGAAGCACCCGAACTGTTTCCAGTACTTACCCGACATTGCCCAGTCTGGCCTCTGGTTCATCTGCCTTCAACCCCTGTAAGCTCACATCCTTTGTTCTATTAAGTCCTGGGGGCAACCGTGTCCGGCGAGGCGTATAAAGCGTCCCGGCAAACGGGGGCTTGTCTAAAGGTGAAGCTAGCAGCGGAGATTGGGGGTTGTGGGCTTACTCTGAAGGCGGGTGTCCCACGGGCCTTACACTGTGTTTCTACTTTGACATCTAAAGGTGTGGTGCTTTTATAGCATTATTCACACTCAAATTATTAAAATGTTCTAAAAAAACAAATACTTGAGACGTGTGAAGCAATGCATGTTTAACTGTAACTTTATGCATTGATACTGTAAAACTGAATTAAGGCACAGTATGTTTATTTTCTGTCGCAGAAAGAAAACAAAGAATACATTTAATGATTTATTTTCTGATGAAAAGTAAACATAACATGTTTTATAGCATTATGGAATAAAAATTCATTGCAGACATTTCTTCTGTAGCAAATTAAGTCGGTTTATGTTGTAACGTGTGTCATTGTTCCTGTCTAATCACCCTGTCTCCTCGGTGCTCACGTCGCAATTACGCAGAAACATGCTGGAGTCTGTAACTTAATTTCCATCACGAGTGAAGTTCTCTAGATAAGACACTACTTTAAAGCAAAAATAGATATGTATTTGGTGTTGCTGGAATATTCCTCTTTGTTTTGGAGGCGTTTTGGACAACTTTTTGGTTATATTCTGGTTCAGCAGGAATCTAAATCTGAATATCTGAAGTCTATTGGAGGAGAATTTAAGTTCAGTGTTCTGATCTCTGCAAAGCCACTAATGCAGCCAGCTGACTTAGGCCCTTATTTAACAAGGGATAGCGCCAGGTAGCGAATGGTGAGCGAACGGTAATGACGCTCACCGCCATGAGAACGCCGGCTCCCCACGCAATCACACATTTATCAAGTCGATCCTGCTTAGCGACTGACAGAGCGCCAGATAGCGAATCATTCATCATTATTCCAGCCTCACCCCACAGCGCCAGCGAGCGACCTTGAACAGTGACAGGTATGACCTCTTGCTACCTGGCGCTCTCCAATGCATTTCAATGGAGCAATCTTTAAATATTCATAATTAATTGCTATTAATGTTTTGTTTTTTTTTTTTGTTTTTTTTTTAAATGTCAAAAATTCTGTGACCACTTGTGCAATGTTAGATATTTTTTTAAGGTAAAAAAAAAAAAAAAAAAATTGTGCAGAATTGATATTACAGGTCTGATATCAATGTATTCATATTACAAAATACATTCATATACAAAATCATTCATATTACAATGTATTCATATTTCAAAACATGTTTTTTTTTTTTTTTCAAAAAATATGGTTGTTTGGGGGATAAAAAACTACTTTTAACCCATCGCCGCCAGCACTCTGGGGTTTAAACAAGCATTTCACTGCGCGAGAATTTTTTGAGCGTGATTTGTTAATGAATATGCTGGGAGCCGTTCGCTATGGCCATTCGCTGTCATGCGCTCCCATACAGCGCGGAACCTGTCAAATAGCGACTCCTCACCCAATATTCAACATTACGGCAAAACGACTGAGTCGCTATCAACTACAGAACAACGGCCAGGCACAGCGACTACTAGCGGGCGCTCTGAAAATGCCGCTACTGTCGCTCATCTGTCGCTACCTGGAGCTATTAATGAATCTTAGACGTGTATGTAAAGACTGCTAAGCTTCTGAACAATATTAGCTTCGAAAGGAACAAAAGGCATTTTTCACTAAATGGGTGTTGTTACGTGCACAGGGAGGCATCCAAATTGTGGCCCCATCCCCCTGTACTGGCATTAAACCGGAGAAATTGATAAATGATTTGAGATACACGCAAAAGGTGTCCATCAGATACATGTTGGAGTTTTGAGATGACATCTTTATTAGACTTAGGTTTAATTAATTAGGTATAAGTATAGTAAATTACACCTGCTGGCACTATGGGTTTGAGGATGGCACCTTTTTCTGTTATCTGGTAAAGTATATTTAAAGTTTACCAAAAGATCAAGGAGGTCATTTAAGAAGGGATAGCGCCAGGTAGTGCCTCGAAGCTGCAGGCAGCGTCTAGTGAACGCCGGGCGCTGTACGGAAAACCACATTTAAGAAAGCGAATCTGGTGAGCACCTCTAACAGCGCCATAAGAGTGCCTTTAACAGCGCCTGTAATAATCACATGTATTATTACAGGTGGCTCAGAGTATAAGAATCAGCGCTCTAGGTTCCAGAGCCCCAGGTATTACTTGTCGCTCTGTAGAGCTCTCCCATACATTTCAGTGGGCTTTCATTAGTTGTGTATAAATAAATGTTTGGCAATTTAAATAGTTTTTTTTTTTTTTTTGCTCAAATCATTGTGTGACCTCTTCTGGCCTACAAACAAACACTTTTAGAAACTTTTTTGACTTTTAATATTTTTAGGCAGAATTGCATTTACAAGTCTGTCACGGTGTTAAAACAATGTAATTCCAATGGGTTTTTGCTTTGTTACTGGTAGATATGTGTTCTAAAACAGACTTTAATCACACAGCGCCTGGCGCTCTGTGCTACAGCGCCCAGCTTTAGAGCGCCGACGCTCTGTGTTTTGTTAAATATGGTGTGGAGCGCCAAGTGCCGGACACACTGAGCTGGCGCTACCTCTTGCTCGCTGCAGCGCTATACTGTTGTTACAGCACCCGACGAACATCACATTCATCAATGCGGGCCAGGTTACTACATTGACTGAGATGCTCTGTTGCAGCGCCTGATACCCGCTTACAGCGTCTAAGCGCCGCTATACAGACACTCATCTGGCAATACCTGGCGTTAGTAGTGAATCATCCTCCACATAAACATTACTGGACTAGTGGGCCCATTGATTTGAGGTTCCCTGTACTGGGAATTGATAAATACAAGCCAGATGCCATGCAATCTACTCACCTTCTTCCTGGTTCCATGCAACAGCAGATGGTGCTGTAGAATAGGTGTCTCTGCTCTCTCCACTCTGCCGGTTACTGCTGGGTGCACTGACCAGAGAGTGTAGAAATGCAGATTCTCTGTAGTGCCATCAGTTGTTGCCACTTATGATTGCTACCTGTGATTGCCGTTGGTACCCGGAAGAAGGTTAATATACAGCAAGGCTACAAAAAGTCTATTTAGACTGGAGGTCTATTGAGACTGGGGGGCTAGCTGGAGGGTTACAAAAAGCTTGGAATTCCTCTTTAAATACAAACAACACCGTACTTTCTGAAGAGTCTATCCAGTGCTATGCCATCCTCTCCCACCTCCTGATTCTTCTGCTTCTTCAGCTCTAGACTAGACTCGAAAGTGACAAAATTCACCACACTGAATAGTGGTCATCCTGGTTGTACACTCCAGTCTTTATTCAGTGAGATGGTCTACTCCTTATATGATTTTGGATACAAGAATTTTGGAGCTGGTAGTAGAGCCCATATAATGCCAGGCTAAAGTGAGCAGGTGAACTATCCAACCTATTGGTGGAACTATATAGTTCTATATAGAACTATATAAAAGGATGACCTTACTTTCCCTGATTTCTGGTAAAATTATTCATGTAAAATGGCATTTGTTTAGTTAAAAATTAGGTTTCTCCACAACATAATGAACAATCCGGTCATGGCCTGAAATGATAATAGATTGATCAATGCAATGTAATTAATGGCAAATGTCAACAGGATAAAAGTGTTTTTTTTTTCTTTTCATAAATTAGACAAATGGTTTGGCAATAGACCAGTGATTTGCAATAGAAGCAAATCATTTTTGGGGTGCTTTTAAATCTATAATTAGAACACCGAAAGCTGGTTGATGATTTAGTACCATCTAGATGCAATATATATTCTTAGATAAAAAATTCTAAAAGCCTTTTTGACTTATTATTAGTGTTGGGCGAACCCAAACCAAAAAGTTTGGGTTCGTACCGAACTTTGCAAGTTTAGATTCCCAAACATGGACTTCAACCCGAAGTCTTTTTTCGAGTTCCGTGTTTAGCTGAACCCAGAAAAAAATGGTTGATGGGCTGCCCCCTATGGGAATTTAGAATTACAGGTGGGTGAGGAGCCTGATGAGCAGGTAGGTGAGGAGTGGAGAGTTCGGTCAAACTTGCCAAACCCAAACTTACTGGTGTTCGCCTAACACTAATTATTATTATTATTACTATTGTTTATTTATATAGCGCTATGTAGTGCTTCTGCACCACTGTAAGGAGCAGTAATTACAGACTAGGTAAAAGATAAAGTACAAAACCAAGCTCAAAGACAATGAGAAATGCTCCTCCCCATTGATGCCACCTGTGTGAATGCTTTTAGCTAGGCTGCTGTGCATCTTGCCAGCAGAAGCCCTTGATTCATGAAAAGCTATGATCAATATTATGGCAAATGTTGGTGGACACACATGCTAGACACACATGTCAGACCTCTCTTAACCACTTCAGTGAGATAACACAACTTCCAGATGAGACAGAAACCACAGCCATTTTCCTCTTACATGTATTATGCATTCATGTTGAAATGCTGAAACCGTGATAGCGATGGCGTTAATACTTTCAACTCATTATTTTAATGCCATTTTATTAGAACAACATATTTTGCTGAGATTTGACCTAACTTGGACAGCTTTGATTCTCCTCACTCCAGCATTTAAAACTTGCATTTTGACACTGTGATCTGTTTCATTTTTATCTTCAGATACTGTAGTCATCACAGAATCCTTTAATTGTTTCACGTAACCCAATACAGATGGCTTTCATTTTGTAGCTTTTAAAAGATACATCTTATCTTGAATAGCTCTGAGATGAATAGATTAAAACAGCATTGATGTACTGGTTTTAGAAAGTCTGTTTGTTCTGTCACATTAAAAACTCTCTTCAACACACTTATCGCCTGAAGACCAAGAGAAGTACACAGTCCAGCGTACTCGACAGTGTTCAAACTGGAGTTTAGCAATACTAACAGAATGGTAAATGACACAGATCCTGTTCTGGATTTTTTGTTTAGTACATTTTGTGTTATAACAATAGGTCAAGGAAAGTTTTAGGTCAAAACAGGCTACACTACTGTGCAAGTCCTTCTACCCAGACTAATGATTGCATGGCAAATTCTAATACAATATGTGATAAGCAGCATTGAAAGAAATATACTGCACAATACCTAAACAAATAAACGTTGTGAAGCACAGGGGTGGAGGGGACACACCAGCAAGGCTAGCTAAGCAAATACAGGAAAACTCACCCAAAGGCTTGACCCCCAATTACCCAAAGCTACACAACAACCAATAAATATATTACCGTTTCATTAGACCATAAACGCACACAAACATGAAACAACTACTACCAGATTGGAAATTGCCATTCCTCCTAAACTGCTGCTAATAACACTAAGAAAGCTAGTACGATCAAAGGGTTAATAATCGTATTGTAATACGTATATGAACAATATTACTAATGTATAAATATAAAAAGTATAATGATATGAGTGAACCCCCTCTCCCCCCAAAAAAATTGGGTGCGGCAAGTTTGAACGAACTTTAAATAAATGTCAAGGGACCCAAACCTGGTCCCCTTTGATGTCAATCGGGCCCCAAACCTTGGGGGCTGGCTGTGGGGGGGTCAGAGTTTGCAGCAGGAAATGTGCTGCTGTAACTCACCTCAGCCCAGGATCCTTTTCCTCTCAGCGGCTGCGTTTGACTTTGGCCCCTAGCTGGGGCTACAGAACACTTCTAGTTCCAGCTGACACTCCTGGCAATAGAAGTGTCCTAAATCATGAAAGCACTTTGCAATCTTTCTGTAGCCCAGCTGGGGCCAAATTTAAGTGCTGCTGCCACTCTGCCACTGCTGAGAGGGAGAGGATCGTGGGGCAAAGTGAGTTACAACAGCTTCCTGCTGCTGCACCCTTAGTTTAAAGTGGACCAACACCCAGGATTTTGACTATCCTGGGTTTTGGTCCACTTCGGTGGGGCACCCCGATCGGGGGTGCCCCGCTGTGTGAAACCCCCCAGAACGCTCCAAAAACTCACCTCTCCCCGCTCCCACGTGACCGCTCCAGCCAATCACAGCGAGCATCCAAGGCCGCTTGGACGCGCATAGCAGCTCAGCGGCTCTGAGCGCTGGAGGCCGCGTCTCGCGCTTCCCTCTAACAGGGAGCGCGCCTGCGCCGGCCATTCTCAAAAGGCCGGCGTGGGCGCGCGCCCTGCTAGAGGGAAGCATGCGCCGATGGAACGGGGCTGAGGTAAGGTTTGTGGGCCTCCTGGGGGGTTCCTCCCCGCGGGACATCCCGATTTCGAATGCCCCGCGTGGAGGGACCTGATCGGTACGGGAATCTTATAGATTCCCGGGCCGATCCCCCCTGGGTGTTGGTCCACTTTAAGCAGGTGGATGGGCTGCTCAGCTGATCATCAGCCCATCAACCAGCTTTTCCATGTTTGGGCTGGAACATGGAAGATATCACCTACTTAATAAGTCAGATCCAACCCACCCCTGGCTGTACCAGCCCCCTGTCCTGTGCAATTTGTTAGATAGATAGATAGATAGATAGATAGATAGAGTATGAAGACAGAAAGAATGGATGATGGCAATGCAGGTATAGATAATGTAGTAATAGAAAGAAGGAAATAAAGAAGAGAAAGAATAAAAAGCAGGAGAAAAAGAAAGCAAGACAATGAAACATATACGATAGAAAGAGGAAATAGAATAGAATAGAATAGAATGAAAGAAATAAAAAAAAAAAAAAATTAGAAATATTGTGTACCAATAGAGGAAAGGAAGGAAGGAAAGAATCTCAGGCCTACAGTAACTTCGGGTCACTTACACAAGTAAGGTCACACCCCCCTGAGGGGCTCTGGGGATGCCAAAAAAATCCCCATGCTCTGTTTCATATGACCACCATGTGAGGTGGGCCCTTTCAAGGTGCAGTTTATAGATGTATTTATTTCAGTGTAAGCAGTGTAAGCTTGACTGCTTTAGATGCAAGAAGCTGAGAGACTGCATACAATTGGGGCAGTGGGCAGTGAGATAGGTATGGAAATGTATGATATTTACCCAGACATCCCTTCAGGCGGTAACAATAACAGCATTTACTCTCGCAAGGCCTCAGAGGCAATTAGAATCATAAACTGAAGATATCACTGTGAATAAAGCTGTTTTTAGCATTAACAGCTCTAAAACATAAGATGTCTCTAATGAAAATGAATAATTAAAGTGATGTAACTGATTATTTTCAGCCTTTTCACGAGTTTTAAAGGGAATTTATCTGGAAAGTATGTTGCTCCAGGGCATTCATCATTTTAAAAAGGCAAGGTGCTTACTGAAGAGGAAGCGGCACATCATGAGCTGATTGTTCAAGAGGGAACATGGCATTAGAAAATATTTATTGATTAAGGTGGAATACTGAGAAACAAAGAAAAAATGTTCACGTTGTATTTCAAAATTGTTTTTCAGGAGGGACAGCATGGCATAGTTGTGAAAGTATCTCTACAGCACTTTTCCATATTTATAAGAAGCCTACAAATAAAATCAATCCCAGATTGTTTCAAATGTTGCTGCGGTCTCCAATTGCAATTTTCTCCTTGAAAAGTAATTATGAGCATGGCAGGTGTGATGGTCATGGTGAAATAGGGCATGCTGGGATTTGGATGCAACATTCACAGTTTAAAGCTGAACTCCAGCCAGATATGAGGAAATCCTTTAATCCTGTTACATATTCTGTCAAAAATAATTAAATGTATTTTAGATGCTGCTAGTATGGCCACCTGATATCCAACTTGATATTGCCCTCTAATTATAAACTTCTCATCAGAAATCAAACTGATAGTAGGAGGAGCAATCTACCCTTATTGTATTTTGCAGAGGATCTTCCTAACATGGTCCATGCACTGGAAACATGGTGAAACTTGTTGGAGGAATGGTTTTCTCTGGTTACTTTAGTTTTAAATATAGGGATCATAATTGTTACCTAGGCATAAAAAGTTTTGTATGCCTTGTGTTTTATAGGGTCATTTGAGTGACACTTGTACTTAAAGTTTAGGAAAGTGGTGAATTAAACAGGGTAGGGCAATCTAGGGAAGCGGAGAGGAACACGAGATGTCCCGGAGTTGAGAGTGGTAGAATGCATCTTGTTGGTATCTGTCGATAAGTTATAAAATATAAGAAGAAGTCTGGGTGGAGAGCATTGTAGCTTGATTTGAGTATTCAAAATACATTTACTTTTAAAATAGGCACTGACGTAAAAGAGCTGCACTGAAGGCAGATGGATGAGACAAGTTGCAGTGATCAAAATGGATTGAAGAGCTCTTTTAAAGCAGAGCGTAAATCAAAGCTTAATAAATCAGTGATATAAGATATTGGAAAGGGCTTTACCCCCTGCATATATTCAACAATAACATGCAGATGATGTGCTTCTGAACTGCATGGGAGCTGCCATCTTGCTTTACACCAGAGACAGCCCCCATCATCCTTTATATCAAGCCAGAAGTAGTAGCCATCTGCTGTAGTGACTCATCATTGCTCTGCTCTCAGCAGATATCTCCTAGTTAAATTGTATATACATTTTCCACTGTCTGAATGCTGTGTGGCATCCACATTATTAAGATAACATAAATATACATAGTTACAGCTTCTCCTAACACAGATTTCCTTTGCTGAAGCAGCTGTTTATTCAGTATGTGTGTGTATGTGTGCAGCATGTCAGGGATGATGTTTTTGAGGAATATCATTTTGATGTGAAATCTGCATACTATTCCACAACATCTGCATGGAGTTAAAGAAGAACAACACACAGGAATTTAACTTTCCTGTGTGTTTCTCCATGCAGCAACATGTGTTTTCCCCCAGGTCACCCGATCAACTCACTTTCCAGTCGCTCCCGCGGTGCAGGCTCGAACTGGAAGTGAGCATGCTGATTAGCTGAGCATCCCATTCAGACGAATCAGTGTGCTTGCTGTCACTCGGCCCCCTTCAGCGCCCCTGACAGTTAAGCCACCTGGATGGCTAGGCACTCAAACGGCACCAAAGGGAGCCTAGTGCCCCACCAGCTGCATCCCCCGCTCACCTTGCAGCTGAGACATACCTGCGCCACTCATTCAGAAAGGCCAGGCACGGCTGAAGGTGAGTGGCCACAGCGCAGAGATGTGATGAAGGCTCAGGAAAAAGTGAGTGGATCTGGACGTCTTCACACTGTGGGTCATCCCAATTCGGGAAGCCCCAAGGACAGAATTTCAGACAGTCCAGGAGTCTTTTAGACTTCAGAGCCTCCAAAGTTCCTCTTTATGCCCTTTCAAACAGCTTATGTCACTGATCATCGGGGGGGGGGGAACAATTTACTAAACTTTCTTTTTTGCCTGCTGCGTGAAATGCCTATTCTGCTTAAATCTTCCACAATCCAGCGCATGTGCAGGCTGATTCACTACTAACGGCAGGTATCGGCAGATGAGTGTCTGTAGAGTGTCGCTTAGAGCGACCGCTAGTAGATGCTGTAAGTGGGTATCGGGCCTCAATTGCTGCTGTAACCTGGCCCGCATTGATGAATGTGATGTATGTTGGGAGCCCTAACACCATTTGCAGGGAGTGAAAGGTAGCGCCAGCTCAGTGCGACCGACTCTCGGCGCTCCACACCAAAAAGGACACACACAGCGTCGGTGCTGTACACTCGGCCGCTATAGAATAGAACGCCAGATGCTGTGTGATTAAAGTCTGTTTTTGAACACATATACACCTGTAACAAAGCGAAAACACATGGAATGACATTGTTTTAACACTGGGACATTAACACTTTAGTGCCAGACCTGTAATGACAATTCTGCATAAAAATATAAAAAGTCAAAAAAGTTTCAAAAAGTGTTTGTTTGCAGCCAGGAGAGGTCACACAATGATTTGAGCAAAAAAAACCCCAAAAAATAGTCAAGCACGCTGTTTAAACACAAGCAAATGAACGTCTATTGAAATGTATAGGAGCGCGTCAGGTAGCGACAGGAAATATCTGTCACTCTGGAAGCTAGAGCACTACATGGTGCTGTTAGAGTCACTCACCAGATTCGCTTTCATAAATGTGGTTTTGTGTTCACCAGACACTGCCTGCCGCTACGAGGCACTACCTGGCGCTATCCCTTCTTAAGTAACCCCCTATATTCGATGTGACAAACATGCGTTGCATGCGTGACAGACCGGTGAGTAAGCACACTGCAGTGAAAACCATTGAACACAGACTTTGCAATGCATTTTGCTGTGTCTTCCCCACTTTTTGAAGGTCAAAATGTGCGGTATTTACTAGTGAATAGAGTGCTCTTGACAGCGGCCAAAATGCGAAGACGCAATTTGCTGTAACAGAACCAGAGAATGTGCTGGAAACACACTAACAGCTTATAGCAGCATGGAATTTGTCTCAGAATGTATGTGTGGTATCTATAGAGAGACTGGAGTGTTCTTAAAGCCTCCAAAAAAGAGTTTTAACAAAATCATGTGAAAACCATTTTATTAATTGTTTCTACAATACTAGTTATCTATCTGACCTTCTCGTCACATATTAGTGACACATGTAAAAATCACATAAACAGCCATTCTCACTGAAAATAGCATTGATTCCTATGGGATTCGACGCAAAAAGCTGGCACACTGAAAAGCCATTTGCAAGCATTCACCTAGCAAAGACGAACGGATGCAAATACTGTAAACACAGCCTTGGCCTGGCGAATAGACCATTTTTAGCATAGTATATGAGGTAAACTAGTGAATGCATGGTGAATGGATGGCAAGTGGCTGGCGAACATTTTGTTATTGACCCCCTTTATGTCATCTAATGTGTGTACATTTTACATTCCTATCACATTTGTCTCAACTTAAGTTTGCACTAAAATACATCATCTTGTAATCACTTAAAAAACAAACTTTTCTGTGTTCTATAATAGAAAAAGAATATAAAAAATGAGGAAAAAAAACATTGTTTACAAAACGTGAGCAACAAACCCCCTGGAACCACTCCTTTATTCTTAGAATTCAAATTACCTCACATTCAAACTGCAATGAAGATAATTGTATTTTTTAGAAATGTCTCCACCGTACTCTGGATAGACATTGTGCCTAGAACAAATCCTATCAAATGCATTACATTTGTATGAAGCAAGGAAATGTTTTAATTAAGGTTTATAATTACAGGAGTTATACAACTGAGCTTAGATCATTTTTCTACATAAAAAAAGGTTTTACCAACAGTAACTACTTTCTATAGAAAAAAGTAGAAATGAATTAGCACTTGTCATTTTTGAAGCCTTGCAATACAGCGTGACATATTTTCTAGTCAGCCTCTCCAATAAACGTGCAGCAAACTAAGAGGCTGATTTATCATTAGCGGCAGGTAGCGACAGATGAGCGTCTGTAGCAGGCATTTTCAGAGCGCCCGCTAGTAGTCGCAGTGCTCGGCCGTGAGTCACTACTTTATAGCGACTCAGTCTCTGTTCAGTAATGTTGAATACATTGTGAGGAGTCGCGATTTGACCAGTACAGCGCTGTATGGGAGCGCATGTTAGCGACTGCTCATAGCGACCGACTCACACCATATTCAGCAAAAAAACGCCTCACAAATCTCTGGCACTGAAAAATATTTGTTTGAAGCCCAGAACGCAGGAGGCGGTGTGTTTAAAGTCTGTTTTCAAGCATCTATCAACTAGTACCAAAGCGAAAACATATGGAATTACATTGTAACAACATTGTAACATGAACACTTTAATGCCAGACCTGTAACGTCATTTTTGAGGAAATATTTAAAAAATGAAAAAATTATGAAAAAACTGCTTTTTCAATGCCAGAAGAAGTCAAATAATTATTTGTGATTTTTTTGAAAAAAAAAAAAAACCCGTTTAAAGAGAAGAAAAGGATCGTCCATTGAAATGTATGGGAGAGCGACAGGTAGCAAGAGGTCATACCTGGCGCTGTGCAAGGCTGAACGCTGGCGCTGTTCGCTGAGGCTGTGAAAATGATGAATCAGACGCTACATGGCGCTATCCCAGTCGCTAAACAGATTCTGCTTGATAAATGTGTAATTGAGTGCCATGTCCGGCATTGACCAGTCGCTATCTGTCGCTACCTCTCATTAACCAGGCGCTACTTGACGCTATCCCTTCTTAAATAAGGGCCTTAGTTTTAAGTATATGTATTTTTTCCCCAACATTGTTTTACTTTAGCAAAGAAAATTGATTCATACAAACATTTATGAAGGAGGTTTCTGAGCTGTCAAGTACTCTGAACCATCTACCCTGTGGTTTAGGAAGAAGAATACTGCAGTGCTGCCTGCCAAAGCTGCAATTAGAGTTGTTTGAATAATAACGTGTTTTCACCAGCGCTATTGTCAGCACGGTGTCTTGTAGGAAACAATCTCTGGAAGCAAGAAAACGGAAATGCAGCAAGGTTTTTCACTTTTACCCTTTGGTTTGGAAACACTGGGGGCTGAGCAGCATAAACTTTGTCCTTATTTAAAGATTTATTTTACATTTGATAAAAAGTTAAAACATAACTGTTTTCAAAGCCTATAGACAAGAATAATGAAATTCTTTTGAACAGCCTAACTTGACGCCTACATAATATAAGATATAACATAACATAAACAACATAATCATGCTCAATAGGAGCTACAGCTACATTGCTTTAAATACCTGTTTAGTTGTCTGTGTAAAGTTTGCCATCTGGCCCAATAAATGTGTTTTTAAGAACAGTGATAAATAAATGCAAAAACTATGGACAGCTCACTTTATCCAGGCATTTTGGTTTTCTCAAAAACGTATTTGTGACCTGATGCCCATACGGTGCAATTGTGCCTTTTATGGCACTAGATTTCTTTTGGCGTACTGCCTGTTTGTAGTGCCATCTACTGACAGATTTCTGCAAGTCCTACACATAAAGATTACAATGCACATTGAACATGTAATATATTTGCCTTTCCCAACAGAGTATGTGCGCCTATGTAGTTTGCCCTCTCAGCTGATTGTAGTTTCCCAATGTTTCTTGTGGATTGTAATCTAGTCTCTTTTCCTCATTAGCCATCTTCCCAGTGGCAGCTGGTAAGCGTCATAATCCAAGTAGACAATTCCTCACTATAGCAGCTAGGGATTGCGTCCATCCTGTTGCGCTAATCAGACAGCACGTGTCTTTGTAATTATCCATTTACCCTTGTGTAGTCATTAGGTAGTTAGTGCCTTGTTTACCACCCTGCTATATCCAGTACCCATTGTGCTGTGTACATGGTTGTCAGGTCTGGAGTTCATCCGCAGCTGTTCAGTACTGTTGGCTGGCTCCTTTCTCTAGACTTTCTCCCTGCTGTATTCCGCTCCACCAGCAGATGGCCCTCTCTTGCAAAGGTGTTGGCAATTAGCCAGCACCTGTGTGACTTCCTGGGCTATATAAGCTGATCCACCCATTCAGCTAGTGGATCAGCATTGAGTCTGTCTGTACCTTGAAATCTGTACCCAGAATCCTGTACCTGGACCCTGAACTCTGTACATTGGACTCTGAACCTTGAAACCCTGAAATCTTGAACCTTGAAACTCTGAACCCTGAACCTTGAAACCTGGATCCCTGCCATAGCCCTTGTGTTTACTTTTCCTGTTTCAGCTCAGTCTCAGCCTTTGGACTTTCCTTGAATTCCTATGTATGTATATTTCATGACTTCACAGCAATTTGAGTGTTTCATGCTTTCCAGTTTACCTGTATATCTGCACAGCCGTGATTACCTGGATTCTTGTATAGTCACTGTAGTAGATTTATGTTCCATGTGTATATATATATGTATAGCAGTCTGACTGGTGTGTGATCTGTTCACTGTGTGTCACGATAAAATACAGTTTGCCTCATCTCAGTCTCTGTTTCTCGGCCTCATTACTGGTCATTGCTACAAAAGGAATTTCTCTGTTGAGAGATTCATGACAGAGGTACAAAATGCTTCGGTTGATACGGTCAGTTCATCATCCCTTTTATTCCTCTGCTATATACAGCTTAACCTACACTCCCAATTTGTTATAGACCAGGGGTCCTTAAACTTCTTTCATCGAGCTCCACTTTCCATTTTCTAAATATATCAAGTACCACCTGGGTCAGGAAGGTGGACTGCAATCACAACAAAAATGGGTGCAAATCATGCTTGAGTAAAGTATAGATGGCAGCAGATCAGGTTGGTGTACATGTCAGTCTGCAGCCTTGTTGAGTACCACCTGTGGTTCTAGTACCACTTGTTGTGAATCCCTGTTATATGCTTTGTTTTGTTTTAGATTGGACCTTGATCATAAAAATTGTTTATTTACCCTAAAAAACTTTTTTTTGTGGCTGCCCATGCCACCACTAATTATATGTAAGGTAAACTGAGACAAAACCTTATTGTTTGGCCAGTTTTCCTAAATCATTAGATGACTTTGCCATATTCTTTGACTATATAGAAAGTATTTGCACATTGAAATCTAGATCTTTCAGTGAACATGAAATTGTCTATGACAAAATATTGCGAAACATTTTAGCTGTCAGATTTGTTTCACTCTGCAAAACAATGACAGCTAGCAGCAGATGAGCTGAGAAAGTAAATATAGTCTAGAATGAAAGTTTACATAGCCATATTCTTGACCCTGTATCATACTTTATCACTATTCATTGAATAGCCAAGTATTCTAACTGAATCAAAGATTGTTTTGTAAATAGCCAGTATAGGCCTCATGTGTCTGATGACAATATATGGAAGCATGATCAAATCAAACCAAATCTTCACAATATTTCTTTAGGATGGAATCTGAAGAGAACAGCAGAAGTGCCAAAGCTTATGCAAATGAATTTAGTTACCATCGAGTGATATTATATTGAATGGACATCATACAAAATTGGAGTCTTTAATCAATGTCTAGCCAAAGTTAGGATGAACACATCAGTAGATAAAGATACACACAGAACATGTCCAGCCTTTTAAAAAAGTGTCACCATATGTCAAATATCTGACAAGTCTTACCCGCACAGGGGCATGCTTTCTGGTGAGAAACAAAAAGTTACACAGTTGTGTTGCCATGGAAACCTCATTTTTGTGAACTTACCCTCGTCTCACTGAGATTCGGACAGCATCACTTTGTTGACCAGCCAGCTTCATTCCAAGATATTTAAAGCAATTTATACTAATGAACAGCCGGACCAGGAAAAGAAATAAAAATAAAAGTTGTGTAGGATGAATAGGGGTGTCCTTTTTAATGCAAGACACAAAATACACCCCTATTCACCCTACACAACTTTTAGATTTCTTAGCAGTAATTGCGTTCCACTCACTTGCTTCCCCATTAAAGCAAATCAGAGCAATTTGCCGAATCACAGTTGGACTATTGCCTTCACAGGCACCACTGGGTCGGGAAGAGATGGGTTATTAAAGGTGATCTGGGTGGTTTCCCACAGTGGGGCACCTCAAAACAGAATGTCCCAGGGCAAGAAAAAAGAAACAGGATCCTTTTTAAAAAATCCACCTTTGGTGGCATTTTGGAAAGTGTATATATATTTTTTCTAGCCAAAAGAATGCTATCAAGGCGCTAATCTTATCTCGTATATATTTGTTTTTTTTTTTTTTCTTATTTTCTGTTTTTATGAAAGTAGTGTTTACTTATGTTGCTTGTTATGTAATCTGTTGCCACCGGCAACTGTGCACCAAGAGCCTTATTTTTGGAGCAGTATGACGGTGTGAGCCACATACTATATGCTGCCATGAGCTACATGCCAGCATATACTAAACCTGGCATTTAGTAAACTGTTATTGCACAGCAGCGCATCACCTGTCAGTGTGTCAGGAGCTCAGGCTAAAGGTTTGGAGTGTAATTTATTATAAAAGGTGCGGGTGACATTTGAGCGCCTCCTCCTAGATGCTCGGCAGCGCCCGCACTGCACGGCGGCTTCAGCCGGCCTCCGCTATCAGCTGTAGTGCTCCTGGCCAGGTGCTTGTATATGCCTATGTGCTAGCAACACCTAGCTCTGGCCGGGAGAGTCAAAATGTAACAAAAAATACACAGCTCTTGCAGAGGTGCTGTGACTGTATCTCAGGCACACAGCACCTATTGTAATCCCTATTTTTTTAAATTAAAATTAATTTTTAAAATTCTCTGTAATTGTTTCTCAAATCACCATTATGTTTGTCACACAAGTGGAATATATATATAAATATATATTTATGTTTTTAGTTCTTAGTTCTTTAGTTCATTTCAATCAAGACATGCATGTGTACTTTATAAGTGTATGTGTTATGTGTGCCTGGTTACGTCAGCTGCTTAAATAATCATAAGTAGCAACTGTAGTAACAGTTGTAAAAGGCAACGTGGTGCTCGCCCTTTGATGGGCACTTTACACCATGGTGTGCTTCAAAATCAGCAAAGTCCTGTTTCATTTAAAAAAGCACAGCGTAAAAAAACTGTAAATCAGGCCCCAAGTCTTTACGGCAAGATCTACAAGAAGAAAGAAGTGAGCCTTGTACACATAGAATGCTGCTGCTGGACATGTGTAAGGTTGAGCTCCCTCACTTAACTCTTTAAACACCAAGCTTGTGAGTCTCATGTGGTTGCCTCTCCAACCGTTAACTGGTGTATAAGTGGCCCCTCCTCTCATTAGATGATGTGTTTATATGGATTTTTAATGTTACACAATTTTGCAATGCAGCTCCTTTAAGCAGCAACCATAGCAGCAGCAGCAGTGTTCTGTGTGTACAGGGCTCTCTTCTCTCTTCTTGGTATACAGATTTGGTGTACAGTCTTTATGGGATGAGGGAGAATATACAAGACAGAAAAAGCTTTAATTATTTTAGGTTTCTTTACAGAAATAACATAGACAGAGGGCTCTCTGTTGGAAGAGAGGCCACTTCCATTGGCTAAACATGCTGTAGCCAAGCTTAACCCAGACCAACACCCTTACAAGAAATCCTGCTCATTTGCATTCCTCCCCTGGGCAATTCAGATTGCTCCCCATAATAATGAATTTACCTTTTAGTAGCCTTGGTTTATTTTTCCCCGTCAACGGCAACCTATGTATCTGCCAGTGGCCTGCAAGGAGGAAATGCCCCTGGGTTTCCTGCCACTTTGTATTTAAGTTATGTTTGTTAAATGTAGGCAGCAGTATGGCTGGGATGCTGGGGAAGGAAGAAGCTTCCCAGGTGCTCCAAGATAGTCGCGAAAATTGAAAAAATTGTGAGGCAGTTTTTCAGCTTTGAGTCGATACAGGAGCAAATGAAATTGCTGCCAACGATTCAATATCATGCATGTAGAGTAGTTTGGGGGAGTTTTTTCTCAGTTTCAGATCACTCACATTTGAATAACAATATAACTGTAGTTGCTGAGGGCATGTGCAGCCACTCATCTGAACAGCTCACTTCAAATATCCAGAGAGCCTTCAAATTCAGAGCAATCTTTTCATATATTGCGTATGTAATTCTATACAACATTTTTTTTACAATCAGCATGCATTATCTTCCATTTATGAGTGATAAATATATTAAACACATTAAAAAAAAATATATGCATATAAATATATATATATATATATATATATATATATATATATATATATGTATATATATATACCTAATAAATTCAGCTATAATAGACATTCACATAAAGGATAAGTATACAGCATCAATATAAAATGGGTATAATTTAGTAATTATGCCACTATTTTTTTTATAAATATGCATACATACACCAAGCAACAAATGACTCATTGTTCATTTAAGTCAAGAACAAAATGGCAGGGGGAAACCAGATATATATTTTTCTTCTGATGCAGAACAATTAAAAACTATTTCCACTGATTTGATTAGCATGATGGAAAACCAACTCTCAAGAATCTCTACTTTCACTTAAAGTGGAAACCTTTCTAAAAGTGGTCCTATATTGTCATATCAAACCCTCCCCTCTGCTAATGAAAATTACCAAATTAAATGAAAAAAAGTATATTTAACTGGTGTGCACTGGGTGTTAAAGCCCCATGCTGTATTTTCACTAACATTGATCCTGGTGCTGAGTGATACTTTTGTTACTCAATCACTGCAACATCTGGGCCAACTGCTGTATTGGCTAGGTGGTATATTGTAAAGGTTATGTTGATACAGCAATGCAGGGCTCATTGTAGAAGAAGCACTCCCAGGACACAGACCACACCAGCAATGCATTAAAATTATTTGTAACTACATTGCCATAGATTTACACAGCCTGCCCTGGCATTGTGATGCCGTCAAAGCACTGCATGCAACATTTCACCAAAACACAGCACAACAAAATGTGGAGGATTTTTTAAATTCCATTGTATCGCTGCAATGTTTCACTGTACAGGGGCAAACTGACCATAGAGAGGGCTGGGAGAATTCCAGGTGAGTCAAAGTGCTTTGGACTGTCGGAGCAAGGTGTGGCCCCATCACACAGCCCAAGCCACCTAAACCATGAGTCTGAATTTACCTTCTCCTGTCAGTGCACTGCTGTTTCTAACTTCTCCGCCCCCCCCCCAATTCTCTCTCTCCAATCTCCCCCTATACCAGCTCCACAAACCATGCTCTCAAAGACAACTCGTTCTGCCCATATAATTCTATAGCTTCAGCATTGTGATTTGGGTAGGCCATATCCATCCCTGCCACATTATTTGCCCCCAAAATACTAAAGCTTCAGTATTATTATTATTATTATTATTGTTTATTTATATAGCGCCATCATCTTCCGTAGCGCTTTACAAAGTAGTAATTACAGAAAGGGTAGAAACATACGGTACATATACTATTTCAAATGCAGTTTTACAGAGTTGACAATGGATTTCTGAGTACAAGATACAATAGGGGAGAGAGACCTGCCCTTGCGAGCTTACAGTCTAAAGGAAGAGGGGTGAAGGCTTTGTGGCATGTGCCCTTTAGAAGATTGGTTAGGCCAGATTATATGCTTGTCTGAATAAGTGAGTTTTAAGGGCGCCTTTGAAGGTTTTGAGGGTTGTGGAGTGGCGGATTGGGTGCGGGAGGGCATTCCAGAAGATTGAAGTTGCACGTGAGAAGTCCTGGAGGCGGGCGTGAGAGGAGGTGACCAGGGTGGAGGACAGGAGAAGGTCGGCAGAAGAGCGGAGGCTGCGTCTAGGTTGATACTGTTGGATTAGAGATGAGATGTAGGGAGGGGCCTGGTTGGAAAGAGCTTTGTATGCGAGAGTTAGAGTTTTGAACAGGATTCGCTGTGGGACTGGCAGCCAGTGTAGGGATTGGCAGAGAGGCGCAGAACTGGAGGAGCGAGAGGAGAGATGGATGAGGCGAGCAGCAGAGTTCAGGATAGATTGGAGTGGTGCCAGTCTGTTAGTTGGTAAGCCACAAAGAAGGATGTTGCAGTAATCCAGACGGGATATGACCAGGGCATGCACTAGCATTTTAGTGGTGTCAGGTGAGAGGAAAGGACGGATGCGGGAGATGTTTTTAAGTTGGAGGTGACAGGAGATGGCCAGGGAGTGAATATGTGGTTTGAAAGAGAGGGCAGAGTCCAGAATGACTCCCAGGCACCGAGCTTGGGGAGTTGCTGGTATTGTGAAATTGTTGACAGAAATAGACGTGTTAGAGAGGGGAGGGGAGTTAGATGGTGGGAAAATGACCAGTTCTGTCTTGTCCATGTTTAGCTTGAGGTAGCGAGATGACATGAATGAAGAAATAGCCGAGAGGCAGTTGGGGAGGCGAGATAGGAGAGAGGAGAGATTGGGGCCTGAGAGATATATCTGAGTGCGAGTTCAGTATCATTGTGTTTGTCCACCCCTGCCCCTGACTTGTCTCTGCAAAGCTTTAACACTCACACCTTTACTGGTTATTATGCACATTTCAGCAGGGCTAAGAGGGTATGGGGTGTGCTGGTCACAAGCTGGCCAAGGACTGATTGCTGGGCCTAGCTCACCACTGCCTATTGCCTATATTTTAATGGATCCTTTCAGGCACGTTGATTTAATATTCCTTTATAATATTTGATGATTTTTAATACAGAATTGTTGTCATATGAATATTTTGACCTATCAAAGTGTACTAAGACCCTTGTGTTGCCGGAACCCATAGAAGATTTGCAGTCTACTATAGTTATTGGCAAACCCTTGGATAGAGCTAGGAAGGGCTGTGTAATCTGGATAATAATGTCATAGTAGTTAATGGTAGAAAATACTAATTTAGCCTGCAGAGTTCCTTCCAGGGATGCAATGACTAATCTTTCTCCTTCCATAGGATATCTTGGTTCATAAAAAGTGCTGTGCATATGTTTTAGGTTCTGAAGCTGACGTTACTACCCATACTGGTCAATATTCCTCTCCTGTACTGGCTATGGACCAGAGATATAGAAACTCAGAGGCCAGGTCCCTGTTCAAATCCCTTTTTCAATGGCCATTTTACCCATTAAAGTTTTATTTTCCAACTTTTACTTGATTATGAGGCATTGACTGGCAATAATTCCCAACATTAAAAGATTTTTTTAGAGACTGAACTTTTCATGTGGTCCCCTCCTATGCTTGCATGTGTATAGCTGTGTGTGGGACTCCTACTCTTAGGTCCCATAGCTACACATGTATATCCTGGGGTCTCCCATGTGACATTGCTCCCAGTTCAGTGTGGGCTTATGACTAGATGCAGAGTAACTGAGGACCTAGGAACTGAGCTGAGCAGACATCACATTAACATTTAAAGCAGATATTATATCTAAAATCCACAAACAATGTGTTGAAGAGCAGTAGGAAGCCTTAAATCAGATCACTCAGCCGGAGCTACTGCCCCGATCTTCCACCCCATGTTACTGGCAGAAACTGATTGGTTTTCCTGCATGGGTAGGTGCTGCCACCCAGACAATACTAAGGTATTTTATACTATTATGATTTTTCTTTTACTCTTTGACTGAAATGCCATCTCAAATCAGGATGTCCTGGGGCAGCGCTGTACATATATATAAAAAGTCTCTTTTTATAAGTCCACTTATAATAAAAATAAAAACATGAACTTTATTCATATTTCTGCAAATAAAACACACTATCTATTGCACATAACTAAATATTATCCTGGCATTATTAAACTACCCTCCAACAAATAGGATCACAGCATAGTGAGTAATGTAGCAATTCATTCACATTCTAATTACATTATATATCAAAACATTTATTGCCTTAGCCTGAAGTGACAGATTATGATTTATCCTACTTATTTATGTATTTGTTTGCATTAAATTGAAGAAATAACATACAACCGGTTCCCAAGAATGTCTTTGAGTGGAGGCGAGATAGCTCCATGTAACCTATTATTCAATTATATTTAGAAGGAATATATACAAGTCTGAAAGTTAGCTATGAGCTTTATTCCATGCTGTTCTTTGCTACACTGTAAACTTTATCTACTAAAAATAACAGTGCACATATACTTCTACTCATGAAATCATCATGATCAGTGCTTTACTGCTTGCTGTGACATTAGCTAATATTCTTGACAATTCCGGTTCTCTGACAAAGTGAAGAGGTAAAATTCAATATTTGGGATACAATAGACATTGTAAGTCTGTTGAAGTAAAATGCCATAAGCAGTGATAGTAATGTGTGAGCAGTTTCACATTTCACTTACTCTCTTTATTTAGTGATGGGTTTGAATATAACTTTTAGCAAGAAAATGGGGAATAATACATTGTTCTTAAAAGGTCTATAAAATGTGCAAATTTTCTGCTCTACACTAGGCGTACATCAAACACTTCAGGGCTTTGTCAGGTTTATGCCTATGTTTTGTTACAAGCTATACAACACCCCTCACCGTGTGCTTGTCATGCTGTCTGTCAGGATTACAGTGGCTCTCATGTATGCAGCCATCTGCCTAAAGCAGGACCATAGCTCAAGCATTCTAACTGCCTGATTATTTGTAATTCTGCTTAGCCATTTCTGTTAACCACATATAACAGCCAACGGGCAGGCTGATTCATTACTAGCGCCAGGTACCAGCAGATGAGCGTCTGTAGCGAGGCGCTCAGAGTGACCGCTAGTATGCGCTGTGATTGGCTATGGGTCACTGTTACCGAGCACCTCAGTCACTGGCCAGCAATGATGAATTTGATGCGTGAGTCGCTATAACACCAGTACAGAGCTATATGGGAGTGAACAGTAGCGACTGGTCAGTGTGAGCGACTCAAAATTGGGTCGCTGTAGCCCAGAGCGCCAGAAGCTGTTTGATTAAAGTCCATTTTTGAACACATATCCACTAGTAACAAAAACATATGGAATGATATTGCTGTTACATTGTGACATTAATACTTTAATTCCAGATCTGTAATGACAATTCTGCATAAAAATTAAAAAAATCAAAAACATTTTCAAAAATGAATTTTAATAGGCTAGGAGAGGTCACACAGTGATTTGATTAAAAAAAATTGAAAGAAAACCCAGTTTAAAGAGAAGAAAGGTAACGTCTATTGAAATGTATGGGAGTGCAGCAGGTAGCGACAGGTAATACCAGGCGCTCTGGAAGCCAGAGCGCCGACGGTATACGTTGAGCCGTCTGTGATGATGAATCGGATGCTACATGGCACTATTGGAGTCGCTCACAGGAATCACTTTGATAAATGTGGTATTGTGCACAGTGCCCGGCGTTCACCGTTCGGTACCTGACGCTACGAGGCACTATCTGCCGCTATCCCTTGATGAATGAACCCCTCATTGACACCATTTAATCTATCTTTTAGTGTCAACTTTCTCATCACTGCTCATTAAAGGCCATATTTAAAATTTGATTTTACTCATTTTCTTCTTCTGCATTTAGGTATATTTTTGGTATACATTTACCCTCATTGGTCAGTTTATAAATATTGCATGTAGGCAGCTTTTTAGAGTTGACTTCCCTTATTGGGAGTGATTATTTAGTGTGGGGAGCTCCTCGAACTCCCTTGGCTAATATTTCCAAAAGCTAGGAAGAACATCTGTGTTACAATATACAAGCAAGTGCAGACACATATTTAATATGTTTTATCGAATGTGTTAAAACTATATTTGGTTTGGAGAAGTTCTGAAGGTACAAACCTTTGTCAAACCTCAGATGGAGTAGATAATGATGTGTGGAAACAAATCCCCATATTCAGATATGTCCACCAATAACTAGGTTTGACCTTCCATACAGATATTATTACAGGACTGCCAGAGGTAAAGCGCACCCCTGCTTACCCTTACCCATGGTTGCGATCACTCTCCAGCAGTTCAGTTTCTGAGCCCAAGTGCTGCACTTCAGCATTTCAGCCTGAAGGTTAGCGGAATTTCCCAGAAAAATTTGGGTTCATCCGAATCAAATTTTTAATGAATCACTGTTCAAAAAACAAAAAAGGCTCACCTCTATCCTCATTGCTGCGCAAGGTTCATCATCATCTGGGGGCATTGGTGTCTTCAGCAGAGGACACAAACCCTAAGCCCTGCACTGGCCTCTCGCCACCTCCCACCTCAGGGAGGGGCTATATATAAGCAGGGAGTGAGGTGGCTGAGATCCCTGTGACGGGGACCTAGGTGGATGGAGCCCAGGTTGCAGCTAGTTAGACATCGACACAGCAGATTAAGAGGAAAGAGGTGAGTGACATAACTTACCTGCATACTGGGTCCTCATTCACTCATGGCCAGTGGGGGGGCACTGTCTTATCAGATCCAGAAGCTGGCATCCATAGTTGACATCTTCCCCCACTCCCCCCCTCCTTCCTCAGTGGCCAGTCTGTGCAGAGCTGTGCATACACCCACAGGAGCAGGAGAGAAGCTGGGAAGTGGGCCACCCTGATTTCTGCCGCATCGAATTTCCCCTGAAATTCATATTGAATTCTGTGTTGCCCTTTCACATCAACCGTGGTTGTTAAGTTTATTTAATTAAAGCATTTAAACAATACAACTGTATGCTGTTTATATTCCCACTACCATTTTTCTTTGGAAAACATTTGCTGGCTCTTCTGAAGCTCTGGAACAGACCTAATGGATCTGTCCTAAAAGGAATTGCTGGTGGCTTAAATATTTTAGATCAACCTGCCTATATAAATCTTGGGTCTAACTTATTCACATTCATAGACTGTTTTCGTCTCTGCAAATTGTTCCTGAATTCATGCTAGTTATGGTATCTTCCTAAACTGCACACGAGTTATCTGCCTCTTTACATTTTTTCTAACACCTAGGGGATTTTCCATATGAATATATAAATAATGCATTCCAATGGAACTAAAATTTCAGCTGTCCCCTGGGTGTCATTGAAAAAGGAATGTTCTTTTATAGGGATACAAGTGACATTGTATACCTGACAGAAGTTCTAACCTTGTAGATTAGGGATTTCCATTTTCTTATTATCGCAAGTACTAGCTAATGAAGATCTGGGAGAGTGCAAGTTCATTTTAAAGACAATCTATACTGTATGCACATGGTCCAAAAGTAAGAGTCCTACCTTTGGAGGCTTCTGTTTTTCTCACCTTAAAGTGGACCAACACCCTCCCATGATCGGCCCGGGAATCTATAAGATTCCTGGACCGATCAGACCCCTGACTGCGGGGCACCCCGATCCAGAAACCCCTAAATCCCTACCTTATCCACGATCCAGCGGCACCCGCCGCCACCTCCCGCGCGTCCCTCTAGCAGGACGCGCACCCGCGCCGGCCGTTTGTGAATGGCCGGCGCTGGCGCACGCCCTGTAGGAGTGACGCGCGGGAGACGGCGGCGGCGGCGGCGTGCTCTCTTGTCCGTCGCTGCCTCCCGTGGGAGCGAGGAGTGGTGAGTTTTTCGGGGTTTCTGGGGGGTTTCACACAGCGGGGCACCACGATCGGGGGTATAGTCAAAATCCTGGGTGTTGGTCCACTTTAAGGATATGTTAGGTATTCCGCTGTGACAGTTTTTCCTTGTCATCTAACATGCTCTGGGCCTGCTTTAGGAAAACCAAGGAACAACTTGTTATTTGCTGTAATATAGGGCTATTCAATATATTTATGTGTTTTTATATATGTGTATTTTTAGACAAGGCTAAAGTAGCTGAAGCTACTACTTGTTCTTGAAGCTATAGCTTTCAGACAGACATTGATCACAATGCCTGCAGGTGGGTAAATAGCACCATTGGGAATGATCAATTCCATCCAACACCAGCACAATAAAAGGTCCAGTTTATTGTTGCTGCATAAAAACAATTAAATCCGTAAAGGTCAGGAGGTTTAGAAAAAAAACATTAATAAAGACCACAACCACATAGCACATTACAAGACGGTCTTACAAAATACAAAGAGCACTTATCCCAATTAATAGACTCATCTATAATGCATGTCATGTCGTACATTCAATCCTCACCACCCTGACTGGAACCAGTATAAGATCAGGGGTGCAGGGTGAGGCACCAATCCTGAATGTAGGGCCAGCCAGGAGGGTGGAGTGATCACCGTACATTACAGGACAGGGGACCAGGCTCTACTATAACCAGCCAGGTGGCAGAATTAGGCTAGAGGTCACTTTGGACCTTTCCATATTTGCTCCCATTGATGTGTATTATCTTCTTTTCTGTGCTCCTTACCCATCAGCTGCCATGAATACCAACTGAGGGAAGCTCAAAAAGCACCGGTTATATTTGTACCACTGGTTGGGAAACCCTGCAGGGAAAAAGAAAATATTTGACTTGTCCTCTCTTCAGGTCACAGTGCATAAAGGCGCTTTCTAGGAAGACGCCAACTTTCTCCTACCTTATGCCCCATTGTTGATGAGTTACAGATGCAGCTTTCTTTAACCGTCCATTTATTGCACTAGAGCATCGTGCTAGTTTGAAATCTAAAACCGGACCTTTAGCATCATTTAATAAAAAGCCCAAACCCTTAAAAAAACGAATCCCCAACATCTAAAATTAATACATATTACGCTTTTAGTCACTTATTTTTTACTATTTTCCATACTGGGCTGCAACTCTGTTCAGCACTCTAGGATACGGGCACCGTCATCTTGCCTTAGAAGCATCACATGCACAGACAGAGCAGAGCTGGGGTCAGGAAAAGGACAGCAATCCCAGAATGCAGAGTGGCACATTCAGAAAACACTTCCTGTTTGCAGGCAGCCTGACACTCCATGTGCCGTTATCTTGGATGTTTAAAGGCTCAGAAAATGCAGTAGATGCAGGTAGAGTGATTTTTAATTTGGGCAATCTGTATGCATAAAATATGCTCTTATTCAGGTTGAAGGTCCAGTTTAAATGCTTTTCAATGGCTTCTTTGTGATATACCATTTGCTACATCTGTATTTCAAAGCATCTAAAATAATATTCCTTAAGTATTCTTCGATCAACTTTCTAAGCTTCAACTTTTGGGTGTGGCTGAGCAGGAACAGGCATGTCATGGCACAGTTTTATGAGTCATGATCAGGCTCTGCTGTAGCCAGAGAAAGCTGGGGGACTACTGTGGCTTGCTGTGCTAGGTCACTCTGAGAGCGCCAAGGAACACAATTCTGTTAGACCACTTTTTTGCATGGCCCTGGGAAAGGAGGAGCAAAGTTTGGAGCCCTGATATGGTTTTTTTTACTGGCTCTGGAGGAAATAGAGGGGAGATACTCAGAAAAGACATCAGGCATCTGCTTGCTGCCTTATTATTGAATTTGGGATTACAGTTCATTTAAATACTTTCCAGAAATGTATATGGACATATTTTAACTAACATTAATTAAACAATGAATGACCTGTATAAATGAGTTGCCTCCCACTGGAATATCTGACACAGCAGAGAAGTTGTCTGGATGCATAGTTAGGAAGTTTATTGCCGGGTACTTACATTAGATTTACAGCACTGTCAGTGAAGGATCACTTCTGTCTAAATGTGTGCATCTTTATCTAGGAATGCGGCATTGGAAAATGTCTCCTATAAGCTTGTTTTCATAATGAAAGCATCACCAATATCAGCCGCTGAAGTGTAGTTTAGGATAAATATATTCCGAAAAGTCATAATGCTGTAAAAAAGCAAAAAAAAGTCATACACATCTGTCTGGGACGGGTTATAAACACAACGTGTCACTTTAGTCATAAAAAATTGAAGACATTACAGTTTTAAAGAAGCTAGATTTAAAATTCATGCTGGGCGCAAAGCACATTTTGCAAGTGTCTGTGCGCTTGTTATTATCATGGTACTTTGTGTTACCACTATCCCTGCGCCATAGCCTCTCCTTTTATACTTAATTGTAATAGTTTATTTACATGATAACTAATATCTCAGCTGCATCGTGCAGTACTGTCACTTTTTATTTACCTGTTAGTCTGTGGAGGAATATTGCACAACATGAATTCTTACTTCAATTAACTATAGCCAGATCTCATAGGCTGTTGTCTGATTAGATTACATTTACATACAGTACTCTTAAAGTCCCAATCCAGTCCAAACGTTTTGTATTCAATTGTAATAAAGCAGTTTACAGTATGTATACTACAGTATGTATCAATGTTTCAATGTTAATTCTTCGTTGCTACTAAGTGGGGAAAACTTACTAACCGGAAAACCTCTGCAGATTTTCTCCGGGCTAAGTGTAAACTTAATAGCGGCAGCTATCGGCAGATGAGCGCCTGTACAGAGGTGCTAAGAGCGACCACTAGTATACGCTGTGATCGGCTATCGGGCCCTGTAACAGAGCGTCTCATTCGCTGTAGTAACCTGGCCGGATTGATGAATGTGATGTATGTTGGGCGTTCTAACACCAGTACAACACTGCAGGGAGTGAAAGGTAGCGCTAGCTCAGACCGACTCTCGGCACTGCACACCATACTTATCAAAAAAGGACACACACAGCGTCAGCGCTCTAAATTTCTTGGCTATAGCGTAGAGCACCAGACACTGTGTGATTAAAGTCTGTTTTTGAACACATATCCACCAGTAACAAAGCGAAAACACATGGAATGACATTGTTTTAACACTGTGACATTAACACTTTGGTGTCAGACATGTAATGACAATTTTGCATAAAAATATAAAAAATCTAAAAAGTTTCTAAAAGTGTTTGTTTGCAGCCAGGAGAGGTCACACAATGATTTGAGCAACAAAAAACAATTTGTTAAACACGCTGTTTAAACACAAGTAAATGAACGGCTATTGAAATGCATGGGAGAGCGACACTGAGCGAAAGGTAATACCTGGCGCTCTGGAAGCTAGAGCACCGGCGCTATCTGCTGAGCCATCTGTAATAATACATAGGATGCTACATGGCGCTGTTAGAGTTGCTCACCAGATTCGCTTTCATAAATGTGGTTTTGCGTACAGCGCCCGGAGTTCACCAGACGCTACCTGCCATTATCCCTTGATAAATAAACCCCAAAGCTGTTGATTCTGAGTCCCCCCCCCCCCCACACACACTCTTTTTAGCCATTTTTTTCTTTTTTTCAGAATTTCCACCTATTACTAGACCAGAATGTGCTGGCAGTGAATATGATACTCATTGTTATCATGAAAGTATTCTATGTAATAAACCAAAATAAACAGACAGGCAGTGACAGCGGTCTGAATGCAACAATCCCAATCTATGATTCACAAAGACACGTGAGAAAGATGGAGAACATTGCTTTGAACAAGAGTTAGGAAATTATCATCAATACCCTTCTGAGAAAGTGTTAGACCAGAAAGTAGCTCTCTGGGAGTTAACCCAAGGAAAGGGTGCATCCCCTGTGTCTACAGGGTTTTGGTCCTCTTTACATCATTACCATTTGTTGTCAGATAATCATGATAGGGATGGCTGTGGACACATCTTGGTTCTGAGGCTAAAACTACATGATATTAAAAGAAAAACACAGTCAACGCATTATATCATATCCACATAAATATAGGCGGTCGTCCTGTCTGCAAGTCAAAAAGCACAGCATTCATTTTGCAGGGAATCAAATCAATTACTAAAGCACCAGATAAGAGATTTGTCCTGAAGACAGCTGACTGCATATCCACTATGCCTAGATGCAACAGATAAGATAAAATGTCAAATAACACACACAATGATAAAATATAATTTGAAACTGAAATCCAAGATCACAGACGGATACAAAAGCAAAGTAAATATAACAAAATAGCCATATATTACATCAGATTTCCCATCGTTATCATAATTATGATAAATATATATATATATATATATATATATATATATCAAATTAGATATTTAATGTGTTTTTTTAAGTAAACTTATAATTAATTTATTCACTTATAATACTTTAATAAACTGCCTTTAAAGTCTAAGCAATGTCTAAGCATCTGGTCTGGCTTGCTGTCAAATTAACTATTCGTTAACCTCTACTAATATTTAGATGGGGCAGGGGTGTACACTATAAGATCAGCTCCACCAGTCCATGCTTTTTATCTGGAGGCAGTACATACAGATGTGACCAAACTCCACCTATCTCCAAATTTGTTAAACTCTGGGATTTCATGAAAGGACTTGTATAAGGAATTGCGATATTATATCTCTTATAGTATTTTCTTATAGTAAGAAAATATTGCTGCCTCTAGAGATTTAATCTTTTTTCCAGAATGAGGGAGCATCCCCTTGTCTTTAGACAGTATTTTACCTTTTGGTATTAGACATTTATATATTTATACAAGTTAACCATGTGTTCCCTTAGATGTCTCCTCTCAAGACTAAATAGGTTTAATTCCCACAATCTTTCTTAATAACTAAAACCCTGCAATTTCTGTCATCAGTTTGGTGGCTCTCCTCTCCACTCTTTCAAAAATAAGGATGTCCTTTCTGTGAACTGATACCCAGAACTGAACAGCATACTCCAGATGCGGGCACACATCTGCCTTGTAAAGAGGAAATATTACATCCCTATCCTGTGATTCCATGCCTCTTTTAATGCATGATAATATCTTGGTGGCTTTGAAAGCAGCTGCTTGACATTTCATGCTGTTATTTAGCCTGTGGTTTACCAGTACCCCCAGATCCTTCTCAACAACTGACTATCCCAGCTTTACTCTCCCAAGGACATATGTGGCCTGCAGATTATTAAACCCCCAAAATCACTTTACATATTAATATTGAACTGCATTTGCCATGTGGATGCCCAGACACTAAAAGTCTCCAAGTCACCCTGAAATTTGGGAACATCTTAAATAGACTGTACTGTGCTATTTATCTTGGTGTCATCTGCAAAAATTGGACACAGTGCCAATAATGCCATCTTCTTTATCATTTATAAACAAGTTGAAAAATAGTGGGATATACAGCTTACAATCAGGGACCATTCAGAGTAGATATCAGTGACCACAAATGGTCCATCAGCCAGTTTTCAATCAAGTTACAAATTATATTTTCTAACCCCAAGGACCTCAATTTCCCGAACTTGTACCTTGATTAATAATACCTCTACACATTTGTCTGTACTTTATATGACATCAAATCAACAACCTGACAGTTATATCACCAATGTCAGTTAGAGAAACCTGTTTAGTTGTCAAATACATATTTCATAGCATATATTTCATTGCTGCTATCTAAATGCACTCACAATGCAAAGAAAAATGCTGCCCATTATTATACATGCTTCATTGGGAAAATGGTGCAAATGCAATGCAGTGCTAGACCAGGCCAATAGAAGCCTATGTCGACCTTAGTGAAACGAATGTATAACGCAGTCTACCTGTGTTGCGCTTGTATTGCCATAGACTTCAAAATTACCTGTTGGAAAATGTTATAGCTTCTTTCAGGCCATATTTTTTCCCATAGCTTAGGCATAAAATTAATGAGATCTGTTAAGTGGCGTATGGGTGTCTGTGTCAGTCAATACAACATGTTGAAGCTAAAATAATCAAGAAAGGTACATTTTATTATTATTATTATTATTATTATTATTAATGTTTATTTATATAGCGCCATCAACTTCCGTAGTGCTTTACAAGGTAAGAATACAGACAAGGTAAAACATATAGCACAGAGAACAATACAAAATTAGATGCCACAGGTTAAAAATAAAGTGTTGTGAGCACAGGAGACAATAGGGAGGAGTGCCCTGCCCTTGCGAGCTTACAGTCTAAAGGATGGGGGGTGGAGACAAAGGGGGGGGGTCACAAGTGGTAGAGCATGAGTATGGCTGCATGTGCCATTGAAGGTTATAGGAGTTGCTTACGCCAGGTCATATGCTTGTCTGAAGAAGTGAGTTTTGAGGGCACTTTTAAAGGCTTGGAGTGATGGAAACTGGCGGATCGAGCAGGGGAGTGCATTCCAGAGAAGTGGGGAGGCACGGGAGAAGTCTTGAAGGTTGGAGTGCAAGGAAGTATCCAAGGAAGAGGACAGGAGAATGTCAGAGGCAGAGCGGAGGTTGCGCTTTGGTTGGTAATGCTGGATCAGAGATGAAATGTAGGAAGGGGCCTGGTAAGAGAGAGCTTTGTAGGTTAGCACTAGACGTTTGAACTGAACTCTATGGGAGACAGGTAACCAGTGGAGGGATTGACAGAGGGGAGTAGCACTGGAGAAGCGAGAGAAGAGATGGATGAGGCGAGCAGCAGAGTTTAAGATAGATTGGAGGGGAGCCAGTCTGTTTGTTGGCAAACCACAGAGGAGGGTGTTGCAGTAGTCCAGTCAGGATATGACCAGGGCATGCACTAACATTTATTGGTGACAGGTGAGAGGAAGGGACGGATGCGAGAGATATTTTTGAGTTGGAGGTGACAGGAGGTGGCTAGGGAGTGAATGTGAGGTCTGAAGGAGAGAGAGGAGTCCAGAATGACACCCAGGCATCGAGCTTGAGGAGTTGCAGTTATTGTAAGATTATTTACAGAGATTGTGGTGTTAGAGAGGGGAGGGGAGTGAGATGGTGGGAAAATGACCAGTTCTGTTTTGTCCATGTTCAGTTTAAGAGAGCGAGATGTCATGAAGGAAGAGATGGTTGTTAGACAGTCAGGAAGGCGCGAGAGGATAGAAGAGAGATTCGGGCCAGAGAGGTAGATCTGAGTGTCGTCTGCATAAAAGTGATATTGGAAGCCTAGCGAGGTTATTAGCTGTCCTAAACCAGAATTGTATATTGAAAAAAGTAGGGGTCCTAGGACTGAGCCTTGTGGTACCCCTACAGACAGAGGCCGGGGAGAGGAAAAGGTGTTTGAGTAGGATACACTAAATGTGCGGTGAGAGAGATAGGAGGAGAGCCAAGAGAGTGCGAGACCTTGGATTCCAAGAGAAGAAAGAATATTGAGGAGCAGAGCATGGTCGACAGTGTCAAAAGCAGATGATAAGTCGAGAAGAATGAGAGCAGAGTAGTGGCCTTTGGATTTGGCTGTCAGTAGATCTTTGGTGACTTTGGTGAGGGCCGTTTCGGTAGAATGACATGAGCGGAAGCCAGACTGGAGGGGATCTAGGAGGGAGTTTGTAGACAGATAGTTAGTCAGTTCTGTGTGGATATGCTGCTCAAGAAGCTTTGATGAGAAAGGGAGCAGAGAGATTGGGCGGTAACTGGGGAGGGTAGAGGGGACCAGAGAGGGTTTTTTGAGGAGTGGAGTTATAACAGCATGCTTATAGGCAGAGGGAAAGGTACCAGTGGAAAGGGAGAGGTTGAATAAAGATGTTAGGGCTGGAATGACAGATGGAGACAGTTGAGGGATAAGGTGGGATGGAATGGGATCAAGGGAGCAGGTGGTCAGGTGAGCCTTTGAGACCAGGGAGGAGAGACCTTGAGCAGTTAACACTGTGAAATGAGTTAATGAGTGGGGCAGGGGGGATGTTGGTAGAAGAGAGGTGGTCTGGGGGGTGAAGCCACTTAGAATCCTGTCGATTTTGTCTTTGAAGTATGTGGCAAATTGCTCAGCCGTTAGCTGTGAGGATAGAGGAGGTGGCGGGGGGCGGAGAAGGGAGTTGAAAGTGTTAAATAGCTGTTTTGGATTCCGGGCCTGTGCCGATATGAGTGATGTGAAATATTCCTGTTTGGCAGATGAAAGGGCAGTCCTGAGTTCCTGAAAGGCTTTCTTGTATAACAGGAAGTCCTCCTTGGTTTTGGATTTCCTCCAATGCGGTTCAGCAACCGAGAATGCCGTTTTAATGTTGCAGTGTTAGTGTTAAGCCATGGTTGTCTTTTTTTGGCCTGAGGGCGACTGTAGTTAAGGGGAGCAACAGAGTCAAGGGCAGCAGTTAGTGTATTATGGTAGTATGAAGCGTCAGCGTCTACATTGGTAAATGAGGGCAGGGTGTGAAAGGGATGTAAAGCTTCGGAGAGAGATTGAAGGTCTAGGTTTCTGAGGTTCCTGCGAAGAATTGCAGGTTTGTGTGCAGGGGGGGTAGTGGTAAGGGAAGAGAGTGTTAGTGTTAGTAAGTTGTGATCAGAGAGGGGAAGTGGGGATGAGGAAAGACTGGATACAGAGCAGAGGTGAGTAAAGAGCAGCGTAAGAGAAGCGTATGTCCATCTTTATGGGTGGGGCGGGTAGACCATTGTTTGAGGCCAAAGGAGGTGGTTAGGGATAATAGTTTGGTGGTTGCAGGGTTGTTGGTGTCAACGGGTATGTTGAAGTCCCCCATGATTATAGCTGGGATATCAGAGGACAGGAAGTGGAGAAGCCAAGTTGAGAAGTGGTCCAGAAAGAGAGTGGCAGGTCCAGGAGGGCGATAGATGATGGCAATATTTAGGTGACATGGAGAGTAGAGACGGGACACAGTGAACTTCAAAAGAAGGGTAGGAAAGGGAGGGTAGAGCAGGGATTGGGTTAAATGAGCAGTATTCAGACAGAAGGATGCCAACACCTCCACCCTGTTTGTTGGTTGATCTTGGGGTGTGGCTGAACTGTAAGCCCCCATATGAGAGGGAGGGCAGCGGGTGAGGCTGTATCAGAAGGAGTGAGCCAGGTTTCAGTAAAGGCCATGAAAGTGAAGAGGTTGGTAGTGAAGAGGTCGTGGATGTATTCGAGTTTGTTGCACACTGAACGTGCATTCCATAGTGCACAGGTGACAATGGGGGGAGTGCGTGGGGAGGGGGTGATTGTTAAGAGGTTGGCTAGGTTCCATGTGTTTGTTGGCTTGCTATCATGGTGAAGGCTAGTCTGTGATGAGTTGTGGGGTGTAGAGGAGCGGGGAGGTGAAGGAAATGGACCTGGGTTTTGAGCGATGTCACCAGCAGCAAGTAGGAGCAGAGAAAGGGAGAGGAGGTGACTGTGGGATTTGAAAGTGGCAGAGCATGTTTTGCTGGAGCATGGAGAAAAGGAGAGAGATTTAGCCAGTGAGATAAATTCATGCGAGCAAAGGTAGGGGGATGAGAGCAGTGATCGAGAGATATAGAGACACTTACCAGGTGCAGGAGGATGCTGGGAGTTCAGGAATTTTAGAGTCAGAGGAAGCAGGACTGTAAAATACCAGAGGAGCATTGTTGGGGATGAGTTATTCAGGCGAGCAGAGTCTGGTGCCTGTTCCCTTCTGGTCACTTCGAGCTCAATTCGGGCCTAATTCTATGATGGACTTAAAAAATCCTCTACAGCAGCCCAGGCTGACATGCAGCCATTCCTCACAAAGATATACCACTTGTGAGATGCCTTGATTAGCTCAGTCAAACAGCTGGGGGGGTGGGTGGTACTAGGGCAATAAAGTTGCTTAGCTGGGGTTATCAGGAGGGGAAGCTAGGGGGTCACAAAACAAACAGTATTTATGTGAACAGAGTCATTGCATAGACTAAAGCAGTGATGGGTGACAACCTTGTTGCAATACATATGGGAAATACAGAGATGAGCATACACAGATACAGTGTCATAATACATGAAAAAGGTAAAGTAACAAGTCATTAGCAGCAGATAAGTCCGTGTTCCCAGAGGACATACCCAAATGTGGACCCAAACTGGCTGGCAGTGAAAGGGTTAACAGATAGTAGATGTGTCCGTGTTCACAGAGGACATACCCAAATGTGGACCCAAACTGGCTGGCAGTGAAAGGGTTAACAGGTAGTAGATGTGTCCGTGTTCCCAGAGGACATACCTGTTGATGAAAGAAAGGGATCGTCAGTAGCAGCATGGAGAAGATGATGAGCAGAGAAGTTCAGGATGCAATGATGTAAATTCGGGCCTAATTCTTTGATGGACTTAAAAAATCCTGGACTTCAGAAATCCAGGACAGCAGCCCAGGCTGACATGCAGCCATTCCTCACAAAGATATACCACTTGTCATTTCATTTCATCTACAGGTAAAACTTACTTTACCCTCTACCTGCTTGAAATCTGAATTCATTGGATAAAATACACAATCCTATGTGTACATTATTTCTTAAGTCTTATGAATAATTTACAAGCAAATTATCCAATTCTGCTACATTTGGATTTTACAGCTGGAGGGTTTATCTGTTATTGTTTATTTGGCTTTGCTCCCTATCAGAGTTGGTTATTTCTAATAGTTTTTTCAATTGAATCATTATCGGTGAATGTGTCACAGATAAATAGAAACTGTTAATCTTTTTGTTGCTAAAGGGTCTTGCAACATATTGCAGAGTAATGCACTGAATACCCCAAAGGCTGTAAATGGATTACACGTTAATATGAACTATAAGGCTTACTGTTATAGATAATATCAACCAAATTAAGTCACAAAATCAGTTGTGAAAGGTTTTTGGCTCCAAGTTCTGTTGCTTATTTGCTGAAATAAAAACATAATGTAACTACAATATTTTATTAAAGTGGACCAAATCCCACCCCGCAGTCCATAAGACTATTACCACCAGCGGGGACTTCCTGAACTGGAATGACCTGCTCCGTGAAACCCCTCGAGTCGTCAGGCAATTTTACCTTTTCCTCGTGCACACTGTACATGCACGACGGGAGAGCAGCATCACTTGCTTCCCATTTCGGCTGTGAGCGGCCAAAGGGAGCCAAGTTATGCCGCGCGCCACACACAATGGCAGCTAGGATTCCAGTAGGTTGCTCTTGTCAGAGCATGGGCTCCAGTAGAGGTTAGCAAGACTGAATAAAGACTTCATTTAAGAAGACCAATCAAAAAAATAGCTGAGCAAGGCATATTGGAAACTCTGTCGCTGCCTAAAAGTCTTTTAGTAAGTTTTATCTGGTCAAAAATTGCAGCTTGTGGAAAACAGCAAACTGCACAAAAGGGCATTGTTATGTAAGCGCCCTTTTTTTGAACACATACATGATATGCCCCTAAGCTACCCCAAATTTACACTGGTGAGCGACTGGTGAGCGACCGGTAATGACGGGCACCACCACGAGAACGCCGGCTCCCCACCACAATCACACATTTATCAAGCCGATCCTGCTTAGCGACTGAGATAGCGCCATATAGCCACTCATTCATCATTATTCCAGCCTCAGCCCACAGCGCCAGCGTCCGACCTTGAACAGCGACAGGTATGACCTCTCGCTACCTGGCGCTCTCCAATGCATTTCAATGGAACAATCTTTAAATATTCATTATTAATTGTTATTAATGATTTTTTTTTTTTTTCTTCTGCCATGTTAGATAATTTTTTTAAGGTAAAAAAAAAAAATTGTGCAGAATTGATATTACAGGTCTGATATTATTGTATTCATATTACTAAATTCTTTAAAAATTAAGAATTTTTTGAGCGTGATTTTTTGATGAGTATGGTGGGAGCCGGTCGCTCTGACCAGTCGCACCCATACATCGCGGAACCTGTCAAATAGTGACTCGTCACCCCGTATTCAACATTACTGCACACCGACTGAGTTGCTATCAACAACCGAACAATGGCCAAGCACAGCGACTACTAGCGGGCGCTGTGAAAATACTGCTACAGTCGCTCAACTGTCGCTACCTGCCGCTATTAATGAATTGGCCTCTTTATTGCATTCCTCCTACACAGGAGCCCTATTTGGTCTCCAGACCTCAACCTGCAAAAAATAAGTATTTCGGAAAAAATCTCTCCCCTCTTCACAGATTTGGCGATTTCTTCCTCCATTTGCCCTTTGGGCACATTTATAATCAATTTTGCTCCCCTCTGCTTAATTTTATATGCCTCTATGTCAGCTACACTTCTACTTTCTTTATACTTCTTCATAGTTAATAGTCATATGATATCTTTAATTAATAATGACCTTAAAGCTTGTGATATATAATATATATATATATATATATATATATATATATATATATATATGTCTATATATATAGATAAATATATATATATATATATAAATCACTGCATGCTTATCAATGACCTACTCTGACATGACATTACCTGGCCACAAGCTCCAAAACATCGTGCTCCATTGCCACCATCTTGCAGCATCCAGGAGGCGTACTGTATGTATCCCCCAATACGCCTTGGTGCAGACTTGAGGTTGCGCTGGCCACATCGATTCATTCATGAAAGCAGCTAGAGATGAGCGAACTTTTGAAAAATTCGATTCGACTGATTCGCCGAATTTTCCGACAAAAATCGTTTCGACCCGAATAAATTCGCGACGAATCGCTATTAAAAACGGCTATTTCTGAGCCTCCTAGAGCCTCAATAGGGTTGTAAACCATTCAGCCTTGCTGTAACACGCACAGGATGCGTGCTGGGTTAGTTAAATAATACTTTGAAGAAATATCACATGCAGATCAGAGGCATCGCTAATAGAATCGCAGAGCGGCACAATTGCAGAGAGTTGAAGTGGCATCACTATGAGGGGCAGAAGGAGCCCAAATATACACTGGAGTTGGCCTCAGGAGCCCAAAAATTGGATGAATCACACCCTGGAGTTGGCAGAAGTTGGCAGCAGCAGCAGCAGGAGCCCAAATATACACTGGAGTTGGCTTCAGGAGCCCAAAAATTGGATGAATCACACCCTGGAGTTGGCAGAAGTTGGCAGCAGCAGGAGCCCAAATATACACTGGAGTTGGCTTCAGGAGCCCAAAAATTGGATGAATCACACCCTGGAGTTGGCAGAAGTTGGCAGCAGCAGCAGCAGGAGCCCAAATATACACTGGAGTTGGCTTCAGGAGCCCAAAAATTGGATGAATCACACCCTGGAGTTGGCAGGAGTTGACAGTAGCAGCAGCAGGAGCCCAAATATACACTGGAGTTGGCTTCAGGAGCCCAAAAATTGGATGAATCACACCCTGGAGTTGGCAGAAGTTGGCAGCAGCAGCAGCAGGAGCCCAAATATACACTGGAGTTGGCCTCAGGAGCCCAAAAATTGGATGAATCACACCCTGGAGTTGGCAGAAGTTGGCAGCAGCAGCAGCAGCAGGAGCCCAAATATACACTGGAGTTGGCTTCAGGAGCCCAAAAATTGGATGAATCACACCCTGGAGTTGGCAGGAGTTGACAGTAGCAGCAGCAGGAGCCCAAATATACACTGGAGTTGGCTTCAGGAGCCCAAAAATTGGATGAATCACACCCTGGAGTTGGCAGAAGTTGGCAGCAGCAGCAGCAGGAGCCCAAATATACACTGGAGTTGGCCTCAGGAGCCCAAAAATTGGATGAATCACACCCTGGAGTTGGCAGGAGTTGACAGTAGCAGCAGCAGGAGCCCAAATATACACTGGAGTTGGCTTCAGGAGCCCAAAAATTGGATGAATCACACCCTGGAGTTGGCAGAAGTTGGCAGCAGCAGCAGCAGGAGCCCAAATATACACTGGAGTTGGCTTCAGGAGCCCAAAAATTGGATGAATCACACCCTGGAGTTGGCAGGAGTTGACAGTAGCAGCAGCAGGAGCCCAAATATACACTGGAGTTGGCTTCAGGAGCCCAAAAATTGGATGAATCACACCCTGGAGTTGGCAGAAGTTGGCAGCAGCAGCAGCAGGAGCCCAAAAATTGGATGAATCACACCCTGGAGTTGGCAGAAGTTGGCAGCAGCAGCAGCAGGAGCCCAAATATACACTGGAGTTGGCTTCAGGAGCCCAAAAATTGGATGAATCACACCCTGGAGTTGGCAGGAGTTGACAGTAGCAGCAGCAGGAGCCCAAATATACACTGGAGTTGGCTTCAGGAGCCCAAAAATTGGATGAATCACACCCTGGAGTTGGCAGAAGTTGGCAGCAGCAGCAGCAGGAGCCCAAATATACACTGGAGTTGGCCTCAGGAGCCCAAAAATTGGATGAATCACACCCTGGAGTTGGCAGAAGTTGGCAGCAGCAGCAGCAGGAGCCCAAATATACACTGGAGTTGGCTTCAGGAGCCCAAAAATTGGATGAATCACACCCTGGAGTTGGCAGGAGTTGACAGTAGCAGCAGCAGGAGCCCAAATATACACTGGAGTTGGCTTCAGGAGCCCAAAAATTGGATGAATCACACCCTGGAGTTGGCAGAAGTTGGCAGCAGCAGCAGCAGGAGCCCAAATATACACTGGAGTTGGCCTCAGGAGCCCAAAAATTGGATGAATCACACCCTGGAGTTGGCAGAAGTTGGCAGCAGCAGCAGCAGGAGCCCAAATATACACTGGAGTTGGCTTCAGGAGCCCAAAAATTGGATGAATCACACCCTGGAGTTGGCAGGAGTTGACAGTAGCAGCAGCAGGAGCCCAAATATACACTGGAGTTGGCTTCAGGAGCCCAAAAATTGGATGAATCACACCCTGGAGTTGGCAGAAGTTGGCAGCAGCAGCAGCAGGAGCCCAAATATACACTGGAGTTGGCCTCAGGAGCCCAAAAATTGGATGAATCACACCCTGGAGTTGGCAGAAGTTGGCAGCAGCAGCAGCAGGAGCCCAAATATACACTGGAGTTGGCTTCAGGAGCCCAAAAATTGGATGAATCACACCCTGGAGTTGGCAGGAGTTGACAGTAGCAGCAGCAGGAGCCCAAATATACACTGGAGTTGGCTTCAGGAGCCCAAAAATTGGATGAATCACACCCTGGAGTTGGCAGAAGTTGGCAGCAGCAGCAGCAGGAGCCCAAATATACACTGGAGTTGGCCTCAGGAGCCCAAAAATTGGATGAATCACACCCTGGAGTTGGCAGAAGTTGGCAGCAGCAGCAGCAGGAGCCCAAATATACACTGGAGTTGGCTTCAGGAGCCCAAAAATTGGATGAATCACACCCTGGAGTTGGCAGGAGTTGACAGTAGCAGCAGCAGGAGCCCAAATATACACTGGAGTTGGCTTCAGGAGCCCAAAAATTGGATGAATCACACCCTGGAGTTGGCAGAAGTTGGCAGCAGCAGCAGCAGGAGCCCAAATATACACTGGAGTTGGCCTCAGGAGCCCAAAAATTGGATGAATCACACCCTGGAGTTGGCAGAAGTTGGCAGCAGCAGCAGCAGGAGCCCAAAAAATGGCCTAAAGACATAAATATGTTTTGCACCATTTGGAAAGTGTAAAACGTGGCACCATGCTGAATCTAGTCGCATGCATCAGGCATTGGTGGGTGGAAATCCTGGCTGATCCATCCCTGATTCATTTTGACAAAGGTGAGTCTCTCCACATTTTTAGTTGACAGACGAGTTCTCCTCGCCGTAACTATGGCCCCCGCCGCACTAAACACCCGCTCAGATGGCACGCTACTTGCCGGGCAGGACAGCTTTTCCAGGGCAAACTCTGCTAGTTGCGGCCACAAATCAAGTTTGGCTGCCCAGAAGTCCAGCGGATCCTCAAGGTGTGTTGGCATGGTCATGTCAAAGTATGACATGACCTGCTGGTTCAGGTCCTGCTCCAGGTCTTCCTGCTGCTCATGAGTAGCCTCACTATGCGGGTGTAGAAAGCTACTCATTAGCGACTGAAGACTGAGGCTGCTGCTGCTGATGGAGCTTCTGCTGCTGCTGCTGCCAACCCCCCCAGCGGCCATGGCAGTGGAAGGTGAGCGCAGAGGTCCCCTCGAGTCAGACCTGCGAGAGTATGGACCATGGTGCAGATAGGCATCGGCCAACTGCCTACGTAGAATGTCTTTGTAGTAGTTGAGTTTGTCCTCCCTCTCGGTGGGTTTAAAAAATGCCCCCATTTTGTGCCGGAAGCGAGGGTCCAATAAGGTGGACAGCCAGAAGTCATCCCGCCGACAGATGGAAACAATTCTGGGGTCACTACGCAAGCACGTGAGCATGCTTCGTGCCATTTGCGCAAGTGACTCGGATGGACTACCTGTCTCCATCTCCACTGCATACTGCCACGGTGTGCCCGGGTCCTCTGTCTCGCCTTCCTCAAAAACCTCTAGCTCCTCTGGCTGCTCCTGCTCCTCCTCTCCTGTCCGCTGACTAGATAAACCAGCCATTTCGCCAAGCCTAAACTGTGTTTCGCTGGGCAACTCCTCCTCCTCCTCTTCCTCCTCCTCCAGTTCAGCTCCAGCGGGGTTCATGTGGCCGTAAGATGTAAACGCCATGTCTCCAGTGCCCTGACCAGCCATGGTTTCCAACATGTGCTGTAGTACATGAAGCAGTGGAATCACGTCGTTCATCCCGTAATCCTGCCGACTGACAAATAAAGTGGCATCCTCAAAGGGCCTGAGCAAACGGCAGGTGTCACGTATGAGCTGCCACTGGTTGACATTGAAGTTACACAGGGGAGTCCCCCTATCTGCTTGGATCATCAGGAAATCCGTGATGGCTTTTCTCTGTTCATATAATCGGTCCAACATGTGAAGGGTGGAATTCCAACGGGTGGAAACATCGCAAATCAGACTATGTTGGGGGATACCATTCTGACGCTGTAGCTCAAGAAGGGTGTGTTTGGCGGTGTAGGAGTGGCTGAAGTGCATGCAAAGTTTCCTTGAAGTTGTTAGGATGTCTTGCAGATGGGGGGAACACTTCAGAAACCGCTTGACAACCAGATTGAAGACGTGAGCCATGCAGGGGGCATGGGTCAGGCTTCCTTGGCGCAGCGCAGACAAAATGTTCTTCCCATTGTCGGTAACCATGATTCCCATTTTAAGTTTTCTCGGAGTAAGCCATGTTTGGATTTCCTGATGAATACATTTAAGCAGTTCCTCCCCTGTGTGACTCCGTTCGCCAAGACAAACCATGTGAAGCACTGCGTGACACCTCCGTGCCCTGCACACATGGTAGACTGGAGGGGCACTGAGACTTGAGCCTACAGTGGAGGGTGAGGAGATGGCGGAGGATGAGGAGGCCGAGTCGCACGGTGTCACAGGCCCAATGGGCAGAGAGCGCGGAGGCCGAAGCGGCGTGACCTGTCCAAGTTGCTGCTGCAAAGGGACCACATTCACCCAGTGGGCCGTAAACGACATGTACTGCCCCTGACCGTAGTTACAGCTCCAGATGTCGGCGCTGCCATGTATTTTGCTACACACCGACAGGCTCAAGGACTGGCCCACCTTCTGTTCAACAAAAGTGTGCAGCGCTGGTACTGCCTTCTTGGCAAAGAAATGACGGCTTGGGACTCTCCACCTCGGCTCGGCACAAGCCATCAGTTCTCTGAAAGGTGCAGATTCCACCACCTGAAAAGGGAGCGACTGCAGCACCAGCAACTTGGACAGGAGCACATTCAGCTTCTGCGCCGTAGGATGAGTGGGCGCATACTGCTGTCTCTTGGACATGGCTTCGCTGATGGATTGCTGGCGGGATGCATGACTTGGAGGAGGAGGAGGAGGAGCAGGAGCGACAGAGGATGGGTATGACGCACAGCTGCCTTCGGCTGAGGTGCTGGAGCCTTGGCTGGCAGAAATTGGGAGCTCACTTGGTGAGGAAGCAGACTGGACCACCCCTTGGGAGCCTCGGTTCTCCCAGGTTGTTTTATGGTGACGCATCATATGTTGACGCAGGGCCGTGGTGCCAACATTTGGACCCTGGCCACGCTTCACCTTTTGCCTACATATCTTGCATGTGGCCATGTTACCCTCCTGCGGATGCCTCAGGAAAAACTGCCACACTGCCGAGTAGCTACTTTTCCCACCCCCTGGCCTCACTGATTCACTGCTGCTGTTGCCAACTCCAGGAACCCCTGCTCCACTACCTCCCGATAAGGTAGACTGCCGCACAGCAGGTGCTCTACCCCGGCCCCGGCCCCGGCCGGCTCCAGCCTTTGGAATTGTGCCCCCATGCTGACTGCTACCACCTTGCTGCCTCAGCTGCTGACTCCGGGGCAACCTGCGCCCCTCTTCTCCTGATGATGACGATGAAGCCCCTTCATCACCCGGCTCCCAAGTGCGATCGGCTTCATCGTCATCATCATCATCATCACCGAGTTGTGGCTGTACGTCACTGATGTTCGTGGATTCGTCAACAGTGTCTGGCGCAGGAGCTGGAACGCTCGCAGCACCCACGACACTGTCCACATCACTATTTGTCTGCCTAGCTAAAGAAGCCACCTCCATTTCTTGGCTGGGCAGTAGCTGCTGACTGTCCTCCTGTATCTGATCGTCCTCCTCACTAAAGAGTGGAGCTGAACCCAAAGCATAGGATACGTCGCTGGGGGAGGGAACGGCGTAGGACAGAGGCAATGGGAGGACAGGGACTGCTCTCGGGGCATGCCAACTCAGGGTTGTGTCAGAGGAACCTACCGACCCTAGACTGGGGGTCTCAGATGTAAGTTGTGATGATGTTGTTGATGAGCGCGTCAGCCAATCTACCACGGCAGATGCGTTACTGGTGGAGACCCGACCGCTAGCAGATACTGGCAGATTAGGTCTCTCAGCGTGACTCCTGCTGCTACTGGCCCCCAGTCTGATGCGAGCTCTGCCTGCGGAATCTTGGCCTCTGCCACTCCTCTTTTCACTTCCAGGCACTTGTCTGCCCGACATAGTCTAACTGGCGTGGTAGTAGGTGATATTTAAAAAAACCCCGGGCAGCGGTGGGTCTATATGAAACAGAATATAATGCACACCAAAAGTGAGCAGTAACACTCAGCCTCCAACAGGCCTGCTTAGTGTAAATAAGAGAGCTGCTTAGTGTAAATAAAGAGGGGTATGCTATGTTACAGAATGGGATGCCTCAACAGAAGTGCACCTGGCAGGCAGCAGTAAGCCTATGCCCAGCAAAAGTGTCTTATAAATATAAATATAATAAGAGCAAATGCTTATATGGTCTTAAACAGAGGCTGCTTTAGTCACAGAATGGGATGCCCCAACAGAAGTGGACCTGGCAGGGTCCAGTAGTGCTATGCCCAGCAAAAGTGTCTTTATCAGGCCTAATTTCAAATATGATAAGAGCAAATGCTTATATGGTCTTAAACAGAGGCTGCTTTAGTCACAGAATGGGATGCCCTGGGCAGGAATGGACCTGGCAGGGTCCAGTAGTGCTTTGCCCAGCAAAAGTGTCTTTATCAGGCTAATTTCAAATATGATAAGAGCAAATGCTTATATGGTCTTAAACAGAGGCTGCTGTAGTCACAGAATGGGATGCCCCAACAGGAATCGACCTGGCAGGGTCCAGTAGTGCTTTGCCCAGCAAAAGTGTCTTTATCAGGCTAATTTCAAATATGATAAGAGCAAATGCTTATATGGTCTTAAACAGAGGCTGCTGTAGTCACAGAATGGGATGCCCTGGGCAGGAATGGACCTGGCAGGGTCCAGTAGTGCTTTGCCCAGCAAAAGTGTCTTTATCAGGCTAATTTCAAATATGATAAGAGCAAATGCTTATATGGTCTTAAACAGAGGCTGCTTTAGTCACAGAATGGGATGCCCTGGGCAGGAATGGACCTGGCAGGGTCCAGTAGTGCTTTGCCCAGCAAAAGTGTCTTTATCAGGCTAATTTCAAATATGATAAGAGCAAATGCTTATATGGTCTTAAACAGAGGCTGCTGTAGTCACAGAATGGGATGCCCTGGGCAGGAATGGACCTGGCAGGGTCCAGTAGTGCTTTGCCCAGCAAAAGTGTCTTTATCAGGCTAATTTCAAATATGATAAGAGCAAATGCTTATATGGTCTTAAACAGAGGCTGCTGTAGTCACAGAATGGGATGCCCCAACAGGAATGGACCTGGCAGGGTCCAGTAGTGCTTTGCCCAGCAAAAGTGTCTTTATCAGGCTAATTTCAAATATGATAAGAGCAAATGCTTATATGGTCTTAAACAGAGGCTGCTGTAGTCACAGAATGGGATGCCCTGGGCAGGAATGGACCTGGCAGGGTCCAGTAGTGCTTTGCCCAGCAAAAGTGTCTTTATCAGGCTAATTTCAAATATGATAAGAGCAAATGCTTATATGGTCTTAAACAGAGGCTGCTTTAGTCACAGAATGGGATGCCCTGGGCAGGAATGGACCTGCCAGGGTCCAGTAGTGCTTTGCCCAGCAAAAGTGTCTTTATCAGGCTAATTTCAAATATGATAAGAGCAAATGCTTATATGGTCTTAAACAGAGGCTGCTGTAGTCACAGAATGGGATGCCCCAACAGGAATGGACCTGGCAGGGTCCAGTAGTGCTTTGCCCAGCAAAAGTGTCTTTATCAGGCTAATTTCAAATATGATAAGAGCAAATGCTTATATGGTCTTAAACAGAGGCTGCTGTAGTCACAGAATGGGATGCCCCAACAGGAATCGACCTGGCAGGGTCCAGTAGTGCTTTGCCCAGCAAAAGTGTCTTTATCAGGCTAATTTCAAATATGATAAGAGCAAATGCTTATATGGTCTTAAACAGAGGCTGCTGTAGTCACAGAATGGGATGCCCTGGGCAGGAATGGACCTGGCAGGGTCCAGTAGTGCTTTGCCCAGCAAAAGTGTCTTTATCAGGCTAATTTCAAATATGATAAGAGCAAATGCTTATATGGTCTTAAACAGAGGCTGCTGTAGTCACAGAATGGGATGCCCTGGGCAGGAATGGACCTGGCAGGGTCCAGTAGTGCTTTGCCCAGCAAAAGTGTCTTTATCAGGCTAATTTCAAATATGATAAGAGCAAATGCTTATATGGTCTTAAACAGAGGCTGCTTTAGTCACAGAATGGGATGCCCTGGGCAGGAATGGACCTGGCAGGGTCCAGTAGTGCTTTGCCCAGCAAAAGTGTCTTTATCAGGCTAATTTCAAATATGATAAGAGCAAATGCTTATATGGTCTTAAACAGAGGCTGCTTTAGTCACAGAATGGGATGCCCTGGGCAGGAATGGACCTGGCAGGGTCCAGTAGTGCTTTGCCCAGCAAAAGTGTCTTTATCAGGCTAATTTCAAATATGATAAGAGCAAATGCTTATATGGTCTTAAACAGAGGCTGCTGTAGTCACAGAATGGGATGCCCTGGGCAGGAATGGACCTGGCAGGGTCCAGTAGTGCTTTGCCCAGCAAAAGTGTCTTTATCAGGCTAATTTCAAATATAAGAGCAAATGCTTATATGGTCTTAAACAGAGGCTGCTTTAGTCACAGAATGGGATGCCCTGGGCAGGAATGGACCTGGCAGGGTCCAGTAGTGCTTTGCCCAGCAAAAGTGTCTTTATCAGGCTAATTTCAAATATGATAAGAGCAAATGCTTATATGGTCTTAAACAGAGGCTGCTTTAGTCACAGAATGGGATGCCCTGGGCAGGAATGGACCTGGCAGGGTCCAGTAGTGCTTTGCCCAGCAAAAGTGTCTTTATCAGGCTAATTTCAAATATGATAAGAGCAAATGCTTATATGGTCTTAAACAGAGGCTGCTGTAGTCACAGAATGGGATGCCCTGGGCAGGAATGGACCTGGCAGGGTCCAGTAGTGCTTTGCCCAGCAAAAGTGTCTTTATCAGGCTAATTTCAAATATGATAAGAGCAAATGCTTATATGGTCTTAAACAGAGGCTGCTGTAGTCACAGAATGGGATGCCCCAACAGGAATCGACCTGGCAGGGTCCAGTAGTGCTTTGCCCAGCAAAAGTGTCTTTATCAGGCTAATTTCAAATATGATAAGAGCAAATGCTTATATGGTCTTAAACAGAGGCTGCTTTAGTCACAGAATGGGATGCCCTGGGCAGGAATGGACCTGGCAGGGTCCAGTAGTGCTTTGCCCAGCAAAAGTGTCTTTATCAGGCTAATTTCAAATATGATAAGAGCAAATGCTTATATGGTCTTAAACAGAGGCTGCTGTAGTCACAGAATGGGATGCCCTGGGCAGGAATGGACCTGGCAGGGTCCAGTAGTGCTTTGCCCAGCAAAAGTGTCTTTATCAGGCCTAATTTCAAATATGATAAGAGCAAATGCTTATATGGTCTTAAACAGAGGCTGCTTTAGTCACAGAATGGGATGCCCTGGGCAGGAATGGACCTGGCAGGGTCCAGTAGTGCTTTGCCCAGCAAAAGTGTCTTTATCAGGCTAATTTCAAATATGATAAGAGCAAATGCTTATATGGTCTTAAACAGAGGCTGCTTTAGTCACAGAATGGGATGCCCTGGGCAGGAATGGACCTGGCAGGGTCCAGTAGTGCTTTGCCCAGCAAAAGTGTCTTTATCAGGCTAATTTCAAATATGATAAGAGCAAATGCTTATATGGTCTTAAACAGAGGCTGCTGTAGTCACAGAATGGGATGCCCTGGGCAGGAATGGACCTGGCAGGGTCCAGTAGTGCTTTGCCCAGCAAAAGTGTCTTTATCAGGCTAATTTCAAATATGATAAGAGCAAATGCTTATATGGTCTTAAACAGAGGCTGCTGTAGTCACAGAATGGGATGCCCTGGGCAGGAATGGACCTGGCAGGGTCCAGTAGTGCTTTGCCCAGCAAAAGTGTCTTTATCAGGCCTAATTTCAAATATGATAAGAGCAAATGCTTATATGGTCTTAAACAGAGGCTGCTTTAGTCACAGAATGGGATGCCCTGGGCAGGAATGGACCTGGCAGGGTCCAGTAGTGCTTTGCCCAGCAAAAGTGTCTTTATCAGGCTAATTTCAAATATGATAAGAGCAAATGCTTATATGGTCTTAAACAGAGGCTGCTTTAGTCACAGAATGGGATGCCCTGGGCAGGAATGGACCTGGCAGGGTCCAGTAGTGCTTTGCCCAGCAAAAGTGTCTTTATCAGGCTAATTTCAAATATGATAAGAGCAAATGCTTATATGGTCTTAAACAGAGGCTGCTGTAGTCACAGAATGGGATGCCCTGGGCAGGAATGGACCTGGCAGGGTCCAGTAGTGCTTTGCCCAGCAAAAGTGTCTTTATCAGGCTAATTTCAAATATGATAAGAGCAAATGCTTATATGGTCTTAAACAGAGGCTGCTGTAGTCACAGAATGGGATGCCCCAACAGGAATCGACCTGGCAGGGTCCAGTAGTGCTTTGCCCAGCAAAAGTGTCTTTATCAGGCTAATTTCAAATATGATAAGAGCAAATGCTTATATGGTCTTAAACAGAGGCTGCTTTAGTCACAGAATGGGATGCCCTGGGCAGGAATGGACCTGGCAGGGTCCAGTAGTGCTTTGCCCAGCAAAAGTGTCTTTATCAGGCTAATTTCAAATATGATAAGAGCAAATGCTTATATGGTCTTAAACAGAGGCTGCTGTAGTCACAGAATGGGATGCCCTGGGCAGGAATGGACCTGGCAGGGTCCAGTAGTGCTTTGCCCAGCAAAAGTGTCTTTATCAGGCTAATTTCAAATATGATAAGAGCAAATGCTTATATGGTCTTAAACAGAGGCTGCTGTAGTCACAGAATGGGATGCCCTGGGCAGGAATGGACCTGGCAGGGTCCAGTAGTGCTTTGCCCAGCAAAAGTGTCTTTATCAGGCCTAATTTCAAATATGATGAGAGCAAATGCTTATATGGTCTTAAACAGAGGCTGCTTTAGTCACAGAATGGGATGCCCTGGGCAGGAATGGACCTGGCAGGGTCCAGTAGTGCTTTGCCCAGCAAAAGTGTCTTTATCAGGCTAATTTCAAATATGATAAGAGCAAATGCTTATATGGTCTTAAACAGAGGCTGCTGTAGTCACAGAATGGGATGCCCCAACAGGAATCGACCTGGCAGGGTCCAGTAGTGCTTTGCCCAGCAAAAGTGTCTTTATCAGGCTAATTTCAAATATGATAAGAGCAAATGCTTATATGGTCTTAAACAGAGGCTGCTTTAGTCACAGAATGGGATGCCCTGGGCAGGAATGGACCTGGCAGGGTCCAGTAGTGCTTTGCCCAGCAAAAGTGTCTTTATCAGGCTAATTTCAAATATGATAAGAGCAAATGCTTATATGGTCTTAAACAGAGGCTGCTGTAGTCACAGAATGGGATGCCCTGGGCAGGAATGGACCTGGCAGGGTCCAGTAGTGCTTTGCCCAGCAAAAGTGTCTTTATCAGGCTAATTTCAAATATGATAAGAGCAAATGCTTATATGGTCTTAAACAGAGGCTGCTGTAGTCACAGAATGGGATGCCCTGGGCAGGAATGGACCTGGCAGGGTCCAGTAGTGCTTTGCCCAGCAAAAGTGTCTTTATCAGGCCTAATTTCAAATATGATAAGAGCAAATGCTTATATGGTCTTAAACAGAGGCTGCTTTAGTCACAGAATGGGATGCCCTGGGCAGGAATGGACCTGGCAGGGTCCAGTAGTGCTTTGCCCAGCAAAAGTGTCTTTATCAGGCTAATTTCAAATATGATAAGAGCAAATGCTTATATGGTCTTAAACAGAGGCTGCTTTAGTCACAGAATGGGATGCCCTGGGCAGGAATGGACCTGGCAGGGTCCAGTAGTGCTTTGCCCAGCAAAAGTGTCTTTATCAGGCTAATTTCAAATATGATAAGAGCAAATGCTTATATGGTCTTAAACAGAGGCTGCTGTAGTCACAGAATGGGATGCCCTGGGCAGGAATGGACCTGGCAGGGTCCAGTAGTGCTTTGCCCAGCAAAAGTGTCTTTATCAGGCTAATTTCAAATATGATAAGAGCAAATGCTTATATGGTCTTAAACAGAGGCTGCTGTAGTCACAGAATGGGATGCCCCAACAGGAATCGACCTGGCAGGGTCCAGTAGTGCTTTGCCCAGCAAAAGTGTCTTTATCAGGCTAATTTCAAATATGATAAGAGCAAATGCTTATATGGTCTTAAACAGAGGCTGCTTTAGTCACAGAATGGGATGCCCTGGGCAGGAATGGACCTGGCAGGGTCCAGTAGTGCTTTGCCCAGCAAAAGTGTCTTTATCAGGCTAATTTCAAATATGATAAGAGCAAATGCTTATATGGTCTTAAACAGAGGCTGCTGTAGTCACAGAATGGGATGCCCTGGGCAGGAATGGACCTGGCAGGGTCCAGTAGTGCTTTGCCCAGCAAAAGTGTCTTTATCAGGCTAATTTCAAATATGATAAGAGCAAATGCTTATATGGTCTTAAACAGAGGCTGCTGTAGTCACAGAATGGGATGCCCTGGGCAGGAATGGACCTGGCAGGGTCCAGTAGTGCTTTGCCCAGCAAAAGTGTCTTTATCAGGCCTAATTTCAAATATGATGAGAGCAAATGCTTATATGGTCTTAAACAGAGGCTGCTTTAGTCACAGAATGGGATGCCCTGGGCAGGAATGGACCTGGCAGGGTCCAGTAGTGCTTTGCCCAGCAAAAGTGTCTTTATCAGGCTAATTTCAAATATGATAAGAGCAAATGCTTATATGGTCTTAAACAGAGGCTGCTGTAGTCACAGAATGGGATGCCCCAACAGGAATCGACCTGGCAGGGTCCAGTAGTGCTTTGCCCAGCAAAAGTGTCTTTATCAGGCTAATTTCAAATATGATAAGAGCAAATGCTTATATGGTCTTAAACAGAGGCTGCTTTAGTCACAGAATGGGATGCCCTGGGCAGGAATGGACCTGGCAGGGTCCAGTAGTGCTTTGCCCAGCAAAAGTGTCTTTATCAGGCTAATTTCAAATATGATAAGAGCAAATGCTTATATGGTCTTAAACAGAGGCTGCTGTAGTCACAGAATGGGATGCCCTGGGCAGGAATGGACCTGGCAGGGTCCAGTAGTGCTTTGCCCAGCAAAAGTGTCTTTATCAGGCTAATTTCAAATATGATAAGAGCAAATGCTTATATGGTCTTAAACAGAGGCTGCTGTAGTCACAGAATGGGATGCCCTGGGCAGGAATGGACCTGGCAGGGTCCAGTAGTGCTTTGCCCAGCAAAAGTGTCTTTATCAGGCCTAATTTCAAATATGATAAGAGCAAATGCTTATATGGTCTTAAACAGAGGCTGCTTTAGTCACAGAATGGGATGCCCTGGGCAGGAATGGACCTGGCAGGGTCCAGTAGTGCTTTGCCCAGCAAAAGTGTCTTTATCAGGCTAATTTTAAATATGATAAGAGCAAATGCTTATATGGTCTTAAACAGAGGCTGCTGTAGTCACAGAATGGGATGCCCCAACAGGAATCGACCTGGCAGGGTCCAGTAGTGCTTTGCCCAGCAAAAGTGTCTTTATCAGGCTAATTTCAAATATGATAAGAGCAAATGCTTATATGGTCTTAAACAGAGGCTGCTTTAGTCACAGAATGGGATGCCCTGGGCAGGAATGGACCTGGCAGGGTCCAGTAGTGCTTTGCCCAGCAAAAGTGTCTTTATCAGGCTAATTTCAAATATGATAAGAGCAAATGCTTATATGGTCTTAAACAGAGGCTGCTGTAGTCACAGAATGGGATGCCCTGGGCAGGAATGGACCTGGCAGGGTCCAGTAGTGCTTTGCCCAGCAAAAGTGTCTTTATCAGGCTAATTTCAAATATGATAAGAGCAAATGCTTATATGGTCTTAAACAGAGGCTGCTGTAGTCACAGAATGGGATGCCCTGGGCAGGAATGGACCTGGCAGGGTCCAGTAGTGCTTTGCCCAGCAAAAGTGTCTTTATCAGGCCTAATTTCAAATATGATAAGAGCAAATGCTTATATGGTCTTAAACAGAGGCTGCTTTAGTCACAGAATGGGATGCCCTGGGCAGGAATGGACCTGGCAGGGTCCAGTAGTGCTTTGCCCAGCAAAAGTGTCTTTATCAGGCTAATTTCAAATATGATAAGAGCAAATGCTTATATGGTCTTAAACAGAGGCTGCTGTAGTCACAGAATGGGATGCCCTGGGCAGGAATGGACCTGGCAGGGTCCAGTAGTGCTTTGCCCAGCAAAAGTGTCTTTATCAGGCTAATTTCAAATATGATAAGAGCAAATGCTTATATGGTCTTAAACAGAGGCTGCTGTAGTCACAGAATGGGATGCCCTGGGCAGGAATGGACCTGGCAGGGTCCAGTAGTGCTTTGCCCAGCAAAAGTGTCTTTATCAGGCTAATTTCAAATATGATAAGAGCAAATGCTTATATGGTCTTAAACAGAGGCTGCTTTAGTCACAGAATGGGATGCCCTGGGCAGGAATGGACCTGGCAGGGTCCAGTAGTGCTTTGCCCAGCAAAAGTGTCTTTATCAGGCTAATTTCAAATATGATAAGAGCAAATGCTTATATGGTCTTAAACAGAGGCTGCTTTAGTCACAGAATGGGATGCCCTGGGCAGGAATGGACCTGGCAGGGTCCAGTAGTGCTTTGCCCAGCAAAAGTGTCTTTATCAGGCTAATTTCAAATATGATAAGAGCAAATGCTTATATGGTCTTAAACAGAGGCTGCTGTAGTCACAGAATGGGATGCCCCAACAGGAATCGACCTGGCAGGGTCCAGTAGTGCTTTGCCCAGCAAAAGTGTCTTTATCAGGCTAATTTCAAATATGATAAGAGCAAATGCTTATATGGTCTTAAACAGAGGCTGCTGTAGTCACAGAATGGGATGCCCTGGGCAGGAATGGACCTGGCAGGGTCCAGTAGTGCTTTGCCCAGCAAAAGTGTCTTTATCAGGCTAATTTCAAATATGATAAGAGCAAATGCTTATATGGTCTTAAACAGAGGCTGCTTTAGTCACAGAATGGGATGCCCTGGGCAGGAATGGACATGGCAGGGTCCAGTAGTGCTTTGCCCAGCAAAAGTGTCTTTATCAGGCTAATTTCAAATATGATAAGAGCAAATGCTTATATGGTCTTAAACAGAGGCTGCTGTAGTCACAGAATGGGATGCCCTGGGCAGGAATGGACCTGGCAGGGTCCAGTAGTGCTTTGCCCAGCAAAAGTGTCTTTATCAGGCCTAATTTCAAATATGATAAGAGCAAATGCTTATATGGTCTTAAACAGAGGCTGCTTTAGTCACAGAATGGGATGCCCTGGGCAGGAATGGACCTGGCAGGGTCCAGTAGTGCTTTGCCCAGCAAAAGTGTCTTTATCAGGCTAATTTCAAATATGATAAGAGCAAATGCTTATATGGTCTTAAACAGAGGCTGCTTTAGTCACAGAATGGGATGCCCTGGGCAGGAATGGACCTGGCAGGGTCCAGTAGTGCTTTGCCCAGCAAAAGTGTCTTTATCAGGCTAATTTCAAATATGATAAGAGCAAATGCTTATATGGTCTTAAACAGAGGCTGCTGTAGTCACAGAATGGGATGCCCTGGGCAGGAATGGACCTGGCAGGGTCCAGTAGTGCTTTGCCCAGCAAAAGTGTCTTTATCAGGCTAATTTCAAATATGATAAGAGCAAATGCTTATATGGTCTTAAACAGAGGCTGCTTTAGTCACAGAATGGGATGCCCCAACAGGAATCGACCTGGCAGGGTCCAGTAGTGCTTTGCCCAGCAAAAGTGTCTTTATCAGGCTAATTTCAAATATGATAAGAGCAAATGCTTATATGGTCTTAAACAGAGGCTGCTGTAGTCACAGAATGGGATGCCCCAACAGGAATCGACCTGGCAGGGTCCAGTAGTGCTTTGCCCAGCAAAAGTGTCTTTATCAGGCTAATTTCAAATATGATAAGAGCAAATGCTTATGTGGTCTTAAACAGAGGCTGCTTTAGTCACAGAATGGGATGCCCTGGGCAGGAATGGACCTGGCAGGGTCCAGTAGTGCTTTGCCCAGCAAAAGTGTCTTTATCAGGCTAATTTCAAATATGATAAGAGCAAATGCTTATATGGTCTTAAACAGAGGCTGCTGTAGTCACAGAATGGGATGCCCTGGGCAGGAATGGACCTGGCAGGGTCCAGTAGTGCTTTGCCCAGCAAAAGTGTCTTTATCAGGCCTAATTTCAAATATGATAAGAGCAAATGCTTATATGGTCTTAAACAGAGGCTGCTTTAGTCACAGAATGGGATGCCCTGGGCAGGAATGGACCTGGCAGGGTCCAGTAGTGCTTTGCCCAGCAAAAGTGTCTTTATCAGGCTAATTTCAAATATGATAAGAGCAAATGCTTATATGGTCTTAAACAGAGGCTGCTTTAGTCACAGAATGGGATGCCCTGGGCAGGAATGGACCTGGCAGGGTCCAGTAGTGCTTTGCCCAGCAAAAGTGTCTTTATCAGGCTAATTTCAAATATGATAAGAGCAAATGCTTATATGGTCTTAAACAGAGGCTGCTGTAGTCACAGAATGGGATGCCCTGGGCAGGAATGGACCTGGCAGGGTCCAGTAGTGCTTTGCCCAGCAAAAGTGTCTTTATCAGGCTAATTTCAAATATGATAAGAGCAAATGCTTATATGGTCTTAAACAGAGGCTGCTGTAGTCACAGAATGGGATGCCCTGGGCAGGAATGGACCTGGCAGGGTCCAGTAGTGCTTTGCCCAGCAAAAGTGTCTTTATCAGGCCTAATTTCAAATATGATAAGAGCAAATGCTTATATGGTCTTAAACAGAGGCTGCTTTAGTCACAGAATGGGATGCCCTGGGCAGGAATGGACCTGGCAGGGTCCAGTAGTGCTTTGCCCAGCAAAAGTGTCTTTATCAGGCTAATTTCAAATATGATAAGAGCAAATGCTTATATGGTCTTAAACAGAGGCTGCTGTAGTCACAGAATGGGATGCCCTGGGCAGGAATGGACCTGGCAGGGTCCAGTAGTGCTTTGCCCAGCAAAAGTGTCTTTATCAGGCTAATTTCAAATATGATAAGAGCAAATGCTTATATGGTCTTAAACAGAGGCTGCTGTAGTCACAGAATGGGATGCCCCAACAGGAATCGACCTGGCAGGGTCCAGTAGTGCTTTGCCCAGCAAAAGTGTCTTTATCAGGCTAATTTCAAATATGATAAGAGCAAATGCTTATATGGTCTTAAACAGAGGCTGCTTTAGTCACAGAATGGGATGCCCTGGGCAGGAATGGACCTGGCAGGGTCCAGTAGTGCTTTGCCCAGCAAAAGTGTCTTTATCAGGCTAATTTCAAATATGATAAGAGCAAATGCTTATATGGTCTTAAACAGAGGCTGCTGTAGTCACAGAATGGGATGCCCTGGGCAGGAATGGACCTGGCAGGGTCCAGTAGTGCTTTGCCCAGCAAAAGTGTCTTTATCAGGCTAATTTCAAATATAATAAGAGCAAATGCTTATATGGTCTTAAACAGAGGCTGCTGTAGTCACAGAATGGGATGCCCTGGGCAGGAATGGACCTGGCAGGGTCCAGTAGTGCTTTGCCCAGCAAAAGTGTCTTTATCAGGCCTAATTTCAAATATGATAAGAGCAAATGCTTATATGGTCTTAAACAGAGGCTGCTTTAGTCACAGAATGGGATGCCCTGGGCAGGAATGGACCTGGCAGGGTCCAGTAGTGCTTTGCCCAGCAAAAGTGTCTTTATCAGGCTAATTTCAAATATGATAAGAGCAAATGCTTATATGGTCTTAAACAGAGGCTGCTGTAGCCACAGAATGGGATGCCCTGGGCAGGAATGGACCTGGCAGGGTCCAGTAGTGCTTTGCCCAGCAAAAGTGTCTTTATCAGGCTAATTTCAAATATGATAAGAGCAAATGCTTATATGGTCTTAAACAGAGGCTGCTGTAGTCACAGAATGGGATGCCCTGGGCAGGAATGGACCTGGCAGGGTCCAGTAGTGCTTTGCCCAGCAAAAGTGTCTTTATCAGGCTAATTTCAAATATGATAAGAGCAAATGCTTATATGGTCTTAAACAGAGGCTGCTGTAGTCACAGAATGGGATGCCCCAACAGGAATCGACCTGGCAGGGTCCAGTAGTGCTTTGCCCAGCAAAAGTGTCTTTATCAGGCTAATTTCAAATATGATAAGAGCAAATGCTTATATGGTCTTAAACAGAGGCTGCTTTAGTCACAGAATGGGATGCCCTGGGCAGGAATGGACCTGGCAGGGTCCAGTAGTGCTTTGCCCAGCAAAAGTGTCTTTATCAGGCTAATTTCAAATATGATAAGAGCAAATGCTTATATGGTCTTAAACAGAGGCTGCTGTAGTCACAGAATGGGATGCCCTGGGCAGGAATGGACCTGGCAGGGTCCAGTAGTGCTTTGCCCAGCAAAAGTGTCTTTATCAGGCTAATTTCAAATATGATAAGAGCAAATGCTTATATGGTCTTAAACAGAGGCTGCTGTAGTCACAGAATGGGATGCCCTGGGCAGGAATGGACCTGGCAGGGTCCAGTAGTGCTTTGCCCAGCAAAAGTGTCTTTATCAGGCCTAATTTCAAATATGATAAGAGCAAATGCTTATATGGTCTTAAACAGAGGCTGCTTTAGTCACAGAATGGGATGCCCTGGGCAGGAATGGACCTGGCAGGGTCCAGTAGTGCTTTGCCCAGCAAAAGTGTCTTTATCAGGCTAATTTCAAATATGATAAGAGCAAATGCTTATATGGTCTTAAACAGAGGCTGCTGTAGTCACAGAATGGGATGCCCCAACAGGAATCGACCTGGCAGGGTCCAGTAGTGCTTTGCCCAGCAAAAGTGTCTTTATCAGGCTAATTTCAAATATGATAAGAGCAAATGCTTATATGGTCTTAAACAGAGGCTGCTCTAGTCACAGAATGGGATGCCCTGGGCAGGAATGGACCTGGCAGGGTCCAGTAGTGCTTTGCCCAGCAAAAGTGTCTTTATCAGGCTAATTTCAAATATGATAAGAGCAAATGCTTATATGGTCTTAAACAGAGGCTGCTGTAGTCACAGAATGGGATGCCCTGGGCAGGAATGGACCTGGCAGGGTCCAGTAGTGCTTTGCCCAGCAAAAGTGTCTTTATCAGGCTAATTTCAAATATGATAAGAGCAAATGCTTATATGGTCTTAAACAGAGGCTGCTGTAGTCACAGAATGGGATGCCCTGGGCAGGAATGGACCTGGCAGGGTCCAGTAGTGCTTTGCCCAGCAAAAGTGTCTTTATCAGGCCTAATTTCAAATATGATAAGAGCAAATGCTTATATGGTCTTAAACAGAGGCTGCTTTAGTCACAGAATGGGATGCCCTGGGCAGGAATGGACCTGGCAGGGTCCAGTAGTGCTTTGCCCAGCAAAAGTGTCTTTATCAGGCTAATTTCAAATATGATAAGAGCAAATGCTTATATGGTCTTAAACAGAGGCTGCTGTAGTCACAGAATGGGATGCCCTGGGCAGGAATGGACCTGGCAGGGTCCAGTAGTGCTTTGCCCAGCAAAAGTGTCTTTATCAGGCTAATTTCAAATATGATAAGAGCAAATGCTTATATGGTCTTAAACAGAGGCTGCTGTAGTCACAGAATGGGATGCCCTGGGCAGGAATGGACCTGGCAGGGTCCAGTAGTGCTTTGCCCAGCAAAAGTGTCTTTATCAGGCTAATTTCAAATATGATAAGAGCAAATGCTTATATGGTCTTAAACAGAGGCTGCTTTAGTCACAGAATGGGATGCCCTGGGCAGGAATGGACCTGGCAGGGTCCAGTAGTGCTTTGCCCAGCAAAAGTGTCTTTATCAGGCTAATTTCAAATATGATAAGAGCAAATGCTTATATGGTCTTAAACAGAGGCTGCTTTAGTCACAGAATGGGATGCCCTGGGCAGGAATGGACCTGGCAGGGTCCAGTAGTGCTTTGCCCAGCAAAAGTGTCTTTATCAGGCTAATTTCAAATATGATAAGAGCAAATGCTTATATGGTCTTAAACAGAGGCTGCTGTAGTCACAGAATGGGATGCCCCAACAGGAATCGACCTGGCAGGGTCCAGTAGTGCTTTGCCCAGCAAAAGTGTCTTTATCAGGCTAATTTCAAATATGATAAGAGCAAATGCTTATATGGTCTTAAACAGAGGCTGCTTTAGTCACAGAATGGGATGCCCTGGGCAGGAATGGACCTGGCAGGGTCCAGTAGTGCTTTGCCCAGCAAAAGTGTCTTTATCAGGCTAATTTCAAATATGATAAGAGCAAATGCTTATATGGTCTTAAACAGAGGCTGCTTTAGTCACAGAATGGGATGCCTCACAGCAGACTTAAGATCAGTTCAGTATATATGCACAGTTAGTTACTATAAGCAGCCTGAAAACGCTAACAAAGCCTGTCAGCCAGCTAGTAACACTCAGGCTGGATGAAAAAAAAAAAAAAATCTCCTTGTGACAGCCTCCGTTTTTCCTACCTTTCCCTGGCTTTCTGTCTGTCTCCTGCCTGTCTCCTGCCTGTCTCCAGCCTGTCCCTGTCTGTCCCTGCCTGTCTAACTGCCTCAGCTACACAGCGTTCTGTCTGTCACGAATGCAATAGAGAAATGAGGAAAAGCAAGATGGCCGCCGTTAAATACCGCTGTGTGACGTCACCGGGCTTGCTGGCTGCTGATAGGCTGCATGTGACTGCCCCAGCTTGCACTGGCGCGGGATACATGTCCAGACATGTCCCGTCCGCCATCTTAGAATGCCTGTAAATGTAAATGAATGGATGTTAAAGGAAAACTTCGAGTGATCGAATCGCGGGGAAATTCGGATTCGATCCGAATCGAATTTTTCCTGAAATTCGGATCGAATCCGGGTTCGTCCGGATCGATTCGCTCATCCCTAAAAGCAGCAGCTTTGCAGTGTGAGAGTAGCAGCTGTGGACTGGGTGACGTCATTTACCCAAGTGTCTGTAACTGCTGATTAGACATTGCAGAATGCTCATTATGTAACTGTTAGGATGTTCACTTCACTTTAAAGTGAACTGAAACCCCAGATTTTCACTTTTCTGGTGCAGGGGACAGTTTTCTGGATGCAAACCCCTTGAGGAATTCACCAGTTACAAAGGGTTTCCCTAAAAAATGTATCAAGTTGCACAATAAAAAACATATTTTCCTAATATATTAATATGAAACAAGGAAATCAACCTAAATCTGAAACCCTGAGGTCCTCTAAACAGAACAAAACTCACCATGCATAGCTACCAATTGAAAGCAGACGAAAATGACTTAAACCATACCAACACAGCAAACAGTGCTCATATGCATCCCTCCCCAGGGAAATTTAAATTGCTGCTCATAACACTTATTTTACTTTTTTCCATATCCTGCTGTGGTAAATTTTTAAAACAAGATGTAGCTCATGCATTTGCAGGCCACCTGCACATAAGTGCTGCTGGGCTTCCTGTTACTGTGCTGCTGCGCCTCCTGTTACTGTGCATTGCAACCATATTGCATTAATGTGAAAGCTCCATTCCTCTTGATTACAGTGGTACAATATATGTAACAGTACACCCGCTATAGGGGCTGATAGACCTGGGTGTGTAGACTGACTGGCCTACCCCGGCCCTGAAGGCTACCATCCTGCACAGTCCTTATGGGCCATGGACTCTTTTGCCTTTTTTTGACCTCCCTGAAGCTGCCGGCCAAGCTGTCAGAAGCGGGGGGGGGGTGACAGGGTATGGACGTTCTCTGCCCAACCTAAGAGCACAAGGCTAAAAGACTCCAGCAGGCCAGGGCAGCCAGTCGAGTCTGCTTAAGGCATCCTGATTAGTGATGCCCCCTTGTCTTAGCCACCAGGTTGCCCAGCATGCACTCGCCTTTACTGAAGCTCCATAGCTGCACACACCTTTGCATCCCTGTAGTTTAGGCATTCTCCTGCAGCCATTCAGATAGGCTGGGGTCAGGAGCATGCTGCACACCACAGGGTCTGTGTCCAAACCGGGCCTTACAACATGCATTAATATTCACAGCATACAGTGCTGATTGGACGAGAGCCTGCCCATGTGCTGTGAGAGTGGGAAAAGAGGAGTTTGAGGATTTAACTATGGGGGTCAACTGTCCCTACCTAACTGTCCTGACAAGGACAGCTCACTCCAGCCACTTCAACTTCCCTATCTGTCCCCCACTGGATCCACAGCCTCTCCCTATCTAATGCAGAGCACACTGACAGTGCTGGGACTCACAACCCCACCTCTTATACAGTTCATGAGTCCTGCCTGGCTAATCACAGTGATGCTCATCTCCTTAAACACGGTCTTAAGTCTGAAGTCCGTGTTCAGGTACGGGAACCCGAACTCACAAAAATTTGGTACAAACTTTGCGGTTCAGACTCACCCAACCCTAGTTGTAGGCTGTACTCCACCAGGGGAAGAAGGTGTCCCAGAGCTCATAAATTTTTTTTAGGCATCTAGGGAAACACTGTTTTATTTAATAAGGGGTGCAACCACAATGGGTAGCATTGGGACAGATGTGGTGGTTCTGTCAACAGCTAATAACAGCTTTGACAGCCATGTCTCTGTGCATGTGTTGTCTGTGTGTGTGTGTGTGTGTGTGTGTGTGTGTGTGTGTGTGTGTGTGTGTGTGTGTGTAGCGCTGAGCAGTGGAGGACAAGCAAGCAACTAGTGTACATTCAACTGCTTCCCACCAGCTGGTCTTCCATTGTGCTCTCTCCTCACAAACACAATTGGGCGAGGATGCCGCACACTGGTTGTAATAGGGAATGCTACACATTGCCTGTAATGAGGGATGCTGCTCACTGACTGTAATTAGGGATGCCGCGCACTGCCTGTAATGAGGAATGTCACTCACTGGCTGTAATGAGGGATGCCGCACACTGCCTGTAATGAGGTATGCCACACACTGGCTTTAATGGGGAATGCCTCACATTGTTTGTAATAGGGGATGCCACTCACTGGCTGTAATGGGGGGATTGGGAGGGGGGTTTTAGTACACTATTTGGTTCAGAATATCGTTTTTTCTACTTTCCTCCTCTAAACCCTTGGTGTGTCTTAAGGTGCATCTTATGGGATGAAAAATACAGTAGGTGAATATGCAAAACAATAATGAGCACCAGTCTTTTAACCTAAGGGTCCAGGGTTGAATGATATAATATATTTTCCCCCATATGTCGTATTTGTTATTTCCAGTCTTTCTTTGTTTTTTTTCTGTTCTTCATATTCTTTCCTCATGGGCAACTCTAGGTCTCGCCGCACTATAGCTGAGGTGTATGACCTATCGGCCCATGCTAGCTGGGTGTTTATTTTGTGTTTTTCATTGTAGTGTCAGTTAGTAAAGGGAGTTTGTTATTATTATTGTTTACTTGTAAAGTGCCATCACCTTCCATAACCTTGTTGTGGACCAGTGAACCAAAACCCGGGATTTTAACTACTATCCAGGGTTTTGGTCCTTGTCACTGGGGCATCCCAATTTGGGGTGTAAACCCCCCTAAAACTCACCTTCCCCATGTCCCTAAGGTGCATGCACAAATTCTGGTCCAATCAGTACTGTATGCCATGCATATTAATGCACAGCATATGCCACTTTTTCAGTGAGAGCTCTGGCATATGAAGCGAAGAGCAGACTCTTCTACAGCCTCCCTGTGGTCTGCATCCCTCTACCACATCTAACCTATCTGAATGGCTCCCTTGCTTCAGGGGGTACAATGCATGGGTAAGGTGAGTTTTATGGGCTCATATATATTTTCTTTTATTTACACAGCATGCCATCCCAATCGACCAGCCGGGCCAGCTAATAGGGTGGTTGGTCCACTTTAATACTTGTTTTGTGGATCAAAACGCGCTTTTTGGGATATTCAAGTGTATAGAAATAAGGTGATATTTATTTGGCATTGAAAAGGAATATTTTAGATTAGGGGATAGTTATTTATGCATAAAAAAGTTATTTATATAGTCAGGAGTCAGGGTTATTAGACCCAAGGACAAAAAGCATAAATCTAGCATCTCAAGCAGCAGTCCTTCTCATACATCCAAGTTCAGCTTGACTGCTTACAACAGCCAATGGAGCCATTCTAGATGACCAGCAATACTAATAAGATCAAACAGTGACCATATTTATGTGGACTTTTTCACAAGACCTACATTTAAGCCATCTAGTTCACTAAAATTACAGATCTTCTCCTCTGCACTCTATGTTCTGCCTGCCCAGAGAGACAGAAATCTGTCTAACCAGCTTGAGAAGATTCAATCACCAGTTACTTTGGAGTGGAACTGTTTTCAATGGAAAAAAATTATATGTGTATTCCAAATTGGTGGCAGTGTAGACTTTTCCTTTTAAGGTACAGTCCAAGCAGCTAAAAAGATTGTTTTTTCCCACTAGTTTGCTCAACCCCACATAGTCCTACTGACTGCTGCAGTCCCTCTAACTTTTATTTGGTGGAGGGGTGCTTTTTTGATCAAAAATTATATTATTTGTCCCATATTTTTCAAGTGTATTTAATAAATTAAGAGATATGTATTTGGCATTGAAGGTGATCTTTTTAATTAGGGAAAAAGCAGAAAAACCAGCACTCCAAGTGATAATCCAAAAAGAATGTATTCAAGTCAGTTGCACAAAATCCAACATTTCGGGGGTTACAGCAGGCCTCCTTCATCAGGGATAACTAACAACAAGTGCACAGGCATAGCAAGTGTTAAATAGACATAATTAACCAATGATAGGCAAGGGAAATTCCCGCCTGACGTCACTAATGACGTCACAGTATGTCTATAAATCATATACAGTGTGTAAACATTCCATCCGAAAACAGAGGAAAGAACATAAATGATAGTTAATAAGGATAAAAGTATACTTACCTAAAGGTCCCCTCAGAGCCCTCCCGCAAGTCTGCAGCTCTGACAGTTGGCTGCAGCAGCGGGGAACGCCGCTGTGAGCGAGGTCGGTTGCATAGCAACCGGCCTGTCAGCTCTCCTCCAATCGGAGGAAGGCGGAAGTGACGTCACAGGCAGGGCAGTGATGCCCTGCTGTAGTGACGTCCGTCCTTACCCTGCCGTGATTGGCCAGGGAGGGCGCAGCTCCCTGTCAGAGCTGTCACTGCTCTCATAGGGGCTGAAAATCCGCCTGAAAGCGATGTTTGGCCCTGGAGGAAGTTAGGTAAGTATTGAGAGGAGATGGTATATACGGTGCAGAGTGCCAAAATACAATAAAATAAAGTACAAATGCCAAAAACCTTGTTAAAGCACAATTACATATGAATAAATATAAGTGGCCAATGCGTCCCCTCTTCACCATGTCCTGCAGACTTGCGGGAGGGCTCTGAGGGGACCTTTGGGTAAGTATACTTTTATCCTTATTTACTATCATTTATGTTCTTTACCTCTGTTTTCGGATGGAATGTTTACACACTGTATATGATTTATAGACATACTGTGACGTCATTAGTGACGGGAATTTCCCTTGCCTATCATTGGTTAATTATGTCTATTTAACACTTGCTATGCCTGTGGATTTTGTGCAACTGACTTGAATACATTCTTTTTGGATTATCATTTGGAGTGCTGGTTTTACTGCTTTTTCTGGATTCGCGACGTCACCGCTAACCGTGCACCCCCATTGCAACATACAGGTAGGAGTGTGGCAGCATACGAGATTTGTTGGACTTTTTAATTAGGGGACACCTATTATGCTTTAAAGACGTATTTATTTAAGCTGGAAGGTGGGTCATAGTATATATGCCAGATGTCAAAAAGTCAGTAGTTGACCTGTTGTATTATTAAAGGCAAGCAGTGTAATGTGTAAATGTACCTGTAAGGATCAAGGCTTATCACATTCATGTGGATATTTTCACAAGACCTTTGGGCAGCCTTCTTACCTGCAAAACTTACTGACTGCCTCTCCTGAACTGCATTTTCAGCCTAAAAGTTAAAAAATTTACACAAAGTAGATGGAAAAAACTTTTAACTCCATTCGCGCTGCAATGTATAAATGTTTCCTAATTGTCTTAAAGGATTCTAACCGCAAATATATTTATTATTAGGATAATCTCTAGGAGTCCTCTAAATTTAAATTATTGCATGTTTTGGTAACTAGATATAGCAATGCAATATTGATTTTATATATATAAAAGGATGCTCTCTATTTTCCATTTTTTTTCCATCTACTTTGTCAACTTTTTTTTAACTTTAGTTTTTACTATTTGAGCTAGCCCCTCAAATTAATTTAGTGTTTCCCTACAACACTATAAAATTTTATGTTATCCATTTTCAGCCTGTCTAGGGTCAGAGAAGTCTATCCTGTATTTAAATGTCCAGTTAACTAGACAGCTGAAGCAACTAAAAAAAAAAAAAAATCTACTTACCTTCCACCACCCAGTCACTGTATACTCTGGATAGCTTGCTACCCAGCTGGTCTCCATGAGATATTCTGCTGCTGCTCAAGTGAAAGCAGGCTCCCTTGTTGATAGGCAGAAGAAGGTGAACCACATAAGTGATCACCACTGATAATCTATGAGCTGAGGGAGTTGATATGTGTGATGGATATTAAGTTTATTCTGAGCCGCTCTTAGCTTTGGAGCGGACTGCTCAGAAATGAGAATGTTTTGGCTCACAAGGCCTTGGGGAATGTGGCATGTGGATAGAAATATAATTGTAATTAGATTTTTTTTACAACTATTGTTATACTCCAAAGCCCAGTATAGCTTAGCATATAGGTAATGTACTGTATTAACATATTAACATATGCTTAGAATTTCAGTTTTACAGCAAGACATGAGGTAAAGAAGTAATGAATTATGGAGGAAAAAGGCTCTTTTCTCAATGCTGAAACTGGAATATGACCTGGAAGGCCTGTAGAGCTTATGCATGTCCTACCTGCAGGCTCACGAGAGATACTCCCTACTCCAACACAGAAAGAAAGAAGTATGCAGAATACAGATTAAAATGCTGTCATGCATGTCCTAATTGCTATTATGCAGTATTCAACAGTAGGTAATGAATAAGCACCACACGCCTTTTTTGGGGATTTTCTGCAAACAAGCCTTTAACCCTCGTCACTTGTACACTCATTAGATTGCAAAGCTTTGTATTTAGCAAGCTCTGAATTGATACATTGTAAGGAGGTGCCATTTTCTGTTTATTAATGTGTACTTAATACGTGTATTATTAGCAATTAGCGAATAAAAAAACTCTCCTAATACTAGCACCTACCTTAATTAATTAAAAGACATTATTAGCTTAACAAAGATGTCTTTATCAAGAGTCTATCAAGGATCTGTCTCCTTTTCAGTAAGAAAGAAAAGCACACTGAATTTAAAATAGTCTTTACTACCATCCCAAGGCCATATCAGGGTTACAATCTTACTGTGTTTCTTTTCATTAGCATAACTTGTAATAGCACGATAATTTGTCTTTACTATTTATACGCCTCTGCAGCTAGCACAATGTTTATCTGTTAAGTACTGACTTTAATAGAAGATATTTGCATATATTTAATGAAAGTACATTGAAGTGGCAATAACCTCCACCCCCACTGCATTCAAAGGTTTTTGTATCAGTTCAAGTTTATTGACACTTAACTAGCCAAGTAACATGGATTCACATGTACCGTTCTAAAGAAAAATCCTTGTGTTTTGTGGTCAATGACCAATTTCCAAAAGTGACATGCTATTGGGTCACCCCTTGGGCTTGCCCAGTCTCATTTTAGATTGATATTTCCTTCAGCACTTCCAAAGTGAGATCGTATTGAGTTATTTTGTGCATTGTTAATATTTTATTTTGTTACACTTTATATTTTAGGGTCCAACTGTAAACTTGCATTGGTTGTTTTTATGGCACCTTATGGTGTTTTATGGTATCTATTATAAATAGGTACTTTTCATGTATTCTCAAATTTGTTTGGAGGTTCGCTGCTCTGTGCAATTAGCATTATTTGGGGTCATTGGCCTTAGGGTTTCCACATTTGTGGTCTTCTGGTATATGTGATTTATGGTTTGTAATTTCTATACAATTTATTTGTATTCAGTGGTGTACTCCTTTATATGGAAACACTTGGCCCTACTGTTCTAAAGCCATATATGATGATCAAATATTTTTTGGAGAAGGGGTTCATATACTGTAAAAGAGGATACAGTTGTAAGATGAAGGTAGAACAGCTTCCACTAGGACATTACCTCATCTCTTTTTTTTTCTCTATCTGGTTTTCTTGCTCTGATTTTCTGGATACAGAAAACAGAAGCACATTTAACTAAACCTAACCCCATACAACTGTATACGATACTCAAAAAACATTTAGGCCCTTATTTATGAGGGAAAAGCGACAGGTAGCTACTGGTGAGCGGCCGGGCCCCGCCACGAGAACGTCGGCTCCCCACCACAATCACACATTTATCAAGCCAATCCTGCTTAGCGACTGAGATTGCGCCAGATAGCCACTCATTCATCATTATTCCAGCCTCAGCCCACAGCACCAGCGTCCGACCTTGAACCTGGCGCTCTCCAATGCATTTCAATGGAACAATCTTTAAATATTCATAATTAATTGTTATTAATTGTTTTTTTTTTTTTTTTTAAATGTGAAACATTCTGTGACCACTTCTGCCATTTTAGATTAAAAAAAAAATGTACAGAATTGATATTACAGGTCTGATATTAATGTATTCATATTACAAAATTATTTAAAAAACTTGTTTTTTTTGGTTTCCAAAAATATGGTTGTTTGGGGGTTAAAAAACTACTTTTAACCCATCGCCTCCAGCACTCTGGGGTTTAAACATGCATTTCACAGCGCGAGAATTTTTTGAGCGTGATTTTTTGATGACTATGGTGGGAGCCGGTTGCTAGGGCCAGTCGCTATCATGCGCTCCCATACAGCGCGAAACCTGTCAAATAGCGACTCCTCACCCAATATTCAACATTATGGCAAACCGACTGAGTCGCTATCAACTACCGCACAACGGCCAAGCACAGCGGCTACTAGCGGGCGCTCTGAAAATGCCGCTACAGTCGCTCAACTGTCGCTACCTGCCGCTATTAATGAATCGGCCTCCCAGAGTTGGTCTCAAATCCACAATTTCTATTCAGGCATTGTTTACAAACTCTCTTATAGTAATTTTTGTATTCCCAGCCCATTAATAGTTTTGCCATGCAATATGAAACATTTAACACATTCATGAGCATGATGCAAGAACTTTATATGAGTCCAACACATGTTTTTCATCAATAAAGGACCCACATACCATTTACCCATTCAGTTTGCCTCATTAACTATTATCTTAAAAACCCTTCTTACTAAAGTTTAAATCCCCTTGTTAAGTTGCCCTCAATATTTTTTTACAATAATGACTCCTATAATTTGACAACCTATTGACCCTTGGTGATTTTTTTTATTGCCCACATTTTGCCTACAATAAAACTGCTAGAACCACATAGGATGCAGAGTAATACAACTTGCACTGGGAGTTTAAAAACTCCTACTGCTGCTGACAGATTGTACAAGGTAACAATCAGGACAAGAGTTCTGCTGTTACATTATGAAAAGCCAGTCAGATCCCTGTTGTGTTACTCTGTAAAAAGCTAGGCACAAGACTACTATTACACTGTAACACTGGCTGTTCCCTACTTTGCTACATTTTATATGTAGTACACTGCTGTTACAAAGTATGTTCCAGATGACTACTAGCTGACTGCTATGTGTGAGTGTTCTATTTATCAGGGGTTTAACTAGAGGGGGTGCGACCACATTGGGGCACAGAGGGTCGGGGAGGCCCCCTCATTGTTTCTCCTCCATATTGTTTATCATATTTTTCTCACTTGCCATCTCTACTTACATACCTCAATGTTACCTCACTGACTGGTCATTAACCACGCCTAAGTCATTTTTGTATGAATGAATATGCAAACTGCACATTTTTGTGAATCAAAAGATGCACTGGCCTAACCAATTTCTGACTTCCTACATCCCATTCTAGCCATGCCCACTGCGTGTTCATTTATAAGCTAAGATCTTCTCTAATATATAGTCTGTGTGGTACATACATAGAAAAAATATTTGAAAGCTCCCAGAATGGATCACATAGAGATGTTACACATTGTCCGTTCAAAACACTACATCTCTTCCATTATCATCTAAATAGTATGTGTAAATCTACCTGCCTTTATTTACCTTTTATCATCTTTTTTCCTAATTGTCATGTACTTAGCTGTATCAAAAGCTGATAATGCAAGTGTTCTGTTTGCACTGGCTGATAATGATGTTTGTGCAAGCTGATAAAATCAGCAATTAGGAAATAATAATTACAAATTAATAAGTACTTGAGAAAAGAGCCTGCATGTTATTAGAAATCACTGCACATCAGATTAGCACAGATCTTGCTTGAAATGCTCTTGTGCTTTGCAAAAAGCAACAGACACAAACCAATCAAACAAGCAATATCCACAAGCAATACTGTATATACCCTACTCGGACTTAAAGGAAAATTAGCCAAAGTCAAAGTGAGAAGGTTTTGTGATCTGTACTTTTAACACACCAGTTGGTGTACATTACTAAGGTAAACACATTGTTGATAGGGAAAAAATGTTTTCTTTTATAATCCAGCATTGCAAAATAGAAAAGAAAAAAAACAATTGATAAGCTTAGCATATTGATTACATCATTTGGCACACAAAAATGGAAACTTAAAAAAATTGTCATTGAAAGTGTTAATACCCATTAAATAGTATTAAGTGTTATTAGTTACACATCTTCCATGTTGTTTTGTACCTATATACATAGACACAAAGGACTGTGGAGGACTCTGGCAAAAGGGCAAGGGCAAGTAAACCATTTAAAACATAATTGAATAAGTGAGGCAATCGCGAACGCTAGGTGGTGTTCAAAAGTCATAGCGCCCAAGGCTACGCTACATCTAACAACAGGACAAGGCTGCAGAGAGTGATAGGTAGCGCCAGTTAAGTGCGTCCAGCACTCGGCGCTGAAGCCTGTATTCATGAAAAAAACTACACACAAACAGTGACGTGCTCTAAAGCTGGGTACTCTAGCATAGAGCACCAGACGCTGTGTTTCTCAACACATACACACCAGCACCAGAGCGAAAACATATGGAATTACATTGTTTTAACACTGTGACAATGATACTGCAATGTCAGACCTGCACATAAAATTCTGCATAAATAAATAACAAAATTAAAAAATAACAAGAAAAGTTTGCTATAGCAAAACTCTATTTAAACACAACAAAAGGCACTACATAGTGTTTACATAGAGTGCCAGCGTTATACACTGAGCCGCCTTTAGTAATACATGTGACGCTACATGGCGCTCTCATGAGATTCACTTTCTTAAATGTGGTTTTCACATACAGCTACATGGCACTACTTGGCACTAGGCTTTCTTAAATAACCCCCAAAGCTGCAAGTTTACAAGGTGGGAAATATTCTTGGTAATATTTAGCATGACTCTTTGCTCTTGGGTGGCAAGAGCACAACAATATAACATATCAATATAACCAGCCAGGGGAAAGCTAAGGGAGGATATATCTATGTATGCAAATGGTAGAACTGTATGATTTACCTAAACACAAGAATAATTTGGTAAAGTCATGATAAACTGTACATAGGTTTCATAATTGCCAGTTAAAAAGTTGACTCTTTCAGAATTTACTAAAATCTGCGAGTTCTAACAAAAACAGCAGTAACATGACTGAGTTAGGTTCTTTCCCTTTGGCCTCCCAATGGGCTGCTGACAATATGAAGCTTCTTTTGCCCAGCCTGAAGAAGTCAGCAGAACATGGCTGTAGATGCGTTTTCAAAGGCAGAAATCATTGGGTAAAAGCTGGATGCCTTAATTTTTATATAATTTTTATATTTTTTGTCTTAGTGTTGGTTTTGGGGCTAGTAATTATTATTTTTATTGGCTGGTACAGACAATACAAATACAAAAGACAAAAAGACAAGCAAAAAGAATCTCCACTGATGGCACATTACATTAGGAGAAAACCCTGCCCTTTTGAACTTATGTTTTCTCCTAAACAGCTGTTGTAAGTCGATTAAGGAGTTAGACTTAGGAGTTAGCACATTTGTGTCAAACGTAAAGGCAGCAAGCTTTCAAGGTTACCTAATTATTTTTCACAGACACAATGCTAACGTCATGCCTCACACCAAAAACTAGAGATTTTGGAACACCACTGCATCCCGGAGATGCACAGCCTGGGAAAATGGATGTTCCTTTTAGCAGAAAGGGATGCGCAAGAAGGTGTCTAGCATTGTCTAGCAAGCATAGCTGGATTGGAATCAGTAATAAGTAGCAATTACTAGGGCGATCGTCCCTGGGAGATTAGGATATATATATATATATATATATATATATATATATATAGAGAGAGAGAGAGAGAGATAGATATGGAATTAGTAGATAGTAGATATATTTACGATAAGAGATTGGTCTTTAGGCACAGAATTTAGGTATAGTCTGTTGAGCACGGGGTGGACAGCAAGTAATATGGGGACCCTGCTAATAGCACTGCCTGAGATGCCATGACAGACAACTTGCCTTCTGCAAAAATATTAGCGCACTTCCCTCTGCAGTTCAGACTGTGACGAGTGTGAGAAACTCACAAGCTTCTTCCATTAAGACAGATCAGAGAAGGGGTGGAGAGAGATTAGGGCAATAGTGATAAGGAAAGCAGCCTGTGACTGGAGAGTTGTAGGTTCGATTTCCAGCCGTGGCAAGGCAAAGCCCCCAAATGTTCCTGGGCATCATTGCTACTCTGGGCATGCACTCATTGCTTGTGGTTGTCTCACTACATGAATAGGAACAATTCCTACATGAGTGGGCACTAGCCCTTCTTTTTGGAGTGCACATGTGCCAGATGCTTTAGAGGTGCGAAAGGTCAAGAAACCATTAGTGAGAAGCAAAGGAACTGGCATAACATTTTTTAAGATGCAGGTGGCGGAGAAAGCGGGAGATAGAGAGTGCATGGTAAGTGGAGAGGCAGAGGAAGCAAGGTTTGTCTGCATCTATTTATCTAGCATCTATAAGAATATAGTTGGTCAAGTTAATTATGAAGCTTTGTACATTTCATGAATACAGTAAGAAGTAAGGAGCGTGGCATTTATTACAAATCACATGGTGTCATCTCGAGTTCCTCTTGAAATTCCATATTTGCCATAGACATTGAACTTAGATCCATGTGGAAAAGCCTATATTGCTAATCAAATCACATTCCATCTTCACTGATTGCTCATATGGCTACTCATTAAAGATGGAATAGAATCTTATACTGGGGTCTAGAGCCCGAGACAAGTGTTGCAGCACTAGTAAAGATCTTTGAATAACAAGGAAATGGAGGAAGACAGAGAATTAAAGGAAAGTTCCCCTTTTGTCAGGTTTTTGGCCTTCCTCTTTTGGAGTAAAAACTACTGACTACAGGTCCCAGAATCCTTCCACTGTAATAGGTGAGATTATCAGCAGCTATGGCAAAGTCACGCAGTATTAAAGACCTCCCCAGGCGATAATGCTGCCATTACCCTTTAGGTACTAGATTATTATAATAATATTTATTTATATAGCAACGAGATATTGAAAAGGGCTTTACAATCAGGTATAATGTACAAACAGATTAAAAAATGACATAGCAAAAAAATAAAAAGGGTAACCATTAAAACAAAAGGAATGAGGACCCTGCTCGCAAGCCTACAACCTAAGAGGAGAATTGGGGTAACACAAGTAAATAAGTGATAAGTAATAAGTGCTTTGTGTCATGGTCCAGCCATCTAAGTAAAAATAAGAGTATATACATATATGGGCCAAGTTGTGGTGCATAGTTTCTGATAATGGATCGGGTTCAAAAATATATGCAAACAAGAAAAAACAAGTTAAATCGGAAAAAGCAATGTCTCCCTCACAGACCAATACCCAACATGCACCAATACCCAACAGGTACTGTCAAGGGAAGAGTTTCCAATCACCCCAAAGTAAAGTATGTGTGTAAGGGTAATTTTGATTGAAAATGTCAGCTCTGCAGACAAAATGCTCACCTTGGGCTTTTTCTATCAAACAACCCTTTTACATTTCAAATACCCCCACAAACCATATGTTCCCTGAAAGTATACACATTGGGATTTCTAGGCATATCCATTTTGTTGTAGTGGAGTCATCTTTCTGGAAGTATTTCCATGAATAATTTGCACAGGGTTTCGTTAAAAAAATGTATAAAAAGCAGAACACATTTCTCTAAAATATCAATATTCAGACAAGAAAAAACAAGCAAAATCTGAAAGCGCAATGTCACCTGAACAGAACAATATGTATACACAGGTACTTTTAACTACCAGCCTACTTGGGATACTTGAGATTACAAATAAAATACTATGCATACTATAAAGTGTTAAATGACATTGCCATGGGGTTCCACACCCCAGGGAACTTTTTTTAAGGGTTAAAATATTTAAAAAAATGGCATGGAGTTCCCCCCCAGCATAACCAGCCCAGGCAGCAGCTATGGGAGCTTGCAGACCAGGGCTTGGAGGCGAGCATCAGTGGCTCGCAGCCATAAAGGATACAAGCATGCACAGCCTTCATGGCCCCTGGGCTCTTCTGCTTTGGCATGAAATGGGGGGCTGAGGGTTAATAGCAAGTCACATGCTAGCCACAGTCTCATTGATCCCTTACCAGTTCACAAAGGGTTAAATGTAAAAAAACACACACAAACACATCAGATTTTTTCTTTATCTTAAACCGGACCAACAGACACAGTTGAAAAAGAAACGTTGCTGTAATTTTGAAGCTTCCTATCCCAACTGACATAACTGACAATGCAAAGTAACAGAAATACCAGCAGCTCTTCCTGTTTGCAGGTGGCCTGCAAATGCATGAGCAGCCATTTTGTTTTTAAAACTGACCCCAGCAGGAGTTAGAAAAAGGTCAATGATTTTTATGTGCATCAATCTACATTGCCCTGTGGAGGAATGTATATGAGCACAGTTTGTTGTGTTGGTCTGGTGTAAGTCATTTTTGACTGTCAGTCCGCTTTAAGAATCCTCAAAAAAATGGCATGGGATCCCTCCTATCCATCATAATCAGCCTGGGGACCAACTGGTATAGGAGTCTCATGGATCCCTTACCAATTCACAAAGGGTTAAATATGAAAAAAGACACAGACACACAACAGAAATAAAATAATTTGATCTTTTATTTTTTAATACTTGCCTGCCATCGATCCATTCACAAGCACTGTGTCCCACGTTGATAACTCTAGCTTCTGCTCTCCTGCTGCTTCTGAAAGCCACTTATACCATGAGTGATGGGACATAAAGGGTTAATAAAAAATTATTACATAGGACCCTCTCTCCTATAGGGGGGACACCTATTTTGGGGGGTTTAAGGGATAAAAACCCTTAAAAATGCACCCCAAAAATGGTGTGGGGTCCCCCCTACCCAGCATAACCAGAAATGCAGGGCTTATAAAACAGGATGCCAGGATAGATTTCATGGCCCCCGCCCTGCAGGCTGCAAGCCCCAGGCTCTTCTGCTCCTTGGGCTTTGGGGGTAGGACTAGTGGCAAAAATGGCGGTGAATGCAGACGTGCGGGAGGGAACCTGTGGGGTCCTCTCCTAAAGGCTTAAGAGCTTGGCGGGGGGATCGAAAGCCTTGACAGGAGACCTGGACAGTTCCATCAAGGGGTCAGGTTAGTGGCTTATTACTTTTTTGTCTGCTAGCCGAGGGGAAAGCCAGAAACGTACATTTTACGTAGCTGGCGTTAGAAGGTTTAAACTGAATCCTATACTGAATAGTTAACCAGTGCAATGACTGGCAGAGGGTGGAGTTGTCAGAGCCGGGCTGCTACATTAAGGATGGATTGGAGAGGAGAGAGTTTAGTAAGGGGGAGACCAGTTACTAGTGAGTTACAGTAATCAAGACAAGAATGGATCAGGACAACAAAGATAGTTTTTGTTGTTTCCACTGTGAGAAAGGGACGGATTCTAGAGATGTTTCTGAGGTGCAGGCGCAATGAGCTGGAAAACAATTGAATATAGGGGATTAATGACAGATCTGCAGAGGTTGAATTAGAACAGACCTGCCATCTCTGTCTTCGCCAATCAGATGATTAGCAAGCCAGAATCAGACCACTTTGGTGTATGTTGCTAATAAAAATAAATTGTTGCTAGAGAAAATTGTTTTTTTCTAACAGAGTTGCAAACAGATTGATAATACAAAAATAAGCTCAGCTCATTGAAGGCATCATTTTGGCACAAAATAATGACCATCAAAAGTGGAATTACCCTTTACAGCTGTAAAGAAGTTGATTTGCTGCAACACATTGCTCCTCCTTCTGCTTACCCAGTGTGTGTTCAAACAAAAAAGTGTCCTTACACTTTCCAGGACTTTGGTCACTGGACTGATCCTTCGAAAGAAACATTACAACACTATTAATATAAAACAATCACCGCTTCCGCTCCCCACTGGGCAATGTCCTCTCTGTAGGTCCTGCAGGCTGGGAAATCCTGGTTTTAGCAGTCCCACCACTGACATTTTTTGAGCCGAGGGGCACAGGCCACCCCCTCCTTCCTTGTTATCCCACCCAGCATAATAATATGCCTCCTGGGAGGAAAGCATGTATAGTAAAAAAGCTAGACCTTGGTGGAATCTTTCACATTTGACTTTTACATCACTGAAGGAAAGGGGAATGGAGGGGATTCCCCAGTAAAAAAAAATACTATTAAAGGTAATTTTGGTTACCCATCTTATTTATTTTAACTGTTTGTTAACTGGCCCAAGGGACCCATACACCAATTCACAGGTCTAAGGCTGGCATTCTAACTACCAGCAGATGGCATGCTGATACTCCCACCAAATTGGGAATAGACACACAATTGTTTTTCATACAAAATGGGAAAAACTGTCAAATGCTTTGGCTGGATTACCATACTATATACTGCATATACATATATATTCATTGCTGAATACCGAGCACTATCCGGCCAGAGGGTTCATCACTAGCTGGGAGTTTTGCTAATTCATCAATTCAAATGTAATTTTTCTTCCAGTATCTTTTCCATTCACAATGGCATTTTCTGCTGATACCAGAATTCTTTAAAGTAAAATAAGTTTCTACTTCCCTTTACAGGAAAAAAAGATCACATAACCCAAAACATCTGTTTTATATAATACTTTGTGAATCCCATTAACATTAGCATAACCATTAAAATTCAGATTTGGGTTGAAGGGATTTTTCTTTTTTACTCTCAGTTTTAAGAGGAATAGGAATAAACAGTGAAGCAATTTCCTTGTGCAGAGGCAGATGTGCCAGGTACATTTTAAGCAAAGTAATGTATTTAATCTGGAAAAAAAATGTGATGACCTTCATCATTCTCATGCTTTCATGAGATATTTCTAGTCACTTTACTATTTATGTTGACTACTTCTTAGAGCTGATAGGTTGCTTATTTTAGGATTTACGCTGTACTGCATGGAAATGTAATTACTTGAAATGTAGCTGTTTTGTTAATATATGCAAACTGCTGAGAAGTATGCTTTTGTGGCTCTGAACTCCAAGAATGATAGTCCCAGAAAGAAACCCAATTTCCGCGTCCCCCTAATGTAATTGATGCACTGATCAAATTATTGAGCAGCCCCATTGCCTTTATTCTAACGTAGTAATAAATAGCAATTGCGCAAAGATCTATATTAACTAGAGGGCAAGTAAAGGCAATGAAAGGACGCAGAAATGACAAATGTTGAGCCATTTCAGTGTGGTTTCCCTTCTGTCACAACAATCAACATCAAACTAATGATGATTAATTATCCTGAGCAGTACTACTCTGTGAAAAAAATGGGCATCAGGCTTACAACATTTCACGTCTAAATATTGCTTCACTTGTCTTATCCAGCAATCAAAAGTTCACTTTTGTGAGAACAAGGGAAAAGAAAACATTTTGTAAAGCTTGTCTTGTCAAAGATAGAGATCAACAAGCTTTATTTTACATATGACAGCCAAAGAGAATGTAACAGCATCCATGGATAAATATGTAGAAGTATCAGGAGATTATCATAACAGGAGATACTCATAACAAAAGGTGGCATGGCAGGGAGAAATATTTTTAACACAAAGTAATACAGAGAAAAAAGAAAACAGAAGACAAGAAAAACAAGTACGACACTTCCTTACTTATCAGGGAGATACAATGTCTAATCAAACAACATTTGTGAACATATATTATTAATTTTGCAAAAAACATGGCTATAATCCAGCAACTAAGCTCCAGTGACACTTAGCACGGACTACCGGCTAACTTATAGTGGAGGAGACCTAGCTGGAAGGGGGAGTAACAAGGAAAGGTAATCATCCAACCACAGAGGGGTGGGCTGGCATCAGAGATGCACCCTTACTGGTGGAATACAGTACTAATGACACTTGTGTATCGTATATTGCATATACAAGGAATTTTAGCACTAATATGTCTCTTCATCTTCTTACCTTAAACAGTATATTAAACTATATTACATTACAACTTATCCCAATGCCTATATTGTTTCTATGGAACATAGTATGCAATTTTGAAAAGTATTGCATTATGAAAATCCACTTTGATTCCCTAATGTATAAGACTTTCCTTGACCCTCCACCTCATATGCCAAGACTTATTCTTTCTATAGATTGTCAAATACAACAATTTCTCAAAAAGGTACAGAGTTTTCAGCTGGGTAATATATAGTTTGAAAGAAAATGTTCTTCCTGGAGTGCTCAAGGGATGCTCCTTTTATGTGAATACAATCTCAACAGTTTTCAGTATGGAGATGCTCAGGCTTAATGTTTTAAGAAGATACATTCTGTTTATTGTAGTTCCCCATAAGTGTGTTTACAGTCAATAAATGGCTGTAGGTAGGAGATGGCTGTCCTTTCTCCAGTGTACCAGGCTGAGGAACGTCGGTGAACCAGCGAAGCCTGTAAGTAGGAGGTAAAGGAACTCCTGGTAGTAGGTAGAGGTACTCCTGGTATGGAGTGCAGCTGGACTAGCCACACTCCACACCAGGAGCACCTCTACCTACTATCAGGAGAATCTTTACCTCCTACCCAGCCACACTTGCGAACGAGCGCCATCTCCTGCCTACAGCTATTTAGTAACTGTAAACCCACTTAGGAGGAACTGCAATACCCAAAATGGGACACTATGCTTGAGTATATCCTGATGAAGCCACCTCCCATGCCAAAACATGTCAAGACTGTATCCACATAAAGGGACCTCCCCTCAACACTCCAGAAATAACTTTTTTATATACTATATATTACTAAGCTGAAAACTCTATGCATGAATAATATCAGTGACCAAACATAATATTCAAACAACATCAAAACCTTGCTTAACCCTTCTAGTGCCAGCTACGTGAGTCTTGACTTTAAACCCCCACAGAATAAAAAATATAAAAGTTAAAAACTCACCTGACCCCTCGTTAGTTAAGGCCAGGTCTTCTCTTCACCTAGGGGGGCATCCAATGCCCCCCGGGTATCTTCTGTCTTCAGAAGGGCGCCCCAAATAGCGCTCCCCCTGCTTCGGCCGCTGGTACAATAAACTTTAAAAAAAATGACATTTTCTCACCTGCGGCCGTGATCCCTCTAGCGGGGTCTCCTCTTCTCCCGCCCTGGCTCTTCAGTGGTGAGGAGAGGGCGATTTCTCACTTCCTGGTTCGCGGCTGCTAGCCTCGCCCCTTGTGGGCGGGGCTGGATGACATCATTAGTGACCCGGCACCTGTCACCCAGCAGCCGGGACCCGAGAAGCTCAGTCACTGTTAGAGATCAGAGGAGGAGGGCTGGTGGGGGCGAGATGCCTCTGATCTCTCACCCCCCCCACCAGCCCTCCTCCACCGATCACCAGCAGCTGTCATCGGAGGTGAGTAGAAAAAAACTAATAAATAAATGTAATTTTTTCTAATGTGTGTGTGTGTGGTTTATTTTTACTGTTAACCCCTTGTGAACTGGTAAGGGGTCCTTGAGACCCTATACCAGTTCCCAAGGCTGGGGGCTGGCAAGTCACCTGCAGCTAGCGGGTGCTTTGCCATTAACCCTCGGCACCCCAATTACCTGCCTCTCCAAAGCCCGGGGGGGGGGGGGCAGAAGAGCCCGGGCCCACAGAGGGTATGTGGGCTTGTAGGCTGCAGGGTGGGGGGCCACAAAAGCTGGCCCCTGCACCCTGATCTACAAGCCCCCATAGCTGGTCCCGGGCTGGTTATGATGGGTAGGGGGGACCTTATGTCATTTTTGGGGGGATTTAAGGGTTTTTAATCCTTAAAATTCCAAAAACATATGGGGTCCCCCATGTCGTTTTTTTAAAAAATATACCCCTTATGCTCTGTCGCCCAGCAGCTATAAAAGGCTTCCAGCAGCAGCAGGAGAGCAGAAGCCAGATTGATCAGCGTGGGACACAGTGCCCAGGGATGGATGGGAGGTATAAAAAAAAACTAAAAATGTTTTTCTCCTTGTGTTTGTGTGTTTTTTTTACACTTAACCCCTTGTGAACTGGTAAGGGATCCATGAGACCCCTATACCAGTACACAAGGCTGGGGGCTGACAAGTTACCTGCGGCTAGCGGGTGACTTGCCATTAACCCCTGGCACCCCAATTACCTGCCTCCCCAAAGCCCAGGGAGGGGCAGAAGAGCCCGCCCCACGGAGCTTGTAGCCTGCATGGTGGGGGGGCCACCAAAACTGGCCCCTTCGCCCTGCTCCTACAAGCCCCCATAGCTGGTCCTGGGCTGGTCATAATGGGTAAGGGGGACACCACGTCATTTTTCTTTAATTTGTAAGGGTTTTTAACCCTTAAAATTCTCCAAAAAATGGGATCCCCCCCAAGAGGGGGGGCCCTATGTCATTTTTTTTTAAATGAACCCCTTATGTTTATAGTGTGGATAGCAGTATTTTATTTGTAAATGTTATAAAGTGCTCTTTTCAGTTTGGGGGGTCTCCTGGGCAAGAATGGGGGGCTACCGATACATATGTGGTATCGTTGTAATCGGGAGAAAAGGGGCTTTCACGTGCAATATGGTTTTCATTAATAAAACAAATGTTTTATTTAAAATAAAGGAGACAATTTTCTAAAAAATTTATTTTATTTATTTTTTGCTTTTTTACGCAAAAATATTAAAAAAACTGTAGAAAAATTACAAACAAGACATTTCATGTTAAAGCCTAAACTCTGCTGAAAAATATATACATATATATTTTACTGGAAATTCCAGCAACAATCACGGTTAAACATGGCGCAAAATTGGGAAAATGACCTGTCAACAGAAGGTGACAAAATTTCAAGTAGGCTGGCAATTAAAAGGGTTAATAGTACCTATGCATGTTGGGTATTGTTCTGCTCAAGGGACCTTGTTTTCTCTTGTTTGGATATTGCTATTTTAGGAAAACATGTTTTTTATTCTGCTTTTTTATAATTTTTTTAGGCAAACCCTGTGCAACCTAAGAATTTTTCAAGGGATTACTTCCAGAAAGATGAGCTCACTACAACAAGCTCGGAATATATGGGTTATGGGGGGTACTCTAAATGTAAAGGCTTGTTTTGGTTGAAAATTTGCAAGGTGCGCACTTTGTCTGCAGAGCTGAAATTTTCAAGTAAAATTACTGTTATGCGCACGCTTTACTTTGTGGTGTTTGCCAACTCTTCCCTTGGCAGTAGCTATGTATGTTGGGTACCGTTCTGTTCGGGGGATGTTCCTTTTTCAGATTTTACTTGTTTTTTCTTGTTTGCATATAGTTTTTTTTAGGAAAATGTGGCTTTGATTCTTCTTTTTTCTTCTTTTTCTGTGCAACCAAAGAATTGATTGAGGGATTACTTCCACAAAACTACACCCACATAAACAAGCCTGGTATGCCTAGAAAGCTTGAGGTGTGTACTTCCAGAGAATATATAGTTTGTGGGGGGTATTTCAAATGTAAAGGGTTGTTTTTTGGGAAAAACTGCAAGGTGCGCATAGCGCATATCTCAGTTGTATTTTATCTGAAAATCTCCTAAAGCTCTGTTTCAGTTTGGGGGAGTCTCCTGGGCAGGAAAGGGTGTCTACCAATACATATGATGTATCACTGGAACCAGGAGAAATTGGGGTTTCACACGCAATAAGATTTTATTGACAAACTTAAATTTTTTATTACAAAAAAACACTACAAATTGCAAAAAATAGATTTGTTTTTTTTTTTAAAAGGCCAAGGAAGACATTTCATGTTGAAGCTCAGACTCTACTTTAAAAAACAATATAACACTTTCCTGGGAAATCCCTGAAAATCCCTTCAAAAATCTAAGTTGAACATATGTAGCGCAAAACAGTGAAAAGTGGTCTGGCAACAAACGTGACAAAAATTCTAGGAAGGCTGGCACGTAAAGGGTTAAGGCACAGGTGCAGGCCAAACTCTCTCTCTCTTTTAAAATATCCCCTATAATAGGTGGGACCAAAACCTTATACGTATGATGAATTAGCCTGACCTGCATGACAATCTGTGAAGTGTTTGGAGGCATTTAACCCCTGAAGGTGCTCAAATAGGGATGCTCCAGGGTTATGGACAAAAACCGAGGAAAACAAAAATCCTGGATTTCAGCCAGTTTTAAAGGACGGATTGTGCATCATATGTATTTTATATATTACACTGTGTGTATGTTACCAAAAAAACTACATTCCTTGCCTCACAGTTCATAAAGTTCCTCATTCTAATCTTTTTGCACTCATCCCACTTTTTAATGTATTTACACATTTTAACAAGTTTGGGGATAATGCAACACCAAATGCAACACGTTGCCTTCTTAGCTACTATAAGTGCCCCCCCGCCCGTAAAACTGGTTCCAAATAATTTTTACACTCACAAAATGCCTAAATTCTAATTAAAGTGGACCAATCACCAATATTGTGACTATTCTGGCAATACCGATGCAGGATGCCCATCCCCCCCCCCCGTGTGAAATCCCGAGATTGCTTGCTTTCACTCAACTTTTTGTTGTTGTCATGGCAAATTCCAGGCTGGCTGCAGGAGGTGATTGGTTCACTTTAAAATGGGAGTGTCAAGTGTACAACAGAAAATACTGTGATCTATACTGATCGATAAATCCTCCAGGAGATCAGTAAGCTTTCGTCCCTATGATACTTGGCTCTGGGTCATGAGGATGTGGATGACACCCAGGTCACCACAGAATGCCACAGCAATGCATAGTGCTGCTTATTCCCACATTTAACTACCACAGGGTTGAATAACTTAGATCTTAGACTTAAACCGGACCTTCACCATAATTTATTGAAAAAAAAAAACTATTCCACAGCATCTAAAATTAATATATTTTAAGTTTTTAGTCACTTACTTATTATTCTTTCCCCCACTGGGCTGCAACTCTGTTCAGGACTTTAGGATATGCAGAGCAACACAGTCTGAAGGCACTTCCTGTTTGCAGGCTGCCTGTTGTTCCATGAGTCGCCATCTTGGATAACATGCAGTAGATGCAGGTAGGATGATTTTTAATGTGAGCAATCTGTATGTACAGGGTGTGGGAGACATATAAGACAGACTCTTATTCAGAGTGAAGGACCGCTTTAAGCTCTGATTTTAATCTATTTTAAGTACCACCAGAGGCACATGAGAATAGACTCAATAAGTCCGGTTTTGAACCTCCTTTAAAAGGGTAAGTCCAGGAAATGGCAATTATAAGGTCGCTAAGAGCTCCCCTGAAGCCTGTCCCATTTGCCTCTCCTTTATTTCCTGCAGCATGGAGTAAATGCTGTAGCAGGTCTTCAAAGAGTGCATCTCCTTTCCTTTCAATTTTTCCACAACCACACTCCAGTGGATGCACTGTCCCGCAGACCAGCAAATGCAAGCTCTGTTTCTTGCCAGGCTCCCTCACACTGGAAGTGAAAGAAGGGGGTTGAGATCAAATTTAAAAGAGAAAGAAGGGGCAAAGTTGGAGAGCCGCTAAAGCATCTACAGCATGCTGCAAGGATTGAAAGAGAGTCACTTGGGTAATGCTTCAGGTAAGCTCCTTGCTGCCTCATCATTGCCATTTCTTAGATTTTCCATTTAACTTCCAATTGGTGTTGCCGTGTAAATCCATTTTGACAAGCGATGGCCTTGATTCACTAAGAGTTGAAATAAACTCTCATGGTAGTAAAAAGTTCAATTCATGAAAAAAAAGCCTGAGAATGTCACTGTTAGTGAATCACTAGTTAGGAAGACAATGCAAGTCACTGGCACTTTTTTACTCCTGAAAAAAGTATAGAAAAGAGTAAAGTTTTTACCTGTAGTAAAAAAGTGCCAATGCCTTTCATTGTCTTCCTATCCGGTAATTCACTAACAGTGACATTCTCAGGATTTTTTCTCATGAATTGAATTTTTTACTACCATGAGAGTTTTTTTCAGCGCTTTGTGAATTGAGGCCAATCTGTTTAATTTGTTAACCCGAAACTATGATTCCAAATATTTTAAATGATATTTTAAAGGAGAAACTGTTTTTTTGTTCATCAATCCTGCCAGATACATAGCTTACAATGATGAGCATCTTTTAGCTTAATCTGTGCAGCAGAGGAAGATGTGTTACTAAATCCACAGCAGCAAATTATTAAGAGGTTTAAAAACATAACACTTTATGTCGGAATCATTTCTTCTCTCCTGGAAATTATGCACAGAAAGTAAGTGAGAGAAAGGAACACTTGTTTAATTTGGTGCTATTATTAAATATTGTTGTTATACGATCTATTTTAATTTTACGTTGTCATTGCAATTCAGATAAACTATATAGAGACATGATCTGAAAGAAGGTTAATTGTGGTATTATTTTTGTAATCCTCCAAAGTGTGTAATAGGTAAAGCTAAGGCTGAATATTATCATCCGCTCATGAATCAGATTTAGTCTTAAATCTAATTATTTTGAGAGCTTGTTATACAAAGATTTGACAACTTCTATGTTAGATAATGGAAGGAATCAACATGAGACTTTTCATTTTCCCATAATCTTGCCATTTATGCAGCAAATTATCCAAACAGAAGAGATAGTGGAGTGTTTTATAAAATGTGCACGGCCTTCTTGCTAGAAAAAAAAAAGAATATTACAATAATAACAATAATGCACACAATAAATTTTGTTCTTAAATGGCAGTTATTCCCATTTACGCATATTGAATGGCAATGTATATCAGTATTGTGCTATTTCAGCAACATTACCCTAATGCCATGTATGGCACATAGAACATTTATTGGCTATTATAACAGACGGTTAACATAACCTTGCTGGTAAAACCGCCATCATAATTTAAGTTATAAAAAAAAGTCACACAAATACTATTCATGGGTTAGTACATTCGTATGCACTCTACATTTATTTTTATTTGATTATTTCTTTGAAAATATATGCAAAATGATGCAAAAACAGCAAAGGGTGGTCACACCACATATTGATTTGACTGTACTTTTCATTTGCATTATTTGAATTGATAAAAACAAACTATTAACATTTCCATTTTTGAAAGCATTTACCACATAGACTTAAGGCACCTGCCAGGCTAAAATATTCCAAAATAAATCTGCCCCACTGCAGCTGAGACCAGGGTGAAATGTTGATTCTAGTCTTTTGGGTGACTGAGGATAAAGAGGAACTTCAGAAGTATTGGGGAGTTATTAAAAACTTCCCAAACCTAGGTTGCTCTGTCCTGCTCCCTCCTCGAATACAAAATAGCAGTTTAAAACGTACCGTTCCAGTGACATCGCGTTCCGGCATCCTTCAGTTCCTCCGTCGGTCAAGCGCCATCTTGCCTACCCGTCATGCACTGCATCACCCTTCAGATCTCGCGGATGCACAGTGTCATTGCATAGGCTAAGGGCATTGCCCGTGAAGGGTGATTACGGCTAAGGCCACTGCCTTCACCATGATGGAAAGGGGCCAGGAATGCTGCCAGATGTCAGAGTTTTAGATAACCCCGACATCCAAAAGGCAGTGAGGGAGGGGGAGGGATGTTTACAGAGGAACATCAAAAAAGATGTGATGTTCCTCTTTAATAGTCTATTACAACTAAAGCTAAGGGGATGTCTAAAGGTTGTAAGAACATGAGGGGCTGCAAGAGGATACCTATTGGTGGATAAAGAAACAGCACTTGAAGTTCAACCCTAAAAACCACCCCTAAACCATTAGATTTACACCACTATACTGTACGCTTGTCACTTTGCATGCAGACAGATACAACCCCCTGTTCAAAAAAAGATGTGCCCGTCATACTGTCAGGTTCTGAAGATCTATTTGTCACTCCAGAGAATACATTTCACTTGAGTGCTAAATGTAGATGTGTTTCAAACCTCTCAAACTGATGATGGACATTGTACATGTGGTCTTGGGTATGTGTTGATCTTGAGGCGAGAGTGTGTCACAAGGGTTTGAGAATGCTTCCCCTTCATGAGTGGCATCTTGTATTTAGTTAGTATAATGGTTGGTATACCATATTCGGAAAATTAGGGAGCCCATTATTTTCTTCTGACAGCACGGAGGCTTACCCCTTAATTTAAGGTTATTTTTTTTTACCTTAGTATACAGATACTTCAGTATTCTCTTTAAAAGGTTACTGGTACAATTTATCTCTTTTCTGGGTGTTACCTCACATTAAGGTGTGACTTCTCAATTGTATCCTTTTACGTGAATTAACAAACAAGAACTTTTATATATCTTGTGAGAATGTTTTTATTGTCTTTTTTTTACTTATGTTATATTAATTTAATACACTATAGGGACTATAGAGGGCGCAAATGCTCAGATGGGGCAAATGCACCTAGATGCGTGGTTCATGGCTGCTTACACAGGATGAGCGCACATGCAAATTGTACCAAATGGCACATGCACAGGACAAGTGCAAAATCCCTTTTCTTGCTTCAATTTGTGCCTTCTGCAAGGAAAATCTGCTGTTTTGAAGAGAAAATGGCCCAGCCTCAAAAGTATTTGGCTGGCTAAACACTTAACTACTCCTGATGGTCCCCCATGGTTCTCCCCTTTCCTTTATTGTTTCTCCATAGCGATTTAATCTCTCCAGCTTCTGTGTTTTCTACGAGGCTCTATTCACCATTTCGGAGTGTATTCTCAGGAGAACCTGTGTTCTTTTTTTTTTGGGGGGGGGGGGTTGGAGATATTCTGATTCCAGTTAACCCTTAACATTTTTTTGCCCAATGTTTTGTCCCAGATCCAAATTTTAACCCTCCCTCCCCTGTTTGGTTTACAAATTAAACCGGACCAACACCCATTTTACAAAACATGGGTGTTGGTCTGCTGCTAGGGGCACCTCGATTGCAGGCAAAGCGGTAGCCCTAGATGTGACAGCCACTGGCCAATCATGGGGCTGTATTTACCCGAGAAATTGAGTTGTAATGTAATGTAATGTTTGTGGGCTTTACAGCGCTAGATAGAGTGGGGGGACCCCGACATGTTTTGTAAAATTGGCGTTGGTTTAATGCTTATTAATTTAACTATAATTTTTTTGTTGTAGCTAAACTTTGCGTCCCCAAATCCACATTTTTGTTGCTTTGATCTAGAAATAAAATTAAGGTTTCAATTCCTAAAAAGAACTTCCGGCTGACACTATCATTGTTCAAAAACATCCCGGATGCTGCTGGCATGTGTTTTCGATATGAAATAAGCTTGTTACTCATGGGAAACAGCAATTCCTCGATCTATTTGCTGTACGAAATTCACTCTTCAGATCACATTTATGCATACTTTTCTGCCTTCCAAACATGCCATAAGTCAGGTGCATGAGACTTGATGCGCCAAAATCTCGGGAGTGGAAAATTTCATTTGGTATTCGCTAGAGCGCAAATTGGTGCAAAAACAAATGAGCGCGAGCGTGACAAAAAAATGCACAGATTGGCAGAGCGCCAAAAAAAAAAATGCTGGCGCTCCAAAACTGACATGATATTAACCATAAAGATGCTGAATGGCACCCATCATAAATAAGTTGTGCAGGATTTCATAAAAGAGCAAGGTGCTGCACATGCATTCATTAATAATTTGGACCTTATTTAGGATGTGTACCTTTTAGCATCTTATTTGCGGCTATAGCGCCAGCTTCGGAGCTCTAGCATTCCCATCTTGTCTGGCACTGTGCTGTGGACTACATTGGCGCTAGCAGTTGCTGTGCAATGAGCTACGTGGCGGCTGATTCACTACTAAAGACAGGTATTTCCAGATGAGCGTCTATATAGCAGCGCCGACCGCTAGTAGACACTGTAAGCGGGTATCAGGCGCTGTAACAGAGCATCTCGGTCGCTCTAGTAACCTGTCCGGCATTAATGAATGTGATGTGTGTCTAACAACAGTACAATGCTGCAGCGAGAGATGGGTAGCGCCAGCTCAGTGCGACCAGAACTCGGTGCTCAACACCATATCCAAGAAAAAGCTATATACACAAAGCGTCGGCACTCTAAAGCTGGGCGCTGTAGCATAGAGCGCCAGGCGCTCTGTGATTAAAGTGTGTTTTAGAACACATATCCACCAGTAACAAAACGAAAACACATGGAATGACACTGTATTAAAACTGGGACAATAACATAAGTCAAAAAAGTTTCTAAAAGTGTTTGTTTGCAGGAGAGGTCACACAATGATTTGAAAAAAACAAAAATTGCCAAACGCGTCTGGCATTCACCAGACGCTGCCTGCCACTACAAGGCAATACCCGGCGCTATCCCTTCTTAAATAACCACTAATTAACTTTAATTTTCACACTTAGGTATTGGCCAGCCTGTGTAAGTGCCTGCTGGGCCCGCCGGCCTATTATCCCAATGCCAGTGCAGAGTGCTCACCATTCAAATGGGCCACTTCCTCTGCCAACATTCTTTTTTTATGTGCGTTGGGCTTGAAGTCATACCTTTCATCAATGAAAGTCTGCAAAAAACAAACAGAATTGAAATGTTAATTTAGGTTCTTCTCTGCTTTGGTCAACTTTAGGTACACATGCACGCCCCTGTCCCTTTAAAGACTTTTCTGGAGCAGCAGCACCACAACCAACAGTTGGAGACACTGCTCGGGCTATGGTGGAGGCTAACCAGCTCACTGCTCGAAGGCTGGACCGGCTGGAGGCCCAACAACCAGCCAACACCGAAAGTCAGGCAACATCACCCTAACCTGGTATGCTGGACTTTCGGGTGTAGGGAACAAACACTTGACATTTGGCCGACAGCCACATTCATTTTGTTGTTTAGCTAAATTGCGGCCTGATTTGTAGCAGACAAAAATAACTTGTCGATTATCACATAGCAGGAACATAAATTTCCAAAAACATTTTCTGTTGTTGGAGGTTTTTTAATCACACCCATAAAAGCAAAACATGGTGACAATTACAAAGTACAGAAGGAAAAACATAAATACACAATTTTTAAGAAAAAAGATGAGTCCACCAAATGCTGGCTAATTGTTTGGGAAGCACGGTTCTGGGTCCCAGAATAATGGTGCCTGAGAATCCCTGGAACTGCAGCAGGGGTTGCCTTCTCCATATATGCTGCCCCCTCTCTGTCAAGGAAAAATTGTGGAGGACCAGGCAGGTCAAGTATACCTTCTCAGCCTATATTGCCCCCCGTGTGGTCAAGGCATCTAAATTCCCACTAGCTGGAATGTGTGAGAGACAGAGGCTCTGAAATGTTCTAAATCGGGGTGATTTTTAGGCAAAAGAAGCCATTAAAATCCCAATGCAAGTTCTGTACAAATAAATGTGTTTTATATTAATTATATGCATTGAGCACTTCAATCCAGTTCTGCCCATTGTACTTTATGGGATCTTGAGCAACAGCATCAGGTTTCATCTGGCACTGCTTCAACCACAATTTTTAATGGTTAAATTGTATGCTGAGTGCCGCTGATGCCAAAAAGTGGTGCTGCGCGTTGCTGACGCTTTTTAAATAAGTCTCTCAGTTTCCCTGATTAAGAAACAAGGCGGGCTTGCATTGCTTCTCCACTTTGAACCTGGTGAAGATGTAATCTTTAAACCTTCAATAATTTTCACAAATTGTGACATTGTGACATCTTCAGGATATTTTTATAATCTGAGGAAATACTTGGCTATTTAGCATTATTTATATGCCTAATATTTTTCATTTTTTTAATGTAATTATATGTAATATGTAATGATATGTAATATCCTTATTGACATGCTACATTATAACATTGTATTTGTAGAGTTTGATCTTTTTTTATTTTTTTTTTGCATTTCTCCCTGGTCTCAGCTGCAGTGGGGCAGATTTATTTTGGAATATTTTCTGCACATGTGTCATGCTGTGTTAAGTTTGAAGTCATATTAGAGCTGACTGGTATTGAAGGTAAGGAACTAGTCTGAAGTAACAGTACTTCATAACAACAGCTCTAGAGAGTGGGACCAGAAAGACACCTATGCAGGAGGAAGCAGCTATAAGAAGCCAAGGGCAATGGGAAACCTAGGCCCAGAACCTACCAGACATTTACCACCATGAGCTAAAGGTCCAGGTACCTATATTTGTGAGTTAAGATGTGCTGTGCCTGCTGGAGCAACTAAAGGGGAGCCAAGGTTTGGTATTTTTTGATGAAGAATGTGCTATTTACTAATAAAAATTGTAAAGCTGGAACAGTTTGGTGTAAATTGGAACAGTTTGCTGTAAATGAGTGCCCTGTCTGGGACTGGGTTTGTATATCGGTAATAGTGTGTGTGTCACGGTGCCCTTACCTCCAGTCCGGTCCCGTGGTGTCCTTCCTCCCAGCAGCCGCATCTGTGGCAGGCACTGGCTCGAGCGGCGCCGAGTGCAGATGTCTCCTCCTCTCATTGCCGTCTCCCCTGCTCCTCTGTATGTGCTCGCGTCTCTCTTATGGCCTCCGGAGGCCGCGCTGACTGCAGGTTGATTTAAAGGGCCAATGAGCCCAAAGGTTTTTCTGGGCGAAACGCCTTGTACCACCAATCACATACATTCCCCTTTATCCTATCGCATTAGGTTCAGCCCTATAAAGGTTTTACCTCCCCAGTTTGTCACTGCCCGTGATAGAATTTTGCTGGGTGTGCTTTATCCCGAGATTCCTGTGTAGATTACCAGTTGCTGACCTTGCTAGCCTGACTATCCTGACTAACACCTGTACTGACCCCAGCCTGAATTACGACTACGAACCCTTCTCATCCCTGGTACCATGAAGCTTTCTGATCTCCTGGTTTGACTCTTAGTGTGACCTTGACCTAGTCTGTAATCTCCCCCGGAGTATCATAATCTGTACTTACCTCGGCTACCCGATTACTCCCAGTCTTACCTTTGGTTTATCCGTCTTCACCCCTGTTAGTTTACATCCTTTGAGCTAATACGCCCTGGGGGCAACTGTGTCTGGTGAGACATTTAAAGCGTCCCAGCAAACGGGGGCTTGGCTAAAGGTGAAGCCAGCTGTGGAGACTGAGGGTTGTAAACTCACAAAGATGGCGGGTGTTCCCAGGGTTTGACAGTGTGTAGCTCTGACATCACCCACAAGCGCCATGCAGGACACCTCAAGGTCAGAGAAGGACCTTCTAACCCCACCCCTTGTTATTACTAGTGATGAGTGGACACTGCTTTAATTCTGTTCTAGTGCAGTTCTGCCAAATAGTTTGCAATATTCGCCCTCTGTATCACCTGAATCCAAATTCCAAGTCTATGGGGGGGGGGGCAATACAGGAAGTAATTGATTTTGGGGTATCTGAAAGGCAACAAAAGCAGCCAAATGCCCCAAATTACATAATTGGAAAACTACAACATTTTGGGCATGATGATCTTATCGGAAAAAATCAGATGTCCCAGCCAAATAATGTATTTTGGTATTTGAAATCAAAAACTCTTGTAATTTTAGAGTGGAGGAATTTCCCTTTTATTATAGCACAGCATTTTGTACATAAAGCTAGAACTTTCCTTAAAAACAAAAAGAACACTTCTCAATAATTTATTTATAGCTTGAAAAACAGTGAACTTTAGTAACTGTCACCTTATTTAATGATCAAAGGTTTCCTCTCTATGTTGATAAAAAATTCTAACCCTCAGGGCCTCATTTAAGAAGTGTCTGTGCTATTTAGCACCATTTACTGCTGATGGACTATTGCACCACTCTATGCCTCATTTAAAAAGTGTGTGACAGCAACAAGTAGAACGCCTTTTACAGATGAATTTAGTTGTATAGTTCAGTTGTATAAGCTTACAGCCTTATTTATTGAAATTTATTGTGGGTGCAAAAATGAGCGTCTCTTGCAAGATGCTCTCTGAGCCTGCAGCACAGCACCGACTGAAGGCTGAAGCCAGCACTCTACGCGCAAGGGCCCCTGACAGGGCGATGTGCAGAGCTTTTATAAGCCTATGCACTAGCAACCCCTAGCACCAGCTGGGGGTGCCAGAATTACATTACATTAAATACTGAAAACACACAGCGCCCACACGGGCACTGTAACTGTCAGGCCTCCTGGCTACAACCATGGAAAAGGTAGACTTCTGGCAAGTAGTGAGGGCTGGGCAGAGCTCCACATGTGGGGCACAGCAAGGAAATAAAGTTCAATAAGACAAAACAGAGTTCAGGGGCTGGCGGCAGACAGGCAAAGTCCAAAAAACAACCCTAAGAATTTCATTACGGATACCCAGCACATTGAAATCAATGCGATAAGGCCACACAATGCATGGTTTGTGTTGATGATAGATGAAACACTACCTTGAACTCAGAGCACCCCTTATCAGAGGCGCTATGGATTTTTAACTTGCTAAATACAGCTTTTGCATCGGGACCTGACATTCACCTGATACTCATCTGGCACTATGTGGCACTAGCGCTTCTTAAATACAGTCACAGTTGGTGCTGAATCCTGAGCTACCTTAGATCTCCATTTATCACAACAGTGTTTTCAGATACCTTTAATGATATTATGTCAACCACCACCTATAAGATCCACCACCAACCTCTGACATGTTTGAAAATGGGCAAATATGGCAAGTTGGTGGAACAGTGTAATGCACATTGGTGCTGTTAACTCTAGCATAAGAGCCGATACATAAACAGATATTTTGTTTTGCTGTGCCCCAAAAATAAAAAAGAAGCAGAGGTGGAAAGGCAGGTGAAAATGCAAGCAAAATGTTACAAAATGGCACAGGAAGGCTCACCTCATAAATCAGTCTCTTAAATTGGACCAATCACTGCCTTGGCCGTCCCTGGAGTCTAAAAGACTCCAGTGCTGGCCCACTAAGTGCCCCCTGGGACATCCTGATTTGAGATGCCCGCTGTGTGAACCCCCTGCACCTTACCTTTCCACCGATCCCTTGCTGTGATTGCAGGCCGTGGCCCCAGCATTCCATGCATCTCTGCAGCTGATGTGTGCTCCCATGCCCAGCCATTCAGATTGCCTGTGCATGGGAGCACATGTGCATTACACAGAGAAACCGGGGATGAGGCTGCTCCCACCCCTAATGCTGACTTCAGTCCAAATCAACGCTTTAGGCTGTGCGGTATAAAGTGCTGGTTGCAAGACAGAAGAAAGAAAAATGGCAAGCTGCTCTGAGAATTAAATAGGTAGTGTGGGAGGCCCCAATGTGGGCCCACCCATCAGTCTCATCTAAGTATTAACCACCAAACATGTCTAGCTATGTGGGAAGACAGATATTTGGCCGTATATATCTGCAGATACATGTTGAAGCCACATCGCCGCGACAAGGCACTCTGTGTTTAGTGAGCCCCATATATATATATATATATGAGCCCCATAATAGGGACATGTACTGCAGCTAGTAACAAACAGAGCTACTTACCAGGAGCTGCCGACTCCCATTCGGTGCACTACATGGGGAAAGGGTCACCTCATGCTAGTGTCGGGTACACCTCAGCCCCCATGCGTACACCTGGCTACATCTTGTTGGAAGACAGCCCGAAGGTGCATTGTGGAAACGGCAAAAAGGTTAGTGGTGTGGGCCATCTGGGGAGGTCTCACACAGTGGCGCATCCCAAATCAGGATCCCGCTAGTAAGCGGATAGATCACCAGGATGGCAAAATTCCTGGTGATTGGTCTACTTTAAGGATAAAATGTAACAGTTACTGATGCATGTGTATCTTTTATATGCAGATATTGTGCCATAAAGAAAGGGAAATTCTTCCACTCTAAAATTAAAATTTTCGGTTAAAGCTTCCTCTAGCCTTAAATAAAACTGATTTATAGGAAAAGTTTTTTGACGGGTTTTTGATGTTTTCCTCCTCTGGAATGTAAAATAAACATTTGTTTTAAGATTGTGCCCCCAGGCCTGTGATTTACTTATCAGCATGCTGTTTCTATGATTCTTATATTCCTCTGACACTGTCTTGGTAAAGCAGGAGTGGCTCTCTTGCCCTATAGTAAAGCTGTTAGTATCCTTTCTCCCAGAATTTTTCCACTGTAACAGCTTTGGCAAAACAAAGCAGCAGCAACCCTTTAGCGACTGGAACACAAGATTGTTTGGCTACCATCTGAAGAGGCTGAATTAGAGCAGAAGGGGTTAATTCTCTTGTCTCTGTCTCAGCTAAACAAATGGAAAAAAATAACACATACAGATGTACAAATCGTTAACCATCACATCCCAACTCATCCTATTGTGATATATCATAAAGAAGCCATTGAGAAGCATTTAAGATTTCAAAATTACACAATGCATCAGTGCAATAAATGGACGGCTAAAGAAAGTTGCATCTGTAAGCTTAGCACAGTGGTGGGGAACCTAGGGCACCCATGCCAAAGGCAGCATTTAGAGGCCTCTCTGTAGGCACCCAGAGCCATCAGCTTGGCACTTTAAGTTTTTAATTTTAACTTTTAAGTTTTGGGTTGCAGTTTGGGAACGTGGTCTATAAAGGGTTTGCCATTGCTGGCTTAGCACTTTGATTACATCATGTTGGCATAAAATTGTGGAAACTTTTAAGAATGCCATCCAAAGTGGAATCACCCTTCAAATAGGAATTATTCTTTCACTGTGAACATTAATTTTGAAGTTTACTATAGTGCAAGGGTGTTTATTTTTTGCCACTTTCAGATACATCATTAAAGCTAATGGTGGCCTCTACCATTACCTACAGACAGATTACTGGTGTTAAAAACTTTATTTCTTCAGCCGGTCGAATTGTACCAGAATGTTGATATCAAAAATTCCGTTTTGGCTGCACCAAACTAAGCTTGCTAATTTCTGGTTGAACATACCTTTGACACGAATCTGAAGCCTAACACTAGCCATTACCCTCCAAGGTGATCCATGCAACAGCTGGGCATGACAGCAAGATGGATCGCCCCTCACAGGTCTTCAGTCTTTTCTAGCATTGGGCAAGATACCCTGCAAGTAAAAATAAAATGAATTTAGTGTGAGCAGGAAGGGGTTAAAATCCTTTTCAGGCTACAGAAAGTCCAACTTGCTTTTTGAGCCACATTTAGGTTGCATGAGGCTCGATATTCCACTCTTCCCATTAGGCGGCATTTTTGGTTTTTAAGAAAAGAAAATAGTTCCCTTTTTTCTAGTTTTGCATGCACTTGATGTGTAAATGTCACACTAAGTGCACATGTATTTTCTTTTTTTGGTTTCCAGAAATAGTTTTGTGTCACAAATAAGCAGTTATAAAAGTCGTCTTACTATGGGGCAGACTGACAGCTTCTGACTGTCTTGTTTTTCTGCTCTGTGGGGAACAAGGCACTCGGAAGCAACGACCAACATAATTATTCTTTCATTGGCTGCTCTGATCAGACTAACCCTCCTAAATATTGTATCACTTCAAGTTTCAACCTTTTGTATATTTCTGTGCCTATTATGCCAGTTTGAATGTGTGATTACGATGTTAGTCTTGTAGGTTTGTGAAAGGACCGGTTGCCACAGCAACATTCCTTGTCTCCAATCAACCACTTAGGTAATTAAGTAAGTTTCCTGAAAGTGGATTTCATGCTTGGAACACAATTAATATAGATAGTACGTGGAGTGTAAATGATAGATAATCATTATATTTTTGACTTAGTTTAGATTATTTTTGGAACATCATGTGAATAGCCTAAATATATTGCCTTCATTTCAGGAAATGGAGTGTTTTTGCTCTCTAATCTTCACCTACAGGATAGTTTTCCTGTATATAACCAAGGAAGCCATTTTCATGAAAGAAAGAAATTCAGATTATTAGAGTTGGATGATGATTTGAAAAATATGTGCATAATTTTAAGGTGCAATTTACAAGGTGTAATCACATCCAATATGGCACCTCAAATGGCTGACTAAGCAGGAAGATTCTGGGATAAGGAGGCATAATCATCTTCTCCCACCTTATTATTTCATTATATTTCTTTTTAATGTTGGATTTCTAAAGCTAGTTTTCCTTCTTACCATAAGAATCCGAATTTACCCTACAGGTGGAGGATTCCTGAAGAGTGCCTGGAAGCGACATGTTCCTTTGAATTAACCATGTTCCCTAGAGGAGGCCAGTGAGGCAGCCAAGTAATGGAGGATTCCTGTGGAATATCTGGCAGCGATATGTCACTTCCCTATAAGATGGCTGCAGATGAAATGATGGCTGCAGAAAATTCCGTGCAGCTGCATACATGGTTTTTTCTATATATTCAGATGGGCAATATTCTGGGCTGCTTTAGCTACATTTTCAATCATAGTGTTACTGATACCTTTAATTCACCTCTAATTAGCATTGTTTTTTGTGGCTCATTAATCTCTGAACATTGTCTCCTACTGTTCTGCTATCCATCATTAATAAGACTTCCCTGGCCAATTCATCTTGAAAAATCATTGTCTACTGTGATTAAGACCCTTACCTCCTTTATCTTCGGATGAAGTTTAAAGCAGACCAAAACACTTCTGGTCTATTCAGAATGGTCCCTAGAGAGCAATCTGTACCAGAAAGGTCACATATTGTAGTTGCATGTATACGTGTATACATTATGGGTCTTTGACATCAATATAGTGTATCATCCCAATTTGCCATACATAATGTATACATTAGCACAACAAAAAAAAAATGCAGCATAAATAAGGGCATATAGTAATACAATGCAAAAGTAAATCGTACCCACAAAAATACTAAGGCAATCAATTTAATCGATATCCATGTTTGAGGTCATTGATTGACCTTAAAGCAAAAGTTTGGTGGACTTTCTCCAGACTAGTTGCCACACAAGGCTTTGCAGCCACTTTCTGAGGTCCCCAAATAGCGTCTCAACAATATCCCATATTTCTGGTTTGCAGCCTTAAAGTGGCCAAATGTGAAGTACTATCGCAGACAAAGGCATCCATTACTTTATGTAAACCTCTGCCTGCAATAAATGTAGTGGGTGTGCTCAAGTAACTGAGCCACTAAATAGCAAGGAGGGTGGCTGGCCATCCTGAAAAGAGGGATGTTCATCTGGATCTCCATGACATCAGAGCAGGAAAAAAAACAGCATAGGAAAAAAGTTGAGCATAAATGTTTATGTTTTTGACTGGACAGAAGAGAATATAATTATTATTTGTAACATAATATACTATTGTTAGTAACACATAATTAGTAACACACATAGCTTTTGTGTTTAAAGGAACTCTGTACGCAAAGTACATTATCTGTCATTCAGCAGCTCACCCCATCATGGCTGTTTTTTCCCTTTCTGTAGAACAGCCATGGTGATGAGAATGCCTGTCTTACAGACCCCACCCATTATGCTGATTATTATGCAGCATCACAAAGCCAAGGCACACACCCAAATATTTCAAAAGATAAATCATGAGGTGAAACTGTAAACCTTGATATCTCGGTATTCCTTCTTCATTTTAAAAATGGAAAACAGTTTAGGGCAGTGCCAAACGTAGCTCGCCACAATGGTGTAACAATTACCTTTGCCTTCTGTATCCCTTTAAGCTTATCAATTTGAACATTGTTGATATTTCGTGAAATTTTTGTGAGCTACTGTAGTTTATATTAGACAGTGAGTGTTAGCGTGTCATCATTTTTTAACCTGCTATAAAACTGTCCCCATTGTAGTAATTTGTGTGTGGTGTGTTCACTGTCTTTACAAGCTCCATATTTATTTTATTGCTCTCAGAGAGCAAAACCATTAAAACTGTATAATACTAAATGGGCCGTTGTTCCTTCTGTGGAGCAATCGTGCTTGGCCATCCTATTTTAGTAATTCTTACAAGGTGTTTTTTACATTTTGGTGTGTGTGTGTGTTATTCACAGGGAACATTTTGTATAGTTTTTTTACTGTAGGAACTCTTCACCTATATGACCTATTTAAGGAGGCATTACAGTCAAGTTCCTAATTTACTTGTATAGCAGTAAATGGCTGCCACTCATGTTCCAGTGGGCAACCATCCAGGCTTGATGTACAAGTCCACTTGGCAATCCCATTGGTGCACCTTCAGTCATGTGATTGGTAGACATACATAAATGAGGAAGTGGTAAACAAATGCGTATAGGACCACTTTGAGGTTTGCCACTTACCAGGTCTGTAAAAAGTATTAATGTAGCTTAATCCAGCTGGTTTAAAGAAATATAACGGCAATACCTTCCTAACTTCACTGTTTAGAATGAACAAAGTTGGGATGATCTTTCATAATTTGTCCTCTTATTAATGTATATCTCTTTATGTTACGGCACCATATTGTAGTAAATAACAGACAAATTTATTTCAGATTTCAGCATGTTTTCGGTTAAATGAAACAGATCCAATTCTAGATTCTGCTAAATGAGTACTTCCCCAGTGAGTTCAATTTTCTATTGACACTATTAGTCTGTGCACCTGGAGTTATAGCACTGAGTTAAATTGCTTAATTAACATGGTGAACTTTGTTATTTTGTTTTGACAATAAATGATTGGCCTTGGTACCTGAGGCAACAGGAGATAAACGGACTCCTAGTTTGCATAAAAAAAAGGCAGAGCACTGAAAGTCTTCTGCATGTTGAATTTACAAATGCTTCCAAATGTCCTGTTTCATTTGCAAGGTAATGGTTTGTTTTTGTGAACTAACAAGATTTAATATGTGCTTCAAGACACAAAATAATAAAAAGAGTGTATATTAAATGAGTGATCTGTCATTGCGGTTTTCTTTTGTGGCAAAATAAATCCAGTAAAATACCGATCAACATAACTCATAACAAAGTACTGTATTTAGTGCTGAGACTTCAGAACCTCTTTCAAGCATAACAGATGAGCATCTCATCACGAGGACATCAGCAAGACTATGAACGCGGTCGTTCCCTTAGTTCCCACTGCTACTGCATTAAATAAGTCTAAGCGGTCACCGTGAACGATGACAATGTGAACATAGTATGTTAAACAAGTGATTATTTGACAGTGCAGTAAATCTCATGGTTAGGTATTGAAAATGCGACTTAATAGCAAAAGGTACAACTGCCCACAGCTCAGAACATCATTAATAGGATTTCCACTGGGTGCTGCCCATGTCATGAGTAGTGATGCACCAAAGACGGCCTCTGTTCAGTTTGAAAGTTTTTCCCCCAAATCTTCCTCAAAGGGATCCCTGAAAGAACAACAGACATATAACTGAGTGACTTGGACAAGACTCTGCTTTTTTAGCAGGGTGACAAACATTATTACAAGTGTTGAGCTTCGCTGTTTGAGTTTCAAATTCAAACTGTGTCTGGTCAAAATTAACTGATTTGTCAAAAATTGGGTCTAATATTCCCAGTCTGTTCAATACCTGGATGCAGGAAATGGTAGCTATTGCTGTTGAGCAGAAGAAATTAATTATTCCAACAACTCTTTTCCAACAGATAAAACTACAATAGATCAAATCTCTGGGAGGTTGAACACTTTTTGGCTAAATGTGGGTTTAACTAAACTGAACCGAATTGGCAAAAAGTGGGTCTAATTTACCTTTCACCTGAAACACAGATCAAACTACAAGAAACAAGCTCTCTGGGAAGGCGGGCATTCAAGTTTTCATTTACCACTCTGTCAATCACTTTGCTGGGTTGAGTTTATAAGAGAGTAATGTGAGATGCCAAAATAGATTTAAGAAAAGCACAGACCAAAAAGTCATCAGTAAGAGCTTGTGCCATGTTTCAATAACAAAGTCCACCTAAGTAGTTTAGGACTGGAAAGATTTTCAAGAAAAAGCATGTCCATTCTTTCTTAAAGTGGACATCCACTCTCCGTTCACCAAGCCCACCCTGCCTCCCTCAGTGCTGAGGCAGAACGGTGGGGAGACAAAGAAGAAAAAACGTCACCCTTCCCAGGTTCCATTCCACTATGGGCATGAGAGTCAGCCACACAGAGAGTACATACAGCTGCACCCCCCCCCCTCTGTGTATGCTCCAGCCCATTCAAGTTAATAGGCGAGCAGAGCTGCACACAGCAAGGGGAACTCTCTACTTTCCTTTCAAGATAGTGGTGCCTAGGACCTGAAGCATCGGGAGAAAGATGCTGGATCTTGGCTGAGGTAAGGGATTTTTTCTTTGTCAATCATACCAAGAGAGGGAAGCAGGGTGGGGGTGATGACCAAAGACTGGATTCCGACTTTGAGAATCCATTTTTCTTGGCATTTTTTCCAATCCTAAACTATATTTAGTTAAGCTAGAGTATAAAATAGTTGCACGTACAAAAAGCAAAGTGCATTAGGCAGTTCATGAGCTGAAGTTTGCGTATGTGTTTGCATGGTTATTTGTATAGTCATTTCCTTTTTGTTTCATTTCCAATTTACATATTAATTCTCTTATAGGCATGTAAGTACCTTAGCTGCCTCTCCAACTGTTACGTGCCATCTTTGTGAGACTCACGTAGTTGATTTTAAACCCCTATATCATATAAAGTAAAAAAGGTAAAAACTCACTGACCCCTCAATCGATATGGTCGGGTCTTCTCTTCACCCACATCCAATGCCCCTTGGCTCTTCCAAAAGAGCCCCCTGTGATCCCTCGTGCCAGGTCTCCTCCTCACCCTGGGGGCTTCTAATCCCCCCAGCTGGCTCTTCTGTTTAGCGGAGAGGGCCCAAAATAGGCCCTCTCCCACACTTCTGCTGCAGCCATCGCTAGTCCTGCCTTTCATTGAAGGGGAAGATGACATCATCATGATGTCATCACACACCTGCCTGTCATTTTTTATTTTTTCAATGTTTAATGTTTTTTTTTTTTTTTTACATTTAACCGTTTATGAACTGGTAAGGGATCCCTATACCAGTTCACAAGGCTTAGCGGGTTGGCAAGTCACCTGTGGCTTTTTAACCCTTAAAAAGTCCCCCAAAAATGGGGTCCCCCCGGGATGAGGGTCCCATGCTAATTTGTTTTTTTTATTTAACCCTTTATAGTGTGTATAGCAGTTGTATTTCATTTGTAAATGTTATAAAGTGCTCTTTTCAGTTTCGGAGGTCTCTTGGGCAAGAATGGGGGGCTACCGATACATATAGAGTACTGGTGTATTTGGGAAAAATGGGGCTTTCACATGCAATATGGTAATTACAAACAAGAAACTTCACATTAAAGCCTAAACTCTGCCACAAAAAATATAAATACATTCCTAGGAATTTCTGTAAAAATCACAAAATGGTGAAAATGGCCTGTCAACAGAGAGTGACAAAACCTCAAGTAGGCTGGCAGTTAAAAAGGTTAAAAGTAGCTATGCATGTTGGGTCTTGTTTTGTTAGGGGGACCTTTTACTTTCAGATTTAGCTTGTTTTTCTTGTTTGCATATTGATGTGTTTTTTATTCAGCTTTTTTATGCATTTTTTGGGGGAAACCCTTGTGCAGCCAAATAATTATTCGAGGGATTGCTTCCGGAAAGATGAAGCCACTACAACAAGCTGGGTATGCCTAGAAAGCTTAACATGTGTAGGGAATATATGGTTTGTGAGGTGTATTTCAAATGTAAAGGGTTGTTTCGCTTGAAAAATAGCAAGTTGTGCACTTTGTCTGTTGAGCTGGAATTTTCAAGTAAAATTAACCTTAAGCGCATGCTTTACTTTGGGTTGTTTGGCAACTCTTCCCTTGACAGTAGCTATGCATGTTGGGTATTGTTCTGATCTGGGGACATTGCTTTTTAAGATTTAACTTATTTTCCTTGTTTGTATATTGTTTTTGTGACTTTGATTCTGCTTTTTTAATCTTTTTTTAGGGAAACTGTGCAAAAGTAGTCATTGAGTAATTACCTCCAGACAACTGTGCCCACATCAACAAGGCTGGTACATCTAGAAAGCTTGAGGTGTGTACCAGATAATAAATAGTTTGTGGGAGGATTTCCAATGTAAAGGATTGTTTTTCTTGAAAAAGTGGAAGGTGCGCATAGTAGTTGTATTTTATATGAAAATCACCTAAAGTGCTGTTTCAGTTTGGGGGTGCCGTTGTAACCGGGAGAAATTGGGCTTTTACACACAATATGGTTTCATTGAAAAAAGTACCTTAGTTAATGCAACAAAAACAATACAGATTTTGCACATATATCACACAAAAAATATTGAGAATACACTAAAAAATGGCCTCTGAAAAATGGTGTGACAAGAGAGGGTGACAAAAACTGAAGGTAAGCTTGCACTTAAAGGGTTCATTTGTGTAAAAGTGGACCAACACTGATATTTTTACAAACTTGCTAATACCAGATAAACAAACTAACAACTCACAACAATCACAAACAAACACATTTTAGTTATCAATCAACCAACTATTCTATTTTTTACATGGCCAGAGAAGACAAGCAATATGCTATTTTTGAGTCATGCTGATAAGCATTGGTAGCAGCAGAAGACCAAGATGAGCCAGATAACGGGACCATAACTATTATCATAGAAAAAGATTATTCCTGGAGAGCAAATGGTTTGACAGCCTACCTTTTTAAAATAAATAGTTATGAAAACTGCACAGCAGCAGGAGCCTTTGTCAGTATCTGTGCTTTTCTACATCACACAAACTATCTAAGAGTACAGTATATATGGTACAAGTGCTTATATCCTATAATGACTGTTCTGAACACCTGGGGTGAAAGGGAGCCTCCACCAGGATCTTTACTTTAAGCAATAATGTGTTATCAATGTGAAATAAGGCTAAGCAAAATGTGGATGGAACAGAAATAAAATAACGTGAAGAACAGTCATATATATAGTCATATATATATGATTTAACACATTATTTAAAATAGAACATTTAATAGAGAGATAGTCTAGTTGTCTAAATCTACCTGTCACTGAACAAATGTTAAAATGCAATTCATTTAAATTAGTTAAAAATAATTAAAAATTACAGCTGGGTGAAGCTTGTTCTTTTGCCCTTTTCCCACTCACTCTAGCCCACAAATTTTACATTTGTGTTTTTTTGTTAGGTATAGCATTAAGAAAGATTACGTAAACTGGATCAATGGCCTGGCACATTTGGAAAAGAAAACTTCCCAAAACTCCCTTGCCCAATCTGCATACACCCACTCAAAGCTAAAACACTCAGTCACCAAACTAGTGGTAGCGGGCATTTTGGAGCATCCTTTCCCAGCATTCCAGTCGTGCTGCTGCTTGGATTCAACTGAGATAACTGACAATGCACAGTAACAGGAAACCCAGCAACACTTTCTGATTACAGGAGGCCTGCAGATCCAGGGGACTCTGTTTTCTTTTTAAAAATAACCACAACAGGATCTACAAAAAGGTACATTTATATTTATGTGCAGCAATCTGAACTGTTTGTTGTGAGGGTGTTGGTCCAGTTGAAAGTGGAACAAAACCCAAGAGGGCAGGCCGTGGAATTTAAAAGAAACCTGAGCTGGCCGCTGGCCTTCCCCTGCTGTATGACAACACCCTGGGGCACCATAAAACTAACCTTCTTCCCAGCTTTCTCATCTATGTAAACACCAGCGCGACCACATCCCCAGCATATTTGTGTTGTGCATGCGCTCCCACCCCATCCATTTCGATAGGCTAGGACCGGGAGTGAGCCCACTGCTGGGGATGCGGTTGCTTGCACTTCCGATTTCCATAAACAGAGTAAGTAAACACAGTGGTTAAGAGCAACTCTTAGACTCAGTGCAGTACTTTCCTGCTTACCCTTCTCTGTCTGTGACTGCCAAAGGTTCATGTGCAGAGCGCTTCTCTTCAGCACTAGGATACACAGTGGAACAAGGAAGGGAAGTATAACAATCGTCTCTTGGGCTTCCAATTATTTTTGAGACTGTGGGGCATCCCAAATCAGGATGCTTGCAAAGGGGTAGGCAGTTACTAGAGTGTCCAAAATGTATTTATAGATTTTTTTAGTTTTGAAAAGACTGCGGTAGATTTATGGTCCAAGACACATCATACTTTTTTAGTGCAATATGAGGAAAGCCCAGCACAGAGCATTCTACTGAAGATGCTCATAATCTCACACTTTAAGTGTCTGGACATCTACTTGGCAATTACATTCAATGTGGATAAATCTAAAGTAATGTGCTTGCAGGCCACATATAAAATTGAAGCTGGGAGAGTTAATTGTTGAAAAGGATATGGTGGTACTGGTAGAACAGTAAGAAATGTCAAGCAGCCAAGGCCACCTGTCATGCCTGGAGTTCCTCCTTAGCTTTCAGCTGCTCCTTTCTGGGACTTTTCTCTGCTGTATGCTGCTTGACCAGCAGATGGCACTGTTCTGCAGAGTTCCTGGAAATCAGCCTGCACCTGTGACATTACCTGGCCTATAAGCTGATCCACACATGGCCTCAGTGGATTATCATCTGTCTTCTGAACATGGAGCCTGGAACTCTGAAACCTGAAACCTGAACTCTGAACCCAGGACTCCTACCTTTGCCATTTGTTTTCCTTTCTGCTTTGCCTTATGTCCATCTTGGACATTGGTATCACGCTCCCGGAACCACAATTTACCACTTGGACAACTCCAGCTCTCTTGGTAAGGACCTCAACCCCCAATCTCCGCAGCCAGCTTCACCTATAGGAGCCCCCGCTTGCCGAGACGCAGAGCACGCCTACTCGGGATCGGTTGCCCCCAGGACTTTATGGCTCAAAGGTTGAGGTCTTACGGTACAGAGTACTGGAGAGCCCGCGGCTGGAAGTGGAATCGGGTAGCCGGTATGTGAGCGTATGGTGGGAGTCCAAGGACAGGCAAGGGTCGGCAACTGGAGTGAAGATCAAGGATGGTCAAACAAGCGAGGGTCGGCAACAGGAGTGGAGATCACGGATGGTCAAACAAGCGAGGGTCGGCAACAGGAGTGGAGATCACGGATGGTCAAACAAGCGAGGGTCGGCAACAGGAGTGGAGATCACGGATGGTCAAACAAGCGAGGGTCGGCAACAGGAGTGGAGATCACGGATGGTCAAACAAGCGAGGGTCGGCAACAGGAGTGGAGATCACGGATGGTCAAACAAGCGAGGGTCGGCAACAGGAGTGGAGATCACGGATGGTCAAACAAGCGAGGGTCGGCAACAGGAATCTGGATCAATATCAGGGATTAACAATGGCTAGGGTCTAGGCGCTATCACAGGCAACAACCAACTGCGGGGAAAAGAGCTTTATAGGGACAGACATAGGAGGGAAGGTATTGTGATTGGTGCACACAGGATCATGATAATGATTGGCCAGAACAAGGAGTGCACAACAGGAGGGGGCGTGTCCCCCCACTGAACCCAGGGCTCATTGGCCCTTCATATGGAATGAGGACGTGCTGCCCAGCTGGGCTCATAGGCCCTTTAACTGAAAAGGGGGCGTGCCCCTTTTTAATTTATTCACCTCCTCCGCTGAGTGCAGCGCCGCCGGAGGGCATAGAAGGAACGTGCTCGCGCACCCGCGCGAGCACGTGTGCAGATGCCGGACACGCCGGCAGGAGGAGAAGGAGGGGGCGCGCCCGCAGCCGCGCGAGCTGCCGCCCGGCGCGGCCGGCACCTGGATGGCGGGGCGACGGGGACACCGCTGGAACGCGGCACAGGTAAGCTGATCGTGACACTACCCCCCCTTCATGAGGGGCCTCCGGACCCTCACCAGGTTTTCCCGGATTGTCACGATGGAATTTTTTAATAAGAACTTTAGCATGCACATCTTTTGCCGCAACCCAACATCTCTCCTCAGGACCGTAACCAACCCAGTCAATTAGATATTGTAAAGAATTACGGAGCTTGCGCGAGTCAAGAATTTTGTTTACTTCATATTCTGGTTCGTTAGCTACTAGAATAGGCGGCGATGATGGACGCGGTACATTCTTGGCTGGTTTTAGCAGTGACACGTGAAAAGAATTTGGGATTCTCATGGTTTGCGGGAGTTGAACCTTAAAGGACACGTTGCTTAATTTCTGAATAATGGGGAAAGGGCCAATAAACTTGGGCCCTAACTTACTGGATGGTTGCCGCAGAGAAATATTTTTTGTAGAAACCCAAACAAAGTCCCCAATCTGAAGCGCGGGTTCTTGAGACCTGTGGCGATCGGCGAACCTTTTGTATCTAAGAATAGTTTCTTTCAAAGTCTGCTGGACGCGGATCCAGATGTTCTTCCGCTCTTGGAGCCACTCCTCCAATGCCGGTAAATTGGAAGGGGACCCAGAGAGAGAGGAAGCCCTAGGATTCCTCCCAAGATTGCAGAAAAACGGAGAGACTTTGGTACTTTCACTCGGCGCATTATTGTATGCAAATTCCGCGAAGTCAATATATTCTGACCACTGTTCTTGTGCGTCGGAAATGTAACACCGCAAATACTGTTCTAGACTTTGATTGGTTCTCTCAGTCTGTCCATTGGTTTGAGGATGGTAAGCAGAAGACAAAGATATCTGAATCCCCAAGCGAGGACAGAAGTTCTTCCAAAAACGCGAAGTAAATTGCACACCCCGATCGGAAACTATATTAGATGGTATACCATGGATACGGAAAATGTGCGAGATAAATAATCGCGAAAGCTCAGGAGCTGATGGTAGCTTAGATAAAGGAATAAAATGTGCCATCTTACTGAAACGGTCGACGACCACCCAAACCACAGTGTTCCCATGTGAGAGAGGCAAATCTACAATAAAATCCATAGAGATATGAGTCCATGGTTCTTTAGGAATCTCAAGTGGGACTAAACACCCACTAGGGGCCTTGTGAACCCCCTTACTTCGTGCACAAACAGAACATGCGTCGATAAAGGTAGTTATATCACGGCGCATAGTAGGCCACCATACAAGGCGTCGGGCTAAAATGAAAGTTTTACGATTTCCTAGATGTCCAGCAGTTTTGGCATCGTGAAACTCGCGAATTACATCGGAACGCATATGCGGTGGTACAAACTGACATCCTAAAGGTACATCTACAGGGGACTCATTTTGAAATGGTGCCAGTGCATTCGAAAGATCAGGAAGCAAGGCCCCAATCACACATCCCACAGGCAAAATAGGTTCACCCATATCACCCCGATCCTTACAATCCCCAAACAAGCGGGACAGAGCATCCGCTTTAGAGTTTTTCACTCCTGGCTTAAATGTAATTATAAAATTAAAACGCGAGAAAAATAATGCCCAACGGGCCTGACGAGAGTTCAGTCTCTTAGCTGAGCTAATGTACTCGAGGTTTTTGTGATCAGTATAGACCGTGATCGGATACAATGACCCCTCCAACCAGTGACGCCATTCATCAAAAGCCAGTTTAATCGCCAATAACTCCCTGTTTCCAACATCATAGTTCTGTTCCGCGGTACTAGATTTCCGTGAGAAGTAGGCGCAAGGATGCAAACGATCAGGATGACCAGAGTATTGAGACAACACCGCCCCCACACCCAACTCAGATGCATCTACTTCGATGGTAAAAGGTTTATTAACGTCAGGGTGAACTAAAACTGGCGCCGAAGTAAAAGCCTGTTTTAGAGTCTGGAAGGCCTCATTGACCGAAGATGACCAGTTTACTGTGAAGGCGCCCTTGCGAGTAAGGTTGGTGAGAGGAGCAACAATCTTGGAGAAACCCTTAATAAAGCGTCGATAGAAATTAGCGAAACCTAAAAAACGCTGTAATTCTTTTAAAGTCTTGGGTTGTACCCATTCCCGCACCGCCGAAACTTTCCCCGCATCCATCTCTAACCCCTGGCTAGAGATTATATAACCCAAAAAGGGAACGGTGGTGACCTCAAACATACATTTAGAAATCTTTGCATACAAGTTATTCTCTCTTAGTTTTTGAAGTACCATTTTCACATGCAGTCTATGTTCGGGCAAAGACTTAGAGAAAATGAGGATATCATCCAAATAAATTACCATGAACCTGCCCAAATAGTCTCGGAAGACGTCATTAACGAAGTCTTGGAAGACCGCAGGGGCATTACAAAGGCCAAAGGGCATGACTAGATATTCGTAATGACCATCTTTAACATTGAATGCAGTTTTCCACTCATCCCCTTGTCGAATACGAATCAGGTTGTAGGCCCCCTTCAGGTCTAACTTGGAGAACACCCAAGCTCCTACTACTTGATTAAATAAATCCCCAATCAAGGGAAGGGGATACCGGTTTTTAACCGTGATCTTATTCAGGGCTCTGTAGTCTATACAAGGCCTTAAACCACCATCTTTTTTCTCCACAAAAAAGAAGCCAGCCCCCGCAGGTGATGTTGAAGGACGGATGAACCCCTTGCTTAAATTCTCGGAGATGTACTCCTTCATGGCCAGTTCTTCCGGCCGAGTGAGATTATAAACCTTCCCTCTAGGAGGGATGGTCCCGGGGAGCAGGTCAATAGGGCAGTCATAGGGCCTATGAGGGGGAAGGGAATCGGCAGAACATTCGGAAAAAACATCAGCCCAATCTGCGTAAGGCTGAGGCAATCCCTGTGGCAGCATCTGAAAACTTTTGAGGGCAGTGGAAAAACAATGTGTCTTGCAGTGATTACTCCACCTCACTAAATCCCCAGTCTGCCAGTCTAAAATGGGGTTGTGGAGTTTTAACCAGGGATATCCCAGTACTACCGGGGTTTCAGGACAGTCAAAAACCAAGAACTCGATATATTCAGAGTGAGAAGAGCCAACGATTAAATTGAGAGGTGGGGTCTTGGTACTAACCGGACCTCCCTGGATGGCCTTCCCATTTATGGCTAGAACCTGTAGAGATTTTCCAAGGGGTACCAGCGGAATCCCCAGGACGGAGATCATGCTCCAGTCCAGGAAATTACCTGCAGCTCCACTGTCGATAAAGGCGGATACTGCCCGTTTGGAGGGACCCCAAGAAAGCTCTATGGGGATTAACATTTTATTCAAGTGAGAGTAATTAACGGACTCACCTAGACCAGTACTCCCCTCCTGATCTAGGCGAGGAAGTATCCCTTGTTAGGACAGGACCTAGCAAAATGTCCCGGATTCCCACAATATAGGCAGAGACCCATGGAGCGTCTACGCTGCTTCTCGTCCTGGGTAAGACGAGCTCTACCGATCTGCATGGGTTCTTCCAGTGAGGAAGAAGGTGTGTTTGCCCCAGGGGAAGGGAGTGGGTTGGGGGACTGAGATGGCTTAAAGGACGAGGAAGTCCTAACCCTTTCCCTGGCTCTCTCCCTAAGACGCCGATCTATTTTGATGGAGACCTGCATTAGCTGGTCTAGGTCTGCTGGTGTAGGGAAATTGACCAAAGCGTCCTTGATACCCTCTGCTAGACCCATACGGAACTGGCTACACAGGGCTGGGTCATTCCATCTGGAGTCTACTGCCCACCGCCGGAATTCAGAACTGTAATCTTCGGCAGTATTCCGACCTTGCTTCAAGGCCTGAAGCCTATTTTCGGCTGTGGACTGCTGGTCTGGGTCAGCATATAACACACCCATAGCCTGAAAAAAGGAAGTAACGGAGTGCAGGGCAGCATCATCTGGAGGCAGGCTAAAGGCCCATGATTGGGGATCTCCTTGCAAAAGGGAGATAACTAACCCCACCCGTTGGGTCTCGGTGCCCGAGGACCCAGGTCTCAATCTGAAGTACAGCTCGCAGGAGTTTTTAAAATTGGAGAATCTGGCTCGGTCTCCAAAAAATTTCTCTGGTAACGGAACCTTCGGCTCCGACACGTGAGGTGGTACAGCGGATGCAGGAATCTGCCTGGTTTCTTGATTGGCCACTCTCTGGGCAAGTTGATTTATAGCTGTGGCCATAGCCTGTACTTGCTGTACCAGGTCATCCATGAAGGCCTGTGATAATATCACGCTCCCGGAACCACAATTTACCACTTGGACAACTCCAGCTCTCTTGGTAAGGACCTCAACCCCCAATCTCCGCAGCCAGCTTCACCTATAGGAGCCCCCGCTTGCCGAGACGCAGAGCACGCCTACTCGGGATCGGTTGCCCCCAGGACTTTATGGCTCAAAGGTTGAGGTCTTACGGTACAGAGTACTGGAGAGCCCGCGGCTGGAAGTGGAATCGGGTAGCCGGTATGTGAGCGTATGGTGGGAGTCCAAGGACAGGCAAGGGTCGGCAACTGGAGTGAAGATCAAGGATGGTCAAACAAGCGAGGGTCGGCAACAGGAGTGGAGATCACGGATGGTCAAACAAGCGAGGGTCGGCAACAGGAGTGGAGATCACGGATGGTCAAACAAGCGAGGGTCGGCAACAGGAGTGGAGATCACGGATGGTCAAACAAGCGAGGGTCGGCAACAGGAGTGGAGATCACGGATGGTCAAACAAGCGAGGGTCGGCAACAGGAGTGGAGATCACGGATGGTCAAACAAGCGAGGGTCGGCAACAGGAGTGGAGATCACGGATGGTCAAACAAGCGAGGGTCGGCAACAGGAATCTGGATCAATATCAGGGATTAACAATGGCTAGGGTCTAGGCGCTATCACAGGCAACAACCAACTGCGGGGAAAAGAGCTTTATAGGGACAGACATAGGAGGGAAGGTATTGTGATTGGTGCACACAGGATCATGATAATGATTGGCCAGAACAAGGAGTGCACAACAGGAGGGGGCGTGTCCCCCCACTGAACCCAGGGCTCATTGGCCCTTCATATGGAATGAGGACGTGCTGCCCAGCTGGGCTCATAGGCCCTTTAACTGAAAAGGGGGCGTGCCCCTTTTTAATTTATTCACCTCCTCCGCTGAGTGCAGCGCCGCCGGAGGGCATAGAAGGAACGTGCTCGCGCACCCGCGCGAGCACGTGTGCAGATGCCGGACACGCCGGCAGGAGGAGAAGGAGGGGGCGCGCCCGCAGCCGCGCGAGCTGCCGCCCGGCGCGGCCGGCACCTGGATGGCGGGGCGACGGGGACACCGCTGGAACGCGGCACAGGTAAGCTGATCGTGACACTACCCCCCCTTCATGAGGGGCCTCCGGACCCTCACCAGGTTTTCCCGGATTGTCACGATGGAATTTTTTAATAAGAACTTTAGCATGCACATCTTTTGCCGCAACCCAACATCTCTCCTCAGGACCGTAACCAACCCAGTCAATTAGATATTGTAAAGAATTACGGAGCTTGCGCGAGTCAAGAATTTTGTTTACTTCATATTCTGGTTCGTTAGCTACTAGAATAGGCGGCGATGATGGACGCGGTACATTCTTGGCTGGTTTTAGCAGTGACACGTGAAAAGAATTTGGGATTCTCATGGTTTGCGGGAGTTGAACCTTAAAGGACACGTTGCTTAATTTCTGAATAATGGGGAAAGGGCCAATAAACTTGGGCCCTAACTTACTGGATGGTTGCCGCAGAGAAATATTTTTTGTAGAAACCCAAACAAAGTCCCCAATCTGAAGCGCGGGTTCTTGAGACCTGTGGCGATCGGCGAACCTTTTGTATCTAAGAATAGTTTCTTTCAAAGTCTGCTGGACGCGGATCCAGATGTTCTTCCGCTCTTGGAGCCACTCCTCCAATGCCGGTAAATTGGAAGGGGACCCAGAGAGAGAGGAAGCCCTAGGATTCCTCCCAAGATTGCAGAAAAACGGAGAGACTTTGGTACTTTCACTCGGCGCATTATTGTATGCAAATTCCGCGAAGTCAATATATTCTGACCACTGTTCTTGTGCGTCGGAAATGTAACACCGCAAATACTGTTCTAGACTTTGATTGGTTCTCTCAGTCTGTCCATTGGTTTGAGGATGGTAAGCAGAAGACAAAGATATCTGAATCCCCAAGCGAGGACAGAAGTTCTTCCAAAAACGCGAAGTAAATTGCACACCCCGATCGGAAACTATATTAGATGGTATACCATGGATACGGAAAATGTGCGAGATAAATAATCGCGAAAGCTCAGGAGCTGATGGTAGCTTAGATAAAGGAATAAAATGTGCCATCTTACTGAAACGGTCGACGACCACCCAAACCACAGTGTTCCCATGTGAGAGAGGCAAATCTACAATAAAATCCATAGAGATATGAGTCCATGGTTCTTTAGGAATCTCAAGTGGGACTAAACACCCACTAGGGGCCTTGTGAACCCCCTTACTTCGTGCACAAACAGAACATGCGTCGATAAAGGTAGTTATATCACGGCGCATAGTAGGCCACCATACAAGGCGTCGGGCTAAAATGAAAGTTTTACGATTTCCTAGATGTCCAGCAGTTTTGGCATCGTGAAACTCGCGAATTACATCGGAACGCATATGCGGTGGTACAAACTGACATCCTAAAGGTACATCTACAGGGGACTCATTTTGAAATGGTGCCAGTGCATTCGAAAGATCAGGAAGGAAGGCCCCAATCACACATCCCACAGGCAAAATAGGTTCACCCATATCACCCCGATCCTTACAATCCCCAAACAAGCGGGACAGAGCATCCGCTTTAGAGTTTTTCACTCCTGGCTTAAATGTAATTATAAAATTAAAACGCGAGAAAAATAATGCCCAACGGGCCTGACGAGAGTTCAGTCTCTTAGCTGAGCTAATGTACTCGAGGTTTTTGTGATCAGTATAGACCGTGATCGGATACAATGACCCCTCCAACCAGTGACGCCATTCATCAAAAGCCAGTTTAATCGCCAATAACTCCCTGTTTCCAACATCATAGTTCTGTTCCGCGGTACTAGATTTCCGTGAGAAGTAGGCGCAAGGATGCAAACGATCAGGATGACCAGAGTATTGAGACAACACCGCCCCCACACCCAACTCAGATGCATCTACTTCGATGGTAAAAGGTTTATTAACGTCAGGGTGAACTAAAACTGGCGCCGAAGTAAAAGCCTGTTTTAGAGTCTGGAAGGCCTCATTGACCGAAGATGACCAGTTTACTGTGAAGGCGCCCTTGCGAGTAAGGTTGGTGAGAGGAGCAACAATCTTGGAGAAACCCTTAATAAAGCGTCGATAGAAATTAGCGAAACCTAAAAAACGCTGTAATTCTTTTAAAGTCTTGGGTTGTACCCATTCCCGCACCGCCGAAACTTTCCCCGCATCCATCTCTAACCCCTGGCTAGAGATTATATAACCCAAAAAGGGAACGGTGGTGACCTCAAACATACATTTAGAAATCTTTGCATACAAGTTATTCTCTCTTAGTTTTTGAAGTACCATTTTCACATGCAGTCTATGTTCGGGCAAAGACTTAGAGAAAATGAGGATATCATCCAAATAAATTACCATGAACCTGCCCAAATAGTCTCGGAAGACGTCATTAACGAAGTCTTGGAAGACCGCAGGGGCATTACAAAGGCCAAAGGGCATGACTAGATATTCGTAATGACCATCTTTAACATTGAATGCAGTTTTCCACTCATCCCCTTGTCGAATACGAATCAGGTTGTAGGCCCCCTTCAGGTCTAACTTGGAGAACACCCAAGCTCCTACTACTTGATTAAATAAATCCCCAATCAAGGGAAGGGGATACCGGTTTTTAACCGTGATCTTATTCAGGGCTCTGTAGTCTATACAAGGCCTTAAACCACCATCTTTTTTCTCCACAAAAAAGAAGCCAGCCCCCGCAGGTGATGTTGAAGGACGGATGAACCCCTTGCTTAAATTCTCGGAGATGTACTCCTTCATGGCCAGTTCTTCCGGCCGAGTGAGATTATAAACCTTCCCTCTAGGAGGGATGGTCCCGGGGAGCAGGTCAATAGGGCAGTCATAGGGCCTATGAGGGGGAAGGGAATCGGCAGAACATTCGGAAAAAACATCAGCCCAATCTGCGTAAGGCTGAGGCAATCCCTGTGGCAGCATCTGAAAACTTTTGAGGGCAGTGGAAAAACAATGTGTCTTGCAGTGATTACTCCACCTCACTAAATCCCCAGTCTGCCAGTCTAAAATGGGGTTGTGGAGTTTTAACCAGGGATATCCCAGTACTACCGGGGTTTCAGGACAGTCAAAAACCAAGAACTCGATATATTCAGAGTGAGAAGAGCCAACGATTAAATTGAGAGGTGGGGTCTTGGTACTAACCGGACCTCCCTGGATGGCCTTCCCATTTATGGCTAGAACCTGTAGAGATTTTCCAAGGGGTACCAGCGGAATCCCCAGGACGGAGATCATGCTCCAGTCCAGGAAATTACCTGCAGCTCCACTGTCGATAAAGGCGGATACTGCCCGTTTGGAGGGACCCCAAGAAAGCTCTATGGGGATTAACATTTTATTCAAGTGAGAGTAATTAACGGACTCACCTAGACCAGTACTCCCCTCCTGATCTAGGCGAGGAAGTTTCCCGCCGGGTATCCCTTGTTAGGACAGGACCTAGCAAAATGTCCCGGATTCCCACAATATAGGCAGAGACCCATGGAGCGTCTACGCTGCTTCTCGTCCTGGGTAAGACGAGCTCTACCGATCTGCATGGGTTCTTCCAGTGAGGAAGAAGGTGTGTTTGCCCCAGGGGAAGGGAGTGGGTTGGGGGACTGAGATGGCTTAAAGGACGAGGAAGTCCTAACCCTTTCCCTGGCTCTCTCCCTAAGACGCCGATCTATTTTGATGGAGACCTGCATTAGCTGGTCTAGGTCTGCTGGTGTAGGGAAATTGACCAAAGCGTCCTTGATACCCTCTGCTAGACCCATACGGAACTGGCTACACAGGGCTGGGTCATTCCATCTGGAGTCTACTGCCCACCGCCGGAATTCAGAACTGTAATCTTCGGCAGTATTCCGACCTTGCTTCAAGGCCCGAAGCCTATTTTCGGCTGTGGACTGCTGGTCTGGGTCAGCATATAACACACCCATAGCCTGAAAAAAGGAAGTAACGGAGTGCAGGGCAGCATCATCTGGAGGCAGGCTAAAGGCCCATGATTGGGGATCTCCTTGCAAAAGGGAGATAACTAACCCCACCCGTTGGGTCTCGGTGCCCGAGGACCCAGGTCTCAATCTGAAGTACAGCTCGCAGGAGTTTTTAAAATTGGAGAATCTGGCTCGGTCTCCAAAAAATTTCTCTGGTAACGGAACCTTCGGCTCCGACACGTGAGGTGGTACAGCGGATGCAGGAATCTGCCTGGTTTCTTGATTGGCCACTCTCTGGGCAAGTTGATTTATAGCTGTGGCCATAGCCTGTACTTGCTGTACCAGGTCATCCATGAAGGCCTGTGATAATATCACGCTCCCGGAACCACAATTTACCACTTGGACAACTCCAGCTCTCTTGGTAAGGACCTCAACCCCCAATCTCCGCAGCCAGCTTCACCTATAGGAGCCCCCGCTTGCCGAGACGCAGAGCACGCCTACTCGGGATCGGTTGCCCCCAGGACTTTATGGCTCAAAGGTTGAGGTCTTACGGTACAGAGTACTGGAGAGCCCGCGGCTGGAAGTGGAATCGGGTAGCCGGTATGTGAGCGTATGGTGGGAGTCCAAGGACAGGCAAGGGTCGGCAACTGGAGTGAAGATCAAGGATGGTCAAACAAGCGAGGGTCGGCAACAGGAGTGGAGATCACGGATGGTCAAACAAGCGAGGGTCGGCAACAGGAGTGGAGATCACGGATGGTCAAACAAGCGAGGGTCGGCAACAGGAGTGGAGATCACGGATGGTCAAACAAGCGAGGGTCGGCAACAGGAGTGGAGATCACGGATGGTCAAACAAGCGAGGGTCGGCAACAGGAGTGGAGATCACGGATGGTCAAACAAGCGAGGGTCGGCAACAGGAGTGGAGATCACGGATGGTCAAACAAGCGAGGGTCGGCAACAGGAATCTGGATCAATATCAGGGATTAACAATGGCTAGGGTCTAGGCGCTATCACAGGCAACAACCAACTGCGGGGAAAAGAGCTTTATAGGGACAGACATAGGAGGGAAGGTATTGTGATTGGTGCACACAGGATCATGATAATGATTGGCCAGAACAAGGAGTGCACAACAGGAGGGGGCGTGTCCCCCCACTGAACCCAGGGCTCATTGGCCCTTCATATGGAATGAGGACGTGCTGCCCAGCTGGGCTCATAGGCCCTTTAACTGAAAAGGGGGCGTGCCCCTTTTTAATTTATTCACCTCCTCCGGCGGCCACGCTGAGTGCAGCGCCGCCGGAGGGCATAGAAGGAACGTGCTCGCGCACCCGCGCGAGCACGTGTGCAGATGCCGGACACGCCGGCAGGAGGAGAAGGAGGGGGCGCGCCCGCAGCCGCGCGAGCTGCCGCCCGGCGCGGCCGGCGCCTGGATGGCGGGGCGACGGGGACACCGCTGGAACGCGGCACAGGTAAGCTGATCGTGACAGTTGGACTTCCACTGGACATTATGCATGTATGTTTTCCTCACCCCACTTTTGTTTATGTATAGCAATTTGAGTGTGAATGTTTGCTTGCTTATCACAATTAAACACAGTTCATGTTCATAGTTTCTCTGTCTCGCAGTTCTCAAATTTCTGGTCACTCTTAAATAGAGGATTACTTCATTGAGAAATCCCTGACACCACCAAGGTATTTCTATGCATTAAAAGAAGCTTAGAATCTCTGAATAGGGACATAATACTGCCTCTTAGGCACTGGTTCTGTCTCATCTGGAATATGTAATTCAGTCCTGAGAACAAATTCTTAAAAAGGATACATTTAATTAGTCTTGAGAGGAGACATTCAAGGATGAACATGATTAACTTGATTAACTTGTATAAATAGATAAATGGGCCATACAAAAAAAGTGGGCAAAACGTTAATGTAAAGCCCTCTATAAAGACAAGATTAAGGGCCTTATTTATGCCATTTAGCATCTTTCGGGTGGCCATAGCACCAGTTTTGGAGCACCAGCATTATTTTCTTTTCCGCAGCTGCACTTTGAACTACAAGGGTGCTAGAAATTGCAATACCAATGCAAGCTAATTTGCTTTATCATTGCACTAGCTATTGAATACTAGCCAACTGCCGATTATCCCGGAGCCAGTGAGCGCCAATTTGTACCGCCATCTTTTCAGTGGTGCACAGTGTATTTATGAATGTTTTCCTCCTTGAAAAGCTTGGCACTGTATTCTGCCAGTGCTGGTCAGAGTTTCATCATAACAGTTACAAGAAATATTTGGTGGGGATAAGAGGTTAAACTTTAAAGTGCATTTAGGCTGTGTTTTATTTGTTGTTGTCCAGATTACACATTTGTAACAACAGGAAGCCACAAAAAAGAATTTCTCTATGAAAAAAAATTTGTTGGCCGTCATTTTTGTCTTGCGTTTCCATTATTAAGTCACAATGCAACGTCTGTACCAAAACATGTGTGCAATACGAATTATAAGCATAAAACACTGCAATCAAGTTCTGCCCATTGTACTCTATGGGATCTTGACCTACAGTGCCTACTTTCGACTGCCACTGCTTCAACTACAGCACTTGGCGCTGTGACCTGTTGGGCGCTATTGCTAAATAAATAAATCTGCGCAGCCTTTTTTTTTTTTTTATCTTAAATCGCATGCTGAGTGTGAATGAGCCAAAAAAGTGAAGCTGTGTGGTTCTGACATCATAAATAAGGCTCTAAGAGGCCGATTCATTAATAGCGCCAGGTAGCGCCATATGAGCGACTGTAGCGTGATTTTTTCAGCGCCAGCCAGTATTCGCTGTGCTTGGCCGGCATTAGCTTGATGACAGCGACTCAGTCGGTGTGCGGTAATGTTGAATACGGGCTGGGGGGTCGCTGTTTCACAGGTCCAGCATTGTATGTGAGCGCCTGACAACGAATGGCCAGAGCGAACGGCTAGCTTCATATTCATCAACAAATCACGCTCCGAATGTGCTGTCGCTGTCCATTCCTTGTTTAAACCCCAGAGCGCTGGCGGCGATGTGTATTAACTAGTTTTTAACCCCTAAACAACCATATTTTTTGAATGTAACATTATACATGTTTTTAGAATCATTTTGTAATATGAATACATTAATCTCAGACCTGTTAGATCAATTCTGCACATTTTTTTTTTTTTTTTTTTTTACTTAAAAATAAATCCTAACATTGCAGAAGTGTTCTCCGATTTTTTGACATTAAAAAAATAAAAAAAAAAATTATTACCAATTAATCATGAATTATTATAGATTGCTCCATTGAAATGCATTGGACATCGCCAGGGAGCGACAGCTCATACCTGGCGCTGTGAGGGAATTTGCAGCGGCGCTGTTCGGTCCAGGCGGCTTCATGATGAATGCCGCGCTAGCCGTCGCTCTCGCCGGCGCTAGCCTCATTTTGCTTGATAAATGCGTCATTGTGACCGCCGCCGGGTGTACTTGAGTCGGTAGTCGCCGTTAGCTGCCGCTACCTGGCGCTCGTCAGACACTACCTGGCGCTATCGCTTGATGAATAAGGGCCTTAGTCTCCAGGGGCAACAATCCTTTTTTACCTTATTACCAGGATTTTCACTCTCCTGGTCCAATTTCCTGGGGCATCCTGATTTGTTATACGTGGGAATATGAAGACCCCCCAGATAGCCCACACAACTCACCCTTCTACTGTTCCCATGACCCATGCACGGGCTCCTGTCCAATCATCGTTTTATTACTCATGCATTTTTGTTTGTATTATTATTATATTATTTGTTTTACTCTTTTACAGCACATTGAAAAGGATCACGCTCTATAAATAAACAATCATGACACAAAAATATGTAGCACAGTGCAGTCTATTGAAAATGTTCACAAGCTTTAGGCTGACTTAGACACTTTGAGTGTCTGGGAATCCACTTGGCAATTAAAGTTCAATGTGGAGAAATGTCATGCACTTGGGGTCTAAGCTCCTGGAGGCCACATATATCCTCGGGGGAGTAAAACTAGGACAAATACATTTTGAGAAGGATCTGGGGTTACTGGTCACATGCTAAATAACAGCATGCAATGTCAAGCAGCTACCTCCAAGGCCACCATGATATTATCATGCATTAAAAGATGCATGGAATCACGAGGATGTCATTTTGCCTTTTTACAAGGCACTGGTGCGCCCTCACCTGGAATATGCCGTTCAGTTCTGGGCACCCATTTATACAAAGGTCGCTCTGACCATGGAAAGGGTGCAGAGGAATGAAAGTTCTTAGGTATGAGGAAAGATTACGAGAATTAAATCTGTTTAGACCTGTGAGGAGATGACTGAGGGGGGACATGACTGTATAAATGGGGATGGACATATGTCTTATTTCAACTGTATTAACTATGTAACTATATAACTATTAGAATTACCTTACAAAGCTCTATGGAAGTTTTTTGTGTGAATCATGCATCTAACATCTTCTCCTATTTGAATCACACCTTAAAGCGGTCCTTCACTCTGAATAAGAGTCTATCTTATATGTTTTCCACACCCTATACATACAGATTGCCCACATTAAATATCATCCTACCTGCATCTACTGCATGTTATGAGCCTTTAAACATCCAAGATGGTGGCTCATGGGTCGTCAGGCAGCCTGCAAACAGGAAGTGCCTTCTGATGGTGCTGCTCTGCATTCTGGGACTGCTGACCTTTTCCTGACCCCAGCTATGCTCTTTCTGAGCAAAGCACAGCTATAACCCCACCACCTGTACTTTATCCCACTCTGTCTCCTCAGTATGTGTGATGCTCCCGAGTCAAGATGGCGGCGCCCGTATCCTATAGTCCTGAATAGAACTGCAGCCCAGTGGGGGAAAGAATAATAAGTAAGTGACTAAAAACTTAAAATATATTAATTTTAGATGCCGGGGAATAATTTTCTAAGGACATTCTAGGCAACAGCTATAATAATGCAGCAAGCAGCTCACCTGAAGACTGCCCAATATGCTTCTCTTTTTTATTTCTTGCAACAACGAATAGAAGCCATAGCACAATTACAATTCCATTTCTCCAGGATAAAGCAAAAAAAAAGTTGTCTAATAGCTACTCTGTCCCTTGGGACTCTCAGCAATTGTGAGCAAAGGACATTGGTCCTGCAGTGATCTTTCGATATAAAAAATAAATATAAAACAAGTATACAGTTCTTACTTTCATTAGGTATTTTAAATAAAGTTGGTATGGTATCAAGGCCTTTATGTTGTAGCTACCAATGATAAACAAATGGCGTTGGCACTATTTTAAACCATAAAAAACATTTGCAGAAAGCTTTAATATTCTTAGTGCTATGTGCCTGGACACTGTTCCTCATAACAGCTAAGTTTGTATTCCACAGCTAGAGCCCTAGAAAAACAGCAGGTATAGTATTCACTAAATTAAAGCAATCTCATAAAGCGTAGAATAATTATAACAGTAAATCTAAGTACCGATATATTTTAGCTCTTGCTGTTGTTTTTAGCTGTGCTTTTTCTTGGCATTTCGTCTGAATATATTGTATTTAGCAGGTCTATTAATCACACATACATTTCTAATTTACACCTTCTGCCACATAACAGAAATGAAAGTAACCTATTTTTCTTTAAAACAAAAAAAAATACATACATAAAGTTTTCTTTTACATGAGCCACAATGAGACACCTAATCCCCTATTGTACCTTAAACATCACGGGTGACATTATTGCACATCTGTTCACCAATAAAGCAACAGCAATTAGAGGTTTGTGTCTGCCTTTCAGGCACAATGTAAAGTATTGTAACAGCAACTGTACTAAAGCCAACTACAATAGACATTTAACCCTCTGTTTGAAGTATGTAGCTTCTGCTACATCAGTTCTGCACTATTTACTAAAGCTTATGTAATTACTAAATATAAGCTATTAAGCCCAGTTCACAGCCTCTCACTTTCCCACTTGTGGGAATGGTCCAAAACTCCAGTTTTTTGCTTTTTGCTTTAAGAATTCTGAAGAGTGGTTGGCTCCGGGGTAAGTGTGTGTATTATTATAGTCTTTCTGTGGTTCTATTGTTAGCCTTGCATTTGCAATGCTATGCCCCATGGTATGATTTATTTGGTGTTTATTGGTGTGGTCCATTTGTCGCCCTCCCTCTGTAATAGTGTGCTCATATACCTAGTTTCAGTCTCTATTCATCCTGTTCTTAATGTAACTCATTTGTCCTTGTAGTGCGCCTTACCTTTAGTTTTTCATGCGAACTGTCCTTATAATGGCCATGTAAATCTGATCCTCCTTGCAACTATGGTCCCCTATCTCATCATCTTTCTTTTTTGGGGGTGATTGTCAGATTTAGCCTATTTGCCCCTATGAATCCACTTCCTAGTAGCTCTCTGTGTGTTTAGTTTTGGCCTTTTTGGTTAATTTTAATTTCTGTTGTTTTTACACCCACCTCTAAATAATGCAGCACTGGTCAGACCTAAAAAGAAGAAAGTGTCCCCGGGTGAGGTGTTTATTTGGCAAGAACTTCCCAGGTAAGTGGATGAGCCACAGATAATTTGTCAACTAATGCTGAACTGTGTGACTGAATTGTGCTTTTCTTTTAGCTGGGGAGTTCTTGCAGAGAATAAAGCCCACACGGAGAAGAGGGGTCCGACCAGAGACGCAACCAAGTCAGGATGTGCGTGTAAGGCGGCTACCCCAGCCCCTGCCAATGTCCTCATTCTCCTTTTCAGACTCCCCTCCACCACCGGAACCAGCTGAAGAGGAGGAAGCCCAGGTTGGGCTTGGAGTCAGATCAGTCAAGTAGGACAGGAGAAAAAAAACGCACAGGTCAAGGCAAGGAACTCCCAAGGACATGTATGCTAAGTGCTGGTGTTTTGTGTATGTTTTTGCATATAGACTCATCAAACAAGGGCAAATACTTTGCGAAGGAGAGACCCAGGTGGGTTCAACCAAATACAACCCGGTGAACCTGCAAAGAAGACGCTGTGGCGGACAGGTGAGGAAGTGTCAATGGTGAGTTTGTTTTTTTACGTTTTTTATCAGTTGGTGAACAGGTAAGTGGTCCAAAGTGTGGTGACTGGAGCTATTGTTGGGACTGCCAAATACTAGGTACTGGGGACTGAGGCCCCTGCTTCAACTTATATGGGGTCCTTGCCTCAGCAGGACACTATTCAGTGGTCCTTCCTTTCTGAAGTGCAGTGTCCCACCACACCAAGCAGTCACCTCTTGTAGCATTCAGGCCAGCCATGAAATCAGAAGGAAAGGATATTAGTCTAGTGTAATACATTTTAATCTCAGTTTGGAGGGGTATTAGTCTATGTTTAAAATCCCACCTCATATCTGCTTGGAGTTAGAACTGTCTCTTTATGTCCTTGATGAAAACAGGACAGGGATTGTGCTAGCTTTTTATTAAAGAGTTAAAGTCGAAATAAACCAAGAATTTTTACTATCCAAAGTTTTGACCTTTGCTCCAGAGCATCCTGATTTGAGGTGCCCCTATGTGAAACCCAAATCGCCCATGAAACATACATTTCTATGGTCACATGATGCATGCAGAGGCTCATGTCCAATCAGTGCCATATTCCATGCATATTAATGCCCGGTATATGACATTTAGACACAGACCCTGCAATAGGGAACGGATTGCCACTTCCCCAGTTTTTCTGTAGACATTCTTAGCCTTCAATTCGAGGCAATATTTACACAAGAAACACACACTAATATAAATCCACAAGGTAACTGAGATATTCATCAATTTGTATATTTTCTTTTTATATCATGCATTATTTTAACACATTAAATAAATCACAACGGGTTCTATTTTCATAAGATATTTATAACATTTCTAGCAACAAGGCTTACGTATGTTTCATATTCCTCCCAAAAGCATATTGGCAGGTTAATTGGTGTCTGTCCCAGTTGTAAAGACTGTGAGATTGCTTGTGGGATAGGAACTCACGTGACCGACTATATGCACTTTGCTGCTGCATAGAATGCCAAGACTCTATTAACCACACAAAATCATCACACATACATGCCTACTGGTTTTAAATATCACTTGGCTTAAGTTGGACGAAAATACATTAATTTTATTGGAGTAAATGCAAGTTTATCACAGGAAAACATGGTGTATTTTTGTTAATGGCAAGTGTGTCTATTTTGTTGAATGGTCACCAAAGACAGGAAATAGGAATACATCTCCAAACAGCAAATATTAACCATGTTGTTACTACCCAAATCTAAAAACACTTTGGTTTAAAGGGGCTGCACAGACTACACTTACCTCCCCGCTCATAGACTTCTCAATCCCTCACAGTCCTGCTGGCTACAGAGATCTCATTTTAAACCTTGGAGCACCCTTCTCTCTAGCCCCTGGTATGCAAATGTGTTCCCATCGCTGCATTGCAGTTGTGGACACTGGCGTGATGTGCCTCCTGCTCACAGTCATCATATGAGTCTGCTTCCATGACTGACAGCAGGAACATGCTGGGAGCATACTATCAGTAGTGGAGCTGGTATAATGAAATATAGGATTGTGGGTAGTAATGATTTTGGATAAGAACTTTAAGGTTGACGAATAAAATAATACAGAAACATGGTAATTCGATCCCCCTCCCTGAGCTCTTCCGGCTTCAGGAAAGGGCCCGGAATAAGGCTCCCCCCGTTTCCACCACTTTACTCACCTCCATGCACGATCCCTATCGCTGGTTCTCCTCTTCACTGGGGGGGGCCTCCGATCCTCCCTAGCTCTTCCAGCTTCAGGAGAGGGCCTGCAACAAGCCCCCCTGCTTCTGTCATCGCTGCCAACCCTGACTCTAGCCCTGACTTCGTGGGGGGGGGATGGATTACATCACTCTGATCCCCTGCCTCTCCTTCCCCATCCACTGCATCTGTTATCAAATCGGAAAGGACGTGATCGGCGTGGTAAATTTTAATAAATGTCATGTTTTCAATGTGTGTGGTGTGTTTTTTTACAGTTAACCCTTCGTGAACTGGTAAGGGACCCAGAGACCCCTATACTAGTTCACAAGGCTCAGGGTCTGGCAAGTCACCTGCGTCTAGCCCCACATTATCTGCCTCCCCAAATGCATGAATGTATTTCAAAGCAAGACAGCAGGCAAGACAGTATAACATGTAACATCTAAAATATCCCAAATGCCAACATTCTTGTTGTCATATTTTATTTGAGTCCCTTATAGATATTTGACATTTAAAATTGTATTTATATTTCATATATTGGATTCACTACTAGCACCACATATTGCCAGATGAGTGTCTGTATAGTGGCGCTTAGAGTGACCGCTAGTAAAAGCTGTAAGCGTGTATCGGTCGCTGTAACAGAGCATCTCGGTTGCTGTAGTAACATGGCCGGTATTGATGAATGTGATGCATTTTGGGAGCTCTTACAACAGTACAGCACTGCAGCAAACGAGAGCGAACACCAGCTCAGTGCACCCAGCACTCTGTGCTCAACACTTTAGAAAAAACTAGACAAAAACAGATTTTAATCAGACAGCGTCTGGCGCTCTATGCTACAGTGCCCAGCTTTTTTCTGTGTGTGTCATATTATTTCTTAAATATGGTGATGAGCGCCGGAGCTATACATTCTTAAATGTGGTTTTGTGTACAGCGCCCATCGTTCACCAGGCGCTGCCTGCCGCTAAGAGGCATTACCTGGCATTATCCATTCTTAAATAACCCCCTAAGTATATTTGATGGAAGATTCTCCTAATGTTATCACATGCTTATCTGTTTGTAAAAAATTTGATTGTTTTACATTTTATTAAAAAAAAAAGTGGGCTCCTTACCCAGAGGCAATCAACTTAGCACCCTAGGAATACAAACTGGTATCTCAGGGCTTGGACGCTTCCAGCCAGCTGACATATCAGCCCATATGACCATTGGCATAGGTCTAGTGCTTTCCAGTGGTTCCCCAAAAGATTAGCATCCCTGGATAAACGTAAGGCCTATGCTGATGGATACCATTAATTAGGCAGAGGGTATTGGCAAGCCAAATCACTGCATGTTTGGAACTGGTATAGGTATCATACCAGTTCAAAATACCCCCCCCCCCCCATTCACTGCTATAATAAACAAAGATAAACTGAGGTCTTCATTGTTCTTTGGTGATTGCAGTGTCTTCTCCCAGGCTTTAGTGCATTGCATGGCATCAGTGGTGAATGTTTTTATTTTCAAGACTTGTGAATGGGTGAAGAGAGTTCCAAGGACCCCCATGCCATTTCAAATGGTGGTGGGGGGGGGGGATGCCTGCCAGCATATGATACGCAGCCAGGTAACAAGGAGTATTTATGCTCAGTATCAGGTGCTTCCCTGATGTCACATTTATAATAATTTTAGTGGCATTTGCAGAATCAAAGTCAACGTGTGTTCATTTTTGCTCAGGTTATGTTCTATGCAGTGTATATTTCTAATAACACCTTCAACAGCTTGTGCCCACTTACATTTACAAGTTACCGTTGGATATTAAATTATTCTTTTGTATCTTGTAAAGCTGGCTAAAACAGTTAATTCTCAATTACGTTAAATAACATTTACTGGTGATAGCATGATTTTGAACCAAATTAACCATTTAATTTCAAACTCCTTTATTCAAACAGACAGATGCTAATTGTGATGCTCAAGTTTATTCATCCTTAATTTTATGCTGCTCCAATCCTGGAATGCAACAGAAAAGTGTGGGTTGGCACATTTAAGAATCATGTTTAATCATGTTTAAAACAAATGCTGTACATGCATCCTTAAAGGAAAAATGGCCTATTGATAAAAATGCATATACATTTGCTAGATGGGTGGTGCAGGGGTCACTTATATACCAGACATCAAGAAATATCCTGCCAGGCTTGTTTTACTTTCTTTTAATGAAAGGAAAAATCTGTCACCTCTGGATTATGTTCCTACAAGGAGAGTAAAACCACAAGCTTGGTGGGGATTTTATTCAATTTGGGTGTATAAGTGACCCCTTCTCTTATTAGTCAAAGAAGAATGGTATTAACAAATGACTAACTGCCGGCTGGTGGCTGCCCCATACAGCTTCTACATACACCTCCTTTTCCCTAGGATGGCTGGACCATTGTACATAGCAAGCACTTTTTACCTTTTGTGTCACTCCTATTTCTGCATAGACTGTAAGCTTTAGTGAGCAGAGCCCTCACTCCTTTGTTTTCAGTTGCTGACTTGTATGTTGCCATGTCATTTATGTCTGTACATGAGCCCTCTGTTTGTAAAGTGCTGTGTAGTACATTGGTGCTCTATAAATGAAGATTTTTTTAAGGCTATTATTAATATCCTTATTGCTACACTTGTGCTTGAAAAGTTTGTGAATTTTTTATACTTTAAACCTTAAGACAACACCATATTATCACACATACCCTAAAAGCAAATAAATAGAACCAAAATCAAGCAAATTTAAGTTCAAATAATTACACTTGGTAATGTGTTTAGTGACAAAAATGATACAATTTCACCAATGTAGGCATTGTTTCCAACAACGCCAAGTAGCGCCAAGTAGCGACTGAGGATGCCTGCTATAGCGAATCGCAGCCGACCGCGGCGAACGCTCGCGGCACTCATAGCGCCATACTTCAGGCGCTCATCTGTCGCTACTTGGCGCTATTACTGAATCGGCCTCAATATCACATATGTGTACATTCAAACATATGTGAACTTTTGCCTTCAGTATCTGGTTTTACCCTCTTCTGCAGCAATAATTGAATGTAACAGTTAATTAAGTAATCGTGTTTAGTCCTGCACATCAGCTTGCAGGCTTTTCCACAGTATTTCTATTGGATTATTATTATTATCGCTTACTTACAAAATGCCAACATTTTCCATGTTGATGTACAATGTGAAATTAAAAACAGGGTAAACAACTAACTTACAATACATGAGCATTATGTGTCACATGTGACAGAATTTCACTAATACATACCCATACGGAAATACACTAGAACAGTGGTTCTTAAACCTTTTACCCTAAGTATCCCTAGTGAGAAGTTACACAAGGAGGAGAATCCTCATGTTACCAAAATAAGAAGGCCATTAGCCTTGTAGCTTTTTTTAAAGCAAGAAAAAATAATGTTTTACTGTTAAATTAATATACAAGACCCAGATTAATCCCCTGTCGCAGCACTCACCTCTTCCTGGCGCTCCCTCACGATGTAAACAAGGGTGGCCACATCCAAGCTCCTTTGAGCTGTGCATACTTTCCCACGTCCAGCCATTCAAATAGGCTGGGGATGGGAGCACTCATGCTGCAGGGAATGCAGATGCTCTTACTCCCATAGCCGGTCTCTGCGTGTAAACAGCTTTGATTGGACAAGAGCCTGTGCATGTGCCATTGGACTGGGAAAAGGTGAGTTTGAAAGGACGATCTGGGGGGTTTCAGAAAGCAGGGCACCTTTGACTTGCCCTGGGGGCATGGAACAAACCAATCTGGAAGCATCAAATCAGCATGGAAGTTAAAAACCTGTGTTTTGTTCAGCTTTAAAGGCTACTTTGTGTGTTTTTGCTATGGTTTTAAGTGACTGACAATGCTCACGCACCACCTAAGTGATACTTGATATAATCAAAAAATAGAAAGTGGTACTTGATGAAATAGGGTTGGGCACCCCTTCACTCGGAGAGAATAGTTTGTACTAATTACGGTTCGGCTGTCTGAATGGGTTTCAGTTTGACTAAACAGGTGGGTTTTGAGGAACTAAGGGCATAACTTTGGCTATTTCAAAACTTAATGTTTGTTCTTCTTTAAAATTGTTGTGCTTGAGACTATTGTCCATTGCATCAAAGCCACTTTCTTTTGAGTTTCAGCTCAAGGACAGATTTTCCTTAAGAATTTGCTGGTACAATTCATAATTAATTTTCCATTAAGGATGACAAGTTCGCCTGGTCTAGATGCAGAAAAAAGGCCCTAACCATAATAGTACCATTGCATGTTTTACAAATGGGATAGGTTTTTTTTATGTTGGATGCAGACATTTATCCACAAAACATTGTTCGAATAGCCTTCTGACATGTCCAGGTGATCCAGCAAAACCACAGAGGGGCAGAAAGCTCTTTGGAGAGCAGCAGCTTTCCCCTTCGCACCATTGTTGTTCATTATGTTTCTGATGTTGGACTTATAAATATTAACATTAGCTAATGCTAAAAGGCTTTAATTTGCATAGAGGTTGCCGTGGGTTCCTTTGTGACTCCTGGTGGAGTGGGGTATCAATGGTCTTGAAGTCTAATTGACTGTAGACTGGAAATGATTTCTGAGAACCTCAAATTAGAGTTGCTGATTTTTATCAGGCTGGAAAACCGTCTCTTAAGAGTTTGGAGACCAAACTCTTAAGAGACGGTTTTACAGCCTGATAAAAATCAGCAACTCTAATTTGAGGTTCTCAGAAATCATTTTCTGCTTCTCTTCATGCTAAGTTAGACTTCCACAAACATGTGTTGTTAAGATATTAATAGATCCCTATTCTTTAAGTAAAACAGGTCACGCTCTTATACCTGATTTTTAACACCTTAAAATTATCTGCTCATTCTAATTGTTCACATGCATTTGCCTTTTTGCCACAAATATGTGAAACTGCAACATTTCCTTAATAACGGAATAGCCAAGTTTAATATTTTTGACTATATATTAGACCAGATACATAAGAGAAGGGGTCGCACTTCAACCTTTGTAACCCTCTCTTGATGGTCCATGGGGAAGCACAACAAAACACCACAAAATCAGTAGTCAGTTTTGCCTAACAGGGCAAACATATTTCCCAATCCCTGAAGGGATGGCAGGTTCGAATCCCAGCCCTTGGACATGACTGAAGTGCTCTTGAGCAAGGCATCTATTCCCCCCAACTGTTCCGCAGGCACCGTAATTAGGACAGACCACCGCTCCGGGCATATGTACCCTCACCCTTAACTATGGGTTAAATGGATTGGAAAAGAAAAAATAAAGTTATCCTATACCCAGAATTGAAGTTTATGTTGTTACCTTCTATGTCCCAGTGTCCAAAAACAGTCTTTGTTTTAGTCTTAGTAAAGCCTTTGCCCAATATACATAAAAACAGAGGAATGTCTCAATCGAAGGCATATGCTAATTAATTTATTTTCAACTAAAGTGTCACATAATGTTGGTTATATTCAAGTGCTCCAAAATGCTGATCTGTGTGTTCTGTAATTGAATGTATCATCGCTAGAAAACATGAAGGGCGGGCTACTTGGCCATGGGGCAATATGGCTGACTGCATCCAGTTTATGTTGTTATGAATATTGGGCAACGGCTTTAGTAAAAAAAAAAAAAGAAACACAGGCTGTTTTGGAGCACTGGGCTGGGGATAGAAGGTTATGACATAAACAACCTTTCTGTGTTTAGGATCTTCTTTTTTAGCCTCTTCTAAAAAAAGGGGGAGCCTCTTTCCCTCTAAAGGGTTTATTCCAGAGAACCAATGAATTTTAATTGACAAGAGATATGAAGCTGACAGGAAGACCTCAGATCAAGCCAGTGAACAGGTAGAAGTTTTTAAGCAACAGATCACACCAGAAAGGTGGGTCAGAAGATAAGTAAGGCAAACATTAGGTTTAGGTTTATTCCTTTTTTAAAATTCTTTCACTACTAGTGAACTGATAAGGGGTCTCGGGGTAGGGGTTGGCAAGCCACCTGGGCAGGGAGCTTGCTGTTACTCACACCAGATGTTTTGTAAATGTTTCTCCATTTGTATTTCACAAATATTATTTTGAACATCTTATCTCACAAATATTATTTTCTTTTATTATTTATTTATTATTATCTTTTCTTCCACAACTGATTTTTTTCAATTCACTTGAACAGACAGTTTGCATCCTTAAGCATATCTTACTGCATACAACACTAATGTGTACATAGTGTGTTCAAATAAAATGATTTCTACTTGGCTACATTTATTGCTTCGGGTGCAAACTTAAGGCGTGAAGAGGACACATAAAAATGAACAGGATCCTATTACAGTCTCCTAATATGGAGTCTGCACTCCAATGGCAAATTAAAATAAGCTTAGTCAAGTGACAAATGTGTGCCAGGGTGCCTAAAGGCCTGTTGATTTAAGCTGATTTATACATTTGGAAAAAAATGTAAAATGTAGTCATATTGGTGTTACAATAATTGAATCCAGAATTTTCAGATAAAGCTGCCCATTGAATAGACTATTTTAATCAAGCATACAGTGTTCCCTCTAGATATTTCCACTTTAATGACATTTTTATACTACAGAAATGAAATTAAAAAGAGTTCTGAATATGAAGGTCAAACAAGGGTTATGTTTTATGTATTTTTGTGTTCTTATTGAAGGGCAATAGGCTATAGAAGCATAGGTTATAGAGGCATTGACTGTATTCTGTATTTTACAGCACATCTGAACTGCCTTTGTACCAGTGAGAGAGTTGGTTCCCAAAGAAACTAGACACCTCTATCTGAAGAGGTTATGATGGCTAGCTGTTTGCTCTGAATGGTAACATGGAAGCGGGATTAAGTCAGCGACAGGAACTCATTTCTGTACAGCAGTGTTCCCCAACCTTCTTCTTGTGAGCCACAAAACTCTCAAAGCTCCACAAAGCTCTGCTGCTGTACTCATTACTTAGCCCGTGCATCTGTGTGGAGATCTAAAAAACATGGTTTACAAAACAAGGGTTGGGGAACACTGCTGTACATTACTTCTATAGGGTCACCTATAGGACTTACATGTTGTTTTGCTCTAATATGTATATCACAAAGGCTTTTGAATAGTGGAGCTATACACTTCCTAAGCTGATGACACCTGTTGTTCTATGCAATAGATATCCTTAAAACACCTGAGAATTAATTCAGCCAAAAAATATTTTTATCCTTTCCAGTCATTTGTGCCTTCTTTCTTTTCTAAAGCACCAGCAATACATAAACAGCTGAATGTAGAATACCCTGATTTTATTTTTAAAAAGCATCTGTAGTTAACAGCATATATTAATGTGTAAAAGATTAGCTCCACAGCAAAGCATAAAGGGGGTTATTTTATTTTCAGTGAATGTCAGAAAGTTTTTTGATTGAGTTTTTTTGAAGTTAGATAAGTGCACAATTAGTTTAATTTGTGCAATAGCAAACATGGGAATACATTATTTTATAATTCCTAATTTAAAGTACCATATATGGTGTGGTTGTTTTTATTAGGCAAACATCTCTTATTAGGCAAACATCTCAGTAATAACATGGAACATACAGATCAAGAAAATCGGGATTTACTAGGATTCCCAGTGGCTAGAACTTGTGCATCAGATTCACTTATTTCTGCCAAGTATATATGGGCTCATGCAAGGAATTTATCGTGAAAGGAGCAGTTATTTGGGTACAATGAAAAAAACAAAAAAATCATTTTTGTACAGGTGCATACTTTATTTTTTGCACTATAAGATGCATAGGTTTTAGAGCAGGAAAATAAGGAAAAAATATAAACCAAATGATGTTGTCGATGGAAAAGGTAAGCCTTCCTCTAATGCAAGGCTCAATGGTGGTTTGAGGGGGTAGGTGACGATAGTTTAGTGAGTCTGAAGACCAGGTCCCATACTGGCACAGAGCTGTAAGAGAGTGAGTAAATCCAAATTAAAGCCAAAATTTTCCTTAGACTTGGTGGGGGCTTCTCTTTAAAATGCTCTGCTCCCAAGAAAAAATGTAAGGCGTGTAAGGTGTTTTTCCTTACATTTTCTCTAGAAATTTTCTTCTGAGGTTCCCCTATGTTCTTTTTGGAACTGGCATATCCTGCATCCCTCTATGTCTATGCGTGCCACAGCCTTCCAGGGGTGCCCCCAACAATCATGACAGTGGCTAAGCTCCCATTCCCAGATGAGGTATGTATAATGGGCATTCAGTGGGGTTTCACACTGCGTGGCACCCCAAATCGAGGGACATTGGAGCAAACCAAAACCCAGCATAGTAAAAATCCCAGGTATTGGTCCATTCAAATGCTGGGGCACTGCTAGAGCCCCACACTGCTGCACCTGTGTGCTTTAAAAGTTGGGTTAAATCAGTATAAGATGCAGCATTTAATCTTAAAACCTTTACATGAATCAACTAAAGTTCAAACAGGACAGTGGTGTAAGTTACAGGCAGCTACCCTTATAATCACTCTTAGATTTTTGGAGCCATGCAAAATATTGGAATTTAACTTTCAATACTGTCTAATAGATCAGTTAAAGAAGCACCTAGCTGCCCACAACCCATGGATACATACTGCAGTCCTTTCGTAAGTTTCCAGCATGCTCTTGCTAGCACCTCTGCCCGAAAACAGTTATAATTCCCAGACATTTGCTTCATAAGATGCATATACATTTCCCCCCAACTTTCAGAGGAGCAAAAAATATGGTAAACAAAATAAATGAGACCAGAAAGCTATTTCTATACTATCCAAGCAGTGGTACTCCTAGTGAACTTGGTGGGGTTAGTTTAGTCCTATTTATTATATAACAGCTTCTGGATTGCCATTGGAAAAAGAAAAATGTTCCTGAACCTTTAGAGCCAAAGCTCTAAATTGATAGGCTGGTGGAAGAATTTTTAAGAAAACATGCTCAGGAAAGGTGCTTGAATTTAGCCTGTGTTTAAAGAAATGACCCGGGGTAGGAGGGGGGAAGCCTGATTATTTCTCTGTGGTTCTCCTGATCCTAAGCAGATGCAACCTTTTCTGCCTTTGCGACACCACCAAACCAGGATAGCATGGAAGCACACATCATTGACTTAATGACAGAATTATATAACATCAGCCAGCAACTAGCTCAAAAACCTTTTTTTCATAATTGCTGCAAATAATAAAGTCTTTGTTGAGCCTTCTTCACAACAGAGTGGGCACTCCATTTAAATCTTGGTGATAATGATGATCCCCAAGAATTTAGCACACTGCACTTGTTCCACAGTCACTTCATGTATCAACAAGGTATTCTGAAGGTCTATTGCAATCTTAACTGTCTTTATAGCATTGAGGATTAATTAGTTATCGTTAGACAATTTGTCCAGCCCATCCTGCCATGTTAGTTTGTGCTGTTTAAGTGTTCCATGGAGTACAGTACTTGAGCACCAGATTCACAGAATCCTTTGCCTGTAAACAAACCATTCAGAATGATTCCTGGTAACTCAATTCGGGTACACTACTAAGTAAAGCTGAGCTCGGAAGTAATGATCAGATGCTAAGGTCTTCATTAGATACTGGAATAACATTAGTCCTCTTCAGGCACTCATGAACGACCCAAGCCTCCAGCAAATTCCTAAAGATGCTCATGAGTCAATTGCACCACACATAATATAAGGCAGGAGAAGAAATTACATTTTGTCCTGGAGCCTTCCTAATATTGAGATCAAAGTATAGATGTTTGACAGCAGACTACTTGATTTCAAGGATACTATCGATGCTGGAGGGACCTACAGGTGGTATGTCTGAGGTGAAAACTGAGGTGCACAATAGCTGTAAGAACCTCACCAAACCTGCATTAGAACCCATTGAGATCTTCTGCACACTGCTGGCTTAAGTTCAGAGCAGAATCTTTAGATTTGATATATTTGTATCAAACATTGATTCATGAAGGCAGAAAACTGTGCTGATATAATTTTGTCACAACAAAGGTGTGTTGGGTTCCCAGGAGAACTGTCTGCCCCTGTGAGATCTATTGGCTATGATGTTGGAGGGCTGTCATCAATGTCAGATTTTTACCCTGGTTACAAGTAAACAACTTTTACCAGCCTGTATGGATGGGTAAATCCATTCAGATAGAATTGAATGCAGTCCCACAAAAACTGGGAATTCGTATCAGAAGAATCTGAAGTTCAACTAATCTGATAATAAGTCAGCCAACATATCTAAATTGAGTTCGACCTAAAATGAATCTCACAGATTTGGACGAATCAGTACAAATCAAATCTCACTCCTTTCACTCACCTCTATGGGTTGGCCATGGGATTGTTATGTGGGGCACAGGTTGACCAGAACAGCTCATCCCTAGACATAAATATTGCTAGTTTAGGGATAATTTATTATCATTTTATTTATTTATTTGCCTTGCCTTCAGATCATAAACTTCACTGCCCTACATTTTCAATGTGTCAATTTTAATTTTTTTATTTACTGTAAGTCAACAAATTATTATGAATACCGTTACATTTTTAGAAAAACTTGTCTTGTAGTAAAACTAACACGGAGTAGTATACATTGTCACCCATCTGCGCTGAAAAACAAGGCATAGGTAATGCTTGGCACGCACTATAAGAAATATGGACTGCCAGTCACCGAAAAGACACCCTGTCGGATTCTCCACATGTGTTAGGAAGGAAATCTTACGTGGATGAACAACCTGACAATATGAAATAAACTGCTAAAAATAAATTGCTACACTCGCTGCTAAAAGAGTTTTTTATTTTGTTTCCCACAATGAAAGTCTATTACCTCATCCCACCCATGTACAATTTTATTGCTGTCGTTTAATGCTATATTCCCTTTATACAGAATGGTGGACTTTGTACTTTATGTTATGTAAGCTATGATTTGTGACAGGTGCACTCATTGAGAACAAACACTTACCCCATGTAAACTTCACACCTTTTCTTTTACAGCAATTAGCACTTAAAATACACTTGCCACTAAGAATACAGTGCAATATAATTTACAGCATATACAGTACAGTACACACACAAGTTGCTGACTTATTTCAGATGCCCAAACATCACTTTACATTCCACTACTAGACAGTTTTAGCCTCTGTGTGCCATTTTGAAAACACATAATACTATCATTTGGAGCAAGCAATTTTTTAATTAGCAAGGCCATTTCAGGAGGTGGGCAAGCAAGGCGGCCACCCTGGGTGCCAAGGCCATTAGCCTCGATTCAAAGACACATTCGTCCAGACTTCCATAGCTGTCTGTGAAAGTTTTGGTGGGTGTTAGTCTTTTTTTTGTTTTTTCCCATCCATTTTTTACTCGCACGAACGTTCGAACTAATACGTATATGCTCTTTCGATGATCCAAAGGAAATCGGAAGTTTTACGGAATTTCGGGACCTTTTCCAATCCAAATCGGAAATGTTTTGACCGTTCAGAAAACTTACGTTATTGCAATGGGCTGGCGATTAATTCAGAGAACTGATTGCCGAGGGGCCAACACCCAATAAATCCGTTTCATTTTCTATCCCCTTACGGGACCATTTTAACCTCGGAAATAGCAGCTATGGACGACTCAAGTGCATTTGAGGAGCATGAGGATCTGCAGCTCATGGGCATTGAGATGGTCCGTAGGTCAGAGTCCAGATTGCACCGGCGGCGACGCATGCACATCGATGGCATGCATGACGTTGAGCTGTTCCCACATAGAAAGGGGCAAGCAATTTCAGGTATGACCAAGATGCTTGGCTGCCTGCAATTTTTGGCGAATGGCTCGTTCCAGAGGCTGGGTGCCCTCTCCGTGGGGATCTCCCAGCCTACGCTGAGCTGCTCCCTATCCAAGTTTTTGGAAGGCATGGCTACCCTAACTCGAAAATATATTTGTTTTCCAGAGGATATGGTAGGCAGAAACGCGATAAGCTGGCATTTTATAATATCGCTGATATGCCCAACGTCATGGGTGCCATTGACTGTACCCACGTAGCCCTGGTGCCTCCGGCTGCCGACGAGTACATATACAGGCAAGTTCAGTCTTTCATGTTGAGCTAATATTTTTCATATTTTATGTTGTATTTTTTTATTTTTTAATCTCTATTTGGAAATAATCCATCCTTGTAAATATTCCATCATAGTAACTAGTCCCTCCTTGTAATTATTCCCTCATGTTAATTTGTCCTTCATAGCAAATAGTCCCTCCTTGTAATTTTTCACTCATTGTAACTAGTCCCTCCTTGGAATTATTCCCTCATGTTAATTTGTCCTTCATAGCAAATAGTCCCTCCTTATAATTTTTCACTCATTGTAACTAGTCCCTCCTTGTAAATATTCCCTCATAGTAACTGGTCCCTCCTTGTAATTATTCCCTCGTGTTAATTTGTCCTTCATAGCAAATAGTCCCTCCTTGTAATTTTTCACTCATTGTAACTAGTCCCTCCTTGTAAATATTCCCTCATAGTAACTAGTCCCTCCTTGTAAATATTCCCTCATTGTTACTAGTCCCTCCTTGTAAATTTTCACTCATTGCAACTAGTCCCTCCTTGTAATATTTCCTTCATTGAAACTAGTCCCTCCTTGTAATTAGTCCCTCATGTTAATTTGTCCTTCATTGTAATTAGTCCGTCCTTGTAATTTTTAAAGCCTTGCAAACAGTCACTCCTTGCCAAGACTCCCTCCTTGCAAAGAGTGCATGTGAACCAATGGCCCGTATTTTTGGCTTTAAATGTTTGTCATGTGGTGCAAAGGCAAACATTTTAAAGTGTACTTAAAATTGAACAAGCAAATCAAAACTTTAAAGGCTCTAACATACATATCATTTTTGTGGGCACTAAATTTTAATGTAGTTGTTGTGTTATTTGTCTTTGCATACACGTTTTTCTTAGGGTGTTATAAGTGAGTGTTTCAATAGTTCCCAAGCGTTACTGATGTTTTTTTCTCTCTTTTTTCCCAGGAACCGCAAAATGGGTCACTCACTGAATGTGCAAGCAGTGGTGGCCCAGGACATGCGGTTTCTTAGCGTCCTCGCAGGCTACCCTGGCTCAGCCCATGACGCCTACATCCTTAGAAGATCAGGATTATTCCGTCGTTTTAAGTCTGGGGAATTTGCGGGTGCATGGCTCCTTGGTAAGTTGAGTCCAATTACATCATTAGATTTTCTAGGTCTGGCTCTGTTTTTGGTTTGGTTCCACTTTCTTAAACTATGCCTTTTTCCTCACCTTGGGAACATGTGAAACACGACTGGACCCATTACATTAGCAAAACAACAAAGGCTGGCCAAATGCTTGTCCTGCATTGTTAAAGAGTAATTTGAGCCAAATTAGTAATCAGTCTTCCCCACACTTTTCTGTAATTCAGTTTTTGACTTTATCATAGGGTCTGCGCCATCTTTGCTTAGATGAATTACACTTACTGAGGAGAGCGGGATAAAGTGCAGGGTCCTGCTTAGACCTGTTTTGTACTCAGACAAAGAAGATAATGGGGCAATGGGGCATGCAAACTTAACCCATCCAAGATTGCTGAGCAGCACAGACCTAGACCAATAGCTCTTAACAGTCTGGCTGATTGGCCAGCATCCGCAATACTGGTTTTCTAATTTTGGACCCCATCTATTAGATATGTTTCTTTGGCGATTTGCCCTGTGCAATATGTATGCTCAATTTTTGGGACAATGTCACCTAGCCTCTTCTTCAGCTAGTTTGTGCCTTTTTTGGCTGTAATGTATGCAGTCATTTTTTTTTTTCCATTAATTTTTCCAGGATATTCTGGATATCCACTCCTCCCGTGGCTGTTGACTCCTGTACTCTGCCCACAGAATGCCGCCCAAGAGGCCTATAATAGGGCGCACAGAAAAACCAGGGCAGTGGTGGAGAGGGCCTTTGGCCTATTGAAGACCCGATTTAGATGTTTGGACCATACCGGGGGATCCCTTCAGTATGACCCAAAAAAGGTCGTAGATATCATCATGGCCTGCGCTGCATAATTTTGCAATCTTGCAGCGGGTCCCCCGGTATGTGGATTTTCCACCCTCTCCTCCCGCCGATGAGCCAGAGGACACCTATGTTGGGCAGCACAGTGCGTCTGGCCAAGCCATCCGTGCTAGTCTAATAGCAACACATTTTGCTTAATTGTTTTCTCCTTTTTATTTTTTTTTGTTTACATTGTTTGTTGTTATTGCTTTGTGCCATTTTGTTTTGGCTTTGTGTTTTAGTAATAACAAAACAGTATTGAATTAATTTCCCAAAACATCAACAATGTATTTAGACTCTTTTTTGAATATTTTTGTGTGTTTGTTTGTGGGGCTACTTTAAGTCATATTTAATAACCAAAAACCGAAAGACAGTAACTTAGTCATAAACACGTTGGTTTATTTTTTTAAGCTATACATTTTTAAACATAACAATTGCAGTTGATGGTCACTCACATAGTTATGGGTAATACATGGACATGACATTTATGCCAAAACATGCCACATAGCAATTGCACACAGCCTGGATTTACAAAGTAAGGCACTCCAGGGCAAAGTTGACCTTCAAAAGAACATTGTAACATATGTGTGCCAAGCATTGTCAACGGTATAAATCACAGATGTTACATTGTAAAAAGAGGCACAAAAACACACCCTCTCCTGCTTGGCCACATTTGCCACAGGCACAGGTTGAAAGCAGACATACCTATGCCACATCTACACCTGTTACTCAGTGGCCCACCCAAACAAGAACAGATTCAGGCCAAATACACATTAATATGGGGGATGCCCATAGAACCCAGGTTGTGGCCCTTGGTGGTGGGCCCTAACCTGTGCCTGTGTGGCATTCAGAATCTGCAACTGTTCCAAAATGTTTCTTTGGTTAGTTTGCAATTCAGCCATGCTGGACCTGAATTCTGTTGTCAAGTTGGCCATGTGGCTGTTATGGGTCCTAAATTCAGTCCGCATGGCACTTAAAGGAGTGTTGCAAAATTTGCATTAAAAAAGATAAATAATTAAATAGCCACACAATAGCTTCTAACATGTGTATAAATAGTCTGGCGATAGAAAAAGGAAAAAAATATATGCCTTCCTTTTAAATTGTATAATGACAATGGCTCAGTCCATTTTCTGAATAGGGGGATCTGCTGGGTTGTATTTAGTGAGCTGCTTCATTTAGCCCACTGGTCTCCTAGCAACACTTTACCTCAGAGGCTGACACTGTAATCAGTGGTAACGGCTGTGTGTGTGTGAGGTGCTGCTTTTGTTATGAGACCAGGTGACTCAAATGTGTAAAATCTATACAAAATAAACTAAACTGACTGAAAATAACTGAAATTCTTCTTTGAATAACTGTGCAGGAAAATCTAAAGGTATTAAAGTGGAACAAAACCCAGAGTTGCCGACCCTGAAGTCTATAAGACCCAGCCATTGACCTTGCCCCTTGGGCATTCTAAATCAGGATGCCCCACTATGTGAAACAACCCCTGGATAACCACAGATCCCCCCAGTTTTCTGGCGCGCTCACGCAGATAGTCATTTAGACAGGCTGGGCAGCCAGGAAGGTTACTGCTCAGGCTCCCCATCTGCGTGCAAACAGAGCTGATTGGATGAGACCCCGCGCATGCGCTGTGGGACAGGGAAAGGTACGTTTTCACAGGCGAACTTGGGGATTTCACATATCAAGTCGGGATGCCCCTAGGGGCACAAAACAAAACTCCAGATAGTGAAAATCCTGGGTTGGGCTTTGCTCAAAACACACAAAGCTGAAAGAAAGATCATATGGAAAAATGTGTTGAGAAAAGAGAGAGAAAATGGTAAACTGAAAGATTCTGCAGCAGAGCCAACATGAAGGGAAAACTGTCAAAATCAGCTAAATGACTTCTAGAGCTTTTCTCTCTGTTTTAGATATATAAGTTCTGGCCAGGCAATGTTGCAATGTTGTTATCTTATGCTGGACGGCTGCCTGCACTGAACAGCTGACACTTTGATACATTGTTTCACCCCTCTCCTCAGCATGGAACAGGCCAGAGTGTCGGGCTCCGACACTCAGAAGACATAAACATGAGCTATTAGTCTCCAGCTGCACAACACAGACATCATTTTTTTTCTAAATTTGTAATTCTTACTCCAAGACTTACCTACATTCAAAGTACCATTTAAATATGTCACCAAGAAAAATTTGCGATACTGCTCCTTTAAGCTATTATTGAGGTTCTCTAATTGTGCATTAATATTCTCGTGGTTTTGGTGATTTTGGCGCCGAAATAGCCGCCTCTCATGGTGCCATACTGACTCCATCATCTGCACGCCCCTCCCCTGGGAAAGTGGGCGACGTTGTTGAGTACGCCTCCCAATTCCCCGGGTTGGGGGGCGTGCAGATGATGTTGCTCTAGGACCCCCAACAGCCACAGGTATGCTGGGCAAATCCTCAACAGCAGATCTTAAACTGGGGACTGGGGGGTCAGTCTCTGCATGCTGCCCACGATGTGCAGGCAGCATGCAGCCAGCTTCCCTCTGCTGCCAAGGATTTGTCGGAGAAACATTTGGGGACAGGTGCAGATTCTGGCCCAGGGGGAGATCTTCATAAGATCCAATGAAGGTTCCATCCTCCTCCAGATCCTGAATTTCCTCCATCAGTGTGTGGCTCTGTTGGGACATGTAAATAAAAAAGGTTCAGTGTGGGGAATACATATGTAATTCAGCCAAAAGAAACATGGCAAGGCACATGCATAAGCAACATCAAAAAAAGACACTTGCCTTATATATCGGATCCTGGGTCCGAGGCAGCACGGAAGTAGACGGCATAGTTAAACTGGCAGAGGATTCCACACTAGCTGAGGGATGAGGCTGGGCTGCATTAGAAGCAAACAAACAATGTAAACACACAACTATGCATTGGTGATGGTTAATAACACATATGCTTAAATCAAACACGTGGCCAAGCTGGAATGGCCACTCCCACAACGGTTCAACTTGACCTTCACTATGAATGCCATTATCTTGAAAATGGATTATGAAACAAGTACAGACACATTGGTCACGTGAAGCCAACCAAACATTCAAGTACTGCCTGTTGTGTGTGTTTAAACATCCCTTATAGGCCATTAATTGAACACACTCAGCTGGCAAATAGCAGTTACAATATGATTCTGGTGGTTATCATTGTATCTATTCAAACATTGCAATCACCCCATCTTAAGCAGTTGGGCCCCAAGCACAGCTCAAACCCAAGTGGCCAACAGAAAAAGATGTAAGTGTTACATGTGATTGAATAGAAATACATAGCACGCAGTCCTTTGCTAATCTCAATACTTTACTACTCTTCCTAACTGTTCAGAAACGTCATGTATGGGCAAGCAAATTTGCAAATTATCTGTCGACACACATGACACACCCTGGTCAAATTGATCACTCAACTACAAGGCACACCCTAGGGGCATGTGTTTAGATATGCCTTGCTGGCTAATTTCACTGGTTGGTTCATTTTTAGGGAAATTCACCCATTACTAACCTGCTGAAATTGGCGGGTTGTCCGTGTCCTGTTGTGCCGAGTGTCCCTCTAACGCAACAGGATGTAGCAGGCCCAGCACCATCTCCTCTGGGTAAATTTCAATTTAGTGGGGGATCCTCCACCAGTTTGTAAGCTATAAAACATAGTTTCAAAAAATAAGCTCACTGGTGTCTATACAAGAAGAATATAAACCCAAAAATAAGATATGTACCTGTACTGCCGCCTTTTATTCTCTTTCTTCCGTGCGGCATATTTGAGGTCCGATATTTTCTGTTGAATCTGTTCTACATCTTTGAGTTCGTCCCCCGCTGCATTGACTTGAGTTCGGCCAAAATCTCCGCTTTGCGCTGCTTGCTTGTTGATTTGGATTTGCTCCCATATAGCTCATCATAATATAACGTTAAACCACTAGCCAATGCCAGAGTTTGGGACTCACCAAAACGCCCACTCAAGTGGCCTCTGCGCAATGTGCGCCCTGTTTGTGTTGGTTGTGGCTCCTCATTGTTTGCAGGCAAATGGGGTGACATTCTGGCCTGGGTGTGTGTTGGAGACATCAAGGACTGGAGGCTGGTTGCTGATCGAACTGGACTGGAAAAGGGACTGGGTGTTCGTGGCTGGGTGGCCACAGAAGTTGCAGGGGTTGATGTGGCATAGGGTGATTGCCTGCCCACCTGTGCCGGTGGGGAATGTGGGCGAGAAAGAGAGGGTCTGGAGGAGCTGGAACTGGTGCTTGGGGCCCTCTGGCTCTGTGGTCCCTTGGAAGGAGCATGGCCCTTGGAGGTACTTGGCTGGGGTGACCCAGAGCTTGTGGTTCTGCCACTCTTGCCCATCGATTGGTAGCCACGTGTGGGTGGGAGCTTGGCATTGTCTGCCTTTTAGGGCTTTTGCCCTGCTGTGGCTTCTTTCTCATCTGGGGCTTCTGGCCCTGCTGTGGCTTCTTTTTCATCTGGGGCTTCTGGCCCTGCTGTGGCTTCTTTCTCGTCTGGGGCTTCTGGCCCTGCTGTGGCTTCTTTTTCATCTGGGGCTTCTGGCCCTGCTGTGGCTTCTTTTTCATCTGGGGCTTCTGGCCCTGCTGTGGCTTCTTTCTCATCTGGGGCTTCTGGCCCTGCTGTGGCTTCTTTCTCGTCTGGGGCTTCTTTGCCGGCTTGGGCTTTGTTTATGGTGTTTTGGGCCTTGGAACACTGCCTTGGTGGCACGTGGGGGGGATGTTGGTCTGGGGGGGCTGGGTAGGCTTGGTGGCCTGTGTCTTGCTCTTTGGTTGTGCCTCCTTTTTTTGGGAGTAGTGGTGGGTTGCTTGGCCGGAGTATTGCTTTTTTGCTGCAGTTTGGCTTTGGGCATTTGTGAGCGAGTTTTGGACCCTTCTGATGCCTCCTGGTGCTTGGGTGTGTTTTTGCCACTTGCCGCTGCTTGCTTTTTGGGTGCCATTTTGCATGGACTCTGAACGAGCATGAGCTGTGTGTCCAGGGACCTTTAAATAAGATTTGCGGACTGTGACACCTACGCGCTCACGTACGCGTGCGTACGGCCGTTCGTTCGGCCGTGCGGAACCCGGAAACCGCTGGGGCATTACTTATCTGCTGCATACAAGAGGCAAGATGGTGCCCACAATCTTCACCCGCCAACAAGAAGAGATCATCATGCTTGTAAGTGTCTTTTACTGCCTTTGCTTTGCCATCTAAATGCATGCCTAGCCCTTAAAGAAGGGCATGAGGAAACGGCTTGTTTACAAAGTGTCTCAAACTCCATGCCCAAGATGAAGATGTGCAGGCTGCATCAGATCTCGCCCAGGAGGCACAGGGAGAAGGTGAGTGATGTGACACACAAATTGAAAACGACATTTGATTACTGTTGACTAAGACATAATAAGTGACCCTATTTGCCATGTCTCGACAGCCTCTACTTCACAACAGTGGCAGGGCCCAGGACGTAGGGTTGTCCCCAACGAGGCATCCGTCGGCCACCAACCAAGTAAGTTGTAATGTCATTCTTTGCAGTATGTGTTAAGTGACATGATCACCCAGATTCATAAAGGCAGAGTCAATGTCATTAGCAGAATGACCTCTGCCCACTTCCTTAGAGTAATGACTTCCCAGAATGACCTCTGCCCACTTCCTTAGAGTAATGACTTAGCAGACTGATCTGTGCCCACTTCCTTAGAGTAATAACTTAGCAGATTGATCTGTGCCCACTTCCTTAGAGTAATGACTTAGCAGACTGATCTGTGCCCACTTCCTTAGAGTAATGACTTAGCAGACTGATCTGTGCCCACTTCCTTTAGGTAATGACTTAGCAGACTGATCTGTGCCCACTTCCTTAGAGTAATGACTTAGCAGACTGATCTGTGCCCACTTCCTTTAGGTTATGACTTTGGAGAATGACCTCTGCCCACTTACTTAGAGTAATGACTTAGCAGACTGACATATGTCGTGTTTATTTAGGTTGGCAACTAACAAACATACCATCCACAGGTGAGAAACATGTATTTTGCGCAAAATTATGTTTTTGTATCAATTTTATACAGGGACCACACGGGCAAGAGTGGAAGAAATGAATCGAAGGGTCCTTGAGTTGGTGGCCGATATGCAGCAGCTGGTTGACTCGTTGGGGACAACAGAAGAAGAATAGTGTTCTGGGTCCTGTCACTGTTTTTATTAATGAAAATAGTTTTAAATTTTAGAAAGTTTTACATTTTTTTTATTTAATTGTGTTTCTAAATTTTTAAAAATTAGGAAAACTAAAATATGTTACAAATGGCACCAAAAAAATTGCCTTCAAATTAAAAGAAAAAAAAAACAAAACAACGTTTTAGTGTCATTTTTTAACACAAATACATTAACAACAAATGAAGGTTTCTATAAATATTTAGAGATGAAGATTCAGATGAACAGGAAGTGGTTTGGGTAAGTTTTAGGGACATAAAATGGAAGAAGAATATAACCGCGAAGTGGTTTGGGTAAGTTTTAGGGACATAAAATGGAAGAAGAACATAACCGCGAAGTGGTTTGGGTAAGTTTTAGGAACATAAAATGGAAGAAGAACATAACCGCGAAGTGGTTTGGGTAAGTTTTAGGGACATAAAATGGAATAAGAACATAACCGCGAAGTGGTTTGGGTACGTTTTAGGGACATGAAATGGAAGAAGAACATATCCGCGAAGTGGTTTGGGTAAGTTTTAGGGACAAAAAATGGAATAAGAACATAACCGCGAAGTGGTTTGGGTAAGTTTTAGGGACATAAAATGGATGAAGAACATAACCGCGAAGTGGTTTGGGTAAGTTTTAGGGACATAAAATGGAAGAAGAACATAACCGCGAAGTGGTTTGGGTAAGTTTTAAGGACATAAAATGGAATAAGAACATAACCGCAAAGAGGTTTGGGTAAGTTGTAAGGGTCCTAAAGGGAAGCTGGAGGATAGTGCTAAGGGGTTGGGGTGAGCTTTAAGGGTCCAAAAGGGAAGCTGGAGGATAGCGCTAAGTGGTTTAGCTAAACATTGTAGTAGAAGTGAGGGTGTCAAATATGTAGACTAGCACTTTAATGAGTTAAGTTTGTAGTGCGCAGGCGCAAGATCGTAAGTATTTCCGTCTGGACGATTATTTTTTGTAAAAGGGAAACAGAATCGGGAAACGTAAAGGATTCGTGCAAGGAGACGATGGGAAAAGGGCAAAAACGAAAGCCTACGTTGTTAACCTGAGAAAATGAAACAGAAAAGTCACGATGGAAAATGACATCCTCGTACTCGTACTCTGGCATATGAACGGACGGAAACTTTACAGAAGGTTTACAATGCATGCATAGAATCGCTCGCACACTCATATGAGAGCGGGAACATTTGAAAATAATACGACATTAGCACTAAAACGGAAGGTTTTTTTTGTCTCTCTGAATCTAGCCTATTGTGAATGTAGCAGGGTTTATTTTTCCCAGCCATCCTGTTTTAGCACATATGCCAGTTGTAGTGTATCTAGAGTTTGTAATTTATAATGTATCTCCTGCGTCATACTGTTTCGAGAGCATTTATGTGCCAACACACCATATTTTTTGCCCTATAAGATGCACTGCCCATAGGCCGCAGGATTTGGAGGAGGAAAATAAGAAAATAAATTTTCTGAACCAAATTTTGTGCTAAAACATCATCCCCCCAAGAACCAAATACTAGGCAAGGTGCAGAATCCCACCATTACAGGCAGAGTGGCATTCTCCCCCCATCCCCCCATGGCCAGTGTGGCATTCCCACATCAATTTCCCCATAGGCAGTGTGGTATTTACCCCCTCCCATTCCCACAGGCAGTGTGGAATTCCCCCCTCCCATTCCCATAGGCAGTGTGGCATTCCCCCCTCCCATTCCTACAGGCAGTGTGGAATTCCCCCCTCCCATTCCCATAGGCAGTGTGGCATTTCCTCCATCCCATTCCCATAGGCAGTGTGGCATTCCCCCTTACATTCCCATAGGCAGTGTGGCATCCCCCTTCCCATTCCCCACATAGGCAGTGTGGCATCCCCCCTCCCATTCCCTATATAGGCAGTGTGGCATCCCCCCTCCCATTCCGTATATAGGTAGTGTGGCATTCCCCCCTAACATTCCCCATATAGGCAGTGTGTCATTCTCCCCTCTCATTCTCCATATAGGCAGAGTGGCATTCCTCCCTCCCATTCCCCACAGGCAGAGTGGCATTCCCCCTCCCATTCCCCATAGGCAGTGTGGCTTCCCCCTCCCATTCCTCATAGGCGGTGTGGCATTTCCTGTGCCCATTCCTATAGGCAGCGTGGCATTCCCCCTCCCATTGCCATAGGCAGTGTGGCATTCCCCCCCTCCCAAAAAATAGTAAACTCACCTTTCCATTCTTCCTCCTTGCTCTGCCCCCATCGTCTTCATTGTATCTGCCACCGCCTGCACACACAGACACCCAGTTCCGTACAGTGGTGGGTGTGGCTGATGCTCGATCTTTGGCCATGCCCACCCGCTGTATGAAGCCGGTTGTCTGTGTGTGCTGCCGCTGGAGAGAAGAAGCAGTGGGGACAGTGCGAGCAGGCGATACAGCTGCCGCTCGTGGAAAAGATGCGTCGGGGACAGTGCGAGCAGTAGCTATAGCTGCCCTGCTGCTTCTTCTCTGCAGTGCCATCACACCCAGAGCGAACACCCTGCTCCGTACAGCAGTGAGTGTGGCCGATGCTCGAGTATTGGCCACGCCAATCTGTGTGTGCAGGCCCCGCGGAGAAGAAGGGGATGGCAGATACAGCGAAAACGGTGGGGACAGTCAAAGCAGGAAGGATGGAAAGGCGAGTTGCCTTTTTTTCACATTCGTCTGATAAGATGCACTGACATTTTCCCACCACTTTGGGGAAAAATAAGTGTGTCTTATAGGGCGCAAAATATGGTGCATATCTTTTTTCACTTTTTCTGTAAAGGATCTATATAGGTCTGCCTCCCAACAATCTCTTTGACCCCCTAGTTGGTTATCCTCATACACATTATTCATTAACCCATATTGCCATGGGAGAATAGATAAGTCAAGTCCTTCCCATGCCCATGCCTCTTCCAGGATGGTCAGGTCTCTCTGTATGTGGAGCCTATATTTTGGTTGAGAAAGTAAATTCTGTATTTGAAGCCAAGACCAAAATGGGATCTCAAACAATAAAAGTTAATTTCTTGTCCCTAGAAAGCTTTTGGACCAGCCTAATGCTGGTATAATTAAGGGGCGTGCTGTAAATCTTTCCTCAGCTTCTTTTGATTTAACCCAGGAAAGTGTATGCAGGTTTCTGAGTGATAGGTCCATTTCAATCTTTACCTACTCCTTGCTGTGAGAATTCTTATACTCCAATAAAGCTCAGCAGCACTTGTGGGGGTTGGCTAGCAGCCTGCCTGATGTAATTGGACTTCCACTTCAATGTGTCACGTGTATAAATATTGTTGCAAAGTATGTATTTGTGATCTGGGGTGGGTTGTCCCATGTTATTAGGTGTTCGTCATCAGCCTGGGCTATGTACTTACACAGCATATGAAACGAACAGAAATCCATAAGCATAGATGTATCTTTTGGATAGGAAAAACAAAATCATAAGGAGTAAAAGGTACACTCAAACATGTTTCCTACAATTCTTATTCATTTAGTCTGATTCACTTCTTGATTGCAAATGTATTTTTAAAGACAGTGTACAAGCTCAGCACAGTCAGTAATTATTCATTTTATGATATAAAGGTAAGTCTCACAACTTACCTCATTATAGCATATTTTCAAACAGTATACCAGATGGGCTTGTTCTAGTCAAGGCCACCTACGCTTCAAGTGTTTGCTTTTTACTGTATGTCTTGTTTTACTCTCAGCTTTCATATGTTCTGATAATTCTTAATGGGATAATTTCCCCCCCTATCTGTAGACTTTAGGAGGTGTTGTGCATAACTCTTTTGGTTTATTTAACTCATTTGTTTTCTAGCACACACAGCTTCCTCCCAATATTCTGCTCCAGCATCTTACAGAATCAATCTTGAGCAGCTTGCAACCAAATGCCTGATTAAAAAGTTAGTAGACCTTAAGTACAATTACTTTAGCTATATGGCATCCAGGCATTAAACCCAGTGTTAATTGTTTTTCAATTTTGTAATGATCATTATAAATAGGATATAAACAGAAGAGATCATTTCTTGCAGTTAAATCAGCAGAAAGTATAGACATTAACTCTGATTAATTGTTGCAATATAAAACTAAAGGCAATTGTAAGTAAACAGACTCTCTGTGGGCTATATTGGTAAAGATACGCCAAATGATAAGGCAAAATTGTTATTGCCTTACCCAGCAAAATGGAGATTTGTTTCAAAAACACAATCTTGCATACAGTATGTGTGTGTGCATGTGTTTTTGCTTGCCTTCTATAAGTTACTAGGTGCCTAGACATTTATATGTTTATTTTTGCCAAATGTAACAACAGCAAAAATATTATCACAAAAGTGTGTTACTTTACTACATATCCTATGCTTAAAGGGCCAGTCCATTTTCTTTTACTCTTCCACCCTGCTTTCCTCTCCTAGCACTAAAGTAGGTGGGGGTTACATAGTAAAAAACATATACTTGAATGGGTAGGTGCACTCCAGACAGCAACCAGCGGCCAGCTCTGGCCGAAACAAAGATGGCGGTGGCCAGCGCTGCAATCGCCTGACAGACAGCGCAGGATTAGGGGCCAGGTAACTGTCTTTTTATTATGTAACCCCTGCCTTACTTTGGCACTAGGAGAGAGAGGCAGGGTGGAGGAAATTAAAAAAAATGGTCGGGCTGGACTGCCCCTTTAACCCTAATTCTTATACAAGACTATAGTTTCAGCTTTTCCTTCCCAGCAGCACAAAAAACTTACCTTGTCTCAGCTAATCACCAGATCTAATGCCAGGATGCTCCAGCATTGCAAAGGATCATGGGTGGCTCTTTCCTCGCCCAATCTCTGCTGCAGCCAGACCACAGTTGCATCAGCTATAGTGTGATGAATCTGTCAGACTTGATATTCTGCAGGAGAAACATCTACCCAAGAGTACAGTGCTTGACTCGGAAGGCTAGAGGGGAAAATAATACAGTTGTCTTTTTTTTTTACTCCGAAATTCAACTTAGCTTAATATAGTCCTAACCTGTAACCCCAACTTTAAAACCGAGCTGTTTAATTTAGTGCTAACAGGTTCCCCCAAAGTCCCTGTCCAAACACTAACTTTCTCCCACCTAATTACCCGTAGGAACAGAAGAGTAGAAAATAAGCAATTTCAAAGCACCTGGGAGACTCTAATTATATGTAAATACTCTATATATTCTAAAAAAAACAGATTATTTTTTTTTTGCTTACATTTCTGGGTGGTGACTAAGCTGAGAAGGGCATGTCGTGAATTAGGTTTATGAGTCATGAACAGGCTCTGCTGTGGTCAGAGAAAGCTGATTGCTGGCTAATTATTATTATTGGGTTCAGAGACCGTGTAACATAAATTATGTACTCAGTTTAGGTACACGGCCTTGCACACTAGGATTGCAGGCTGCTATCCCCATGACCCTTATGCCCTAAATTATGGAGGGATGCCCTGTGAATTATTCCACCAAAAAGTATCACCTTTCCTATGGCACTAAAACCTAATTCACGGGGGGTACTTTAAACTAAGGGGGTTATAAGAAAGGCTAAGGCCACATAGTGGGATGAGTGTCGACGCTGAATTGTCCACAAGTAATCCCCTGGTATACGGGTTTTGTGTGTGGGGGGGGTAGGTGGTGCTCTGTTTTTAATTGTCTCTGTGTCTGTTTATGTGATTTTTAAACATTGTACTTTTTTTGTTTAATAAAATGAATTCATTGCATTTGTTTTTCTTTGTGGTGCTTATCTTTAGGGGTTAGTGAATGCATTTCACCCTATATTTGAAAAGAGTTATAGATCAATAACTGTTAGAGATGGGTGAACCCAGAGCCAAACACAGACTTCAGCCAAAAGTCCGTGTTCGAGTTAGGAATCCGGCCTGAACATGGAAAAGCTGGTTGATGTGCTGTTGGCAGCAGCAGGCAGCAGCGGTGAAGCAATGGCAGCCCCAGCAGGGGCTACAAAAATATGGCCACCGCCTCCCATGAGTGAGGACACTCCTAGTGCTGGTACTACAAGTAACCTCACTTATGGGAGCCATCTTATTGTTGCCCCGGCTAGACCCAGTGCCAGGGGCTCTGCAGCCACTGACAGAAGAGGATCAGGCTTCAGGTGCGTTACATCACCTCTTCTGCTGCACACTCTGCACACTCTGATTCCAATGGGGACTGGGTCCAGGTCACCGAACCCTAACAATTATTCAAAGTTTGGCCAAAGTTGCCAAACCCGAACTTTGGGAGGTTCGCCCATCTCTAGCTACAGGTACATTTTTTTTTTAAATATAGTTAAAATCTGTCTCATTCCCCAGATTTCATGATAGTGCCCCTTTAAGCATTGGCTAGTACATTCACTAATGTCAAGTACAAACAAAGTGGCTTAGGCTGACACGGAAAATGAACTAACCAACATTTGGGTGCTATATTGCACCCTTCTTCAGGGTTAAAAAAGCACTTAACAAAAATACTGTCCATGTAAAACTCCCTAAAGAATCAGACCATATGGCCTGCTGGAGACAAACATTTTTTTTTCTGCGGAACAAACCTCGGAGGTAACGTATGGAGAGTGAGTTCACTAAATGGAGCCCAATATTTCACTCCACTGTTGAATTTCTTGATCAGGGATACCTAGATGGTATATCAAGCATTAGATGCGAGACAGCTGTTGGGTAAAGGGGTGTGTTTTCTTTCTTTATATGTCAGTTAAACTGATATTTTACTGGAATCAACTATATCACTGGAAGTTCAGTTCAAGTGCCGCCTTGCTTTCTGTGCAAAACCATCACACATGACCTCTCCCGCCCAGCCCATCATTTTTTACCCTCAGGCCACAGATATAGAATCCCTAACTGCAAGCCCCTTGAATAGCTTCCTCCCTCTGGCCACTAGGATCATGAACTTGAATATGTCACTATAGATTGCATGTGCGTGTAGTTCATAATCATATGCTCCTAAATGGTGACTATTGTCTGCAAAATAATTCTGTCTTATGTTGTTAAATTTCTATGCCAAAAATAATTCCTTGTGTGTACCCTGTATATACTTGAATATTTGGTTCATATTGCATCTGAGCTGACTATTGGTTAAAATACCATTGTGTGTGTGTACTAAGAGAGGGAAGGTGGCAAAATTGAAATATCTTATTCCTCTTAGTTGTGTTAGTTGGAAAAACACTTCCGATTGACAACTGGTCAGTTCACGTATATATGCTGCATTTCATTAAATGTGCATGCAGCAGTCTCAACAAAATTATTATTATTGATTATTATATCTCTAGCACTGGGCCAATAGAAGTTTACAACTACACAATAAAAAATCTGACTGTGATCACAGGAAAGTAGTGGTTAAAGGTCCTCCCTGTTGGCGTGACTAAAATAAGTATTGACTACTGTCAATTTTAAATAGAGGTTAACATCTCTTCCTGTTGGATGTTTTTTTAGTACTCTCATATAGAAATAGGTTGCTGAGTGCTTTCAGACTGTCCTGTCCTTTCTGTACAATTACTGATGTAATTTGTCAACCATAAAAAAATGTTCTTTAAAAAAGACGTGAATATTCTCGCAAATATTCTCGAAGGGTTTAGATGGCTTTTATGTAGGGACACAACTCAGAAAATGTTGTACATGTTACACTTGTAATGCATAATAAAAGTAAAATTGTACCTTATAGGGGATAATGTGATGTAAATGTAAAGACTCATTTTGGCAATCAATGCTAATAAAAAAAATGAATTGAAAGTCTGATGTCTTCATGCAAGTGTGCCTGCCTGCTTGCAGATTACCGTACATACTCGAGTATAGGTCGACCCGAATATAAGCCGAGGCACCTAATTTTACCACAAAAAAATGGAACAAGTTATTGACTCGAGTATAAGCCGAGGCGGCTTTTTTCAATTGGAATTGGAGTTGACACACAGAAAGAGACACACACACACACACACACACACACACACAGAAAGGGACACACACACAGAAAGAGACACACACACAGAAAAAGACACAGACACACACACACACACACACACACACACACACACACACACTGTGGGTACCTGCTGCTGCTGCCGCCGCCGCTCTCAGACGTGCAGGTGTCGGGGGTCAGGGTTTGGCCGAGGTTACCCTGCAGAGGGGCAGCGGGGTCCCCCTCCCCTCCTCCTCCTGCCGGTCGCTCGGCACACAACACCCTCCATTCAGCTCCGCCTGGCAGCCGCCAGCCGCCACCGTTCTCATACACACACCAGCACTTCCTGGCTGTTGCGCGCTGGTCATCGGTGGGCGTGCCCCATATGGCCGGCGTCCAATGAAAACATTGGACGCCGCCCATTGACGACCAGCGCGCAGCAGCCTGGAAGTGTCGGTCAGTGTGTGAATGTGTGTGCGTGTTTATGTGTATGAGAGCGTCGGCGGCAGCAGCAAGGGTTCAGTAGGGACCCGCAGCGGCCGCCCCTCACCCTCCAGCATCTGTTGGGTTCAGGGTTGCGGCCTTCCCTGGCAGTCCGCCCCTGGACTCGAGTATAAGCCGAGGCGGCTTTTTCAGCCCAAAAAGTGGGCTGAAAAACTCGGCTTATACTCGAGTATATACGGTAATATGTTTGGATCTGCTTTGTGAGCCCAAACCCAACAATAGTATTCTCTATTTTCGACCAGTCTCTGTCGGCTTAAGCTGTACCCCGGTTTACACTTGTGCTCCCGTCACATCAGGCAAACGTAGCGATGACCACGGAAATAATTTCAGCTAAAAGCAGGCCCTTAGTGTAGATTATTTTCTGCAATACCTTTTACTAGCTAAATTTCCATTGAAATAGGCAGGACATTTTCAAATTTCATAGCCGAAGAGCGCTACTGTCCTGCATGAAGTTTATGTAATGGTTTTGTGAAACTAAATGTTAACTTTAGAAATAATTGTCTAGTGTATTGCTTTCCTACAGTGCTTTTATGTTGTTTGCTGCCCTAATTAATACTCCCTAATTACTACTCTGAATGAAAATGTCAGAATATCATCTATCTTTTTAAAGGTTAAAGCTGGCCATAAACTGGAAATCTTCCTGTTTGAAAAGTATTGAAAATGCAGTCAAATCACCAGGAAGAGGCCGCTATTCCTAATGCTCTATGGTCTCTCAGAGGATTGTGAAATGTCAGATCTCTTGTTGTAATGGCTAAATTATTTAGCATATGAGCATAGTTAGCAAAACTTTTTTCTATGCAAAACTATCATTACAGTTAAATTGTGGAGGTGGACTACTGAGTGGAGTACCGGTTAAATAACCTTTGTCTTTTAGATTTACTTAGATTTACTTAGGCCTTAATTTAGTAAACGTTCCTACAAATATTTCACCAAAATAAAGGTAATTTAATGCTTCATTTCATAAAAAGGCATGTGCTAAAAAAGGCGTGATTTAAAGAAATAAGAGCATTACAATCTAGAAATGCTAAAACTTAGAATGCCCCATAAAAAGGTAGACCAATGACATATATATATATATATATATATATATATATATATATATATAATGGAGGGGGTCATGCTACTGTTTAAAGTTTACCAGCTTACCAAACCATGCTCCAACATCCTCCTTTTAATGAATAACTCATACCTTATTTTAAGTGTTGTCAGAGCATTATACAAAAGCTCAGCATCAATAAAAATTGCTGATCTGATGTCAATTATCGGCTGATCAGGGCAGGTAAATGGTTCTGATTCTCAGCTGCATACTGTAAATGTAGGTAAGGGGTGTATTGCAAAATAGCTGTGGGAGAAAAGATTTAAAGCAGTCTAGAGGTCTATGGGGGGGCTGCCCAAATCATTGAAAAAAATGCTGCACGCTGATCAATGAAAAGTGTCTACTTACCTGTCTGGCAGTCCCCAAAACTGCTATAGCCACTTCCACTATCTTGCTGCACCCAGGAGGTGTGTGTATCCCACAGTCCTCCAAGGTGCTTCACTCTCAGTTGATTTGCATGGCCCAAAACAATAGGGAGTAATAATGTCACTCATGGGGTCCTCTCTTCACTGCGGTATGTGGGTGGCAGCAGCAGGAGAGTGGGATGGTGCAATAGCAACAGCTACACAAGAGTGTGGATGGGGCTTGGGTAATGTTAGTCTGCAGCATCCCATTTATTGAGGGGCAGAATATTCAGCATTACATATATGCGGAAGTATTAAAGTGGACCAACACCCAATGCTGATCGGCCCGGGAAGCTATAAGATTCCTGGGCCGATCAGCATCGGGCTTGCGGGGCACCCCGATCGGGACACCCCCCAGAAAGCCCCGAAATCCCTACCTGCTCCTCGATCCAGCGCCGCATGCATGAGCCGCCACCGCTCGCGCATCCCTCTAGCAGGGCACGCACCCGCTTGTCCGGCGACGGACCTCGCTTGTCCGGCGGCGGGGATTGGCTGCAGCGGTCACGTGGGAGCGGGGACAGGTGAGTTTTTGGGGCTTTCTGGGGGGTTTCACACAGCAGGGCACCCCCGATCGGGGTGCCCCACTGAAGTGGACCAAAACCCAGGATAGTCAAAATCCTGGATGTTAGTCCACTTTAAATAGAAGATGTGCAATACTATACATTAAACAAATGGCAAAAAGGGAGATTTAGTCTGCTTTAATATAAACATATAAAATATGGGCCAATCCAGGATTACACATATTTACAGTTTTTGCCACCATTACATTTGGAAAATGTAGACAAAGGTTCAGATGGCCTATATACAGATGTAGCCAAACTTAGCTTATCTCCAAATTGGTTACACGGGCCCTTTGTCATGATATGTGTCCCTTGGCTAATTTAGTTATGTTATCTAATCTCAGTAAGTGCTGCATTTCACTTTCATTGTCTACCTTGGGGTTGATTTAGCACCCATTTCATTTTCACCTAAACTAAGATTTTTGTACCTGGAGCTTAAATTTATCTTTTCCTGCTGCTGGCACATCATAATGTTCCCCTTTCATGCAATCAAATGAAAATTATTATTTTTTTTAAATGTAACTTCATTTGAAAGCAGATCTAAATCCTGCTAAATCCTGGAGCTCCTTGCCATCCTTTAAATAGGAGCAACCACATCCGTACAGTCTATAAAACTCTGGGTGCAGTGGTTTTCCTCTGTATGGGGCATGCCAAATTGGGATGACGCATTGTGTGAGACTCTGGGGGGCACTGAGTACACTCATCTTTCGCCGAGTCCATGCTGCATCCCCACCTTATTTCTGAATGGCTGATGTGGGTAAGCTTCATAGCTAGAGGAAAGCTGGAATGCAGTCAGCAACGCACGCTCCATTCAGATTTTCTTGTTGCTCTGAGCTCAGAATGAAATGTGGGGTGATGATGGCTGAGCACCCCGTGCATGTGCCACGGGATCGAGAAAAATATTTTAGTTTTAAATAGTTTTAAAATAGTTTACATGCGATCCTGGGAGATGCACACATCCAGAAATCCCCAATCAGGATGCCGCTTGCAAAAAGAATAAACCATGCCAGACTCACTTCTTGGTGTGCAATAGCAGACATAGAGCACTGCATCTGTTTTCTGGCCCTGTACAGTCAGCTAGAGAAGCTACTGTAAGAATGGCTCGTGAGCACTGATAGGTCGGCACTGGATCAACAACAACTTAAATCGAGCCCCAAGGCAAAAACAAAATCCTGGAAAAGTGAAAGTACCTGGTTTTGGGGCACTCAAATGGAGAATTACCTAATTCCCCTAACCCCCCCCCCCCCAGCCATGTCTTAAGCCTTTAACTGCCAGCCTACCTTTTGTTGTCACCCTCCGCTGCCAGTCAAGTTTTCATCATGTTGCACTATAAAAGTTTAACTGTGATTTTTGAAGGAATATCAAGGGATTTCTCCAGGAAAAAAGTTTTTTGGGCCTTTAACATGAAATGTGTGGGAAGGCATTAATATTTATTTTTTTTTTTTACATAAAAAAATGTAAATTTCTTAAATTGACTTACAAGAATGGAAGAAGTCCATCTCGGCCACTACAGCAGGAATTAATAATACATCCATAATAGAAACCACCTACAAGGTAACTATGAGGTATATGGTCCCGGCCAGGATAACCAAAGCCTTCCCAAGCACCTCCCCCAACTGCTTCAGATCATGTATGGTGCCAGGGGACATGCTACACACATGGTGGACCTGCCCATTGGCTTCCCAGTTCTGGAATGAGGTGAGATAACGTATACAAGACGTTACCAAGTTCTCAATCCCCCTCACTCCTGCAATTTATCTGCTCTATGAAGGGGTCTCGGGAATTCCCAGACACACTTATAAGCTCATTGTATCTGCTAAAATCACTACAACAGTCTCTTGGAAGCTTCCTTATATTCCCTTTTCTACAGTTCTTCAAAAAATGAATTGGGTCATGGTTAATGACAAACTTTCTAGTATTGTCAAATCCAAAATTTGAGCAGCTATGGATGCCATGGGTGAGCCACTTAAACCTTATAATGCAGATGAGTGGGGCCTCCCCTGCCCCCCCAACCCCCCTCCTTTCACCCAACTCCCCCTTGAACTCTTCCACCTGACCCTTCCTTGCTTTACCTTTCAGTCAACTCAAAACCCCTCCCTCCTATCCTCCTCCTTCTCTGCCTCTTCCTTCTCTGTAATCTCTTTTCTACCTCTCCTGCAGTTGTCTATTTTTATAGAAGGGGGCACAATGAGGTTGAATTGAATTTTAGAATTAATTTTAGAACCTTGTTGTGCCTGGGGGTGGTGCTGGTTGGAGGGGGGGGGACTACTTCCCCGGTCCTCTTTTGGCGACCTCCCAGTCCAACGTATAAGAACAGTCTGTCTTCTAATTGTACATTTAGCTAGTCTATAGCTTTGATTACTAGCCTGGACAACAGACAACTAATAAGCCACAGTTGGAAATCATGCACGCTTTTTATATTTTTATATGACCGCATGTTCTTATTATGTAATGGGAGAATTTGTTCCTCCTCCTGGAATGCAAGAGAGTAACTGTACCTTTTATTCCTTAAAATAAAATCACATTGAAACTAAAATACCTCCCACTATAAATTCTCTCAAAGAACATACCTCAAACATTCTAGACATACCAGACTTCTTGTAGTGAGCATAGTTTTCTGGACACAATAACTTTAGGAATTCACTAGTTGCACAGTAAAAATTAATGAAAAAGCAGAATGTAATCAATATTTTTTTAAAATATCAATATGCAAACAAGAAAAAAACAAGCTAAATTTGAAAATGCAAGGTCCCCGGAATAGCGCAATAACCAATATGCATAGTTCTTTTAACCTTTTAAATTGCCAGCCTACTTTAGATTTTGGGCCTTAGTTATGAAGTGCGCTATTCAGCACCTTTTTGGTGGCTATAGTACCAATTTTGGGGTGCCGCCATATTTTTCTTTTTGTTGCTGCTATTTTGACTACAATGGTGCTGCAAGTCACCTCACAGGATTCTAACTGTTGCTGAGAGTCAGTAGTAATTGACAGAAGCCGGGCGTGGGGGCAGTGAATTGGAGTCCCTCCCCCCATCCTACTGGCTTCTGACACTTGCATTGATGCCAGAAGCAGCTTTTTATAGCAGAGTGGATTACGTCATTCTGCTTCGCCTATAAAGGCTCCTCCTTGCGGCGGTTGGCTGAGATGTCACAAGCAGTGGAGGGCATAGAATGGGTGTTCTCCTGCCTGCTGAAGACCCCCTAGGCAAGATCGGAGGCCTCCTGGGGAAAGAAGAGACCTCCAGCTCTAGATCAAGGATGGAGGTGAGCATTTTTTTGTTCTTCACAGTGGGGACAAAATGTCAGCCAAGTAGAAGCTATGGTGCTGGCACTTAAGGGTGGGAGAGGCACTACAATAGATTATACGGGACTGCATTGAAAGGTTTAAAGAGGATCAACCATCTCAAAGACTCTTGGGCCAGTCGATGAAGCCCCTCCCTTGCAGTGTTTGCTGTTCCTGTGGCCCCATCACTCTAGCCTTTCCACTCTACTGAGTAAAAAGCAATAGCACAAAAGCTTTTTTAAAATGATTGTGGAGCGCTTGCAATCACTGAGTGTAAAGCCAGCTTTTCAAAATTTTGCTACATTTCTGAAAACAAAAAAGTGCATTGTCATAAAGCTGAATTTATTTTATGTCAAAATAGTTTTTTATGACTTCAGTTGACTGATTTAATATAAATATAATTCCTGCAGAGTACACTTAGATCCCTCTTACAAGCCATCTATGTGATCGTACTGGCAGGAGCTCCCAAACCATGTTTTGTTCCTGAATTACTATGGCAACCAGATTGCAACCAATGATATCTGAAACAGCAATTCATTCTGTATGTTATAATGCGCTTCATACATTTGATTTGTAAAATTACTGACTGCCTGTCTGTAATAACTGGTAATTAGGTGATACTATAGCATTTTAAAGGATGTAAAACATAATTTGTTTTTTGTGTGTTTGTACCTATGTAAAAATGTAAAACACGTTGATTACCAAGTCACAGCATAGTGAGTGATATATACAAATATAAATGAGATTTTGATCAAACGGGCTGGATAAAAGTCGCATTTAACCAAGCACTGCCCAGCTCCATCACTTCTGCCTCTCTGTTTGGGGATCGCTTGTTATTCTTTCAGTGCCCAACAGTCCCCAGTAGTTACTCTAGTGGCTACATCAACTTCAAAATGATTTCTTCCTTACCACTGTAGGTAGACGAATAAAGCTGGTTCACCACCACATATCCAAGCGTATCCATTACAAGCTTATACAGTATTGCCAGTAAATAGCTCATTCACTTAAGTAAAATATTTATCTTATATATTAATGCGTAGCATAGATGCTGCTTTTGTAAAGCATTTTAATAATCCAGAAAGCTTGGGAAATACTTCCAATAGTTAATATACAGGGTCAATTCCAGAGTAGTCAATGTAACCACTATATGGCCTACTGTATTCTTTTAAAAGCAACTGATGGAATGGGTGCAGGAATTAGAGCTAACCCGCTACATGGAAAGTCTGCTCTCCAGTGATAGAGAAGCCGCAGATAGGTATTTGGTGACCTGGGCGAGATGGTTGGCTTACCAGGACTCACACCTCCGATCTCTGATACAGCATAGTGAGTGATATATACTAATCTAAATGAGATTTTGATCAAACAAACGGGCTGGATAAAAGTTGCATTTAACCAAGCACTACCCAGCTTCATCACTCCTGCCTCCCTGTTTGGTTATTCTTTCAGTGCCCAATAGACCCCAGCAGTTTCTATAGTGGCTACATCAACTTCTTTACCGCTTGAGGTAGACGAATATAGCTGGTTCACCACCACTTATCCAAGCTTATCCATTCCAAGCTTATGTAGTATTGCCAACTAATTATTCAAGATACCAGTTAGACAGTGAATAGCTCATAGCTCAATAGCTCATTTAAGTAAAATATTTAGCTTATATGTTAATGTGTAACATAGATGCTGTTTTTGTAAAGCATTTTAATAATCTAGAAAGCTTGGGGAATACTTCCAATAGTTATTATACAGAGTCCATTCCAGAGTAGTCAATATCACCACTATATGGCCTACTATGGATTTCCTGAACAGTTTACTCCCAATCTGATTTTAACTCATATTCTTCTATAGTATCTAAACACATGTAGGACTGAAAGTAAGAAATGCATTACATAGAGAAAATATGTTTAGATAAAATACAGAAAACTTAGATACCACTGATATTAAATATGAAAGTGTGCAGTACTTACATTAGGAAAGAGATTAAAGCTATATTGTTACAATGGCAATGTACAATGTAATTTTCTACATTTCTACTGATAACATTTTAAATAATTACATTCAGGATCTTCAACGATATGCAAATGCAGTGAACATGAAAATATTAAAAAAAAAAAAAAATTCATCTTAAAAAAAGCTGCAGTTGATAAGTTGAGCAGACCAGGGATCAAGTTATTTAAAAATTAGCCTAGACATAAAATACAAATTTGTGAACCCTTGTTGTCTGTTCTCTGTGGAGGAATATATGGCCTCAAAGCAGATCTAAACCCAGGATTTTGACTTTCCCAGGTTTTGTTCCTTCTGCTCTGTGTGAAACCCCCCAGCTTGCCCAGAAAAACTCACATTTCCTCGGTCCTACGATGCATGCATGGGTTCTCTTCCAATCAGAGCCATTTGCCATGCATATTAAAGCAGACCAACACCCGTGCAGGGGGGCAGGTGTTTGTCCCCGCCACTATAAGATACACTGGGGGGCATCCAGAATGCTGGAGCCTCCCACACATAACCCCACAAAATGCATGCAAATCTTACCTTAAAGTGGTCCTTCACTCTGAATAAGAGTCTATCTTATATGTTTCCCACACCCTGTACATACAGATTGCTCACATTTAAAATCATCCTACTTGCATCTACTGCATGTTATGAGCCTTTAACCCTTTAAACGCCAGCCATGTAAAATTTACGTGGCTGCCTCTCCTGCAGTTAACCGCCAGCCACGTAAATTTATGTACCTGAATTTCCCCACTAATAACATAAAAAGTAAAAAAAGAAAGTCACTGACCTGACCCCTCGTTCGATCCGGCCGGGTCTCCTCTTCAGCCAGAGGGGCTTTGATCGCCCATTGGGGCTCCTCCAGCTGCAGTGGAGTGCCCAAAATAGGGTGCCTTCCCCCCCGTTTCAGCAGCTGCCGGGATTGCCTGCAAAAAAAAAAATGACATTCACTTACCTTTGTGCCCGCCGGCTCCCGCCGGCTCTCCTCTTCACGGGGGGGGGGCTTCAATCACTGCCCCCCCGCAGTTCCGTCTTCTGGAGGGGGCAAAACAGCCCTCATCCCTCCATGGCAGGGCCGATGACGTCACCGCCGGGTGTCGTCGGGGCACCCGGCGGTTCAGCTGTCAGATGCCGGTGACGGCTAGACAGAGGAGGAGGGAGGTAGGCGATCCTCCGATCGCCTGCCTCCCCCCTCCTCTGCCCAGCCATCACCTGCATCTGATCGCCGCGGGACACAGGAGGCGAAGATCGGAGGTGAGTAAAGTAAAACATTTTATTTTTTAAGTAAGTTATTTTGAAAAAGTGTGTGTGTCTGTTTTTTTTACATTTAACCCTTAGTGAACTGGTAAGGGGTCCATGTGACCCCTATACCAGTTCACAAGGCTCTGGGGTCTGGCAAGTCACCTGCGGCTAGCGGGTGACTTGCCATTAACCCCTGACCCCCCCAAAGCCCAGGGGGGGCAGAAGAGCCGTGGCCCTATGCTATGACGACTTGTAGCCGGCAGGGCCAGGGGCCACTAAAGCTGGCTCCTGCACCTTGTTCTACAAGCCCCCATAGCTGGTCACAGGCTGGTTACGCTGGGTAGGGGGGGCCTCACGCCATTTTTTTGGGGACTTTTAAGGGGTTTAACCCTTAAAATTCCCCCCAAAAAATGGGGTCCCCCTCCCCGGGAGGGGGCACCCTATGTCATTTTTTTTTCATTAACCCTATGTTACCTGTAACCCAGTAGGTATAAAAGGCTTCCAGCAGCAGCAGGAAAGCAGAAGCCTAAGTGATTAGCGTGGGACACAGGGATGGATGGGAGGTAAGTATTAAAAAAAATAATAAAAAAAAATTATTCTTTTTAATAAAGTTATTTTTAAAGTGTGTCTCTGTGTGTTTTTTTTTTACTTTTAACCCTTTGTGAACTGGTAAGGGATCTATGAGACCCCTATACCAGTTCACAAGGCTCTGGGTCTGTCAAGTCACCTGCGGCTAGTGGGTGACTTGCCATTAAGCCCGAGACCCCCCATTACCTGCCTCCCAAAAAAACCCTTAAAATTCCCCCAAGAAATGGTGCCCCCCCCCCCCCCGTGAAGGGGGACCCCACACCAATTTTTTTTTATTTAACCCTTTATTATGTGGATAGTAGTTGTATTTTATTTGTAAATGTTCTTTTCAGTTTAGGGGATCACCTGGACAGGAACGGGGGGGCTACCGATACATATGTGGTATCATTGTAATCGGGAGAAATGGAGCTTTAACATGCAATATGGTTTTCTTTAATGAAATAAATGTTTTTCTTAAAATAAAGGAGACAATTTAAAAAATATATTTTTTTTTATTTTTTTTTTTTACATATTTTTTTAAAAATATATATAAAAAAGTAGAAAAAATACAAACAAGACATTTCATGTTAAAGCCTAAACTCTGCCAAAAAAAGAAAATATGCCATTTTCTTTGAAATTTCTGCAAAAATCACAGTTAAACATCATGCAAAATGGTGAAAAATATCCTGTCAGCAGAGGGTGACAAAATCTCAAGTAGGCTGGCAGTTAAAAGGTTACAGGTACCTATGCATGTTGGGAATTGTTCTGCTCGGGGGACCTTGCATTTTCAGATTTAGCATGTTTTTTCTTATTTGCATATTGATATTTTAGGAAAAGATGTTTATTATTCTGCTTTTTTATACATTTTTTTGTGAAACCCTGTGCAACCTAAGAATTCTTCGAGATATTACTTCCAGAAAGATAAGCCCAGTACAACAAGCTGGGTATTCTTAGAAAGCTTAACATGTGTACTTTCAGGGAATATATGGTTTATGAGGGGTATTCCAAATGTAAAGGGTTGTTTTAGTAGAAAAAGAACAAGGTGCGCACTTTGTCCGCAGAGCTGAAATTTTGAAGTAAAATTACCGTTACGCACATGCTTTACTTTGGTGTGTTTGGCAACTCTTTCCTTGACAGAACCCATGCATGTTGGGTATTGTTCTGTTCGGGGGATGTTGCTTTTTCAGATTTTCAGTTTTTTTCTGGTTTGCATATAGTTTTTTTTAGGAAAATGTGGTTTTGATTCTGCTTTTTTATTCATTTTTAGGGAAACCCTGTGCAACCAAAGAATACATTGAGGGATTACTTCCAGAAAACTGCACCCATGTCAACAAGCCTGGTACGCCTAGAAAACCTGAGGTGTGTACTTCTAGGGAATATATAGTTTGGTGGGGGTATTTCAAATGTAAAGGGTTGTTTTTCTTTAAAAACTGCAAGGTGCGCATATTGCATAGCATAGTTGTATTTTATCTGAAAATCTCCTAAAGCGTTGTTTCAGTTTGGGGGAGTCTCCTGGGCAGGAAAGGGTGTCTACCTATACATATGTGGTACCGCTGTAACCGGGAAAAATTGGGCTTTCACACGCAATAAGATTTTACTGACAAACTTACATTTTTTAAAAACACTACAAATTGTAAAAAATATATTTTTTTTATTTTTGTGCACAATTTTCACCCAAAAATATTGAGAATACACTTAGAAAACAAGACATTTCATGTTAAAGCCCAGGCTCTGCTGAAAAAAACAATATATCACTTTCCTGGGAAATCCCTGGAAATCCCTTCAAAAATCACAGTTGAACATGAGGAGCGCAAAATAGTGCAAAATGGACTGGCAACAAAGGGTGACAAAATATCAAGGTAGGCTGGCAGCGAAAGGGTAAACATTCAAGATTTCGGCTCATGGAACATCAGGCAGCCTGTAAACAGGAAGTGCCTTCTGACTGTGCTACTCTGCATTCTGGGACTGGTGACCTTTTCCTGTCCCCATCCCCCAGCACAGCTATAACCCGCCCCCTGTACTTTATCCCACTCTCCTCTCCTCAGTAAGAGTGATGCTTCTGAGTCAAGATGGCTGCGCCCGTATCCTAAAGTCCTTAACAGAGTTGCAGCCCAGTAAGTAAGTGACTAAAAACTTAAAATATATTAACTTTAGATGCTGGGGAAACGTTTTTTAAGGGGTTTGGGCTTTTCAATAAATCATGGTGAAGGTCCGGTTTAACCTCGCTCCTCTGCCAGGAATCCAGTGCTGTGATTGGTCGTCCAGCACTCACGTGAGACAGAACAATGGCAGCACTCACTACCCACGTGAGCACGAGTACCCTCAGCCCTTGGGGATGTATCTGAGATGATAATGTTAATGATTACATATAATATGGTTAAGTACATGCTTTTAGTTATAGAGACTTTTTGTTATCTGATGTGATTTATAGTTTGATCAATTGGATTTGTATTATGCACTTTACCTATTAGGTACTGTATTGTGCTATTTGCACAGGTAGTATGTGGTTTAAGGATTGTTTATGCACAGGCACTTTATTATATATAGTTACTTTTAGATATAATATATATATATATATATATATATATATATATATATATGAATGTTTGACTGTCATATTGTGGTTTGTATATGTAGGATTGCACTTAGTGCCATATATAATATATTATATTAGTGTCATATATAATATATATAGTGCCATATATTGGGGAATGGCAGTTGTGGCCTAGAGGTAAGGGAGCAGACTTGCAACCGGAGGGTGGCAGGTTCGAATCCTGGTCCTGGAACACTACTGAAGTGCTCTTGAGCAAGGCACCTAACCCCCCAACTGCTCCCCGGGCGCCGTTATTAGGGCAGCCCACCGCTCTGGACATGTGTACACTCACTGCACGGATGGGTTAAATGCGGAGGACAAATTCCTATGTGTGCCCAAGCATACAATGGCCATCTATGCATTAAAAATTAAAAAAAAAAAAATATATAAGGGATGAGATAGATATAAGTTTATTGTTCACCAGTAGAGGGCATGCCCATTTTTTTAATTGTATGTTTATGTGTTAGCAGTTTTCCAATAAATATATTTTAGATATTCTTACAACGGTGTCTGTGCAGTCTGCTTTTGTCAGCTTTGCTGTGCTTTTTTTGGAGATATATATGGTGTTTGACCTTGCACACCTGCTGTATTTATTGTTTCTTAGTGTGACTAAGAAACAATAGTGCATTGTTTGTGCCTCCAACCTATCTTATAGGTGAACCAACACCCAAGCCTCATGGGGGTTGGTCTGCTTTAATTCTCAGCAAATGGCTCTGTGCTCGGCAATCTGGAGCAATCTGGACTAGGTGTGCATGCAATCCCCCCCCCCCCCAGCCTTTCTGATTGGCTGGATGCGTGAGATAATATAATTCATTGCTTTGTATTGTCATTCCTTCTTCACACTCTGTGTTTTTAAATTTGCCATAAGACCATCCGCCTTTGGGTGACCATTCAGCCACCACTGGAAGGTCTATCCTTCTGTTATCAATTCTAACTTGGTGATGAACCGATTCCCCCAAACAGAGGCCCGTGGAGGGATATTGCACAGATATCAGATACTCTAAACAACATTGGAAGACCTTTATGGGACTGTTTTATGGATACACTGTCTGTAGTGTAATGTATATGCACACAGTCCCAAATTTGCTCCAGAGCAGGTGTCAGTCTGCAGTGTCTGCTGCCTTGCAAGTGCCTCGCACTAGATAAGTCATGACAGCAGCGTGCTTATGGGTCTGGTTTGAGGATGTGGTTTTTGTGCATGATACTACTCTGTAGCTTAAAGTACAACTTGGATATCTATGGTCCAAAAAAGATGTTGGTGATTGACCTAATGCTCAGCCAATCTATATATTCCTCTACCACCATTCAGCCAATGAGCTGGAGCAGGTCCTAAGTTGAAAATTGACCAGACATCTTGGATTCAAAATCTTCCCAGCAAAGTGGGACATTTGTCTCCAGAATTTCATTATTATTATTAATTGGGGATATTGGGACAGAATGCCTCAAAGTTGGACTGTACTACCAAAATTGAGGCATCTGGTCAGTTTTTTTTTGGTCCCCCACAGCACAGTGCAGTGTGCAGAAATGGTATGTGTTTTATTTCAGTGCTAGAGGAAGGGGGTGGTGGCAGTAGGACAGGGGTTTGGGGCCCTGTGGACTGTCACCCTTCATGAGTCAGAGTTTACAGGGAGGGTGTTTACTTTATTTTCTCATTTTATCCAGAAAATAACGTCTTACTGGAAATAAATGGATCAGTTCTCCACCATATGCACCATCACATTTTGTTTTGAATAGGCCAACAGAAGAGAGGCCACATCTGTATTTTATAATATCATCTAATGATATATCATCAGCAAGGGATTGCTTTAAAATGGTGCTTATTGCTTCACTGGCAATAATAATAGGAAGATAAACCATGATAAATAACACTGTTAAAGTCTTATTCATGCACTGCGCCACAGATAACAACTAACACACACATGCTGGGAAGTCTGCTTATCTCGCTCATCATTCACAGGGCAGCAATACAAGCGTGACCATTTCTCAACATCAGATGGAAAATATTTTACATGCATTATATCAGGTATTAATGTTTCCAAAAATTGATTAATTTTATTTTAAAATGTCAGCTTCTGGCAAATTTAGAGAAATATAAAGAGAACTTTCTTTATTAACATCCATAGGCAATGAAGATCTTGCTGACTCCCTCTGGAGTTGCTATGGACACTAACATGTGTTTTTATATATCGACGCTCCTGACATCATGATCATCGCTTTCTCTAATGGCTTGCGAGTATCAGTAAAATTACCATTTGGTTTGCACTATAAGACACACATGACCAAAAGACACACCAGGGGCTTAGAAAGGGCAAATAAGAAAAATTGTGTGCTAAAATACCCCTTTCCAGAACCTAAAAACAGGCAGGTAATATGCAGTGTGCAGAACCCTCCAAGAACCCCATAACAGACATGTGGCAGGAGCTCGTCCCCAAGAATATGTTTTGTCCTGAGAGAGCCCTGCATCACATCTGTAAGAGGAGGAGGCTGCACAGTTCGGTTATGATAAAGCACAGAGTGGAGGACCAGCAGGAAGGAAACCATTAAACTCAGAAACAGGTTTGCAGTGCTGCCTGAGGTTCCCCACCTGAGCTCTTACAAGTAACATAAGCTGCCACGTTACATCTGTGTCACATGACAGAGCCGCATAGGAGAGGGAGTGGCAAGCAGCACTGTTTTCTGCCCGTTATACCTCTACTGCACTCATAACAAAGCTGTGATGCTTCCTACACACACACACACACACACACACACACACACACACACACACACACAATGCAGGAAAATACTAGGAGAAAAGTTAGAGGGGTTCTAATTCACAAAGAATCATAAGTAATTCCACAGGTATCTCTAGCCAGAGTTTATCTTAGGGGAAATGGTTGTGACCATTTTCAAAAGGAAGGATTATTCTTATCATTTGGACATTGATATTCATAAGCACAGAATATCCTGTACCTTGCAACGTAGGTACATGAGCCCTGTATGATAAAAGATGGCCTGATTTACATTGATTATTTCATGAGCTTCTTTTGGGAACAAGTGGTGCCTCTCACACTTTGTTGTGAACAAAACAAGTAGGCCACTTGTATAATAATACAAGGATTTCATCAAGTTCAGCATATATTCTAGGACAAAACAGGAGGCAGTACACCATTTTTTCAATCAATCTCTCTTCCTTTAACATTTTTACTCATATTTTCCACCACTTTTCTATTTAAGTTTTCCTCTAGCAAGTTGAGAGGTAGTGGAAGCAGAGGAGATGGTAGTAATGGAACAGCACAACAGGTGTGGAATGGCGGTTGATGGGAAGCCCCAAGGACCTAGCCTGATGGTCTGTGTCAGGGCATCATTTGGTGCAATGGAATTGGATGCTTTGGCAGGGGCATGTTGGACAGGAAAGTACTTTGCTTTGATTTGTAGCCTTGTTTCTTTGCTTCTCTATTCCCGATCTGCCATGCTGGATTTGTTTATGTTTAGTCCCCTTCGCTATGTTCCTTGCCTTCCTGTCACAACAAATTCCTAATTCTGATTAATTGGCAGGATAGTCATAAATAGAGATGAGCGAATAGATTCGGACGAACCCAAATTCGTTCCGAATTTCAGGAAAAATTCGATTCTGAACGAATCCGAATTTCCCCGCGATTCGATCGATCGAAGTTTTCTTTTAAACTCCATTTATTTCAATTACAGGCATTCTAAAATGATGGATGCACATGTCTGGACATATCCCTTGGGGCAAGTTATCATGGGAAGGTCACATGCAGCCTATCAGCAGCCAGGAAGCCCGGTGACGTCACAGTGCTATATAAACGGTGGCTGTGCGCATTTCAGCCTTGCATTGCAGACAGAATGGAGGTTGCTGCAGACAGGGAGAGACTTACAGACAGGCAGGGAAAGTCAGGGAGACCCACACAGTACCAGGGAGAGCCAGGGAAAGATAGGGAAAAATTGGGAACGATCGAGGCAGGGCCAGCAGAGAAAATGACAGGAAAACTTTTTTTTTATTTTCACTTCACTTCATTTGCCAGATCAGTTTTAAATAGCTTTTTTTGTGCTGTAAATATTCCTGGCCACTGTGCATCCCATCTTGGCAGTGGCATATTTAACCCTATCTGTTACACACAAGCATTTATTATAACTCGATTAGTTTTAATTTTTTTTGTATGCTGTAAAAACCCCAGCCCACATGGGCATACTATTTCAGCACATTTCACCCTATCTGTAATACTAAATCAGCTTCTAAAGGCTCTGTTTTATTAATATATTGCATTTTGAATTGGTTTTGTGCGTCATGTAAAAACACCAGGCCACATGGGCATCCCAAACAAGCACATTTCACCCTATCTGTAATACTAAATCCGCTCCTAAAGGCTCTGCTTTATTAATATATTGCATTTTGAATTGGTTTTGTGCGTCCTGTAAAAACACCTGGCCACATGGGCATCCCAAACCAGCACATTTGACCCTATCTGTTATACTAAATCAGCTTCTAAAGGCTCTGTTTTATTAATATATTGCATTTGGAATTGGTTGTGTGTGTCCTGTAAAAGCACCAGGCCGCAGGGTATCCCAAACCAGCACATTTCGCCCTATCTGTTATACTAAAGCAGCTTCTAAAGGCTCTGTTTTATTAATATATTGCATTTTGAATTGGTTTTGTGCTTCCTGTAAAAACACCAGGCCACAGGGTATCCCAAACCAGCACATTTAACCCTATCTGTTATACTAAAGCAGCTTCTAAAGGCTCTGTTTTATTAATATATTGCATTTTGAATTGGTTTTGTGCTTCCTGTAAAAACACCAGGCCGCAGGGTATCCCAAACCAGCACATTTCACCCTATCTGTTATACTAAAGCAGCTTCTATAGGCTCTGTTTTATTAATATATTGCATTTTGAATTGGTTTTGTGCTTCCTGTAAAAACATCAGGCCGCAGGGTATCCCAAACCGGCACATTTCACCCTATCTGTTATACTTAATCAGCTTCTACAGGCTCTGTTTTATTAATATATTGCATTTTGAATTGGTTTTGTGCTTCCTGTAAAAACACCAGGCCACAGGGTATCCCAAACCAGCACATTTCACCCTATCTGTTATACTAAATCAGCTTCTACAGGCTCTGTTTTATTAATATATTGCATTTGGAATTGGTTTTGTGCGTCCTGTAAAAACACCAGCCCGCAGGGTATCCCATATTGTCAATTTTCATAGTATCTGGTGCAGAGAAGCAGTATCTCACTTTATTTAGCTTCTGCTTTTTAAAGTAAACACATTTTTTAAAGTGCCTATTGCGCATTTCAAATACATAAAAATGTCAGGCAGACAAGTGCCAGGATGTTCAAAGAGGAGTGGCAGAGGCCAAAATTCTGCAGGCAGAGGTCGCAGCAGACTAGGGGCGAGTGGCAGCAGGAGTCGTGGTGAGAGACCTGATCTGCCAGTATCTGCTAGCGGTCGTGTCTCCACCAGTAACGCATCTGCCGTGGTAGATTGGTTAACGCGGTCATCCACATCATCACAAGTTACATCTGACACCCTCAGTCTAGGGTCGGTATTTTCCTCTGACACAACCCTGAGTTGGCATGGCCCAAGAGCAGTCCTGGTCCTCCCATTGCCTCGGTGCTACACCGTTCCCTCCCCCAGCAACGTATCCTATGCTTTGGGTTCAGCTCCACTCTTTAGTGAGGAGGACGATCAGATAGAGGACAGTCAGCAGCTACGGCCCAGCCAAGAAATGGAGGTGGCTTCCTTTGCTAGGCAGACAAATTATGATGTGGAGAGTGGCGTGGGTGTTGTTGTGAGCGTTCCAGCTCCTGCGCCAGACACTGTTGAGGAAACCGAGAACATCAGTGACGTGCAGCCACAACTCGGTGATGATGATGATGATGCTGAAGCCTATCGCACTTGGGAGCCGGGTGCAGAAGGGGCTTCATCCTCATCATCAGCAGAAGAGGGGCGCAGGTTGCCCGGAGTCAGCAGCTGAGACAGCAAGGTGTTAGCAGCATGGTTGGCAGTCAGCATGGGGGCAGAATTGTAAAGCGTGGAGCCAAACGGGGCCGGGGTAGAGCACCTGCTGCCCGGCAGGTTACCTTATCGGGAGGTAGTGGAGCAGGGGTTCCTGGAGTTGGCGACAGTAGCAGTGAATTAGTGCGGGCTGTTGGTGGGAAAATTAGCTACTCGGCAGTGTGGCAGTTATTCCTCAAGCATCCGCAGGAGAGTAACATGGCCACATGCAAGATATGTAGGCAGAAGGTGAAGCATGGCCAGGGCCCAAATGTTGGCACCATGGCCCTGCATCAACATATGATGCGTCACCATAAAACGGCCTGGGAGAACCGAGGCTCCGAAGAGGTGGTCCAGGCTGTTTCCTCACCAAGTGGCACGCAGCTCCCAATGTCTGCCAGCACCTCAGCCGAAGGCAGCTGGAATCCCAAGCCGTCATTTCTTTGCCAAGAAGGCAGTACCAGCGCTGCACAATTTTGTTGAACAGAAGGTGGGCCAGTCCTTGAGCCTGTCGGTGTGTAGCAAAGTGCATGGCAGCGCCGACGTCTGGAGCTGTAACTACGGTCAGGGACAGTACATGTCGTTTACGGCCCACTGGGTGAATGTGGTCCCCTTGCAGCAGCAGCAACTTGGACAGGTCACGCCGCGCTCCCTGGCAGTTGAGCCTGTGACACCGTGCGACTCGGCCTCCTCATCCTCCGCCATCTCCTCACCCTCCACTGTAGGCTCAAGTCTCAGTGCCCCTCCAGCCTACCATGTGTGCAGGGCACGGAGGTGTCATGCTGTGCTTCACATGGTTTGTCTTGGCGAACGGAGTCACACAGGTGCGGAACTGCTTAAATTTATTCATCAAGAAATCCAAACATGGCTTACTCCAAGAAAACTGAAAATGGGAACCATGGTTATCGACAATGGGAAGAACATTTTGTCTGTGCTGCGACAAGGAAGGCTGACCCATGCGCCCTGCATGGCTCACGTCTTCAATCTGGTTGTGAAGCGGTTTCTGAAATCTTCCCCCCATCTGCAATACATCCTAACAACTTCAAGGAAACTTTGCATGCGCTTCAGCCACTCATACACCGCCAAGCACACCCTTCTTGAGCTACAGCATCAGAACGGTAGCCCCCAACATTTTGCGATGTTTCCACCCGTAGGAATTCCACCCTGCATATGTTGGACAGACTATACGAACAGAGAAAAGCCATCACGGATTTCTTGATGATCCAAGCGGATAGGGGGACTCCCCTGTATAACTTCAATGTCAACCAGTGGCAGCTCATACGTGACACCTGCTGTTTTCTCAGGCCCTTTGAGGAAGCCACTTTATTTGTGAATCGCCAGGATTACGGGATGAACGACGTGATTCCACTGCTTCATGTACTACAGCACATGTTGGAAACCATGGCTGGTCAGAGCACTGGAGACATGGCGTCTACATCTTATGGCCACATGAACCCCGTTGGAGCTGAACTGGAAGAGGAGGAGGAGTGGCACAGTGCACAGTTTAGGCTTGGCGAAGTGGCTGGTTTATCTAGTCAGCGGACAGGAGAGGAGGAGCAGCCAGAGGAGCTAGAGGGTTGTTAGGAAGGCGAGACAGAGGACCCAGACACACCGTGGCAGTATGCAGTGGAGATGGAGACAGGTAGTCCCTCCGAGTCACTTGCGCAAATGGCAGGAAGCATGCTCACGTGCTTGAGTAGTGACTCCAGAATTGTTTCCATTTGTCAGTGGGATGACTTCTGGCTCTCCACCATATTGGACCCTCGCTTCGGCACAAAATGGGGGCATTTTTTAAACCCGCCAAGAGGGAGGACAAACTGGCCTACTACAAAGACATTCTACGTAGTCAGTTGGCCGATACCTATCTGCGCCATGGTCCATATTCTCGCAGGTCTGACTCGGGGGGACCTCTGCACTCACCTTCCACTGCCGCAGCAGCCTCAGTCTTCAGTCGCTAATGAGTAGCTTTCTACACCAGCATAGTGAGGCTACTCATGAGCAGCAGGAAGACCTGGAGCAGGACCTGAACCAGCAGGTCATGTCATCCCTTGACATGACCATGCCAACACACCTTGAGGATCCGCTGGACTTCTGGGCAGCCAAACTTGAACTTGTGACCGCAGCTAGCTGAGTTTGCCCTGGAAAAGCTGTCCTGCCCGGCAAGTAGCGTGCCATCTGAGCGGGTGTTTAGTGCGGCGGGCGCCATAGTTACGGCTAGGGGAACTCATCTGTCAACTAAAAATGTGGAGGGACTCACCTTTGTCAAAATGAATCAGGGATGGATCAGCCAGAATTTCCACCAACCAATGGCTGATGCATGCGACTAGATTCAGCATGGTGCCACGTTTTACACTTTCCAAATTGTGCAAAACATATTTATGTCTTTAGGCCAATTTTTGGGCTCCTGCTGATGCCAACTTCAGGGTGTACCTTTCAGCCAAATTTTGGCCTCCTGCTGCTGCCAACTGCAGTGTGTCTTTAGGCCAATTTTTGGGTTCCTGCTGCCAACTCCAGTGTCTCTTTCAAGCTATGTTTGGGCGGCTGCTGCTGCTGCTTGCAACTCCAGGGTGTCATTCAGCCAATTTTTGGGCTCCTGCTGCCAACTCCAGTGTCTCTTTCAGCCAATGTTTGGGCTCCTGCTGCTGCTGCTTGCAACTCCAGGGTGTCATTCAGCCAATTTTTGGGCTCCTGATGCCAACTCCAGTGACTCTTTCAAGCTATGTTTGGGCTCCTGCTGCTTGCAACTCCAGGGTGTCATTCAGCCAATTTTTGGGCTCCTGCTGCCAACTCCAGTGTCTCTTTCATGTTTGGGCTCCTTCTGCTGCTGCTTGCAACTTCAGGGTGTCATTCAGCCAATTTTTGGGCACCTGCTGATGCCAACTTCAGGGTGTGCCTTTCAGCCAAATTTTGGCCTCCTGCTGCTGCTGCTGCCAACTGCAGTGTGTCTTTAGGCCAATTTTTGGGTTCCTGCTGCCAACTCCAGTGTCTCTTTCAAGCTATGTTTGGGCTCCTGCTGCTGCTGCTACCAACTGCAGTGTGTCTGTAGGCCAATTTTTGTGTCTCTGCTGCCAACTCCGGTGTGTCTTTCAAGCTATGTTTGGGCTGCTGCTGCTACTTGCAACTCCAGGGTGTCATTCAGCCAATTTTTGGGCTCCTGCTGCAAACTCCAGTGTCTCTTTCAAGCTATGTTCGGGCTGCTGCTGCTGCTTGCAAATCCAGGGTGTCATTCAGCCAATTTTTGGGTTCCTGCTGCCAACTCCAGTGTGTCTTTTAAGCTATGTTTGGGCTGCTGCTACTGCTGCTGCTGTTGCTTGCAACTCTAGGGTGTCATTCAGCCAATTTTTGGGCTCCTGCTGCCAACTCCAGTGTCTCTTTCAAGCTATGTTTGGGCTCCTGCTGCTGCTTGCAACTCCATGGTGGCATTCAGTCAATTTTTGGCCTCCTGCTGCTGCCAACTGCAGTGTGTCTTTCGGCCAATTTTTGGGTTCCTGCTGCCAACTTCAGTGTCTCTTTCAAGCTATCTTTGGGCTCCTGCTGCTGCTGCCAACTGCAGTGTGTCTTTAGGCTAATTTTTGGGTTCCTGCTGCCAACTCCAGTGTGTCTTTCAAGCTATGTTTGGGCTGCTGCTGCTTGCAACTCCAGGATGTCATTCAGCCAATTTTTGGACTCCTGCTTCCAACTCCAGTGTCTCTTTCGAGCTATGTTTGGGCTGCTGCTGCTGCGTGCAACTCCAGGGTGTCATTCTGTCAATTTTGGGCTCCTGCTGATGCCAACTTCAGGGTGTGCCTTTCAGCCAAATTTTGGCCTCCTGCTGCTGCTGCTTCCAACTGCAGTGTGTCTTTAGGCCAATTTTTGGGTTCCTGCTGCCAACTCCAGTGTCTCTTTCAAACTATGTTTGGGCTCCTGCTGCTGCTGCTGCCAACTGCAGTGTGTCTTTAGGCCAATTTTTGGGTTCCTGCTGCCAACTCCAGTGTCTCTTTCAAGCGATGTTTGGGCTGCTGCTGCTGCTTGCAACTCCAGGGTATCATTCAGCCAATTTTTGGGCTCCTGCTGCCAACTCCAGTGTCTCTTTCAGCCAATGTTTGGGCTCCTGCTGCTGCTGCTTGCAACTCCAGGGTGTCATTCAGCCAATTTTTGGGCTCCTGCTGCCAACTCCAGTGTCTCTTTCAAGCTATGTTTGGGCTCCTGCTGCTGCTGCTGCTTGCAACTCCAGGGTGTCATTCAGCCAATTTTTGGGCTCCTGCTGCCAACTCCAGTGTCTCTTTCAAGCTATGTTTGGGCTCCTGCTGCTGCTGCTTGCAACTTCAGGGTGTCATTCAGCCAATTTTTGGGCTCCTGCTGATGCCAACTTCAGGGTGTGCCTTTGAGCCAAATTTTGGCCTCCTGCTGCTGCTGCTGCCAACTGCAGTGTGTCTTTAGGCCAATTGTTGGGTTCCTGCTGCCAACTCCAATGTCTCTTTCAAGCTATATTTGGGCTCCTGCTGCTGCTGCTACCAACTGCAGTGTGTCTGTAGGCCAATTTTTGGGTCTCTGCTGCCAACTCCAGTGTGTCTTTCAAGCTATGTTCAGGCCGCTGCTGCTGCTGCTTGCAACTCCAGTGTGTCATTCAGCCAATTTTTGGGCTCCTGCTGCCAACTCCAGTGTCTCTTTCAAGCTATGTTCGGGCTGCTGCTGCTGCTTGCAACTCCAGGGTGTCATTCAGCCAATTTTTGGGTTCCTACTGCCAACTCCAGTGTGTCTTTCAAGCTATGTTTGGGCTGCTGCTACTGCTGCTGCTGTTGCTTGCAACTCCAGGGTGTCATGCAGCCATTTTTTGGGCTCCTGCTGCCAACTCCAGTGTCTCTTTCAAGCTATGTTTGGGCTGCTGTTTGCAACTCCAGGGTGTCATTCAGCCAATTTTTGGGCTCCTGCTGTCAACTCCAGTGTCTCTTTCAAGCTATGTTTGGGCTCCTGCTGCTGCTGCTTGCAACTCCATGGTGTCATTCAATCAATTTTTGGGCTCCTGCTGATGCCAACTTCAGGGTGTGCCTCCGGGGTTTGGCCAAATTTTGGCCTCCTGCTGCTGCCAACTGCAGTGTGTCTTTCGGCCAATTTTTGGGTTCCTGCTGCCAACTTCAGTGTCTCTTTCAAGCTATATTTGGGCTCCTGCTGCTGCTGCCAACTGCAGTGTGTCTTTAGGCTAATTTTTGGGTTCCTGCTGTCAACTACAGTGTGTCTTTCAAGCTATGTTTGGGCTGATGCTGCTGCTTGCAACTCCAGGGTGTTATTCTGCCAATTTTTGGGCTCCTGCTGATGCCAACTTCAGGGTGTGCCTTTCAGCCAAATGTTGGCCTTCTGCTGCTGCTGATTCCAACTGCAGTGTGTCTTTAGTCCAATTTTTGGGTTCCTGCTGCCAACTCCAGTGTCTCTTTCAAGCTATGTTTGGGCTGCTGCTGCTGCTGCTGCCAACTGCAATGTGTCTTTAGGCCAATTTTTGGGTTCCTGCTGCCAACTCCGGTGTGTCTTTCAAGCTATGTTTGGGCTGCTGCTTGCAACTCCAGGGTGTCATTCAGCCAATTTTGGGCTCCTGCTGCCAACTCCAGTGTATCTGTCAAGCTATGTTTGGGCTGCTGCTGCTGCTTGCAACTCCAGGGTGTCATTCAGCCAATTTTTGGGCTCCTGCTGCCAACTCCAGTGTCTCTTTCAAGCTATGTTTGGGCTCCTGCTGCTGCTGCCAACTGCAGTGTGCCTTTAGGCTAATTTTTGGGTTCCTGCTGTCAACTACAGTGTGTCTTTCAAGCTATATGTGGGCTGCTTCTTGCAACTCCAGGGTGTTATTCTGCCAATTTTGGGCTCCTGCTGATGCCAACTTCAGGGTGTGCCTTTCAGCCAGATTTTGGCCTCCTGCTGCTGCTGCTTCCAACTGCAGTGTGTCTTTAGGCCAATTTTTGAGTTCCTGTTGCCAACTCCAGTGTCTCTTTCAAGCTATGTTTGGGCTCCTGCTGCTGCTGCTGCCAACTGCAGTGTGTCTTTAGGCCAATTTTTGAGTTCCTGCTGCCAACTCCGGTGTGTCTTTCAAGCCATGTTTGGGCTGCTGCTGCTGCTTGCAACTCCAGGGTGTCATTCAGCCAATTTTTGGGTTCCTGCTGCCAACTCCGGTGTGTCTTTCAAGCTATGTTTGGGCTGCTGCTTGCAACTCCAGGGTGTCATTCAGCCAATTTTTGGGCTCCTGCTGCCAACTCCAGTGTGTCTTTCAAGCTATGGTTGGGCTGCTGCTGCTGCTTGCAACTCCAGGGTGTCATTCAGCCAATTTTTGGGCTCCTGCTGCCAACTCCAGTGTGTCTTTCAAGCTATGGTTGGGCTGCTGCTCCTGCTGCTTGCAACTCCAGGGTGTCATTCAGCCAATTTTGGGGCTCCTGCTACCAACTCCAGTGTCTCTTTCAAGCTATGTTTGGGCTGCTGCTTGCAACTCCAGGGTGTCATTCAGACAATTTTTGGGCTCCTGATTCCAACTCCAGTGTCTCTTTCAAGCTATGTTTGGGCTCCTGCTGCTGCCAACTTCAGTGTGTCTGTAGGCCAATTTTTGGGTTCCTGCTGCCAACTCCAGTGTGTCTTTCTAGCTATGTTTGGGCTGCTGCTGCTTGCAACTCCAGGGTGTCATTCAGCCAATTTTTGGGCTCCTGCTGCCAACTCCAGTGTCTCTTTCAAGCTATGTTTGGGCTGCTGCTGCTGCTTGCCACTCCAGGGTGTCATTCAGCCAATTTTTGGGCTCCTGCTGCCAACTCCAGTGTGTCTTTCAAGCTATGGTTGGGCTGCTGCTCCTGCTGCTTGCAACTCCAGGGTGTCATTCAGCCAATTTTTGGGCTCCTGCTGATGCCAACTTCAGGGTGTACCTTTCAGCCAAATTTTGGCCTCCTGCTGCTGCCAACTGCAGTGTGTCTTTAGGCCAATTTTTGGGTTCCTGCTGCCAACTCCAGTGTCTCTTTCAAGCTATGTTTGGGCGGCTGCTGCTGCTGCTTGCAACTCCAGGGTGTCATTCAGCCAATTTTTGGGCTCCTGCTGCCAACTCCAGTGTCTCTTTCAGCCAATGTTTGGGCTCCTGCTGCTGCTGCTTGCAACTCCAGGGTGTCATTCAGCCAATTTTTGGGCTCCTGATGCCAACTCCAGTGACTCTTTCAAGCTATGTTTGGGCTCCTGCTGCTTGCAACTCCAGGGTGTCATTCAGCCAATTTTTGGGCTCCTGCTGCCAACTCCAGTGTCTCTTTCATGTTTGGGCTCCTTCTGCTGCTGCTTGCAACTTCAGGGTGTCATTCAGCCAATTTTTGGGCACCTGCTGATGCCAACTTCAGGGTGTGCCTTTCAGCCAAATTTTGGCCTCCTGCTGCTGCTGCTGCCAACTGCAGTGTGTCTTTAGGCCAATTTTTGGGTTCCTGCTGCCAACTCCAGTGTCTCTTTCAAGCTATGTTTGGGCTCCTGCTGCTGCTGCTACCAACTGCAGTGTGTCTGTAGGCCAATTTTTGTGTCTCTGCTGCCAACTCCGGTGTGTCTTTCAAGCTATGTTTGGGCTGCTGCTGCTACTTGCAACTCCAGGGTGTCATTCAGCCAATTTTTGGGCTCCTGCTGCAAACTCCAGTGTCTCTTTCAAGCTATGTTCGGGCTGCTGCTGCTGCTTGCAAATCCAGGGTGTCATTCAGCCAATTTTTGGGTTCCTGCTGCCAACTCCAGTGTGTCTTTTAAGCTATGTTTGGGCTGCTGCTACTGCTGCTGCTGTTGCTTGCAACTCTAGGGTGTCATTCAGCCAATTTTTGGGCTCCTGCTGCCAACTCCAGTGTCTCTTTCAAGCTATGTTTGGGCTCCTGCTGCTGCTTGCAACTCCATGGTGGCATTCAGTCAATTTTTGGCCTCCTGCTGCTGCCAACTGCAGTGTGTCTTTCGGCCAATTTTTGGGTTCCTGCTGCCAACTTCAGTGTCTCTTTCAAGCTATCTTTGGGCTCCTGCTGCTGCTGCCAACTGCAGTGTGTCTTTAGGCTAATTTTTGGGTTCCTGCTGCCAACTCCAGTGTGTCTTTCAAGCTATGTTTGGGCTGCTGCTGCTTGCAACTCCAGGATGTCATTCAGCCAATTTTTGGACTCCTGCTTCCAACTCCAGTGTCTCTTTCGAGCTATGTTTGGGCTGCTGCTGCTGCGTGCAACTCCAGGGTGTCATTCTGTCAATTTTGGGCTCCTGCTGATGCCAACTTCAGGGTGTGCCTTTCAGCCAAATTTTGGCCTCCTGCTGCTGCTGCTTCCAACTGCAGTGTGTCTTTAGGCCAATTTTTGGGTTCCTGCTGCCAACTCCAGTGTCTCTTTCAAACTATGTTTGGGCTCCTGCTGCTGCTGCTGCCAACTGCAGTGTGTCTTTAGGCCAATTTTTGGGTTCCTGCTGCCAACTCCAGTGTCTCTTTCAAGCGATGTTTGGGCTGCTGCTGCTGCTTGCAACTCCAGGGTATCATTCAGCCAATTTTTGGGCTCCTGCTGCCAACTCCAGTGTCTCTTTCAGCCAATGTTTGGGCTCCTGCTGCTGCTGCTTGCAACTCCAGGGTGTCATTCAGCCAATTTTTGGGCTCCTGCTGCCAACTCCAGTGTCTCTTTCAAGCTATGTTTGGGCTCCTGCTGCTGCTGCTGCTTGCAACTCCAGGGTGTCATTCAGCCAATTTTTGGGCTCCTGCTGCCAACTCCAGTGTCTCTTTCAAGCTATGTTTGGGCTCCTGCTGCTGCTGCTTGCAACTTCAGGGTGTCATTCAGCCAATTTTTGGGCTCCTGCTGATGCCAACTTCAGGGTGTGCCTTTGAGCCAAATTTTGGCCTCCTGCTGCTGCTGCTGCCAACTGCAGTGTGTCTTTAGGCCAATTGTTGGGTTCCTGCTGCCAACTCCAATGTCTCTTTCAAGCTATATTTGGGCTCCTGCTGCTGCTGCTACCAACTGCAGTGTGTCTGTAGGCCAATTTTTGGGTCTCTGCTGCCAACTCCAGTGTGTCTTTCAAGCTATGTTCAGGCCGCTGCTGCTGCTGCTTGCAACTCCAGTGTGTCATTCAGCCAATTTTTGGGCTCCTGCTGCCAACTCCAGTGTCTCTTTCAAGCTATGTTCGGGCTGCTGCTGCTGCTTGCAACTCCAGGGTGTCATTCAGCCAATTTTTGGGTTCCTACTGCCAACTCCAGTGTGTCTTTCAAGCTATGTTTGGGCTGCTGCTACTGCTGCTGCTGTTGCTTGCAACTCCAGGGTGTCATGCAGCCATTTTTTGGGCTCCTGCTGCCAACTCCAGTGTCTCTTTCAAGCTATGTTTGGGCTGCTGTTTGCAACTCCAGGGTGTCATTCAGCCAATTTTTGGGCTCCTGCTGTCAACTCCAGTGTCTCTTTCAAGCTATGTTTGGGCTCCTGCTGCTGCTGCTTGCAACTCCATGGTGTCATTCAATCAATTTTTGGGCTCCTGCTGATGCCAACTTCAGGGTGTGCCTCCGGGGTTTGGCCAAATTTTGGCCTCCTGCTGCTGCCAACTGCAGTGTGTCTTTCGGCCAATTTTTGGGTTCCTGCTGCCAACTTCAGTGTCTCTTTCAAGCTATATTTGGGCTCCTGCTGCTGCTGCCAACTGCAGTGTGTCTTTAGGCTAATTTTTGGGTTCCTGCTGTCAACTACAGTGTGTCTTTCAAGCTATGTTTGGGCTGATGCTGCTGCTTGCAACTCCAGGGTGTTATTCTGCCAATTTTTGGGCTCCTGCTGATGCCAACTTCAGGGTGTGCCTTTCAGCCAAATGTTGGCCTTCTGCTGCTGCTGATTCCAACTGCAGTGTGTCTTTAGTCCAATTTTTGGGTTCCTGCTGCCAACTCCAGTGTCTCTTTCAAGCTATGTTTGGGCTGCTGCTGCTGCTGCTGCCAACTGCAATGTGTCTTTAGGCCAATTTTTGGGTTCCTGCTGCCAACTCCGGTGTGTCTTTCAAGCTATGTTTGGGCTGCTGCTTGCAACTCCAGGGTGTCATTCAGCCAATTTTGGGCTCCTGCTGCCAACTCCAGTGTATCTGTCAAGCTATGTTTGGGCTGCTGCTGCTGCTTGCAACTCCAGGGTGTCATTCAGCCAATTTTTGGGCTCCTGCTGCCAACTCCAGTGTCTCTTTCAAGCTATGTTTGGGCTCCTGCTGCTGCTGCCAACTGCAGTGTGCCTTTAGGCTAATTTTTGGGTTCCTGCTGTCAACTACAGTGTGTCTTTCAAGCTATATGTGGGCTGCTTCTTGCAACTCCAGGGTGTTATTCTGCCAATTTTGGGCTCCTGCTGATGCCAACTTCAGGGTGTGCCTTTCAGCCAGATTTTGGCCTCCTGCTGCTGCTGCTTCCAACTGCAGTGTGTCTTTAGGCCAATTTTTGAGTTCCTGTTGCCAACTCCAGTGTCTCTTTCAAGCTATGTTTGGGCTCCTGCTGCTGCTGCTGCCAACTGCAGTGTGTCTTTAGGCCAATTTTTGAGTTCCTGCTGCCAACTCCGGTGTGTCTTTCAAGCCATGTTTGGGCTGCTGCTGCTGCTTGCAACTCCAGGGTGTCATTCAGCCAATTTTTGGGTTCCTGCTGCCAACTCCGGTGTGTCTTTCAAGCTATGTTTGGGCTGCTGCTTGCAACTCCAGGGTGTCATTCAGCCAATTTTTGGGCTCCTGCTGCCAACTCCAGTGTGTCTTTCAAGCTATGGTTGGGCTGCTGCTGCTGCTTGCAACTCCAGGGTGTCATTCAGCCAATTTTTGGGCTCCTGCTGCCAACTCCAGTGTGTCTTTCAAGCTATGGTTGGGCTGCTGCTCCTGCTGCTTGCAACTCCAGGGTGTCATTCAGCCAATTTTGGGGCTCCTGCTACCAACTCCAGTGTCTCTTTCAAGCTATGTTTGGGCTGCTGCTTGCAACTCCAGGGTGTCATTCAGACAATTTTTGGGCTCCTGATTCCAACTCCAGTGTCTCTTTCAAGCTATGTTTGGGCTCCTGCTGCTGCCAACTTCAGTGTGTCTGTAGGCCAATTTTTGGGTTCCTGCTGCCAACTCCAGTGTGTCTTTCTAGCTATGTTTGGGCTGCTGCTGCTTGCAACTCCAGGGTGTCATTCAGCCAATTTTTGGGCTCCTGCTGCCAACTCCAGTGTCTCTTTCAAGCTATGTTTGGGCTGCTGCTGCTGCTTGCCACTCCAGGGTGTCATTCAGCCAATTTTTGGGCTCCTGCTGCCAACTCCAGTGTGTCTTTCAAGCTATGGTTGGGCTGCTGCTCCTGCTGCTTGCAACTCCAGGGTGTCATTCAGCCAATTTTTGGGCTCCTGCTACCAACTCCAGTGTCTCTTTCAAGCTATGTTTGGGCTGCTGCTTGCAACTCCAGGGTGTCACTCAGCCAATTTTTGGGCTCCTGATTCCAACTCCAGTGTCTCTTTCAAACTATGTTTGGGCTCCTGCTGCTGCCAACTTCAGTGTGTCTGTAGGCCAATTTTTGGGTTCCTGCTGCCAACTCCAGTGTGTCTTTCTAGCTATGTTTGGGCTGCTGCTGCTTGCAACTCCAGGGTGTCATTCAGCCAATTTTTGGGCTCCTGCTGCCAACTCCAGTGTCTCTTTCAAGCTATGTTTGGGCTGCTGTTGCTGCTTGCAGCTCCAGGGTGTCATTCAGCCAATTTTTGGGCTCCTGCTGATGCCAACTTCAGGGTGTGCCTTTCAGCCAATTTTTGGCCTCCTGCTGCTGCTGCTGCCAACTGCAGTGTGTCTTTCAGCCATTTTTTGGGTTCCTGCTGCAAACTCCAGTGTCTCTTTCAAGCTATGTTTGGGCTCCTGCTGCTGCTGCTGCTGCTTGCAACTCCAGGGTGTCATTCAGCCTATTTTTGGGCTCCTGCTGCCAACTCCAGTGTCTCTTTCAAGCTATGTTTGGGCTCCTGCTGCTGCTTGCAACTCCAGGGTGTCATTCAGCCAATTTTTGGGCTCCTGCTGCCAACTCCAGTGTCTCATTCAAGCTATGTTTGGGCTGCTGCTGCTGCTTGCAACTCCAGGGTGTCATTCAGCCAATTTTTGGGCTCCTGCTGATGCCAACTTCAGGGTGTGCCTTTCAGACAAATTTTGGCCTCCTGCTGCTGTTGCTGCCAACTGCAGTGTGTCTTTCGGCCGATTTTTGGGCTCCTGCTGATGCCAACTTCAGGGTGTGCCTTTCAGCCAAATTTTGGCCTCCTGCTGCTGCTGCTGCTGCCAACTGCAGTGTGTCTTTCAGCCATTTTTTGGGTTCCTGCTGCCAACTCCAGTGTCTCTTTCAAGCTATGTCTGGGCTCCTGCTGTTGCTGCTGCTGCTTGCAACTCCAGGGTGTCATTCAGCCAATTTTTGGGCTCCTGCTGCCAACTCCAGTGTCTCTTTCAAGCTATGTTTGGGCTCCTGCTGCTGCTGCTGCTTGCAACTCCAGGGTGTCATTCAGCCAATTTTTGGGCTCCTGCTGCCAACTCCAGTGTCTCTTTCAAGCTATGTTTGGGCTGCTGCTGCTGCTGCTGCTGCTTGCAACTCCAGGGTGTCATTCAGCCAATTTTTGGCCTCCTGCTGCTCCTGCTGCCAACTCCAGGATGTCTTTCAGCCAATATTCGGGCTCCTGCTGCTGCCAGCTCCAGGGTGTGTTTTTCAGGCAATATAGGGGCCCCTCATAGTGATGCCACCTCAACTCTCTGCAATTGTGCCACTCAGCAATTCTAATAGCGATGCCTCTGATCTGCATGTCATAATTATTTACAGTATTATTTCACTAACCCAGCACGCATCCTATGCGTGTTACAGCAAGGCAGAATGGTTTACAACCCTATTAAGGCTCTAGGAAGCTCAGAAATAGCCGTTTTTAATAGCGATTTGTCGCGAATAAATTCGGACCGAAACAAATTTTGTCTGAAAATTCGGCGAATCAGCCGAATCAATTTTTCAAAAGTTCGCTCATCTCTAGTCATAAACCTCTCAAAAGCTAAAGTCAGGCCTTGTGGCACGAACCTCTCCTCTGTAATTAAAATTCATCCCTATTGCTGAAAGCTACAGAAACCCTGCAGCTGTATTTAGGGAAGGTTTGATGTATTGTAACTTGCTCTATTCGATTATGGTAGCTTTGTTATTATTATTGCAGCCATAGTAAGTAATGGCATCCTCCGTTTGTCTCTTGACAAATTTCTTTCAAAGAACAAAATGAATTCCATTATATAAATGTCACACTGCGGATGCCATCATTATGGCACATGGTTTAACGTTTTAGGGCAGAGAGGCTTCTCATTTGAGTTGTTGCTAAGATTTACCTCAAATCACCTCAGTTCTTGTATTCCCAGAACTCACTGTACTTATGATTAAAGAATAACAACTGAAATCAGTCAGCTACTAATGGTTTACAAAACACACGCTACAAACTATGACAGACATTTTACTTCAGTTTACCTTAAAGTGAATCTATGGCCTAAATACTACAGACTAGAATCTTCTTTTCATGGGCTAGGTGACTCACCCCCCATACAGCCAATTACATCTGCGTAGTTATATTACACATAGAGAGCCTAAAACTTGAAATACATGTCCACTACTATTTGGCTGTGTAAATTTAAAGCTAATCATTGGCATTGCACACTTAGAGGCACAAGGATTGCCCAGAGGTGTAAAGAGCTGATTTGCATAACTCTACCTACTACAAGGAGTGATGGGTAATTATTTTATTCCTTGTGTTGGGAAGTGTGCGAATACTTTCCATTCTAGGAAAGCACCTCTGCAATAGTTCCAATACCTGCCTACTTTTGAAGGGCCAACATTTGTTCTGATAAAAGAAAGCTCTAGCAAAAATGAGGAATAGGAATTTGACATACAAAGTAAACAGGTAATATATGTGGTAATAGGTCTCTTTCGTGGGTCTGCTCTGTAGGCTCATTCCATGTTGGCATTTGGTAAAGAAGATTGTTTTCTCCATATGGGCTGTAGAAGGTTTCTTACCTACTTAAAGGAAAGTCCACACAGATCAGTACCACCAATAGGATACAAGGCTTACCTGCAGCTGTTCCTGTGGCATTAATTGCACTATTCAGGGTCCGGCATTTGGGTTTCAGTCTCCTCTTATTTGGTGGAGCATAGACCAGTAGGCATGTCAACTTGGTTTTCAAAGTCTTATGACAGCCAGAGCAGATGGGTCAATGCTACAGGTATGTCCTCCCCAGAGACTGTACTTATTGAAATATTCCTGCATTTTTATATAGTTTCATATATGGAGTCAGACGATAACATAATGATTCATAAGCAGTGGAATAAATATACCAAGAGAAATGAGTTGTTAATGAAGCTGCAGCAATATTAAACCCCATTCACTTGCTTGTTTATAATCTAGATCTATTTGTTTTCTCATTCATCTTGTCTCTTTTCCTTTATCCCCATACCTCCACATGTTACCTTTTTCCAGTTTTCACCTTCCATTTTTTCATTCTTACCATGTAATCTGCTCTATTTTCCACGATATCTTATTCCCTCATTTATAGCCTTTCTTTTTTATTTTTTCTCCATATTTTACAAGGATGGGAGCAGAGGAAAAAGCTGTTGCTGCTCTACATTGGGGGAGCACAGTATTTACTCATGGTAGAGGGTGGCATTTCATATTACTGACAGTTACTGTAATATAGAATTAAGTGTCAACAAGACCAGAATTACTATGGCCTTGAGCAGGGGTAAACCTAGTCTCTCTTCTGCCTGAGGCGAACTATATAAAAGTGTTTCCCCCCACGCGAGCACCAGGAAGCCACAGAGTGCAAGCAGAAATGCAGAGAAGAGCGGACTGGAGAGCAATCGTATATGGCGCTGAGGGCTCATCGATAGCAGCACATCTTGTGGTCAGGTCTTTTACTGCAGTAACATACTACAGCATGGAAAGCCAGTGTTATACCACCCCCCCCCCCCCCCCACACACACACACACACACACACACACACACACACAGCTTGGTATTCCAGTTTCATCCCCTTGTTGAACACCCCCACCAGGCCTATCAGCAAGGGGCATGTCAATGACAATAAAAAAGCAATGCCGGGGGGGATTTAATACAATGCAGAGTTAGGCAGCAGGTGTGGGAAGCATCTGTACTTGCCCATCAGACCAGGGCCATGATAATCTGCTAAATTTGACTGGTGATCTATTTGCAATCTAACCCATTACCATTGTGCCGAAAATTTTAGAGATACTTACCAGTGCCTTTTCCCAAGAGAGTTTCATTCACCACAGGACCCCCAAAGTGGCTGCATTCATGTGCGTCAGCCACACCCTACCAGCAGGGCGTGTAGAGTGCAGCATTGTATCCCATGTCTGCCTTCAAAAAAGATCCTGTGAGGAAAAGGTAGTTATGCCTTAAAGTGAACCAATCTAAAAGACTCTGGGGCTGGCAGACTATGTGCCTCTGGGACATCCTGATTTTTAATGTCCTACTGTGTGAAGCCCCCATCCCCCAAGGGGCATCTATGTGCCTCTGGGACATCCTGATTTTTAATGCCCTACTGTTTGAAGCCCCCATCCCCCAAGGGGCATCCCTGCCACCCCTCTGCTGAGGCATGCTGCCACGTCAAACCATTCAGATAGGCTTGGCTCCCTGTGCGGATGTCATGAATTAGTATCCATGGCATGAAGCACTGATTGGACGAAAGCCTGTGCATGTGCCATTGAAATGGTGAAAGGTAAGTTGTGTGAGTAATCTGGTGGGGTTTCACACAGCGGGGCATCTCAAACCAGGTTGCTCCAGGGACAAGGACCTATCAGCAGGATAGCGACACTCCTGGTGATTGGTCCACTTTCATTTTAGGGCTTACTGGTGGTGGATTGAGAATGGACCAAGAATAAATATATATATAATAATAATAATAATAATAATATTTTTTTTTACCTGAAACCCTAAGACATCTGTATTGCCAAAGATATTTTATTCACATACATACTGTACATACATATAGCCAGTCGAACATTTATTCACACATACACAGACAAACACACATGTACCCTGCAGAAGAAGATGAGCTACTACTTATCAGAACAAAACCTGGAATTCTCACCTCATAGTTCTGGTGTGCTTCACAGGGGCATCTGAATTTGAGATGCTGAGATGCTTCTGTGTGTGAAACCTCTAGGTTGGTGGTTACTCCAACCTAGCCTTGTCCAATCACCATTTATTGGCATACATCTGGTCCACTCCCACCATCTGTGCGCACCCATCGCCAGTCATTTTGATATGCCTGCATGCAGGAAATAGAGGAGTGCAAGTTGATGCTGGAGGAGGTCTGTGCATGCGCCATGTGGTCATTGGTTCAAGGTCAATATTGGGCAAACTAGAGGATTCCCATTGTTGGGCATTCCAGATTGAGATGCCCAAGAGTCTTTAAAGTGGACCAAAACCTGGGATTCTCACTATTCCCAGTTTTGATCTTTGTCCAGGGGGCATCCTGATCTAGGATCAGGTGTATATGTGTTCAAAAACAGCGCTCTATGCTATAGCTACCAGATTTAAAGCGCCCACACGTTTTTTGATAAGTATGGTGTGGAGCGCTGAAAGTCGGTCGCACTGAGCTGGCGCTACCTTTGGCTTGCTGCAGCGCTGTACGGGTGTTAGAGCGCCCAACATACATCACATTCATCAATGCCGGGCAGGCTCATACAGCGACTGAGGCGCTCTGTGTGAACAGTGCCCGATACCCGCTTACAGCATCTACTAGCGGTCGCTCTAAGAGTCGCTACACAGACACTCATCTGTCGTTAGTAATGAATCATTACTAGACTCACACATATGCCAAAGAGGGTTCAAAGGACAAATATCATCTGATTCCCTTCTGGGGGCAGTCTTGGGATGTTTTCATTACACATTTTCCACTATCTGTAACAACACAGCTGAGTTGCCATTAGATTGTATGCTACTCTAGCTGAGCATTACACTCTGCTGCTTACAGTGTAAATAAAATATCCCCAGGAGGCAGATGTTTTTTGTCCTTTAAGACCACTTTAAGGAAAACAGTTTTGTCTTGAATGTAATAAATGAACTAAAAAACCATAAAAGAAGCTGCATTGTTGTGTTGATACAGCTTGATTTCCTTTTGTGTGCTCTATAAAAAGCCAACTTCACCTTTACAGTATGTTGCCGAAAAACACATCATTATAACACCTCTCCAGTTTCTCATACACTGTGCTCATGATAGCACTTAATTAATAAATGCTTCAAATCGCCCTTAGTATGGACACTAATTGTGTAAGAGTGCTTTTAAAATGTGCACACATATCTTTAGTAAATCTATCTGTGCCATGAGCGTGTCTGAATTCCAGTAATTAGAATGTAATTTTCAAGCCCTCCAGCAATGCAAATGCATCCAGTAATGAGCATACCTCAGCATTGCATGTTCACTGCTAATTGTAGAATCTCCCAACAAACTCGCTATCTGCACCATCATTTCCTATTGTCAACAATATTGTAAATTATTTAGAAACATACTTGTTAGTGTATAAGTTTCCTTCAAAATATTCAGTTTAGCAGCTTGTTTCTAGCAGCAAAATGTTTCTCTCAACTAATTACATAAATACAAGCTGCTTACCAACACGTTAACATGAATAATAATCTCCCATCCAAAGTGTCTAGGTGTTCAAGTTATTGTTAGCAAATACTTGGCCTCGCTTAGAAAACTGTCTCCCAGGTAAAGACTAAATTCTCCCAAACATCACTCAACTTCATTATACTTATTATAGCGATAGCGTAGCCTGTGATAACAATTCTTTTTTGTGTGCTACAGTTAAGGTGCTGTAATCAGTAAAATGGCATTCCATAAAGTTTAGGATAATTTCCTCCTTCTAGCAATAAGCAACGAGCATGGGCTTGAGGATTCCTTCCCCCAGGAGAGGGTCTAGAGACCTTTGTCATTGTGCCCAGCAGAAACAGCAGCCAGACAATTGCCAGGCAGTCAGTGCTTGGCACTAACAATCTTAAAGTGACTGTCCAGACAAGTTAAAAAAAATAGGTCTTATGCTTTTCTCACCTGCAGCTGATTGGTATTAGTCACTCAGTGTAAAACTGAGGCCCTTATTTAACAAGGGATAGCGACAGGTAGCGACTGGTGAGCGGCCGGTAATGACGGGCCCCGCCTCGAGAACGCCGGCTCCCCACCACAATCACACATTTATCAAGCCAATCCTGCTTAGCGACTGAGATAGCGCCATATAGCCACTCATTCATCATTATTCCAGCCTCAGCCCACAGCGCCAGCGTCCAACCTTGAACAGCGACAGGTATGACCTCTCGCTACCTGGCGCTCTCCAATGCATTTCAGTGGAACAATCTTTAAATATTCATAATTAATTGTTATTAATTTTTTTTTTTTTTTTCAATGTGAAAAATTCTGTGACCACTTCTGCCATTTTAAATAATGTTTTTAAGGTTAAAAAAAAAAAAAAAATGTACAGAATTGATATTACAGGTCTGATATTAATGTATTCATATTACAAAATTATTTTAAAAACTTGTTTTTTTTGGTTTCCAAAAATATGGTTGTTTGGGGGTTAAAAAACTACTTTTAACCCATCGCCGCCAGCGCTCTGGGGTTTAAACATGCATTTTACAGCGCGAGAATTTTTTGAGCGTGATTTGTTAATGAATATGGGAGCCGGTCGCTATGGCCAGTTGCTATCATGCGCTCCCATACAGCGCGGAACCTGTCAAATAGCGACTCCTCACCCAATATTCAACATTACGGCAAACCGACTGAGTCGCTATCAACTACCGAACAACGGCCAAGCACAGCGACTACTAGCGGGCGCTCTGAAAATGCCGCTACAGTCGCTCAACTGTCGCTACCTGCCGCTGTTAATGAATCGGCCTCCCCCTGGGCGACCCACCGGCCAAACACAGCATCAGCATGAGCGCAAGTTCCTTTTTGTTTTGCTGTCAGTAAAATTTTTACTGAAATCAGAACACATATGACAAGCAGATGTTTTAACACTGTGACATTAACACTTTAGTGCCAGACCTGTAATGACAATTCTGCATAAAAGACCAAAAAAAGTTTTCAAAAATGACTTATTCTAGGCCAGGAGAGGTGACAATTATTTGAGAGAAAAAAAAACCCAGTTTAAACAGAAGAAAAGGAACGTCCATTGAAATGTATTGGAGAGCGACAGGTAGCGAAAGGTACTACATGGCGCTCTGGAAGTTAGAGCTCCGGCACTATACGCTGAGCCACCTGTAAAGATGAATCGGACGCTACATGGCGCTGTTAGATTCGCTCACCAGATTTGCTTTCATGAATGTAGTTTTGCCTACAGTGCCCAGCGTTCACCAGATGCTATCTGCCGCTACAAGGCGCTACCTGGCGCTAGCCCTTGATGAATAAACCCCATAGTCTGGGGAAAAAGCGTTGGCATTCCAAAAACCTCTCAGGGGTGAAAAAAGGTGGCCATCTATAATTAAAACCTGAGGGTGTGTATACAGAAGAGGGGGCTAAATCTCAGCTCTTCCGGCTTCATGTAGCAAAGTAGGAAAACAATGGGGTTTATTTAAAGTGGACCAAGACCCACCCTGTAGTCTATGAGACTCCAGGGCAGCCATAGTCGCTCCCCCAGGGCATGGTCACCTCACCTTCTTTCCTGGTCTAACGGCACATGCACGAGCAGAGGCCGCATCCCCGCTATCCATTTAGCAGGGCACGTGTCCACACCAGGCATTTGTGATCTGCCAGCATGGGCAGGCTCTTTGTTAAAGGGTAGAGAAGGCCACCTTAGACAAGCACTAGGAAGAAGGGGCTTGAGCGCTTGATGCTAAGACCACGTAGTGCCAGGCAGTGCCAGATGAGTGCCAGTCAAAAGGAGCATTTATCAAGCCAAGAAGCCAAGGCGTGATAGTGCCAAGCTCTGTGCCAGGTAGTGTCCCATCTATCAACAGCGCCGGTGATAGGATGAGTTCCCTACAGTGCCAGATAAGACCAGGCACTCACCCTGCACTGTGTGGCCTTTAATGGGCAGAGATAGTTATAATTATTTTGGCCAACTTTTTAATAAAGTTATTTTCTTTTTTTTTTTTTATTGTGCGTGTGCCATGGGATCCCTGGGCTGTTTGGAATTGTTTTTGGAAGTTTTTTTGAACATTTGTGTTCCGCTGAATCATGTGTCCCCAATGCAATTCCTGGAGTTTTTTTTTTTTTTCCCCAGCCCTCCCAAAAAATAAAAACAGGGTGCCTGGAATCCCCTTCGGACAGCGCCAACTTGGGCACTGAGTGTTTTTTTTATGAATGTGACTGCCTTGAAGCGCTCCCAGCTGAGAAGCAGCGCAGGCATAGCGCTGCCTCGCTCCCCACCACTGGCAAGTGTGGACGCAGATAACGGCTCGTGTGAGCCTCTCATCCGCCCACCGAAAAAAAACTTGAATAAGGCTCAGTGATTTGTTTTTACATTTTTACAAACCTTTTAAACTTATATCATTATATAACAATAATGTTATTTATGTTTTGCCCTGGGAGTGGACCAAGGTTAGGTGTAATCTGTTTTTTGATGAATCACCAGTTATAGACCTTCCGCTTTAAGGTCAGCCCAAGATGAATAAAATGGCGATACAGCAAATTCTCTTTCCAATATAGGCAGTGTTTATTTGCTCACTAATCATATTCATATTTCACCTACAGTAATATGGCTTGTGACACATCAGCTTGGTTAACGTTCTGTAATCAGACAGAAAACTGCAAGGCTGGCTTTATTATAATGAACATTAATAGAGATCTTCATTTTACATTTTAAACAGTTTATACAGTATATTTTGATAATGGAGCCATTCACTTTAGTTATCACTATACACGCTGCTATCTTATTCCTTGATTCAATTTTTCTGGAAAAATGTATTTTAAATGTCTATATTATGTTTAGAGAACAGATCCAGTAAGGTATAACAATACAATATAAGCCAATATTAAACATCTGCTGTCATGCCATTCAGAAACTGACAATTAGGGGTGTAACCAGTAGGTCTAATATGTATTGAACTGGGGCAGATTCTATAGTAGGCGTGTGGTTTAATCTATAAAAGAATTGAGGCTTGCTGGAGAGAAAAACTGCTAATGTGTCTTTAGTGGATGCACCTTTAATTGAAAGGATTTCTCATTCTTTAAATAAGTTTAGGATGCTCCTCTGGGGATCCGAGGCAGTTATTGTTAGAGATGAGCGAACTTTACTGACAAAAATCGTTTCGACCCGAATTTATTTGCGACGAATCGCTATTAAAAACTGCAATTTCTGAGGTTCCTAGAGCCTCAATAGGGTTGTTAACCATTCTACCTTGCTGTAACACGCATAGGATGCGTGCTGGGTTAGTGAAATAATGCTGTAAATAATTATGACATGCAGATCAGAGGCATCGCTAATAGAATCGCAGAGCAGCACAATTGCAGAGAGTTGAGGTGGCATCACTATGAGGGGCCCCTATAGTGCCTGAAAAACACACCCTGGAGCTGGCAGCAGCAGGAGCCCAAAAATTAGCTGAATCACACCCTAGAGTTGCAAGCAGCAGCAGGAGCCCAAACATTGGTTGAAAGAAACACTGGAGTTGGCAACAGGAGGCCAAAAATTGGATGAATCACACCCTGGAGTTGCAAGCAGCAGCAGCAGCAGGAGCCCAAACATTGCTTTAAAGAGACACTGGAGTTGGCTGCAGGGGCCCAAAAATTGGATGAATCACACCCTGGAGTTGCAAGCAGCAGCAGGAGCCCAAACATAGCTTGAAAGAGACACTGGAGTTGGCTGCAGGAGCCCAAAAATTGGATGAATCACACCCTGGAGTTGCAAGCAGCAGCAGCAGAAGGAGCCCAAACATAGCTTGAAAGAGACACTGGAGTTGGCTGCAGGAGCCCAAAAATTGGCTAAATCACACCCTGGAGTTGCAATCATCATCAGCAGCAGCAGGAGCCCAAACATAGCTTGAAAGAGACACTGGAGTTGGCTGCAGGAGCCCAAAAATTGGATGAATCACACCCTGGAGTTGCAAGCAGCAGCAGCAGCAGGAGCCCAAGCATAGCTTGAAAGAGACACTGGAGTTGGCTGCAGGAGCCCAAAAATTGGATGAATGACACCCTGGAGTTGCAAGCAGCAGCAGGAGCCTGAACATAGCTTAAAAGAGACACTGGAGTTGACTGCAGGAGCCCAAAAATTGGATGAATCACACCCTGGAGTTGCAAGCAGCAGAAGGAGCCCAAACATTGCTTTAAAGAGACACTGGAGTTGGCTTCAGGATCCCCAAAATTGGATGAATCAGACCCTGGAGTTGCAAGCAGCAGCAGCAGCAGCAGGAGCCCAAACATTGTGTGAAAGAGACACTGGAGTTGGCTGTAGGAGCCCAAAAATTGGATGAATCCCAACCTGGAGTTGCAATCAGCAGCAGCAGCAGCAGGAGCCCAAACATAGCTTGAAAGAGACACTGGAGTTGGCTGCAGGAGCCCAAAAATTGGATCAATCCCACCCTGGATTTGCAAGCAGAAGCAGCAGCAGGAACCCAAATATAGCTTGAAAGAGACACTAGAGTTGGCTGCAGGATCCCAAAAATTGGATGAATCACACCCCGGAGTTGCAAGCAGTAGCAGCAGGAGCCCAAACATAGCTTGAAAGAGACACTGGAGTTGGCTGCAGGAGCCCAAAAAATGGATGAATCACACCCTGGAGTTGCAAGCAGCAGCAGCAGGAGCCCAAACATAGCTTGAAAGAGACACTGGAGTTGGATGCAGGAGCCCAAAAATTGGATGAATCACACCCTGGGGTTGCAAGCAGCAGCATGAGCCCAAACAAGAGACACTGGAGTTGGCTTCAGGAGCTCAAAAATTGGCTGAATCACAACCTGGAGTTGCAAGCAACAGCAGCAGCAGGTGCCCAAGCATAGCTTGAAAGAGACACTGGAGTTGGCTGCAGGAGCCCAACAATTGGCTGAATCACACCCTGGAGTTGCAAGCAGCAACAGCAGCAGCAGCAGCAGCAGGAGCCCAAACATAGCTTGAAAGAGACACTGGAGTTGGCTGCGGGAGCCCAACAATTGGCTGAATGACACCCTGGAGTGGCAAGCAGCAGCAGCAGCAGAAGCCCAAACATTGCTTTAAAGAGACACTGGAGTTGGCTTCAGGAGCCCAAAAAATTGGATGAATCCCAACCTGGAGTTGCAATCAGCAGCAGCAGGAGCCCAAACATAGCTTGAAAGAGACACTGGAGTTGGCTGCAGGAGCCCAAAAATTGGATCAATCCCACCCTGGAGTTGCAAGCAGAAGCAGCAGCAGGAGCCCAAATATAGCTTGAAAGAGACACTAGAGTTGGCTGCAGGATCCCAAAAATTGGATGAATCACACCCCGGAGTTGCAAGCAGTAGCAGCAGGAGCCCAAACATAGCTTGAAAGAGACACTGGAGTTGGCTGCAGGAGCCCCCAAAAAATGGATGAATCACACCCTGGAGTTGCAAGCAGCAGCAGCAGGAGCCCAAACATAGCTTGAAAGAGACACTGGAGTTGGATACAGGAGCCCAAAAATTGGATGAATCACACCCTGGGGTTGCAAGCAGCAGCATGAGCCCAAACAAGAGACACTGGAGTTGGCTTCAGGAGCTCAAAAATTGGCTGAATCACAACCTGGAGTTGCAAGCAACAGCAGCAGCAGGTGCCCAAGCATAGCTTGAAAGAGACACTGGAGTTGGCTGCAGGAGCCCAACAATTGGCTGAATCACACCCTGGAGTTGCAAGCAGCAACAGCAGCAGCAGCAGCAGCAGGAGCCCAAACATAGCTTGAAAGAGACACTGGAGTTGGCTGCGGGAGCCCAACAATTGGCTGAATGACACCCTGGAGTGGCAAGCAGCAGCAGCAGCAGCAGAAGCCCAAACATTGCTTTAAAGAGACACTGGAGTTGGCTTCAGGAGCCCAAAAATTGGATGAATCACACCCGGGAGTTGCAAGCAGCAGGAGCCCAAGCATAGCTTGAAAGAGACACTGGAGTTGGCTGCGGGAGCCCAAAAATTGGATGAATCACACCCTGGAGTTACAAGCAGCAGCAGCATGAGCCCAAACATTGCATTAAAGAGACACTGGAGTTGGCAGTAGGAGGCCAAAAAATGGATGAATCACACCCTGGAGTTGCAAGCAGCAGCAGGAGCCCAAACATTGCTTTAAAGAGACACTGGAGTTGGCAGCAGGAGGCCAAAAGTTGGATGAATTACACCCTGGAGTTGCAAGCAGCAGCAGAATGAGCACAAACATAGCTTGAAAGACACACTGCAGTTGGCAGCAGCAGCAGCAGCAGCAGGAGGCCCGTAACTTTGGCACCCGCCGCACTGAACACCCGCTCAGATGGCACGCTACTTGCCAGGCAGGACAGCTTTTCCAGGGCAAACTCTGCTAGTTGCAGCCACAAGCCAAGTTTGGCTGCCCAGAAGTCCAGCGGATCCTCAAGGTGTGTTGGCATGGTCATGTCAAGGTATGACATGACCTGCTGGTTGAGGTCCTGCTCCAGGTCTTCCTGCTGCTCATGAGTAGACTCACTATGCGGGTGTAGAAAGCTACTCATTAGTGACTGAAGACTGAGGCTGCTGCTGATGGAGCTGCTGCTGCTGCTCCTGCTAACCCCCTCAGCAGCTATGGCAGTGGAAGGTGAGCGTAGAGGTCCCCCTGAGTCAGACCTGCGAGAGTATGGACCATGGCGCAGATAGGCATCGGCCAACTGACTACGTAGAATGTCTTTGTAGCAGTTCAGTTTGTCCTCCCTCTCGGTGGGTTTAAAAAATGCCCCCATTTTGTGCCGGAAGCGAGGGTCCAATAAGGTGGAGAGCCAGAAGTCATCCCGCTGACAAATGGAAACAATTCTGGGGTCACTATGCAAGCATGTGAGCATGCTTCCTGCCATTTGCGCAAGTGACTCGGAGGGACTACCTGTCTCCATCTCCACTGCATACTGCCATGGTGTGTCTGGGTCCTCTGTCTCGCCTTCCTCAAAACCCTCTAGCTCCTCTGGCTGCTCCTGCTCCTCCTCTCCTGTCCGCTGACTAGATAAACTAGCCATTTCGCCAAGCCTAAACTGTGCTTCACTGGGCCACTCCTCCTCCTCTTCCTCCTCCTCCTCCAGTTCAGCTCCAACGGGGTTCATGTGGCCGTAAGATGTAGACGCTATGTCTCCAGTGCCCTGACCAGCCATGGTTTCCAACATGTGCTGTAGTACATGAAGCAGTGGAATCACGTCGTTCATCCCGTAATCCTGCCGACTGACAAATAAAGTGGCTTCCTCAAAGGGCCTGAGCAAACGGCAGGTGTCACATATGAGCTGCCACTGGTTGACATTGAAGTTGCACAGGGGAGTCCCCCTATCCGCTTGGATCATCAGGAAATCCGTGATGGCTTTTCTCTGTTCATATAATCGGTCCAACATGTGAAGGGTGGAATTCCAACGGGTGGAAACATCGCAAATCAGACTATGTTGGGGGCTACCGTTCTGACGCTGTAGCTCAAGAAGGGTGTGTTTGGTGGTGTATGAGTGACTGAAGTGCATGCAAAGTTTCCTTGAAGTTGTTAGGATGTCTTGCAGATGGGGGGAACACTTCAGAAACCGCTTGACAACCAGATTGAAGACGTGAGCCATGCAGGGCGCATGGGTCAGGCATCCTTGTCACATCGCAGACAAAATGTTCTTCCCATTGTCGGTAACCATGAATCCCATTTTAAGTTTTCTTGGAGTAAGCCATGTTTGGATTTCTTGATGAATAAATTAAAGCAGTTCCTCCCCTGTGTGACTCCATTTGCCAAGCCAGACTTGAGCCTACAGTGGAGGGTGAGGAGATGGCGGAGGATGAGGAGGCCGGTGTCACAGGCACAACGGCCAGGGAGCATGGAGGCCGAAGCGGTGTGACCTGTCCAAGTTGCTGCTGCTGCTGCAAAGGGACCACATTCACCCAGTGGCTGTAAAAGACATGCACTGTCCCTGACCGTAGTTACAGCTCCAGACGTCGGGGCTGCCATGCACTTTGCTACACACTGACAGGCTCAAGGACTGGCCCACCTTCTGTTCAACAAAAGTGAGCAGCGCTGGTACTGCCTTCTTGGCAAAGAAATGACGGCTTGGGACTCTCCACCTCGGCTTGGCACAAGCCATCAGTTCTCTGAAAGGTGCAGAGTCCACCACCTGAAAAGGGAGCGACTGCAGCACCAGCAACTTGGACAGGAGCACATTCAGCTTCTGCGCCCTAGGATGAGTGGGCGCATACTGCTGTCTCTTGGACATGGCTTCGCTGATGGATTGCTGGCAGGATGCATGACTTGGAGGAGGAGCATCAGGAGCGACAGAGGATGGGTATGACGCACAGCTGCCTTCGGTTGAGGTGCTGGAGCCTTGGCAGGCAGAAATTGGGAGCGGCGTGCCGCTTGGTGAGGAAGCAAGCTGGACCACCTCTTCGCAGCCTCGGTTCTCCCAGGCCGCTTTATGGTGACGCATCATATGTTGACACAGGGCCCTGGTGCCAACATTTGGGCCCTGGCCATGCTTCACCTTCTGCCTACATATCGTGCATGTGGCCATGTTACCCTCCTGCGAATGCTTCAGGAAAAACTGCCACACTGCCGAGTAGCTACTTTTCCCACCAACAGCCCGCACTGACTCACTGCTACTGTCGCCAACTCCAGGAACCCCTGCTCCACTACCTCCCGATAAGGTAGCCTGCCATGCAGCAGATGCTCTACCCCGGCCCCGTTTGGCACCAGGCTTTACAATTGTGCTCCCATGTTGACTGCCAACCATGCTGCTAACACCTTGCTGCCTCAGCTGCTGACTCCGGGGCAACCTGTGCCCCTCTTCTCCTGATGATGAGGATGAAGCCCCTTCTGCACCCGGCTCCCAAGTGCGATCGGCTTCTTCATCATCATCATCATCACCGAGTTGTGGCTGCACGTCACTGATGTTCTCGGTTTCCTCAACAGTGTCTGGTGCAGGAGCTGGAGCACTCGCAACACCCACGACACTGTCCACATCACTATTTGCCTGCCTAGCTAAAGAAGCCACCTCCATTTCTTGGCTGGGCAGTAGCTGCTGACTGTCCTCTATCTGATCGTCCTCCTCACTAAAGAGTGGAGCTGAACCCAAAGCATAGGATACGTCGCTGGGGGAGGGAACGGTGTAGGACAGAGGCAATGGGAGGACAGGGACTGCTCTTGGGACATGCCAACTCAGGGTTGTGTCAGAGGAACCTACTGACCCTAGACTGGGAGTCTCAGATGAAACTTGTGATGATGTGGATGACCGCGTTAACCAATCTACCACGGCAGATGCGTTACTGGTGGAGACACAACCGCTAGCAGATACTGGCAGATCAGGTCTCTCACCGTGACTCCTGCTGCCACTCGCCCCTAGTCTGCTGCGACCTCTGCCTGCTGAATCTTGGCCTCTGCCACTCCTCTTTGAACATCCTGGCACTTGCCTGCCTGACATTTTTATGTATTTGAAATGCACAATAGGTACTTTAAAAAATGTGTTTACTTTAAAAAGCAGAAGCTAAATAAAGTGAGGAACTGCTTCTCTGCACCAGATACTATGAAAATTGGCAATATGGGATACACTGCGGGCTGGTGTTTTGACAGCAGGACAAAAACCAATTAAAAATGCAATAGCTTAATAAAGCTGAGGCTGAACAAGCTGATTTAGTATAACAGATAGGGTGCAACGTGGTGGTTTGGGATACCCTGCGACCTGGTGCTTTGGCAGCAGGACAAAAAACAATTAAAAATACAATAGCTTAATAAAGCTGAGGATGAACAAGCTTATTTAGTATAACAGAAAGTGTGCAACGTGCAGGTTTGGGATGCCCATGTGGGCTGGTGTTTTGACAGCAGGACAAAAACCAATTCAAAATGGAATAGCTTAATAAAGCTGAGGCTGAACAAGCTTATTTAGTATAACAGATAGGGTGCAACGTGGTGGTTTGGGATACCATGTGGCCTGGTGTTTTGACAGCAGGACAAAAACCAATTCAAAATGCAATAGCTTAATAAAGCTGAGGCTGAACAAGCTTATTTAGTATAACAGATAGGGTGCAATGTGGTGGTTTGGGATACCCTGCGGCTGGTGTTTTGACAGCAGGACAAAAACCAATTCAAAATGCAATAGCTTAATAAAGCTGAGGATGAACAAGCTGATTTAGTATAAAAGATAAAGTGCAACGTGGTGGTTTGGGATACCCTGCGGCCTGGTGTTTAGACAGCAGGACAAAAACCAATTCAAAATGCAATAGCTTAAGAAAGCTGAGGCTGAACAAGCTTATTTAGTATAACAGATAGGGTGCCACGTGGTGGTTTGGGATACTCTGTGGCCTGGTGTTTTGACAGCAGGACAAAAACCAATTCAAAATGCAATAGCTTAATAAAGCTGAGGCTGAACAAGCCGATTTAGTATTAAAAAATAGGGTGCTACGTGGTGGTTTGGGATACCCTGTGGCCTGGTGTTTTGACAGCAGGACAAAAACCAATTCAAAATGCAATAGCTTAATAAAGCTTAGGATGAACAAGCTTATTTAGTATAACAGATAGGGTATTATTTAAATACAATTGGGTAAGCACACTCAAAAGTAATACCTGGAAAGACTATAGTATAGCGGGTGCATTCAAATATAGAGGGGTGAAACACCCCTGATATCCCATATAGAACTAAAAATAGAAGCACACCTACAACTCTATGTGATGCAAAAAGTAACACTAGGATTTATTTAGTACAGAAGTACAATATGTACAATAGTAACAATGAAGGTTAGGGTCCACTTGAAGGTAGTGAGAATACTGGGTGAAAAACCAACACCATTAGCTTAGCCAATAAATATATACACTATATACAATATACAATAGAAAAGCCGAATACTATATGAAGAAGTTAGAATGAATCCTCTATAGCAGCTGGTATTCGGGAAAGAGATGTTTGTCAGCAAATGGTTAAACAGCTGAAGTGGATGTCAAGAAGTAATAAGGCTTGCTGCCATGCAGAAAAAATACTGTTCTTGAAATAAAGTCTTGTTTGTCAAGATTGCTGTACCTGGTGAATATATGCTGAGGCACTCTCACTTTGTTTAAAGGGCTGATAGGCTGCTGTCAAAAACGGAATGGTCCGCACAGGGTTAATCCAGCAGAAAAGTGTGGCAGATGCTGTGCTGAGGCTAGCTCCGCTGACACGTGTTTCAGGAATGATCCTTTCTTCAGAGCGTTAGTTCCAGTGAAGGTGGCTGGTGCGGAGGTGAGGAGAGATGCGGTGCCTAGTGTTGGCTGCCGCAGCAGCTGTTTAAATGTGCGCAGGAAGCGCGTGAATCCCCCCCGGGCCGGCCCGTGTGGCGTGGGCGTGGCGCGAGCGTCGCTCGCGTCACCGCATGTCACATCCGGTGACGCGCGTCCCGACCCCGCGCCAACCATCAGTGATGGCTGTACATGACAGCCACAAGATGGCGGCGCACGGGGCGCACGTCACTCGGAGCAGTCAAAAGGAACGCTGATAGGTGAGTATGCACCTATTTGATGGGGGATTTGTATAGAAGGGGAATTCGCCTGTAATAAAAGGAAAAAACGTGGTGTCAGTCATATTTTACTAAGCAGCAGCAATATACATGTACACTACAGTTATATTTAACACGTTGTGGATGCAATCTTATTAATGCACCTGGACATTTTAAAGTATTGAAGCAGGATAATTGATCAAGGTATTAAAAAGTCCTAACATAGGACAATATTCAGAAGAACGCCTTAATTTGAAAAAATGGACAAGGGAACAAGGCTAGGAAAAAGGGGGGCGAGCACGGGCTTACCTAGACCCGCTAGAAATGATGTAATTACATATATATAGGAATAAATAGTATGGTTTGGGCATAAAACTAGGTCCACTATACTCATATGGAGTGAATGAAGTATAGTGTATATGCCAAAATCTAGGGCCTACTGTACTGACTAAGTCCTCCGTAGGGTATTTAACCCACCCGGGGGACCAAGTATATATAGCTAGTACTGTATAAAGAGGAGGAAACTATTACCTTAGGAGCAAGTAGAGATGGTATGTATGAGTGTAGCAAACTGTGGGATTTCATGATGAGGTAGCTGGTAGGACAAAACAGAGAGAGGATTACTAATGTGCAGACTGTACTGATTATCAGTGTAAGAACAAGACCATGGTGTTCAAAAAAATGGTGATAAATCACATTCCTCATTCATCCCTACTGGAATTTTAGTGTTTAATTCATAGATCCAGTGTAGTTCACGTCTTGACAGTCTATTTGTGATATCACCCCCTCTTGTGTGTGGTGTAACTTTCTCAATGACCATGAACCTCAGCTGAGATACCTGGTGATTAGCTTCAGCAAAATGCCTTGCAACAGGGGAGGTGAAATCATATCTACGTATACAGCTGCGGTGTTCACTGATTCTAGTTTTAACCGTCCTCTGGGTTTGTCCTACGTAGCCTTTTCCACAAGGACACTTAAGTAAATAAATTACATTACTGGAATTGCAATTATAGAAATCACGTAGGTTGTAGCGTCTGCCCGAGGATGGGTGATTGAATGTGTCTCCTTTGATTACGGAATTACACTGGGCACAGCTGCCACAGGGGAACATACCAATTGGCTTGGGCCAATTGCGCCGCCAATTGCGCCGCGACACCCTCGACTACGAGGAGAATCGCGTGTATTCTTGGCGGGAATTTAGGAGGCCGAGATACCCCTATAGACTTACCAAGGGATAGCCAGAGTGATACGGACTCTAGCAGGTCCTCAGAGGACCAGGACCAGCGACCTTTTTTAGGACATACACAGGCATCACAAGGCCAACCACAAAGAAGACGAGGAGGGGGAAGACACGCCCCAGGGCCGAGCGACAGCCAACGGGTTTTGCGGAGCCAGACGCATCCTCCTCGCTAATTGTCAACCTGTCATCCAGACCACTCACCAACGTGGAAATTAAGGTATTACAAAAAGGCCTAGGCTTTGTTCCTACTCATTGGGGAAACCCCCTTGAGGTAGATATTGATCTTCACAGATTCTTTCGGTCTATTAGGTTACGGGCCCATTTTGACACGACACCCATGACTTATTCTACACCCACTACGGAACTCACCCCACTGGGAGTTGACCTGTCTCAATGTCGCCCACAAAGTAAGTGGTTACCACCAACTTCTACACATTGTGTAGAAACATTCATCAAGTTAGTGCAAAAAGACATATCACGATTAAAGTGGCATCCCCAAGGTCAGACTTACAACAATAATATGCCTAAAACTGAGCGACTGGCACTTAAAAATTTGGTCGAAGATGACTCCATAGTCATAAAATCTGCCGACAAAGGTGGTGCCACTGTAATCCTTGATGCATCATACTACAACCAGACTGTACTTAGTCAACTATTGGACAACCAGGTATATGAGCGTCTCCCGGGTGACCCCCTCCCAGAAATCCAGTCACTAATTAACACACTTGTAGATAATGCCCATGAACAGTCCCTAATAGACCACAAACTCAAAGAGTTCTTGAAACCAGCTTATCCGATGACATCCCCAAGGTCAGACTTACAACAATAATATGCCTAAAACTGAGCGACTGGCACTTAAAAATTTGGTCGAAGATGACTCCATAGTCATAAAATCTGCCGACAAAGGTGGTGCCACTGTAATCCTTGATGCATCATACTACAACCAGACTGTACTTAGTCAACTATTGGACAACCAGGTATATGAGCGTCTCCCGGGTGACCCCCTCCCAGAAATCCAGTCACTAATTAACACACTTGTAGATAATGCCCATGAACAGTCCCTAATAGACCACAAACTCAAAGAGTTCTTGAAACCAGCTTATCCGATGACACCATTATTTTACATCCTCCCTAAGATCCATAAGGATGCCATTAGACCACCAGGCCGTCCCATTGTTGCCGGCACAAATTCAGTATTTCAACCCCTGGCCGTATTTTTGGATAAAATCCTACAAACCCAGGTTCTACGTATTCCATCCTTCCTGCTAGACACGGGAGATTTTCTGTCCAAATTAGCAGCTCTAGGCCCTATACCATCAGGCACCCTCTTATGTAGCATGGACGTAAACAGCTTATATACGTCCATCCCACACAAGGAGGGCATCGACATCATCCATAAAACTTTGGAAACAATGCCTCTTACTCCGGCATATAGGACATTTTGCATAGAATTGTTGACCATAATCCTCACTCGCAACTATTTCAAATACAATGACTCCTTTTATTTGCAGAAACAAGGAACTGCTATGGGTTCCAATGTAGCTCCCTCCTATGCTAACCTGTTTATGGCAGAATTTGAGCGATCCATTGTTTACCAGCATCCACTTTACCTTAGCCACGCACTCGTTTGGTATAGATTTATTGACGACATTTTCTTTTTATGGACAGGCGACTTCACCAGCCTCACGACATTTAAAAACGATCTGGATCAGGCGTGGCCCACTATCTCATTCACCATAGAAGCAGACACCACACAGGTACATTTCTTAGATGTCTGGGTCAAACTTCACAATAACACCCTACAAACCGACCTGTACACTAAACCCACGGACCGCAATACCTATCTCCACGCAAGCAGCTTCCATCCTAAGAAACTAAAGGATGGACTTACCTATAGTCAATTTGTGCGCCTTAGACGAATAATTGACAATGAAGAAACATTCCATGAGAGAGCTGACAAAATGAGGGAAGATTTTCAGGCTCGGGGATATTCCCATAGCAACGTAACAACGTCATTACAACAAGCTACTGCCCTATCCAGACCAACCCTGTTACAGTATAAACCAAAGAAAACCTCAAAACGCATCCCATGCATTCTGACCTATAACAGACAGAGCAACTCGATACGTTCCATTATCAACAAACATTGGCACACATTGACATGTGATGAGAGGTTGCAGGACACCTTTTCAAATCGCCCAATGTTTACCTTTAAAAGATCAAAAAATTTAAAAGATACACTTATACAGGCAGATACATCCCATAAGTTCATACAAAAACAGGATCGCGACTGGCTGAGCACATTGCCCAAGCCAATTGGTATGTTCCCCTGTGGCAGCTGTGCCCAGTGTAATTCCGTAATCAAAGGAGACACATTCAATCACCCATCCTCGGGCAGACGCTACAACCTACGTGATTTCTATAATTGCAATTCCAGTAATGTAATTTATTTACTTAAGTGTCCTTGTGGAAAAGGCTACGTAGGACAAACCCAGAGGACGGTTAAAACTAGAATCAGTGAACACCGCAGCTGTATACGTAGATATGATTTCACCTCCCCTGTTGCAAGGCATTTTGCTGAAGCTAATCACCAGGTATCTCAGCTGAGGTTCATGGTCATTGAGAAAGTTACACCACACACAAGAGGGGGTGATATCACAAATAGACTGTCAAGACGTGAACTACACTGGATCTATGAATTAAACACTAAAATTCCAGTAGGGATGAATGAGGAATGTGATTTATCACCATTTTTTTGAACACCATGGTCTTGTTCTTACACTGATAATCAGTACAGTCTGCACATTAGTAATCCTCTCTCTGTTTTGTCCTACCAGCTACCTCATCATGAAATCCCACAGTTTGCTACACTCATACATACCATCTCTACTTGCTCCTAAGGTAATAGTTTCCTCCTCTTTATACAGTACTAGCTATATATACTTGGTCCCCCGGGTGGGTTAAATACCCTACGGAGGACTTAGTCAGTACAGTAGGCCCTAGATTTTGGCATATACACTATACTTCATTCACTCCATATGAGTATAGTGGACCTAGTTTTATGCCCAAACCATACTATTTATTCCTATATATATGTAATTACATCATTTCTAGCGGGTCTAGGTAAGCCCGTGCTCGCCCCCCTTTTTCCTAGCCTTGTTCCCTTGTCCATTTTTTCAAATTAAGGCGTTCTTCTGAATATTGTCCTATGTTAGGACTTTTTAATACCTTGATCAATTATCCTGCTTCAATACTTTAAAATGTCCAGGTGCATTAATAAGATTGCATCCACAACGTGTTAAATATAACTGTAGTGTACATGTATATTGCTGCTGCTTAGTAAAATATGACTGACACCACGTTTTTTCCTTTTATTACAGGCGAATTCCCCTTCTATACAAATCCCCCATCAAATAGGTGCATACTCACCTATCAGCGTTCCTTTTGACTGCTCCGAGTGACGTGCGCCCCGTGCGCCTGCGCGCCGCCATCTTGTGGCTGTCATGTACAGCCATCACTGATGGTTGGCGCGGGGTCGGGACGCGCGTCACCGGATGTGACGTGCGGTGACGCGAGCGACGCTCGCGCCACGCCCACGCCACACGGGCCGGCCCGGGGGGGATTCGCGCGCTTCCTGCGCACATTTAAACAGCTGCTGCGGCAGCCAACACTAGGCACCGCATCTCTCCTCACCTCCGCACCAGCCACCTTCACTGGAACTAACGCTCTGAAGAAAGGATCATTCCTGAAACACGTGTCAGCGGAGCTAGCCTCAGCACAGCATCTGCCACACTTTTCTGCTGGATTAACCCTGTGCGGACCATTCCGTTTTTGACAGCAGCCTATCAGCCCTTTAAACAAAGTGAGAGTGCCTCAGCATATATTCACCAGGTACAGCAATCTTGACAAACAAGACTTTATTTCAAGAACAGTATTTTTTCTGCATGGCAGCAAGCCTTATTACTTCTTGACATCCACTTCAGCTGTTTAACCATTTGCTGACAAACATCTCTTTCCCGAATACCAGCTGCTATAGAGGATTCATTCTAACTTCTTCATATAGTATTCGGCTTTTCTATTGTATATTGTATATAGTGTATATATTTATTGGCTAAGCTAATGGTGTTGGTTTTTCACCCAGTATTCTCACTACCTTCAAGTGGACCCTAACCTTCATTGTTACTATTGTACATATTGTACTTCTGTACTAAATAAATCCTAGTGTTACTTTTTGCATCACATAGAGTTGTAGGTGTGCTTCTACTTTTAGTTCTATATGGTATAACAGATAGGGTGCAACGTGGTGGTTTGGGATACCCTGCGGCCTGGTGTTTTGACAGCAGGACAAAAACCAATTCAAAATGCAATAGCTTAATAAAGCTGAGGCTGAACAAGCTTATTTAGTATAACAGATAGGGTGCAACGTGGTGGTTTGGGATACCCTGCAGCTGGTGTTTTGACAGCAGGACAAAAACCAATTCAAAATGCAATAGCTTAATAAAGCTGAGGCTGAACAAGCTGATTTATCACAAAAGATAGGGTGCAACGTGGTGGTTTGGGATACCCTGCGGCCTGGTGTTTAGACAGCAGGACAAAAACCAATTCAAAATGCAATAGCTTAATAAAGCTGAGGATGAACAAGCTTATTTAGTATAACAGATAGGGTGCAACGTGGTGGTTTGGGATACCCTGCGGCCTGGTATTTTGACAGCAGGACAAAAACCAATTCAAAATGCAATAGCTTAATAAAGCTGAGGCTGAACAAGATGATTTAGTATAAAAGATAGTGTGCAATGTGGTAGTTTGGGATACCCTGCGGCCTGGTGTATTGACAGCAGGACAAAAACCAATTCAAAATGCAATAGCTTAATAAAGCTGAGGCTGAACAAGCTCACTTAGTATAACAGATAGGGTGGCATGTGCTGGTTTGGGATGCCCATGTGGGCTGGTGTTTTTAAAGCAGACAAAAACCAATTCAAAATGCAATACCTTAATAAAGCTGAGGATGAACAAGCTGATTTAGTATAAAAGATAGGATCACATGTGCTGGTTTGGGATGCCCATGTGGGCTGGTGTTTTTAAAGCAGACAAAAACCAATTCAAAATACAATAGCTTAATAAAGCTGAGGCTGAACAAGCTGATTTAGTATAAAAGATAGGGTGCAACGTGGTGGTTTGGGATACCCTGCGGCCTGGTGTTTTGACAGCAGGGCAAAACCAATTCAAAATGCAATAGCTTAATAAAGCTGAGGATGAACAAGAGTATTTAGTATAACAGATAGGGTGCAACATGGTGGTTTGGGATACCCTGTGGCCTGGTGTTTTGACAGCAGGACAAAAACCAATTCAAAATGCAATAGCCTAATAAAGCTGAGGCTGAACAAGCTTACTTATTATAATAGATAGGGTGGCATGTGCTGGTTTGGGATGCCCATGTGGGCGGGTGTTTTTAAAGCAGACAAAAACCAATTCAAAATGCAATTGCTTAATAAAGCTGAGGATGAACAGGCTGATTTAGTATAAAAGATAGGGTCACATGTGCTGGTTTGGGATGCCCATGTGGGCTGGTGTTTTGACAGCAGGACAAAAAACAATTCAAAATGCAATAGCTTAATAAAGCTGAGGATGAACAAGCTGATTTAGTATAAAAGATAAAGTGCAACGTGGTGGTTTGGGATACCCTGCGGCCTGGTGTTTAGACAGCAGGACAAAAACCAATTCAAAATGCAATAGCTTAAGAAAGCTGAGGCTGAACAAGCTTATTTAGTATAACAGATAGGGTGCCACGTGGTGGTTTGGGATACTCTGTGGCCTGGTGTTTTGACAGCAGGACAAAAACCAATTCAAAATGCAATAGCTTAATAAAGCTGAGGCTGAACAAGCCGATTTAGTATTAAAAAATAGGGTGCTACGTGGTGGTTTGGGATACCCTGTGGCCTGGTGTTTTGACAGCAGGACAAAAACCAATTCAAAATGCAATAGCTTAATAAAGCTTAGGATGAACAAGCTTATTTAGTATAACAGATAGGGTGCAACGTGGTGGTTTGGGATACCCTGCGGCCTGGTGTTTTGACAGCAGGACAAAAACCAATTCAAAATGCAATAGCTTAATAAAGCTGAGGCTGAACAAGCTTATTTAGTATAACAGATAGGGTGCAACGTGGTGGTTTGGGATACCCTGCAGCTGGTGTTTTGACAGCAGGACAAAAACCAATTCAAAATGCAATAGCTTAATAAAGCTGAGGCTGAACAAGCTGATTTATCACAAAAGATAGGGTGCAACGTGGTGGTTTGGGATACCCTGCGGCCTGGTGTTTAGACAGCAGGACAAAAACCAATTCAAAATGCAATAGCTTAATAAAGCTGAGGATGAACAAGCTTATTTAGTATAACAGATAGGGTGCAACGTGGTGGTTTGGGATACCCTGCGGCCTGGTATTTTGACAGCAGGACAAAAACCAATTCAAAATGCAATAGCTTAATAAAGCTGAGGCTGAACAAGATGATTTAGTATAAAAGATAGTGTGCAATGTGGTAGTTTGGGATACCCTGCGGCCTGGTGTAGAGATGAGCGAACTTTTGAAAAATTCGATTCGACTGATTCGCCGAATTTTCCGACAAAAATCGTTTCGACCCGAATAAATTCGCGACGAATCGCTATTAAAAACGGCTATTTCTGAGCCTCCTACAGCCTCAATAGGGTTGTAAACCATTCAGCCTTGCTGTAACACGCACAGGATGCGTGCTGGGTTAGTTAAATAATACTTTGAAGAAATATCACATGCAGATCAGAGGCATCGCTAATAGAATCGCAGAGCGGCACAATTGCAGAGAGTTGAAGTGGCATCACTATGAGGGGCAGAAGGAGCCCAAATATACACTGGAGTTGGCCTCAGGAGCCCAAAAATTGGATGAATCACACCCTGGAGTTGGCAGGAGTTGGCAGCAGCAGGAGCCCAAATATACACTGGAGTTGGCTTCAGGAGCCCAAAAATTGGATGAATCACACCCTGGAGTTGGCAGGAGTTGGCAGCAGCAGCAGCAGGAGCCCAAATATACACTGGAGTTGGCTTCAGGAGCCCAAAAATTGGATGAATCACACCCTGGAGTTGGCAGGAGTTGACAGCAGCAGCAGCAGGAGCCCAAATATACACTGGAGTTGGCCTCAGGAGCCCAAAAATTGGATGAATCACACCCTGGAGTTGGCAGGAGTTGACAGTAGCAGCAGCAGGAGCCCAAATATACACTGGAGTTGGCCTCAGGAGCCCAAAAATTGGATGAATCACACCCTGGAGTTGGCAGAAGTTGGCAGCAGCAGCAGCAGGAGCCCAAATATACACTGGAGTTGGCCTCAGGAGCCCAAAAATTGGATGAATCACACCCTGGAGTTGGCAGAAGTTGGCAGCAGCAGCAGCAGGAGCCCAAATATACACTGGAGTTGGCCTCAGGAGCCCAAAAATTGGATGAATCACACCCTGGAGTTGGCAGGAGTTGACAGTAGCAGCAGCAGGAGCCCAAAAAATGGCCTAAAGACATAAATATGTTTTGCACCATTTGGAAAGTGTAAAACGTGGCACCATGCTGAATCTAGTCGCATGCATCAGGCATTGGTGGGTGGAAATCCTGGCTGATCCATCCCTGATTCATTTTGACAAAGGTGAGTCTCTCCACATTTTTAGTTGACAGACGAGTTCTCCTCGCCGTAACTATGGCCCCCGCCGCACTAAACACCCGCTCAGATGGCACGCTACTTGCCGGGCAGGACAGCTTTTCCAGGGCAAACTCTGCTAGTTGCGGCCACAAATCAAGTTTGGCTGCCCAGAAGTCCAGCGGATCCTCAAGGTGTGTTGGCATGGTCATGTCAAAGTATGACATGACCTGCTGGTTCAGGTCCTGCTCCAGGTCTTCCTGCTGCTCATGAGTAGCCTCACTATGCGGGTGTAGAAAGCTACTCATTAGCGACTGAAGACTGAGGCTGCTGCTGCTGATGGAGCTTCTGCTGCTGCTGCTGCCAACCCCCCCAGCGGCCATGGCAGTGGAAGGTGAGCGCAGAGGTCCCCTCGAGTCAGACCTGCGAGAGTATGGACCATGGCGCAGATAGGCATCGGCCAACTGCCTACGTAGAATGTCTTTGTAGTAGTTGAGTTTGTCCTCCCTCTCGGTGGGTTTAAAAAATGCCCCCATTTTGTGCCGGAAGCGAGGGTCCAATAAGGTGGACAGCCAGAAGTCATCCCGCCGACAGATGGAAACAATTCTGGGGTCACTACGCAAGCATGTGAGCATGCTTCGTGCCATTTGCGCAAGTGACTCGGATGGACTACCTGTCTCCATCTCCACTGCATACTGCCACGGTGTGCCCGGGTCCTCTGTCTCTCCTTCCTCAAAAACCTCTAGCTCCTCTGGCTGCTCCTGCTCCTCCTCTCCTGTCCGCTGACTAGATAAACCAGCCATTTCGCCAAGCCTAAACTGTGTTTCGCTGGGCAACTCCTCCTCCTCCTCTTCCTCCTCCTCCTCCTCCAGTTCAGCTCCAAGGGGGTTCATGTGGCCGTAAGATGTAAACGCCATGTCTCCAGTGCCCTGACCAGCCATGGTTTCCAACATGTGCTGTAGTACATGAAGCAGTGGAATCACGTCGTTCATCCCGTAATCCTGCCGACTGACAAATAAAGTGGCTTCCTCAAAGGGCCTGAGCAAACGGCAGGTGTCACGTATGAGCTGCCACTGGTTGACATTGAAGTTACACAGGGGAGTCCCCCTATCTGCTTGGATCATCAGGAAATCCGTGATGGCTTTTCTCTGTTCATATAATCGGTCCAACATGTGAAGGGTGGAATTCCAACGGGTGGAAACATCGCAAATCAGACTATGTTGGGGGATACCATTCTGACGCTGTAGCTCAAGAAGGGTGTGTTTGGCGGTGTAGGAGTGGCTGAAGTGCATGCAAAGTTTCCGTGAAGTTGTTAGGATGTCCTGCAGATGGGGGGAACACTTCAGAAACCGCTTGACAACCAGATTGAAGACGTGAGCCATGCAGGGGGCATGGGTCAGGCTTCCTTGGCGCAGCGCAGACAAAATGTTCTTCCCATTGTCGGTAACCATGATTCCCATTTTAAGTTTTCTCGGAGTAAGCCATGTTTGGATTTCCTGATGAATACATTTAAGCAGTTCCTCCCCTGTGTGACTCCGTTCGCCAAGACAAACCATGTGAAGCACTGCGTGACACCTCCGTGCCCTGCACACATGGTAGACTGGAGGGGCACTGAGACTTGAGCCTACAGTGGAGGGTGAGGAGATGGCGGAGGATGAGGAGGCCGAGTCGCACGGTGTCACAGGCCCAATGGGCAGAGAGCGCGGAGGCCGAAGCGGCGTGACCTGTCCAAGTTGCTGCTGCAAAGGGACCACATTCACCCAGTGGGCCGTAAACGACATGTACTGCCCCTGACCGTAGTTACAGCTCCAGATGTCGGCGCTGCCATGTATTTTGCTACACACCGACAGGCTCAAGGACTGGCCCACCTTCTGTTCAACAAAAGTGTGCAGCGCTGGTACTGCCTTCTTGGCAAAGAAATGACGGCTTGGGACTCTCCACCTCGGCTCGGCACAAGCCATCAGTTCTCTGAAAGGTGCAGATTCCACCACCTGAAAAGGGAGCGACTGCAGCACCAGCAACTTGGACAGGAGCACATTCAGCTTCTGCGCCGTAGGATGAGTGGGCGCATACTGCTGTCTCTTGGACATGGCTTCGCTGATGGATTGCTGGCGGGATGCATGACTTGGAGGAGGAGGAGGAGGAGCAGGAGCGACAGAGGATGGGTGTGACGCACAGCTGCCTTCGGCTGAGGTGCTGGAGCCTTGGCTGGCAGAAATTGGGAGCTCACTTGGTGAGGAAGCAGACTGGACCACCCCTTGGGAGCCTCGGTTCTCCCAGGTCGTTTTATGGTGACGCATCATATGTTGACGCAGGGCCGTGGTGCCAACATTTGGACCCTGGCCACGCTTCACCTTTTGCCTACATATCTTGCATGTGGCCATGTTACCCTCCTGCGGATGCCTCAGGAAAAACTGCCACACTGCCGAGTAGCTACTTTTCCCACCCCCTGGCCTCACTGATTCACTGCTGCTGTTGCCAACTCCAGGAACCCCTGCTCCACTACCTCCCGATAAGGTAGACTGCCGCACAGCAGGTGCTCTACCCCGGCCCCGGCCCCGGCCGGCTCCAGCCTTTGGAATTGTGCCCCCATGCTGACTGCTACCACCTTGCTGCCTCAGCTGCTGACTCCGGGGCAACCTGCGCCCCTCTTCTCCTGATGATGACGATGAAGCCCCTTCATCACCCGGCTCCCAAGTGCGATCGGCTTCATCGTCATCATCATCATCATCACCGGGTTGTGGCTGTACGTCACTGATGTTCGTGGATTCGTCAACAGTGTCTGGCGCAGGAGCTGGAACGCTCGCAGCACCCACGACACTGTCCACATCACTATTTGTCTGCCTAGCTAAAGAAGCCACCTCCATTTCTTGGCTGGGCAGTAGCTGCTGACTGTCCTCCTGTATCTGATCGTCCTCCTCACTAAAGAGTGGAGCTGAACCCAAAGCATAGGATACGTCGCTGGGGGAGGGAACGGCGTAGGACAGAGGCAATGGGAGGACAGGGACTGCTCTCGGGGCATGCCAACTCAGGGTTGTGTCAGAGGAACCTACCGACCCTAGACTGGGGGTCTCAGATGTAAGTTGTGATGATGTTGTTGATGAGCGCGTCAGCCAATCTACCACGGCAGATGCGTTACTGGTGGAGACCCGACCGCTAGCAGATATTGGCAGATTAGGTCTCTCAGCGTGACTCCTGCTGCTACTGGCCCCCAGTCTGATGCGAGCTCTGCCTGCGGAATCTTGGCCTCTGCCACTCCTCTTTTCACTTCCAGGCACTTGTCTGCCCGACATAGTCTAACTGGCGTGGTAGTAGGTGATATTTTAAGAACCCCCAGGCAGCAGTGGGTCTATATAAAACAGAATATAATGCACACCAAAAGTGAGCAGTAACACTCAGCCTCCAACAGGCCTGCTTAGTGTAAATAAGAGAGCTGCTTAGTGTAAATAAAGAGGGGTATGCTATGTTACAGAATGGGATGCCTCAACAGAAGTGCACCTGGCAGGCAGCAGTAAGCCTATGCCCAGCAAAAGTGTCTTATAATATAAATATAATAAGAGCAAATGCTTATATGGTCTTAAACAGAGGCTGCTTTAGTCACAGAATGGGATGCCCTGGGCAGGAAGTGACCTGGCAGGGTCCAGTAGTGCTTTGGCCAGCAAAAGTGTCTTTATCAGGCCTAATTTCAAATATAATAAGAGCAAATGCTTATATGGTCTTAAACAGAGGCTGCTTTAGTCACAGAATGGGATGCCCTGGGCAGGAATGGACCTGGCAGGGTCCAGTAGTGCTTTGGCCAGCAAAAGTGTCTTTATCAGGCTAATTTCAAATATAATAAGAGCAAATGCTTATATGGTCTTAAACAGAGGCTGCTGTAGTCACAGAATGGGATGCCCCGGGCAGGAATCGAGCTGGCAGGGTCCAGTAGGGCTTTGGCCAGCAAAAGTGTCTTTATCAGGCCTAATTTCAAATATGATAAGAGCAAATGCTTATATGGTCTTAAACAGAGGCTGCTGTAGTCACAGAATGGGATGCCCCGGGCAGGAATCGAGCTGGCAGGGTCCAGTAGTGCTTTGGCCAGCAAAAGTGTCTTTATCAGGCCTAATTTCAAATATGATAAGAGCAAATGCTTATATGGTCTTAAACAGAGGCTGCTTTAGTCACAGAATGGGATGCCCTGGGCAGGAATGGACCTGGCAGGGTCCAGTAGGGCTTTGGCCAGCAAAAGTGTCTTTATCAGGCCTAATTTCAAATATGATAAGAGCAAATGCTTATATGGTCTTAAACAGAGGCTGCTGTAGTCACAGAATGGGATGCCCCGGGCAGGAATCGAGCTGGCAGGGTCCAGTAGGGCTTTGGCCAGCAAAAGTGTCTTTATCAGGCCTAATTTCAAATATGATAAGAGCAAATGCTTATATGGTCTTAAACAGAGGCTGCTGTAGTCACAGAATGGGATGCCCCGGGCAGGAATCGAGCTGGCAGGGTCCAGTAGTGCTTTGGCCAGCAAAAGTGTCTTTATCAGGCCTAATTTCAAATATGATAAGAGCAAATGCTTATATGGTCTTAAACAGAGGCTGCTTTAGTCACAGAATGGGATGCCCTGGGCAGGAATGGACCTGGCAGGGTCCAGTAGGGCTTTGGCCAGCAAAAGTGTCTTTATCAGGCTAATTTCAAATATGATAAGAGCAAATGCTTATATGGTCTTAAACAGAGGCTGCTGTAGTCACAGAATGGGATGCCCCGGGCAGGAATCGAGCTGGCAGGGTCCAGTAGTGCTTTGGCCAGCAAAAGTGTCTTTATCAGGCCTAATTTCAAATATGATAAGAGCAAATGCTTATATGGTCTTAAACAGAGGCTGCTTTAGTCACAGAATGGGATGCCCTGGGCAGGAATGGACCTGGCAGGGTCCAGTAGGGCTTTGGCCAGCAAAAGTGTCTTTATCAGGCTAATTTCAAATATGATAAGAGCAAATGCTTATATGGTCTTAAACAGAGGCTGCTTTAGTCACAGAATGGGATGCCCCGGGCAGGAATCGAGCTGGCAGGGTCCAGTAGTGCTTTGGCCAGCAAAAGTGTCTTTATCAGGCTAATTTCAAATATGATAAGAGCAAATGCTTATATGGTCTTAAACAGAGGCTGCTGTAGTCACAGAATGGGATGCCCCGGGCAGGAATCGAGCTGGCAGGGTCCAGTAGGGCTTTGGCCAGCAAAAGTGTCTTTATCAGGCCTAATTTCAAATATGATAAGAGCAAATGCTTATATGGTCTTAAACAGAGGCTGCTTTAGTCACAGAATGGGATGCCCTGGGCAGGAATGGACCTGGCAGGGTCCAGTAGGGCTTTGGCCAGCAAAAGTGTCTTTATCAGGCTAATTTCAAATATGATAAGAGCAAATGCTTATATGGTCTTAAACAGAGGCTGCTTTAGTCACAGAATGGGATGCCCCGGGCAGGAATCGAGCTGGCAGGGTCCAGTAGTGCTTTGGCCAGCAAAAGTGTCTTTATCAGGCCTAATTTCAAATATGATAAGAGCAAATGCTTATATGGTCTTAAACAGAGGCTGCTTTAGTCACAGAATGGGATGCCCTGGGCAGGAATGGACCTGGCAGGGTCCAGTAGGGCTTTGGCCAGCAAAAGTGTCTTTATCAGGCTAATTTCAAATATGATAAGAGCAAATGCTTATATGGTCTTAAACAGAGGCTGCTGTAGTCACAGAATGGGATGCCCCGGGCAGGAATCGAGCTGGCAGGGTCCAGTAGTGCTTTGGCCAGCAAAAGTGTCTTTATCAGGCCTAATTTCAAATATGATAAGAGCAAATGCTTATATGGTCTTAAACAGAGGCTGCTTTAGTCACAGAATGGGATGCCCTGGGCAGGAATGGACCTGGCAGGGTCCAGTAGGGCTTTGGCCAGCAAAAGTGTCTTTATCAGGCTAATTTCAAATATGATAAGAGCAAATGCTTATATGGTCTTAAACAGAGGCTGCTTTAGTCACAGAATGGGATGCCCCAGGCAGGAATCGAGCTGGCAGGGTCCAGTAGTGCTTTGGCCAGCAAAAGTGTCTTTATCAGGCCTAATTTCAAATATGATAAGAGCAAATGCTTATATGGTCTTAAACAGAGGCTGCTTTAGTCACAGAATGGGATGCCCTGGGCAGGAATGGACCTGGCAGGGTCCAGTAGGGCTTTGGCCAGCAAAAGTGTCTTTATCAGGCCTAATTTCAAATATGATAAAAGCAAATGCTTATATGGTCTTAAACAGAGGCTGCTGTAGTCACAGAATGGGATGCCCCGGGCAGGAATCGAGCTGGCAGGGTCCAGTAGTGCTTTGGCCAGCAAAAGTGTCTTTATCAGGCCTAATTTCAAATATGATAAGAGCAAATGCTTATATGGTCTTAAACAGAGGCTGCTTTAGTCACAGAATGGGATGCCCTGGGCAGGAATGGACCTGGCAGGGTCCAGTAGGGCTTTGGCCAGCAAAAGTGTCTTTATCAGGCTAATTTCAAATGTGATAAGAGCAAATGCTTATATGGTCTTAAACAGAGGCTGCTGTAGTAACAGAATGGGATGCCCCGGGCAGGAATCGAGCTGGCAGGGTCCAGTAGGGCTTTGGCCAGCAAAAGTGTCTTTATCAGGCCTAATTTCAAATATGATAAGAGCAAATGCTTATATGGTCTTAAACAGAGGCTGCTTTAGTCACAGAATGGGATGCCCTGGGCAGGAATGGACCTGGCAGGGTCCAGTAGGGCTTTGGCCAGCAAAAGTGTCTTTATCAGGCTAATTTCAAATATGATAAGAGCAAATGCTTATATGGTCTTAAACAGAGGCTGCTTTAGTCACAGAATGGGATGCCCCGGGCAGGAATCGAGCTGGCAGGGTCCAGTAGTGCTTTGGCCAGCAAAAGTGTCTTTATCAGGCCTAATTTCAAATATGATAAGAGCAAATGCTTATATGGTCTTAAACAGAGGCTGCTTTAGTCACAGAATGGGATGCCCCGGGCAGGAATCGAGCTGGCAGGGTCCAGTAGTGCTTTGGCCAGCAAAAGTGTCTTTATCAGGCCTAATTTCAAATATGATAAGAGCAAATGCTTATATGGTCTTAAACAGAGGCTGCTGTAGTCACAGAATGGGATGCCCCGGGCAGGAATCGAGCTGGCAGGGTCCAGTAGTGCTTTGGCCAGCAAAAGTGTCTTTATCAGGCCTAATTTCAAATATGATAAGAGCAAATGCTTATATGGTCTTAAACAGAGGCTGCTTTAGTCACAGAATGGGATGCCCTGGGCAGGAATGGACCTGGCAGGGTCCAGTAGGGCTTTGGCCAGCAAAAGTGTCTTTATCAGGCCTAATTTCAAATATGATAAGAGCAAATGCTTATATGGTCTTAAACAGAGGCTGCTGTAGTCACAGAATGGGATGCCCCGGGCAGGAATCGAGCTGGCAGGGTCCAGTAGGGCTTTGGCCAGCAAAAGTGTCTTTATCAGGCCTAATTTCAAATATGATAAGAGCAAATGCTTATATGGTCTTAAACAGAGGCTGCTGTAGTCACAGAATGGGATGCCCCGGGCAGGAATCGAGCTGGCAGGGTCCAGTAGTGCTTTGGCCAGCAAAAGTGTCTTTATCAGGCCTAATTTCAAATATGATAAGAGCAAATGCTTATATGGTCTTAAACAGAGGCTGCTTTAGTCACAGAATGGGATGCCCTGGGCAGGAATGGACCTGGCAGGGTCCAGTAGGGCTTTGGCCAGCAAAAGTGTCTTTATCAGGCTAATTTCAAATATGATAAGAGCAAATGCTTATATGGTCTTAAACAGAGGCTGCTGTAGTCACAGAATGGGATGCCCCGGGCAGGAATCGAGCTGGCAGGGTCCAGTAGGGCTTTGGCCAGCAAAAGTGTCTTTATCAGGCCTAATTTCAAATATGATAAGAGCAAATGCTTATATGGTCTTAAACAGAGGCTGCTTTAGTCACAGAATGGGATGCCCTGGGCAGGAATGGACCTGGCAGGGTCCAGTAGGGCTTTGGCCAGCAAAAGTGTCTTTATCAGGCTAATTTCAAATATGATAAGAGCAAATGCTTATATGGTCTTAAACAGAGGCTGCTTTAGTCACAGAATGGGATGCCCCGGGCAGGAATCGAGCTGGCAGGGTCCAGTAGTGCTTTGGCCAGCAAAAGTGTCTTTATCAGGCCTAATTTCAAATATGATAAGAGCAAATGCTTATATGGTCTTAAACAGAGGCTGCTTTAGTCACAGAATGGGATGCCCCGGGCAGGAATCGAGCTGGCAGGGTCCAGTAGTGCTTTGGCCAGCAAAAGTGTCTTTATCAGGCCTAATTTCAAATATGATAAGAGCAAATGCTTATATGGTCTTAAACAGAGGCTGCTTTAGTCACAGAATGGGATGCCCCGGGCAGGAATCGAGCTGGCAGGGTCCAGTAGTGCTTTGGCCAGCAAAAGTGTCTTTATCAGGCCTAATTTCAAATATGATAAGAGCAAATGCTTATATGGTCTTAAACAGAGGCTGCTTTAGTCACAGAATGGGATGCCCTGGGCAGGAATGGACCTGGCAGGGTCCAGTAGGGCTTTGGCCAGCAAAAGTGTCTTTATCAGGCTAATTTCAAATATGATAAGAGCAAATGCTTATATGGTCTTAAACAGAGGCTGCTGTAGTCACAGAATGGGATGCCCCGGGCAGGAATCGAGCTGGCAGGGTCCAGTAGTGCTTTGGCCAGCAAAAGTGTCTTTATCAGGCCTAATTTCAAATATGATAAGAGCAAATGCTTATATGGTCTTAAACAGAGGCTGCTTTAGTCACAGAATGGGATGCCCTGGGCAGGAATGGACCTGGCAGGGTCCAGTAGGGCTTTGGCCAGCAAAAGTGTCTTTATCAGGCTAATTTCAAATATGATAAGAGCAAATGCTTATATGGTCTTAAACAGAGGCTGCTTTAGTCACAGAATGGGATGCCCCGGGCAGGAATCGAGCTGGCAGGGTCCAGTAGTGCTTTGGCCAGCAAAAGTGTCTTTATCAGGCCTAATTTCAAATATGATAAGAGCAAATGCTTATATGGTCTTAAACAGAGGCTGCTTTAGTCACAGAATGGGATGCCCTGGGCAGGAATGGACCTGGCAGGGTCCAGTAGGGCTTTGGCCAGCAAAAGTGTCTTTATCAGGCCTAATTTCAAATATGATAAGAGCAAATGCTTATATGGTCTTAAACAGAGGCTGCTGTAGTCACAGAATGGGATGCCCCGGGCAGGAATCGAGCTGGCAGGGTCCAGTAGTGCTTTGGCCAGCAAAAGTGTCTTTATCAGGCCTAATTTCAAATATGATAAGAGCAAATGCTTATATGGTCTTAAACAGAGGCTGCTTTAGTCACAGAATGGGATGCCCTGGGCAGGAATGGACCTGGCAGGGTCCAGTAGGGCTTTGGCCAGCAAAAGTGTCTTTATCAGGCTAATTTCAAATATGATAAGAGCAAATGCTTATATGGTCTTAAACAGAGGCTGCTGTAGTCACAGAATGGGATGCCCCGGGCAGGAATCGAGCTGGCAGGGTCCAGTAGGGCTTTGGCCAGCAAAAGTGTCTTTATCAGGCCTAATTTCAAATATGATAAGAGCAAATGCTTATATGGTCTTAAACAGAGGCTGCTTTAGTCACAGAATGGGATGCCCTGGGCAGGAATGGACCTGGCAGGGTCCAGTAGGGCTTTGGCCAGCAAAAGTGTCTTTATCAGGCTAATTTCAAATATGATAAGAGCAAATGCTTATATGGTCTTAAACAGAGGCTGCTTTAGTCACAGAATGGGATGCCCCGGGCAGGAATCGAGCTGGCAGGGTCCAGTAGTGCTTTGGCCAGCAAAAGTGTCTTTATCAGGCCTAATTTCAAATATGATAAGAGCAAATGCTTATATGGTCTTAAACAGAGGCTGCTTTAGTCACAGAATGGGATGCCCCGGGCAGGAATCGAGCTGGCAGGGTCCAGTAGTGCTTTGGCCAGCAAAAGTGTCTTTATCAGGCCTAATTTCAAATATGATAAGAGCAAATGCTTATATGGTCTTAAACAGAGGCTGCTTTAGTCACAGAATGGGATGCCCTGGGCAGGAATGGACCTGGCAGGGTCCAGTAGGGCTTTGGCCAGCAAAAGTGTCTTTATCAGGCTAATTTCAAATATGATAAGAGCAAATGCTTATATGGTCTTAAACAGAGGCTGCTGTAGTCACAGAATGGGATGCCCTGGGCAGGAATCGAGCTGGCAGGGTCCAGTAGGGCTTTGGCCAGCAAAAGTGTCTTTATCAGGCCTAATTTCAAATATGATAAGAGCAAATGCTTATATGGTCTTAAACAGAGGCTGCTTTAGTCACAGAATGGGATGCCCTGGGCAGGAATGGACCTGGCAGGGTCCAGTAGGGCTTTGGCCAGCAAAAGTGTCTTTATCAGGCTAATTTCAAATATGATAAGAGCAAATGCTTATATGGTCTTAAACAGAGGCTGCTTTAGTCACAGAATGGGATGCCCCGGGCAGGAATCGAGCTGGCAGGGTCCAGTAGTGCTTTGGCCAGCAAAAGTGTCTTTATCAGGCCTAATTTCAAATATGATAAGAGCAAATGCTTATATGGTCTTAAACAGAGGCTGCTTTAGTCACAGAATGGGATGCCCCGGGCAGGAATCGAGCTGGCAGGGTCCAGTAGTGCTTTGGCCAGCAAAAGTGTCTTTATCAGGCCTAATTTCAAATATGATAAGAGCAAATGCTTATATGGTCTTAAACAGAGGCTGCTTTAGTCACAGAATGGGATGCCCTGGGCAGGAATGGACCTGGCAGGGTCCAGTAGGGCTTTGGCCAGCAAAAGTGTCTTTATCAGGCTAATTTCAAATATGATAAGAGCAAATGCTTATATGGTCTTAAACAGAGGCTGCTGTAGTCACAGAATGGGATGCCCCGGGCAGGAATCGAGCTGGCAGGGTCCAGTAGTGCTTTGGCCAGCAAAAGTGTCTTTATCAGGCCTAATTTCAAATATGATAAGAGCAAATGCTTATATGGTCTTAAACAGAGGCTGCTTTAGTCACAGAATGGGATGCCCCGGGCAGGAATCGAGCTGGCAGGGTCCAGTAGTGCTTTGGCCAGCAAAAGTGTCTTTATCAGGCTAATTTCAAATATGATAAGAGCAAATGCTTATATGGTCTTAAACAGAGGCTGCTGTAGTCACAGAATGGGATGCCCCGGGCAGGAATCGAGCTGGCAGGGTCCAGTAGTGCTTTGGCCAGCAAAAGTGTCTTTATCAGGCCTAATTTCAAATATGATAAGAGCAAATGCTTATATGGTCTTAAACAGAGGCTGCTTTAGTCACAGAATGGGATGCCTCACAGCAGACTTAAGATCAGTTCAGTATATATGCACAGTTAGTTACTATAAGCAGCCTGAAAACGCTAACAAAGGCTGGATGAAAAAAAAAAAATCTCCCTGTCAGCCAGCTCCGTTTTTCCTACCTTTCCCTGGCTTTCTGTCTGTCTCCTGTCTGTCTCCTGCCTGTCTCCTGCCTGTCTCCAGCCTGTCCCTGTCTGTCCCTGTCTCCAGCCTGTCTAACTGCCTCAGCTACACAGCGTTCTGTCTGTCTGTCACGAATGCAATAGAGAAATGAGGAAAAGCAAGATGGCCGCCGTTAAATACCGCTGTGTGACGTCACCGGGCTTGCTGGCTGCTGATAGGCTGCATGTGACTGCCCCAGCTTGCACTGGCGCGGGATACATGTCCAGACATGTCCCGTCCGCCATCTTAGAATGCCTGTAATGTAAATGAATGGATGTTAAAGGAAAACTTCGAGTGATCGAATCGCGGGGAAATTCGGATTCGATCCGAATCGAATTTTTCCTGAAATTCGGATCGAATCCGGGTTCGTCCGGATCGATTCGCTCATCCCTAGCCTGGTGTATTGACAGCAGGACAAAAACCAATTCAAAATGCAATAGCTTAATAAAGCTGAGGCTGAACAAGCTTACTTAGTATAACAGATAGGGTGGCATGTGCTGGTTTGGGATGCCCATGTGGGCTGGTGTTTTTAAAGCAGACAAAAACCAATTCAAAATGCAATACCTTAATAAAGCTGAGGATGAACAAGCTGATTTAGTATAAAAGATAGGATCACATGTGCTGGTTTGGGATGCCCATGTGGGCTGGTGTTTTTAAAGCAGACAAAAACCAATTCAAAATACAATAGCTTAATAAAGCTGAGGCTGAACAAGCTGATTTAGTATAAAAGATAGGGTGCAACGTGGTGGTTTGGGATACCCTGCGGCCTGGTGTTTTGACAGCAGGGCAAAACCAATTCAAAATGCAATAGCTTAATAAAGCTGAGGATGAACAAGAGTATTTAGTATAACAGATAGGGTGCAACATGGTGGTTTGGGATACCCTGTGGCCTGGTGTTTTGACAGCAGGACAAAAACCAATTCAAAATGCAATAGCCTAATAAAGCTGAGGCTGAACAAGCTTACTTATTATAATAGATAGGGTGGCATGTGCTGGTTTGGGATGCCCATGTGGGCGGGTGTTTTTAAAGCAGACAAAAACCAATTCAAAATGCAATTGCTTAATAAAGCTGAGGATGAACAGGCTGATTTAGTATAAAAGATAGGGTCACATGTGCTGGTTTGGGATGCCCATGTGGGCTGGTGTTTTGACAGCAGGACAAAAAACAATTCAAAATGCAATAGCTTAATAAAGCTGAGGCTGAACAAGCTGATTTAGTATAAAAGATAGGGTCACATGTGCTGGTTTGGGATGCCCATGTGGGCTGGTGTTTTTAAAGCAGACAAAAACCAATTCAAAATGCAATAGCTTAATAAAGCTGAGGCTGAACAAGCTAATTTAGTATAAAAGGTAGGGTCACATGTGCTGGTTTGGGATGCCCATGTGGGCTGGTGATTTTAAAGCAGGACAAAAACCAATTCAAAATGCAATAGCTTAATGGAGCTGAGGCTGAACAAGCTGATTTAGTATAAACGATAGGGTGCACCGTGGTGGTTTGGGATACCCTGCGGCCTGGTGTTTTGACAGCAGGACAAAAACCAATTCAAAATGCAATAGCTTAATAAAGCTGAGGATGAACAAGCTTATTTAGTATAACAGATAGGGTGCAACGTGGTGGTTTGGAATACCCTGCAGCCTGGTGTTTTGACAGCAGGACAAAAACCAATTCAAAATGCAATAGCTTAATAATGCTGAGGCTGAACAAGCTTACTTATTATAACAGATACGGTGGCATGTGCTGGTTTGGGATGCCCATGTGGGCTGGTGTTTTTAAAGCAGACAAAAACCAATTCAAAATGCAATAGCTTAATAAAGCTGAGGATGAACAGGCTGATTTAGTATAAAAGATAGGGTCCCATGTGCTGGTTTGGGATGCCCATGTGGGCTGGTGATTTTGACAGCAGGACAAAAAACACTTCAAAATGCAATAGCTTAATAAAGCTGAGGCTGAACAAGCTGATTTAGTATAAAAGATAGGGTCACATATGCTGGTTTGGGATGCCCATGTGGGCTGGTGTTTTTAAAGCAGACAAAAACCAATTCAAAATACAATAGCTTAATAAAGCTGAGGATGAACAAGCTGATTTAGTATAAAAGATAGAGTCACATGTGCTGGTTTGGGATGCCCTTGTGGGCTGATGTTTTTAAAGCAGACAAAAACCAATTCAAAATGCAATACCTTAATAAAGCTGAGGCTGAACAAGCTGATTTAGTATAAAAGATAGGGTCACATGTGCTGGTTTGGGACGCCCATGTGGGCTTGGGATTTTTACAGGAGGCCAAGATAGGGTCACATGTGCTGAAATGGAATGGCCATGTTGCCTGGGGTTTTTACAGCAGACAAAAAAAAAATTAAAACTAATCCAGTTATGAGAAATGCTTGTGTATAACAGATAGGGTTAAATATGTCACTGCCAAGATGGGATGCACAGTGGCAAGGAATATTTACAGCACAAAGAATACCGATTGAAAACTAATCTGGCAAATGAAAATAAAAAAATGCTTTCCCTCTCGTTCCTGATTTTTCCCTATCTTTCCCTATCTTTCCCTGGTTCTGTCTGCTTCTCTGTGGGTCTCAACAACTGTCCCTGACTATCTCTAAGGCCCTTATTTATGAAGGAATAGCGACAGGTAGCGACTGGTGAGCGACCGGTAATGACGGGCACCGCCACGAGAACGCCGGCTCCCCATCACACATTTATCAAGCCAATCCTGCTTAGCGACTGAGATAGCGCCATATAGCCACTCATTCATCATTATTCCAGCCTCAGCCCACAGCGCCAGTGTCCGACCTTGAACAGTGACAGGTATGACCTCTCGCTACCTGGTGCTCTCCAATGCATTTCAATGGAGCAATCTTTAAATATTCATAATTAATTGTTATTAATTTTTTTTTTTTTTTTTTAATGTGAAAAATTCTGTGACCGCTTCTGCCATGTTAGATAATTTTATTAAGGTAACAAAAAAAAAAAAAAATTGTGCAGAATTGATATTACAGGTCTGATATTATTGTATTCATATTACTAAATTCTTTAAATTTTTTTTTTTTTTTTTGTTTCCAAAAATATGGTGGTTTGGGGGTTAAAAAACTACTTTTAACACATCGCCGCCAGCGCTCTGGGGTTTAAACATGCATTTCACAGTGCGATAATTTTTTGAGCGTGATTTTTTGATGAATATGGTGGGAGCCGGTCGCTCTGACCAGTCGCTATCATGCGCACCCATACATCGCGGAACCTGTCAAATAGCGACTCGTCACCCCGTATTCAACATTACTGCACACCGACTCAGTCGCTATCAACAACCGAACAATGGCCAAGCACAGGGACTACTAGCGGGAGCTGTGAAAATACTGCTACAGTCGCTCAACTGTCGCTACCTGCCGCTATTAATGAATCGGCCTCCCAGTCTCTCCCTGTCTGAAGTAACCACCGCTGTTTCTGGAATGCAAGGCTGAAATGTGCAAAAGGAAAATGGCTGCCATTTATATAGCAGGGTGACGTCACCGGGCTTCCTGGCTGCTGATAGGCTGCATGTGACCTTCCCATGATAACTTGCCCCAGGGGATATGTCTGGACATGTTCATCCACCATTTTAGAATGCCTGTAATTGAAATAAATGGAGTTTAAGGGAAAACTTCGATCAATCGAATCGCGGGGAAATTCGTTCAGAATCAAAGTTTTCCTGAAATTCGGAATGAATTCGGGTTCGTCTGGATCGATTCGCTCATCCCTAGTTATTGTGAAGCAGAAGGGTTATCACTGAATAGCAAATTGCTTGTCCTTAGCTTGTGACAAGTCAAGAGACACGTAATGAATACATTGGATATTAAAGTGGTTGAGATGTACTGTATTTTAAAGAAAATGAATGTCCATGTCTCCAGATCATTAGTATAAAATCAATGATTTTATAAGTGGTAAATATAAGAGAAAGGGGATTCTGTATCTGATTTAGTAACTCGACAGCTGTGTTTCTGTCTAATGAACATAATGACCACTCATACATGTTGGTACAGCTTGCAGAGCTTATTAATGCCATTTTAAGCTTTGAAGTGCTTAACCTGTAACTGTACTTTGCATATTTAAAAATAGTAACAACCATACTAATGAAGGGAGTACATGATAACCTACCTTAGAAAAGTGTCACACATCACCTATCTAATGCATACATATGTATGACCTGCATTGGAATAATGCTATATATCCATCTACTTCTGAGCTTTGTCATTAGAATATGTTCCTCAAACTTTTAAAGGTTCAGCTTATCAATGCATTTAAAACACAATTTCTTTTTAAAGCTCCTAGTAGTTTTGTCTGTACAAATGACAATTACAGTTACACTGACTGCGTTCATTCGAGAAATATCAGTATTAGAAATCGCAAACTTGGTTATATAGTCTTCAGCCCTTATACATAATTTAATTTGATGTCATTTTTATATTGAAAAAAAAAAACTTTGATGCAAATTTGTGCTTATGTAATAATTCTAATGGAAATTTCATTGCGCCAAATCAGTGGTAGATTAAACATTTAAAGTGGACCAAAACCCCTAAAACAACTCAATCTATTTTGTTCACCCACCCTAGGTTCATTACCATTTGGGTGTTTTCTGCCCTCAGTGCTGCTTGGTATTTCTATTTTAATGACTTTAATTTTTGATTTTCCCGGGTATGCTTTTGTATGCTGTTGGTTTCTGCCAGGATACCATTGTTCTAAACTAGTTGTTTAGGTCCCCTCCTCCCCCTGCTTGCAATCTCATGCTGGAATCAATTGTAGGCTATTTTAGTGCTAGAAGGAAGATAGAGCCAAAAGGAGATTTATCTCATAAATTTTCGCCCCAATTTTTCCTTTGAAGCCCAAATCATTTGTGAGTATCCATTTCATCACCAGGACACTAAGGAAATTGATAAATGGGTGTTATTTTTTGGAAATGTAACCTTCCATAGTACATGGTTGGTCTTAAAATGGACCAAAACCTGAGATTTCAACTGTCCTGGGTTTTCGTTCCTGCCCCTGGGGCATCCAGGTTTGGGAGGCTTGACCACTGATCCAAAAGTGCATACATCAGCGCACTTGGCTCAATACGGCCTTTCTCAGCCGAACAGAGGTCTTGTCGGCTAGA